>JABBOT010000002.1:11691973-13093175 GCA_016165875.1 Acanthopleura granulata
GACTGTTTTTATTGTGTGGATTTACTGGTCTCTCTTTGCCCAAATTTTATATTGCACTGGTTTGATTTGGATGTGAATTTGTGTTATTGAACTGTTATTGCATCATCACATGTAGTCTGTCTGTGATTCACAGCTGAAGGGGATGAAAGATGTTGTAAATAGAATTGCTGAAGATAGAAAGCAGTTAGCTGCTGAACTGTCCCCTACAAAGACAGAAGAAACAAAGACCCCAAGGCGCAAGGTAAGGGCGCTCCGCTTTTTGTAGGACAAGAATTTGACATGCCTAAATGGGTGATGAAAGGTCAAGCACAGATGTGCCTTCAACACTGAATCACATAAGAGGATGATGGTTGGATTCTTCATGTCTTACAAGGTCTCTTGCCACAAAATTTGTCCAGCGTAGTGTGTAACCTGATGTAAAGGACGAGTCGGCCTTAAAAGGGTATGCTGCTTATTTCCCGTACAGATCAATCCCATTCTTAGTCAGGGAATTCTCAACAATTCCACACATTCCCTTGTGTGCCTTCTTTGCCTTGCACCAGTATGGCACTTCTCCAGTAGGGCACATGTCATGTCCCCAAAGGTTGGTGGTTTGCTTTTCATCACACAGAAAACTGGCCAATGCTGCCATTGTATAAGTGAAAAATTCTTGAATAAGGAGTTCTACAGTCAATCAATCAATCAGATGTGTAACTATTGTGCCTGAAATGCTGGCTTGAGAAACCTGGGGCACACCTTTGGAATGGAAGGGAACGCCTTTCATTACTCATCAATGCAACCTGTTTAAGTCTTGCTTATTGAGTAGATCTGTGCATTAAGCTTTCTTGAAACATTCCTGGTTTATTGTTGTAATATTTCATGACACCCATGGATCTGAACGCGCTTCTAGCTGGACATGCTGTGTGTGTTCCATGACATGGTAACTGCTGAACATGACCAGCAGTTGAGTTGCCTCCTTTTAATGACTTGCCTGTTTTGCTGGACAGAGGTAGAGATGTTATCAGCTATGCTCATACAATTGTTACAGTTATATGGGCTTAAACCACAATATTAAGTAGTCCCTGTGATGGAAATGGACACTAAATGGACTGTAAAATTGTAGTGGTTGCTCTTTAAGAACACATTCATCTCTGAGAATGAATGATGATAGGGCAATGTTGCAAAGAGCTTTTTAAGAACCAAAAAAGATTCCTTATCTCAATCAGAAACTTTGAATCTCTCAAAACAGGTCGTTTTTTTTGGTTATGTTTTGGTAATTGTAGCCGGGAAGAAAGAGAGGGCCCAAGAAACGCAAACATAATAGTGCTAACCAAGAACCCAAAGCTAAGAAGTCCAGACAGACAGAAGCTGAAGAGGAGAATGCTGCTGAAGGTATGAAGTCGAGTCTCATAAGCTCAACAATTAAAAAAAGTAATTTGGGCAGGATGGATTGGGATATTATCTTGAAAACTATGTGCTTAACTTTATTGAACCTTTGAGATACTACATGGTTCCCCACTTAATTTGAAGGTAAAACCATTTTATTTCATAAGGATGGTCTGTGTTATTGTTAACTTTTTGTGTTATGAGAATGATTGAAGTAGAATTAAATTGCAGTTCTTTTGTAGACCCATGCATCAAATACAGATGTGACTAAACCTACACTGATCCAAATTCCATTGTAGAATCAACGGAGACAACTTCTGCTGCTAACAACTCAACGATGAATGGGACAACAGAAGAACATGTAGGTACAACTGCTGTGAATAACTCCCATGAAGTGTCTGCGGTGGAAGATACACCTAACAAGTCATCGAACAAGATTTCGTCATCAAAGAAAAACTCCGCAGTGAAGCCGAAGGGGAAGGCTGGGTGGCCCAAGGGAGTTAAACGAGGTTCACCACGTCCAAGGATAGAGAAGAGAAACAGCAGAGGCAGGCCTGCCAAGGTATGCTTCAGATCCCTTTTGTATGATAATGATTACAATATCTTACCTGCAAACTACAGCTACTTGCGAAATTTATTTTAAATGTTCAGTCTGTATTGAATGAGTGTACCCTTTGTTCTTAACTCCTGCTATGGGGGCTTTATGGCAATTTTACGATCAGTGAAATGGACAAGGTTATTATTTTGTGTTTTTCAAGAAGAGTCATCGACTCTTCCTCAAACACTCAGTTAACACTCAGCTGGAAGATCCCAACATAGTTCTAAAAGGAGCATGGCCCAAAAGTTGCTCACACCAGTTGAAACCATTGTTTCTAAACTAGATGGGTACAGGCAACACATGGGTGTGATTTAAATATGAATAAATATCAAATGGATGGAAATTAAAAAGAGAAAATTAGACATTGCACAGTTTACTTTTCAAATTTGACAACAGGGATTAAAGAGACTGAATCGGAATTAATCAAAATTTTGGGTTCAGTCAGTGGAAGTTGAACCTTCTGTATTTTCCTCTAATAGACAACTTATGCATGTTCAGAAAATATCACCCTTGGTATTTGGCAGATTTTTGATTTTCAGTAATAATTAATTTTGTGAAACGTTCCATTTTGACCCGAACTACAAAAGTTAATATATGCATGAAAAGTAATTAATATAACCATATATGGATGTAGAAGGTCGCTCAGCAAACTTCATGCGCTGTAGGCGTTTACATTTGATTCCTTTCTTGGTGGAAGCATTTGTGACTTATTGTCACAGAAAGACTAAAGTTAAATATTCATGAGTTTATGCATATAGCAAAAAAGTTCAGAAAAATGTGATTTTCCAACCCAATTTGTCTTCTTTTACGTATATATGTCTACAGCATGCCAAGCTACTTCAGCAATTCAAGGCATGTAAAAGTCAAAATATAGATATTCTCCGGTATAGTCTCTTAAAGTGGTAGGGAACAAGTTTAAAAAACTGTCATTATCTGCAGTTACTTCATGTATTAAAACTTCTGTTGGATAACATGTGAATCAATAAATTCGGAAGGTGTAATGAAATTTTTCTTCTAATTGTGCAATTCAGTATTTTATTAAAAGAAGTGAAAGTACGATTAGGTTTCTTGAAAAAGGTCTTCATGATTGGAGTCATAACTATTGTTATTTTGACTACAGGCTCACCACCGCAGCTTGGCGGAGTCCAAACAGAACACATCACACAATGCTGGTCATCTGGCTGATGATGAGGACGATGAAGAGGATGAGGAGCGAGGTGAGGTCAATGGGACTGCTGAGGCAGAGGATGTTGAGGAGGAGAAGGCTGAGAACAAAGAGGAGGAGGAGGCGGTGGCTCAGTCTGGGGAGGCTCAGGAGGAGGAAGAGGAGGATAAGGCCTTGACCAATGGAGATGCTCACGAGTCCGAGGCCCAGGAGGAACAGAATAAGGCTGAGGATGTTGGGGAGACTGCTGCCAGCACAAACCAAGAGGACTCTGTCAAGGATGAGTGTGCCTCATCAGATGTTGAACAGGAACGTGTGTGTCTCGAAGACTCCACTCTGAAGAGCAACCAACCGTCCCCCATCTCTGAGGGTCCACCGGATCTTACCAATGACTCGGATAACATGAGGACATTGCCCAGCCCAGATGTGTCTAGCCCTGCCCCGGAGCCAGCCACGTTGTCTCCACAGTGTGGGCCTACTGAGGAAAAGATGCCTGACCCGTCTCGCCAGGTCACCGTAGACACAGTGGAGTCGGAGGAGAAAGCCAAGAAGGAGAATTCCAGCAGTGATGATGACGACGACGACAATGATGATGACAATGACAATGATGATGAGAAGGAGGAGGAAGCCAAAGAGGATACTAAGGAGATAGCCATTCAGCCTACCTCCCCGGGAGAACCCAAATTACCATCTATTGTTCCCCCAACCCACCAGCCTGAGATTGCCGGAGCACCTGACAAAGCTGCAGAGAAGCCAGCAGCAGTGGAAGAGCCAAGTAGTCCGAGCTCTGCTAGTGATGAGGAGGAGGAAGGGGAAGAGTCCACAGCTGCTGATGGAGACCTCCCAAGTGAGGAAAACTACAATGACTTCAGCAATGATTCAACTGTGGAGGAAACCCTGGGAAGCTCACAAAACATAGAGGATGCTCTAGCCAAAGAGCTGCAGAATAACTTTGAGCAAATGGACAACAGCACTACTGGTGAGATGGCTAGTGAGCAGTTAGCTCATCGTGACAGTCTGGCTGTGAATAGTGTGGATACACCCACATCCACGCCGAACCATCCCAGCCCCAGCTGTAATAGTGTGACAGGGGTCTACCCTACCCAGCCCAACTCCATAAACAGTATGCAGAACACTAATCTGAATAACAATGGGTTTGGTGCTGTAGAAATTGATGTCACCCAGCTCGGCCTGGAGTCACCCACATCTATTAGCAGTAATGAGATGCCTAACACTTCAGTGGAGTCTGCACCGACTCCTTGCACTCCGAACTTCTCAGACTGTGCTCAGCTACAGAACTACATAGGTAATTCAAGCGGCAGCTTCATGGATACTGTGGGTGTCCCCAGCATGCCATTACCTGCAAACAGTGCTGGACCTATCCCCAACAACTACAACAGCATGCCTCAAGCTGCACCCACCCCTAATAACTACTGCTCCCCTGTGACCACATATGCGCCTGTTCTCCTGCAGCAGAACACTCACAGGCTTACTCACAACAATACGCCATGTAATTTACCTCGTCAGCCTGTCCCTTACCAGACCAATGCCAGCAGCTGCAGTCTGGCCAAACTACAACAACTCACCAATGGTATCAATATCATGGAGATTTTGCCCGAGAACACCATGACACCTCCCCCCAATCTTACTCCCCCACCCAACATGACTCCTCCACCGGCCGTACTAAGAAACATTGCCACCCCACCCATCCCTAATCTCCAGCCTCAGATCTCCCACTCCCCAGCTCTGCTGGCTCAGCAGTATAAATCCTACCAGAGAAGGCAGAATGCTGCCATGAGGAAGAGCCCCAGTGTCAACGCCGGCATGACCTTTACCCCGAATGTGACAATTCAGCCTGGTTCCAATGTTATCACACGGTGCAATGTGCTCAATGGATACCGGATGCAGCAGCCTATGTTAAACCATGGCTACATCCCTAATGCTGGCTTCATGAACCAGCAACAGTTTTCTCCAATGCAAATGAGCGTTGTTCACCAGGCTAACTTTCAGCAGCAGATGCAGCCTGCTCAACCTAACAATGCTGTGTACACATATGGCTACATCAATGGTGGCCTTCCTACGCACACACTGAACATGAACAACATGATGAGACGGTAGCACACAGCTACACTGAAATTGTTCATATCTCTACACAACTCTCATCATCCAGAATGTCATCCGACCTTTGTCCTGGACCAATCATCCAGGTAGCCATTTCTCACAGGCAGTTCTAGCATATAAGAGGTTGCTATGTGTATATCAGGACCTTGTTTTTAAACTGACTGATCAGTTGTCACATTATAAGGCTTGTTATAGGGAATAACTGTACTGTTTGTTTTGACCTTCTTAACTGGATTAAGTTCAGTGGTAAGTTAAAAATTTGAAGCTGTAGAAGTGTACAGCCTTTCAGCTGATTCAGAAGGTTGTTTTTATGCCTAGTTATGATTGTGGATACTGGTAATGTTACTTGGATAAGTAAATATTATTGTTTTAAGAATGAAATAGTGGAGATAACTTTTGGGGGGAAAGCCTAGCTTCACACACTCTGTGATTAGAAATGATTGTATTATATGGACTGGTAATTTATGAACAAATTCAGGAGTTTGGTTGACACAACCTGTACATTTCCCTTGATAAACCTTTGTATTTTAGTGTTACACTTTGTCCACCATTTTGTGTTTTTTGTATGTAGAATGGAACATCCATGTACAGTTTTTATTTCACTCTTTAAAAGATACCTATACATTTAAGATTTCGACGTCTTGTTTGGTATATTTTTGTCTAGATTGTAAAGTAACTGCTATAAGAACATACATGTGCATTTATTACCAAATAAATTATGAGACTTTCTATTCAGGTTGTGTTCTTATTTCTTTATCCCGCGACTTCCCGAAATGTGCTGAAGCAGACTCAAGACTCCTTTTTCACTCGTAAATTAAATTGGGAAATCTCTGTGAAATGAGCAGATCTAAGTTCTACGAGTACTGAATTTCAGAATTTTGTGACATGGGCATGAAACACAGTATATACAATCTTTTTGGTCAAGTTCCTTCAAAAGAGGTAGCACTAGGTATATGTGACCTGTGAGGTATCATTTTATAATAAGGAAGGGTTCTGAGGCTTGGTTAGCGTGTCGGTTCAACGTAATTACCAAGACGCCTCCCAACAATGCGGTCGCTGTGAGTTTAAGTCCAGCTCTTGCTGGCTTCCTCTCCAGTCGTACGTAGGAAGGTCTGCCAGCAACCTGTGGATCGTCATGGGTTCCCCTGGACTGGGCTCTGCCCGGTTTCCTCCCACCATGATGCTGGCTGCCACTGTATAAGTGAAATAATGAGTACAAAAACCAATCAAATAAATAATAAAAAAGGGGACAATTCAGTGTGCAATGTTTATGGACAAAACAAATATATGGGCTGGTACACTGATAAGGTGGGAGTGTTCCTGTTTTGCAGAAAACCTCTGCCCATGTGTCCTAATATCGAACAGAGCTTTGAAATGTTTTTATGCACTATGCAATGTTCAGACTGGAATGTTAAACGACATTAGGACGTGCGATCGCCTGTGCGATTACTCGTCTGTTAATGCAAAGGGAATAGGACAAGTCCAATATTTAATGCATCAGATCAGGATAGGGCAGGGACAATCTTTACTTTTTAACATGGGCTGGTGTATACAATATTGAATATATGTCAAAAAAAGAAACGAAATAAAACTTCTGAAATTTGTCCTCCAGCCATGCTGGAAATCACTTTGGGCCACAGAAACGAAATTCGGATTCTAGATTCTTCTAAACACATAAGATGCCATGTTAAAGGATACGGAATCTACCCAACCATGTAAAATGGTGATGTCACATCGCAACGTGACGTCGCTGTGCTGTCATAACGATGTAACTCGAAAGCTGCGTACTGAAATTGTATAGAGAATCCCATTGGCATTCAAGTTTTGAAGTGATTTAGAGGTCTGGAGCATTTCAAAACTTTGTAAATCATGTTTCTCGCAAGTTCTTCATAAATGATGTTATTTTACAGCGCCACGACGACCTTTCCAAGGAAAGTATAAGAAGTTGATTTATTAAGTTTTGTGCAAGTGGCCCCTGTATTACCTTTGAGCTAGGGATTTTATTTATTTCATTTATTGTGCAAGAGAGTAAGAGAGATGGCTACAGATATGCAACATGGTCTTACTGCGGTGCATCTGCCTGTTACAGGTCAGATCCAATGCAAACATACAGTGCTGCACGTTTGTGCCACGTATATGCCTGGGCTATGTGTACACCATTCCTACACTAGGTTAAGATCACAGCCACCCACAGACAAGATTGTACAGATAATCATGGTGACAGAAATTAATTTCTACAAAAATGTGTTTTGTCTCTCTCGTTCTTTCTGTTTTAACTTGACACTTTTGTATTGTTATCCAGAGTAATGTCTAGCTTTTCCCTTTTGCAATGCTCATTGTAGATCTGCTTGATGGCATTAAAACCTTCTGCGGTAAGAGTTCCTGTCCCACAGAAATTAGGATTGAAAGGGAGTGATTTTGAAGCAAGCGAGGGTAGGGAGAGGCCTTGACATGATTCACCACTGACATGATTCCATAGCAGGCCAACCAATACTTGGCCTATCATCAAGTTTGCTGATCTGCAGATATTTGGTATGACCTAACTATGGATTGAATCCCAGATCTGCTGCTAAATATGATTTATATTCATAGTGAGTGAAGTGATATTACCAATATCTGGTTGTCTCCAGCACCATACACATGAATCAAACGGCAGTCTGATCTCCTCAGCATGGGAATGACTGCTTTCAAGAAGTGGTTTATTGGTGTTTATATCCAAAGTTTTTCTCATTCTTCTTAGCCTTGCTTTGGGTAATACAATGTGCAAGCAAGGGAGGGAACAACGTCTTTGATCACAGCACTAGCTCATGTTATCCAGGACCAATATACAAAAATCACCAAAATGTATCAGAAGTCTTTACTGCAGACAACATTTACAAACCTCATATTTGCAACCAGACTTTCAAGATCTTTACCAAGGCAACACCTGGCTAAACATCAGACAAACACCAGTAGTTTCAGTGTAGGTCATCATCTTACACAGGCACTGTACCTTACTGCACCTTGGTGTCCACTATATGGTCTCTAAATGCTTTTACAACAAAAAACCTCGCTATCAAATATTGATATGAAATGTTATCCTTACAATCTGTATACAACCAGTGTAAATGCTCTAATTACACACTCATTTAAATCCCTCTGAAACAATACAGCACAAGGTAGATATTAAAATTTAATTCTGACACTTACAACCAAAGAATTTTCAAATTTGTTAATATGAAAACATCAATCTAGCTAAGATAACATCTAATTCCTTATTTGAATGACCTGTGAATGTATTCAACCAAGCAAAAAAAAATAAACCTACAATCATTACAGTTATGTCATAATTAAAGTCTTGAACTGGCTTTCTGAGATGACCCCTGGACGGCATTCATAATTTCTGTCAAATTAGCATGGTCCCCAAACTCTCCTTCTCTGTGCTCCATCAAGACACCCTGTTGGCCTGGCCCCAACACAAACACTCCTGTGAACACAGAAACAAGCAATCAACAAGTTGAAGTTTAAGATGACCAAAACAATCAACAGATGTTTATTTTACTTATCAAGAGCCTGAAATTCCATGCCTTTGTACTGTGATCTATTAATTTATTTGAATAGTGTATGGAAGACTATTTCACTTCCATGACAGCAGTCAGGTCTGTGGGTGAAGGAAACTAGTCAAAGCCCAAGGAAAACCAAAGCACACTGCCAGGTACCTGACAGTCCTCTATACTTAATTCAGTCTGAGAAGCTGTGAGAAGCAAACTGGCACACACAGGGAAGGCAGCATATTTTTTAATCCATAGACATGGCGGTAGTGTGATGCAGGACCTTGAGCCTTTGTGACATCAGAAATGGATTGTAGCACAAAGTATGCAGTTAAAACGTGTCAATTTCTATTCCATTGTCGTACTGTCCACACAAAATGAATTTATGGTGAGTGAAAACACCATTAAAACTTTATCTGAAAATACCTCCACTGAATTTTTTAGATTTTTTATGATGAGAATAAAATCCAATTAAATGTTTTGTTTGTATGGTGGATTTATGGACCAACCTGATAATGTGGTACACCAGTGATTTTTTTTTGTTGTGTGGTCTTCCACTTTAATGAATGAATGATTTTGGCTTTACGCCACTTCAGCAATTTTTCAGCCATACGGTGGCGAGAGTGACATTATGATAGAGCTGGGAAACCAACATTGGATGTCACTAATATGGCGCCAGGGTCGTGCTGCCAATGGGTGTTTACGAGGTCCTCGTTGTTATTTGGCTAGCGTAAGAACTATGTCCTGCAGAAGTCATATGGATGTCTACTTCATACAAGCTTTTTTTCACTATGCCTCTCTTCAATGGGCAAAAAAGTATTGTTTTTGAAACATGAACAACTTTCCTTTTCAAAATACACCAGCTAATCACATTTCTTGATGAACACCAGGGATATTTTGGCATTTTTCTGTACACAGAATCATAGACTTACACCAAAATTAACAGCCATGTTGAGCAGTGCTTATTTTGAGTGTAACCCCTACTGACCTCCCAGCAATCTCCCCTCTCCCTCCAGGTTACCAGCCACACCCTTCTGTTGAACTCTATACACATTCTGCCAGAAGCTCAGTCTGAACAGCCCAGTCCAGAATATCCAACGCTCCTTGGGGCCGTAAAATCTACGCTGTAACAAAATGTAGAAGTAGGTATAACATAGATTTGCCATTACCAGTAGTATGGATCACCATTAAAGTTTATACCCTCAATGGGCACAATCTAATGTCATTCGAGCACAGTGATGAAATTCACAATGTAAAAGTCATTGAGTGGCTGCAATACGTTTAGCTATTTTCATACATTGCACAATTATTACACATTGGAATCATATTATATTTATCTAGTTATTTATTTGTTGAACTGCACACAACGTATTAATATCCAAAATGAGTAACAATTACAGCAGTGATATCTGAACAGCTAACCTGTTAAGAACCACCATGATAAGACCTTAAACTGACAATAATGATTCAGTATAGCGGGAAAGGTTAGCCCTGCATTATTAATATAATATACTGTGTGACTAGGGACAAAAACATGTGAAACACTCAAAAAAAAGTTTCTATCTAGTATGATCGGTTAAACTCACATCTTTGTCAAGGAAAATTTCTCCTTTGAAAAATGGTCTGAACTCATCAACTCCATGGTTTTCATGCACGACTGCATACAACTGGAAACCATGAGAGGCAAGATCAGCCTTCAGAGAGGACAGCCCCAAGGCTTCCTGTAAAACAGTAACACCAATGTCAGTGGGAATAATGCAGCTGGCAACTGTGAGAGGTGATCTCAACTTTCTGAAATAACAGGCCCAAGGCTTACTGTAATAACACTAATGTCAACAAAAATATTACTACTCAAAAACACCCCAATCACTGTTAATTCTCCCTTTTTGTTCATTAGTTATATCAGCTTGACATAATGCAGGAAATCAGGCGGAGAGAGAGACAGACAGACAGACAGATTTCCAGGTTCACAGACCTCTCTGCACAAGGATCATCCAGGTCTTCTCACAGCCATGATTACAGCACCATTGTTTTTCCACAAATCACTGGCCTGTAATTGGAAAAGAAAATCATAAATTTTCCTCCTAACAAACAAAACTTTATATTTCTGAAACACAATGGCTTCATCTTAGTCACAGCACTACAGAGCTATACTGTCCTATGCATGTACTCCCAGCTTCTGCTTTTGTTTTAATTAACTATCTTTCTTTTACACACATATTTGTGTAGTTCCAACTCGGCTAGACATACAGGTTGAGCACCAAGATTAAAACATTAAGAACAAGTTTGAAAATTAGGGTGGTTTAGGGCTAAAACCTGAGAGCTACTGTACACTAAAGAAACAATTCTGGAAAGCAAACATGAACATTTAAAGAAAAGTCACAGATACAATAAATACTACTCTGTTACAGATACTAAAAAATTACAACTCACCACTACAATCATATTACCTGGAAGACTTTCTTGGAGGTGTCTAGTGCTTGTAGTTTTGTAGCTGCCAGGTACTGAAGAGTGGCTCTCTCTGCTGGAAGCCAGAGTCTGGTTGGAAGGTTACAGAGAATGGCTGCTCCAGCCGCAACTCCCGCCAGCCCATAGAGCCAGCTTGACGCCACCATACTTGACCAGGGTGTAATGGTTCTATATGTGCAGAAAGGGAGAGACTTGAGTAAAGCGAAGAATATACAAAACAACAAAATGCACCACGCAGTGCCAATAAAAAACTGGCCCACTGTAATATTGTAGACATTGCGCTGCAATCAATGTTTAACGTAACAATGGTTTAAGGTCTCGTTTCATGCTAATGCCATCTCATGCAAATAAAGACTATGCTGCTTCCTATTCACTACTAATCATGAAAACAATGCTGGAAATTCTACTTAAAGCAGTACTAGAAAAAAAACAAAACAAACAAACGAAAAAAAACAAAACAAACAAACGAAAAAAAAAAACATGTAGATGTAACTGGTTGGAATGACTTTGTAGCCCATAGATATTTTTGCTGATATATATTGTTACTTTCATCAAGTTTAATACCTTTATAGCCCTAAATATTTAAATTAACTTAAGTTGTATCTATATTTAATTAACACACCTAAAACCTTTACTATTCAGACAACTTGAAAGAACTTAATTTGTACATTAAAGGCTGTTAACTTTTTCTTTTTGCAACACATTTTGATCACAGTCACTGGATCACAGTCACTTGTATCAGTTTCAGGTCATACATCGTTACAAATTTTACTTAATGCCACAAAGTTTCAGTTTACTGATACTACACACTGACCCTATTTGTTAAGGGGCTGAAGTGCTACTCTGCCACTCAGGACAATCGGTTAGGCCCACTTGGCTCTTCAATTTGTTGACGCTTGACGGACAGCTGCCATTGTCTGTGTACATTTCTACAGGATTACCCTATATATTATACATGTAGAACTACATACGGGTGTTAATTGTATTAGGTGCTTATGCAAACTTAACGACTAGCGATTAGATTCAAGTACATTCAGGAGGTTTTTATTTTTGAGGAATGTTTGTATACTACAATGGCCTTGAAGAAAAAACAAAAGCATGGAACACACATATAACAAAATATGTCTTTATTTAAATGATTAAAGATCTCATACAGCATATAAAAAAGATTTAGCAAAAAATATATCCATGGAATTTAAATACACCAACACCAAAAAATGTCACTATTACATCTACAGCTTCACATGCTGACACTGAAAAAAGTTAAGGACTCGTGTGTCTCATATCACAGACTTTATTGTACTTAAAACGATGCGCATATTATTAGACAGCATCAAATACATTTATAGCATAAATATGACTGCACAGGCAAAATGTTTACATATTCCACCAACCAATCCATGCACAATTTAGGAAAAGGTATCATACAGTTAACAATGCCAATATAAGACATATTTGTATATATCACTGTGTAAATACAGACTTATGTTGCATTCAACAGTTGTCACAAATCCACTTAATTCGCCTTGATGGCTGATGGAAACAATAGTATTCTACATGAAACCATTCCGACAGACTGCCCCTCTCGGAAAAGCCACCACTTCACAATGGATGCATCCTTCTGTCGAAATCAACATTCCATAGCTGGTATTTTCTTATCTAGGGTCGCAAAAGCTTTTTCTGACTTGCACCACCAGCTGGTGCAGTCAGTAAACACGCTAAAAAACAAATAGCGGTCACTGGTAAGAGGCTCTGATGGGATCTACAAAGATATAAATGTATATATGTATAAATTAAATCATAAATTTATAAACTGATGTTTTAAAAAGTTTTAAAATTTCCAAGCACACCAAATATCATATAAACGTATTTACGCAATCGAATGTATGGGTATTTTTCTTACCTTAACCAAGAGTGGTGGTGGTTCATCTTCAGCTCATTCCAAAAGTGTGCAGCAATCTTGTTGTCTTCCAGTTCGGAGAAACCCAGACCAAACCATCATCTGTATGGCATCTCTATCTAGCAGACAGGTTACTCCAGGAAGAGCATATGGAATGGATTGAGGGTGTTTGCATGGAGAGCTCGCAATTCCACTACGCCACTGGATCTGAGACAGCTCCATGCACTCTCGTACATCCCACTGGACCTAAAACATAAAATACAAGGAAAATAAAACAAATGGAGAACTAGGTATCATGAATCCAATTTGCCAATGTGCAAGCAACGATCTTAATAATTATAATGAAAATAGCTACCTGCTGATTGGGGTCAACTGTGCGTTTGATAGCATGAACTGGATACCTGGGGCTTGTCATGTTCTGGACGACCGAGTACACACCTCTTCTTGCTTCCATACAACAACTATACAGATGCCAGGACTGGGTGATCTCTGTAGTCTTTTCGGTTTGGAGATGTTTCAATCTTGTATGTCTTCTGGGTGGAAGCCGAGCGATCAGTGGGGGCATATGTGTGATATTACTGGAGCTGTAGTACTTCCAAAATATATTCTTAAATCATATATAGTTATGTAAAGGTGAACTAAACTGTATATAAGCAAAGCAATAACACTTTATTGTTTGTTTTTGTTTCGTATAAAAATTTGTGATTTAGCAATAGAAATGAAGAGCAAATGACACAAATGCGTATAGAAACAATATATACATATATGTGGAAACATATATGCTCTACACTTGGATATGAGCTGTTGTAACTTTTGTGGTGACAATGCTTTGTGACATCAGATTAAGGAAGGAATTAACAGATAACAGACCTGGGTAAACAGAGTAGCATTAACAAAAGTTCTCTGTAATCGTATTAGCAAGAACCGACCATTCTGGACCAACCTTGTCCACCTTGAGGTGTAGAATTATCATGAAGTGGCCGAACAGCTTTCACGAAATCAATTCTTGTACAAGTAAATAGACATATTTGCATGCATTGTACAATTTGTACAAAAACTCAGTCATATAGTTACTATAACTGGATACGAACAAGTGCAAATGGGTTTTTTTCAGCTCGATATAAACAAGCGTCTTTCTGTAATATGTCTCAACTGCGAATAAGTGCATGATAACCCTGATACCTAACAGTAATGATTTACGTAGTTATTCCTATGCATTAGTATGCGACAATCAAAATTCAGCAGCATATCGACTTGATAATATTTTAAATGTGCGCATCAATGTGATATAAGACTGGAGCAGTGGCTAACTCTAGTCTTGATACGTGCACGCACCCGCAAATCCGTCGTAAAGCCTGCCAACTGTTTTCAGATACACACTAGTAGGTCTATTGTCCCCACTGGCACACTGTCCTCAGTGGCGGACCAGTAGCTCTTCGGCCTCATTAGCCCTATTTCGCCAGTTGTGAGTGACCATGGCAAAAGTTCACTTTGTTCGGCTTATACGAAAGCATAATGCTGTTTGACACTGATACTAGAGATATATCAGTAATGCCACTGACAAATGCCACCTTGAATTTGGCTGGAAGTGGTAATTTTTGCAAGTCGCAGATCAACTGCGAAAAACAAACACGAGCTGAATCACATGTCTGCTTGCACATCGGCTGTTCAGTCATATTACGGTTAGCCCTACACTGCAGCGTTAAATGTTCACGGGCTACTTGTCGTACAGCGCTTCTTGCCTCATAACACAAAACCAAGCCAATATTGTAAAACCGACGGGTCACTACAGTAAACTCAATCATGCATAATCAAATCACCCCCCCCCCCTTGCCAAATTTGTAAGCTTTCTCATAATTTGTTCCCTCACCAGAGTTTTTCTAAGACGATGTCATGACGTTTACTGTTCACATGACTGGCTGGTTTTTCCGGGAACGGGAAGGGAAGTAACTCTATCACTCAAATGCTTTCCCCTTGGCAAATGACCTACATATCTAAGCTGATTCGAAGCTTAGTCATGTGTGTTTCTCTCTTATAGGCTACAGCAACCCGCAGCTATATTAAGCATACAAATAAAACGCGGTATTATGCTGCACTGAATTGCCCTGATTCACCTACCTTCATGGAATTGGTAAAATATCTGCGTTAGTAAGGCCCTGTGTAGATCTGTTCCATTCTTCCCAGCTTAGCACAGCTAGCTGGTTGCCAACGCGCGTGATCGTAGCTAGTTGTGCTATCCCAGCTGAGCTTTCAGAAATAAGGCTTCAGGTCCAGATTAGGGAATGTTAATGTGGGCTCTAAGCTGGAAACATGACCAACAAATCTCTTACGTTCACCACTGAGAACACTATGACTGCTAGATTGTTGTCCAATTTCTTACACAAGAATTATACGAAGATGGTCAGTTTTATGGGTGGAAAAAACCAGATTTGCCAGGGTTTGTACCAGCCTTATGCAGCATATTACTGATTAACCTTCCCATACATGCCATGTTGAATGACAGACATGGACACAATACCCATAGGAGACAAGTGATCTGCCTGGAACATAAGACTATTCAAACAGCCCTTAGAGTGGTGCTTAGGATTAACAAGGCTCGTACAAACAGCAGCAGCAGGTAAACCCACAAATTCGCTGTCCTAGGCCTAGACAGAACCAGCACCCCATGTGCCAGCATACTTGTCAACCCTCCCTATATCGTCAGGAGCCTCCCCGTTTGGAGAGTTATTTCTCGACCTCCTGGTTAACACTAAAACTCTCCCGATATCAAGGTCCGCCAGTGGGCTCAGTCTGTCAGAGCGGTTCCAAAGCGCCAAGCCGTCAGGTACAAAATAACCTGTTTCGCTTCGCAAATCTACAACTGATGCAGTTTGTTAATCATTTTCCAAAATGTTCAATATAGGCTAATTTAGTACTGGTTGGGAATCAATCTTTCATGTTACTAGTCAAATTTTCTGGAATACTTTGTGGCTTGCTTTACTGTTTTACATATTGCGCAAAAACATTAATTTAAATAATTAAGTAATAATAATGAAAGAAAAAGAAAGAAAGCGCAGCACTCTACAAAGCTCAAGGGTGGGTTGTACATTCATCTTTCGCTCCCCCCAAAAACATCCCTCTCTGACATTTCCCAAAGTTGACAGGTATGTGCCAGGTGGTAAGAATTTTATTTATTTATACATATGATTGGTGTTTTATGCTGCCCTCGAGAATATTTCACTTCTACGACTATGTAATTTACTGTATTTCATCATATCATATATTTATTTGATTGACAGTGTTTTACACTGAACTCAAGAATATTACACTTATACCACTGAGCCTGGGGAAAACCCATGACCATCTGCAGGTTGCTGGCAGACCTTCCCATGTACAGGCAGAGTCATTTCAGATACAAATTAATAAATACATGCATCACTATGAAGCCTTGATATTTATTTCTTGGATGAGCTCAAGGTAAGTTTTTTTAATATATTGACATGGATTGAGGGAAATTTGGCAGAGAATGAAACCATTTTAAGTTGCAAAATCAATGTTTAGGACAGAAACAAAATTGAAAACAACTTCAGATCCCAGTTGAACAATGTCATCTCAGCATTTCAACTAATGTGAAAAAAGAGGGCTAAGAGGTAAAATTGTCTGACCTGCACTATAAAATGGAAACCTGAATGAAAAACCAGATGGTGAAATGCTCACATCTATATTACATGTATATAGTAGCAACTTCAACGAGACTTCAGGGTGCAAAATGCTCATATCTGTATCACATGCATATAGCGGCAACCTCAATGAGACACTAGGGGGCAGAGCTGTCATACCAGTATTACGTGGCCACGTCAATGAGACCCCAGGTGGCAAAATTATCAGACCATTGTTATAAAGTGGCAAATCCAACTTCACATGAGGAGGACATGGGCGAACACCCTTCATACACCAAATCATTCTGAAGCCCCCTTATCACTCAGGCATTTTGTCCACATAATTTAATTGGTATAATATGCAAGGCACTGGTTATAATAGCAACATAATTGTTTTTTTATTTCTCTTTCTCCAACTGATAAATACTTCACACAGCCTTGTTAACAAACCATTTGAGATTTGTCACTTCTTCTCTGAAATCTCATATTCCGACACATTATATTTATTTATTTGTCTGATTGATTTTTTACGCCGTACTGAAGAATATTTCACTTATACGAGCGCAGCCAGCATTATGGTGGGAGGAAACCCACGACCAACTGCACGTTGCTGGCAGACCTTCCCAGGTACAGCCGGAGAGGAGGCCAGCATAAGCTGGACTTGAACTCACAGCGACCGCATTGGTGGGAGGCTTCTGGGTCAGACACATTATAATTGACAGCAATAGGAGCAACGTGCAGGCTATCATGTGACATTTCTATACAAATGAACAGAACATCTTAAAATCTGAAAGCATATTCTTTGACTAAAGAAAATGTATACAGGATTGCTGTTTACTTATATCAGACACAGCAGTACAGAATTCTGGTAGTCTTCTGTTTTCCAGTTTCTGTCCTTCATGGATTCCTGGTCACAAAGAGTACAATCTCCTCTTAGGTTAATACAAATGATGCTCTTTGGTAAGTTACTAACTTGAAAATTTTACCATGTTGATAATATTTTCATCAAACTTTGCTCAGTCATGTCTGTATAATTTTAAATTATTGACCTCTTCCAATCATCTTGTTTTGATATCTGCCTGGAATATTTTATGACCAAAGATTTATGGACAAAGAATGGCAAACACCGGAGGTATGTATTTACAGAATGTTCTTGTTCCTGCATGGTGTCATCCATCCTGGCAATGTATGAGTCAAGTACACTGAAGACCATCTTGATCGAGACCTACTTGTATCCTCAGCCACACAGTCTGTCACAGTTCTACTGAGAATACCAGTCTTCCTGAATGAAGGTTTACTGTGGTGGACATGTATTGATAGGGCGGATATCTCATGACCATACACATAACACCAAGCACTAGGACATCACCAGTACTGTGCAGTAATTTGAGGTCTAATTTGTGGGTGGTGATTCGCCACCACAATGCACAGCTATGCAGAATGAGAAATGGCGCTAATGAGATCTGATCTCTGTGTGACAAGAAATTCTTCCACAGAATTATAGCACTTTAATAACAGTGTACTGTTACAATGTCTTGTATTCATTGAGTCATTGTGGAGTCCATGGTCTTGGCAATCCAGTCCGGAGCACTCTGGGAGATTTTCTCTATGATACTGTTCACCTGGAAACACAGACTCTGGATTTGTTTGTCCCAGCTGGGTAGGGCTTCACGGGCTGTTAGAAAGACAAACATAGACAGAGTATTATTATCGGTGCAAGAGCCCTTGCAAATTTGCTTATCTATAATTTTATAGTGGTATCATAATGCAGTGTTTTTGTTTCACTTGTTCTATTGTGGCTGTTAACTGGTGCAAACAGGAGCGCTTCAAGAGCACTGTCAACTGCTTACATTCACTGATGCCATGCCAATGATGACAGGAGCAGAATTTAGAAATTCCATGTCCAAGGCCAGGATTAAACTCGCACCCCATGTACTGTGTGGCTGTAGTCAAGCACCTTACCACTAAGCCACGTCCCTATACAATGGGCACACGTGTGCACTGGAGGTATCTACGCGTACAATTGGACATTGGAGGTATATATGTTATCTACGCTTCTGTAATTACCTTCTTATTAGCACATCATCACGCTAGTGTTATCAGTAACATAATATGTACCTTACTATTTTGTATGACAGATTAGGCCTCACCTTCGAAATGTACAATAGAGTCTATCTGGTCAATATTCCCGTTCATTCTACCCTCTGTAATCATCTGTGAGGCAATCTTCTCAGCCTGCAAAAGAAATACAGGTCCATTACCCATACTTGCTAAGGATAATAAAGTACAATTATTATACTATATAATGGTTACCTTCACATATTGTGTGAACTATTTAAATTTATCTTCAATAAAGCTCACTGCGAACATGCAAATCTCTAGATTAACCTGTCATGAAAAGATGTCAATGTGTTCATAAAAGCAAATGTAACAATAGCACATAACGTTGATAGAGCTTTATCAATGTTTCCTACCTTTGTGGGTGGAATTTCTAATAAGGATCCAAGTTCCTCAAAGGAAATGTTGTTATAGAGTTTACTAGCTGACAGCAAATTATGTTCTATAACAGCTCGGTCCAAAATAGTTGATCCTGTAGACAAAGACAAAGTTATTTCAGTCCAAAATTGTTTTCTAAAAAATTTTTCACTAATACGATGAAAGGCAGTTTTATGGTTGGAGGAAACTGAACTGCCCATTCCCTTAAAAATTTACATCATTTGTCATAAGATTCAGTGAAATAAAAAAAAAAACGTCATCTGTGCTCTTCAACCTTGGACTTCATACTTCTACACAGCTGAGTTTATTTTAGCTTGGAGCATCATGGAAATCGCGTTTTTTCCCCTTTTCTAGTCTTATCTTCATTTTAACTATAAAGATTATGGATGCACATCTTGGTCAGTTCTTTTGTCTGATTTACACAAAATATATAATCATGCACACACAATGTATCTATAAAGATGATAACTTCTCCATCCTGCTTTTCAGAGGTACATGTGGTAAATATGTCCAAATTTCTTAACACAGAAAACTGATAAGAGAGCATCTTGAGATCTGTGTCAAAATACAGATGCTTTTCTATCTTATTGGACAGAACTGTTATAAAGAACAGTCAGGCCTTTACAACTAATGAAATACTGGACAAAGCTTTATTTTCATTTCTAACTGGTGATCTCTGCATCATTACAGTCTTTACCATCCGATGTAACTGCTTTTTGGTGCTGTTGAAGAAAACCTTCGAACTCCTGTAGATCAGCACTGCGTATAATTCTGTCTAAGTACCTGAAAACAGACAAAATAATGTCACCGTTATATGAATGAATCACAATATATGTGAAGTATTCTGGTAAATGACCTAAAATTCTGCCCATTGATAGGCTGCACATTTTGCCTGATTCTCACAGGTCTAATATCCTCACTTTTCCAGTAGGTTATCATCCTACCTTCCAAACAAACCTTAAAGCACCTTTCTACAATTAATATAACATTTATTTATTATTTATTTGATTGCTATTTTACGCTGTTCTCAAGAATATTTCACTTATATGACCACAGCCAGCATTATTGTGGGAGGAAACCCACAACCATCCGCAGGTTGCTGGTGGATCTTCCCACGTACGGCCGGAGAGGAAGCCAGTATGAGCTGGACTTGAATTCACAGACTGCATTGGTGGGAGGCTTCTAGGTCATTGCACGCTAACTGACTGAGCCACGGAACCCCCCCTTAATACAACATTCAGGATGAGAAAATATGAGCAACTTTTGTCATCAGGGTCAAATACAGGTTTCTGATTTGTGCATTGTTTTCAAAAATCGAGACTGCCAGTCACATCCAATGAGGCGAGGGTTCAGGGGCTGCCGAGACACTGGAAGCTATGGGGTGTCTAAATGACCCGAGAAGCCTTCTAGCTAATTTGGAATATCAAACTGAGATTTATGTAATTAATTAATTTATTTATTTATTTTATGTCTTTGATCTGTGTTTTACATTGTACTTAAGAATATGATGACAGTCAGTATTGATACATTAATATTTAATACATCATATAACATTAAAACAGAAATAGTTAAAAGAAAACTGGTCAATGAATGAAGTCGTTGCATTTTAATTCAACAGGTTTTGTTTTTTTTTTTGTTTTTTTGTAGTTAAATGTTTCCTAAAGTCAACCCGGCAGCATTTTACCTCATACTGTAAATGCCTTTTTATTCACGTGCATAAACTTTCGCGGATTTGGTAAGAGGACACATTCGCAGGAATGAACTTTCATGGATCTTAACAGAATTTTTTGACAACTGGTAAATGAACATCAAACTTCAATACAGAAATGTCAAGTAATAAAACAACTCAAGCATTCAAGTAACAATCTTATGATTTAAACTTGTTTGTACCTGTAAAATGTGACAAAAATTCTACACAATACAGTAACTTGATCAGAAAAAGCAAGTTAATCTTTTGAAGACTGTTAATCTTTGCAAGTCGAAGCCCTTACCTGCTGTGTGAGTAAATATTCGTGTCACTCACTCCGGGAGACGACGAAGGATTAAATGTGATATAAATAAATCCCACTGTTTTTTTCTCATGCATCAGCAGTGTGAGTGAAACTCTGAGTGAACTATGACGGATTTGTCACAAATTTCTCAGAAACATAAGGCCATGTAGATTTCAACAGTAATCATTCTTCTGTCACTCGACAAGACAGTCAGTTAGTACCGTAACTAAATGTCTTTGTGGAAATGGATAACTCTAACAAACCCTGCCAAGAATCTTCGTCTACCGAATCCACAGACCAGTAAGTCTTCACAAGAGGCAGAGAGTGCCGACGACGCTGTTGATGTAATGGCAGAAAATGCCAGAAAATGAAAGCTCGGTGACTACAACAGCTATGATGATGAGACAAGAGCTAAGATAGCCCCAACTGCCGTGGAAATTGACATAGCACGTGCTGCCCGAAAATTTTCCTCTCAGAGAGGTCACTCAATTAACAAATAAAAAAATGAAAGAAACCCCCAGCAGCATTATTCAATCCCTTCCTAAGTCTACGACTGGTCATCCCTTACTAATCAGCAAGAAACTTGATGACATGGTGAGGGACTGGGTAAAGAAAGTCTGTTTGAGTGGCGGAGTGATCAACCGCAGAATTGAAATGGCAGCAGCGGAAGGCATTATTCTAAAGGAGGGCAAAACCAAACTCCCACAGTTTGGCGGCACAGCTGACATCACTGAGACATGGGCCCGATCTTTGCTGAGATGATCGGGATATGTGAAGAGAAAGGGAACAACAGATGTAAAGAAGTTGCCAGAAGACTTTGAACAGATGAAGGAAACTTTCCTTAATCGTGTGTCTGACATCACCAGTCCAAACAACATCCCCAATGAACTTGTCATAAACTGGGACCAGACCGGCCTCAGCATGGTTCCCACAATGCTGAGGCCAATTCAAGTGGATTATAAAGTATCACAACATAATCAGCTAGAGACGGGATATGATCCAAGCTGGATATGTGAAAGCCAGAATACATTCTAATTAGGTATTTCTACTTAACGTGTTTGAAAAAGTATTAGACCTGTAGTGCTTGTTAAAGAATTTATAACTGTAACGCATGCTACTTTAATAAATTACTTACTAGTATTTAACTAAACCACATACATTGTCCTTCACACACTGCACTGCAGAATACAAGTATATATGAAACGCATGTGTTTTATATTCGATGGCGCTTATTTTCACGGAAATGTGTTTGCCGCGAAATCTGCGAATGTTAGTACCACGTGAATAAAAAGGCATTTATAGTATTTGTCTGCATATTAACAAAAACTCAAAAAGAGGTTTGGAGTCTTATTCACAAATGCATCCTACAAGCTATCAGCACGCTGAACAATGCTCTCCTATACACATGTGGAGATCACGTGCTAGGTTCAGAATGTACATGTTGTTGTCGAGGCAGGACATATGTTTATGGAATAAGGTAACAAGTCGCATACAACAACAACATGCAACCGTCATCAAGAATGCAAATGGCATACTCCTTGCATTTTGTTACCTTAATTTAGGAGGGACATATTTTTCATCACCATTTAATTTGGGCGTTTCGAGTTGTTTCACTTGGGTGTTTCACTGCATCTTAAAATTTGGGCGCTGGTAAACGGTATGAAACACAGCCTGCAATTGACAGTGCTCATGGACAAAATTATAAATCATTTAGGGTGATGGGTTTTAGGACATTTATTTTGCTGTAAGAATGTACTTTATGGGGCGAAAGTTTAAGCTGTTCATTCAATTTTAGCAGGGCTATGGCTTAATCTTCATGTCAAACCTGGTCACTTTTTCTACTGCCTATTTCTATGCTTATTTAAAGAAAGAATCTAAATCAATGTTCTCATTCCTGTTAGGTGCAGATCATGATCTCAGTATGGGTACAGTAAGTCTTCAATAAAGAAACGATGAAGGCAGAAAGACAGATTTACAGATCTACCTGTTGTTTTTAATCCTTACTTTAAAGAATATTTCACTGAATTCAGTTTTATAGCTGGTGCAAACCACATTGCATGTGGCAAACCACTGGTTATAGGTAAGTTAATGACTTTAAAGACATACAGACATGATTGACTTTCAACTTCATACACAGTAAGGACTGCACAGAGACAAAAGTAAACATAAAGTTATCCTTACATCTTTTCCAGTATATTATATGCAGGAAGTTGCTGACACCGTTCATCCTTAAACAGAGTCGCTAACATTCTTGATCTTTGTTGCCCTGGAAACAAAAAATATCAATATTTAAAAGAGAAAATCATTTTCAAAAGACACCTTTTCTTTTATAATGGTACTAAATCAAAAATACTGCAAACACAGACTTTTGGCAAGTTAATGCAAACTTTAGGCTTCTCAAGTATGCAATGTATAGAAATGCACGCCATATCAGTGGAAGGTATAACGTTTTTCATCAAATGCTATGCTGTGCAAACAGCCACAGGAGCATTCTAGACTGTTTATTTGGTACTGTCACTAAGGTTTTCACATAGCCGAAAGTCAAGTTTGAACCCATACCTCTTGTGTCATTGCTATTCGGGAACTGAAAGGTAAGAATCACTGACCACTAGAATACAGTTGCGCTGTTAACAATATGAGCAGTGAATCCAGGTAAAAGTTTCACTGAATTTGGCTCAGCAGTCTTGAAGTCGAAAGACAAGAGCTGAAAAGCCAAACATGAACTCTGACCTGAGAAAAAAGGCAATGGCTATTTGTGTTGACCACATTCACAATTACATGGGGAAGGGGTCAGCCGGGATTCCATAAACATGTAAAATTTCATTGAATACACCTCATTAGTTTCAGATTTCTATCTTTAGATATCCAGGGGTTTTCTAGCCAATTTCTTTTCAGAAATTCAAGTTTGGACAAATTAGAAAACTCAATATTGTTTCGCCACCAATGTGCCAAAAACTCAATGTATATCATCAACACTCAATACAAAATTTGTCTAAAACTCAGTTTTCTGATTTTCTGATTTCTCGTTTTGGTTGCCACAAGAAGAAAGTGGCTAGAAAATACCCTGCAAGTCATATATAAACATAACCTGAGAAATCAGATCAAAAGTCATTTGCGCCTACCACAAGTCCTAGATATACCAGTAGGTCTTACACAATAAAAGTCATGACAAAAAGGTTACTTTATAACCGTACCATAATAAATTATTAGCACACAAGTACAAGCTGTATTTCTCCTACCTGCTGAGGCCAGTATTGTACAGATCAGTGCACTCTTGAGAGCAGTCATCCTTTCAGATTCTTCAATTATACTTCTGTATGACAACTCGTTGTAACGTTGGGCAGCCTCAATAAACTTTCTTCTGTAGTCCAACACTCTTGCATAACAGGCCTGTTAAACAAACCACAGCCTTACCGTCAAACATCAACTATAAAAGGCTGTTACATGTATAGTAGCCTGTTTGGTACTTCTACGGTGAGCTTAAAATATTGTTTGATAATTTCATGAACCGAGAAGTTCATGGAATTTTTATTTTGTATGGAAGTATAGAAGTATTTCTGTACACTCAAGTTTCTTCCACTATAGAATTCTTCCAGCATTACACATTTAAGAAATAAATATTCTGGAGTATTTTTTTTTTCAGTCTAACTCTACTGAGGAGTATTAGTCAAGCCGACCTGTACATTCACTCATGGGCCTTGGTCACATTTGAGCAGAGGGCAGAAAAAGTATGGCAACAGCTTCACTTTATTTTGTCCCCTAGTCACCTGACAGGTTTGAGTATTGCATACGTTGACAAAACAGTTACATTTTAGACAACTGAAAAGTCTGGCATTTCTTTCTTACCTTCTTATTTTTTAAAAATTTTTTATAACTTATCACAGACCTGATATTTAACTAAATTATGTCACCATCAAGATCTCCACGGACATCCCTACCTATCAAGGGGAAACAACTCACTTTGTAATGTATCTGAAGCTTTTCACTCTGAGAATCTGCCTGCAGCAAAGATGCACGGTTTATGTAAGCCTCAGCTTGTACAGGATCTTCATCTTCTAAATATAAGCGTGCTATCTTCAGATACGTCTCCAGTTTATAATCCGTGGCATACTGTCTGCAAATAAGAGTAAAACATAACATGGCTTCTTTTCTAGTTGATGAACCACAAATGTTATGTCTAGAAATGTATGATATTGTACTTCATTTCATTAAATACGATTTAAGGTATCAAGGCAACAACCACTGTCAAATCCCAACTGTGTCTCCATTAAACAGGCTGTTAACCTGGGCAAAGTCCTAATTCTCACAGTTTCCTGTATCAAACACAATCTTGTGTTATGGCACAGCCTGTCATGTGAAAAGGGACTTAACTCAGTGGAGGCCTAATGAGGAAGTATAGTACTTATGCTGTGTTCGGTAATCCTTGTTAAAACCACGTGTCATGAATTGGGTAGAATTCCAAACAACATGGAGGCGTTAGGATAGCTCGGGCCACTCTGCTGATGAGTGCCTGTAAATGTAACCTATCGCTTCCTTTTTGGTTATCACAGCTTGATTTCATAATTCATCATGCCACATACAAATATCAAAGAGTAAAGAAATATCAGAGGATATCTGATTTGTATCTTTCAAGGTCCTGTACCTAGTCAGCCATCTCTGCCTAACTTCTCAAGTTGAAGGTCACAAACTCGATTATTCTTAGATCTTTCGAGTTTGTGAGTGGTATTAACCGGTTATGAGGCCCATCAAACAGGATTCACAGGTCGTGACCTTGAAAACACAACTCGTGAGCCTGTTACTGAACGTAGCATTAGACAACAAATTTTAAAGTACACATGTACTGGGAATGACGAAACATGATATTAAACCTGGGTCTCAAGTTTTCCATGCAAAAGCTTTATTCTTCTACTCTGACCACCACAGTTCAAATCAGCATGGTACTGTATTTTTAGATCACCTGTACTCAAATAATGAGACAGCAATATTAGATATTTGAACATACTAATATGTGAAGGACAGTCCATGCAAAATGTAACCTTTACTTTTGTCCTGTTTCTAGTGGAATTCCAACGAGAACATTCGCAGCATCCCTCCAGCACTGTTCACGTTCATAGATGTCTGCCAAATGCTGACGTATAGCTGCAACCTGAAAAGCAAATCCAGATTTCAGATTATGACACTGACTTTCCTCTTGCAGGGTATAAGGGTATATCACAAAAGCTCTGGAAAATCATAAACCGAGCTTATTCAATAGATAACCAAAAAAGCCAAATATTTTTTTTTTCCCACTATGACAACATTACGCTACTGCAGAATACAACAGGCTAAAATATGTATCCTTAGATATCAACAGCAATTTCTTGGAAAAGAGAAACAAAATTCTGGAAAAATGAAAGAAATATGCAACAAAGTCACCAGTCCTTTACAACAAAAAGGCTAATTTTAGATGCATTTACCTGTTCTTCAAAGGAAATAACTCTTGTGTGAACTCTGTCTAGTGTAAAGTGAGCCACTTCTTTGGCGACCTTGTCCGGCAACTTAGTGAGATGAGCACAAAAGTCAGTCAGGATCTGACGGGAAATTACCAGACTCACATTCTCATTGACCACTGAAATAACAATTAAAAATGTTACATGTCAGTTCTATTGTTATTAAAGGTTGTTTCTGGATATCGCACAGGTTCTAGTACTGTAAATTGGCCGAGACCATTTCCAGTTTCAAACCAGCAACCTCAGAACGTACAACCTCTTACTGAATTGCTTTTTACAACAATTTCAAGAGTATTTCATTCATATAATTTTTCACATCCATGATAATTCAACCATGTTTCTTACTGATAACACCTTCTCAACTTGTTTTGGGTGACTTCTGAAGACTAAGGTTTGCTGATTAACAAAACTGAAGAAAACAATCAATCTTTACTAAGTATCTGCCTAAATACCTGACATAAAGCTGTGAGCTGGATACAGACACAAAAAAAAAATGTTTTCTGTCATGCAAAATCAATGTATGTATTTGAATCACTGAGAAATGACCAATGTACTTACAAGCGTCAACAAAAGCATGCAAACTAGGGACAAGCTCTGCACCTCCAGCTTGAATGACAGTCTCCAAGATATTCTTGTACCTGATAACAGAGACAATGGGGTTGTTAATGCTCCGACTCTTTGACAGTTCACAGTTATACAGGGTTACTGGTATGCTGGTGTAGGAATTAAGGGTTAAGTGCAGATTTATTACAAAAATCATCCACGTAGGAAAAAGCAGGTTTTGCTTGCCCGTCGCCAATTTGGCAGCAGGCAAGTGTTAAATTACACCACTGGAAGTACATAAACCATATATATTTCAAATCCTTCGTTCCCACAGAATTTTTTTGGAAAATCTCCTGACTAATTAGGTAAATTTGAGAAACTATAACCTCAGCCTCAGACAAACGCTAAAGCTTATTAAGTACATAAAACAGGTATTAGGTACGAATATACAGGTCTGAATTTTATTAAACTATATTCTTACATGTAATTATAATGTCAAGTGTTGGCAAATGAAAGAAAAAAACAAGTGAATGGTACCAGATTTCATTCAAGCAAAATCATATTGTTGTGAAGTGGTGAGCGCCGAGGATGTAAAACTGCATTATGCATCTGCGCAAATAGATGCAAAACACTACTCCAACTTCATAAAATTGTCTCAACTAAACTTTTGCCAGCCTTGTTCGACCCTAAAAAAGTCTTGATATTAAAGTTTACCAGTATAACTTTTAAAACTAATAGTTTGGAATGTGTAAAATCTTTTTCAAGCAGATCAATGATTAAAGCAAAGATTTATAGTTTGCATTATCTGACTAAATGAAATTTCAGTCCCGTCAGGAAACACACAGGCTTTAAGATCTTATTCAAAAGGAAGACTCATAACTACTTCAGTGCAATAGGAAATTAATGATGAAATCGGCAGTACAGGAAGGGCACAAGGTCTAGTGACAATTAGCACTGCCACCCTAAGGATAATGAAGCTTGACTGCTTGTCTCCCATCATGACATTTTTTCAGGAGGATGCAAGCAGGGTCCCAGTTTTCATTATTCACTATTTATATACTAGTACCGGGTGTATGTATAGACAAGGCTTTTAATTATAATCCTAAGATGGTCAAAATCAAGAATATACCCGTTACACTCAAGCAGAATTATTGGACGTTTTATTTGTAATAACACACAATAAAATCTGTTGAACGACAGCGACCACATGTTTTTCTTAACTTTTTCTGTCCCCTTTCCACTTCCAAAAAAGAAGAACCGAAAACATGCCGACCAGAGATGAAATTATCTTCCTTTATGTACTAAATGATTTAGTGTTACAGTTATGCACCCCAACGAGTTCTAGACCTCGACCCAACAAAGCTACATCGTATGTAGTCTATCTAGATGGGCACAAGATTTTATTTTAAAATTCTGACATTCATCGCCACCATGATTCACCACCCCAACTCAATAAAATTGCTGCAGATCTCCGAACTCGAAAGCCAAGGAACTGCTCCTGGTGAGGTCCGCGTTCGTTTCACGCAAATTCATGTGTATTCAAAATTAAGAAACACAAAAGTTTTTTATACCCTTCACGGTTTTATATTATGAAGACTGAAAAAGGACCTACAGACAACAATGAAAATTTCATAGTTTTCAAGAATGTTTACTCTGTTACATTTCAGGAGCAAAAGTAAGTTACAAGATTTTTCAAAATGGCTGTCAACGGTGAACCGTTTGGAGTGGGGCGCGGACTCCAGTTCAGAGAAATCTGTGTCGATTTTGTTGTGATTGGGTGACGGACATGAGGTTGCACTAAATAGGAATGTCAATGTCAGAATAAAACCCAGAGCTCAAATAGATGGACTATTCTGTGTAACGAAACCAAGGCACATGGATTAAAAAAGAGAGAAGTTCCTCTGTAAAGGAAGCTATGAGTTACTAAAACACGGGTAAATAATGAAAAACATTGGAAATAATGAGAAAATGATGTGGGTAGTAAAAATACATGCCGGCGGTGACGGGAAACTAGAAATCAAGTTTCATTCGCCTAACATCACACCTTTTAGGCACATTACTTTAGCTTATGTTAACTTTAACTCCAGGTAACTCCAAAGCTTTTGCACTCATTATGTTGACAGCACCCAGGCTACAGCGGCTGACATTGCAAAATTGTGTAATTAAGTCCAGAGTTGCGCTGGCTTCTCGATAGAAATAGCTGGCATGTAACAAGGGTTCAGATCAATGGCAACTGGAAAACCACAAACGTGGTGGTCTTACATTCGTGCTTTGCCCTCCAGCCAGCCTCAAAGTACGAAGCCCCATATTAAAACTTCTAAATCCATGGCGCACAAGAACTCTTATGTTTTATGATTTACTATAAAAGTTTGCAGTGTCAACCATTGTAACTTTGGTGCTGTCAACGTAATGAGTGCAAGAGCTTTGGCGCTACCTGGAGATAAGTTAACTTAAACTGTTAACATGCTGATATAAACATGAAAACACTGAAAATCTTTAGATTGTTTGATAACAGATCCGGATTCTGCCTTGGTACGATTTGACTATAGTTGGCTACAATTTGACTATGGTATGACTTAAGGTCGCCACGATTTGCCTCCTACTCTGGCAATGACAGTTTCAGTTTCACTTACACCATTTGAACAGCTATGATGATAATTTTCATCTTTTTCGTCGTTTAAGGACTGTTCTAAACATTCGACAAAGTGCTAAATAAAACCTATAAAAAGATAAACCCTACATAAGATATACAGATACAGATATCACAAATCGCAGGTTTAGCATTTCAGTGTGACCGAGAGTATTTATCAACGTGAGCGAAAACTAGACTCCCTATGATACCATGCTGTCACTTATTACAAGTTCATCACTTACAGAAAAAAAGCAAATCAGATTTACCACGTTAACACCGTTACTACACATTTTCATCAATTTACACACCTTTCAGTAACATCTTTGTGCGATCCACTGGAGTGTGCGAGAGCCGCAAGCTGTGCAAGTTGTTGTTTCACGTTACTCGCCATCTTGAAACAAATCTGACAAGTGTACTGATTGGATGAAATATCTCGTAAAGAAGCTCCGAGCAAAATTACCTTTTCTTGAGTCTAATGCACGAATTATTTATCACTATAATTATTATGCATTATCTGATTTCGCAATGGAATTTATTTCTGCTGACAGATTGTGTAAATACTTCGCGGAAAACTGTCTGAGCGTGCCTATTATGGGATGGTAATGGTGGGCGCGTGATTTTGAACAAACACAGAATGCCTGTGGAAAGAACAGGTAAGTTTTTATGACATTTCTGGAGAATAAATACCCAATTGCCCTTTTGTGTAAAACGGAAAAACATCACACATGATATCAGTGTACTTTTCGAGCCCTAAATGTGTTTATTTTTATCCAAATACATCGTTTGATCACCCTTGGGTGGAGAAAAATATGGAGACTTTTCCCGATTTATGTCAACTTTTAGACGAAAAATATGCAAATTTCGATAAACATCGGAGCTTTTGTGTTAATGGTCCCGTATGTTAAGTCTGTGAATGATGTCTCTTAGATCCCAAGACCATGAACCACGGAGATATTTTATTTCGACGAAGGGAAAACATGAGGCACTATTTAGCCTTTTAAATTTCCCCGCAGTCGACATCTGGTGAATGGCGGGTCATTTGAGCTGGCAAGGTCGATCGCATGGATTTTGGCCTGAACGGCACTTGGCTGTGTACTAGTCAGGGCTTTTTTTATGGCAGTCTTGGCTTACGTTGCTCAAGTCGTGCATGGATATAGACGTAATGAACCTGTTTTATTTATCTGTTCGATGTGTAAATATGTACTCTCACTGTCAGGCTTACAGTACCTTGTAACACTTCCAATACCCAGTCACCACACCAGTAGGCCTATTACGTTGGATGTAAACATGTATAATAAGTGTGTCAGTGTTGCTGGACTGGAGTCTGAAAACTGTGGTGAAATAACAGTATTTGAATATTTTTCACTGTATTATTATTTTAAGATGCTAGATGTATAACAGTTGACATCTAAACTGCATGTGGTTTCTGTGAATGGTATGGTGTGTTTAGGACCTGATTCATCAGGCCGGCCTAAAGGCCGGAATGGCAGACCAGACTGGTATAAAGACTGGACTGGAGAGGGGTCAGCTACACAGAATTGACCAGCACAGAAACTGCTGCACTAACACCCTCACAGTAACAGGTTTAAAAAGAGCACATTTCAAGCTGTCCATATATATATATATACATGATATCATGATTTGCTGTAATGTTGAGCTTATTTCTTGAACCGGACAAAAGAAAAAGGTGACTATGAATTCTAGCCTGGAAGCCATTTTTAGTGGGTAATCCCCCCTGTTTGCCCTGCCAGTTTTGGTCTCGTGACTAAGACAACATGGCTCTTGTGCAGCGATCTTGCTCATGATCTTCGTCTGTCTGCTCAGTGAAATAGACCTGAAAATAAAGCAATTCTTCATCTAACATATTTCTGAACACCTCGAAATGTTTTCTTTTTGTCTGTATTACATTGATTGATTGACTGACAACAGTGTATGTGCTATGATAACTTGTGAATTCCCCGTGACATAAATATTTACAAGCTGTGTCAAACAGTGTAAAGGGGCCACACTTAACGGCTTACCTTAATGAAGACTGTTTACCTAGACAGTAGGAGTCATATCCCTGGTTAAATACTGCTGGAAGCCATTGGCACTAAGTTTATCCTCTTGTATGTTGAAGAGGCTGGCTATTAAAGACAGTATAGCAATGAGTTAGCCTTTCAGCATGCATTTTGGATGATGTGGTTAAATGGTTGTTGTTTTGACTTTCAGTGAATTGAGTCAACGGGAGCGCATTTAAGCAGAGTGACTTTCTGAAGCCTGTTGACACTGCATGCAGAAACCTATTTTATTTCAATGTCACCATATTTGCCAGATCAGTTTTCTGAAAAGCTTAATATTTCACTAATTTTAAAATTTTGTTAATCTCAGTGACAGTTCTCTTTTCCAGCTTCCATTTGGTGTCAGCCATGTTAAAGCTTTTAATTGGATTGGATTGTTTGCATCATGTGGTCCATGAGTTTGATATGGTGATTATGAAACAGTTTATTTTTTTTGTTGCAGTAATATAATTATTATTCTTTATTTTTTTTATTCAAAATGATACAAACTTCTCATCAATTTTCTCATGATCATTTTGTTATTCATTTTTATATGACATAATGAAATTGTGACTAAAACTTTTTAACGTTTGTTTTAGGCATAGGAAATACATGTATTGATGAAACCGATGGCATTGCCCTAGCCAAGACCACCTCAGACCCATCAGTGTCCTGTGTTGAGACTGTTTCTTCTGGCGCTGTGGTCAGCACAAACAATACCACTGTGACTTCTATGGACTTGGATGGCCAGGTAGTCAGTGCAGATGCTCAGATAATTGAAGCACTGCGGGCAGAGTTGGATAAAATTCAGAATTCAGCTGGAGGAGGGGGCACTTCTAAAGATGCCCCCAGCCTCTCAGCTGACAATGTTGGGGCAGGTTCAGCAGTTCCTGTGGCTAATACAGTGATGGTGGGGACTGCTAACCCAGCCCCAAGAGTGGTTAGTGCGACTCCATCTCCTCAGAAACAGATAACAGTGCAGAATGTGGCTACTGGCAATGTCAATAAGACCTCTACCTTGGGAACCAAAAGACCTCTGGCGAACAGTACTTCAGGAGCACCAATGGTTACTAAGGTTATTATCACCAAAAATCCAGGCTCAAGCCAGCCACAAGTGGTCCCCATTCATCTTGGGTCCCTTCAGGCACAGGGTGTTTCTGTGACATCCCTTGCTCCAGGCATGAATGTGATTCCACATATGCCAAATCAGGGGCCCATGACCCCAACAAAGACAATCACCATCTCTTCACAAGGCATTGTGTCAACAGCTGGGAAGCAAATATTGACAACTTTGGGTGGTACCCCCACTAAAATTGTAAATAAAATTCCAATATCACCTGCAAAGACTCCTCCCAAAATAACGATGATTCCTGTTTCCTTGGCCAAGTCACCACAGAGAGGTGTAATAGCCCCAGCGTCATCTGTGGTTGTAGCACGTCCATTAAATGCAGCAACCAGTAATTCAACGAGTGGAACAACAGTTGTCGCTTCAACAGGTAACATGAAGCCAGCCACAATTACCATGTCCCCAACAAAGGTTATCCTGAAGCAGTCTAATCAGGTAAGATTTTCTCATGGGATACTGTTTCTGTATGATGTCATGCAAAAAGTATTTGTTCTGTGTCTTGTATCAGTTTTTTAAAAGAAAAGACAAAAAATATTACCAGAGTTATTCCAGAAGTGGTGTTCCTACAGACCTGTATGGGCATTTTTTATGATGTGCTTGGTGATTCAATATATCATCTTTGAACCTGGAATTCTTACGAGGCCGTGGAATATCCCATTGTAGAGAAACCAGAAACACAATGTAGCGTCATCTGTATCCTAAGCTATTCAGTATTAGAGGCAAGACATTCCTTTATCGTGTGAATTACAGTCCCATTTAACATTACAATTGAAGGTCACGCATTGTGGCCTCCTGGCTTAGACTTTGAGGAATAACCCCAGCACAACCTTTCTTGTTGAAAGTGGCTTTAAAGTATATTACAGTTGTATGGCTAACGACATGGTGCAGTGACGTGAGTGAGCTTATTTCTGCGGTCTGCTATTTCCAGGTGTTTGTCCATACAGTGCACCAAACCTAACAAGCTTTGCAGTGTGAGATGTATTGTCACATCAGTGCATGTTTAGCTAGGTGGAGTAATTCATTACCATGTGAACAGGCAAGCTCTTTTTAGAAGTTTCTTGATTTTTTGCAAGTCAACCAGGTTTTGAAAATCACCTGCCTTCAGGGCATCTGTCTCAAAACATTATGTCCCATCACTGAGTAGTTAACCTTTTCGCTCTTTAGACATATTTTTGGTGTTTTCTCAGTTTTAAACTCAGCCCCTTTTATGAATTTAACTTATTGTTACCTTGATTTCCTTTCAGCAAATTAACAAATTACCCATTGGTATTAGTGCTGCAACAAGTATGGCCACACCAATAAACCAGCTTGGCCTGCCAGCGAATTCAACATCGGGAGTCCAACAGATTTCTGTGCCAGGAAGTAAATTTCATTATGTTCGATTGGTAACGCCGGCAACGCAGACAAGCACTTCATCAACAGGTACTTAAGTTTTCTTAAGTACTGTAAATGTAAGGTGGAGCATCTGTGGCTCAGTTGGTTAGTGCGCTAGTGCAGTGCAATGACCCAGAAGCCTCCCACCAATGCGGTCGCGGTGAGATCAAGTCCAGCTCCTGCTGGCTTCCTCTCCAGCCGTGTGTGGGAAGGTTTGCCAGCAACAGGAGGACGGTTGTGGGTTTCCCCTGGGCTCTGCCTGGTTTCCTCCCACCGTAATGCTGGCTGCCGTCGTGTAAGTGAAATATTCTTGAGTACGGCGTAAAACACCAATCAAATGAACAAATAAATAAATAAATAGTCAATGTAAGGTCACAGGTGTTCGCTTATCATGACCTTTTGTGTACCAGTATTGTCTTCAGTAAATAGAATTCAAGTTTAATATATATATTAATATAAAATTATGTTCATTGGGCGTAACCTGACTTACCCTTCAGAAAAGGGCCCAAGGTTTTATTGGTAATCTGGTAAAATTTTTAAAAAATTTTTTCACTCCATGTTGTTTTCCTTAAAACCCTTATCTTTTTCAAGAGGCAGAATAAAAAAAATATATTCCCTAGCAACAGACCCCATTTTTTCTCCTAGGGCCAGGTGACCCCCAACAAACATATTTTTAAGGATGGCATATTGTGAGGCACCTAGATTTTTGTTACCTGTGAACCAGAGTTGAAGGGGTATTGTGATGGCAGGCAGCATCAAGTCTCTTGAAGTCAAATTCAGCGGCACACCATTTACCTATCCATGTGGTAGTGACAGTCCTGAAATATATTTCAATGAACTTTAATTATTTTTTCAAAGTCCTGTTAAAGGGGAGGTATATCCTTTTCCTTGTGAACTCATCATCTGTTTACCTATGCTAGACAGATACACCAAATTTAAACCACGCTTGCAGCATCCTCTTGGGAAAAACCATCATCTTGAAAAACCCTTTTCAATGAGCTTTGTCTATTTTTGTGAGATCATGAGGACCAGTAGATATCCATTTTCTTGTGAACACTATCTTCAAACTGTTCTTAGATATTATTACCTGAATTTTTGTATTAAGGCATCTGGTTGGGATGAGTAACATTTGAAAGGTCACTGGTGTTGTTGAAATTGAGTTATAAGCTAGGTAAATGCTTAAAAAGCTCTAAGGCTTATGAGTAAGGTTCACTTAATACTGGGGTTAGCGCACTATTGCAGCATTATGACCCAGGTGCCTCTCACCAATGTGATCACTGAGAGGTTAAGCCCAGCTCAAGCCAGCAGCCTGTAGATGGCCTGGATTTCCTCCCACCATATTGCTGGCTGCTGTCCTGTAAGTGAAATATTCTTGAGTATGGTATTAAGCACCAATTAAATAGATAAATAAAAAATGATTTGTTGTCTGCCACGCTACTCTGTCTCACTTGGTTAAAAGACAGATTTTTTGCTAAAGAAATATTCAAGTAGTTTTGCATGAAATTAACATAAGATTACTTGCCTCCTACAATTATAACATCTATCTACATGTCACATGTTGGAAAGTTTGTCAATCAAAAGTGGGGTATTGCTCCAAAGTGAGGAATTACATGTATGGTATCAAACGTAGTATTTGTGTGTGCATGTCTTTATATCTTTGTGTTGTTAGTGCTGAAGTCTGCTGGTGGTCAGATGGTTCAGGTGAAGCCCATAGCTCCAGCCACTGTGTCCAGTAGTACAGCCACAGGAGCGCAGCAGGTCAAACTCACACTGCCTGTCCAGTCTACACAGCCAGTGAGTATACCTGTAGTCAACCACTCTGAAACCGATCAGGACTCATTGTTTTTTATAGGATAAATCTTTATTAAAGTGACAGATAACTCAGCATTTTAAGTTAAGTTTACCAAAAAGATTGGACAATATTATGTTTATTTCGGTAAAGTATTTTTTCTAATGGCTACAAACGACAACTTAAACTGACATCTGACCGTACTCGGTCATCTGGCAAAAAACACAGCCATTCTGTGTGGGCCGTGACGTAACTGTTGCAAGCAAGGAACACTCTTGTCACCTGAGACTAGTAAACTGCTAGGGTTGTGTTTGTAACTTAAAGTAAAACACAGCTCATGACTGAGGCACTGTTCATTAAAAAGATTATAAAATTCTCTTTTGACAGTAAAAAACTGTTTCAAATTGTATGAATTCTTTGCTGAATTATTTTCATTTGAAGTGTATTGTACTGCCGACTGGGGATCAGAAGTCGCCCATACCTTTAGGCTTGTGAAAGATTGACCAGTCAGAGGGCTAGGTGATGTGAGCTGTTTATTAGCTGTGACTTAAATGTTCTGAGTTGTCTGTCAATGTAACATGTAATAACATAGGGACAGCGCACTGTTTTGATGTTATCTGTTGTAATTATAACAAGTACATGTGTGAACAACACTGCAAAGTGTTTCCAGATCATTGTGTTGTGGTTTTAGTAAGTTTCTAGATCATTTCATGTTATAAATTTACATATATACATGTGCATAAGTTTCAACCACAACCCTAGCTGCTTACTACAGTCTCAGGTGACGAGAGTCCTCCGGGCTTAGAACAGTCATGTCACAGCCCAGAGAGATTGGCTGCTTTTCATGCTAGCCGACAGAGCACGGTCAAATGTCAATTTCCTACTGTGGTAGTTGTTGCTAGAAAAAAAACTGAAATGAACATAATACTGTCCAGCCTTTTTGTCAAACTCACCTTAAAACATGCGCTGTCTTTCACTTTAAGTATATATGCCAATTTATAACATGAAATGATCAAGAAACTTCCTCCTGCTACAATCTTATAACTAACATGTATGTGTTTTTGTTTTTACCTCCTCCTAACCAGGTGGCTATCCGGCCTGCTGTAAGCACACCTGCTCCAGCCGTTACCCAGATTCGACCAGTCACCCCTGCCACTACAGCTTCTAACACAGGCTTCTCACAACTACCCCCAGGCACAACCATTATATCCTCAACTGGGAACATCCCCGGAGTCCAGGGCTATGCTCTTGTACCTGCTCAATATGTAAATCAAGTAAGCAAATGTTATTTGACCTAATTTCTGTTTGTAATTGTAATAATAACTTTATTTGTCAGTACTGTGAGTTATTCTGTCAAAGAAATACAAGAACAAGAAAACACATTGACAAAAACTAGTACCTTAATAATTGTAATTTTAATGTAACAATATATCTCCAAAATTACCAAGGAATATTCAGTTAAACTTCATACTTGGACTGACGGAAGTTCTCATGGCCAGATTAGACTGTGGTCAGTGTGACTCACTATTGACCCAATTTTTGAAGTCAGAGTTAAGCTGCTGAGCCATATTCAGTGAAACGGTGAACCTACATTCCTTTGCATATCCCCTAAATAGTAGTTGATATTTAGCTTGTTAACATTATATCTCCCAAACTACTAAACTATATTGCGTGAATCTTGACCTTTTGCCTAAGTGCCTAAGAGTGCGTTTGCTCAATCCATAAACCTGAATGTCATCTGACAAGTGAAAAATTCTGTTGTATAGCGATAAACAGCAAAACATGACATTAAATAAACTCTTTGATGTGGTAAGGTCTTCCTGGCATATCAATTCAGATCACATTCTGAAAAATAAAAAAGAAAAAAGGATTGGTATAAATAAATTCCCAACCAGGCAAATTGGGTAGACATGACAGCCTGTATAACAGGTATACATTTTAATATGTTCTAGGTTTGGTGCTTTCCAAAGCTGCTGATTGGGGAAGTTGTGATTAAATGTATACATTTCTGGATTGTATTGCAGTTGCGGCAGCAGATAAACAAACCCCAACAACAACAGCAGACCAGGCCCCCATCACCACCTGTAGCTGTAAGAACTGATTATGTTCCTATAGCCAGTAGTGACCCCCTGATCACAGCCTCAACACTGGCCAGGAATGTCACTAATGGGTACGTTTAGCATTGGTCATGTCATTTTCTGATTTGTTGAAGAGCATTATTCATCATTAAGCAGAGTGTATCTTTGGAATTGCACTTTGAGCTTTCTTAATCCACCTTTCTAGAATCTTTGGAATAAATGATTATGATTTTATGTTGCCTCGGCAGTGTTTCAGCCATATTGGTGCCACAGAATCTGTAGAGGATTTTACTGTTTTTGTTTTGATTCAACATTTAGAAGCTTTAAGTTTGAATCTCTGCATACAAAAATATGTTGCATTTGCTGAGTAGTAATACTGAAAATGTTGATATGCTGTGTTTCAGAACCACAATAGAAGCTACAGGAGCAAGACCAAGAAAACCCTGCAACTGTACAAAATCTCAGTGTTTAAAATTGTAAGACAATTTATTGTGTTATAAAACTCAGTTATCAAGGTTCAAAATTTACTTTTTTCTTAGGCACATTGCGCGCCTAATGTTTTTCTCTTAGGTGCACAGGTTAAATTTTTAGGCGCAACAGGAATTTTTTAGGAGCACCAGAATTTTTTATAAGTGTGATACATGTAATTACTATTTATGCTGATTTTAAATATGGTTTCCATTATTTTGGGACATTTTATTTTTAGTTATTAAAGTGGAAATAAAGAACTCCCATGGTGCACTATTGGCATATTCAAGGTGATGTGTACTTAATTACTATTAATTAAAAGGTGGTTTCTACCTGTAAAAGCACCCCAGATATACAGGAGAAAATTAACGTTATTCATGTATATGTATAGCTTTAGTTCTTTTTATGTCAAACAACAAATAGTAGTTTATTTGAGAACACATACAAATACTTATGAAATCCATGTTTAGGGCCCCAACTACATGCAATACAAACAGGGACTGCATAGTTAACTGTAAGACATATTCTTTTAAAGGATCGGCCATGGTTAAAACCCCCAAAAAAAAAAAATTATGTGAATGAAAAAATGGAAAGTGCATTTACCATGCTGCCTATAACACTTAATATGATTCCCATTATCAATTTCCAGAAATAAGAAAACACTCCTTTTGAATGCTGCTTATGCAACTAAATGGATAATAGGCTGGGCATGTTGTTGTTACTCGATTGACAGAGTGAAACCTTGTCCAGAATTCAAAAAATAAAGAATTTAACAGTCAGATAGTTACTCATGCCAAGTGCACAATGTGCAAAAACATTGCGTTATGTCAAGGAAACAAATATACCCAAATTGTGCAGAAAGAAAAACCGGAAAGCTTCATGTGTCGTGACAGTTTCGACCATGTGCTTAGCACAAGGTCTCGACCTATGACAGGTGAGGGATTGGCCATCACTTTGGTGTTCTACCACATTCAGACATGTCTGAGCTGACTGGTGTGAGGCTGACACAACTGAGAGATTCGCTGAGTAAATTGCCATTACCTACCATTCTGGATTCAGTTGATTTTAACCGAGTCTTTGATCGGTGAACTGGTAACTTTTCCTTGTTGTGCAAATGATGATATCCTAGTCGCACACGTGCAACTGGATTAAATATTTTGTTTTCCACAAACCAAAATTTTAGTCGCATATGCAACCAATTAGTCTTTAACTTTGAGCCCTTGTTTGTGGATCTCAGGTTTTATGTATGATCTAATTCAAAGTTGGCTGTCGCGTTAAATATAGCGAGCTGCTCCACTTCATACAGAACTTAAAACTTCAGGCGTGGAACTTGAAATTTAAAAATTTGTGTTGAAAGGTGGGATTTTTTTAGGGAGGGGGGTTATTCAGAGATTCAGAAATGTATGTAGCAAAATATACTTACAGGTGTAAAATGTAGAATTTTACCATACATTATGGATCTTTCCTCATTTGAAGTGTAAAAATAGCCATTGCCATTCGATTTTATTCTAGCACTTCAAATGCTGTTTTTGCAGATATTGTGACTGTTTTGCCAATGGGGAATTTTGCCATAATTGTAACTGCACCAACTGTGCTAATAACTTGGAGCATGAAGAGGGGCGATCAAGGGCAATCAAAGCTTGTCTGGACAGAAACCCTATGGCTTTTCACCCCAAGATAGGTATGTGCTGAGCCTTCCGATGGAAGTATTCTAGTTAGATAACCTGGGGAAGGTGGACATAGCTTCAACTTCAGTTAAATCATTCAACATAAATATTTCTCATTAAACTGTGATAATTAGTGGTAAACCATATATTCAATGTTGGCTTTGTCTCTGTTTTTTCTTTTTTTTTAAACACTTTTTTTTAAATTCTTTACATCAAAAAGATTTTAGACGTGATTTAAGAACTGTGGTGTTTGAAATCTGTCTTTACTAACTCCATGTGATTGTTAACATAGGAAAAGGAAGAGTGGGAGATGGAGATAGGAGACACAACAAAGGTTGTAATTGTAAACGGTCAGGTTGTCTGAAGAACTACTGTGAATGTTATGAGGTGAGAAAAAAAAAACAGTTCGCACCGAAAACCAGTGAGTGAAGAAATCTTATGTGTACCATATCCATAATTGTTGAAATATAGACAGTTATTGCATAACAGAAAATCATAAATGTCACCATAGTGTTAGAAGGCCTGCAGTAGAGATAAAATATATAATTTCACGACTCGCAGACCGAAAGTTGTTGACCAGAGTGCAACCAAAAACAAATAGTTCTAAAGATGACGCACAGATTTAACCTTTCTGGTGACCAGTTGTGCTACATGTTCTTGTTAGAAAGTATTAGTTTGTTGTTTTTGTGAGGGTCATACACTCATGCTAGCTTCCTCTCCGGCCGTACGTGGGAAGGTCTGTCAGCAACCTGCGGATGGTTGTGGGTTTCCCCCCGGGCTCTGCCAGGTTTCCTCCCACAGTAATGCTGGCTGCTATCGTGTAAGTGAAATATTTTTGAGTACAGCCTAAAAGAAGAATCAAATAAATAAATAAATGAGGATCATACGGTGTACAGTGCCAGACCTGTCAGTTTGTGAGAGGTAAATGATTCAGAGGACAAATTGTTATCTGTATATATAAGTTAAAAAAAACTTTAAAGTGACTTAGCGTCATTTTGACCATTTTCAAAGTGTTAGCGATGTGATTGCTTTTGTTTTGTTTTTGTTTTGGTACTCAGCCACCATCTTGTAGAATCATTCATCATTAAAGGCCGTGGGTGTGTGCCATACCCAATAAATATTGCTTCATTCACTGAATATAGAAGATCAATACCAGTTGAGTAGTAGTGGATTTGGATCAGTACTTATTGCGGTTTTACCGAATACCCATACCTGATCTGAGATTGGCAGAGTGGAGATCAGACTGTGTATCTTTTTAGGCCAGCTAGGGCTGCCAAATGGCAATGGTTATGTCAAACAACTTAATCATTTTTCAAGGAATTAGAACGCAGATGTCATATTCTAGAATGGGACAGATCCATACTCATGTGTACCTACCATAAACAATACAGATCTGAATGTCAGGATTAATTTTGTTTTAAACGTGTCAGAGGTTACAAGTCAGTAGTAACGAAAATTGAACACTGTGTAATGTATCAAAATTTGCAGCAGAAGTAATACCTCAGTGTTATATAGGGCATGCCAAAAGAAAATTATTACATCATTTTTATGAGCTTTAGTTGGATCATCTGAGGTGAAATGAGGTGTTCTTAGCAGATCAAATGGGGCTGACAGTGTCTGCATGAATCTGCATGTATAGGCTACCATGCCTGACCTGAGGCATATTTTGTATAAAAAGTAAAGAAACTGTATGTTTGCTGGATATCAATGAAATTCCCCTGGCCCTTTCTTAGGGTAGACATTCATATATGTATACTGTTTTAAAATGTTAAAAGAGTTAGACTATGTAATTCATGGTATGTTCGTTAATTATATACAGACTTTATCTTACGGGAAAGACATATGTTTTTCATAACTTTCTTTCATGGAAGCGATTTTGTGTTTCTTGTTTGTGATATTAGTTTCTATGAACGTGAAACACAGAACGAAAGAGTTGTTGTCTCTTAGGCCAGTGCGGGTGAAATCCCCAGCTCGCAGGCACCGATTCTCATGTTTATCTCTAATTATAATATTTGCTTTCCCATAAAGCGATTCTCAAACTTCGGGCTTACGTAACAAACAGTTGATGGATAAAAGTGTGAAATTTTGATAAATTTACTTCAGTGCCTTGATCATATACAAAGGCCAGGCAACAGCAGTATCTAAATGCAAGAAACCTGAGCTTTCATCATAGAATACATTTCAGTGCCTCTAGTTCTGTTGTAGAAATGTAACTTACTTGTTCCAAAATTCCACAAAATGCATTTGATCTTCACAGTTTTTGTTGCTCTGTTTCAAAATGTATAACATATTTAGAGTTTAAAGAGATTTTTTGACATCTACATACCGGTAGTCATTTGTAGTAAATGATAACTGATTTGGTTGCAATAAAATATGATGGATAAACTACTTCCATGAATACATACATGAAAGATATAAAAGGATCTCATGGTTGTTTACATGAAGGCCTTCCACAAGTTATTTGAATGATGTGTGTGATTTGAAACATGTTTGATATGACAAAAGGCAAAATAATGCATTTGGACTGCACTTAAATTACTCACTGAAGAAACCGCAATCAACCCTGATGGGGTAAAGGGATGAGCTTTGCTATAGCGAAATCAATGGCCCAGAAATATGTTGAGGCTCATTAAAACTCAGCCGAGTCATATTTTTGCGTGTGCTTGATTCCTTTGGGTATGCACACATAAATTCACATCTAAAGTAGAAAACTTAGAAACTAGAAAATGAGCAATGTGTGGTCGTAAACTATGATCTGTATGTAGTTCAACAATGCACCACATAATCAAGAGCAACAACACCCCCCTCCCTACCCACCCAAACCTGCTCAACACAGGCAAATATTGTTTATCCAGAGTAACACATTAACAGTTTAAATTATGATTGTTTATTCCTTGTAGGCCAAGATAATGTGCTCTAGCACCTGTAAATGTGTTGGTTGTAAGAACTTTGAGGAGAGGCCTGAGCTGAAGAGGTTGATGGATCTGGCAGATGTCGCGGAAGTTTGTGTTCAACAACAAGCTGCTGCGAAAACCAAACTCTCCTCTCAGATATCAGATGTGCCCTCAAGGCCCCCTACATCATCGTCTGGAGAAAGGTAACAATACCCATGCCTCATTGCCCCCTCAAGATTTTTGTTTTCGACACCAAACTGCATAAGTTGTGCACCAAATTTTTTCTTGAATTTTTCCTTCTCCTTTTTTAAAAAACTTTTCTTCAATGTTGTACTTTTAGTACAAATTTTTTAGAAGAAAAAATCTTCAAGCTATTTTCTTTGAGGAATAAACACATGTAGCAATAAAGAAAATTATCTTTTTTTTTTTCACACATCATGATACATGATATTTATATCATCTTGAAAGCGGTGGTGATATTTGTGGGTTTCTGTTGTAGACTGCCATACACCTTTGTGACAACAGACGTGGCTGAAGCAACCTGTGCTTGTTTACTAGCTCAGCTAGAAGAAGCTGACCGATTAAAAATGCCGGAGGTCGTCCAGGAACGTATGGTCATTGAGGAGTTTGGTCGATGTTTGATGCAAATTATAGACTCTGCTAATAAAACTAAAGGTAAATCATGTGCATTAGAGGGCGAAGAAACATTTGACAGAATTTCAACAGAAATATGTTTACATCAGCGTGAAGAAAGTGGGTTAAATATGGTTCGACAACTTGAAAATGTTGCCAACAGTTTTAAAGAAGTTATATTCATTATTGTGATTATGCAGTAATTACATTCTTTACACAAGGGCTTATATTGAAAATAGTTACTAGTTTTTCTAGAATACTTGCTGCTTGGTTTGTAAGGAATGATTGCATAATATACAATTATAGCATGTTGCAAAATGGAATATTGTGATTTGCATGTTCAGAACAATTGATGTATAATGAGCATGGAGTGAGCTGTACATCAGCTGTCGAGCTAACAAATCTTGATGTTCCACTCTGCAACATGCAATAGTTTTATTATGCTGGATGACAGACTATGAACTTAGATGTGACAGTGTGTTGATTTCCTGTTGGATACACCATACAGATAGTACATGTGACGGCAGCAGATGACAAGCAAAACTGATTACAAGGAAAGACAGCTCACAATGAGACCAAAAATAAATGTGATGTAACACGGCTGAGCATGGTATGTCACAAATTTGCTGAACCCCATGAGACGTGGTTTTGTCTAATGAGAGAAAGAGAAAAATGTGTGAGACATACTAACAGACAGTTATTATATGTTGCAGAGTGGAACATCATCATTTTGACATCTGATGTACAATAAGTGCACAGCGAGAGTTGTACATCAATTCTCAAGAGTTTGCAAATCACAGTGTTCCACTCTGCCATATGCAGTGTTCAATTTATTATACCAAATGGCACATCATAATGTTAGATGCAACAGCATGTCAATTTCCACTTTCCAACAGAATGTTGGCCTACACATGAAAATGACTGAAGCAGATCATGCATGAAATTGATTACAAGGGGGCACAACTCATGACTTGACCAAGATAAATCTGACTTGGTACGGCCAAGTGTGGTACATTGCAGCCGTTGTGCAGACTTCACATGGTGCCAGATTAAGATTTCGTGAACCCTGCATAAAGTAAATTTACCATGTGAGGGAAAGAGAAACATACATGAAGTATAATAATGAATGTTGTCATTTCCAGATACACCTATTATACCAGAAGTTTTTAACAGACAAGGGAAGTCAAAAGGAGGTTCAAGAATTCTTAAGCGGCATGGTGGAGGTGATGGATAATGTAAGCATTGATTTAGCTTCTCTTTAATATATTTGTTTAAAAAAAATGTGTTACATGTCATATAACATAATATAGTATGATTTGTCCTCAACATTATAATTGAATGCCTTGACTATCATTACCTGGATGAAAACATGATAAGGCTGTATGCTCAAAAGCCATGAGAAGCAATATATTTTTTAATTTCCTTTTTTGTTTTGCTTTTTCCTACCCTTTCCAAAAAAAAAAGAAAAAAAAAGAAGAGGGATAATAGTTTGATTCTGTGTCTTGGTCTGTCGAGAATTAATGGAATTCATGCATACAATGATTATGAAAGTGATGCTAAAAATCATTTATTCTTATTTATTCAGCTTCATAAAACTGTGCAAATTATTTCTCTACACCCTATAGTTTCACCAGAATGGTTCAAAATATTGGTTGTTGAAAAGATTGAAGAATTAGGGTAAGAATAACAACAACAGTAATAATGTAAGTAACAAGTTAACTGTTGAAAATAAAGCTTTGTTTGCTGTTATTCTGTGGTTCAGCTTATCATACCTCAGGGATTTTTAGTTGTTCTATAATGTGTTCATTTCAGGAAGGCTGATGTTTTCCCTGTTATGGTGGGCCTGTCTGCGAGCTGACAGAGATCATGTGTCCACCGCACAGCTGCGGACAGCAGGTTCATCCCTTGGTGGTAATGATGACCTCTCCACTGGCTGATCGGTGGGATCCTGTGACTACTGGATACTGTTCACTCCAGCCACCTGGCTTTCTGTTCTGATCCTTTACCCAGACGATGTGTGGTTATCAATGCAGCGCCTTATGAATTTGTGCATCAGACATTTATACAGTGGTTACATGAATTCGTTCTCCTCAAGATCAGCCTCATCCCAATCATCTTGTTGAGTGTTTTGTCCACCACATCCTGTCAGCTCTTGAGTTACCACCACTGTTAAGCCACATCCAACATTGTTTTCTTTTTTAAACTTTTAAGTGTACAAATATGTATCAAATAGCAGTTGTAATTCTGTGTATAACATGTATATACATATAGATACATATATATATATATATATATATATATTGTGGAAATTGTCTTTTCAGGTATGAAATTGTCTTGCAGTTATGTTTCGATGTTTTATTAACATCTGTTATTGAATGTCAGAAGAGTCAGCCCCTGGCTTGTATAATACTTACTCGTGACTACATGGAAAACAATTCATAATCAACAATTTATGACATCTGCAGTTAGCATGTATATAGCAATGCGTGATGTTGTGTACTCTTAATGCAGTGTTTTGTTTGGGAAACCATTTGTTACTGATGTAAACTTCCCTGTAGAATGGTTGATATTTTGTTGGTCATTTGATATAATGAAGTTATGTGTAATATATGATTTCTAGAAGAAAACAGAATGGATTACGATTATGTTAGTGCACACACCATGTGTAGTCCATGAGTAAGTCTCCATTAGAAATCTTAGAACAGGTTATGGCTTTATTTAGCATTACTATCCACAGATATGCCAATCATGAGCGACTCCGTCATAATAAACAATACTGTGGGAATTTTTTGCTTCTTACTTCAGGTGTCCTGTGTGAAACAGTGTCCTACATTATACTGTTATGGCAGTGTTTTCAGCCTGGCCATATTCAGTCTGCCAATAACAGTCCATGGATGATGGCATTAGAAATATTACAGTTATATGTTCAGTCCTTGTATGAAATATAGGTCGTGCACTTTACATGACAGGTATGCCAGATAAGCATGAAAGGTGAATTAAAAATTCCAAAGTCCAGGAAAAAGGATGTTGTAATAAGTTTCAAATCATTCAATAGAATTTAAATCTTTCACCTTTTCACACTGGAATATTGCCCACACAAGCTGTATTATGATTCTGTTTATATCAGTACTTCATAAACTGGTATTATATACATATGAATTCAGGAAGCAAGCCATGGTAACCTACTTGTAGACCTGTGCATGTATGTAGGTTTGGTGTTCATTTCTGCTACTTGTAGAACTCTTCGTCTTGAGGAAATGTTTCTGCAGCCCATTAGCCATAGTAATTGATGCCTTCAGTTAGACTTAGTCTAGAGTGAGCAGCCAGCAGTACTTTAAAGTCAGGCCATCCTTAACAATCTTTTTCTTGCGGATAACACAGCCCTATCTCACAGTTGTTCTTTCGAGAAATTGTTTTTTTTTTATTCCTGCTAATGAGATAGATGAAATTTTAAGGAAGTTGACATGGAGAGAAAAATAGAAAAAGAAATTCCATCTGAAGAGCAAAAAACTTAAGAGTAGGGCCCTTTATTGCAGGATTGGTTGGGTTACTCGCAATATATTCATTTCACATCAAAGTGAGTGGCTACTTGTAGCCATGTCCACTTCATAATACAATTTCTGAAATCGGATATTGGTGATATGTCGCACATATTGTTGAGTCATTCTTCTCTTTGGGAATTGTGCTCATGCTGGTTAGTAAAATAGAAGCGCTAGGTTTTTTTTGTTTTTCTTCAGTGGATGGGGCTTGCAGTTGGTTTATCGAGTAAGGTGTTTTTGTGAAATTGTTGAGAAATAGATAACACTAACTACATGTTTGTACCATAAATGGATGCCTTCATACACATTTCTTTTATGCTGCTTTTTGATAAAATTCCATCAAGAGAGAAAAAGCGTCATGAGTGGCAAACTGAGGAGTATATTTTCAGTTACTTGTGTTGTAAGACAATACTTGTGATGGAGAACTATTACTGCCACTGCAGTGCTCATGCCACATGTGATGTGGCCTTCATAGTTAGTCAAAGTGCTTTGTCTTATTGAAAAAATACAAACATGTTAAAGACTGTTATACCAATGTGAATAAGTCCTCCTGCTCTAATCTGTTTTCGTGGAACAGAGAACTTGGACTGCTCATGGAGATTTTAAATGTGTATGTTACAGTGATATGAGAGAATGAGAGGTCCAAATAGGCTTTGTGTTGAAATCTTCAAAGCTCATGCACATGTAGCCCACAGTGCGGTGTTAATCTTGTTTTCCAAGTGTAGTATTTATGCAATTTAGTCAGAAATCTGGAAATGAAATTTCATTATGGATTTTGTTGATATGCTGTGTCCATAGAATATCATCTGTAGATTAACAGGTTTGCAATTGTCTGTGGGTGTGTTAGTGTTCAAATGCAAAACTTGATTAATTGTCCCCTGGGTAGTTAGATTTTATTTTACAGATGTCATCTTGAGGGATACAACTCTCATGTATTTGTATTGTAGATATTTTCTGTGCACAGATTCTTAAATTTTAAATAAACTTACAGTTCTAGCACATGCACATAAAAGATTTACTCTTGTACATGTATTTAATCCATACAGCAGTATAGGTTAGGTAGATATTAAATGTGTCCATGTCATGTTGTTTGATATCCCAATTTTATTTGATGGCATGTAACTCTTCACACAACCAAACAACTTTTGATTTCATTACTCATTGGGTCATGTTAATACATTTAAGAGTTGCACCTAATCTGTTACCCAGCATAATGATGTAATACAGTGTATGACCACTACCTGTTCAACCTTGTTCATTGTTCTGTTAGGTCAGGGGGCCTTGCATGTGCATATGTAAAATATTTTTACCTGTGTGTAATCGTTCCATGCCAATTAATGGAAATTCTTTAATGTTGCCAAATGAATTTGCAAATAAAATAATAAGCTCAGCGTTTTATAAACCCCTTCCCAAGAAACTCTTTCTTTGAGTTATCTTACTGCCTTCCAGAAGCCGCCAAGTTTTGTACCATAGGCATTGAAGTGCATACCTTAAATGAAAGAAAGGTTACAGTTGATTAAATATGCTTCGGAATACCTAAATGATGTAAAATTCACCTGTTTGATACTTTGTGACAGTGTCTCAATGGGCCTAGCTTGATAAGAAAGATGAAAGCATGATTGAAAGCAAAACCTAATCCTGGTTTATAATGAAGTTAAGCTGAAAATAATTGTATTAAAGAACAAAGAGTGATTTTATGGGATATGTGTTGTGCGGATATATTAGGGGAGTGTACTAAAAAGATATACTTTTCAGGAGATCTCCTTAAATGGAATTAAAATAACACTGGGTACTCGTAAATAGAATTAAAATAATATTGGGTACTAAGTCACAAATAATTATACATCATTTACATTCTGGTGGCATGTTATCTTTGCTGCAAGAATGAGAACCTGGACACAGTATGTCCTTGCACCAGCTGACATCTATCAGTGGTTCATGGTTAGCACTAATCCACCTACCGCGTTTGTACTTACCCTAATATTTTCAAAAGGACATCCCTGTTGTTCAGCGAGCATTAAGTGATTTCTATTTATATCCTCTTTATCTTGTCTCTCCCTGGACCTCTTGTTTATCTTTTGAAATCATCTGCCAGTTACTGCCAGGTTTTTTCATCAAATAATTTTAATATGTATGTATTTTAATATATATAATATTAAAGTACTCCTACAACATGGTTAAACTTATGCAAATCTTTATAGGTAGGGAAAGCTTTGTGCCTGGCTACTTTGAGGAAGGTTGGTCGTACCCAATCTGATCAGTTAGCTTTATATATCTTGCTGGTGATATTTTGTCATATTTTTTCGTGTTTGGGTTCCATATGGTTGGTTTATCACTTTAAAACACCTTCACATCATGCTTTATTCACAGGTTTGGTTCACCAGTATGCGAAGGCTCTTTCTTTCTATGTCTGCCTGTGCAAAACTATTATTCAGAATGTACTATCTCATGATACTGATCCAGAATAAACTGAAATCATCATCCCTCTGTCACCAATGTGTGTTTCTCTGTTAAGCTTGCTTTGATGCATGGGTTTATCCAGAGGGCCTCTTTCTGAAGCAGACTTTGATACATATATCACAGCAGATATTTAGACTCAGAAAGTTTACATGGAAGTAACTACTCAGTTTATACAGGACATGTCACATCACTTTGTAAGTGTGTATGTACACTTGACTATATATAGGTATGTTTGGTGGAATGGATTCCTGATAAAGATTTGCTGAAGAATTTTAATTGTAAAACTAAAAAATTCAAAGTTAAATAAATACAGTTAATTGTTGAGTCAGCAGATTCGAATTTATTTCTTTTATTGTTGTTAAACCCAGTAGGTTGAATTTTTCTCAAGTACAATACGATTAGTTGTGTTCTGGTGAAATTAACTGAAGTAAAGCACTGACCAAGGAAATCGTGAGATATTCTTAAGAATCTGAGTCAAACCACAAGAACCTTAAGGTAACTGCACGTCCTTTCTTGTGCCCTTCAACATTCAGTAGAAGGGAGGTAATTTTGTTTAAAAACGGGTGATCCCAACAGAGGGCGCTAATCCCCACGTTGTCGTTGGTGCCCGCGAGTTAGCCGTCAAGGAAAATATGACAGCTGAGGGTAGGCAGAAATTTCTAACTTTTCACATCTCTGTTTATACAAACCACACATCACAGACTTCTGACATATGCAGAGGCAATGATGTTGAGACAAGAATGAAAATTGATTGAGTGCTGTCAATGCCGAAGTTAGCAGAGCCGAGGCCAAGGGACCAGTTAACCGAGTCAGAAAACACGAAGTGAATGTCTCAAATGATAAATCCCCAGACTCCAGAGCAGCTAATTTTTGTGATCATGTACATGATGACTGTTATGTATCTTACCGTCTCAGCATTATCTTTGACGTTGCATTTACTGAATCAGAGTAAGATTAATGTGCCGTGCATTTTCTAATTTTGTCGTGATCAGCAACTTACATATTGTACATATATATGTAGTCCGAGATTGCGCAGACGTTGGGATTTGCCTCAGAACTGACGCTATCGGTCAAATATCCACGTCAGAGAACCGTAGTGTGAGTTGAAATTTTGAGATTGCGTCTGACTTTCAGATGACGTCCAGAAAATCAATGTCAGAAAAGCCTAACATTGGCCCAAATTGTAAGAAAACTATTCCTTCGGAAGAGACAGATTTCCAGCAGCCATTATACTCCTCAGTGCTTTGAGTCAACCAGTCTGGGTAAGCATAATCATGTTCAGGATTTCCTTTTGATCGATGTATGACACTGGAATAAAATGATACGTAATCACCAATGTTTCCTGTGAATAGCAGTAATACAATTTAGGCCCTTGTCCAGTTTTTTTCTTCTTGTCGGTGGGCTGGTCCGAAAGTCACTTGGCATTGCAGCCAACTTGGTCTATAGGACTATAGAAGTGAAATTTGAGCATTGCTGTCATGTTTGTAATGCAAATTGTAACGTAAGAATCAGGTCAGACTAAATTAGGAGTGATTCAGGCTTCAGAGTCAAAAAACAAAATGTCAGAACAAAATGTTCAGAATATGGAAGTATTCATAACACGGTGCATTTTGAAAACACAATGGTAAATTAGAATTTTTCTTCATTATTACAGGACAACTCTAATACATAAAATGCAGGAATTTTCATTTGCTCTCTGGAGTTACCTCCCATGTCCTAGTCACCAAGATGGATAAGTTTACCTAGCTAAGTTATGAATATCCCAACTGAAGATTTTCATTGGTAGCAGCCTTTGTCACAGGTGAGTAATACCCAAGCGACCTTTGAATATGTGAACTCTTTTTATCACGAAAAAAACCCACTCATCTGACCAAGGTCATATCTTGAAAAAAATCGAAGGTTCTGATCCCAGACTTTAAAGCTTTAATAAATTAATAAATCTTATGACTGCCACTCTGATTTTTGCTTTATAAGGGCATTCATATCTATGAGTGAAAAATATTTGCATGATAATTAAACTTTTTATTGGTATATCATGATATTTTTGTTTAGTTTACTTGTTAGGTTGATAATAGCTTGAATAATTTGGGCACCAGTTTCGGGAACTAAGATGGCTCTAGATATGTCCCTGATAACAATTGTCAGTGTCAGACCTTCATTATTGGAGAGATGTTGGACCTAGGCTCATAGCCATGACAAAGATTTAGGTGCATAAGCTCAGATGGGTTTATTGATTGCTCTGCTCTCGCTTGTTATGGGGTGTTGATGACAGTAAGCGGATGCACAGAGGGGGCTGTTTGCCCAGTCTTACATTTGTTCTATGAAGAACACTTGTCTTCAGCCATTATGATGCATGAGTCTGTATGTCCTAAGTTCGTCAAACAAAACTTCATCACCATAATGTTTATGTAAACTAAAAATAACATTTATCTTCATAGCCTCTGAATTGCATCTGTTCTTAAGCACATCATATGACATGTACTGTGCGGCCCCTTAATATCAGCGTTTCTGGAGCGCTGCCAGTAGGCTTGTTTAGGTTCTTCTCAGTTTGATCAGGTGGAATATTACCTTCAGGTCTGAAAATCCTATGGGCATTGTTCCTGTTGTCTGTGTCATCTAATCCATCGACGTGTAAATCCTACCTGTAACTCCAACACTTTGTGGTGGCTGTTTAACTTATACAGCTTTTTCTGCTAGATGCTCACAGTATGATAATAAATCAGGTAAAGTAAATAGATCTTTCACAGAACACGTGGCATGATTTTGGAGGATGTTTCAGGCCCCTACCTATCTGAGTTACATCACACACGTAAAACTGTTGTATGTGACAGTCACTGCATTGACAAATGGATTGTGTTTGTTAGTAGGACCTTCATGACTTTGCCTGTCCATGTATTGTCAATCAAACTTTTGTGGGTTTGAATGCTATAAAAACTATTCATGTCAAAAGTACACCTAACTTTGAGAGGTAAAGTATGCATTGAGAAATGAAGAAAAACTGAACCATATATTAGGATAAGGTAGCTATTAAGCATTGGCTAATTTTATCGTAGTTTATGACTTTTGACAGGGCTTTATTTCGTTAAATACCAACATGCATGGGAGTAAGTTATGAACAACCCATGTTTTGACTGTATGTTAATCTTCTGCGATAAATCACATAAATACATGGTTGAGTTATCTTCGTTTATTAGAAAGTGAATAATCTTCCAGTTACTTTGTAAACAAATTCACTTGTGTTTTTACAGAAGCCTGGTTGCGTGAAGAGCAAAAGAAATATTTTACAGTTTTTTGACTTTTATTTGATGGAACAGGACATGACATTCCAAAAACTCTTTTCAGCCTCTAATGAAATAACAGGAAGTGGTACTCCTGGTTTACACACATTAGTTTTTTGTCTGTTGGCCTGTTATCTCTCATGCATTTTTCACTTTATTCAGTTAATATTACTGCTTTTTTTCTTCTTCCCTTCTTCTTGTTTTTTATGTTTGACTGCATGTGTCTTTTTCATAATGCTTAAAATATAAATTGTGTCTTATTTCATCATATGGTGATGTGCACATTTCCACATGCATACATGTAATTGTAAAGTAAGGTAAGTGCAAAATGAGACATAATTGCGCTGAGCCGGAAGTATTATTTTAAAAATTGCTGGCTAAATTTATTAGGACCTATGTATTGTTATGTGAATTTGTGTAACTTGGAAAGGTGTTAAACAATATTTCTAAAAAACATTAGAGCATTAGTTCATAAATTTTACCTTTGTATTTGGACATGTGACAGGTGTAATACACTAGTTGAGACTGGTAGGCTTAAAATTGAATCTTAATGTTTGTGATTTTAATGTAGTACAGTAATTAAGAAGACTCTTACCCTAATGAGTTATCCTCATAGCTGATATAGTACAGTTCTTGGACCTATCTGTATAACTAGGAACCATAAATAGATCCCAGAGTTGAATATAATGGTATCTCAAAACTGTAGGGTTAAATGGCTTTTGTATCCAAAGTAGGCAGCTACAGGGACAAGAACACTGGTAGCTGTAGCAGTGGCTTGGGCTTTTTGGAAACCATCGAGATCAGACAGCAACACTGGCAGCTGTAGCAGTCTGTGGCTTGGGCTTTTTGGAAACCATCGAGATCAGACAGCATATATATTTTTTCATTTCACGACCAAAACTTAAAATATATATGTTTGCTGTATTGATGTAGTCATTTGAAAACAGGAGCCGGTAATGAGCATGCTATTCTCAATGTGATTTGATGTTTATAGTGTTAGAGGTACAAGGCAGATTTGAATGCATATTTATCAATGATCCATGTAGGTTTACTTCTGAATAGAATATGTTCTGTCAGCTTTGTGACAGAAATTGTTTTTGCCAGCTTCTCACCATCAGGGTTGTGCTCATACACAGCTGTTGATGAAGTTTTTTGATGGAAGCCAAAGTCTACATGTGTAGGCCGATAGATAAGGCCAGCAGTTAAGTAGCTGGTGTATTAGCCAGGTCTGGTACACAACTGGCAAGGTAATTACCCGGGTAAAACAGCCCACCAGATGTGGATACGAACAGCACCTGTAAGACTTACTCATAAACTCTAAGGCAAAAAATCGGCAACAAGTGACAATCTGGAAACAGTATCTCACTTTGTGGAAGTATCTGATTTGGCATTTTTTCTTAGTACAGAGTTTCTGAACTGTTACATTATGCCCAGATTATAGGTGAATCAGTAGAATAGCTCACACTGTTCCTAGAATTCGCTTAATATTTAAAATGGTAGTCGACCTACAGGTACCTGAATTCTTTGTTTCAAATAGATGGGTTTTGCAGGATGTGTTTATTGTCATCAGACATTTGATGTAGATGGTGACTAAAGATGCTGACTACAGAGATTCTGAAGAAGAAGTTGCTGGCATTTGTTTTGGATTGTTTTGAAGTAGACCTCTGACCATCACTTTTTGATATTTTAGTTTGTTATATCAGAATCTTAGGCTGAGGGATTGAAAATGTAAGGGTATCCCCCCTGCTTCTGTGAATGGGCTGACCCCGTGTGACCAGGGCAGCAGATGTGGATAGGGGTGGATACAGCTGTGCCCTCCTGCATGGACTGTAGAGAGGCAGTAGTGGTGAGCTGTGTCAGAAGGCTGTCAGCACTAATACTGAGGGGGCAGGCTTCACTGAGAGCAGGGTAAGGCATGAACCCACCAGATACATGTACACTGTAGCTAGACTTGCTTGTAAGTCAAAAGGCCCAGGGAACAGCCTAAAGCATAAATGGTACTATAAGGAGGATCTGTTTACTGGTAGGTGTTCCACGTGGTGATTTGTCAGACAGATGGGAAGGCCTAGAGTACCTTGTTAATCCTCTAGCATGTTTCTTACTGCAGCCATGGTGCCATGGTCTTTCATCACCAAGTTGGTGTACTTAAGATCTACACAGCAGTTGTTGTGATTGGTGTTTTTGGATGATCTTAAGCTCCAGAAGTGCCGATGAAATGTGGATCTGGGTCCTCCTAGTCAGTGTAATACATGTGCATACAGGACATGTACTTGCCAAGTCTTATTTTGAGCAGTGGGAAATACATGTAGTGAGATTCTTCCTGTTGAGACTGAAAATTCCTTTGAAGTTAATGCCAACAAATATGCCATAGTTTTTCAGAGTAATTGCTCTATAAAGCCTCAGTCGAATTTCAGACAAAAGATTTCTTTTTTTTTTTTTTAAGATGCCTAGAAAGTAATATTCATTTGAACAGATATATGGAGCAGTGCTTGGTTTAGTTCTGGATACCTAATCACGATACATACATATTACTTCCCAGGACTAATTGGCATCTTAGGCAAACAGTAGACCGGCTGTGTATTACTATTATGTGTAACCTTAATATAAGGAGTTGTAAGTCTGACTAAGTAGGAAGTGTTGGGCTTCCTCCCAGTGGTGATCATACCAGGCACACACTGCTAGTGGTTTCAGAGGCAGAGGCACTTGTTTGAGGTCTTCCTTGACCACAAGAATGGGAACAGCTCTACCACAAAGGTCAGGCAACCCAGCCACATTCCCTGCCTTCCTTAGTCATTGAGGCTCATTATAAACAATTGTCCAGAGAAAATATTGGTGAAAGGGCCTGAGATTGCCTTTGTTAATTCATAGTCTTACAGTTGCATGATAGTGTGGGTTATTGCTATACGGAAAAAAATACGCATGTACACTAGCACCTTGCTGTGAATACACACATAGCTGTAACTTTTTTCACAGTGATTTAGATTAAGTGTCGCCAGTTGAGCTCAAATACAGTTATTGCAATAGACAAACTTTCATTCTGCTGCGAAATGTGAAGTGTAAAGTTGGACTAGAAAGGGCAGGGGATTTCCAGACATCCTGTGGCCTTGGGCAGGGAATTGGTAGATCCCCTGTTGCATTCAATGAGGCACTTTGGTGTGTGCAGTCTAATGTGCATTGAATATCATTTCACACATGCATAAAATACATGGGAACATTTGCCCATAATTTGCCACAGATGAGTGTTCTACCCTGGGAATTCTGGTTTCCTCTACCCATAAAGAGGCTGCTGTCACTAAAACATAAGTCCAGTAAATAAAATCCTGTGTAAGTTTGTGTTTGAGTAGACAAAAGCGATGATGTGAGAAGAGAAACCAAGGTGTTTATAGACCTGTCTATACTTTTCTCAGTCTGACCAGGGTGTGAGATTGACCACTGCAATGATATGAAACAGAGAGGTGTGTACGAGAAGAAGTTACTGCGGCAGAAGAGAAACCTAGGTTTTATAGACCTGTCTATACCTTTTTCAGTCTGGCCAGGGTGCGAGATTGACTAATGTACACGTAGTGATATTAACCAAAAAGGTATGTGATAAGTAGTCCTAAGCTTCAGCTCATGGAACTTTTACTCTGTGTAATCAACTCATTATGCCTCGCTTTACAGCCAGTACTAGATAGGAAATCCAGACCATATGGTGAGAGGTGCTAGCCTGCTGGCTGATGTCAGATAGGTTATGCATGCTGGAGCATACCCACCTTACCATCTTTACAAACCTATGCCATAAGGTGTGTTTCTACTTGCCTAAAATCACTAACATAATCTACAGATGCACTCCAGTGTCTGCTTCCCTGTTTTGATATCATTCATTCTATGTGTCATGCCAGTGTCAATTTTAATGTCATTGGCAGTGCTGTTTTGACGCTGGAATACTATTGTGCATTGATTATTAGCATGTTGTTATTTTCCATGTTTTCTCACATGATTCATAACATTGTGTGCATTTAATCACGTATTTGTCAGGTTTCTGTGGAATTTGTAGCATTTTGTCTGCTTACTGTAATACTCTATTACATAGCACATCACGTTCTGGTAGGCTTTATGTACATGCCGGGAAGTGACCCAGAGTTTACAGAATCTCAGCAGATGTTTTCTTGTGAACTGCATGCAGGTAGGCAAAAGCAAGTGTGTTATATTAAATGACATTAGTTAGCCCTCTTACAGATGAACATAACTGTAAAGTAGTTATAGCAAATAATGACCATATAACCAATCATGTCAGTATTTATTTTATTGGCGTTAAACGCTGTACTCAAGAATACTTCACTACGAAGGCGGCCAGCATTATGATGCTAGGCATTTAAGGATGTCGGGAGCTGTGTCAAGACATTCTAATTTGCTCTGAAATTCTAATTATTCTAATTCTAATTTTGAAAATCGGTTCTTAGTCTCTTGAACTAGAATACATCTGAAGCATTCTGCCCTGGGGTTGGGGGTATTTCTGCTGTATTGATATGCAGTTGTAAAAACTTCAGTTGATTGCTTGCACACTTCCTCATGATGTAGGATGAGGGTAGCTATTTTAGCATGGAGAAATCCACATGCTGTTAGTGGAGGTAGGAAGTTCCTGTGTTACAAGTGTTATCCTAACTGACATCCATCTGGTTTTGATTGGAGGGTATGGGTGGGATGCAACTCACCCCAGGGCTTGTATACAGTGTGTGCTGGGTTATGATATGATAGGTACCCTGATGTCCAAAGACCACTCCATCCCATGAACACCAATGTATTGCCTGGGAGATAGGCAGCTGGGATGGTTTGGGCTTGTACGGCTATCAGATTTACCAGACTTCCTGTGACACCTCAGTCATATAAGAATATCAAATTCTGTTTTGGAATCTTTGGAGCATTCATTCATGCTAAGATTATTTATTTTTATCTAAAGCACTTTTGATCGAATGGTGAGGAAATGGCCTGTGAAAGCAATACTTGTGTATATGTCTGCTAATAGGACAGATGGTTGTGTGTACAGTATAGTAGTGCGTTCGTTGGAACTTCATTTTTCTATGTATCTTCTTCCCCCCCCCCCCCCCCGCCCCGCGATAAAAACAAACTGTAACTAAACATATTTCTCTTTGTCAACCCAATTAAAATAAAACCTGTGGAAGCAATTTTGAATTTGGCCAAGTTAAACTGTCATTCAGAGATAGAGGTTGGTTATTGGTCTAATGATGGCACAAATGTCAAAACATTGTGCCTGTCAAACTGATTTAATGTAATGATCTAATGTCAATTGATTGTATGTCTTATACAAGTCCCAGTATAACTTGTTTGGCACCTTTGTATATTTTTCAAGTCATGTAAGTCATTTCAAGACATCAATGCAACATTGAAAACTCCTAACCTAGCTGTTCAGTCATCGCCTGAACCTAGGCAGACTGCTACAAAAGGGTTGTACAAACTAACATTTTATGGAAAAGCCTTGTAGCAAAACTGGCTGATAAAAAAATGTTCAGATGCCTTTTGGTGGAAATAGCTAAATCAGAAATCACAATACCTTTGGTAAGTCACATAGAGTTCCCTTGAACTCTTGTTTTAACTGAGTCTGTTTCTGCCTTCAGGCCTCCGTGGCTGGGATGGTAAGCGTGCTAGTACAGCATTATAACCCCGGTGCCTCTCACTAATGCGATCGCGGTGAGTGAAAGTCCAGCTTAGGCTAATTTTCCCTCCGTACGTGGGAAGGTCTGCCTGCAGATGATCTTAGGTTTCCCTCCGGGATCTGCCCAGTTTCTTCTCACCATAATACTGACTGCCGTTGTTTAAATGAAATATTTTTGAGTATGGCATTGAACACCAAACAAAATAAGTGAATAAATATTACTGCCTTCCCTCTGTAGGAAGCTGTTGCCTTCATAAGCCTTTGGGACATTTCCATACAGTTCTTGCTACAGGTATCTTCCCTTCAGGCTAGAATGTTGCATCTTTTGATATATTTTAAGGATGTATGTTGGAACATTGGCTGTATTACCTAATTTTGGCCTTTTATGAATTTGTTATATGTTATATTTTTTCTTAAAATATATTGTAGCTATCATCAAGTGGTTATATCTAGAATTAAAAACTTGTCTTTAAATCTATAAATTACAGGATTGTATCAGCTGGAGTTACTGTTGGAAAATCCAGAAAAGTAACAAGTGTTCATAAGGAAACATGTGCATTTCTAGGTACACATGTGGCATGCCGGATTGTAGGCGTCTGTTTATTGGTATTTCCGACTGTTCTCCTTTCAGGAGCTTCCCATCCATCATCATCTCGATATGGGAGAGTTCTTGAAAGCCTGATGCCTACAGCTCTCTTATGTAATGTTAGGAATGATGAGGGCTAAAGCTCTAACATAGTGGCAGAGTAGGCTGGCTTTTGGTACAGCGACTTTTGACAAGCATGTGCTGACATCCATTGTACGCAGTAAAACTCAGTTGTTACGTGAAAATGTAGTGATGGCATGCTGGTTTTGAGAACTAAATTTAGTGCGACATTGTCAGAATTTCGTTTCTGACAGCTTCCGACGGATGTTGTAGCTCTTCATTTAGTCATTATTCCAAAGCATATTCCATGCACATGATAGCTCAGCATAATTTTGAGGAGAAAGCCAAATGGACGTATCATTGATACTGTATTTCCTTGTACTGTGTTATAAATTAAAACTTAGCATGTTTTTTGTGGGGGAAGTTGACATATCACATACAACCTTGTGCTTTTTTCAGTAACTTGAGTTGCCACTGTAGTTGAACTGTGTCTGTAAAGCATACAGAAGGTTAATCTGATAGTCACGCCTTGTTGCAATGTGATCGTTCTGCTAGTCCTATTACATGTCTGCTGATTTGTGGTTTTACCTAAACTCTAGGATAACATGTGCAACAGTTTTAGGCAGAGCACTTCATGGAGTCGGTGATTACCACCATGCCTTCTACAAAGTCGCTCCACTTTGTTGAGATGTACATACATGTAGCTAATGCACATGGGTGAAAAACTGCCATTCTGCCATGTCAACTGCATGGCTGAAAATGCACAAATACCAATATTACGACAACAAATCATGGTTACATGTCCCAAGATTTTGACGGTTTCCTTCTAGGTTATTGTGGATTACTATCGTTGGCAACATTACAGAGTTCAGGCATTTACATGTAAGAGCTAGGCTGTGGCATGAAGAGCAGCTACGTTGACTTGGTGTATGGATAACAACTTTAGAGTCGTTGTCTTCATCCAGGGAGTTGTTTCTAGTGTGCGGTGTTCTTTATGCTACCAGTACTGATCCCAGTAGTGAATGTCTTTTTCAGTGGGAAGATTCTGAATTTCAGACATCCTCAGAAGAATTGAAGAGATGAGTGAATATCTAATTCAGGGCACATCCCACTTTCAGATAGAGGGAGAATTTTTCATTTTCTTGAGATCATCATGAATTTACGTTTAACCTGAAGTTGTTTCTTGCCACTTCCCCAGAATGAGCATGTGTTCTGACTGGCGGTGGGCTTCCCTGTTTTCTGGAGATGGTGTTACATTCACTGAAGCACTTGCCTTTCCTTGTCTGTCATCTGATGGGTGTAGAACTCTGCCCAGGGCCATACCACACAGATAAACCCTCAATAAAGCATGCCCAAGTAAATGTATTTTATTGCTCCCCTGCAGCAACTGACCACTTTGCTTTACCTTGGTGGGGGGTTATCTGGCACCTCTCCTCCCTGTCCCCTCCTCTCAGGACTGGGGGAGAGTATCACCCAGGGAGTCAGCTGGATAAACTGTAACTAGCTGGGGTTTGTAAGATGAAATCTCCCAAAGTGCTGCTATCAGATGGCAGACAGGCCTAATCCTGCTTGTCATTAACACTGTTGAGAGTGTGGTTTCCACTTTCTTTGATGGACGAGGAAAAAATCTTTCATAATTACCCTTTGCAACTTTGATCTAGTAGACAGTCCATCAGAAAAAGGTAATTAATCACAAGGATAAAGGGTTACCTAGCTACTTGTTCCATTCTTTTAAAATGACTGAACCCGATTACTGGTATGGTTTTACTCCTACAGGTACTAATCATGCTAAATGGGAGCGCTGGCTGGCTCATTTGGCCAGCTAAATCATAAGTCCTGCAAGAGTCAATCTGCCCTTAACCAATAATGCCTGGATAGATTCCAGTTATGGCCAGTTACTAAGTCTGACTACTGTCTTACAAGTTATAGCAAAATCATTTTGACAACAGATTCACCCGAGGAAAGTACTGCAAGTCAGATAAATTGAGCTAAAAATTCTGGACTTAAGGAGTTAAGCTTTTCTAATTCATTTATAGGGTATGCATAAGTGTATGTGGCAGGTGTGCCACAAATACTGTTTATTTAGTCGTTGTGAACTTCAGTACCTTTTGACATAGAGTAATTAAATATCACTATTTGGACAAAGTGGCCATTCCAACAGAATTATCTGTAAATCAGACAACTTGTACTGTGCTGGTTTATTTTGTTGAAGGAACTCTGAACACACTTCTGCACTGCTGTATATAGGGTATGGCCGGTCAAGGAACAGCTGGCCATCAGTCCTCACTTCTCATCCAGTTGTGGAGAAAACTTGAAGGCTAGAAATCTAAACAGACGCATACAGAGAGGCTTGTCAGAGATACAGAACACAACACAGTGAAGAGGTTGTTCTAGGGGCGTGTGAGCAATGTCTACATTCACATCATGTACAGGGAGCCTGAGTATTGTCCAGGACTTCACCCTGGTGGATAAAGTGGATGTCAGTGTTAAGACTGCTGTCAAAATTGGTGTTTGTATAGTCACTTGTGGGTCAGAGATAAAAGTTAGTAGATATCTGAGTAATTACCCAATAGGACATCTGTCAAGTGGAATGAATGAAGCTACCTTCATCCCAAGACCACTGTACCCCTCTCATTGTAATTCCTGGTGAGTCTTATAGTACCTACGATGTAAGCCAAAAGAAAAGGGGATACTGTGTGGGACCATTGGGGTTACTGCATACAGCTCAGTTCCTCAGCGTGTGTGTATCGTAGGTATATCATTTTTCTATTTAGTTTCGCATATATATAAGAAAGGTTGGTGATGCATAATTTTGTTGTGTTTGACTGTAGCTTTAGAATTTGAAGTGTAGCTTTAGAATCATCTAGTTTTTACTCTGATGATTATCATTCATACATATACATGCGGTTCTTGTAATATTCTGTAATGTCCATGGAAAGTAAGTGGTCAGTAGGAGGTCTCCAGACTACAAGTGTGTCTAGGACAAACTCAAATTTATTATTTAAATTAAAAAGAGTGAGTGAGTGCTTGGGATTTAACATCGTACTTAATAGTGTTACGGCCATATGATGACAAAGAGTCCTTCTTGTGTGTACTTATACTGTGTCTTCTTGTGGCAGGGCGAGTCCATGCTGCCAAAGTGCTGCCGCCAGCCTCTCAATGCTGAGTGCCAAGCGAGGCAGCAACAAGTACCATTTTTAAAGTACGACTCAACCCAGGCTTGAGCCTGGATCTCCCGGCTTTGAGGCGGGCGCTCTAACCACTAGACCACCGAGGCAGTCTAAATGAAGAAGTTAGTGTTCTGAATGTGTATGGAAAATACTATACCAATAAGTTAAATCTTTTATTAATTTGGTGCACAAACATAATAATGCTGGGACCTGGCCCACGGTGCTTAGATAATATCAGAATCCAGCAGTAATGAAAGGTGGGCCATGGAGCTTAAAGTTCAGCTCTTTGTGAAAACACATGTGCCAGCTTTAACATAAATTATCAGAGATCCTGTTATATCATGGAGAAGTAATGCTGCTATCAGTCCTTGAGGTTGCGTCTGTGGCATTTATGTGTTCTATTGGTAGTATGTCAAAGTACTCGTAGTACTAATGATATACCTACATGTATTGTTGTCTTGTAATACATGAGTACTGCTAATCATCACCACAAAAGCAAGAATGAACAATAAGCTATACAGCTTGTGCCTGGGTCACTTTAGGCAAAAAAGGTTCTCCGTTACACATGTAGCAACATTCCACATGTAACACTGATACAGTTACTCATTCTGAAGCAATATGCAATCTTTCATCTGATCATAATTATTCAGGTTCCATGATGAGATATCCCTGATGTGCTGAATAATATTAGAGAATTGTGAAGAGTATTGTGAAGAGTATTGTGAAGCTACAGGCTTATAGACACTTCACTTGGGAGCAGATGGCCCTGAATGCATTGGCATAATGTCCTCATAAAAACTGTCCACTGACATTTGGTTTCAGTGGCTTCATTTGTTCTGGGTATTACATTTACTGGTAACCTTCAGCTAGCATGCTGCTAATGTTACTGTAATGAGATATATAGCCATCAGAGGCCAGAAACCAGAGAGAGTACCAGTTAGGTTGATGTAACTTGGAATTGCTCTGCAATTTAAGAAGAGAGCATGTTTTGTGTGGCTGCTATTTTTACTTAGATGTTGTAAAACTTGACCCAGATACTCAGATTTCTAAAGAAGGACTGATTAAATCGCAGTGAAATTGTTCCGACTTACGTTGTTACAAGAGTCAAGTTGGGTGTGGATAATGCAAGCGTTTATGTTGGAACCTCTTGAATTGCAAAGGCGATATCATAAATGCAAGACTGTTTAAATGAAACATTGTGTCGTGTTTGTTTTTATATACCTGCAAAACAGAATGTCATTTAAGCACTGACATATAAACAGGAACATACATGTTAGATTAGTGTGAAAGCACCGGTAAAACTTCCTTTGTAAAACTGTTAAGAGTGATACTCTCTGCTCTTTAAGCATTGGGTTATATGACCTAGACAAATCACCCCTGGGAAAAATTCACACCCAGTTTTCAGATCTTTGTTGTTGAACCCAGAGTGAAAATGAAGGCTAGGATTCTGTTATCCCACCAGTAACATATGTGGTCCATGAATGGGTTGTACTAGTGAGAATGGTACCAGTGGAATCCATGCTTGGAGGTTGTGACATTGGAAGGCTAACATTTACCATTGCCACAGAATGCTACTGGTGTGTTGTTATAACTCCAGTCAAAGCAGGGATGACATTTACTGAGGGATGAACTTTACCTGGGGTATATCTTTCTCAGATGAAGCCTTCTCCACGGCACCTCTTGAAGACACTGGCTAATACTCACCTGGAAACCATTTGCCTTCTCTGTCAGGCTGCAATCTCACCTTCAGTGTGGCAAAGTAACTCGGCTAGTTTTATTGTTGTAGGATTCTCTTATGACTGGTGTAATTAACACCTGACCATGTTGAGTCACTTGCTATGAGACATTTGTAGAAGTGCATATACTGTGAATGACCTAAAATTTCTCCCCAAAATGTGCAGTTTTATGGGCAGTTAAATGACATAACATAGTATTTTTGGTAATGAAACTTACACTTTTCCAGTGGGATATTATCCTACCTTCCATATAGACCTCAAAGCATCTTTCTACAATCAATAGAACTCTAAGAATTAGGCAAAATCAGTAACTTAGTCATGGATGAAACGTTAGGTCATTTGGGGTACAGGTAAATCTAGAGTTTTGATTGCACCCATATAACCCCCTTGGGCTGGAGTGCATTCTGTACAAGGTGGAATCTCATTGGTTCAGTTTTGTTATATCATGGCCACACTTTTTCCTGTGTATGCATTGTGTGTGTTTGCACTGTTGGTAGACATACAAAGGAACTCGTTGGTCCTTTCTATTAGGGTTAAATTATTCTAGCAGAACCCACATGTAGCCAAAAGTGTATTCTCCAATGTTCACCAGTTTTCCTTTGCCCAGTGGTTATGAATTTAGTGCAGGATGCTGTAAATTAAATACAGCAATTATTTCCTTCATGGCAGTTTATGTATACAGATGAAAATCATTTCGTTCTGGCTCTGACTTCAAAGTCTCTTTGTGCTCTCATCTGTAGTGTATAATTCCAATGGTTTCATTTCCCAGTCTTGAATTCATTTAGCGGCACATGTACAGGAATATATGCCACTATGTCTTGGACGTAATGACTAACTGATTGTAATTCAGAAGGAGAATTACACATGGTGATGAATAACTAAATATTGGCCGTACATATACGTACAATTTGTGCAGGGCTGTAATATGCTTTGATCTGATTTCAAACTCAACATGTAGTTATTCAGCTTGAACAAATCAAGACCAGGCATTACTTACAGGAAGTCAGCCCTCTTAATGTTACGAGCATGTAACTATCATGGCAACCAGCACTGTAGGCATTACGTTGGCATGGAGCTTATATGCTTGTAACGTGAGGAGCATGTCGTGCAAGTGATCCCCGTTCTTTGTAGATGAGTTCATCTTCGTCCCGTGAAATACGTACATGGAGAGGAGATACAGGTAGGTGAGATTAAAATGCACAGAAGTTTCTCAGCTACTGGCCAATTGCTGGCTGTGTATTCCTCATTCTCTCGTTTCCTTTAGCAGCAAAAAAAAAAAAAAGGAATGTGTGACATCACTGTGCTTCAGCATGTTTTGATATGGTTTAAAAAGTCCACAGTTGCATGTCAATCTTTATTTTTATTTTAATTGTAAAAAAAATTGCCAAGAAATATTGAAGACCATATTTGGAATCGAGAGCACCTAATGGCATGTGGTCTGTTCTTTTAAGTTTTTCATACCTTGTCACATGTCATAAAACACATGAAATTGAACCTTTTTTTAGCGTTTAATTGATTTGGCAAGAGGAATATGTTTCACTTCACAGTTCTTTTGTCACATATGTTAAAAAGCAGTAGAATTTGCATGTATTTATGGACTGAAAAGGAGAATACCAATAGACATGTTTTCTATTAATTTTCAGCAAGAATATGTTAACTTTACCAGTTGGGTTGATGAATGAAAAAAAAGAAGAAAACTTTTTCTTGTCAAAAGTCTCACTGTAATTAGGGTGATAGAAAAACATAGTTTTATCACTAGCATTTGTGTACGTGATGTCACATAAGTAACAACCCCGACTCAGCAGACTCAGGTTGCACAGAAACTGTTTGGCAATCTCTCTTCTCCTGACTCAACAACAACAATGAATATATTGAAGTCAGCTGAAAATCTAAACATAACATCCTGTCATGTGACCTCATCAGATCCTCTGGGACAAGGGTAATTCTTGTCTTGAGTTGTTCAGGCTTTGTGGGGAAGGAAATATGATCCAGAAAAAAATGTCAGAAAAAAAAGACTTCCTCAGAACTGCTAGCGTTGTTTTGATGTTCTTGTCATAGCTTGGAACAGTTACAATAATAATTGCCAGTGTAGCAAAAACCACCTTGTCAGGAACAAACCCAGGGTAATTTATGACTAGGAAAAGATGATGATTGTGTACAAGCAGTAAGATTTGTGTGATCATTTACATCAATCTGAAAGTTTGACCTTAAAGTGTGACCAGTCTTTAGCCCTAAATGTCCATCTGGCACGTTCACGCCTACTGTTGAAACATGTGCATGCACTCATGTGAGAACACACTTTGAGGAGAAGTTAATTTGCTTCTCTGAGTCAGACCATGCCTGTGGTGGAAATTGATTTCCTTGTGGAACTTAAAGATAGAAAACGAAGGCTGCAAAAATGTGTTTATCTGAATTCAAACCTTTCAAAGATAAATATATTTCTCTCACTAAACCCTTAACCCAAGGAGGCATGCTTTGGCAATATATGGCAAACATTAAAGCCACTGCTGTATTTACACATTAGACTTTGACCTCTGGCTTTAGCTTGTTCTACTGGTGAATATCACCTAATCAAATTAAAGTGTCTGACAGAGTATGTGAGGCATCAGTTAGCCTATCTGTGGGAATTGCTGTTGTGCATAGTTCACTGCTGAGGGCCAGCTTTCTGATAGAGGCAGTTTAGCCAGGCACATGTCACTAATGGCCTCAATAACTAACAGGCTGTGCCAGTAAACACAGCAGCATCCAATCAGATCCGCCAATACTGTTTGACTGAATGTCAAGGAAACCCTGTGGTAACTGGAAGAGAGGATAGAGGCTTCCTGATACATGTACCACACCATGCAGGATCTCTAGTGATGAAACTTGCCGGCAGTAATGCTGGTGGTAAAGTGTATTCTGTGACAATGGTACTCCAGCAAGTTTATGGGTTACGGCTTCGTACTCTGGTCACAGCTGATATGACATGTCAGTTTGGTCATCCACTCTGTTTGGTCAGGTTATCCAGGTAAAATATCACTTATGTCATAGGGGTAAGGAAACATGGTTAAGAAATAATATGAAACTATAGTAGTTAAAATGTGGAATGTCTGTAGTCCCCAAGTAGAAAGTGTGACATGTGCCGTGAAAGTTATTACAATGGAAGTAGTACTAATTAAGAAAGAAAAAAAAAATAGTCATCATTCCGTGATTTGTTTGAATTAAGAATGCTTGGATGAAAGGAAACTAGATCCCTTGGGGTTAGTTTTGACTCGAATTACATGTAGATGTAGATAGTAGTAAACTTGTGTAGTTTTCTGTATTGCCTAAAAATGTGTTGCTGAATATTACTGTTTTAATATTTTTTTACAAATGATAATTTTGCCAGCTGAATGGTGAAAATCATTTACTGTAGGTATTACCCATTTCGCTTAACCCATAAATCTGACTGGTGTGCTTTGAGTGAATCACAGTGGAAAAAATAAATAAATTTGAAAAAAAATAATTCTTAAGGCATTTGATTTTATAAGTGAAATACACACGTTGCTGTGAATTTACTACTTGTAGGCTATATGGAGGTACATGTATGATGTACTGGGAGATTTGTTTTGTTTCCAACACTGGGATGAATCATTCCCATCTGTGTGTTTCCTGTCCATGTAATAGTTGCCACTTCCCATCCTGCTAGTAACCTGTGAAGGACTGAAATATAAAGGGGGTATGAGTGAGGAAGGGGGGGACCTTCCCAGGTTATGTGTGCCCATGTCCCTAGGAGCAGTGTGGGGCCTGGGTACAGTGTTATTGTTGGTGGCTGTGTCAACAGTGTTTGTGGCTGGAGAAGATTATGGCAGAATCTGATGAGGTCTTGTTCCACATGTTATTACATGTATATAATCACCTTTGGCAGAGTTCATATCAGACAGGGTTACAGTAGTACATACATGTTTGTCACTCTACAGCATGTAGCCATGACACAAGCAGGAAATGGTACTGTGCTTAAGGGTTGAGGAGGTTACATAATATACTTGGGGATCACACTGTGAAGGTGTGTGTTTCACAGGGAAAACTCTACATGTCACATACTCAACCTTTGTCGAGGCCATGTAATCAGGGACTGAAAATTAGTCATTTTTTTCTTTCTCACGAAAGCAACCAAGGCACTACTGGTGTAGTCATGTAAGTGATGAACCCATAAATAATGAGATAAGATCCAGAAAAAAAATTTGTTTGTACGTACCTGTATATGTGCAGTGTAATTCGGGTAATTTAGCTCTCTCCCTGCCCAGTTGGATATCGCCTAAACGACCAAGGTGTGAAAACCATAATGCCCAAGGAAATGCTGTATGAATGGTTTCCTTTGACAAATTACCTGGCTTACTTAATTACATGCATTATTTTTGGTCTCTCTTGCTTTTTTTTGTCACAACATGGTCTGTGATGAACACGTGGTTTTACGCGACAACTTAAAAATACAATTAGCTTTAGTAGCTATTTCATGCACAATATCTAATACTTACTGCTGTTCATATGTTTACATCATACAACACGTTCAGAGAAACTGAAATTTATACATGGACAACATCCCCAAAAAGAGGTGAGCTGATTAAATTGCTGGCAAAAAAATGAAGTTTTGTATTTTGGTTTTTTAATTTGCACAACAGAGCCAGCTGTGTACAAAAAATGTAGTTGCCTGATGCAAGGAAGCAGAAATGCCAGGCTGTTGGAATGTGTACTGTTCCAGGCCAGGTAATGCATGCAGATCACTTTTTGAACTAGTATTGTGTCATAGAGGAAACAGTAGTTGAGAGTTGATGAGGTTACATAATGCATGTAGATCACACTGTGAACTTACGTGAACTTTCACAAAGGGATCTGTACCTCCCATGGGAGACTATATAATACATACAGATCACACTGTGGGCCTGTACATTTCCCAGAGCAGAGCTACAACCCCAAGTTTCATTGTTTACCGTTCATACTGCGAATCAGCTGCAGTACACTGTCAGATTAGGAAGCCAAGAAGTGAACTGCAAAAGCAGTATCAGTTGTTACAAGTACTTTGGCGCCAGAGTAATCAGCCATGGCATTTCTTGTAGATGCGATAGTTTTCAGAAATGCCAAGAAAATTACAGAAAAATCAGCTGCTAGGAGGTGTGTGGGTTTGTTGAAGGGCTTTGCCTGCATTCTTTACCATTGCAACTGATTAGTGTGCACTTATATCATCAAAGATCACACTGTTTAAGTGGTGTTTGAAAGAAAATTCTTTTCGCCTTCAAGAAGCTGGCTTTCTAGAATCAGTGTTCTGTTCCTGATGTAATCATAGCTGTTGTACATGTGTAACACTTCACTGATCAAGAACATGTTTGTACAACAAAGCAGTGGCCTTCCAGTCAGAAGAGTGGTTCAAGAAATCTGAAGCAGTACATGTTTCAAAATATGACCTGATGACAACAGGGTGATACACTTTTGCAACCTGACGTCATTGCGTTTTGGCACAGTAGGTCAATCTTGCAGTTTTAATATGGTGATACATGTATATAGAAAACTAGTTAACCTGGATTTAACTTTTAACTTAACCTTTTGTATCATGTTCTTGGGTGGGTTTAGGTGAAATAATGATATTCTGCCTGTTCTGTCTAGACATGAAAACTGCCCTGTTGTAAAATGGCTATGTGATTTTGCACTGCAATTTCACTCTGTTATGATGACATAACTTGAAGACTGTATTCTACAATGTGTTTGCCATTTGTTGGTGCAAAAGTTACAACTCTGTACTCAGTCTGTCAAGGAAAAAAGGTTGAAACTTCTTTGAGCTTTGTTATTTAAAGTTTAAATTGAATTAGAACTAAAACCATCAGCCAAGTGTTCCTGTTGGAAGATGGATCTACTAAATAGTTTATTTAAATAGTGTGTATCTCTTGACCTGCAATGCTGTCAACTGGTGTTAGACATGAAATGTGTAGATTGCCGCACTCCCTATTGCTTGCGTTGACTACCATTGAGTAAGTAAAAAAACTAAGTACGAATTAAGTCCTAAATAAATGTAATGTGCGACTAAGCCCAACATTCTCACTTTCAGATGCTGTGTCCCCCGTGAAACATTGACTGGAGGCCTCAGTGAAGATGTATCGCACTGAAGATGAAAACTATGCCACGGGTCCTGTTGTTGTTGTTCAGTCTATCCGTCATGACCATGATGTTCATTGCCAAGTGCGGACTCAACATTGACAACCACTTGAGCCAGAAAGACGAAGTGACAGGGCTGGGCAAATACCCGGGGAAAGAGCACTACGAACAGTTGCTGCTACAGAAGGATGAGACTCACAAGGACGAGGTGGTACGGCTCAAAGAACAAATCGCCTCGTTACAACGACAACTTATCATGGCTGAGATCAAGTCGCACAATCTGAGCTCGGCTCTCAGAAGTAACTCTTCAGGAGCAAAACCAGGGCGGGCCAACATGCGCCACACAACTGTGGGCCAGGTAAAGTACTTCTGGGACAAACTGCAAGAGGCCGAGATTCTAAAGGGCCTGCCATTGAAGACAGAATATGATGTGGTGCCATTCAATCGCTTCACCCTCAACAGGATTTACATGGTGGACCCTGGATTGGGGAAGAGGGTGGTGGAAAAGCCCATTGGCTTTAAGAAAAAGGACATCTTTGAGGTCGTCGGGTTTGGATTGGAAGCGCTGAATAGGGAGCGCCCTGCATCCAAGAAGCGATATGTTATGGAGGACTTTCTGGAAGGTGTGTACAGGACAGAGCCGACAACTGGTACTCATTACGAGCTTTATTACCGTAACATTGACAACCGCGGGACCACAGCACAGTATACAAAAGTGACAGTCATGAGACCGTTCGGGCCCTTGCAGTCAGTGAAGACTGACTTCATTCAGACCAGTAAGGAATGGATCAACATTATTGTTCCTCTCTCTGGTAGGATTGAAACATTCCGCCATTTTATGGACAGGTTCATCCAAGTTGGAATTAAGCAGGACACGAAAGTTTATTTGACAATAGTGTATTTTGGCAATGAAGGATTAGAGGAGGCAAAAGCTATTATGTCTAGGGTGTCCAAAACTTACTCTTTCAAAAGCATGAAGATGATTACTGTGAATGAGAAATTTGCCCGAGGGAGAGGCCTGCAGCTGGGTGCCCTCAACTGGAAAGGAGGGGATGTACTTATGTTTCTCTGTGATGTGGATATCGTGTTTGGCACAGACTTCCTGGAGCGGTGTCGACTGAACACAGAGCGAGGTAAGCGAGTGTACTACCCCATGGTGTTTAGTCTGTACAACCCTAATGTTGTCTACAAACTCCAGGATCAGGAGATTCCATCAGCCAAGGACCAACTTACCATTTCCAAAGACTCGGGCTTCTGGCGAGACTTTGGGTACGGCATGGCTTGTCAGTACCGCTCGGACTTCTTCAAGGTGAAGGGCTTTGATGAACATATCACAGGCTGGGGAGGGGAGGATGTTTTCTTATATCAGAAGTATGTGAAGAGTGAATACATGGTCATTCGTGCCACAGACCCGGGTATATTTCACCTGTGGCACGAGAAGTACTGTGACCCCAACCTTAGCCCTGATCAGTACCGCAGCTGTATTCGTTCCAAGGCCCTTAATGAGGCGTCCCATGCTCAGCTGGGCCTGCTGGCCTTCAAGGATGAGATTGATGTTCACCGCAGCTACAAACGCATCAACTTGGTCCCTCCATCACAAACAAGAGTATAGAGCCTTACTGTGCTGATGTATATATATGATTTCATTTTCGGGAAGCAGACGTTTGCTTTTATGCCATCTATGTGTAAACTGAAGCTTTTCGCTTAAGTCTTGAGGAAAAAAAGAGTATTCACTCAGTTTTCTTATCAAGGCGGTCAAATAAATTTAATGTTATTTTAAACCAGTTATGTATAAAATCAAGTTCTCTCAGTTTTCTTGGAGTGAGATATACTGCACAGTGATGGTCTCCTGGCCTGAACATCTTGCTACCCTTATCTGTATACCTGGCTCACCTGACCTGCATAAGCTGTACCCACCTGTCACCTCTTGGCCTGAACATCTTGCAACCCCCTTACCTGGCTCACCTGACCTGCATAAGCTGTCACCTCCTGGCCTGCACATCTTGCTACCCTTACTTGTATACCTGGCTCACGTGACCTGCATAAGCTGTACACACCTGTCAACTCTTGGCCTGAACATCTTGCAACCCCCTTACCTGGCTCACCTGACCTGCATAAGCTGTCACCTCCTGGCCTGCACATCTTGCTACCCTTACCTGTATACCTGGCTCACCTGACCTGCATAAGCTGTTCACACACCTGTCACCTCCTGACCTGCACATCGTGCTATCCTTACCTGTATGTCTGGCTCACCTGACCTGCACAAGCTGTTCACACACCTGTCACCTCCTGACCTGCACATCATGCTATCCTTACCTGTATGTCTGGCTCACCTGACCTGCACAAGCACTACACACCTGTCATCTCTTGGCCTGCACATTTTGCTGTCTTTACCTGTATACCTGGTTCACCTGACGTGCCCAAGCACTACACATCTGTCATCTCTTGGGCTGTCAGGACAGGTATTCAAAAGCCAACTCTTGATGCGATGTAGTGAGCATTCTTGCAATATGTATGTTCGTTGGCTTTGCCCTTTTTCTAGAATATTAGTGCTGAAAGAGAATATAGCATAATCATGCAATAGCTGAGGAGAAATTCCACTCAGCAATCAGTGGTGAAAGCATCAAAGTTGTCTCCCTTAATATTTTGATGAAGTCAGTAGAATTCCACATAGTACATGTATAATGCATATAGTAATTGTATGCATTTACCAAATGTCTGTGTTGGAGATAACAGTGTGGACTTACGTATGCATGTGTACGCTAGGTGCATCCTCCTTTTTCTTACAAAATCAGACAAATATTTACACCAGAATACATTCTGAAAGTTTAGATAAATTGTAAATATTTGTTTTTTCAAATATTTTACATTACTATGTTATGTCACACAGAGTGAACAAAATTTTCCTGCTTTGCCTTTGCTCCAAGGCTCAGTTTATGTTAAATGATGATGATATATGTTAGATGGAACAGTTTGTTCCAGATATGAAATCGAGGATCATGTCTGCAGAGAAGTCAGTGGAGAAGAGTGATCTCCCTTGTTTAAGACAATCTGCCAGTTTACTTTTCCTTTATGCTAGGTCTCTTGTTTAAATTGGTTCAAACTCCAGGCGTGTTCGGTTAGATATTATAAATTAGTCAACACAGAAACAGTCTTGTTTATTGAAATTTTCTTGTATTTGAACTGCTGAAAGAGAAACTTTTTGTACAAGTCTTTATCGTCATTTTATGTCATTTTTGGTCATGTGTACATATTCTCAAAACCAAAGAACTTCTGATAGTCTAGTCTGAACTTTATACCTGCTGCATCAGCAAATAGATATAGATAGCAGGTGCATGTTTTTGTCTTTGTTATACTGCATACATGCTAACTTTTTCCAAAGTTGTTATCTTCATACAGTTTTCTGTTACTGTTATTTTTTATACCGGTACAATTTCAGGAAGAGGAATATAAAAGAGATTAGTTCATTTGTATGTATGTTTACTATTAGAAGAAAATGCTAGAAATTATATATGGAAAAATATTACAAACAATAATTATGTAAGTCAGAAAATCAAAACCCAGACATGTATTATTGACCAGATTTAAGAAACTCACTGAATTTGTTACCTTTTTTGGGACAAGATGTTGCTAAAAGTGTTTTGTATATGCAAATAATTATTACTTCATTTTAAATGGTCACTCATATTATCTCCACCTGTCCTGAACTGGACGCCTGTTTTTGCTTTATAATATATTTGCTGTTCAAGCACATGCTACAGTATGTAAATCTGTATACAGCAATTCATTCTGCAGGGAATTCAGTGTACATGCACTTATACCTATAAATTTTGTATGACGTTATTGTTGAACTGTTATTGTAACAAGGTGCTAATGTTAAATGTATGTCCCTCCTGATGTGTCATGTTTTGGAGCTGTTCTTTTTTTATTTGATTCCTGTGTTTTTGTTGTTGTTGCAGGGTTGCTTGAATGATTTTTGTGTACGTGTTTGTTGTTGAGCTATCTTCTTAGATAAAACGTAACCAACTCTGTATGAAATACATACTCTACACTTTTGTATGTCAAAACATGATGTTTTAACCTTACAAGTCTTATCTCTACTAACTATGGAAACCATATTAATGATATCTTCTGAAGGTATTTGGCACCACATTGGATAAAAGCTACAAAATTACCATATCATTCATAGTTTTGTTATGTATTTAATATATGTTGTATTTGCATATATAGTTACGCCAGTCTTTGTTGGTTTATTTGCAATAAATCCCAGTCTGGACAGCTACTTTCCCTTGGGTTCCCCCCCCTCTTGTACTTAAGGGTAGGTCTTGACCAGGATTTGTCACAAATACACCTACAGAGACACACCTATGTGTGTAAAATTACACCTCAACATCTAAATTTACAGAGTTGCATTTATGGGGTATTGCAATCAGCATTTAGATTTTGTTTTTAAGAAAGTAAGGTACTGATGACAGGGTTACATATAGTAAATTGTTTTGTATGACTACTTTTTACATGGACTAGTTGAGATTTATTTTGAATCTCTGCTTACAGGGCTCTGTGAGAATTACACTGGTGTTCAAGCAAGGGATGCTTGGAATTAATAAGAAAATCTTCAACTTATTTTGTGTGGAAAGGGACTTATCTACCCATATGTGCACAAGTCTGAAATACCTTCACATTGAAGCAATTTTAATTTTGTATTGCTGCACATGTACATGTATCTAGATATCAAGATCTTTTCTCTGTTAGAATAAATTATCACAATTTTGTCTTGTCCTAAGTTACTGGGGTTTTCTCCTGCACGTAATGGGAGACTCAGGCTACACAAAAGGGTCCAAATCACAATAAAAATGCATTTGTTTCCTGCTGTGATGCTCCAGTTCTTGTGAATCGCGTTGGTGTTTTGTGAGCACACACGCACCTAAACCTGTGACGTTCTCCAGGAAAGGGCAAAGGAGTGCACAGCTTTGGGGCCTTTTCTGAAATTCAGGAAGGAGTTCTATGAGTTACTCACTAAGCCCAATACATTTCTTCTCCATCATGTTAAGATTCATGACACCCTCCAGATAAAGCAAGGTCAGAAGTATTTGTGTTTTTCTCTGTACAGAGCTGTAGACATGTATACATATAAATTCAGAGCATTTATATTTTTGTGATCAACATATTTCTATACAATGGTAGTGAGAGTTTGAATATAAGAACAGCTGTTTGATAGTTATATAAAGAAATACTGGTGAATACAAAAATACTGGTGACTACAGAAATACTGAGACAAGGGCACAAATGTTTCCATATTTTCACGTTCTGCCTAGAAGTCATTGCATGTATGTGCTTATTTCAGCTATTGTTCTGGTACATTTGTTTTCTGTCTTATGTTTCTGGAACACTGACTCAGATTTAGACGTTTGACAAGAATCGAATTTTATATGATGAGTGGAATATTTTGCTGCACTAGTTATAACCATAGTTTATGTGAGGCCTGATTCATTTGGATATTATAGATTCTTTTTAACATTTATTATTTTCTTGAATAGGTCAGCATTATTAAAATTGGTTATTATGATATGATATTCAAGTCACACCTTTGCTGCTCAATCCTATACATGTATTGTTATAGATTCAATATTAATGCATTTTTCTGTACCTCACCTCTATGCCCAGACCTCTGGGTGTAGGAGATCATCAACTGGTCTTAGAGTTGCTATTTTGCCAATGACAACTTCTACCTCAGCTATTGTCAGATTTCTCCTGAAGTCTTTGCTGTTGTCAGACATCACAAGAAGTCTCTGCTATTATCAGATTTCATATGATGCATTTAAATTTTTCTGTTTCTAACAAAAATTGAGACCGATTAGCAGTAGGTCAGAGATACCTGATTAAATACTCTGTTCAGATTACACTAATTTTTGACACACTGTCCAAAATTCAGCTTAATCTTGGCACTCACCTATGGACAAAAGTTAGTCAGTGATGACAGTCATGATTAAAGACATACAGAATGGCTGTGGATTAGCTCCTCCGAAGGGTATACCAAGTCCAAGCTAAGTCTAGGCTAAGCTAAATGTACATTTATTAAAGTCGGACCATGGCTGAAGACTTAAATCCAGGATATAATTCTTCCTATATCCATCCACCTGCGTTGGTTCTGTAACCTGTGTTCATACATAGTTTGTAACCTTTATGATTGCCTGTTTCTTTCTTCTGGTGTGTTATGAAATAGTTCAGCCAGTTCTCAATTCCATGGGAACGGAATTGTTTGTCACATTTTGTCATTCAGCATCTCATATTAAAAGTTCATGCCAACAAGAGAATCTGTTGTGTAGACAACAAAGACTGGATTATATCAATACTTCGTTTTTGTGTCTGTGTCTTTTGTCCTGGGCTAAAATGCTATTATATCTTGTACAATGCTTGTTGTTCAAAATGTAATAAAATGTTGAATGGAAGCAGTTGGGGCCTGTTGTTTGAAGGAAAAGCATCAACTCTGATAGGAAATAAGGAAGTTTCCTTGGGAACATGCGATATTGAGTATATCAGTTTCCGTAAGGGCAGAAAAACTGAGAGGTTATGCACAATCCATGTATTCTGAATACAAGTTTCCTTCAACAGACACGATAAGTCTTGTGCATAAAGTCAAGAAGAGATGCGGAATATTTTGGATGAAAACGTTTTTGACGAATACCTGCGCAAAGGCGGCTTTGTGGGCCCTGGTTAATAGCTCAGCGAGAACACCTGTCGTAAATCAAACAACGACTTGAGGATTTAAAGATTTGAAGACTGAACACTAGAAGATTCCCCTTTCCCCTATTGCGAACCAAATCTTATACATATGATCACTGGTATCCGGTTGTACTGCAGATGCTGCTGGAAATCTGCCATGATGACGGACGTTTGTCACAAGGTACCGTAGGGTTGCACATTACTTGCTGGGCCTTTAATGTACATTCCCTTCTAATGTTGCTGGTGAATGCTTTGAAGTAGCCTTACGGGCGGGTTGGCTTCAGCACTATTTGACAATCAAAGGGGCTTTAGTCCCTGCGAGGAGATTCCAGTATCTGCCCCCTTCTTGTAAGGCTGATGGTACAATACTGGCTGACGTTTTTAATTTCGCGTCGTATGCAAACCGCTATGTTAACAACAAAAGTTCAAATAGCTTGATTAGTTGTTACCGGGTCTTTCAGGTGCGCTGACGCAGGATGATGGGTTACTCCTAGCACTTCGGTTTCCTCGGTGAGTTAACGGCGTTAACTGTATGTCCTGCCATGGTTTCCTTCACCTATGAGCCATATGCTGCCGTACGATGTGCATTGCATATTCTTGAATGCCATTCTTGAATGTCGATGTCACTGCCATAGAAATAAATTATTTGACCTTTTATTGCAAACATGACCTAAGGTACTGAATATAGGTGATTGCGAGAGTTCTATTCTCAATGGAAAGTTTGTTTGGAAGGTAGAAGAAGATATCCTGTACTTACCACGTTTGATAGCTTCGAACAATGCATTGTTGTATGCAGATTTCTGTTGTAAGTATAGAGTACATATAGTATGACTTTAATTAGATCAGGGCGGTTTCCTAAAAACTGATGTAATTAACACTCCGCATTTTCTCCAAGTTTAGATCGGGCACAGGTACGTCAAGTTTAACACGAAACCTCATGGTCACATATTTGATTACTCTTCTGTATCAGTAACTTTGTCATAATTCAGTATTGCTCTATACGATAGATGTATGAGGGGCCCCCGTGACCGAGGGGTTAGCGCACCAGTGCGGCATAATGACCCAGGTGCCTCCCACCAATGTGGCCGCTGTGAGTTCAGTCCAAGCTCATGCTGGTTTCCACTCCAGGCGAACATGGGAAGGTCTGCCAGCAGCTTGTGCATGGTCGTGGGTTTCCCCCAGGGCTTTGCTCAGTTTCCTCCCACCATGATACTGGCTGCCGTCGTATAAGGGAAATGTTATTGAGTACTGCGTAAAACACCAATTAAATAAATAAATAAATACAGATATATGATGAAACCCAGAGAGTAAAGAAACTCTGATGCCTTGTAGCTACATGGTTGCTATATATATATATATATATATTTTTTGTTGTTGTTGTTTGTTTGTTTTTTTTTAATCGTTTTTTTTACGAGATTTAGGAGGAAATGTGAAGTCAAAGTTTTGTGGAAGTGGTGTCAGTGTTGGTTTTCCACACGCGAATGGAGTGAAGGGACCTTCTTTTATCAGAGGGTTAATTATCGGAATGTGAGAAGCTTAAAAGGAAAGACAACAAAAAATATAACCAAAGTTATTTCAGAAGAGGACGTCGCATAGACCTAAACGCACATGAGTATTTTTTTATGACGTGCTTGATAACTATAAATCACTTTTTAATCTGGCATTCAGGCGAGGCCATCGGATATGCCGTTTTAGAGAAACCGAAAACACCGTCATCCGTAGACTACGCTCTTCAGTATTAAAGGCAAGACATCCTTTTGTCACGCATTGAGGCTTCCAGGTTGATACCTTAGGGAATAGTCCCAGTACTCCACTACCACTTTCTCAGCTGCTTCAAAGCAGTGAGACACATGTCTTTAAAATATTTCAGAATTGTCTCGTAATCAGAAGGAAAACACCTGATTTAACACTACACTACATGGCAAAAGGGTGAACTAGGAACGGATGATGTCACAGCGGAAACAGATGCCTTGTCTGGTGGTAGAAATATCTTGCCCTTGATTGCTTAAAATTGATAGCATGGCGGCTCGTTCGATTTCCCCTACGTTAGCGTTTTTCCTTACTTTGAACTGGGATATCTACGTTATCCTTCATCACAAAAATAAAAAGTTTTTTCTTTAAATGGGATTATTTTTCGATCCATATATACATTTGGTCTAGTGATTTGTTTTCTTTTAATTCTTCAACGAATAGGAACAGTACAGCTGTACACAAAGATATACAGGGAACTCCAAAAGTTATAACATCCCCTTTCTCTACGATTCATGTTACGCACGACTTTAACAATATATGTTTTATTTCACATTTGAGCTTCTAATTATCAGAAGAAATGTAAACAGCAAATTGCCAGTCGTCCCTGTGAGTCAGAGTGACAAATGTTTTACAGAGGATGTCGACAATAATGGGTGTGGAAAAAAGAAACTACAGCGCATGCACGCCTTTGAATAATACAGTTATGGTATCTTATGATTGAAGGTGAACAACATAGGGTTCTAACAATACCTCTTCATTTTGCTTTCAACGTGGGTGATCCACAGCCAGGCTCCCTTCCATTGTTTTCAGTAGCTTTTTATATAATTACTTGATATTATTATGATTTCTTCTACATTGTCCATAGTACAGCTGAGTATTTTCACACCGCATTGCTGGGAGTATGACTGGTTCGTTCCCAGGAAGAGTACAACTTTTACATAAAAAATATATCTGTAAACAGTGAACTTTCCAACTCACAGAGATCATCATGTTTTGCATTACTCGCCTTCCCTACACCCTATCCTGCACACTGTGTTTTTCTCTTAATATCAGATTAAAATGAATTCCTTAGAAAGCCGTGAAATGCTGCCAGGTGATGGTGAGTTATAGCATGAAAATCCCTGGTGCCTCTGGAGGTTTATGGTTCTGCTTGTTTACATGGGGAGTTTTTTGTGTCCAGAGAAACACAATGAAAACCATTGAAGAAATATATTTACATGGGAATTCTCCTGCAGACAGTTGGCTGAGTAAACATATTTCCCTATCTAATTTTCCCCAAACTCCTCATATGTTTTAACAAATTATATGTATACAAGCAAAACTATGCTGTGAAGTAGATGGAGGTGAGAGACATTTTTTTTTATTCAGTAATTAAACAGCTGAGTAAAAGTTCATGACTGTCTGTGTCTTTGGTTACATTAAGGCGTGTCCGTGGCAGAAAAGCTTAGCGCGCTAGTGCAGGGCAATGACCACGGTGCCTCTCACGAATACGGTCGTACTGATTTCAAGTCCATATTTGGACTTTCTAAAAGTTCGACTAATATTCATTTTATCTGTTTTTAACGTTATCTGTTCAGGTGCATGCACACAAATCTAGCTCTGTTAGTTTTTTATTTCGGCTTTTTGTTTTGTTTTGTGCTTTCATACGGTACAATTTATACATGCTTTTGATTGCATCAGTAGACCTATATACCTCGATAATGTTTACCGATTCCTATTAGGTTAAATACCTGTGTTATGTAGTCCATTCCTCAACAATGCCATGGAGCGTCTTTTGTGGCGAATTCCTTCACTAAATAGCTGTATTTGTTGAGGTATGTGAAATATGTCAGGTTAACATGAAGATCCACGGTACTGATACGACCGTGACCTTGTTGCCATCACACATACAGCTGTAGTGATAATGACCCAATGTCATTTTGGCGATAGCTCAGTCTCGTTCACGTCTCAACCACTCGTGTGTGTCCTTTGCAAAAAAAACGCTGATGACAAGCCGAATTATTTTATTATTAATTATGTAGAAAAAAGGGGTTGTATCTAATAATCTATAATTGTTATTTCCATGGTTATATCGTGATAATATTACAAGTAGAAATTTTTCGAGAAGAAATATTTGAAGCGCCCCTTTGTGTTTCATACAGGGATGTTATCAAGGCCATGCAGATATTGTTAACTTACATACTGATTGAATGTTAAGACAATTGCTAATAAAAAGGTTTACATGTTTTACATTGTACGTGACGGGAGTGCTAGTAAAGTTATGCTCGGAGCAATTGCTTGGGGAAGTAGAAATGTTTGCGAGCCTAGAAAGGATTGGACAATGTACGCTATATAGGTGAGAGCCCCTGTTGGTCAGAATTAAGCTGTCGAATTAGGCAGTGTTGAATTTCTTGGTGCAATTTCTCGATATTAGCCCTTGGTTTTTAGGTGATTGGAGTATTTTGGATCCCTTTATGTTGGCTATTAAATTTTTCAAGAAAGAAGCTTTACTGGATAACAATTCTATTAACCCTTGACTCGTGCCAGGTGCCTTGGGCTTCATTATACCTTTGTAGAGTGTATTGTTTTGGCTTACATGCAAGTGATCCCCTTTTCTGATTGTAAAGTCTTTTTAATTGGCCTTTGCAGGTTTTACCTCATATCGTGAAACCTTTGCTGATTAGCAGATGTTTACTCTACAATTTGTTGGTGTATTCTGGCCAACTGACGAAACTTGGTTCATTGACAAGGGTGAACACTCCATTCTTTGATCTTGATCATCTGTTAATTTTTGATAATTATAATTTATGGCTTGAAATTGTGTTGTTGAATACGCTTGATTAGAAGACTACAATTTACTACATGTACATAGTTTTGATTAATACAGGTGGATTGGACAGGTGGCTGTTTCTCTGTTGGTGGTTGTATGACTGGTGCATCTTGTCTTGTGCATCTAAGAATTGATCGATTGATTGGCCTACAAACAACACAGGTGTGAGTTAGGTTTTATGATCACCGTGTATTATTTATTTGGTCATTTTGTGAAATATTTAACAACTGGGATGGATTGTGTCATTGATGAATGTGTATTATAGTTCATTGTGTTGAAAAATTGACAGTAGAGAGAGTTTGAATCATTGATGGCTATGTATTGTAAGTCGTTTTGTCGACAACTGATGTAGGTTCGTTTATTGGTGATCATTTCTCATACTCAGTATTGTTGAACATTGGACAACTGATGTAGCCTGGCTCATTGATGGCCATGTGCTATAATTCGTTCTGTAGAACATTGGACAACTGATGTAGCCTGGCTCATTGATGGCCATGTGCTATAATTCGTTCTGTAGAACATTGGACAACTGATGTAGCCTGGCTCATTGATGGCCATGTGCTATAATTCGTTCTGTGGAACATTGGACAACTGATGTAGCCTGGCTCATTGATGGCCATGTGCTATAATTCGTTCTGTGGAACATTGGACAACTGATGTAGCCTGGCTCATTGATGGCCATGTGCTATAATTCGTTCTGTAGAACACTGGACAACTGGTGTAGCCTGGCTCATTGATGTGTTGTATAGTTGGCTTTGTTGGGGCCTCCTTGGCTCACTTGGTCAGCGCGCTAATGTAGCGTAATCGTCCACGAGCCTCTGACAAGTGTGGTCGGTGTGAGTTCAAGTCCAACTCATGCTGACTTGCTCTCCGGCCGTACGTTGAAAGGTCTGCCAGCAACCTGCGAATAGCTGGTTTCTCCCTAGCGGCGTAAAAACCCAATCAAATAAATAAATAAATTCATAGTTGTTGAACTCTGGACAACTGGAGTAGCCTGGTTCATTGATGGCCATGTATTATAGTTCGTTTTGTTGAACTCTGAACAACTAGTGCCGCCAGGTTCATTGATGGATATGTATCGTAATTCATTTAGTTGAACAGTGGGGAGTGGGCATACCCTGTATTAATGATAGCTGTTTATTGTAAGTCGTTTTGTGGAAAACTAAAGTATTACACAGGCATAGGTGACTGCGTGTTAATTTTCTTGAACAGCTGAGCCTTGAATTTTATATTCATTTTTTGAACCCTGAAAATCTGGAGAAACTATACGCGTAACATTTCATTTTTTAACTATCGAAAGCCCAGGAAGCATATAGCAAGCTTAATACAACATGTGCAAGGCCTTCACAGCATGCAGTTTGAAAGCCTTTAATTCATTTTTACCTCTGTGCAGAACAAGACGTACATTCAGAAATTTTCATAGTTCACATGGAACGTCTTTTTTGTCACATTGCTTTGACGCAACTGTTAAAGATTTCATAAGCTGATACGTGGCTCTAAATCTCTGCGTACTGATCGCACTTTCTTCAGTAATACGTAATATGACATACAATGCATCCATACCTGTATGTTTTCTTGGCATACACCCTATAAATATGTATGATTTAAATGAATAATGGATGAGTGACATGAAATCACGTCACTAAAATTTGTACTGTCTTGTACAGACATATTCATATTGATGTGTCTGCCCTGTTGCTTGGGCGCATGTCAGTAGTCGAAGCCGTCATGTTGCGCTCCACTCCCCCAGCCCTCGTCTCCAACGCCCGCTATATATAATGTTACTGATAACCTTCAGCCCTAAACTAACCACAACTGTAAAACTAAAGATGAAATTTATGGCTGGAGAAATAGCCCGCGTTAAATGATGTCAATAATCGGTGGTTAATACGCGGTATAGCGTTTGCATACACACACACACACATATATATGTATATATATATGCAATGGCAATGGCACACACGTCCGCTTTCGGACGGGGAGATCTGGGTTCAAACCTGGGTTGGGTCATACCAAAGACTTTAAAAAAATGGTACATCCTGCTTCCTGACTAGGCGCTCAGCAATAAGAGGATAGAGGGTGGACTGGTCGGCCCGGTGTCAGTATAATGTAACTGGGTGAGGGGGCTTGTTGGGTGTCTTCGGCAAGTCGTCTCGGTGAGGTAGCACCAGATAAAAAATACGGTGGAAATCCGTCCTGCACCAAGGAGACACCGGCTTCGTATAAGTGAAATATTCTTGAGTAGGGCGTTAAACAATAAGCATTCATTCATTCATCACAGGGCTTCACCAACCCTTGAAAGAATTTTCCACCTCGTTGTATAATATATATTGCATCATTAAATATCAGAAACGACAAGTCTTTGGAGGTATTTTTTTGATCGACTTATTGTACATGTAGTGAAAATTTTATACAGGCACATCACAACACATTAATGATCAGTTGACCATTTAGAGCTTTGCTCATAGTATATAACGAAAGGTTTGGTTCAAGTGTGCTTTATTCAGATGCATATATAGAAGCTGAGGAAATTAACACTGCAATTAACTGACTCCTGGGTTCTTTTGTTTGAACGGCCAAATATCTGTACATATACGATTTGACAACGATGCATGCAGAACACCTCACTCTTTTTTTCTATTTTAAAGTATGATGCGAGTTTTAAAGATAATTAAACTTATATGTGCATCTCCAAACTCACCTCAACTGATCGCTGTTTTGATAATGGTAAGTTTTCACTATGATGACTGTCTCTCCTTAAATTAATAACGACAGATTCTTGTTCTCCCAGTGGCCGTGTATGCGGGAGGTGATATTAAACTGAGATCAGCTGTCAACGTGTATTTATTAGATGTGGGCAAGGACGGCAGTGTCCCGACTTGTGTTTTATACCAGGTATCCGTCACGGGGTCATAATAGCCCAAGACCACCATCAAAGTTGTCCACTGTTTTATGAAAATGTTCGGAGTTGTTCTCTTTCGTGATACATTGTGTATATTTTCTGTATGAAATTCCGATTCCCTTTGTTATCCGAAGCGAGGGCAAGAAAAACCGGTGACCCTCATCACAGCAAGCGCCGACCTCAGCAGATTCTGTCCATTGTACGCTCTATGCATGCCTGATTTGCTATGTACTGTCAACTGTGTTCATGTAATCGTACGCGACATGCAATGTTTTTGACCACGATATACGTATATTACTATATAAAGCATCCCATTCTGTACGGCACTGCATAGGCTATCTCGTATTCATTCATATAAACGTGGTGTTTTTTCGGCTGTCACTGGGCGCGGAGACTACTTGGTAACAATAACAAATAAAAAATGGTCGTCGGAGCTCGACGGGCAGGTCGTCAAATTACAGTGTCAGCTTAAAGTCTGTTTTGTAACTGCTGTGCTCTTCCTGTAGGCTCTATGACGCAAATCTATTTTTGTTCTAACTTCCGTATCCTGCAATTAAGAAAACCTATTACAGTCTGAACTATCCAAAGATGCATATATGGCTATAAAAACCAATGATCCATATCTGACATGTGTAACTTGAAGACAGTCGTCTGAACTGTCTGGGATATTAAACAAGTAGCATAGAAAAGTGTGAATAAAAGGTGGTCTGATTGCAATTCCCCTGAAAAGAAAGATCGAAAAAAGAACAAAACAAGAACAAAATACGTTTATCATAGCCTAGTATTCGAGAGTATACTGAGTATGCAGACCTTCGTTTATAGTCTACATCTCAGACACTTTCATACTTGTAACTGTATTAACAACAACTAACCAGCTTGGGTGATATATTTCGAAAAGAAATCTTCCATGTGATTAGATAAAACGTCTGGATTTGTGTCAGATTAGAATAATCTGTACTACGATATAGATGTATATATAAGCGGAACACCTTTCATGGAAAACAGCTATAGTTTCTATATGTATATGACTAAGAAAGCTCTATTATGACGATGCTTACTTTTTTATTCCAGAGATATGCTGTACTTTTGACATAAAGCTCGAGAGAAGTCTTCAGCCATTAAGGAAGTGGCTCATTTGAAATGGTGTAATTCTTTTGAACTTTGCTTTTATGAAAATTTTTTATGTTTAGTGCATAAAACTGTTTTTGTTACATAAGGGGACATAAGTGGTAATTGTAACAGAAAGGTGATTATAACTGATTCCGTGAAGACAATACCTCCTGGTCGATCCATTAGTGACAATTACAACTGATGTTAGTCAAGTCTGTGAAAAGAAAACGTTCGGGATTGGCCATCTGGTCATTGTAACTGAAACACGATGTCAGCAATGTCTGCGAAAGCAATGCGATGGGCCGTCTGGTCGTTGTAGCCGAAACACGTCTGTGAGGGCGCTTGCGGGAACGATTACACTGTCTTACGTCAGTTGAAGAGCTATTTTCTTCTACCAATAGTCAGTTCATCATACGTGGAAAACTTTGCCAATAACTCAACAAATTTCAGTGGTTTCCCCGAGTTTTTTTTGCCAACAAAACTGACCGCCATCGTGTAAGTGAACAACTCATGAGTACTTTGTTGAAGAACTAAATAAAAATATTTGGACTGAGGAATGCCATATTTTATTGGTCTCTTTGGCATAGCGTTCCGCTGTGGCAGCATTATATATAAATATGTAGGCATTTGGACCGAGCAAAACCTCAAACAAAGGAACGAGCCATGTGGAGCAAGCCGTGATCAGTGCCGAGATATTTTGAAATTTCTGCTTCACAGGAGCTAAATATCAAAGACACCTGTGGTCCGTATTGCAAAGCTGTTGCAGAGCTTCGCCTAGCGCAGGTAAACTTACTCTTTTATTCTATGTTGTCATGGAAGACCTCTTCTGAAGTTTTGACCGAGTAGGTTAATGTTCAGATCATTAACTTCTCAGAACAACTCATCATACAGAACTGATAACCGAGGATTTTTTTCCCCCAGCTATATCATCGCTTTTATACTACAGAGATATGAATTTTAAATACATGTAAATATAGACCAGAATATAGGTGGTGAAAAAATAAAAGCTGTTCCCTGAACACCCAAAATGAAAAACAAAAAAAGATTTTGCGAGGAAATGCTATTATTATTTTTTATCACAACTTTCCGGTGAATGGTATTTGATTGCAAGTGTTTCTTAATGCACTCAACCGTGGCCATCGTTATTAAACAAGTAAAAAAAAACCTTTGAGGCTTTTTTCCCCGTAACTGATGACATTTGCCTGCAGGGCGTGATACATGCCGTGTAGGACAGAGGGGTGTAGGTCTGGCGTCTAGGGATAGTGGTGACTTGCTCATCTGTTATATCGTCCGTCACATCCACACGAGCTGTCACTTGTCATCCATAACTCGTTACTGACAGAAACTGTCCACTGTATAGGTGTAAGAGAGGGGTGCTTGGGTGTACACGTGTGTTGTCTACACACACTGAGCAATGCTGACTTACATAACGTTATGCTGCCTGGTTTTGTCGGAGATGTCCGGGGTGGCGGCAGAGGTACAGTTTACATGCCCAAGGGCATTATCCGGCGTCAACGACACTTCCCAGGTAAGATATAGCAATGTTTTTATAACATTATTCAAGAGGGATGAGCATTACCCCGATACTTTTAACCTCGCCAATTAAGGCGTTTTTGGTTTTCCCGGGGTATATTTGTCTGTCTGTACCGTCTCGTTCGCCTAGAGGTTAGAACCTCCGCCTCGATCGATGTCGGGAGATATCAAGATCAAGCCTGGGTCGGGTTGTAGGCTACCAAAGAATTTTAAAATGGTATTTGTTGCTGCCTCGCTTGGTACTTAGTAGTGAGAGGATAGAGTAAGGAAACAGGAATGATGGGCCTGGTGTCAGTATATTGAAATTGAGCTGGGTGTCGAATCTGGTGTCTTCAGCATGATGTTCCAGTGGAGGCAGCAAGGTGGCGACGTGGACTCGCCCTGCCACAAGAGGACACTGTATGTATACATACTAAGGACTCCTCGTCGTCATATCACTGAAAAATGGTAAAGCACGACGTAAAACCCCAAGCATATACATACATTCATACATTTGTTTGTCTGTCTGTATGTCAGCAGGTTTACGGAACTTGAAAGTTATGAACAAATTTGAGTGAAGTATTATGCACATCTTGACGTTTATCACATTTTGGCGGTGATCCGAATCCAGGAATTATGTAAGGATTACTCTATAATGTTACAAATACGTATATTTTGTTTGTATATTCTTTTACCTTGGAAATGTGTATAGAGTAGTATTGTTCCTAAATGGTTTTATTTAAAAAAAAAAAGGCAACATATCTAGAAAAGAATGACACATGAATTCAACAGACTCATCGTGCACTTTTGTACATTTATTTGTGTAGGAGGGATTTTGCTGTTTGGGTGCCTTTCTTCAAAACTGCATGTGACATTGAGCCACAATGTAATCTTCAATATAAATATTCTGCTGACATTCGCCATTGCATTGCGAAACTAACATAAAATCTACCGCAGTGTCTGTCTGTACTTGAGTGAGTTGATATGCAAGGTTATCTCGCCTAGGCGATACGAGTTTTATGTCGTTCTCAAATAATGTTGTACTAAGTTATAGCATGTCTAAACGCTACTTTCTAGTCATGGTTTTACTCTGAACTGCCATGGTATAAATAAACAAAGAAATAAGACAAAAGGCACAAATGAGGGAATCAGAGGAGTCAAAGCAAGGTCATTTTTTTGTTGAATTTATGAGTCATTCTTTGCCATATATGTTGCCTTTCTTTAAATAAAACACGAATTTTCTCCAAGGCTATGACGTGAGAACATTAAAACTAGTGAAACATTTAACCACATACTACAAGTGACCTCACAAAAACTTTATCACGCAGAAATGACAAATATATACCCTGATGCATTGCTACACACAACCCGTTTACAGAGCTACTTTTTAACCCAAGTAAACATCATAGTTTTTTCACTGTAATCATGTTCACTGATCCAGTCGCTAATTTTGTGTGTTGTATCTCATATTTTTGCGTTTTGGAATATTCTTATTTTGTAATGTGTAAATCTTTTTAACATGCATGTTTTTGCATGTGTAAATTATTATCATTTTATCTAAGTCTGATTCAAGCTAGTGCGCTCGAAAAGATTCGTCAGTCTAACTCTGGACATAGTAACTGAAACATGCCTGATGTTATAGGCTGCGTGCGAAGGCCGTGTGTGTAGGGCAAGAAGCATAAACGGTAATTGTAACTGAGACATGCTATAGCAGCCTGTGAAGACAATACGCTCGCGATGGCACATGTCATCATGTGTCAGTTATGTATTGAGACATGTTAGCCAAGTCAGTGAAGACTGTGCGTTCGGAATGGCGCATATTATCATTTATTTCTATCGAAAACATGATGTTTGCTAAGTCCGTAAAGACAATGCTTTCGGAGCGGAACATATCATGATGTATCATAAATCTTAAATACGATGTTGACCAATGTCGTAAAGACAATGCTTTCGAGACGAATATCATTATGTGCTGATTGTATGTGCAACATGATGTTAGCTGTAGGTCTGTGAAGACATTGCTCTTGGGGCCACAGATATCAGTATGTGGCATGTAATTGAACTTGAAACATGATATTAGTCATTTCTTTAAAGCCAGGCATATGTGACCAAACTCCTGTGGCAGTTGTTACAGTAATATGGTCATGCATTTGATGTGTGGTCATGCACTTGGTGTATGGTCATACATGTGGTGTATAGTCATGCATTTGGTATCTGTGTAGCAATAACTGTAACAAACAGTAACATGAGGTAAACATGGACTCCGTTTACATGAGGCATCAACCGAAATTGTAACATCGTAACATAACAAGCCCACGCACACGCATGGATTCGGAATATTTGAGCCATCCACAGGATCTGTAACGGTAAGATGCTGTATATCAGCTCCAACTATATGGCCAATATATGAACCATAAGCGGAAAAATTAACAGTGTATCACGATGTAGGTATGTATGTATGGATTTTTACGTCGTAATCAACAATTTTTCAGATATATGACAAGGGTGAGTCCTTAGAGTCCTTGTATATATGCAATGTCTTTTTGTGGCAGGGCAGGGCGAGTTCATGTCGCCACAGTGCTGCCTCCACTGGAACGTCATTCCGAAGACTCCAGACTCGTCACTCCATGGCACCCAGTCATATTACACTGACACCGCGCCGACCAGTGCTGTTTCCTTGCTCTAACCTCTCATTGCTGAAGTATAACACAATGTAAAGCCAGTCGGTGCATCCGAGCCAGCACCGTTGATAACTAGCATCATACATTTGACCTACAACTGAACTAACAATCGAACAACCATATTCAAAATTATAGGGAAACCGATGCAATTTTATTTCTTTGTTTGATTGTTATTTCCGCAAAACATACAGATATGCACACTATATTGTTGAAAGACAAGTGGTCTGAAAGGAAGGTGAGGCTGTGCAAATGGCCATAAGAGAGTCGTTGGCAGCTTGTCTCGTCACCAAATCCCCCACAAGCAGGTAAGAAGAACAAGCGAAATCTACAAATCCTCTGTCTAAGGCCGGGATTGAACCCTCAGCTAACGATTGAAAGGCGGACGCTACCTATGCTAGACCACGGCCTCTTCCAGACTTTAAATTTGGCAGGATTTTCCTTATACATGTATTAGCCAACTGAATACTGTCACCTATATAATAAGTCAGAAAGTATGCTATGCGTATATACATGTAAGTACAAAGCCAGTAATATACATGCATGCCAAGTTTTGTCGTTATTTTAGGCGTTGTCTTCTGGGTATATAGCACTAAACCTGCAACCCGTCGGTTTTGAACCAGCAAACTCGTACTCAATTCAGCTGACAACAAAGGTGTTATTCCACCCTAGGCTCTGTACCTGATAAACACAGAAAATGCATTAAGTCTGGATTAGCACAATACATTCTGTTTAATGGATAATGGGCTGTATGTATCTTGTATGTAAAATTCAAGCATAATTTCCCACGATTTGCTATGGTATTACATGCAGCACTCAGGGGTGTATACGTACTGCTCCTCTAAGAGTCTCATCTGAACAGCTTGTATACATGGCTCACACGCATTAAGGAGTTAATATATAAACTACTCTGCAAATAATTTTCTTTTGATATGAGTCAGAAATTAAATAACCAACTTATGACTATAATTCGTTCAAAAAGGGGCCCTTCTTCCATTACAACGTTAATTGTGGCTTGTTTTAATTCTTGGCTTATACTTTTTGTCAGTGATACCTGACTGATCATCACATTCAGGTGCAGATCTTAATCAAGCCACTCATATCTGACAACGCTGCACATTTTTTTGGTCTACAGACGCAAACTTTTTGTTCCACACGGAATACACAAGGAGTTGTTTTCTTTATCCTGTACAATAACATTTTGTGAAAAGTAATTAAACTCATTTCTTTAAAAGATTTAAGTGGTGTGTAAAATAAAGAAAAAACTTGTTGAACTCAGAGACATGAAAACCTGTGGTGAAAAGCGCAAACATATTATATCTGGCTCGCTTTGTCTGTAAAATTGTATGATGGGTTGGTGACTCACTCTGCTTTTTCCATGGGACCCACTGTATACTTTACATATATATCTCGCGTGCTTTACTTATGTAGCTAATGAAAGTCATCACTATACGTTAGAGAATACTGACAACCATAATCGAGGATATCAGAAATTAAAGAGGCACACATGCTATCAAACCAGTTTCTTGATGAGTTTCTAAGTTTTCGGTGAAACGTCTTTGTATGACGTAGACACAGTACACGGATCATTAAATATAGCTACACGATGCAGCCTAGTGTTATTTCTAATTAATTAGTGCAAAAATACTCTCCAATAATAATGCATCGGCTATACAGTAGTTCCAAACTTCAAAGAAATTCTATTTATTTATTCATTTAATTGATTGAGTGTTTTACCCCGTACTGAAGAATATTTCACTTATACGACGACGGCCAGCAGTATTGGGGCAGGAGACCCACGACCATCTGCAGGTTACTGGCGGGCATTCCCACGTGCGACCGAAGAGGAAGCCAGTTTGAGCTGGGCCTGAACTCACAGCGATCGCAATGGTGAGAGACACCTGGGTTTTTACGCAAACCAATTGGGCAAAAAATTCTGTTGATTGGATTAGATATATATCGGTATGTATTACATCATTTTATGAACCTCGCTTTTTTTCGAAATTCAAAGATGTGCAAATAAGCTGTTATCAGACCAACTAATATCTAGTTTATAGGAGAGACATTTACATTTAAAACGCCTGAAACAGCTTCCAAATATAGACTGCATTAAGAGAGAAAAAAGTTTAGATCTTATCTAGCTGAGTCTGGTGTGATCTCGCCTGCACTGGGAGCCAAATCGGATTAAGCATGCAGCTTTTACAGTTTAACCGCAGTTTTCGATACAGTTGAGTAGGCATTTAAGGTCAACGTAAAAGGTCAATGACAAGAACTTGAGATCAGATAGTGAATGGATTAAAATATGTTTAACCTTTTTTTTAAAACTTAGTCTGTAGATTGTAAATTGCGTTATAAGACTAACTGAGAGTTATATGTTGTTGGGGCTGATAGTGGACTTTTAACGGGGAAGTCTTGTATGTACTTGCACTTGTGTCACGATTATCCGGTGTTCTGAAATGTTAAGAAATAGGCGACAATTGTCATGGATAACCTGTAGTTTAAGTAGGCCATGTAAAAAAAAAGGAAAAAAAAAAAAAAAAAAAAAAGATGGTACCCATTGAGCCTTTGTATTTTGATATTAAATTAAAATTGGAATTCTAATAATAGATCTACTTATATATAGAGCGCCGCATATATTCCGGTTGCATGTTACATGTGATTATGTTCACAACAAATCAAAGGGCTTGAGTCATTATACACGAGTTATTACATACTTAAAGTGACCAACGTCATATATATATGAAAAAGACATGTGGATTTCCCTAAGTAAAGATTGCAGCTGGCGCATCGCTTATATAGCGGATGATTCGCGCCTTAAAACATTGCTTATGTGAAAGTTGTTTGCAGGTATGTATATATGTATGTGTTCTACATATCAGATATCAGAGTACCTTGTATATTGCGGTGTGTATTAGATATAACGGTGAGTATGCATGTTATATGTCAGTGTACATTGCAAGTTGTGGTAGCTTATTGATAAAACATCTTTGTATATTGCTTGCCAAGGTATATGTTTACTGTATACTGTAACAGTATTTAAAACGATATAAAACTGACCGTCATTCATTAGTGAAAAATTCTTGAACTTGGAGTTAAGGTACAAGCAAATCAATCAATCAATCAATAAATGAACGAGCTATACGGGTATGTACAATACATATAGTGTACCTTGCAAAAGATATGAATTATACTGTTCCGCGTATAATGTATTTTATGGTATATGGGCTACTGGATAATGTTTAACGTGGTATACCACATATCTGCTTCAGCTACTCAACAGTGCATATTGTATGTGGAAGCTTAAACACATAGGCTTAAGAATGCCTTGGGCTATACCTGTATCACCAGCAGACTTGTGGCGTAATGCATTAAGATGTCATCACCTATTTATCTTGGTTTGTCATCATGGAGTAATAAACGCAAACCAACGGTATATACAGATAACAAGAGGAGAACGCGTGATAAAATCAGAGGATTGCATAAATAAACGGTGTAACGTGTAGGAATTTTGTTATGAAGAGGAAAGTTCTTGAGGGAAATATTCTTGAGTACGGCGAAAAACTCCAATCAAAGTTGTTGAGTGTGTGCCGTATCGATCTGTCACAATGCCCCCATGATGCAGTGCCTAATGGCCTTTTCTCTGTTTCTGATGAACAGATCTATCTTTTTGTAAAGAACTCAACATCCCGTCCCCAGAACCAGTGTCATGTTTTCAATGTGTATTTTGATACATAACTGATGCTTCAAGTGAAAAGATAAATATAAAGCAGGTTAAAGAAAGGAAAGAAGTCTTATGTGTATTTTGTGGACATGTAGTTCAGTGCAGTTATGAAGTAGTATGGATGATACGATCACTGTTTGTCCGTATATCCTCTAGAGTATATAGTGCATGTAATGTACACATAGACAACTTGCACATACACGTATTATAAGGTCATCGTTAAAACGAGGATTATAAATTACCTACACAATCGTCATTCCTTCGCCTTCATGTGGTAAATATGTCTGCCAAGATACCGTGTGACTCTTTTGATAAACTTAAACTCAAGACAGAGGCCTAAGGAACCAAAGACAAGACCAACGACCCCTAGGGCTGTGACGTCGAAATCCTCACACCCTACTGCACCGGTTCACACACATCATCCTACAGGTATATCATTTGCTGTAAACACATATGCCATTTGCTAGACATCTTTGATGACAAATCTCCGAGACTGTCAGTTGTCATTTGTATTCAAAGGGCAAGCATAGTGACACACGACAAAGATATGAAGATAACAGCTTCGAAAACGATTTGTGCACTGTGAAACAAATCTCTAGGTTATTTCTGTGATCTGTGAAGTACTCCACATGTATTCTTTAGAAATTTAATCTTGGATGTGAACTCTGCCTTGCTTTCTTTTGTTATAGAAATATACTTCACCTACACATAGACAGATATTATACCTACATACATACAATTCAATTAAAGGTATTTAGCTGCTGGCAAGTTATTAATGAAAACATTCCTCAGAAAGATAACGATTTATGTAAGTGATATAAAAAACCTAAGCTACGTAAGAGTTACGGCCATAAAACAAGGTTTGCCATTTAAAGCCTTCACCCCGGGCACTATATTTGTTGCTACCTGACTGATTAAGGCTGATTAAGCAAGGCTAACTTTATTCACTTCGTATCTAACCATAACAATAAACCAGACTCAAACCCAATGATTTTGTGCATCAACACATGTTTTGGCTAATCATTGACATCACACGATGCATACATGCTAGTGATAAATATTTCGTTTAATGCTGGAGACGCAACACATATACTGGTTGACTATTTTATCTTTAGAAAGCTACAAAGACTTTAATTCGGTTTTTACTCTACAAATAACATGTACTTCGAAAATCAATGCAATTGAAACATTCATTATTTTTTTTATCAAAACAAATTACTCAATGAATCAATCAAAAAATCAGTGCAAAATAAAGCCTGTGCAGATCTGAGCTATGACTTTAGGAGACTGTGCCCGAGAAAGTATTATTTTCATGTGTAATTTACAGACTAAGTACTAGGTTACTAGTGAGGAAAGAGGGTGGCAGCACCAAATTATACAGACACTCAAAATCTGATCCTTAAGACCATAAGTCTCCATTAATTCATTTTAATCGTTTAGAACACTGTTCATGATTTCCCTGTCGATTTAGAATACCTGATATTTGCCAGTTCATTTTGTTGAACATTTGTGAAGTTGTGGGGGTAGATGAGAGGGTATAAAATAAATGCGTCTTTCGAACCTTTAGCATGGTCTATATATAAAGCATAGTTCGTAAATTAAATTCCGTAAGACTTTTATAGTGTCCTAGCCTCTTTTTTATTATACCGTACGTGGCTACAGAGCAAACCCTACAATGTAAGCCTTATGTGTTTGTTCATACACTTGTCTGTACAAACATTAATTAAACGTCTATCAAACTGTCTGTTTATATCAAAGGTCTGCGGAGATATTTCAGAAGGCTGGCCTGTCTGTTGGGCTGAAAACAACACTTGATATAAAGACGGGTCAAAACAATCCGTTACCTATATACCTGACATGCACTTGAGCAGAGTATCTTGTCCCCGACCCTCGAGGATTTCTAGTGTATACGGCCACCTATAACACCTTTGTTCGCTGACGGCAGGGATGTGCCCAGTGATGAGTTTGATAAGTAACTTGTAAGACATGATTATGCCCTTAAACCCTGATGGCATTACGCTTTGTCGTACGGGGTTCTTCATGGGCGTTCAAGTATACTGTAGGCCACAGGCGTAAACCTTAGATAAGGGTTATGTACGAGTTTGTATGGACCATGTAGTCTACTGCAAAACACCCAGTGTGGACTTGTAATGCACCTCCCAGACCCGTTTATCACAGCTGATATTAAATTTTTTGTGTGAGATTTTAATGGACTACACAATGAGGTCCATACTGCAGTCAGAACCACACAACATCTCTCACGATTCCGTCTTTTGGTTTCTAAATTTATGTGCTTTCTTGGATCTTTGTTTTGAGTTGATCGTTTTTCTTACGAAAGTCCCATATTATACTCCCCTGGTTATACCAATGTCTGTTATGACACCTACATTTATTGGTCCGAAGTTTGAGATACCTGTGAAACAAAATAACTCCTTAAGGGTGGATTCTATGTTTGCAGGGACCGTGTGGTCTTGGAGCTCAGAGACTTGGCTCCAGCTTCGAGGTTGTCCCTGGGCCGCTGACTATCAGCTGGGAGGACACAGCACCACGTCCAGGTACGCTGACAAGTTAGGTGTACCTTGTGGTCATTTTAACTGTTACTGTTATTGTTATCTGTTTGTTTTAAAGACCATGGATCTCGGAATGTTATACACGATTCTGTTGCAATGAAACTGACACACATGACACAAGTATCACTGTTCGTCCATTTTTCTTATATCCAATCGATGGGCTTTGAGGATTTCCATCCGGCAGATTTTTCCGTCATTTGTGACAAGTTACTGTTAAGGAAAGCCTCTCATCTTCATCTATTCTAGTCTGCACCCTCACTGACTATTCTTAATTTTTCTTATGCTACCCAGTCCCGAATGTTCTAATACCTTGTTCAACAGCACGTCGGCATACTTCTTGATTTCTCTTTGACAAGTTTCCAAACAGAAAAACTGTACATTCTGGCATATTCAAAAACTTGCCATTTAACAAAATTAATTCTCCATATTCCAAAAATCATCGAGTAAGATTTCTTCGTCTTATTTTGATAGTCTGCATTTTTCAGCTGTCGATGAGTTGTCATTCTTAGGGTTGCGCATGAACACATTTAAGATAGGGCAAAATTGCAACTCAGTAGCTGTCTGGGTCTTTTCCCAACAGGTTCCTCTTATCGCGTATCTCTGAGGAGTGGTACCGAGAAGGATGAATACTGTATCCTCCAGGACCGAATCCCTAGTACTTCATGCCCTAACAGGGTAAGCAAACCTAATACGCCTTGTGGTCTCTCCATGTTTCAATAAGCCTAAAACACCTGTATTAATTTCTGCCTGTTTCAGTTGTTACAGTAAGCCTAATGCTCGTTGTAATTTCTACATGTCAGAAAATGGTTATTGGCCTAACAAGGCCTCATAATACCTGGACATCCCAGTACGGTTGGTGCGCCAAATACGCCTGATAATTCCAGCATATCCCAATACAGTTGGTGAGCCACGTACACCTGGTAATTCCTGTAAATTCCAGTACGGTCAGTGAGTCAAATACGCCTGGCAATTCCTGCATATCCCAATACGGTCAGTGAGCCAAATATGCCTGGCAATTCCTGCATATTCCAAGACGGTCAGTGAGCCAAATACGCCTGGTAATTCTTCCATGTACAGTTTTTCTCTTTGGAAACTTATCAAAGAGAGATCAAGAACTATGTCAACGGTGAGCCACATACGCCTGATTATTTCTGCATATTCCAATACAGTTAGCAAGCCACATACGCCTGGTTCTTCCTGTATATTCCAATACGTTCAGTGAGCCACATACGTCTGGTAATTCCTGCATATTCCAATACGTTCAGCGAGCCACATACGCATGGAATTTTCTCCATGTCCCAATACAGGCTAATAAACATAAAGAGCCTAAATTAACACCAGTCAACTAACATAATTGAAAAGTCTTTTATCACAGGGGTAGGAGCCAGATAACTGTTTCGAGCAGTGCATCAGCGCACATGAGCAGAATGGGTTACTCGATGGATAAACAAAAGGACATGATCATTTATGCCTACGCTACAACATTAGGAACTTCAGCGACAGTCCAGAATTCAATCCAGTCCAGTTTCAGACTCTAATATGTATTTTTCTATGTTATCTAATTGAAACAATGCTCAAGTCCACACAAAGCCCCAAATGCGTATAAATTGCACGAAATTTGCTGTATTGTGCGCGGCTCACAATGCTTCAACACATCCGGATGGGTTTGATTTCTCGGCCATGCGCAGTGGAAACAGCCAGCTGGCTTATTGTCTTAGGCTGAAATCTCCGTAATGGGTTTATACCCAATAGAGCATGCGTACACAGGCTGATTAAATATGAACCAAAGACAACCAAGAAATGTGTGTAGATGCCAGGTTGTCAGGAGGTTTGTCAGATACCTGCCGAAGGTCGGTGTTTTACACCGCACACTCCGGTTTCCTGCACCCGTAAACCTGATCACCGTCAAATAGGACTGTAAGAGAAAAAATATTACGCATGGCCTTAATTACCAGTCATATTACCATATCATTCAATTAATCCAAGCAACAGTGGGAACATTAAAGGACAGAGATGTATAAACTTTAAATTTTTGTTAGTTATGGAATAGAAACTGCCATAACTTTTTTGGGGGGTGTTCACAGACGGAGGATACGGGTAACTGTACAGCCCCAATGGTGTACTACTTGACCGTGACCATCCCCAACGTGACGTGTGACGGCTGCTATCTTCAGATAACCACCATCTTTCCGAACGGTACGTTCCGCGCCAAAGCCCATTTGGTCACGCGCTGTGGAGGTGCATGTGGTCAGGCACAAAAAGTTCGTATATATAGCATTTTAGGTGATCGTACAAGGAAATCGGATGCCTTGGTAATACATATGCCTACAATGAAAACTGCTGTGTCACATGAGGGAAAGTTTATCAGTTATTTATGAGGAGCCTGTGGTTTACTTCGAGCACTTCGGTATTCTCTATTCTTGACCAAGTCTCAATATTTTTGAGCGGAGAAATCGAGGAAATTGGAAAAGGTTGTGTTCATCCTTTGTTTCGTGGGCACGATCTGCTAAAAAATGCTTTTAAAAGTCTTGAATTTAAAGTGGTTATAAATGGTCATGAACGGTGATGTATGTACATGTGTGATTTGTGTGTTGTAACTTTCTATTACAGCAGTAAGCGTTAATTGCTCTGCGTGCCTGTGAATAATTCTCCATTTATACAGTGTTACAGATGTGTATCGCTGATGCATCACCTGTAAGACAGAGCGCAGCTCGGGTATCTGGTCTCAGTACACCAATATATAATGAGCTGGTAATTTAATTGCCAGCGCACCCCCACAGATCCTCTTATCTTTAATCTAACTGCATTTTCCTCATTCATTCGTTTTGTTTTGGTTTGATGTCCTCGTGATTGCTATAATTATGAAAACGATATATATCTGAACATTCGCGCCCAACATCTATATATACGAGCGTTCCGTTTACGCTCATACTTATCTTCGTTCGAAACTCTGGTTCTGTGATAAAAAAACTCTATATCTACTAATGAAGTCATTTCTTTCGATAATTACGTGGATCGCGCTTGCTTCTGTGGTTTTGCTGAATGTAATTATGTTTTTATGTTTTAAGTATTTAAATGAAGACGTATTAAATCTGGATCGTTGGCCCCATGATTCGTTAAAATGGTTTTATGTTGTGTCCGCCACTAAAGTTCCCGTACTTTGTTGTTTTACACATCTGATGTTAATGCATTCCTAAACACGCCCTGTCATGGGCGGTGATCATGACGAATATGCCACAAATTTAGATGACACCACCTGTTTTGTGGTAGTGAATAAGGCTGGTCCATCTAGTTTTCACTCTCTCTGTCCAACGCCTTGTTGTGATACAGTCACTATGGAAATGAACACAATAACGAAGGAAACCTATGCAGATGCGGTGTATAATGTGCATCCTGAATTAAAAGGTACCTTGTGCAGAGTTACATTGATTTTACAGGATGAAAAAATGATTATTCGCGTACATTCATGAGGCTGGACAATGGATTTGTATGTTTAATTGAAAGCAACAAGCTGAACCTTTCACATAGATAAATTAGTCGAGTAAAACTGTAGCTCTTTTTCCCATTACAGGTTCCGATTGTTTGGCATCGTATGACAGCATGACAGCCGAGTGTCCCATGTTCTACACATGCGCAAACATAAAAATCAGGTAATAAAGGAAATCTGTTCCCAGTTTCAAGAAATATTAGCATTTAGGCTTCTGAGCATTCATGTACTTACTTACTTAATAAACTTAGGGAAGTTTGGTTTTGAATTTTGTTATACACTGTAACTCACTAGGCCTAGAGTTTATTGTGATTTGGGAAGTTAAGCATGAAATCCCACTTAAAATAAACTCTCACGAAGCAAACCTTTGGTTTTAACTGGTCACAAGTATGAATACAACGTTTTTTAGCAGACTAAGTACTTAACTGTAGAAGTCCTGCAACTCTATATGCTTATGTTCAGATTTCACGTTCTTTTACAAATGAATAGGACATTTAATTAATAAGTAGAACAAGAACCTCAAAGCTGATACTATTTGTTTAATAATTAAATGTCTCTTCATCTTGAAATGAGTGTTTGAACTGATTAGTTCTGTGCATAATTGGCTTGTGGAATGTAGGCTGGGACCTCCTCTATAATCCGTTATCTTCCTCGGGCTCACCATGTTGTTAATGTCAACTTTTATGTTTTAATCACAATATATTAACGTCATTTCAGTAAAGACAGATTACCTTTTTCATGAATTATATCCGCCATTAATCCTGGGTATATAAATACTATTTGGTAGTCTCGTATTTTAATTGCAACAAATTATATCTAATTTGAAAGAATAATTTTTCACATCTATCGTATAAAAAAAGAATTTATCTATTATAAAAAGATACGTAGCCTTTCATTTTGATGTTGCTTCTTTGTTGTGTGTCTAAAGTCATAATTATACAACTGATGAAAAATCAGTCCTTATAGCATGTTAAATCGGACATGTTGAAACTTTTCGGCAAAGTAACACGCAGTGTGCGTGGGAGAGACAAACTACTCATGAACTACCCACCAGATGATGTTAATATTAATAGAAACATAGCACAACTATTGTTAGCAGGATTGCATGTAAAATCGTGACATTGCATCACCATGTGCAGATCTGATGTCAAGAGCAGCTTTGAGGAATGCCAGGCGGATTTCTTCAACCGAAAGAAGACATGGCCGTTAAAGACAGATGTCTTGAGGCAGAACTTCTCCGTCAGTATTGACTTTTTTAAATTAGCAGTTTGATACTGAAACCTGTTAGATGTGTAAAGTAACTAATTATGTACAATGTAGTTATTCTTGATAAGTACGGGATACCGAGTGATGGCTGATTGTTATTGTAAAGTATGCTATTGTTTTGATTTTATATCCACTCAAACACTCAGCTGTTCACTGATTATATATAGAGTTTATCACTATATTTGTTACTATCCATGTATACACAGGCTTGTGTTATTCCGAAATTCGTCTGGTATTTTTTGTGTGAGCCGGTAATTTATTCTTTGAGTACTTATTTTTTTATCGTTTGCTGTGCAAAAATCTTTTCCACTGATGACTTATGGCAAACAAGTTGATAAAAATGTTTTGTATAAATCATTACCTAAACAGGAGTCATTTCCATGGGCGTCGCAAGGAGAGGTCGTCAGGTACGAACGACCCTCTGTAGGGGTGAACAAAAATAAATAAATAAGAAGGGATAACAAAGAAAAAGCGGCGCTGTTTCACCAGAAATCGCCAAGAATATGTAGTTTATCCAGGTTTCCTACATGTATAATAATTTTAGTGACCAGAAAGGTACTAAAACGCTGGCTTACTTCACCCTGAACGAATTTTGCATGATACGTTTTAACTGACGATTCGTTTTCTTGCAAGGGGTTATCAGATCGCGTCTTCAGCCATCTGAGATCTCGAAGGCTCTGGGACCAAGGCGCTCCCTGGTTCTTCGGCCGTTCGGTGGATTGTCGATCCTCTCTACTGAATTTCTGTCGACGCGTATTTGTCCCATACCGCATTCTATGTAAGACATTGTGCCTTGTTTTTCAGGTGGACTTCCGAGATCACCGGGACACGTTTCCGTTTGCCGATGGGACACTTAGTTTTGAACCTGTCTTCGGGTTTCGCGGTCGTGTGAAGTATCAGGTGGAACTGTTATTGGCCCCGGAAATGTAAGTAACTGGATACAGCCCTCCATCAGGAGGGTCTTCTGGATTGTTGGCCATAACCCACACTCACGAAACAGTGTGTAATTGGTGAAACACCTTGCCTAGATGCAGGCCGCCTGAATTGTAGACAATAATTCACACTCACGAGACTGATCGCGAACATGTGAGTAATTGGCGAAACACCTTGCCTAGATGCAGGTCTTCTGAATTGTAGACAATAATTCACACTCACGAGACTGATCGCGAACATGTGAGTAATTGGCGAAACACCTTGCTGAGATGCAGGCCGTCTGAATTGTAGACAATAACTCATTCTCACGGGACTGATCGCGAACCTGTGAGTAATTAGTGAAACACCTTGCCTAGATGCAGGTCTTCTGAATTGTAGGCCGCATCTAGCACTCGCAAAATTAGGATAAACCTCTCACTATACATGGCTTCTGATTTGTAGACACTGGCTCCGATTAACGAATCTGAACTTAATTGGTAAAACCTTTCACTAGTTCTTGTTCACGCGACGGGTCATAAACTGATAGATTTAATCTTTCACTATTTAGGCCTCCTCCTATACCGTAGCCTCCTCCTATAGAGGCTTTACGCTAGTATTAGCGAAATTTCAAAAACTTACAAACCACGTCACATAAAGGCTTTCTACCCTTCACAATGACATTTCCTATCTTTTGTTTAAGGCGAGGCAATTTCAACACATAATATAAGCCTTCCGTATGTTCTTGAAAATTAAATCGTATTTGCCTTCAACCAAGTTTTCCATTGTTTTGTTTTACGACTGGGGCAACTCTAGTTTGAGCGATGCAGCTGCGATGGAAACTTTTACAAATATGTTGGAATTGTATTGCCAGGAAATACAGTAATTAGATCGAGGTCAAATAAGCGATCACAACAGTAAAATGACCTAATTTAGAACAATTTACAACAATCTCAAACGTGAAATATTCGAGATACCCGTGCCTCTATTGTTTTCAGAACCTAAATAGCAGTAAGCGGTTGAATGCGCACGTAAAGGGCCTTCCGTGAGGTTTTGCATAAAGTTCGTTTGACGTCCTTTGCTCTCCACCAATGAAGCACACACGTATAGGTCGCTCTGGGGGCGATAATCTGCCCGTCGCATTTGGGAAAGTTCGTCCGTTGTTTATCGAAGGTTGATGATTTACTTCGGGATATCCGGTCTCCTCTGCCAATGAGACTGATCGCCTGGTAAAAAGGACTTATTCCTGACTGCGACATTTTATACACCAGTCAAATGAAAAGAAGTCAGTGCTCAGGGGAACGCCTTCTGACCGAGCTTCCCTCCAAGTTGTCAGGCTTCATTTGGAAATTGGTTGTTGTTAGTTTACATGAATCCCTTGTTTTCAGCACCCTGAAAGATGCTTCAGTTGTGTGGAAGTCTGGCTCCACCTGGACTAGTTACCGCCCTCTCCGGATGACCAGTCACGGCTCTTATAGTGGATTTATGGGCGTGGTCTCCACGCCAAAGGAAGAGTTGCTGGTGAGTGGGAGTCGTGTATGAGCCTATTGTCTGACAGCTGTACTAATATGGTCATCCATTTACACCTGATTCAATGAAGCCAGTTTTCATTTCAATCAAAATGTAAAAACTCTTCACAATGTCCATTTTGTTGTAATGAAAACTGATATAAATTGATGAGATGGTTAAAACTTGAATTCAGAGGGCCCAAGAAGACGCACTAAATCGTATTTTCAATTTTTATACAAGCCAGAAATGGCCTGTGGAATTCGCACTTTCGTATACTTATATGCATGTTACATTTCGTTCTTACCCCTGCACAGGTCGGCCTTGGGATATAAAGTTTGATAGGTATCCGTAAGGGGAAGCTATCCAGGATATTTTTAAACGTGATTTGTCTCGTGACAGATTGGGCAGAAATGCACAGTATTTTCTCCCTGTTTCTCTGTAGTAGGGGAATTGGTACACAGTATTATCTCCCTGTTTCTCCGAAGTGAGGGAATTCGTACATTTATCTGCATCTGCGTTGAGCGCTACCTACAAATACACTATATTTTTTCTCGCCGTCCACTTTCAGGAAAAGAAACATAACTTCTACATCATTGGAATGATGGCAACTTACTATATTTTGATGCCATGTTAAATCACTAATGCTTGATTCCATGGCCTTATAACCTTTAAATCAGTTGGCAACTCACAGAGCTATCGAGGAATATTCGAGGATATCATGCTGAAGTCAATATTAAAATCCAACCAAGCAAACCTAAACGTCTTAGCTAGCAGTTACCTCCGCCAACGGGGTTATGTTTTTGTCTGTCTGCCTCCATCAAAGTCTGCATGCATGACTATCTGCCTGTCTGTCTATCTGTCCGGCTGCCTGTCCTCATAACTCCACAACTGCATATTTTTCTTTCGTCTCGCAAGAGAGCCTATCAGGGCTCACCACGCGGTCATCTACCAATGTCTGTCGGGGTGGGGTGGGGGTGGGGTGCGTCCGTGGATAGCCTTCTAGTCTTTCGTCATTCTTACTCACCAAAGACCTTCATAAGTTTACATGTGCTCATTTTTGTAGAACGGGAAATGGCACATCGCAGTGTCACTCAAATTTGCTGACGATAAAAAAGGCGATTACAATGTCACTCGACTACCCGTCATCAAAAGTGCTGAGGTTTGTGTGTTATACATCCGCTGCTGTGAAAAAGGAATGTGCTGTTGTCGTCTGAAAGCTGTAACGAGTTTCCACTTGTAGTCTTAATTATATTTATTATTTTTGATAAGTTAAACCTCTTGCCAATGCATAATGAAAAACTAGAATAAAGCATGGATGTCTTCATTCTGCCAGATTTTGGAACCTATGTACTGTCAAACACTTTTTAATGAGTTTCTTGGCTTTTTTGAGGGGGGAGGGGGGCTTTATTATTTAAATTAAAAACAATTGAAGACTTATAAACAGCTTATTAAATATTGGATGCCACCTGCTTGGTCTGGCGCGACATTTTGACGCGTCAAATGTATCTGTTGTATGTATCTTTTGGTCTCTAACGTTGATTTTGGGCTAACACTTTGCTTGACAGATATATTCTGACATGAGCGGTAGTTATACGTCCGAGGGTTGGCTGACGGGTCCGGACTTTGACGGTCCTCTGTCGTCGCTGTCTCGTGTGATTACACCGGCCGGTTACTGCTTACCAGGTCGGCCTAAGGTATGTATAATTTACAAGATCAAAACACCTACTTACCATACCTTCAGCATGAACTTTCTGCAGTTTGTTTTTCCAATGCATATATGCCGTAGGAAATGTATGGAGTAATACGTATGACGAAAAACCTTTGTAGTCCCAGTTCGAAGTATCCATTTCAGCCCAAAGTAATTTAAGCCTAAACCTTCTAGTTCGTTTTCCACTCCCGCCTTTGAGGACAAATATTAGTCGAACATTACAAAACAACAAATGTCAATTCAGCCTGGACCGAAGTGACCATTGCAAGAGAATAGATACCCCGTTAGTTTAGATCAAACTTTTCCCTTGAATATTGTTTTATGCATCAAGTGATTTATTGTGACTTCACAGATCCTGCTTAAATTAACTTTGTCACACAATGCGCCATTTATCTTTATGATTACCGTGAAATGTGATCTTTCGCCTTCGCTCTGCGCATTGTCTTCTTCCTTGAAAACAGACCACATCTACGCAACCGCCAACGACCGATGTTCAGTTTACGCCCAGGCCTGTAACCAAATCGAGTACGGGTGCTGATGGGACTGAGTTAACGACAACCAAGACTCTAACTGTAACCGAGTCAGATCCAGTTACTAAGTCACATCCTGATGAGTCACCCAAAAAACAGGTCAGGCTCAGTATGACTTAATTTACCTATATATGTGCCGAATTTGATTGGTATCCAAGATATATATAACGTTGAACGCATGCGGCAGGGATTAGGACTGTGGGAAGTGGCCCCAGAGAATCAGCAGCGGTTCTAAACAGAGTGCTCTAGGAGCCTCCGTGGCTCAGTCGGCTAGCGCGCTAGCGCAGCACATTGATCCAGAGGTCTACCATCAATGTGGTCGCTGTGAGTTCAAGTCCAGCTTGTACTGGCTTCCTCCCCGGCCGTAAGTGGGAAGGTCTGCCAGCAAACCTACGGCTCTGCCCGGTTTACTCCCACCATATATGCTGACCGCCGTCGTATAAGTGAAATATTCCTGAGTACGGCGTAATACACCAGTCAGACAAATAAATAAATACACAGAGTGCTCCATATAAATCCATTGTCAAGCAACTGACCGCTGCATCAGAACACGCATTCATATTGGTTGGAGGCTGCCAGCCTCCAGTGTTGCGCTTTTCACCGTTCTCGTTTTGTTTTTCTTAAAAACAAGATTAATCTTCTGAATGAATTCACCAAAAGGCACTGTTCGACAGATGCCTTTATCAAATTCGAGTTTCTAACAAGTGTATGAAGACTTTTCTAGCATTAATTTACTGGACACTTGTTCATTATCTTATTGCTTCTCCCGATCACTGCAGGTCAACGGCAGAGTTCAGAGGACTCGCTTTATGTTTGTGAAGGTATGTTCTCAAGGTTTAATGTGTCGCCAACACAGCAGTTTCAGTAATTCTAGACCAGTGACGTCTAATAAATTGCATCTAACATCGCTGTAATTATTTTTTACCTGTTTCGGCTTAAGTCATGGTGGTAGGGGACGTGTAAGTTGTTACTTCTCAAACTCTTAAATGAACAGTTGCATTAAAACCCTACCTGAGGTATATCGACAAGAGACCGGATTTCACTGATAACGTGTGACCATTGAAGTATCACACAGTCGTCTCCGCTGTGGTTTTAGTGTCTGTACTTTAGTCTTTTATATTATATTACGCATTTATTTCACATTGGTAAAATGATGTAAAGAAAATTGAAAACCTTTATAGAAGTTACATAATTAAAACTAATATGTACTATTTCCGCCTGCTATTCACTGTAAATGTTTGCTCTAAATATATTTGGAATCAAACCTGGAATAAATGAATTATCAATACCATTATTAAATTTAAAGGATTTACCGTGATGAGGCGTATGCATTTCTTCGAAGGAACAACTGAGTATCACTTTCCAACCCACGTCTGATTTTTTTACTTCAGTTCTACATTGTCGAATTAGTAATGATAGGTTTTCTCTAGTTAAATCTAAATGTGCCATTCGTGGTACGTAAAGACAGGCCCGGATCAACTTCACAAGATTTGAATAACGCTTTTGAGTTATAATTTTCAATTCGACTTTGTCAAAACTTTTTGGTGTTTTTGTACATTCTTGTTATTGAAAGTTTGAAGAATTCTAATGCCTTTTGACTGTCTTTTTTCAGTCTGGCAGTGGTGATGTCACCTCCACAAGATTTCTTTCCGTCTTATCATCTATAGCCGCCTCCATTTTCATCGTGGATTCCCAGTGGTGTCGTGGACAGGTCTGAAAAGGGCAAGCAGAGGGTTCATGAAGGGAAACTTACTACTGACATTCACTTACTTATGGTTCAGTGTAGTCATATCCATTGTTATACATATATGGTTTCTCCGTGATGTGATATGTATATGGTTCTTTTGTAGTCATCATATGAGTGAACATTTTTTTAAATTTTCGTCAAATAACAATTGAATAAATAAACAAACGAAAATAAATGTTGCACATTCTGTCTCCATGGATTTGATTTATACGGCCTATCCAGTTTCAGAGGTTGTCGCTGTCTGCTGCCTTTATTGTGAAGCAACTATTTTGAATTACTGTAGAGTAGCAAACGTATACCGTACGAAAAGTACCGGTGATATGAATGTTTCGTTTGTTATTGACGTCATGACTGTTATGAACCATTGAAATCGCTGTCACACATGAACTCCACTGCCTCTATGATATTTGGATGTCGCTATACCATGGAAAGATGTATGGGATTATACAATCTTCCATTTAATTTCTGGGGAGCAGTGCCAGAGTTTTGCCTCCTCGCAACTCAGCCACTTACCTTATGTCTCATCCAACGTACAGACACTCGCAAACATGCGCGCTACATTTTCGGCGGTCTCGTTTTCATTATTTAGGAGCTGACCGGGGTAGAAGTTCATCGCTCCATGTTAAAACAAAAAAAAAAAACAAAAAAAAAAACGACGCCATGTTTTATGGTTGCTCACTACAAACGGAAGTGCCGCCATAAACGCATGGTGTCCTAAATACAGTTCCTAAATATTTAAATGCAGTTCGTGCTGGTAGGGTTAGAGTTTTAGGTAAAATAGATTGATACAGTTGGCATAAACAAAATAAAATAACGAATATCTTTTTTTCTGTTACAAAGCAATATGCGCTCTCTACCCTCTCACGCCCCCCCCCACCTCCGTAACTCAACATATTTGGGTATTTTTATGCAGTGAGTTGAGCTGAGGCTCCTTCCTATTAAAACTCAAATTACTTCCCTCTTCGCCATGCTCTTGCATTTATACAGTTCAAATAGACCAAGATATATTTGATGAAAAAAAAAACAGTGTGTATATGGTGCACAAATACACGATAATGGTTATAGATTAAAAAGGGAGGGACAGATGTGTGTAAAGCTCGAAATACCCGAGACTCCTCTTGTCCTACCGAGTCGGACGCAGTCATCGATGGGCGTGCGACTTTAAGATTGAGTTTGTATATGGTGAGTTTTATGGGCCGTAACTTTGACTGGCTTTTCCTACCCGCCCTGAATCAGAACTTTATTGTCATTATAGCTTTTTCCTATGCAGGCACACATTAAAGTACAGTTCGCAAAAACTTCATTCAGAGTTGAACGTAAAGGTGACACACATTGCCAGTAAGGTCCATATGCAAGCAAAACATTTGATTTTGAAAAAGAAGTAATAAATCAGTAAAGGTATTTTCAACTACACAGTTTTTATTTCCATTCAAGCTCCTGTGTGTGCTGAACTTCAAGGGACATGGTCGTCCGATGTTTAGGTATTTTAGCCTTATTACAGAATGACTTGAGTATTCGTCATTTTTCTTCAGAAGTGGAAGTTACAAGTTTTTCGTAAATCCCACCCCCAGCATTGTACGCTAAGTCAATGTTTAAAAATAACAAAAAACTGAAAACTAAAAAGCCTGCGAGGATATTTAAGTGAGGAGCTGTCAATTCAGTGGAATTAGAGCATGAGCACAACGCTCGGTAATCTTAATACGTAAACAAACGTTGCTGGTGACACGCGTAAGAGAAGGGCTTACAGCTTGCTCGTAACGAGGTCGGCCAAAAGGACGAGAGCACACAAGGTTGACAAGCAAGTCTAGAGGTGTAATTGGTGGTTAGTTGTCGGCCAGGTTAGGTCCCGGCTTACAAACGTCGACCACTTATTTCCATCGTGCAGGCCATCGAATCAATCAATGAACAGGTATATTCTAGAGTGCGGCATATATCAAACACCATCTAATGGAAATAAATAAATTGATGGCCTATAGTTTATAAACTCTGTCTCGATCTGGCCATACCAAAGATTTCAAAAATGGTACTTGTTGTTGCCTCGCTTGACGCTCAGCACTGAGGGGTCATAGCAAGGCAACAGGACTGGTCGCCCTAGTGCCAGTATAATGTGTCAGGGTGGGGTGTCATCTCTGGTGCCTTCAGTATGATGCTCCATGTAGTGACATGAACTCACAAGAAGACACAATATATATACATACTTAAAGCAAAGACAGCTCATGGCCGAGACACTGTTTATTAGAAAGATTACAAAATACTCTTTTGAGTACAGAAACCTATTTCAATTTGTTGCTGGATTATCCTCGTTTGAGGTGTGGAGTATTGTACTGCCGGTTGATAACCTGACGGCTCAATTGCTTTTAAGTTTATGAAAGGCTGACCTACCAAAGAGCCAGGAGATATCAGCTGTTTATAATCTGTGACGTAAATCTTCTGCGATGAATGTCAATGTAATATGTAGTAACATATTGAGAGGTCTCTCCATTAACGTTATACGTTTTAATTATAACTAGTACAGGTGTGAACAACACTGCAAATTATTTCCAGACCTTTCTGTTATGACGAGAGTAAGTTTCTAGATTATTTCTTGTTATAAATTGACATATATATAAGTTTCAACCACGACCCTAACATTATACTACAGTAGCAGTTTACAACAGTGTTCCGCGAGAATGGCTGCGTTTCATGCTAGTCGATGGAGCGCGCTCAAATTTTCACTGCCGTAGTGACTGCTAGAAAAAATACTTCACCGAAATAAACAAAATATTGTCCAACCTTTTTGCCAAACTTAACTTTGAAAATGCGTTGTCTTTCACTTTAAAACTCCTCGTTGTCATATGATTGAAAATTGTTAAGTACGACCTAGAATATATAAACATAAATGCATATAAGCCTACATGGTTTCGACATTATAGTTTAAAAAATAGGCAGGTCTACGAAAATAGCAAGCAGCATGCTTTAGGCTCTCTTTTTATGGAATACTACGCATAATGTGACATATGCTACTGAGACTACCTGTGAAAAATTACAAGTTGTGTAATGTGGTGTACGCTTCTTGAACTACCCCTGCGAAATTACGGCGTGCTTTGTGTTTGTTGTACAGGTTTAACGTCGCAAAGGTTAAATATCAAGACGGCCAAATCAAGACGGTGTCTTTTTGTAGCAATATGAACTCAATGCCGACATAGTACTGCCTCATTGAGGCGCCATGCCGAAGGCACCAGACGCCATTCCCCAGCCAGTCACATTATACTGATATTGGGTCGACCAAGAGGGGTACAGTTAAATCTTTCAAGGGCAAAATCCTCCAAGACAAACTGCCCTGACTAAAAAGCTGGTCAACTCGCCCAAGCTATAGAGCCACATCGCCCACGATAAAGAGCCAGATCGTCCAAAAAACAAAAGGAGTGGATAACTTGTTACCATGTGACAAAGTTCAAGTGGTAGGAGTTTGGCAACTCCATATTATACCATTCCACGTCACACCGGAATTTCGTACAGGGTACGCTAAGTATAGCGTACACCACATTATCTACGGCATTACACTATTGACAAGCGGTAATTTCGTAGACTTTAGTCCAAGAAGCACACAGTGCGAAGCAGTATATAATAGCACTCCACAATACACAGTCATTACGTGCGGGGTAGTCCAAGTAGTAGAAGGCACATTACATATTGCATTCCATAACATACCGATTAGCTCTCAGATCGGTTGCCCATATTCCAAGTTTCGCTTAGACATTACACCGTGTGCAAGAAGTATATATGAGGTGCTGAACTGCACAGTGTGATGCATGTTATATTAACTACATGTATACACTGTCCAAAATTAAGGTGGAATGTTATATTCTGATATGTGGATTTTCGGTTATCCTTTTTTTCTGTGAATAGATCCAGTACCTGTTCCTGGACCTTTGTACTAGACCACGGAAATGGTGCTTCCATGCCAAATTAACTTTGACCGTAACTCTAAAGTGTAAACCACATGCACGTCCATTCGCCCTGATGTTTTTGCAGCCCCTATAGCACCTGCACCTATAGTCATGTGGTAGTAGATTATAACCACCCCTCTTGTCTCATGATGAAATCACAATTATATTTGCATTAATAGAGCACTGACACATAACCACGATTAGTCCTGACAGTCACGAATCTGTTCAATGGCCTGTCAAATCACCTTAAGGCACATATCTACAACTGTACTGGTACATGGTATATGGGTAATTAATGGTGATTCGTTGATTGCTCTTCCATCATATAATTTTTAATAGTCTTTGTTTTTTAATCTTTTTTGTCAAAATCACGTGAAATTTAGGCATGTGATCATAACAGCCTGTTCATAACTTTAAAACCTTTCGCAAATCGGTGTAATGTTTTTATTTAGACTAAATCAAACTGCGTTGTTTATATAAATATGTTATACAAGTATCGGCGCAAGTCTAAGGAAATGCTGTGAATTTGTTTTTTTATTTAAGCACAGTTTGTGAATAGGCATGTACCATGCAACTGATTTATCTGGGTCAAGCGCTTCAGTCCCGTGCGTCTGACTTGTGACGTCAGGAAGAGGCCGAAGTCAGGTGACTGTATATGATATCGTGTATATAGAGCATCGCTGGCAGTTGACCTGTTCTGTCGCAATACCGGTATACATACATATATCTGTCGGGAGGCGTTCTTCTTTCTCAACGACAGAACTGTGCTATGGCTTCCTCGAATCAGTCTATTATGTTGTTCACAACTTTAATACTGACTTTCATATCGGCAGTGCAGGTAAGCCTACTAGCAGATCCGTTCGTTCCATCGTGCAGGATGCCAAAAATAAAACCCGTATGGTAACAGTATACAGGATACCAGTTTTGAACAGATAATGGTAATAGTAATTATCATACGTGTTTACAATATGTCGTGAAGAATGGTGTTTGGAGTATCGTAAAACCTGTCATGTTACCGGATGGGCATACAATATGTGCAGCTGAGGAAAATCTGGGTCAAACACTGCCACTCTTGTCGCAGTGACATAGCGCAAGGGTTGGGTCCGACATGTTTACAAAGTTTGCTTGATAACTGTTTGCTTGATATCTTATGCGAGATACAGTTCTGTATCTCTCTCAAACCAGAACTAAGTGTTTATATGACCAGAGGGTATTGTGAGTTAATCAGTGGGTAACTTTATGTATATCAGAGTCCATCTTTCCGAATAAACTTTAATGTATCCTCTTGCGTTTGGTTTAGTGGGAACTATCCGTTACAGGCTGTATATCATTAGATGTTACACTCTTAGCTAAAATGGTGTCAATATACACCGCTGATGGGTGTAAATGGCTTGTCCCAGGACGCACATCCTGTTAGGTGTAAGTTTACACACTTGGAAAGGGCACGGATTAACACCGTAAGAAAGGAGGTAAATTAAGACCTTTTAGAAAGGGTGTGAATTAACAACCTTTCGAAATGATCTATATTAACACCCCTTGGAAAAGGCCTGAATTAACACCTTTTAGAAAATGTGTAAATTAACACCCTTTGGAAAGGACGTGAATTAACACCCTTTGAAAATGGAGCAGATTAACACTCTTTGGAAAGGGTGTGGTTAAACACCTTTTAGAGAAGGTTTGAATAGACACCATTTGCTAAAGGTGCAAAATAACACCTTTCAAAAAGGTATGGATTAACGTCTTTCAGAAAAGTTGCAAATTGACAGGCATTTACAACGTTTAGGAAGGGAGCACATTCCAATTTATAATGGTTTACATACCACTCAGAATGTTAACAACGTAAGGCCAATGAAGAAGATTATCCTGCTGTAACTGTAACCGTATTGTGTCCCATGTTCAGTCCTCAGAGTCCTGCCCAAAGACAAGCCACCGGCCATCATGGATGACATATTAATACAGCAGTGGTAGTACACCCAAATAAAGTTTACTCTATTAAGAAGACTATACGTAAGATTTTCGGCTTAAAAATTCCCTCTCGATATTGCAATGAAAAATCCCTAGGTTTAACAAATTGACTCGACTGAAACTGTACACAAAATGTTTTGTCTGAAATGGTAAAATCTGTGGCGTTTTCACCGAAAATCTGGGGTATAGTTTCCTTAATAACATCATAAACGTCAAAAACATGCTCCATAAAAAATAATAAGAATTATTCTGTAATGATAAAGTACTTTTGTCTTATATCAAAATGAATATAAGTATCACTAACGTTAAAGATGTATCTATGTCTTAGAATCAATCTTTCAAATATGTTTTCTTTTCATTTCCAGGCAGACGCTTAACGTTTTTTTTGTTGTTTTTTTTACTTAATATGGTTAATTGTCCTAACTACTGCTGGTGTGGAGTAAAGAAATTCCATAAAAAATTCCCAACACCGTTAGATTGTTGTACACTTTGGATGCACATCTCATGTCGAACAATCAAATATAGTCTATCCAGTCCAGTGAGGAAATCCGTGGCTTAGAGCGGTGGTTCTCTCTCCACAAACTGCGGGGTTGTTGAAGCTTCGTTGAGATTCTCTGCAACATATTTTCGAAATGGTGTGATCACTTCACCCTGTGAAATGAAATAAACTAGACTCGGCATCTTTTCAAAGTTCTAAATATGAGGAACACCGTTTGTAAATTTTTGGATTTGATGATAACATCACCTTGTCATTTCAGTAGCGTAAAATATTCTGTCTGCTACAGTCTTAATCCTGTAATCATGTGTAATGATAACTAATATAATATGATTAATATGTTTCTGTAATTTTTTAATCAGTATGTTCTTATGATAAGGGACATTTTGGCAAATGTCATTCACTGAAAACTACACAATATATGTCAGACTAGCACCTTTTTCAAACGCTTAGTAGTTGTTCAACAACACGATGTAATACACGTATCTCAGTTTCCACTGAGTAACTTGTATAATAAATCATGGAAACTACCTGTACAGCAAAAAAAGTTCTTACTTAATTTTGAAAACAGAAATTCTTTTGTAACAGATTTAATACACTCGTCACTAGCACAACTATGGCCTAATGGCCTGGCAAAGGAAATTACCATATATATATATATATTAACACTAAGAAGATTTAGAAGTTTAACAACCATATGTACGTAGGTAAATATATCTAAATAATATTAAAATGAAGGACAGTTATATTAATTATCATCACAGTGGACTGCTTGGTGTGGATTTTATGAAAGTACATTTCATTGTGGTTACATATTTTCAGCTTTAATGTATTATTTGATTTTCCTAAGAATACAAACATTACAGAGAGGAAAATGATATAGCACAAAACCGAGCTAGAAATGGGTAAAATTTGACAAACCACAATGATAAGTCCTAATGGCATACAACGGATCATTTTGCCTTTCCTGGTGCATACTGCAGTAACGATGTAACACAGGCGCATTATTACCATTCAGAAAGGACTGTTAAAAGATATTCTTTTTTTTTGTCTGGACAATTTTAGTTTTGTAACTTGCTTCTGTTTCTTAAAGGAGTGCATCATGATGGATGCAATGGTACCTAATACTAGACAATAGACAGCAAAACTTACGTTTGCTGTGTCTCCATCAACTATATGGTCTCCATAAAGGGCTTGCATTTTCACATCCTTTCAAGACTTTAAACGTTCTGTCGGACTAAACATTATTTAAATATCAATAGTGTCATCTTGTTTAAAACTGAGAGAGCTCTATCTTTTTAGTGAAATAATAACAAGTACTAAGCGTTTAGAAACTCACAGGCATTGACGCAATCAGATCTTTGGTACAGGTGGTCTTCAAAGTGTGAACATTTTATCAGGATTTATATGGTTAGCTCCCTTGTCTGTTCCTTGATCAGTTTCAACTTAGTTTGCATCTTTTTTGTTAAAATTCTAAACTTAAGGGCAAACAGCTTTTCTTTTTTCTTTGTTTTAAATACTATTTTCTGTAACTAGAAATTTCATAAGTCACATAGCTTAATAAATAATCTTACTTACATGAGGTTGTAACCTTGCATGACTTCAGCTTTATTGGATACATCTATGGCAGATGGTACCTTGGCTAATTCTTACTACATGTTCGATGTTAAAATGAATTGACATACAAGCTTACCTTGAAGCCCATTGTAGAATAAAGACTAAGGGGACTAGCTCTCGTTCTTTGTAATTTCTCCCATCAAATTAGGCGATGAGTCTTAATTCTCCGGGAATCTTTGTAAGTAATTTTATCCATTCTCTCCAATCAGCAATGGTCTGTAGACAGGTCGCCAATCTTGCCAGTGTTTTGGCCAGTACCAGTATCACCACGAATATATAAAGTACGAAATCCGCGTCAGCTGCAAAACTGATACATGAAATGATACTTCACATTACATATTGCTTTATGTATACATGTCTGCGTGTATTTACTATAGACATCGGGGCAACATTTATAAGAATATAAGGTTACCAGAGGTTTGGTCAATATAGGTCTATGCAGACCCTCATTTTATTCCTATCATTTCAATAATCAAAGCAGTGATAGTCAAACAGGATAAAATAGAGCCTACATGTGAGGCTATATACATTGCCATAAGAGACAGAAGCTAAACAGAGAAAGAAATTCTGATCATGTATTATCATAAATAACGGGATTTACTTAACAGCTCTAATAGTGATTGGATTCTCCAGTGGCTGAACCTAAAGCGCACACTCTGTTAAATACCACAATGTATCCTGTCCAATTATTACCAATGTGGTTAGAGGTTTGTTTCACTGCTCAGCACCTTGGCATACTTTTTTGTAATACAACAGCTAACACCAACCTTTTCTAGGATGCCGAAAAGGTGCTATTTTGCATAAATACCGTTTCAACTTTAGGTTGACACCTTTGTGACACTGAAGACATTGCTTGTAATCTTTTAGGGTGTCGAAAGGGTGTTTCGTGTCATTTAATGCAATTTTGACAACAGATAAGCACCTTTTTAACTGCAACAATATGCTGTTGTCTCTTGTAAGGTGTGGTATGGGTGTTCATCATCACAGAGCACCTTTTTAATGCAAGATCAACACCCGTTTGATATCAAGCTAAGCAAATATTTAAATCAAATTCAGAAACTAATCAACTACAGAAAACCAACACTGTACAATGATATGAGACGTTATTTTTATCACACCATTCTACATATGGAAGAATACATGTAATACGGCTACGGAAAACCATACACATACATGAATATGGTGTGATCCACAAAGACATGTAGAAATTATAACAACGGCTTGAGAAAGAAAGAAATCTCACCAAACCTTATTTTAGTTAAAAGAAATACATTTGCCGGTAGCCAAAGTTATGAAAAAGACAACTCGGGATATCGTGCGAGGCAAAATAATAAACAGAATAATTCACACCATTTCAACACCCACTTTAAAATTTACTCCCTAAAGAGTGTAATCCTGAGGGATTCCTGCTCCATTTCGCCTATATATCATAGTTAAACCCGTTTAAGGTGTATTCAGATAAACAGTGTGTTTTTAGTAAATATGCTCCCTTTCAGCAGCCTAGAGTTTACCAGATGTGCAGAGATTTTTATCTGAAAACATTTACGGGATCTGTACTCCCGGTTTTGTGTGTTATATTTTGAAAAAAGAGAAGCCGGGTTGTTTGGTTTTTTGTTTAATGATTGACATGTGTCGAGATCACAGAGAACACAAATATAAGTTTTTCAGACGTTTTGCAAAATGTAGCAGTTTTAGATGAAACCATGCATCCTTGCATTGTCGTGTTTTAGAGACAGGTGTTTGAGAAAGACACCATTCAGGAAGCCGACAATACGAGATTTAAAAGTACCTATAATCGCATGCTCTTTGTGTATAGGCCTAATGTTCAGCTTTTACATCCGTATTTTGCTCAACCTTCATGTAAGCCGCGTGCATTTCAACCGTGGCAATATCACATATATACTTGCATTCATGACGGCATAAAAGAAATCGGTGTTACACAATGTGACAAAAAACGTATTGGCTAAAGCAAACAGATAATTTAGATTAAATGCATGGAAGGTTGTATGGTCATATATATTTGTTACATGTGCAGTTATAAAGGAGATACTGCATTAAGGCTGGTAGGCCTACAGTTTTAGCTAATGTGAGACACTGATTCTGATATTCTGATATTCTAATTCTGAATACCATACACTGAAAACAGGAAATGAAATGTACATGGTGGTACCTGTTCAGTAGTTCAGGTTACGAAGAAGCACGAGAGTGAGGCGTGTATATAACTTCGTGTTTCACGAAGCCATACAACGATATATAGCCCATGTATTGTGGCTCCGAGTAGGTGATATCGGTATGTGCGAAGCCGTATTAGGGACGTTGTAATCGAAAGTTATCTCGTCTGGAAGAGATAATAACTCATAGATAATTACTTATCATAGATAAGCCATTCTTCCTGTTCGTCATAGGCGCAGTGTTCTCTCTTTGAGAGATAATTTTTAACCGACAGAGAAATACAATACGTATTTTTTCTTGAGGAAATAAAGGAAGAACAGAGAAGTAAATGAGTTGTAATGTACTGTATTTATGGACATGTAGTCTGTGTAAAAATGACCAACTTCTACTTAGTCACCTGTAGTGTCATTGTCTAAATGACTGCGGATGAGATCTTATGTCCAACAAAGAGCTTTGATATACGTATAGAAGGTGCAAGATATGTTTTTCAGCATGAGACCAATTAACATATATTATCAGAACATCTCTTAGACCAAGTGCACTGAAAGTATGGTAAGAGTAACCCTTGTCCCTTACCAGTTTGAATGGTCAGAACAACAGCTGGACGAAATGGTCCGAACGTTGAATTCGATCTGCATGTAAGTCGTCGTAGAGAAGCCATGTAACCTACCAAATCTCAATTCCATATGCGATTAACTGTCTTGTAGACAAGGAAAATAGTCGATGTCCAATAACAGAAAAAATGCACTGCTATAATTTTGTGCAAAATGGACGAAAGGGCCTAAAACTTCAAGCTGATATGATACCAAGTGTCAGTTCTGGAGAACAGTTTCGTGACGGCCTGACAAACCGGCGTACTAGCGGACGAGGTGTAAACCTACAGTATATACCCTTCGGTACCGGTTAGGAATTAATCTCTTGTGCTACCAGTGTTTAAACTAATATTGATTTTTCATTTCCCATGGCTCGAACAGTCTGCCTCCAATGAGGATGCTTCGCAGCATGGACTCCCTTTGGACCCTGGACACTGCCCTTGTCATTTAGCTTATTTCCAGGATTGTACATTAATAGTGTTTCGGTGTATTTCACTGATTTTTATTCCTTAATTTCTTCAAGCTAAGACATCGCAGACTGTCACGTCTGACCGGTAGTTGTTACCTTCTTCCTATTTATTTCTTCTAATTATTATCTGCATGTTAATTTCAGGCTGGCTACCGAAGGTGTGGAAACTTGAATTGTTATGGTAAGCGAACTGTAATGTTGCATAACAACTTCTGTGGTTACAGCTAATGTAATTATCTCTAACGTTTTGTGAATTTATATATAATATATAAAATCAGTTCGTAATGGCTGTTAACTGATTGACTCTCATGTCCGTTTTATTGACACGTCGGGCAAAATTTATGTATGTTAAACAGTGAATATTGTATATTTGTTTAACGCCATACCATATAGGATATTTCATTTATATATGACATGTCTTCAGTGGAATCTGGTTGTTGACAAAAACACTGCAGCCGCAGTACCATGCATTATGGACATAAATGTTGCCGATATACCTGCCTATAACAGTAAAGTGTATAACCCGGTGATATTTACTTAGCATATATACAGGGTGACAGTATATACACAGGTTACACGTTGTGCTATGACCCATGCGCTGAGTGAAGCACATGCGCAGTTTCACGCTATGTTTGTATGTTGACAGGTTCCGGGGTGTACTGCTGTGGCGGTAGCTGCTGTTACTATGTCTACTCATACTGGTGTAAGTATCGATCGGGTACAAGACGTATACATGCACACCTTTGTGTTAAGCCTTTGTGCTACAATCCGAACGTAACGTAGCCTTTAGTCTCCAGTTTGATGAACAGCCATACTGTGTCCTGTAATGCTATAAAGCATCCGAGTAGTGTGACTGAGTCCAGAAACCCTTAACTAGGTCCTAAATGCATAACGTGTACTTGTGTGGCACACATCAGTGCTTACTGTCAGTGGGAAGGTGTCATATCTGGTGTCGTTAGTGTGGTAGTCTAGTGAGGAAGCCCTTAAATAGTCCAACGTTGGTTAACCTTTCAGCAGTCATAGAGCGATAATTTGGCAAAATTGTTTCCGAGCACAAGAAAGAAAAGAAAACCGCGAATGTGGAAATACATCCGTTGATGCCAGACGTAAATGACTTATACATGCAAAGTTGCCAAATAACTGCATGCAATAAACAGAATTCGTGCACGAACATGTAATGCATGGACGAGTTTTTGTCTCAAGCAGGCCAGTAACCGGGTGTCCTATTTGCAAGGTTGTATTTCAGGCCCCTTTAAATGGGTTATACTGACCATATGGAAATATACTGCGTTTAGGCCTAACTTGTTCCCCATAGCTGCTTGAAAGCTTGTTATATGAAGGCTGAACGAGTTGTCTATATACGCTATATATAACTGACAAACGTGACATGGAACACTGAACCGTTCGGGCAAGCTGGGCTGGTGGCGAAGCACTCCTGTATTTACAAGAGACAAATGGTCAGTACACCTTGGACCCAATCGAATCGCAGTTGCACGGGAAAAGGTGCCCCACTGGATGCAGGGCTCATTATTTTTCGTAAGTGGTCAGCCGTGACACATCCGTTTAAGACATGTGTGCCTGTGTCGGATGGTTGTATGTGAATCGGTGTTTCAAGTAGACACAGATACAAATTTATATGACAATTCTCTGGAAATTTATATCTGCCATGGGACCCTTGTGCTTACTTGATTTTTCTTCTGTTGGCAATGATCAGAACTTATTAATCATATCATGTTTTAATTTCTCTTCCAGGGTTTTGGTCTCTATGGGCGCTGGGTATAGCAATTATCATAAGCATTGTGTTTGCTTGCTGCCGAGCGCGCCGACGCAGAATGACTTCCGGTGTTGTTGTTCGTCAGGCCCAGCCAGTGTACGGAGCAGCCCCAACTTACTCGTATACTGGTCCAGGCTACAGCCCGTCGTACGCAAATCCCCCTACGACAGCACCCCCTACCGCTCCAGTTTATCAAGAGGTAAGGAAAACTGTTTTAAAATGCAAAGAAGTATGATATGTTGAGGACAACTGACACGTCACAGCACGCGTTAGGCCACCGACTACTTTTATGTAAACAAATATAAGAAGTGAAAATGTTGACAAATAGGTAGGGGGTAAATAGACAAACTTGTCAGATTAATGACGCAGCATGTCCAAGGAAAAGGATTTGTCGACAGTGTCCATCTTCAACGCACTTGTATTTATGACTACCACATTGTCACTGACTTTTCCACTTCCATAGGTTATGCATTTTGTGACTTCCACATTGTAACTGACATCTCCACTTTCATTACTCATATGTTCCTGACTTCCACATGGTCAGTGACATGTCCATTTTCATTCGTGGTTTCCACGTCGTAGATGGTATGTTCATTTTCATTTGTGGCTTCCACATCCTAATTGACATTTCCACTTTCAATTGTGGCTTCCACATTGTAATTGGTATTTTCACTTTCACTTGTAGCTTCCACATGATAATTGACATTTCCACTGACATTTGTGACTTTCATGTCATAATTGACATTCCACTTTCATTTGTGGCTCCCACATCGTAATTGTTTTTTCCACTTTCATTTGTCATGTTTGTGGATTCAACGTTGTAATTGGCATTTCCACATTCATGGCACTTGCATCTGTGACTTCTAGATTATCAATGACATTTTTACTGTCCTCGAAATCATATGTCCGCCAAGTTTAATTAATTTCCATTTAATTTCGCTGCCATCGCATAGCTGTAACTTTTCTGGCGCTATAGCCACTCGGTCCAAGCGGAATCAACAATCATTCCTTAGCACTGTCTGAGTTTGCCGGTAAACTTCATAGTAAAATCAAAAATGAACAACAGACTTCTCAATTAAACCCCGAATTATCTTTAGGCATCTCTTCCAAATTGCTCTTGGCATTTCTCCTCCTAATCTGCTTTAACAGAATTTGAGCTTCAACGTTTTGACTAGGAAAATGCTTGGCAGGGATTAAAAGTTGACTTTGTCGATAAGATTGCAAACTGATTTTTACTTGCTAAATTTTTTATTTTTACAGAAACCGCCGGCCTATAATCCTTAGACAGATGAACTGCAAGCAGAAAGTTATTTGATAACAGAATATGTTGCCGACTCACTTAGCTTGAATGAAGAGCGCGCTTCAAGTGTCCATCCGTGTACAAGGTCGATAGACAACGTATTTCACTGTGATGCACCCATTTCTTTAATAAGTTGTGCAAGTGGTTATTATATTTGACAAAAAACTTGTAACGAAACTAATTGAATATGAATTGATTTTTGCCAACCGTCAAGTTTTAAAAACCACATGATTATGTTTCCATCTAAACATGCCCAGACAAACTTTGCTAAAGAGCTCTCTGTTTCAAGTCAAACCACTGAACATAAGACATGGGGCTTCAATTGGTCAACCTTAGCAAATCTAGATGCGTTGGAGGTGTTCCTTCATTGAAACATGTACAGATATTCCGGTGCTTTTGTTTTCTCCACAATTCGCATTGTTCTTTCCTAGATCTTGATTTCCGCATTTTAATGTATTGTTCCTATTTCTGCCCATCTGGTAAAACATTCGATGAACTAAAGTGGTCCTATTTTTGAAATCTAACTGATTTGACAGAATTTTAGGAACATGTGAGGGTGTTTTGCTATGTCATGTGAAGTCCAGGATCCAAGTAACCTGATTAATCAGCTTTTCATCGACACTTTGACCAGATACGGTAGATATATATGTGTTTTAAAGTCTTCTATAAGCTGCATGGTGAAAACTTGAAAGCCCTATAAACTGTGGGGCCATTGGTATACACTGTATGGTTACCGTATATAGACCCAGTTATTAAAGCAAAAGGCAGTTCATGACTGCGGCACTGATTATTAAAAAGATTGTATAATTCTCTCATGAAGGTGAAAATGTGTTTGAAATTGTATGAATTCATTGCTAAATTATGTTCGTTTGAACTGTGGAGTATTGTGCTGCCGACTGGGGATCTGAAGGGGTCTATGCTTTTAAGCTTATGAGGGACAGACCAATCAGGGAGGTAGGAGATATCAGCTGTTTATAAGCTGTGGCGTAGATGTTCTGAGTTGGCTGTCAATGTAACATGTAATAACATGGGGACAGCACACTGTTTGAATGTTGTATGTTTTAATTATAACAAGTTCATGGGTGAGTAACACTGCAAAGTATTTGCAGACCATTGTGTTGTGGTGGTAGTAAGCTTCTTGATCATTTCATGCTATAAATTGACATGTATACTTAAGTTACAAACCCAAACCTATCAGCTTACTAAAGTCTCAGGTGACAAGAGTGTTCCGCGCATGGAACAATTACGTCACAGCCCAGATATAATGGCTGCGTTTCATGCTTGTCGATGAAGCACGATCAAATGCCAGTTTCTGCTGTCGTGGTGGCGGTTAGAAAAAAATACTTCACCGAAATGAACATAACAAGGTGCAACCTTTTTGGCAAACTTAACTTAGAACACGCGCTGTGATTCATGAACATAACAAGGTGCAACCTTTTTGGCAAACTTAACTTAGAACACGCGCTGTGATTCACGTTCAGTGTATTTTGCACCGTATACCAGTACTGATTCCTACAATTTATATTTTATTTTAAGTCTCTAATGATTTATAATGTACCTGTATATAGAGCTTTAAACGTTGTGACTCTATATATACACTGTGCAGTGAACATGTATGATGGGTAAAAATGTAATGGATTATACAATAGACCAGTATAAGGGTTTACGTGGTGAAATTTTGGGTGCATGGTGAAATACATGATTCTCTACATTTCCTAATTTAATTTAACGTTTAAATGTGTTTTAAGTACGCCTGTTTCGTGTAAATCATTGAAATGTCTAAATAAACTTGGTTTTCTCTACTTAGTATTGTTGCCTTGATTCTGAAGGAAGAGTACAAGCCGCGCTGTGCTGATCGATTGGGGTCTGTAGTATTGCGACATTCACACCTCCGTATTTTCAACCCTGCACTCGAACCAAGCCATACACACAGCAATATTTAGACATTAGAGAGAAGCAGAAATATAGGAAACATTTTTGAAATAAAATGTCAGGTTTTAAATAATCACCACTTTTAAAAGTAAAAACATCCCTTTTGAGATTAAAGAATAACCACGTTTGAAATAAGCTGCACTTGTTGAAAAAGAAAGGAAAACAAATTATCATGAATAAATAACCGTGTAGAATTAATACAGAACTCTGAGAAGTAGTAATTTTATTTCTAAATTGGAATCATTTTGGAAAATGGTGAAGTTTTACTTCGAAAGTACTTTTTGTTTCAAAAATGGCATGTTTTTTTAATAAGATGCTTTTAGAAAGAGAAAAAATAACTGTATTGAAATAACTCTGGTGACTAAATTAGAAATGAAAAATAACAGAAATAAAAACCGACCACTTTTAAAATAAGCTCCATTTCTAGTCAAAAATCACCAGTTGTTAAAAAAGGGCTCTTCTATTGCAAACTTGATAAATTTTTATTTCAAAAGTACAACGGTTATGTTAACTGGAAAATTTCTATTTCAAAAGTGGAACATGCTTCAAAAATGGTGAATTATGCTTTTGAAAGCGGTATTATTTTATAAGTGGTTTTATGTCAAAAATGTCATTTATTTCAAAATAGCTTCGAGAGAGAAATGAAGACCAAAAAGTAACTTGCGTCATTTAAATGCTTCTTGACAACGGCACATACACAGCATTACATATCTTCTTAAATCATGTTTTTTCATATACAAATGATCAGTAGTTTTGAAAAGTGTCTTGACATCTTTCGGATAGATGTAGATGTTATAAATAATTGCCCAAACATATTAATTCTTTAAGGTTAGACATGCACATACTGATCGACCAACATGTATAAGTCTGTATGTGCAATGTTACTTATTTCATTTATTTGATTGATGTACTCCAGAATTTCCCACCTCACAATATCGGTGGTTTTTGGCGGAGGTAAGCCGAGTAACCGGCGTATACAAACCAACGACTTTTGGCATGTCGCTGGCGAACTTTCCGCTTTGATTTACAGGTATGAACACATCATATTGGTTGAAAACAAATATCTAGCGAACGTTAGTGTGCACAAGCGGACACACGAGCGTGGTGGACGGTTTGATATCGCCAGAACCAATTAATATGCGATGAAGTCCGGCAAATGCACAAGTTCCTTGCCTAAGGCCGGGATTGAACCTACTCCTATTGTATCCTAGCGATTAAAAGGCAAGCGTGTTGACTGTTCGGCTTTAATCGGCTTCGCTTACATGAAATGCAGATGTGTGTTAATCAAACAAGAGACAAATATAACATGCGCTTACGAAAGGCACAAGGCCTAGAAATGTTAAGGGAAGGTACAACATCCATAAATGATCACGGTAGGTATAAGGCCCAGAAATGTTAACGAAAGTTACAACGCTTAGAAAATTTCACTGGAGGTACAATGTTCAGAAATGTTAACGGAGGGCACAACGCCCAAAGTAATGATTCAACGTCCAGGAAAGTTTAACCTCCAGAAATGTTAACGGAAGGTGTACAGTGCTCAGAAATGTTAACGGAGGGTACAACGTCTAAAAATCTTGATTGAGAGGCTATGTCCAGAAATGTTCACCGAAGTTACAACGCCCATAAATATTAACGAAAGGTACAATGCCCAGAAATATGAATGGAAGGTACAACGCCCAGAAATGTTAACGGAAGGCACACTACCCCGAAATGTTAACGGAAGGCCAAAGCCCAGAATTGTTAATGGAAGTTAAAATGCCCAGAAAAGTTATCGACTGGTAGAATGCCCAGAAATGTTAACGGAAAGTACAACGCCCAGAAATGCTGACGGAATGTATAATTCCCCCAAAATGTTCACGGAAGGTACAACGCCCATAAATGTTAACCGAAGGTTCAACTTCAAAAAATGTCAACGTAAGGTACAATGCCTATAAATTTTAACGGAAGATACAACATCCAGAGATGTTCATGGAAGGTACAATGCCCAGAGATGTTACCTGAAGGTGCAACGCTTGAAGTAAAGGTCTAACGTCAAGAAATGTTAAGAGAGGGTACAATGCCCATAGATGTTACCCGAAGGTACAACCCCCAAGGCAAAGGTTCAACGTAAAGAAAGCTTCAGCGTCCTAGGAGGTTAAAGGTACAGCAACGGAATTGTGAACGGTACAACGTCCAGTTATCTCAACGGTCTACTAAAAATTGATTTTTGTGAAAATTGTATTTATTCATCTGACCAGATGAAACACATGTAGTTCGGTGGTCAAAGACAAGTGACACTTTGCAGAAGCAATTAGTGATGAATCACAACCTAATGCAGTCGTTTTGTTAATAAATAACAACTGGATCGTGGGAGAAAAAAATCCACAGGCCTATGGAAAGGTCTTAGCGTTTTCGGGGTACAGTGAGGGCACACAGTATAGGTCAAACCTGGAGGCCGTCATCAGTAAATTTTAAGCTGTAATTCAGAGGAAACCACTGAGGCAATTTGTAGACTATATCGACAGACGACTAACTTGACATTGGAAATCCACATTTTAACAGAAAACTTTTAATATATAACAGGCCTATAATTGATCAAACATTAAGTGTAACCTTACAATAATTAGATTTCAGCACAATGTCATCACAGCCATGAGCATGGGCGAAACATGAAATGACAGAATGTGAAAATAACAGAATTATTGATGATATTTTCAGTTGTTACAGTTGTTCAAACAGCCATTCAAACGAATTTTGTTAATACTGTATATTTAGTGCACTTATAAATGTATGCGTTTCAGGCACTATCACCACTAGAAAATTCCTAAATGGTACATTAATCTATACTTAATTTATGAAGTGGTTTGCTTCTAATTCTATAAACTTGTTGAAAGTGCCTTATAGTGTTACTGAAGTGAAGGACAATTTGGTTCTTTTCCCATGATTATATGATCATGATCGAATTACGTATATATATATATATATATATATGAGAATAAAATTGTTGTTTTGTCACACATGCATGTTTCATTTTCATGATTTGTAAAGATGCATTTACTGTGCGAAACAAGGGATACTTTGAAGTCAAAACACCAAGCTATAAAGCAGAATAAAGCAATGTTCATATAGATAGAAGTTTTGAAGCATATAGAATTCAGATATCTCCAAGCAGTATAGATGGTAATTTCATAGCATCTAATTTGCATATCATGTGATCAACAAACAAACTTAGTTTACTGCAGCCATTTCTCGCAGTTCATAGACATATTTCGAGCGATCACATGTCAATTTTTTTTATATATATTTTAAATGGGAACAGAATTGGCGCTGATTGTCTAACAGTGGACATAAGGGTTCCTGACATTCAGGTTAGACTAAACATGGCCATGGTTTGCATTTACAAGCCAATGAGAAACGGCTCTGTATCTCCTTCAGTACACGTTTGCTTTCGTTTGGTTCTATGTTATAAATTAAAAATTATGTCTGCTCAGGACAATCATGCAGTTCTGTTACTGTGGAACTCGTATAGTGAAGAAATGGAGCACTCATCATCAGGCCTACATGAACCCTCGAGTGGAGCCTACGACTTATGTAGGCATGAATTTTAAGTGGATTTTAAGAATACACAAATCTGCTTTCGTTCAAACCTATGTTTGCGATTCGTTTCCCACATTTAATAATCTTGACTGTTAGCTTAGTTTCAGTTGAAAAGTCATTTTAAAATGCCGTTCCGTCCCGTCGCCGTATACCGCACAAGGACATTCCGTACACAATCCAGAGGGAGTCTCGCCAAATCCATTTTCAGCCTGGCAGAGATAACGAACAAAGCAGACAGGAAAGTATGCTTACTGCACGTAAGCCTGAGAGAAGCAGATATTAATTTCCAGTGGTGTCAAGAAGAGCTTGTCATTTTGTCAGTCATAATTTCGCCCTCAGGTATCAGTCAAATTCATTTACATTTTTTAATCCAGCAATAATTTTTCTTCGCTGCACTGAAGTATATGTGGTTGATAATTTTTAAATCAATAGGCTTGTGGGCTGTAGGCTATATAATAGGCTATATAATGGGCCGTGTGTTGAAATAACATTATTGCGAGTCATTTAGTACGGTATTTTTTGTATATTTATTACGGTCTCATAGGCGCCGTAAGCTGTCGTGAACTGGGGGGAGGGGGGGGCGGATCTACTGTCCAAGCCAAGTTTAGGCGAGGGTCCAGGGGCCGCCAAGATGCCCGGAGATGCATTCTAATCTATGTTAAGCCACTAACGGGAGGAGGTGAAAATGTCTTGTATAGTTAGTTGACCTGTTTTCAGCTGATTCCTTTATGATATACTGTTCAAAATTTTGACTGTCAAATGCTATGCTATATTAGCAAATATATATTCTGAAATATTGATTTATATCAGGGCTGACTGTACGGTATACAATAAATAAAAGTGAGAATATCTCTTTATGTTGAGTTCTATCATTAGAAATATCATTAGAAATAAGTTATGTACATGGGAGAAAAAATATTCTTGTACTTTAATCACAGACATGGGCTCAGAATACAGAAAACAAAAAAAAATAAATAAAAAATAATTTGAATGGATAAACGTCATCATGATTTTAAAGCTACTGGATGATCTGATGCTTGGGATTTAACGTCAACAGTATTTCAGTCATATGACGAAGAAGAGTCATTTGTATGTGTACATATACTGCACCGCTCTTTTGTTAGGTGCTGCCTCAATGAGAGGAATTGGCGAAGACACCCAGTGCATTATACTGATACCGGGGTGACTAGTCATCGTTATTTCCTCATATATGATGGTGAGTGAGTAAGCAACACCTGGGGATCTTCGGTAAAACCCAGCCCAGCACGAAGCCCGGAGTCTTTAGATTTGTGCCTGGCAGATATGAACACATCAATATCATTCAAAACCTGGTGGACTTTTGACTTTGACATTACATTTGTGTTTTTTTTAACGCCTCGGTGGCCTAGTGGTTAGAACGCCCCCTTCTAGGTCGGGAGATCCAGGTGCAACCCTGTGTCGGGTCATACCAAAGATTTTAAAAAATGGCACTTGTTGCTGCCTCGCTTGGCGTTCAGCATTGATAGACTAGGTCAAGAAAACAGGATTGGTTGACCGGGTGCCAGTATAATGTGACTGGGTGACTCCAACAAACTGCTAAATCCAAATGGATCCTTAATCACTCTTATGCGTAACATGGCAAATGCAGACAAGAAGAAGCATTTTATTATGTATATTTATCTCCTACATGTCACATAGCCTAAAAAACTCAGTACACGGAATTCCCCTGATTTGTACAGAAAATGAAAACTAATTTTTTTTTACAGCAATTTGGTAAGATGATTGACCTCCACGTTTCAAGTTATTTCCTGATTGCTTAATGTTGTCATGAATTAGACCTCTATGCAATGACACGGGACTTGATTCAAAGTCTTAATCAAATGGACTTGAAGAAAACTACCCAAATACTACCACATTCTCAAACAGAAATGTACAAGCAGTACTTCTCATTTATTAATATTTTAGTTGGGAAAATTAAAATTGAAAAATAATTATACTTTATAAGTATTCTTTTGAATAATTCATTCACATACTTTCGGTACAAACCTGTCATCAAAATAATGTCATACAATTACATGTCCCAGAAGAAAATATTAGGGAGGTAACTGTTAAAATGAGATAATAATTAAGGACCGGGTTCTCGGCGACCGAATAGTCTGGGATAGCTGTAGGGGAGGCCCGCAGCCGAAATATACATGTAGCGTACATCTAGTAAAGTATGAATATCTTGTAATCTGTCGTACCTTCTCTGAATAAATAGGCCACTCTTTTCTCGATAATTCTTTAGAAAACTATAGGTTTATACACTAGGTCTTAATTGTTGTGTCATATAATGGGTATCATGATTATCTTGTCAGAGATAATCTTGAGCAAATTTCATCCCTTATTTATCACTGCCCAAAGCATTTCGTACAATTCGCCTTGTCTTGAAAAATGTCACCAACGGCAAACCCCAGGTCCCCCCGGTTCCGACACCTATGCCGGCCTTTAACTGAAAAATCATACTTATTTAATTCTACGCTAATGGTAAGATTTAATGGTACATTATTGGTTGATTTTATTTTAGTAGGCCTACACTTGTTAGACAAATTTCCAAAGGGGTTAGGCCTAAATTAATTTGAATCATACATTTATTTATTTATTTGATTAGTGTGTTACACCATACTCAAGAATATTTCACTTATACGACGGCGGTCAGCATTATGGTGGGAGGAAACCGGACAGAGCCCTGGGGAAACCCACGACTATCCGCAGGTTGCTGGCAGACCTTCCCGTGTACGACCGGAGAGGAAGCCAGCATGAGCTGGACTTGAACTCACAGCGACCGCACTGGTGGGAGGCTTCTAGGTCATTGCGCTGCGTTAGCGCGCTAACCGACTGAGCCACGGATGCCCCTTGAATCTTTTCGGCCTACAACAATGGTCGGACTAATTTTGTTACCAGCGCCGGATTTTTTGATTCTATAGTAATGGTTAGACATCTTTCATCAGCACGGCATGACTGAGCTGTTCCACAACAATGTTTAGAAATTTAACTATTTAACTGGTTTATTTAATTCTACAATATTTTAGCGTATATATGTAGTATTAAAATTCTAAGTTGCTTCATTGCGAACAAATGAACACAGTGTAAAATCATGGAACGACAACTGTAGTTTGCTATTGCCCCTTGAATAATCGACACACGGTTATCTTTCCTTACAATTCTCCTCGATTAGGTTGTTTTGGAAACACCAGTTCATGGAGAGCATGACTCGTACATTTGCACATTTATTGAAAATTTAAAAATTCGACGATTTCATCCAAATCTCAGATTTTTCACAAATTCAATAAATAAAACATCATATCTAGACCACCGTTATCATTTACATATATTGTTGTACAAAACTGTCGTTTGATTATATGCTGATAATGACGTCATTACCCTCGCACCGACAAATTTTGAGGCGGCCATTTTTCTGACCAGTACAAACCGGACAGTGAAAAATTTCTTTTATTTAATGTGGGTAATCGAAGTGTAATAGTATCGTTCAAGATATAGCCTAGTGCAACAATAAGCAAACCCTGTGATCATCTCAAAAGATCTTCAGAATGTTTGAAGATAGATCTGCGGCGAAGGAGTTAGATCAGTGGATCGAACAACTCAACGAGTGCAAACAACTGTCAGAAAATCAAGTCAAAACACTATGCGAAAAGGTATTCGGTTTGTTCTGTGCAACAGATGTATCGTTCAGTTGTTATAGCCCCGATGATAATTTGCACTTTGTTTATGTTAATGAAGTGTTTGTTTGATTTGCCAACAATGTAGAATTTAGCGTCTGTTTTTAGAGTATGATGAGGAAATGGTTGCCGCCAACAAAATCAATTACATGACATACCGGCATCGTTAGTTTGGCTTCTCCTCATACTCATGAAGAACGTAACAAAAAGTACAGGGTTCTCCAATAGGTACTTTTTTACTAACAGATTTCCTTAAACGTATTGATAGTTACATGTTACTAGGTGAAGGACAGTCCTTGTATCACATATTATCCACTTTAAAAATTCGGCATTAGTAAGGATGAGGATGATATCACATGGTAGGGTGATGTCAATTGATTTACGATTGTCCTTTTCTCAATGAACATCGGAAAAGTGGGTCAGCGAAGAACAATAGCTCAACCTATTCCTTACAAATCCCCAAAATTCTTAACCATTCTGTAAATGTGCTAAAGTGAGACAGAATGGACATACTTCGTGATCACAGTAACCAGAACTGGGGATTTGTAAAGTTCAGGGTCATATGTATGAGTGCGTGTATATGTGCCATTTGACGTTGTGTCAACTAGAAAACTACAAACGCAGTGGTCTTACATGTACCGTCGTCCTTCATCCACAAGCGTGTAATGGAAAGTGTAACGGCCATGGCATCAGATTGTTATGGTTAACTAGGTCCTTCGTACGTTTTAGGCTGGCTGGTTGGGTAAAAGATGAAAGTCCACTGTGTTCGTGGTTTTCAAGTTGCTGTGTGTTGAACTGTTGTTACATGCCCACATGTGTGAATTGGGAACGCGGCGTGCAAGACAAGATTTTGCCATGTCAGCTTCTGTAAGTCGGTGCTCTAAATGAAATGAGTGCAAGGGCATCATAGCTACCTGGAGTTAGGTCACATGTCTGTGTTCTCATTGATTAAAGAAAGAATGAAGATGTGTTCTGTTTTCCAAAAATTTGTTTAAGTAAGGTAGGCCCTATGTGTTATACATGTCACATGTTACATAGTCACTTGTGTACTGCACAGAAAGGAGAACCGTATATTTACTCTGTAACCTTGAAATTTCTTGGAAACATCGCTGGATTTAAACTCCTGTTTTACATCAGTCTTGACTCTGTAGACAGACGTCTATACCACTAGACCATTTGGTTTGTTGTGACCGACTGCATTTTGTAGACGTGCTTAAGATAGGTGAATCTAATAAAGATTCTGTGGCACATGGATTTGTCATGTGGGCAACGTTTGTAAAGGGCCTCACCCACTTGTTGTCAGTTGTCATTCTTCCAGACTCAGGGGTGTGAGTGAATACTTTTTATGGTAACTCAAATTGGGTCTTGCAGGTTTAAGTACAGTAACCCATTGTAGGTCTCTCCCATTGTATGCCATTTGCTTGCTGTTGCAGGTCTATTGTCAAACGAAGTTGATATGTTGACGTTGCAAATTTACGGCAAGTTTGTGGTGGGGGCTGAAAACATGCCTGTCTAAATTCAAGCAGTGGACTTTATTAGCTCTGTCAGTATACTACTTGATACTGGCAAGAGACGGCCCACTTTGTTTTCGGCGTGTCCCCATGGCCTTCATTTCATTTGACCACTTGATTGGCATACTACATTGTAATGTGTGTAGTCATCGTTCACAGAATATGCGAAATCTTTTGAGAACTGCCAGCTTTTGAAAAGTTTCCTTGTGCATAGTGTCACCAAGTCCATTTAAATGGACTCTGGTGTTATTTTAAAATTCTGGTTGATATTCATCGCAACCATGAGTCCATCACCAGTACTCTATAAAGTAGCTGCAGATGTCTGAACTTGAAGTGAATGGACACAAGTGGCACTCCAACTCACCTTTTCTCCCCATTTCCATGTCATTTTCAATTCGAATCTTGAATCTGTCTTCTTTATTTACCACCTTTTCTGATGTGTGACAGTTTGAAACTCTCCGAATTTTAAGTCGATAGATTATAAGATATCGCATGAAACAAATTTGTTTTGGGCTCGCCTATTTATTTTCTTTGCATTTTTATTCTAAATAAATGTCATTTTGTCACAGTTACTTGTTTATTATATAATACATATGTCTGAAGTAGTGTCATCACCACCTGCCAGCCCTTTTCCCGAAAAATTGATTGACCCAGTTTTCCGCTGAGCCTCTGCGATTAGTATGACACAAGTAGCTCTGACCGCATGAGGTTTTCCCTGAGCAGCAGACAAGATTTGGGCAGTACGCTTTGTTGTAAACCCTGAACAAAGTAATTTGCTAATATAGTTTAAGTACATGTACTCTCTAAGTAGGTAAAGAACACATTCCAGGACTGATTTGGAACAAAAGCATATGTTTATTGACAACATTTTTCATTTTTGGGGATGAACGAATCTGACGGCGGATGGTGGCATACTGTTGTTCCTGCAAAAGTGATTTTGCGTAACCTTCAGGCAAATGTGATCAGCTATTCATTCACATGCCTGTAGACTGATTCAGGGAGGTAAGAATGAACCGACGTGAGAAGTCATGCGATGCCTGGAAAGCAACATATAAACACCACCCTTGTCTTAACTATATCCTAGAACTGTTATGGTTCTAAGGTTGCTTTAAATGAACAAATCATTTTTCTTGGGTAGAATAGTCCATCTGCCTTGGGCTTTATGAGTTTCAGCACTCAAATATCTAACTTTCGGTTATATCTTGTGCTAGGATTATTGTGCTGCTCCCTCATGGTCTATTTATAGTGCATTCTGGGACAGACAAAATGTAGTAATTGGTGGGAAAATTTTCCTCATCAGGTGATTTACATCTAAAAGTCTCTCCGCGTCTCCATCATGTAAGCCCCGCCTCCTGATGTCTAAGTTGGGGCTGCAGTCTGACCGCCAAGAATTTCATGACCAACAGATAACCCAAGTCTCTTAATGGATAGCCACCTATACCGGCCATAATAGAGAAAAGTATTTATTGGATCACTGAATGCCAGGTGATTTGAAGGCTACTTAAAGCATTTGAATATAGTCAGTTTATTACATCCATTTCTGACAACTCTTTTGAAAATCTGTCGTTCTGAAGGAAAATATTAAAACGGCCATTCTGATTTTAAGATTGCAAATATAATAAGTCCCAAAAGGGAAAGGTAATTCTTTTCAGGACTTTATTTCTTGCTGCGGTTGCATTTTGGGGCTATTGTGTAACCATTTATCATTCTCTTTCTTTGACTTTATTTCCCATGATATATTTGAAACATGGCCAATGTGGCATTAAGCTATAATAACTCATTCTTTGACTTTCTAATTTAACAGTTCACAAAGATGTAGATATTCTGAATTTCAGGAGTAGAAAGTTGACTCCTTCAATCAATGTTGCATGTCTCAAGGACACTAGGGTGTGTGTACACTCAGTTTTATTTAACATTGACATTCCTTGTTTAAAACTTGACAGATCTTGGTGCATGTATGATGACAGATGTAGATAGACTAAATCGACCAACTGCTAACTGTCTATCCTGTGCAGTGATTTAGAGGTTGTCATTACACTAGAGCGATGTCATCTTCCTAGTAGTATAAATATTAACTCCCTAAGACTTTGTGGTGAGCATTCCTGCACTACCTGTCATGCTTAATTGGGTGAATACTAGATGGATGGTTTTGCAAATGCTGTTGCCATGGATATCCTGAACTAGGGCAGTTATTTGAAGAGCTTCAGCAGAAGATAACTCTGTGCGCCTCAGGTGCAATGTGAACCACCATGTGCGAAACATATTGGTGCTCACTGGTTTCTAGCTAACTTCAGCATCAGACACTGTTTGCAAGATTTGCTCCTATTCCCATGGCAGAAGATTGCTTAACCAGAAAGTACTCTGTCCACCAAGTTAGGGACAGTATTATATACAGATCATATATCTACATTGAATACTGTTGGTTGATTGAAATATACATGTAGATATAATAGACAAGAATGGATGACACGCAATCAGGCATGGGTTTCTTCTATCAAACTGGCCCCGGTTTCATGAAATGCACTTAGCTAAGTATTTGCTTCACTGCCATGACGACGTGTTGTAGAGACATGAAATGCACTTAGCTAAGCGCTACACAGCGCTAATTACTCTTCTTGAAACGGGTGCCAGCTGTGCTTCTGTACTACCTATGTGTTGTACATACACCGATAATTGTGAAGAAACAAGGGATTGAACCAAACAGTTAATAGCTTTGGACTGCTTTGTTACATGTGGAAAGGAGTTTTGCAAGTTCCCATTGGTTTCACATATAAACAGTGGTTTACCTTTCTTTAAAATTTATATGTGTCAAGTGAGTCTTGGCTATAAAGGGCTTAGGCAAGGTTTCTAGTGTGATTTAAAAAATGTGAAATTTTGTACTCTGATGTATATACTCAGAAGTCTCCTGAGTTACAGTTACATTCTTCTGTAGACAGTTGTCATACGAATGAAGTATTTTCCTGGTTTCGTGGGTGAAGATTAATCTACTGGGCTATGGAATTTACATGATGTACCTTTGGATATGTGACTTGGAATTCTGAATTATTTACTTTTAGCTGAAGAAAGATGATTCCAGAGTTATGTAGATTCTTATGATGCATATAGTATGCTTGTGATGTTGTTGTCTTCCTGGGGACTAAAGTCTACAGAGATAACACTGACGCATGACTATTTTAAGTTAGAGGCTATACCTGGTGTGACAAGTTTGGACTGACCTGATGTAGGGCATTGACATTGCTATACTTGGTGACTTACATTTTTTATCTCTGTGTGAGTCAGTGATTCACATTTGTGAACACCTGAGAATCCTTGTGTAAGGTGTTTAAGATAAAGTGGATTCCTATTTTAAATATACAAACAGGGATAGTAAACAACGAGTAAACAAAATACAATGCAGGGTGCTACAGTACATGTACTTGTGCTTTAATTCTTGCTTTTGTTTCATTAATCTATTTAGTAATATAAAACTTGTTTGGACAGGTTCAGAAAGGTGAATTTCTTGTTCTTTTTTATGGTGGAGGAAAGTAGGTCACCACCTGGTAGTGAAGGAAGTGTTAAATGTGTTTGTACTTGGTTTTTCACAGTAAGTTATTAGTGAAAGAAAGACATAAGCGTATGAAAATGATTTTTCCATTGCAAAGTGTTTTGTGTTCTTAACGAAAACATTAATACCTGACCTAGTCTTTTGCATAGGGGGGTGATAATAGTAAAGGAAAAATAAAAGCTTACAGTCCCATAATCCTATCCATTTTTGAAAGCTAGATATTGTGATAGAAATATATGAAAGAGTCTTGTTAACCAACCATTTGGTTTATGATAATAATGAATTTATGTGTAGAAAGCATTCAGCTTAAGTAATTAAAGAACACTGCATATGTCAGTACTTAGTGAAACCTAGTTCATTGGTAAAATATTCGGGCTCCAACCATGAGGCATACGTGGTGCTGTTTCTGCTCCGGCTGATTATATTCAATTATGATCAGTTGCCTCTTCATTAGCTGATTTGACCACAATTTGGTATACTAGTGTTCTTTTCTTTTGTTTTCAGGCCAAAGAAATCCTATCTAAAGAATCCAATGTACAGGAAGTGAAATGTCCAGTGACAGTATGTGGAGATGTCCATGGCCAATTCCATGACTTAATGGAGCTGTTTAGGATAGGTGGCAAGTCTCCAGATACAAATTACCTCTTCATGGGTGATTATGTAGACAGAGGCTATTATTCAGTAGAAACAGTCACACTTTTAGTTGCTTTAAAGGTGAGTGTTACAGAAAAACAGTATTGTAATAGGTACATGTAATGTGGTTAAGCACCTGTTTTGCTCTGTTGTGTTATATGCAAACTTGGATACACCATTTTCTTGATGTGTGTAGATGAATTCATAATTGCTAGATCTTGAGATGGATAGAAATATTGGTGAATGATCACCAAGTATGAAAAATGTTTTACTTAAGTTTTTCTACAATGATCGTGAAAGATTTCTGGAAGGGCCTTTTGCTGTGATAAATTGCAGTATGTGTGGAATTTGTGTTGGTTCATTGCAGCCACATGCAGTCCTTTTCATTGAGTAAAACAGTATTAAAATGTTGTCGGTTTTGTTTTTGAAGACAGTAAATGCATATCTCTGTGTATCGTTAGGAGTTACAAAATTGTATGACCTGTTACCTGTGGTGATGTCATCCAGGTGATGGATACTGTTGCATCATCTCTGAATGGTAACATTCACATGTCCTGGTGAGATTAGACAGGACTGTAGTTAATGCACTAGAATGGTCGACATGGAAAAATACCCTTTAATCATTGTGATAAAAAGAAAGAAAAATGACAAGTGAGAATGGCACGTAGTAAATATGACTGTTCCCTCTTGCATTTCAGGTCCGTTTTAAAGATAGGATAACAATTCTGAGAGGTAACCATGAGAGCCGGCAGATCACACAAGTGTATGGTTTTTATGATGAGTGTCTGCGCAAATATGGAAATGCTAATGTCTGGAAATATTTCACAGATTTATTTGACTATCTTCCTCTAACAGCTTTAGTTGATGGACAGGTAAGAAAATAGTCAGTAAATCTCTTCCAATATATTTTCACATGACCTTATGTTCTGTAAATATGAGTATATGTTTAAAAATTTTATGACTTTGGAGTGATAGAAACCTGACATAATGTGTTCCCATGTCGACTTTCAGCTCTTGATGGCTGAGGTCAAGTATTCAAATCCAGGACGGTCAGAACCTGCCTCTCTTACTTTACAGAGGAGTTTTGTTATGTTAGCTATAAATGTGGCATAGTTTGTTGAGATCTCCTACCAGAATGATTGTACATGTAAAATTCTTGTCTCTGCAGGCGATATTGTCTTTATATAAATTTTATGTCGCTCTTAACTTACAGATTTTCTGTTTACATGGTGGCTTGTCACCATCTATCGACACCCTAGATCACATTCGCGCCCTAGACAGAATACAGGAGGTGCCTCATGAGGTAAGACTTCATTATATACTTTTAACTTTGTTTAAACCTTCAAGACAATGGTTTCCTTGTTGAATGTTCACCTTTCTCTTGATTTATAACATGGCGTAGCCTCTCAAGAATTTATCATCAAACAAAATGGCTTTCCAGATTGGGTCCCAGTAAATTTAGGAGCTCAAGTTTTCTGGGATTTACAGTGGTACTGAAGACTGTTTTGACCTGTAACACAGAAGCCATTCTGGAATATTGGCATAACTTGAGAGGATGTCCCAGGGGTTGATAATGCACTGTTTGAGTTCAGTGAATATTTAGATCAGCAGAACCTTTTATGCAAACCTGTAGATGTTTAACATCACCAAGCTGAAATATTTGATTATAATTTATCCTCCCTAAATGTCCATTGTGATTGTCTGCTTAGCTTGTTACACCCGTGGGTTTGTGTTGCAGGGCCCTATGTGTGACCTGCTGTGGTCTGACCCAGATGACAGGGGCGGATGGGGAATCTCCCCTCGTGGAGCAGGATATACCTTTGGACAGGACATCTCCGAGACCTTCAACCATAGTAACGGACTTACCCTAGTCTCCAGAGCTCACCAGCTGGTCATGGAGGTAGGTGGATCTGTAGTCAGGTGTCCATAGGGAAATGAAATGGGAAATCCATAGGAACATAAACTATCCATGTATAAAGAACGTTTTCTCGCAGCTGCCACTAAATCAGGTTAGGCTTCAAGATTGGTGACTTATTGCTGCTACGCTTAGCACTTAGGACACGAGTTAGTTAATTGTCTGCATGCAATGACCGAGTCAGGTGTCCTGTCTGATACCTGCAGCCGTGGGTGTTGAGTGAGGTAGAACTGTGACACGGCATCATGAAGACATCATTGAACTGTTGCTGGGACAGGTATCATGTTAAAAGTTACATTAAACACAAAGCAAGCAACAAAAATCAGAACATGAAGCAGTACACACTTAGCTTCTTGATTCTTGTTTAGTAAAAAGATGCAGATGTATTTACTGCAATGTGAGCTCGACTCACACAGGATCATCGTGGAACTTTAGTAAGGTATTAGATACATTCTCGGTGATAATTGTTGTTGGTTCTGCCCATCTTTTTGTCCACCCAGTTGAGTGGTTTTGGTACTGGTACTGCACAGCTTTTGTCAAGAAGGCAGACTGATGAAAGAATGTGTATGCATCAGCATGTGTGGTTGATTCATTTTGACTTGCATCTGTATTGAAGTTTATTTTCTGTTGTAGGGTTACAACTGGTGCCATGATCGTAATGTTGTAACAATATTTAGTGCTCCTAATTATTGCTACCGTTGTGGAAATCAAGCCGCGATTATGGAATTGGATGACGCTCTCAAGTACTCCTTGTAAGTTAGGCTCTTTGTTCATTAAAGATATCTTTCTTAAAAGGGTCATGGAATATAACTGAAGTAACATTCGTACAGGTATAGTATTTGACCTAAGGCCATTGTTAAAAAGTTCTTTATTGGCGAATTCACTCAGGCACTCCCTCCTTTTTTAGGCTTAATAGAAAAAGTGGGTCCTTGTTTTGGAGCATCTTAGGGGTTATCCATGTAGAACATATTTTATACATATGTTCATATATATATATATAATATGAATATAAATGGCCTAATATTAAATTGTATAAAAATGAATAAAAAAGATGCACGTTTACGTTTCAGTCTTGAAGCATATTTATCATCTGGTCATTATTGTGCCTAGTTATGCACAACAGTACTCTAGAATTTCTGAAATTGAGGTTCAGTGATAATTGCCTAAGTGGCTTAGTTCCCCCTCTCCACTTCTCTATGTGTAGTCTGGACTGTTGACAACTTACATCAGTCATCAGTCGTGCAATGAATGTAGTGAAGATGAATCTGAGTCTTTTGAACATTCTTGCACTGTAGGAAGAAACTTGAGTCTCATTTGTAGGTGTATGTTTGAGACATCAGATAAACTCAATAAAGATAGAAATAATTCTGTCAGTATTCTTTCAGGAGATATAAGAAGTTAACAGTGCACATCTTTCTGCATGCCAGTGTAATATAAAATACAGCTGTCAGGGACAGAGATGCCACTATTCAAGCCAGTAGGGCCTGTGTGTGCATGCCTGTAATGTTTCTTTGTTCACATTCGTACATATACAGTAGATGTGCAGCCCTTTGCACCCTGAGATTTTCAGGATTACTTCTGTAACAATTGTTATTCACATTAGTTGTAAATATGGGGCGAATTGCGCTGTCAAGCCTGAATGGCTTGAACCCCTAATGAAGTTGATCACCTTGTTAGATTCACCTGTTACGTGTAACATAACTGCTGTTATGAGAGTTGCAAGAGTTTCCTGGTTTCTGTTTGCAGCCTGCAGTTTGACCCGGCCCCACGGCGAGGAGAGCCTCACGTGACCCGCAGAACACCCGACTACTTCCTGTAGAGAGGATACTTCGGGGTTGAGGAGCTCCAGCCCTGCTCCCATCGGTGTGTAATGTGAGACAGCCTGGAAACCAATGGCCGTGTCTGCACCCATACGAGGCTGTGTACAGCTGGCACAGCCACACACTGCTGGGCTATTATCAGTAGACAATTGGTGACCTTAGATGTCCCAAGCTGACACTTTCTATTAATCTCTACAATCAAGTGTTGCTCTCTCCCCACCGGCCAGAGGAGCCAGACCTTTGCCTGTTTTCTTGTACCACGACAACTCTTGAGCGGAATCACTTCTTTCAAACAGCCACTGTGTTATATTCCATTACTTATTATATCAGAACAAACTGTCATTGAAATGGAAAAACAAAGAAATTGACGGTTATGATTATCCCTCCACACCTTATCATAATTCCTGGTGCTTTGGTGCAATGTTTTCTGGGAAAGCAAAGCTGGGTTTGTAGACGAGGCAAATCTGGCCATAACTATTAAGATGATAAATGTTTGCATGTAAATTTGGAATAACAAATATGGAAAGTAACTAGTTTAAAGGTGTGTTTTTCAGGAGATTATATTTTGTTTGAATGGTTGTGTGATGTGTATATTCTGGTCAGTGCTAGCACTTGATCGGCTCCAGTATATTGCCTCTGTCAGAAATCTGATGGTGGAAATAAATTCTAGTTCTCTGCTATTTGTGTTTTATGAATGTCCAAGCCAGCTGCTTTAGATGTACCTGATTGCACATGTACAGTGATTAGTGTCAGAAGCTCCTGACTGAAGTACTCTGGGGATTTGTGGGCTTTTGATCCTAGTCCCATTGGAGCCCTAAAGTGGTTGATTGTGCTCCATTGACAACATATTCAGTCAAACAGAATATCTAATAATAAAGATAAAATACGGATGTAATTGTTCCATGTTTGAGTCAGAGAGGTTCTTCATTCATTGGGGGTGGGGTGGGGGGGCATTGAATAGTAACTGCATAGAACCGATCTCGAGTTTTCTTGTTAAACGGAATGTTAAGATATATTGTACCACAAAGCACAACAGAATAGATGTAAATATATGAACACCAAATGTACAATAGATCACAATATTTCCGGGCAATAATTACCATACACTGAGATCGCTTTGTAGAGAATAAGAATTTTTTTACTATGGAACAGACAACCAATAGCTTGTATGATTTGTGGACATGCATCCATCTACTTATTCCCTTCTCTTCCCTTCAGTACGACTTATGGGAATTTATGTACTTTTGTATATTTTATATATGCATGATCGACCAATTGGTTTTTTGGTCTTTGGAGAGGACAGGAAAACAAGATATTGTCCATATGTCACTTGTGAGAGTTGAATGAAGTCTCTGTCCCTTGGATAACAAGTACTTTTGAGTAACTACATACATGGATATGTAATGACATAGGGCTGATGGATTGAAATGTACTAATCTTATGTACAGGTTTGGCTCCCTCAAGCAAGCAGCCGTGTGGCAGTGGACTAGGGTAGGGTTTGGTGTTGTATGGTCTCCATTGAGGGATTAATTATGCCTAACTCAGTTGTGAAGAGTGCCCCCTCACCCCCAGCAGTTCTGTATTGTGACATGTGGCTGTATTAGGGTAACATTATTATGATGCGAGACTGTTGTGCCAAGTTCATGTTCAGAGTCTAAAGGAGTCCTTTTCATTAGTTCTTCAAATAAAGACGAGCAGAGATCGACACAATGCTGCAACCAATTTCTCACCCAGATTCTGTCAAGCAAACCATAATTTGTACCACACCAATGTGAAAATAATGCTGCTCAAACAGGAAGCAGTTTAGATTTAAACATTTTCTAGACAGTATTTATTTCAGTATAACCTGCCTACCCCCCTTTTTTCCCCCTCCATGATTTGTCAGATGCAAATTTTTATCGTTTACAGCAGTGTTGGTCGTCTTAGATTGATTTTTTTTTGTTGTTGTTGTTAAATGGAAATACAACACAATTGTCATTTATGGCTCAATCATATTTACTAACTTGAGTTATGGAGAAATAAATTGGTCGTTTGGCTGATAAATTGTTTTGTTTGTTGTTCGTCCATTCTGTTGGCAAAATTTGCTGTATGTCTTGGATATGTAGAACAGTTTTTCTGCAGTTACCAGTTTTATTTGGTGGCTTCCAATAAATTGTGATCTCAAGTCTTTCAGTATCACATTGGACACCACAAATGAGGCAACTCTATAGCTGTTGACGTTTGTCTAGTAAATGTGTCGAACAAATAGTACCACAAATTCTGATCTAGTATCAGTGAAGGAATCTTAAAACGTTAATAATGCCCCTTTAAACAACCTCCAGTTAAATCAGGAAGCCTTTCTTCATTACATTCTAATATTTTCACGATGTGAAACGGCCTGGATGGCATACTTCTTGAGGTCGAGAGATCCAGGATCAAACCACAAGGTCCCTGTTCGACAAAGCAGTCGTAAACTAGGTTGCTTGTAACTACCATGACAACCCACGTTCAAGAGACAGGTAGCCATTGCAGTTACAATCAATTTAGCCTACAATGACTTTGTGCAACCCACGGCTACCGGTATATATGTCATCCTAAGTGTGTTAACTTAAAATAGTTTCTGCACTATTCATGAAATGCCTAACGACTTCGGTGTAATTAAAGCACGGATATATTACTGCTGAGGGAAGTGTGGACGATGACATTTTTAGATGGTAAAAAATTTTCGTTGTGGCATGAGTGCCGTGTTGAGAATTAAGCCACGTTTGAACTACAGACGCCAGACAATTCATCAGCATAACAAGATAAAATCTTTAGGCGACAGGAATATGATACCATTAAATCGCCTTTCACATGTCACGGTACCTGTAGATGCTGAAGGTACTCTTCTTCCTTTCGGCCAGATTACTTCCCTTGGTTTGACGTGAAAATGGCAGGGTCGTTGTTGTCGAGGACGATTTCACGTCTGCCTTATTTGACTGCCAGCTCCAGATTATTTAGTTCTTCAAGTTGTCTGTGTCAACCAGGAGCAAATATCTACAAGCCAACCCACACTGGACAGGTAAAATAATGAGAACCTGGAACCACTCTTGGAAACCAAGCTACCAAAACTGTTCCGAAAACTGTTTGCGTACACGATACAACAACAACGCTCAAATTTGTTTTGTGTGGCCTTGTTTGTCAGAGACGGACGTGATGTACAGAGATGGCTTTCCACGTTTCTGTTCACGTAATTTTACCATGTTACTGTTTGAGAGTTGCAAGCAGTGGCCTTAATCACAGTGAAAATATTTACACAAGTTTATCGGCATTGTATTAAAATTTGAAAGCATATCCATGGTTTCGGCATGTTTCTAGTAAAAGCGTTGGAGACCTACTACTAGTGTTAGCTGTAATATTATGTCAGTCAATGCTACCTTCTGTGACCACATGCGTTGTTTCCCACAATCAATACATCAGACAGTTTACTCCACAAATGGTTCAAGAAGTCAAACGTTCCACTGGCATTCTTCGGCCATGTAGGCCGGCAGTTTAACAATACTCCCAAAACATCCCCGATGTGAACCTTCCAGATTTGTCATTATCTATGGTGTGAATTATATCAGAATCTCAGATTGCACTCGTTGTTGCATAGACCAAACTTCTTTCACAGGTTGCACTCCATGACCGAGCAGTTAAGGTGCTGGCCTATAAATAGCTAGCACACATGATGCATAGGTTCAAACCTAATTCAACGACATAACATCTATTATATTCGTCCCAGGTTAAGTGTCCATATTTGATATCGCTGATATATTTGCTTGTGACCTTGGTCAACTGACAAGGTGATATCGCTGACATTCATTTGCTTGTGACCTTGGTCAACTGACAAGGTGATATCGCTGACATTCATTTGCTTGTGACCTTGGTCAACTGACAAGGTGATATCGCTGACATTCATTTGCTCGTGACCTTGGTCAACTGACAAGGTGATATCGCTGACATTCATTTGCTTGTGACCTTGGTCAACTGACAAGGTGATATCGCTGACATTCATTTGCCTGTGACCTTGGTCAACTGACAAGGTGAATGTCAAGATGTTAAATTAGGATGGAAACGATTTACCTCACTGAATTAGTTCAAGCCCAGCCCTGGAGAGAAATTTGTAGATACCTTGGCCAGGTTTAAACATGATAATGGTGCCTTAACATTATCGCTACAAAGCCGAGGTGAGGTGCCAATGACGTTTCAACAGTTACACGTGCACGTACCTTCACATCGGCATATTCCTTACTGACGACGCACTCTCACAGTCTCCAAGTCTGCACCAGTAACATTCCAGAGCTACATGTATGCATCGTTGCATATTGTTACGGTGCTAATGGCCTCGTAAATCCAAGTCCCTCAGCTAAATGTGACCAAACCGGTCACAACTGGTGCTGTTACAGGTCACCTTGGTATGTATGAACCGAAACAAGTTATGACATAAATATAAATAAATAAAAGCTGTCATCACATAAACCTAATTACTGTTACGTTACTGTTGCTTAATTTCTTCATTAAGCAGCATGTGCATGGGTAAGTCAGGGTTGAGTGCAGCCCCAGCCTTGGACAAGAAATTTCTGAATTGCCGTTTTTAGGTTTTGGGTTATAAACATTCACACTGTTTGTTGGTCAGTTGGTGCCATCTAATGTTTGGTGAATACCACTTCGACCAAAATGGCTTGAAACTGCTAAGTTCGTTAATGACTTGCCTAAGGTCTATAGTTTATGTTTGACACAGTGTTTTCTCCCCCATTCTGATTGCCTGTGTATAATTTTTTAAATTCTTGTAAACATGGCAATACACAATAAGCCAGTAAGGTAATCAGACATTCCTGTTTGCATTGCAGGTTTGGGATGAAAATGATTATCGACAAGCTCGCTTTGTGGGCAAAGATAAACTGGTGAGTATTTGCTGTCCCAACATATGACTCAACAAGAACTAGAGGCACAAAGGGCAAGATTATTGCAGTCATCAGTTTCAAATTTTGTACCAGGTTCATTCCTGCACCAAATCCAAATTCCAAAATTTGAAAAAAGAAGTTCTTGAGATTTAATATTTTATCAGCTCAAATTTTATCCAAAGCATTGGCTTATGATTACAGAATAGTCACCGTTCCATTCCATTTACATTTTAGCTGAGGCAGAATTCTGAATTTGCATTCCAATCAGACAAAGCCTGTGAAATTCTGTGAAACATGAGCCCTGAAAGTCAAATGGATAAGCCATCAATCACCATCTGCTGGTTCTATTTGCCCAGGCCAACGAAGGCAGTTCCAAGTCAGAGAAATTGTCCACTGTCAATCAAGAACAGGCATTGGACCAATCATAATCAAAAATGTTGCAAGTAGGTCAACAGGATGTCCCACACAATGGTTTACAAATGTTCAGTCTCTCTGTGACGTTTTTTTTTACAGGTGAATGAGAGGTTTGCAATAGATCTGATAGCCGAGGATCCTGTTGTTGTTGTCAGTGGTCGCCATGTGTGGAGTAACAGTGGAGGAGCTCTGGGTCACCCTAAGGTCTACATTAATCTGGTCAGTGCTTGTGAGATCTGTCGGGGAATAATTGCATGTCATATCATATGTTTAGCCTGTGATGTGTAGCTTAATGTCAGGAGAATTGCCTGGTTAATTGTTGTGTGACAGACAATTCTCCTGTGCTCTGCATACAAGTCACACAAATCCATGATCATTTAAGAGGTAAATAGGGTTCTTGGGCCCTATATAAAGGGCTTGGATAACAATGCCAACTGTGGTTATTCATTGTCACTTGCAATGTTAATCAATTGAAATCTTTAGTATTTGCTTCTCAGATGGGAAGAGAGGGCTCCTGCTTTATGAGTTGCATGAATTACTTCTCTTTGTTGAGGGCTAGCGGACTCTATTGTTGATAATATAGTGGAAATTTCAAGAACTGTGCTTCAGATATATCATTACTTGCCTGTCATGCTGAGGTGTCCCCAATTGACAAACATTTACAGAGCCACAAACGCTATCACTCCATGTACTTCAGATGCCTTGTTCAAGCTACAACAGACAGAATTTTGTATCCACATTTAATGTTTATGAAAAACACTTTGGCCTTCATTATTGAGACAAATTAATTTTCTGCCTTTTCCTGTATATATTATGTATTAATATACCAGTTAAAATTAAATGCATCTGCATGTGTAAACGAATCAGATCATTTAATTTCTATGGAGGGTTGTCTTTCCCATTTTATGGTTGTAAAATGTTGCGAGGCTTGGCTTCCCTGTAGATCTGAGGTGTCCTTCAATTCAAAAAGCAACTCACTTCCGTATTCTGTACATGAGAAACAGTCTTCTGTGTCTGTTTGAAACCCCCAAGAAAATTTAGCATTTCTAAGGAACCAGGCAGTGACCCTTTTACCCTAAGGAATTTATACTGGATTTATGCAGAGCTTTTCTCATATTTATTTATTGGATGTACTTAAAATGACATAGAACTGAGCATACTGATTTCATTTAGGTGACCAGAAATTCAGGTACTGGCATTTAAGAAGCAACAGGTGTTGAAATGTTGGAAGTGTTGCAGATTGTAAACTACTTATGTATTTCTGTTTATTTCTATTTACAGGACAAACCCGAGATAGCAACCTGTGGTTACTCGGGCCGAAAGTTCATCCAGAAGAAGTTCTACAATGAGGCCAAGCATGGTCCCTCAATCACGTATGAAGACTATTTAGCTCAGATGTGTGAATAGGTATTACCTAATTGTCTAGCATTTCTGTAACCTGGTGTCCATAGCTTGGATTTGTTTTGACCTATATATAGTTTGTATAAATAATGCAGATAATAAATGCAATTAGAAATACTGGTGCATTATCAGGTTTTTCTTCAAGTAACAATTAATAGAAAATGCGTATGGGTGGGATGCCAACTCCAGTACGGAAAGATACAGATTGTACGGTTTCCCGATCCCCTGGACATAATTCTGAAGCATGGGGTTATTAAAGCAAATCCTTAATTGTTGACCGGTCTCCCATCTTATGGCTTGAAAATCCAAATACCTGGTAACGTCAAAATTTTTAAGGCAAAAAGGACGAAAAAGGCGAGAAAAGTGGAGAAAATTAAGTCAGAATAGAAATCCACTTCAGGAACAATAAAGATATGAAGCATAAAGCCGTAAACTTGAAGTTGACATTTAAAAATGTGACTGACAGCTTTACACATACAACAGGAGAGCATACTTTAAGTCTGGACTCGCCCCATACCCCAGTCCATCAGTATACCACATAGGAATTAAATATTGTAACCAGAATACCAGGCTATTTAATTGCTCTTTCTGGCATGGTGTATTATGTAAGTGTCAATCAGTTTTCCTTAGTCCAATTCACAAGGTGAATTTGGTAGGCGTATTTATAGCATATATAGAGGAATGCAGTCAAATGTTTTGATTGTATGGTGGGTTTTATGGGTCATGTTGATGAAGTAATTCACCAGAATATCTGACTGCGCTTAATCTGACGAAAAAAATCTAAAAATTGATTGAAGGAATTTTCAGATACAGTTTTTCATTATGTTTTCACTTACTATAACTTCATTTTTGCTTGATCTTTCTGCACTAATCTGTTAAAGATGGCTCACGACGGAGGCATTGTTCATAAAAAAATGTAAAATTCTATTTTGAAATGCAAAAACATGATTGAATGGATTCGTTACTGACTTCTTGGCTTGAAGTGTGAAGTGTTTTCCTTCCGATTCGGGATCTGGTGGTGGCCATGCTTTCAAGGCTACGAGACTCACCAGTCAGACTGCTTTGAGACATCAGATGATTATAAGCTGTCAAGTAAATCTTCTGAGTTGATCGTCAGTGTAACATGTAATAACATAAGGACAGGACACTCCTTTAATGTACTGTATAGCCAGTACAAGTGTGAACAACACTGTGAACCATTTCCAGACCATTGTGTTTTGAGAGAGAACAAGTTTTTGGATGATTTCATGATATAAATTTACTCATGTACTTAGATTTCAACCACAACCCTAGCCGCTTACTGAAGTTTCTGGAGGCGATTCCACAATGCAATTTTTGACTTAAGTCAAAACTTCTAAACTCAATTTATTTGAGCTTCATTTGTGCTTTGGCATGACATACATACACCATGCACGGATTTGTTTTGAAATTTCAATAATATTTAATTTTAGTTAAGTTTTAAACGTTTACTTAAGTACAAAACTGCATCATGGAATTGGCCCCAGATGAAAAGAGTGTTTCGCACTTGGTAGAATTAAGTCACAGACTGCACAGAGGAGGTGTTTCATGCTCGTTGATGAAGCATTGTCAAATGACAATTTCCAGTGTCACAGTGGCTGTTAGAAAAAAATCTACCAAAATAAACACAATATTGTCCAATCTTTTTGCTAAACTTAGAACATGCCCATCATTCACTTTAAAAGGCTAACCTGTAATGTAGAAGGGGTACAAGAAATGCAACAAAGGACAGGAGAATCCAACTGTTTTTCCATAAACAATGATTTATGAACATATACATATGCAAAGGGATGTACACAAGTCAAATATTACAATGGATAATGGTTAAATGCATGTGAATGTGAAAAATATGTACATTGACAAAACCATATATTTTCAGCTAAACTATATAATACATCAAATGAAACGCTTATGTCGTCTCAGCATGTTTGCCAACAGACTATACTTAGTTTTAAACAACTTTCAACAGAGGATTAAAATTAAAAGATGTTCTCTCTTGAATCTCATTCAAAACAAAATCCTTCAATCTGATGACAATTTTATTACATAACTACTACAGTAGACCACTTAACTGTCGTATAAATGTGGTTAGCTATGCAGTGTTACGTCAAGAAACCGAATTTCAATCAGTGCCACCGTACCGCAAGCTTTCAGATGTAGGTTACTGCAGGTGAACTTGTTCCAGTCAATTTGGCATAAAATCACGATTAACAATTGATTTAAACTGGAGTTCAGTCTTCATGATTCCCTAAGTACACAAACAGATATGTACATATCATTATACTCTTACCCAGGAAAGGCAAAATTTGACATAAACCACTGGCAGACTGGACACAATCTGAACAGCACACATGGACAATCAAGACGTCGTTCGTTTGCAACACGTCTGCACTCTGATATAAAAACATCATTTCAGATGTTAAAACTTAAAAGAGGCCTCTTTGTCTTGTGAAAAGCCAAAGGGAAACCATGTCAATGTTTAGTTACATGATTGGAGTTTTACGCAATATTTCACTTACGTGATGATAGCCAACATAAAGGTGGGTGGAAAACCATGACCGCAGCAGGCTGCAGACAGACCACTGCACTTATGTCCAGCGGTGGGTACTTGTCTCTACATATGTATGGAAATAAAGGCTAACACAGTTCACAACAGGTCAAAGATAAAACAAAAGTCAAAGGTCGAAAATTAACATTCACTTAAAAACAGTTGTACACGCACAATACCTCGACACACAGCCTCGCAGCATATACATGCAAAATGCTATCCAATATCTATAAAATTTGAAAATCAGAAAAAGTGAGGCAGGCTCGTTCCATTTAAACAATACACTGTAGTTCTCTAACTATGCAAAATGTGTGTTCTTGGTTTAGCAAATTTCACTGAAAACTGCCATTCGTGAAATTGCCACTGCCAAAATTGATGCTCTGTGGAGCCATGTAACCACTGATCAGAAGTTGGTAGTCTTCCATTATCCATGAACATACACATTTGTGATTGTATGTTCCACATGGCATTTCTTGGTTGCTGTGTTGGATAATTCCAAGCCTTTTGACTCAACCACATGCAGGTGTTACATGCGTTATTCATTTGTAAGTGTTCAGGCTGGCAAGAATTACCCATGAAATTACCCCCTATTCCATATTCGAGGTTGCCTTGGACATTCCCAAGAAAAGTTGGAAGTATGAGTTTTTGCACCCCACAGAAAACCTTGCTGACATGGCAAAGTTACCTTAAAGTTGTCAATTCTTGGATGCATTTCTCAGTTGTGCGGCTGATTATGACTGTTTCCTTGAAAACTAACGTTAATGCCATTTTTCACACAATCGTAATTTCCATTTTGTTGACGCAAGTGTTACAGAAATATCCTGCTCGTGGATGCGAACGTGCAATTTTCAGGCCCCTGCGAACCTGGCCGGCTGGAAATGGAAGGGAGCTCCAGTTTTCGCGAGGTCTCTCTACTTAACTAGAATTGGGTGGATCAAAACTTTGCCCCACTGTGACAGGAGCAAAGTTTCTTTCACAAACTGTAGACAGACATGTTACAGCCTTTTGTAAAGTTTGTATAGGTTGTGGTGGAACCATATGGCAAGGCCAATAAACCAATCACAGATGTCCTGCGAGGCCCCATCTTGACAGCAATAGATTTTCGCTGATGACCTAAGCATTCTGCCTTTCCTGTAGCCTACCTGTTGAATTTTGCACCTTCTCACTTTCCAAAATGCCACCTTTTTGATTTTATTTTTATTCTTTGGCAGAACATTTTGTTGAGAAACACTTTTTGCAGTCAAATCATCTTCATATTTACCTTTACTCATTGTCAAAGTCTTTCCTGGTGCACACACATTTTCTCTCTTGTGGCTGTTGCCAACTGCAGATTGAACATTATCTGGTTGTGCCTTTCTAGAAGTATTTTCACGGGCTTTTACTGTCACACCTTCATCTGCATAAAAATTTAGCTTTTCCTCAACTCCAGCCCTTTTTAGTAGAACACGCAGTAAAGTGCCTTTGACGAGCTGTGGACGGGCCTGTTTCCACTTTCTGTGAAGATTAGGGTCATGATTTCTGTTTGAGGGGTGTGGTCGTCGTTATTACCTCACCTGAACAGTTTTCTTGTGGCAGATCATCAGCAGACGCTACGACCTGAGGTTCAAAGCGGATATTTCCCCGGTTTCCACCCACCATAATGCTGGCTGCCGTCATATAAGTGAAACATTCTTGAGTAAGGTGTAAAACACCAATCAAATAAAGAAATAAATCAAAGCGGATACTGCCCTTTTCTGACACCTGTATGCGGGAATGAGGCTAGGACTTTCCAAATATTTTCTAAATGCAAGAGTTAATGTCTTAATTTTCACGTAGTATCTTTGCATTCACCGGTGCATGTTTAATAACGGAGGATACAGTGTGTAAGATTTAACAGCCAAATATGCATGAGCCCGGCCTTGCCCAGCGTCTTCCTTGATGGTACCACTCTGTACTACAGAACTCCTCTTGGTACTAGATGGGCAAGTATGGACATCTCCGGCACTTCATGTATGTGAAACTGCTTGACTGTCACGATTTGTTGGTGTCTTACCAACAGCACTACGTTCACAAAGTGCGTCTCCATTTCTCTCAACCTCTAGAATTTCTGGAGTAGTTGGTGCATCTATATACACTTGACGTAAATCACCTTCTTTACTTTGCTCTAGTGTGTTAGTCCCACTTGCAACTCTTCAGCCATTCCGATCAGGTTCTATTGTCACTGCTTGTTGGACACCTAGAACTGAGGTTTTACTCCTTGGAGTTGAGGATTTGTTTCCCACACTACTGCCCTGAGGAGTCATCTTAACCCTCTCGTTTTCAGGATTTACCGCTGCATCTTCTTCAGGGAAGTCAGTCTGTGGTTCTGTCTTCACTTTGCCCCTGCATGGACCAAGCAGAGAGCATGCTTGGGCACCATTAGTTTGTGGATTCCTCACAGTGTGGCCATTGCCTCTTCCATGCACTGCTCTGAACAGGTGACAGCTAGTCTTTGATACGCCTTGTGGTTGAAGGTGTCAGAAAGCTTGGGGCTTTCATACACTTAAACTGGCACAAAGGAAGACGACGGTAATACCTTGTCCAGACCTGTCACTGGTATTGCATTTTTGTGACCAATTCTAGTTTATAAATTAACCTTCTGTTGAGCCATGTCAGCTTTCGTTATGTTATTCCTGTTGAAATACACAGAATGCAGTGAAAACTTTACTTTTGATCAATCTTGGATATGCAAAGAATTACCCCCATGAACAGTGCTCATCTGACATTGCTCCTTTGACATCTTCAGTATGCTGTTCTATCCTGAGAGATTTTTTCACCTGTCTTGCTGTAGCACACCTGCTTATATCAGAGGGTTTACCCGAGACCTGGTTAATCTGTCGTATGCATGTTGTTGCTGAACAGTCAGTCTGAAGCTCTGATTTCCCATATAGAGTCAGCGAAACAACAATAAAGTTCATGGGATTTCTTGATGCAATAGGACTATCACATGATTTAGTATTAAACCTAAAATCGCTTGACTCGGATGTTAAGTTGCACAATGGATTCCCAGTCTGAAATGTGGATTTCACAACCTGGTATTTATCAACTGGGCACTTTCTCCGTCTTCAGCAGAGCTCATTGCAGCACCTCTCAAATCCACAGAGTTGCCTTGTTCATCAATTTTATCTAAGGGTACTGTCTTAATAACAACATTCATTGTCTGGTTTCCGGTTGCATCACTGTCAATCTTGATCTGTGGCATCTGGATGGGTTTAGCATCGTCTGAACCATGAGTCTATAGAGAGATAAAACAATGTCGGTTAAAAAACAGAAGTAACAACATTACGTCTGACACCCTTAACGTAAATATTTCTAGCCTGCAAAAATGACAACATACGATTCATGATTATATCAGGATATTTCAATGAATTACAATACCAAACGGGTCAGAAGTCCCAATTAACTTTCTACCAGCTCACCGCCAGCACACTTATAGCAGGCTTCAAGCCTTCCAATACCATACACCTGGAATTCATCTGCTTTATACACAAATTATAATGTCTTCATCCATATTTTTTTCATATTTCTAACTACTTCCTGCAGATACACTGGGCTTGGCTCTTATGTTTCCAAACTTTAAAAAATGAAAGATCTAGAGTGACACATGTAAATCACAGAAAGGAAAATATTTCAAAAGAATCAATGTGTGAAATAAATAAAATGATCATGAAGCACAAAACCATTTCAGCAGAGACGAAGAAGATACTGAAAGCTTTCAACCTTTCCTCTCCAAACATCACCCGTAAACCACTGTCATCAGCTTTTGTGGCTTAAAAGCGAGACTGAGAAAGTCTGAATTGCTTTACTGAATTCATAAAAACAACACAATAAATAACACATATAAATAAGTACAGTTTAATAAAACTGCCACTCTGCTCCACTCCAGATAATATGGGAATAAAAATGTTATGATCCCAATTTGCCTGGTATGACGTCAAACACAGACACAACATTACATCACCGCAGGAAAATTTTAGGGACACTGCCTAAAACTTTGTGTTTCTTCAGGAATCTCTTATGAGATCATAAGGAATCTTATGAGAGTAACGTGTAGTTACTTTTGAATCACTTGCAAGCTTCATATCATACATATATTTTTATCCCATTTCTCTCCCAACCGGAGTAGCACTTCAAGTGTTCCTATTCGTAAAAGTCACACTTCACAAAATTTTGTGGCCCACACAGAGCACTAAAACCGCTGGGACGAAACCCATACAGGCAAACAAGTCAGCAATGTTCAGAATGTCCAGTTTACACTATAATGCGGGGACAGACAAAAAAAATGCCAAAACTGATAGCATCAACACTGGCTGCCACAGATAAATCATCAAAACCTTCACCAAACACAGACAGTATGCTGGCTGGAACAAACCTGTTGTTTATTTACATGCAGAGAATACTGGGCAAAATTAATACAAATGCTGACATCAGGAATATAAGGCTTACATGTGGACGTCAATGCCTTATACAAGCGGGGCAGGGGGAGGGGGAGAGATACAGACCCAATACTTACATCAGGGTATTAAAACATTCAATAGGCTGACACATGGGCAAGAGAGACCAAACAATGATACAGACATAACCAAGGCAGCTGATATTAGTTACTCAAAGGCTGACATTATGCTGTTACTAGTGATAGTCATAAATGACATAAATGAGGGTATCAAAGACAACCTTGTGACACAAAGGCTCATTAAAAGACCCAGGTCCAACATCTAAGTCAATACATGGGCCACAAAACAAAAAACAAATCACAGTAATGAGATAAATAATGGTCAATACAGTCTAATAAGCGAGAGCTGAAGACCTAAAACTTGGATCAGAGTATCAAGGTTTGAACCACTGACACAGCAAATAAACTGAAGAAAGAAAAGATGAAGTACCTTTCCCCTACACTTTTAAAAGGTCTACCTGGTCTTATTGCCCCAAAAGTTTCAAACTTTAAACTTAAGCTGATGAAAGTCAGCCCTGCAGTTCATGAGATACGACACATACAGAGATCCTGCCTGCTACACAGCAAACCACTGGCGAACCCACAACCCAGCAGAATGAGCAAGAGACGTCCACAATCCAACAGTAAAGCAGTTATGGAGACCTTTATAAACCAACTTCAAACCAAATAAGGATACATTTGGCCCAACAGTTCCACAGATAGGAGGTTATTACCTGCTACAAAAACAAAACACTTATGCACAAAGCAAACGGACGATTATGAAATCTTCAAGTTGATGTGATTAAGCTTTATAATAGAAGACTTTAGTTAATGCAAAAGATTGAAGTTTATTAAACCTCAAGGCACTTGTTCAGCTTCAAACCAAACTTTGTTTTAATTTATCCCAGGTGGAGGATATTGCCTATTACAAAAATGAACACACTAAAGAGAGACAAACATTCAAATGACACTATTCAGGCTGATTAAAGAGTAGATGTAGGATATGTAAGAAGGGTACAGAAAAAAATGCTGGGGACCTGTGAACCTTACGAAGCAAAGATATGCTTCTGACAGATAAACAAAGACACATGTATACATAAAGTACACAAACTAACTTTTCCTTCTCACAGCAAATAAGAAAAATAAGTCATTTTTTCTTCAGAAGCACATTGCTTTGGTGCCTTTGAACCACTGATAGTACCCATACACACAGAAGTCACAGCTCTCTCACGGCCTAAAATTCTCCCAACCAATGCATCACCTTGTGTATATGACACAGCCACAATATCATGAACATACAGCACAAAATCCTCCTAAACATCAATGCATGTGCATGACACGCTGGTGCTTCATGCAAACATTGGTGGCTGTCCGCTTCCTTCGATCCCACATGCACAATCAGAATGATCTAGTGAAGCACACACAGGGAGATCAGAAAGTCAAGAGTGGCACTGCCACTGTCGAACGAGACAAACAAAACTACAGAATGTCTAAGGCTATCAGGACTGGTGGGCCTTCACACATAACAGCCATAAACAAGATTTACTAAGGCAGAGAAGGAACGCAAAACAAACCCACAAACAAATCACAGTCAACAAATAAGGTATGCAAAACACTGATCACCTTGTTTAGGCACTGTTCTCATCAGTGCATGTGCTTGCTGGAAAAACAGAAATGAATAATTCAAACTGTAAATTGTACTATATGACCACTGTTATGGTTCTGGTAATACCAGTACAATCCAACGCTGTGTAGCACACCCAATACTTCTACAGCACAAACTATAATTTCGTCCCACATGCTATACTTTTATGGCACACAGTATGTAGTCACAAATTGGTTTCCCATTAACACATTTTAATTAAATAAGAAACAAAAATGTTGAGAACAGAGATTTGGTTGATGTCCACACATAGCCACTATGACTAAATGCTTCCTTCGTATTTATACACAACATAGTGTGGTGCAACATTCTATACTTTTATGGCACACAGTATGTAGTCACAAATTGGTTTTCCATTAACAGATTTTAATTAAAATAAAAAACATATATGTTGAGAATAGATAAGTGGTTGATGTCCACATACAGCCACTATGACTAAATGCTTCCTTCATATTTACTCTTCTGTTTTTCACAAGAATTCGTCAGTTTGAAATCACATGCTCTGGACGACGTTAAAGGAACCAACAGTAACTGATTGCGAGTTACAGATTGGATTCCTTTGATTAATAGCAATATTTCAACTAAAGACTGAAACTTACTTTGTCTATGTCAAAGAAACCAATTTAGACTCATTCTGTTTGTCTTTATATACTTGAATATACGCACACGATGCCAAATGTACTCAGAAAAATTCTCTACTCTTCATTCATGACCATATGTTTAGCAAATTGTTATATAACATAATAACTTGTAACATGCTGTTAACATTATTTGCAGAACAAGGAACAGCTGACCTGTAGCATATCATGTTATGGTCATCAGTCAAAGTACGCTGGGTTTGTTATTTGGTAGATGTACCCAAGACAAAATGCAATGTGTTAACATTCTGAAAATAAAATTATTATGAAATGAAAACAAAACACGAAGGTGAAAATTAGCTAAGTTTTCATAGAAGTAGCTCTGTAACTGATCAAGTCAGAGCTTCCCTGCAGATAATTTCAAGAGGAACTTGAAGCCATACATTGAGGATATATTAAAATATATTTATCTGTACTTAACCTTACAAGTCACAGATTGCCAATTTCACCCCTTACACCTACATTACACAATTAGGATCATTAACAGAATGTAGCAGCAAGCAGCTAATGATTTTTACACACGTACTTACGGTTTTTGTTCAGATGAAGGCAACAATGTTGTTTTATTTCTCATCCATTAAAGGACATTATCATAGTGTACTAGTTATAATCAAATGGCTACTTAGGAGCAATTTTTACCTGCCAGTGTCAGATGAAGAACAATGCAAACACATGAACTGCACTCACAGGATCCTTTCCAAGATTTTCCCTAAAATTGCCTTTTACCATAGACATCTCCAATTACATGTAGATACTTGTGCAGAGAAGTGATAATACAGAGTTTCTAATTTCTTTTGCTTGACATGTGAAAATACACGTGTAGTGTTTATGACAAAACCATAACAGTGAGCACATACGTGTCCATGGACGTCAGAATTACACTATATACATTAACACATGACTACATGATCTGCTGCTCACCCTTTCATCAACATAGAGAAACACACATGCAATATGTTCTTTCGGGCCATAAATCATCATTTGATTTTCTCAGATCCACTAATCGCCCTCAAACTATTACACAGAATGGTGCTCATGGTCAAGATGAGTTTTCCAGACCCTTAATTTCTGGAATTCCAGGAACCACTCTGTCATCTTACTAGACATGTTGGGGGTAATTTAACAGTGTCAAATATCTTCCCCTGTTTACTCCAATTTTACACTGTGTTTTATCAGTCTGCATATACTAAAGCATCAAAAACGGGGAAAGGCCATAAGTAAAAAAGTTGAAAATATACCTTTTTGTTCGATCTTGATGTTTGAATGATTTTCAAAGTTTTTCGAGGCTTTCTAATCAGGTAATGTCTTCAACAGGAAAAATTCCTCTAACAGCCCATATTTCCAGGTTAGAACATTTTTCAGATTTATTTTTAATGTACACACTAAAATAAGACACATTATGCTAGCAAAACAAAAATTTATCTTTGTTTGGCCTCACCACAGAACTTTCATAGGGTAGAGAAGCAGCAAGAACAGAACCAGACAAATGGAAGCTTTTTCAGAAACGAATACTATGTGTAACTACCCAAAGCAAATGGTCTAAAGGTTTGCCCAAGAAGTGTAATGTTAGAATAAATGTCATAAAATAATACTTTTCATGTTAAAACTGACATTTTCCCACTAAGATATCATCCTCCCACAAAAACAAACCTCAAACTACATTTCCTGACCAATAAACTCTTAGAATTCAGAAAAGCATGCAATGTAATCATGGGCTAAATTGTAGGTCATAAGGTGCATGCATGTCACTGTATCATGCATTACATGTAAACATTAACAAAAACAGATCATTAAATGTATGGCAACACAACGGTGGTTAGAAACCTCACTACAGTGTTGTATGTACGCTAAATAACGGCATACTTACTTTGCTGAGGTGGGTAATTGTTGTAGGATACTGGGTAGTATTGCACACGTGATGCTTGCTGTCCCACAGGAAATGGGTACCTCTGCACAATAGGGATATGGGCATCTCTCCCTCCACAGTTTCTGAGCAGCTCTGCAGAGCGGTACTGCGCAGCATTCTGTTTGTACAACCGCTGGTAAGATGGTCTGCGCGTCTGACGACTAATGGACGATATCGGCTTCCCTTGATTCTGGTCAGACTGGAACCTTCCCTGGCCAATGTTCTTCTGTCTAGGTTCATTTGCATGAAACTAAAAAAATCAGTGTTGATGTTTTCATGCCAGGTTAGCAATATTGCTTGGCAAGATTCAGTACTACATGGACTTTCAACACAGTAGATGGCACTATCCTAAATCTAGACTCATAGCAAAACTCAGCAATATACAACTTTTAGAAATAAAGACGATATCAAAACTTTCAACAATAAGATCTTTGTAGCTTTACTTGCATTAAGCTAATTCAGTGCAAATCTTACTCTTGTGACACAAGCAGAAACTAAACTGACAAATAATTATATGTTTTAACAACAAGACCTTCTATAAAGGTGTTCTCAAAAAAAGAAAAAAATTGGCAAAAGGCTGCATAACAATAACAAATGGACTCTGGTTGTATTCAAGGAAATTGTATACATATGCAAAACTTATGCATGGATTTTCAAATTCGAGATTCCACAAAGTGAACATGCTCAAACATTTATCAATATCAAAATTTTCAAATAAGGACAGACAGGCAGACAGATGGACATAGCGAAATTTAACTTGAATAAGAACAGGTACCTTTAGGATTTCCCTTTTCTGCTCTGTGGTTCTCCTCATATCTACATCCTGTGGCGGTAAATCCTCATACACTGTAGCACGGACATCCGTGCTGGTCGCCAGGGCTCGCCGTGTATCATCATTCCGCGGACTGCTCACCAACATCGGTCTGGCATCTGAGGAGGGCTCAGACTTGGGGGCTGCTGCCAATGCCCGTCGTGTGTGGTCATTTCTTGGTTCAATCTTTTCTACAATGTGATCAGAAGGTTCCAGCACTCTGTTCGTAGAGGAGAAGTAGGTGACCTTGACATTTGGTGGATCAGAGCCTGCACCTTTGGCCCACACAGATACTTCATCCTGAAAGCCAGCAACTGTGGGATGTAAGAGGTCTGTGTCCATATCCTCTAACGATGTACAAACTTCAGAGTCTGACTGGCTGGTCTTGATTTGACCACCCAGTGGTACACTTACGGACTCATGCAGCAATGGCTTTCTGGCACCTCCCAGAAGATTTCCCTCAATCCTGACCAGTTCCTCATCTGTTCCCCTGTTTGCAGCTTGCTTTTCCTCCAACTTGGCCTGCAATCATGAACATTGGTTTCAACTAGATACTACTTTGTGATGAAGTTTTCTTTTGCGATGGATACTTTACCTTGCACAAACAGGGATCTTGCACTTTGTTTAAGGTCAAATTGTATTGTACATGTGTGCACACTTTGAATGATTCAAAATATTTCACAACAAGTAATATGACCAATATACATGGAATATCTGTGCAAAAAAATAACAACTATTTTTCTATTACTTCTTACCAGATCAAATGAGTTTTTAAGCACAAATATACCTGTTTCATCACCTCTGGAACTGCCTCAGGCTTAATTTTGTTCCAAAGTTGGTTTAAGCATCTTTGCAACAATAATTTTTTCTTTCGCCTAAAGAGTGCAAGAGTGTTGAGAAGTATAAAAAAGCCAATCCTGCAGGTGACTGAACACTAAAAACTTTAAAACTGCCCAGTTTACTAATAACTGTACAGTCTTATCAGAATGAAATCATACCAAGCTGTACTCCATGCTTCCACATCAGTGAGACTACTTCGATCTCCATCATATTCACAGGGCTATTAAAATTTTTTTTTTTAAGCTGCAGTAACTGTTACAAATTTTTCAGACTATGAAAGTATTAATACATGTTTGCTTATATGTAAGGCAGATTATAGGATGATATATCAGCATGGAAAAAGTTCCTAATGACATCATGTAATCAAATTTCAGTACACTAAAACAGCCTTCTTTATTAAGTTATACAGGTACACTCTCTTCTTAACTTATTAAACGTATGTAGACTTTTGTAAATTGTATAAATTTTAGTGTGTAAACCACGTTAATGGGGTTTATAATGTTTCATTTTGGGTTATTCAAGGTTTCACATCACACATGTACCTAATAAAACTACTGAACAACTACATTACAACAGTGCAGAGGAATGCCTTACCAGGCCCTTTTGGCACAGCTCAATTGCAACTGGTATCCGTTCCAGTAGATTCCGCACTCTGTGAAGCATCTCATCCGTTCTGTACTTTTCAACTTCTGGAAATCTTGTACTTTCGAGAAACAATAAACAGTCACTGAGTAGCTTAGCCTGTTCTTGAAGTCTTTGTAGTGATGCTTGGCTGAGCTTATCGGTATACATACTGAAAACATTCCACCTCTTGTTCAACATTTTACACTTTGATCTTTGCAGAAATGTAAATTTTTGGTCCTTAGATCTGCTCAACAACTGATCAATCCTAAGTATTTCACCCCTAAAACTGATCAACTGGTACACTTTTTTCTGGGGTAAACTCTGCTGTAACCAGATGCCTTGGCCACCATACAAAACTCCATGTTCCATTTCATCTGGCAATAAGAGTTTTTCTGCAATTTCTTCGAACTGTCTAGTGCCCTTCCACGAACAATCTAAGTGAGCATTCTCCAACGTTTTGCTCAGTCTCTCAAAAGTCACTAAAATATCTTTAGGTACACAACTAGACACATCAAAATTGAACTTTAAGATCTGACTCTGCTCATCGGCATCTGATTGTTCTGATGTTGGTTCAGAAGGTGAGTACAAGTTGCTAGTGGCATTTTCTGAAGTCTGATTTGTGTTCAGAGAAATGAAGTCTGAAGCCTCCATAGACTCCGCAGAGCTATGGATATACCTATAACACTGATTACAGCTGTGACAGTTTTCCTCTCGGCTGAATTCTGGAACCTGCAGTTCTGCAAGACGACGTGTGGCGGAGAGAATTGCAGAGTCAAGGATTTCAAGCACTACCATCAAATATGATATCACCAGTTCTATTTGCGCTTTGCTGCTCTTGAAAAATGAATATTTTGAGAAACGAATCACCTTGGCCAGATGTTGATGGGCTGGAGCTAGGTCACGAAAATGTTGTCTGATAGGTGAAGAAAATCCATTAACAGTGCTCAACAGGACACAAGACTTGTCCAGACTGAAACGGATAGACTGAAAAGCTTTGGCATTCCACAGAACAATTTTCATATGGCCTGCATACTCCTTCATGTAAGATGTTGCCTTCTGTACACTTGATTTAACCTCATTCAGTTTTTTTACAGCCAAATTTAAACCTAATACGTCTGGATTTTTTCCACAGGAATCACACCTGACAGATTCTTGCAAACTGGGTGTTACAGGTGCCCTGTAATTTCTGCTTCTGTCACAATCTCCTTCATTCTTCACATCTCCTTGTGTTAAATTTCCTAAAAATTGTGCACCATCCATTGATGGCTGTTGGATATCATGATCAGCACTCTGCTCAGTCCTGCTGGCAGTAGCTGAGCTGTCAGTGTAACTAGGTAAATTGAGTTTTTCCCAGAGTTTCTTGTAAAACTCTGCTCTGTTCTCCAGCTGGTAGCAATGTGCACCTGGTAAAGATGCAACTTTGTAAAACGGAGAAATACCTAGTGTTAAAAGAGCGTCGTCCACAACAGCATTAAAGTATCTTGCTCGAGAATTGATGAAAGTTGCAAACCAATCTCTGACGGTGTAGTAACAGCCCAATGAACTCACACAGTTCATTGAAATCAAAGTTGGAGGTTTAATTTTATCAGGACTACCTTCCATACTTTGGCACATTCTCATCAAACGATCTGTGACTTTGCGGGTTGCCTTGCGAGTCTTCTTAGAAAGTTCTGAAAATATCTGTGTTCTGGGTAACTTCATGCATCGACAAACTTCCTCCAGAACATCTTCATATACATTGCTGGAGCTTGGAATAAACGCCGAGAGCCAGGTATGCAAAGGTGACATAAAAAGAATATGTGCTCTCTGGCCTTCTTGTTTACGTTTCAGCTTTTCCATTTTGCTAAGTGCTATTTTACATTCTAACTCAAACATATCTGGTACGCTCTCTGACACTGTTTTCGGCAAAGTCTGCGTGTGCTCAGCTTGTAGCATATTCACTGACGTATGCCCCCGAACAACTTCTTGTTTTTCATTTTCTATGTTGCACACGATAGAACTCCAAGACTCTGCAACCACTGGAGTCTGCAGATTTGAACACGGAGGTTGACTGTAGGTTGGTTGAGGAACTTCTGCCGTCATGCTGCCCCAAACCACAAGGGATGATGGTTTGTCCTGAGGTGGAGCAGGACAGGGCTTGGATCCAGTGTTCAGGAGAAACCCTGGCTGATTGTCCCTTTCTTGACTTGGAAGAGAAGAACAATTTGTCATTTCTGACCTACAAACATCAGCAGCAAGGACTCTTCCACCAACATTACTTGAGTGATTTTCTGGCTCCAAATATCTGTCTTCTGCCACACTATTTTCCACATCAAGTTTTAGGTTACTTTTCTGGACCACTGAAGACTTTTGGTTTCCATGTGAACTGTTGGAAGCCTTGGAATAGTGTGAAATAACACTAGCCGAGTCTGAGTCACTATTTTTCAGGTCATCCAATTCCAAGAGTAACCGTGCACGCTCAGAGTCAAGGTCATCCAAAGTCTTTGTTTCAAATTGTCTAACAGGACTTCCTCCGGATCTTAACACAGTATCCACGGAGGCAACTTGTGATATGTAGGGATGAACAGGTTGAATATTTTCCACACGTGATGCCTTTTCTTCTTTAATTGCTGCTTCGTGATCACATTTCTCAACTTCAGCTGCCCTCCCTTCCTCAGTTTTATCATATGAGCCTTGATTCCAGTGTGGATGGTGTGAAGTAATAACTGAAGAAAGACAGCCTTCTTTCTCACCACCAGAGCTATGGTCCAAGCTTTCACAAGGCTCCTTATCATAGCTGTTTTGTTTTGCATGTGAAAGTGACTTACTGTCTTGTGAAGAAACTCTTTGGGAGCGTCTTCTCAAGCTTGGGGACAAGTTTCTTTTCACAGGATGCCTCATTGCGCCTGGAGATGACCGCCTGCTTGAACAACTCGCAGGGCTTCTTGGCGATCTTTTTAATCGTGTCCCTGAACTCTGAGATGGTGACCGTTCACCTTGTGAACGTCGTGTATATCTGGAGGGAGAACTACTTCTGGATCTACCCCTCACACGAGGTCGCGGGCTACTTGAGGAAGACCTTCCATGGACAGGGCTACGTAAAGAGGACCGTCTGTACAGAGGTCTTTTTTCTCTATCCGAATCTGGAGTAAGACTTCTGGAAAAAGATTTAGATGAGTGAGAACATCTCCCCCTACGCCTGTAATGATTTCTGCAAATGGGGGATCTTCTTCTATCCGGGCTTCGGGAGTATGATCTACTGGAGGATTTGCTTCCATGCCTGGGACTACCAGAAGACAACCTTCTGTGCCCTGAATGTCTTCGTCTGGGGCTGTGTGACCTTGACCTGGAGTGAGAGTCCCTGCTGTACCGTCTCCAGGACTTGTATCTGGGGCTGCCTGAAGGGGACCTGTACCTATGACGTCCCCTCTCTGACAAACGACTAGAACCATAGGAAGATGAACGAGTATCTCTGGGTGCTCTGTCATAGTATCTTCCTTCATTGGACGGCGATCGCCTAAACTTCTCCCGTTCCACATGGTGACCAGGACTGGGCGATGAAGACACAGAATGTCGTGAGTGTCTCCGCTTTGACAGACTTTCCGACTTAGACAGTAAACCTCTGTCCCTGGTAGTGCTGTCCATTTCAGGATTATTGATTTCCTTGGTCTGCGTCACATTTGCAGAACTCTCTCTTTCCAGCTTCCTGTTGACCACCGCCTTTTCATTAAGAGAGGTTTGCCTTGTCAGCTGAGATTTTTCACCTGGTTTGGGGCTGATCATGTCTTGAAACCATCTCAATATGTCAGGTGGATCATGGTGATCTCCCGGAGGAAGTCCTGTGTCCTTATATGAATCTACTGTCGCCTCAGATTTTATTTGATCTGGATGAATGTTGACAGCTGTATTGGTTTCAGTATCCAGTTCAACAAAAACATCCTCACTCTTGGTAGCTGTCAAAACAACAACCTGTTTACTGTTTTTCTCCATATTTTTACCACTGTGGGCATCTCTAACCTTCCGATGACATTTTCCACCTGAAACTACAGGTATAGTTTTGTCTGATCTCTTCATCTCTTGTTTTGAAATCCCTTCTTTAACTGTTGACAAAACAGGTATATTTTGGTCCGCACTTTCAGTGTCTTCACACAGCTTTGTTGTGTCTTGGTGTGATTCCTGTTCAATATTAACAATTTCCTCAACAAGCTCAGTCTCAACCTTAATTCCAGATGACTTGTCTACACCGATGCTTACACCTGGCAGAACATCGGTTTCTAGAATGTCGCTTTCTTTTTCAGCTTTTATCAAAGCATTCTCCTCTGGCAAGGCAACACTGTTTACAGGTATGTTCAGATTCAGAGTTTTTCTTACTGATTCAAAGAAATCCATTTTTGTTTTTTTCGGTTCCTCTTTCTTTAAACTGCACAGCTGTGCCATCTGTCCGAGCCACTTAGCAGCAGTCTGTTCCGCAGACTCAGAATTTGTTGTCCTTGGTGTATTTTCAGGCACGTAAGCTGAATATAAGCCATCACTGGGGACTGGGTTGCTGTCACTTTTAGCAGGTGATGGCTGTGGTTTGAAAATATCATCATCATCTGAATCTTCATGTAAAATAGCCAAAGTAATTGATGTTGAATCATAGCCTGGTTCTGGAGATGCAGGTGATAGCATAGTATCCTCTTGGGGTTTTAATGGATAAACAGTATTCTCAGAGGTCTCTGAAACAGTTACAGGCAGCGATATCGGTACAGGTAAAGATGCTGGTACAAGTGACGATGTTGGTGCAGGTACTGGTAATGATGCTGGTACAGGTATTGGTAATGATGTTGGTACAGGTATTGGTAACGATGTTGGTGCGGGTACTGGTAATAATGTCTGCACCGGTAATGAAGTTGGCTGTGGGAGGTGCAGTGGGGACAGAATATCAGCTATCGTGGAGGAAATTTCATTGACTGAGAGGCTTCCTTCCATGTAAGGAAGAATATTGGCTGCGACTCTGTGTATTACGTCCATGGAAACTTCCATCCCTGATTCGCAAAGCAAGGACTCTGCAGCCTGTGTTGCACATTGTGAGGCGGAACTTTGACCAGAGCACAATACTCGGTTGGAGCGGTCATTGCCCTCACGATGGTTTATTTCTGGCCATTTGGGATACATATCTTTCGTGTGACTTTGCTTCATGTGTCTGTCAATGACCGCCTCAATCTCACTGACATCATACAGATTTGAGTCTATGACAGAAGTCCTTTTGGTACTGATACGTGGCTCTTCAGTTGGCTTGCTTTCACCCAGCTCTTTGCTACAGTCGTCGGGTAATGGTTTCACAGGAAAGGCTTCACACACAGTATCACTTTCACACCTGTCCTCAGTTTCCTCATTGGCTGTTCTTTCACAACCTGTGTCCTCTTGTGAAATCTTTGTCCTTTCTATCACATCACTGGATTTCTTATCAGATGCAAAGTCCATAACAACAAGGCTTTCAACATTTGGGCTGTCGGGACTATGGAATACCACATCATCTTCCTTAGGAACTGAACCAATGGTTGCCTGGGCATCCACCTGTACACAGCAGTAGCAACATCATACATTAGCTTGCATTGGGAATATATTATTAACCAACAATATCAGTTTGATCTGATACAAAGCCATGGCAATTAATTTTAGCCCAGCGATGATTTACTAACCAGCACCTAAATACACTTTTGAACAACTGACCAGAACTATTATCTTTAGCCTTCATTTTTAAAAGGAATGGAATATTATCGTGTAGTCCTCACTTTTAAATTGAGCAAAAATCAATAAGGTTGTATTGCTTAAGTAACAAAACTGTGCCAGGCAGTTCCAATAATCTCTCATGGCAGAAGTATAATTTAGATTTCCTTCTTATTACATGTTTAAATTTGTATTTGTAAACTCTTTAAGTGCTACATGATTAAATCGGGAGAAAACCGTCAAAATGATTGCTGAATGCCTGAAATAGAGCAGTTCAAAACTGAACTCAACAAGGCAATCTGAACCAAATAAAACAGGACTTTCACCATCACAACAAACAGAGGATTTGTTTCTCTCTTATATCCTTTTTTAAGTAAGAGCTTGACATTTCTCAAACGTAAAACTTCAGATTGGTTTTTCAACTTGTCACACAAAATAAACCTGCAAATATTTTATCCAAGTCAAAAATATCAGGAGCAGTTATTGCACATGAACTAATGACAAACGAGAATCACAGAATTCATCAAATATGCAAAACTTTTGCATGGATCTCCATGAATTTTGAACTTGACAAAATGAGCCCCAACACAAAATCAGACAACATTTGGAGGAGTTATCATACAGAATCCAAGCATCCATCTAGTTGTAAGGATGGACAGGACCAAATTACTATCTCCCCTTCTACTTAAAATGTAGGACAGTAAACAGCAGAAGAGGAAACAAGTCGATTACACATGTACACACAAACCTTTGATCTGACCAGTAATATCGAAGGTTGGAAGCGAGGATCTGTGGCTGCCTCTGACCAGTGCTTCAGGCCAAATCTGTCCAAATCTAGGCAGAACCTCTTGGCGGGTAAAGGACAAGGCGGGCTTAAACCATCAGGTATGGACACTTCAAAGTGATGAGGTTGCTCATAACTGAAATCATTGTAGTCAATGTCATTGTCATTCGGTGGTGAGGCAAGCTTCCACAGAGGATTGGATTCTGATGGATTCAACAGGGCACCAACAGGGCTTTCACTGTCAGGCTTGGTAAGACAGTCTGTATCCTCAAGGTCACAGACAACGCTGTCTTCAGCCTGTTTAACTTCTTCAGCTTTAGCTGCTGGTTTTGATTTAGCACCTTTTCGTCTTCGCCGCTTCTTGTATCCCATCATCATCCTGTTGACTTTCTTCTTTTTCTTCTTTGGTGGTGTGTTCGGTTTGTGATCGGCTTGGGCTGGACTGTGGGCAACGCTTCCCGCCAGACTGGACGACACGCTGGAAGTGAGACTGGAGCCGTCCATAGAGCTCACTGAGGAGATGACAGAACAAGGAGAGCCTGGAGCTTGTAAAACCGCTGAATGGTTATCTCTTGGCTCAAACACATCATTGCTGGTTTCCTGGACCACCTTTGTGTCATCACCTAAACAAAACAGAGAATGAAGTTTTTATTTCAGTAGTACATTCTTTGCAAATTTGACATCTTAGCTATCCATTCAATCATGCATTACATTCAATCCAGTGATGTTAACAGGTATGCCTCCTGTGTTTCTGATGCATTAAAACCTGATGAACTCAATACCAATTCCCATCCGAACAACTAAGTATAAAAATGTGAACCAAAATTGTTGTTTAGCAGACAGACATCCTATTTATTCACCTGCAATGCTCCTTTACAGTCTGGCAACACAACATTATTTTCTTCCTGGATAGATGGTCCTGACCACCATCCTGATTTCCTTGCAGTTAGTGCGTATATTTTCCACAGAAGAGATCCCATGTTCCTGGTTTAGTTATTTATTTATTTCATTGGTGTCTTACGCTGCACTCAAATATATTTTTCCTATATGACAGGTGCCAGCGTTATGGTGGGAAGAAAGCGGGTAGAGCCTTGGGGAAACCCACCATCATCCGCATGTTGCTGGCAGCCCTTCCCACGTACGGCTGGAGAGGAAGCCAGCATAAGCTGGACTTGAACTCACATTAACCACGCTGGTGTGTTCGAAGTTTCAATCATCACCAATCGAGCACAAAACAATTTGTCCAATTAAAGACTTTTTTTTTCCTTTTCATTATCCTACCATTTTCTCTGGGACTCACTCAAATGACAACCTGTGGGTCCCAGGGACTATCTCTACTGAAAACTTATAAACATCACTGAACTACATTACACATAAGCTGTATATAATTGTTATCAATTCAACCTTGTATTGCACAAAATCTAAATATATATTTATATATATATATTGTTTAATTAATTGTGAAGTATATTTACATTGCACCCACAAATATTTCATGTTTAGGCCCATGAGACATTAGACCAGGCCACCTTGTTGGTAAGTCACCATTGGTGTGAGCTACCGGAGGCAGTGAAGACTGCTGGTTCAAAAGTGACCAATTTCATCTGTTCTAAATTAAAAATTACCTGGAGATGTGTCCTTCACAAAAGTTTTTGAGGTCTTCAATATACTCTTAACTGGAGGTGCTGGGTGATCAGATACAATCTGTGGAGGCTTCAAACTGGCAGTGTCACTGAAAAACAAAAAACACATCAAATTACCAACAACAGGTTAAGATCAAACATATACATTTGACCTTCAAACTCGCCATGTGAATGCTACTCTGAAGAAGCTGAGTTTTCCCAGATGGTGTTTTAAAACCTCTGAAGGGTGGTACACTATTAGGTTTAGAATTTCCTCTCAAAATATAAGTTATGTAATGCTGGTTATTATTTAATTATCAAGCCTGGAGATATGTTCCATTCTTTGATTTGATTGCCATTGGTGGCAGATTCAGTGGCCACCAGAGGACACAGTTTAACATCCCAGTGTTCACGTAATCCAAAACATTGTAACCCAGGCCACCAACTCCACTGACCTTAGACTCTACCTGGAATGTCCATGTCAACAAACTCAGGAGTATTAATTGTAAGGCAGCAACTTGTTGACATTATTAGAGAACTCCCTAGATTGATTAAATCACATTATTAAGTGATGCATAATTAGGATGTATAGCCTGATTTTATCCCAAACTGACAATAACTACCTTGACTCCTCTGCAGAATCAGATGCTAACTTTTGCTGTTGTGGTTCCGGAGCTGATATCAGAGGACATTGATCTGAGTTTTGACTGTCACTGATTAAATCTGCGGGTTGGCCAGATGAGGCCCTCCTTTTCATCAGTCGATATGACTCCAACGTGAGTTTCTGTTTACCAGTCTTTAGTTTCTGTAATGGACTAAGCAGTGGAGTCTGCTCCTGAGTAACATTACCCATAGCCCTAGGGGACATCAATCCATCTCCCTCCACCTGTTGTGAGGGTAAGTTCACATGGGAGACAACTTGTGAAGTATTAAGAACCTGTTTCAACATGGCCACTTGGGACTCGGTGAGATTCTCTTGGACTTTTGACACATTCAAATGCTGGAGATGACCTGGTGGTAGCGTTGATGGGACAGATTTTCCTGCCCCTCCATCTGCAGCAAGAAATGTCCTCGAGTTCAATGGTGCCTGTGGGTCTGTAGAGCACAAGCCATTAGTTTGGGTTGTTGTGTTCAAACGTGTATCTTTCTTTGTATTTGTAACATTTTGGTGGAAGCTTTGTGAAATCTGACCTACTTTCATGACACCAGTTTCAGCCATGACCCCTGTAACAGGTGGGCTTCCTATAATTAATGGCCTATCCAAGTCCCCATGTGGCTGTTCTGACCAATTGGCACTGGAATTCTGGCCTGCTCGTGGGGTAAATCGCACGTCTTCACAAAACCTCTGAGGCCCAGGAGGACAGCCACCTTCCAATGTGGCAGCGTCATTAGTAGCACTAGCTAGTGTGGGAGCCTGTAGTAAAGGCCTCTTGTGTGGAGCTAAAGGCTGGTAGTCCTGCCCGCTAGACAAGGGTTTACAGCTGTCCTGTACAGCGTCTTGCTTGACGATGAACGGAGGGTCCGGGAGAAGGGGTGGCCCTCTGCTCCGCCCCAGGGGGATACCCGAGATGTTAAGCCTGGTGTCGGCCTCCCCTGAGCTATGTCTCTGGCGCTGGAAGCTGGATCTGTGCGGGTATCCAGATCTCCCAGGAACAGTGTCAGTATACCCAGTCATCTCCTCACTAAATAAAGCCCCTTGGCTACCAGGCTCACCTCGATCCTTGACTGAGCGGAAAAAGTTCCAATAAGCACTCTTAAGTGATAGATGGTCAACAGCAGCAGAGTGTTTAGGCCGTTTGTATGTCAGTATTGCGTACGGGAGACACTGACGAGGGCAGGAGGCTGGCAATGCTTCATCCGTGTACTCGTAGAAGAAAATCTGAAAGAACAGTCGAAAACCATTGCTCTCACAATATAGTACGTGTAGCTGAAAGAGAAAGCAACAGCACTGTGCAGTCCTGTACAAAAGCAAAGAAAAATATTAACTTATGGCATGGCCAGTGTCAGTTACTGTTTAACTGTGGCAATAATAGGACATCAACAAGGAAATAACCCAGAATATAGGAAACAATAGTAGAGCAAATTCAATCACCACACAAAAAAACTGGAAAATATGCCGAGGAATCTAGTCCATAACAATGTTCCAACTACATTTCGTGTCAGTTCTTCATTTATAATTAAAGAACATTTAACCGTTAACTCTTTACCTGTGACTTCATGAGCTTAGGGTAGAAGGGGTCTCCAGCCTTGGCACTGATAGCACTGATGTGGCAGTCATAATTCGGTGTGGGTTCTATCACAGTTTCTGACCCATAACATGGCTGCACGGACTTCACTTTACCCATGATCACCTGGCAAAATGTTTAAAATAGTGATACAACAAAGTACATGTGTTCACTTTTTTGTACACATACTACTGATTGATTTATAAGGATGGTGATGATGCCACACTCATGAATTGGTCACATATCACAGTGGTAAGTCTTAGGGGTGAGGGAAAACAGAGTACTTGGGGTGAACCACAGGCCTTTTATGAATAAACTAAGCATGTTAATATGACAATATGTACACCACATGTAAACTAGTGGAAATAAAACCACAGTGGTCTTCAAAAAGCATTAATAGACTACATAAACGTTGACATGTTCATCGTTGACTGCTGCTTTATCACAATCAATGCACCAAACACAGAGAGACCAGAGGAACACTTGAATTCTCTGTCCAAGGCCAGGATTGAACTCGCATACTCTGTGCCCTAAAGATTGAATAACATGCATCTTCACCAATCATCCACTGCAAACTACTTTCATCTCTACTGACATATTTCTTAATAACATGGATTGAAATTTATTCACATCCTTTACCTGAATACACTTGTGACCAGGTGTGCAACTGAGGGTTTAACACCATCTCACATATCCTGCACACATCACTGGCCTAAAGCATGTATATCTGTTTCCCATCTTGCCAAAGAGAGGAAACCTGAACAAGTAAAATTCAAATGTTCCTTTTGCATTTACTGGCCAAACAAAGCTTTGTAGTATTTCTTCTCACCTTGAAAACAATCAGCTTGCAGATAGTAATCAAGGGATATGTCTCAGCAAAGTACAGCTGCACATCTGCATGTTTCCACAGACTCACGCCACTTTTGCTGTTCCCTGATCGCAATGCAGAGAAATCTATGTATTACCTTTCATTGCAACACATGTACGTCACAAGAACATGTCGTTAATTATCAAGCTTATAAAGAGAAGTCATCATCTCATGTTTACATAATAATACCAGAAGTACACTGAAATGCAGTTCTAAGTATGCAATTATATTCTGTTTGTTGGCCTGTCTGTATTTCCTCCAGTCTGATGAAAAGAATATGCAATACTAAGGAATTATAGAAATAAATTTCTGCATGCAAATTGGTCATCTTTCAGTGCAAAATACATTGCAAAGTGTTCATCTAAAAACATCCTGAGGAATTTAGACTGGCTGCTTCCAAGACTAAATGCACCAATCAATGTGCCTACGAGCACACAGATTGAGAATCACATAAAGTCAGAATACTTCTGTCATTGTACTTCTGCCAATATGAATGTATATGTATACGTATCTGTTGGTAAAATGTCTTTTTATTGAGTAAGATGTCCCAGTAGGCATTTCAAACTGGCAAGATTAAATTGCCAATATATGTCAATATATCACAAGTGAATTTCAACAAAGAACACTACACTAATTTGCAGGCCTGTGTAAAAAAAAAAAAGATTAAAATATAATCTTACCCAATGCATTAAGTATTTTGTCTTTCTTCTCCTTGACCTGGAGACCATTTTTGGCGATAGAGTAGGCCAAGAAAGGGTCTTTACATGCCAGGAACATGTACTGGTCTGTCAGGTCTTTAGTGTGTCTCCCTTCATCCTTCAATTCTAACTTCTTTTTTCTGTTGGGAAAGACCACAGTTTATAGTAAACCAGCTGTGTTCAGTTTCAAGAGATTTTCTGTTTGTCTTTTAATTGCTGATAAATTTGTAGCCAGAGTATGAGTCCACTGTTTCAATTGTAATTCTGCACATAGAATTATGGCTTGAAAGTTTTGAACACAGAAAGGAAGGAAGCTCCACAGCACATATTTAATGGTGAATTCAAACTGTCACAGCCCAGGATATGATTAGCTGACGACTCATGCCATTTGAATAAAAAGAAAAGCCTTTTATGTTGCAAGATTTCAATTGTATCAAGTTTTGTGTGAAAAAAGCAGTTTCACTGACAAAATCATGTTAACTGTACATTGAATCGACAGACTAAAATCAAAAGACTGATCCTTAGGCTAATCAATCTGGCATGTACTGCTAGATCATGCCAAAATCTAATGCTCTCCTTTTTATTCAGTGGAATTTAACATTCTTTTCTTTCACAGTAAACATTTTGTCACTTTATTCCTATCATAACATACAAAAAATACTAGCTGATATATACATATATACAATATATAACAGGGCATGCAGACCTGCTGGATCAATCCAGTTACAGATCAAACAAAAGAAACAGTGAAAACAATGAACATGTTAAAAACCACATTACGTGATAGTTTTTTAGTGCTACACACAAGAATTTCCTCAAGAAATGAAGTGACCTGTAAGATTCCTGCAGCTGCTTGTTGACCACAGTGTCCAGGGCATCCAGTGACCATTTCCCAGTGTACACTGACTCCAGGTAGGACCTCTCCACATTGGACACGATCTCCTGAGCATCCCGGCTTCCAACCTCAATACGGATCAAGTTGTCTGAAATCATACAACAGGCTGTGTCACATATAAAGGTAATTAGAGACCAATATGTTGTTTTATGTTATACATCGGTAATACTACAAAAAGTACTGTAAATACATCTACTGACATTAAACGTCAGCATGCTAAATTTCAGTTGACAGGCAAGATGTATGGTAACGTTCAACGAAATGACTTGAGTAGTCTGAGGAGTTGCACAGACAAAAATCATGTCCAAAGACAGGCGCAAGGACAGACATGTAGGGCCATTCGTATATAACCCCATTCTAACTTTGTTGATGCATGAAGGGGTATGTGGTGGGGGAGAGGTCTGTGTGCCCATTAACAACTCTGTACACTGCAGAAGGCCAATGCAGTACAGGTTCTTGTTCATTACATCATGGTTACTCAGGATCCCAATATATCCACTCACGACATTTTACCTAAGTTATTATTCTGTTGACTAAACCTAACCATGTATTATCATGACCTGTAAACCATCAAAATATGAATGTTGTATTCTACATTAACAAACCCTTATACTAAATGAAGAGAATATGTGGTCTAAGCTTAAGTCTTACCTTTTGTCAACTTGCGCTTAACCTTTGGGATACTGAAGTTCAAGTGTCCGTCTATTCCAGCATACGCTGTGGTAGTCATGTTTATTCATGGTCTGGAACAATCACCCTTGAAAAAAGGAAAGAGTAAGTCTTATATAGCTATAATGCATTAAAGCTATTTATGAATAATAATGCTCAGTCAGTAACACGTAATATACTTTAAAACCCTGCAGATGTGCAGGTTTCTAATTCTTTGAGCTGAAGATCAACGATATATACATATAACACTGATGTTGTACCAACAGTTCAACAAAACCTCCTCCAAGACAATCATATACTTAAGTCTTTATAAGCTGAAATTTTGTAGCTTAGATGGGACTGTAAAACCCTATTAGATAAATATAGCATCCATTTTCCCAAGTGTCAAAGTATTGTCTAGGCCATGACTTGCAGAGGAAACCACTTCTATTTAGAATAAAACACTTGAACAGCTCTCCCACTGACAACATATAAGGGGCTTAACTCTTACAGGAAAAAAACATTTCTGTTATTAGTAAATGCATCTTTCCTCAAACTATAAGCCCTGAATTCATTTTCCTAATCTTTCAAACTAGGCACACCAAGAAACAATGTTGATGGTTTCAAGTGTGACAAAGCTTATCTGGTACATTTACAAGTACAATAAAGTGGATCACAGCAGGATTTGTTAAATAGGTGTTCCCTGTATGTATGGTCTTATCAGTGCTTTGTCTACATTAGTGTTGCCAGTTGAGGAAAGAAAAAAGTCTAAAAAGCCATGCACAATATCGGTTTTGTCTATGAACTCACAAATATCTTTCTTCTACATTCTGTTGATCGGGTTATGTCCTTTTGTGTTTAATAATTGGTATGCGAAGACATACTGTTATTTTGCAGTGGAGACTAGGAACATAGTGTTCATTGCTATCCTACCATTTTTGTGTGACATGTAATGTTTACTCTCATTAAGCCTATCATATACCAGGCCTCAGCATTTCCCCTATAATTCCTCCTACTACCAGATGGTGCTAGACTGTATCTACATGTGATTTAGAAGCATAACATCATCAGACAGCAAAAGGGGGCAAAGAGGTGAAGTGGCACGGTTCAGTATTTGATTGGTGCTCATTTACATCACCCAAATTTGTGATGTGAAATTGGGTGTCATCATTTCCTTCATAAAGACAACAAAAAAACAGGCATAGCATTTCACTTTATTAAACAATCTACTCATATATATATATTAAAAAAAAGCAACAAATGTAGAAGACATAATGCAGGAAAATTCATGCACCAAACTCATATTTTTTCGTCTGGCTTGGTGAATCTCAATCTCCTTAACATGCTTTTCAGAGCATTCAACACTTTCGACAACACGTGTGATTCATGGGTTTAAAGCAATGTCCAAAGGTCAAGTGACGACTTTCAAATCCAGAATAACTGTTAACCTATCCTATCATCAACCAATCAAAAACTGTATCCTTTCAGCAATCTGCTTTTGATGCAAGTATTACAAGCAGTTGAAATGCTCCAACTATATAGCCCTTAGGGGTTATTAAATTGCAAATACATGTACTTGCTGTAATATGACCACAAACAGAGTATGTTAAGGTGAAACAAAGAGAATATAGGTAGTAAATTTTCACAGTTATCATGTGAGACAATGAATACGTGCAAATGGTAAATTCAAAACCAAAAACCGGTTCTGCCAGGACTGAGATTGATTGATACATGAAGGTGCTCACACTTTTTTTTTCTTTACTAGTATGACAGCACTCAAATTTATGGGTTCAAGAATCAGAATGGCATACGCTGAGTAAAACAATAACAAGGTAACTGAGAGAGCTGTTGAATGAAACAGAGAAGGATTGGAACATGCAATCTGATAGGCGAAGGGCCTGACAGTCACATCAAGCCAGCGCTTTAACCATTTTTAACCACCTGCATCAGTATGGCCAGACGAATACAATGTGACAGCTATGTGTGCATAATAATCCCCAATTATTCACCATGACTTATGAAGGCAGGTTTTGCAACAATGACAACACAACAATGACGATGCATAATATATTAATACAAGCCTGCAAATAGGTGCTAGACATTTCTGATAATACCCGCTTATAGTCTTTGAATATTTGGTCCACAGGTGTATTACACAGACAATACAGGACTTGCCCCGAAGGGTAAAGGGGTGTTTTAACAGTGTCTGGTACATACTTGCAGGACTGTTAATACATGTACCACACAGAACTCAAAACAAATCGTTGTCTTCATGCTAACTGTCTTCTTTACAATCATCTTAGAAATAAAACACAAAACAGCCTCAATATTTATGCCCATGAAAAACAGTACAAAAAGATAGGATGATGTTCACTCTACATGATGATAAAATTCACATTACATACATACAAATTTCAACAAATACCATGACACTCCCTTGAACAGAGTTAACTTGACAAAAGACAGTCACTAGCCAACATACATGTAAACCTAGTTATGTACAATACATTATTGTGCAGAATGATTACAGTAAACAACTCATTTAAAATCTGTCTAACCCAACATACAGACACATTATCAACAGTACCACTGATGTCTGCTGAAGTACACTGTCCTTTAATTCTGACCAAAAAATGTTGGAAATGTGGTCAGGTAACTATTGTGGAACATTCACAACGTTAACACTTCTCAGTTAATCATCAAGTTCCAAAGACAATCGTCAGAGTTAACAGGTCACCACACTATTTTCACCAAACCTTTTCAAATATATATCATTTTGTAGACTGTGTCATTTACTGGCTAAAGTCATTGTACATGGTTCAATCCAACAGTACTTGTTTTGATTTGACTTGCTTTTCGCAATGTGAGCCTCTTTTAATCATTTCCTACACCCTTTCATAGTCAAAGCTGACAATACTGTTGTTGGATTTGCACTGCAGTTTTGATTTTTGTTTCCTTGATGTATAACAGACACTTTGAGTTTCAACATTATTTCAGTTCTATCAAGATTAGGTCTGACTCCCCTTATATCAGACTAATCCTAATGAATTAGACATTGTATACTATCCACACACTTAACAGAGGTCCATTTCCATCCCCATGTGTAGTGTCCTGTTGACACATAGAGCCTCTGTGATGTTTCTTACGTGTACCTGATACTTCTCCAATCGGCTTTCCTCAGCTGAAGGAACTGTACCCATGTTGAGGCACAATAAGCTGAATCGGCATTTCTCAAGTCTTTACAGTCCAAGCAGGTTGAGGTGAGACAAGCGACATGCTCTCGTAAACTGACGTGACTAAGATTAACTCCTGACTATGGACAAATATGTTCGCGAGAGTTCCCCGCCCATCCTCACAACAGGGGATATGGTTAGAGAGGGCCCAGTTTCCGTTAGTAGTAAATCATAATTGCGCTCACATAACAATATGTCGAATTAATGATAAATTAATCTTATATGGCCACATTTAAAATCTTTCAAATAAATATTTATCCCTGTGGACATCTTTGCTGAGCAAAAAAGTCTGTCCATTGCTTGTGAATGAGAAAGAAGGCGTGTACCATGTAGAGTGTTCAGTTGTTTTCAACCTCTTTGTAGTTCTAGCGTTTTAGCAGTAGCTGCTCTGGGCAGAAAACAACTCTTCTGTAAAAGAAGCATTGCAAAAAGCATCTACGCTTCCGACTCATCTACTTACATCTGAAACATAACGTAATAACGGGTTTTAGTTCTAGACAGTTGCCTCTACCGACGACGATATTAACTGCAATCCTCTCGGGCCAGCTCGCAACCAACCAATGAAAATACTCGGCGCCGAAAGAGCGCCACCTCTCGTCAAAAAAAATTATAACACAAGTATACAATGGCGAAATACATCAACAGGCCACACACCACAATTAATTTCCCATTTACTTACATGTTAACATTTGACTTCACCGCACTGTCCCAAAATCTGCAAGCTCTAAACCCTGCGGGCCTCATAGTCCTTATCCGCTGAGAAAACTCCAGTCAAATTCCTGATAGGGCATGACCGATGAAATTTTTCGCAAAATTTGACAAACAGCTGACAGGGGCCACGCAGTGACAGATCAGTGAGCCCCGATTTATCACTACTTTTGCCTTGTGTGCATCCGCCTCCATTTCCTGAAAAACACTCAAATTTATATCTGGAGTGAACTTTGAAGTCTGTCCTACAAAATGGTACCATTCAACAAGCAGAAAAAATGAAAGAGGGCAGCCCATCGGAGCAAAGGTAAATACCTCTAAAAATAGAAAGGAACTAGCTTCAGACTCAGAAGCATTAATTGCGGTGTGTAGCCGGTCATTTGTTTCTGGATCTGGTTGGGAAATGTGTATTGAATGTTAAAGATATGAATGGTCGATAATGCTCTCTAGACTGTTGATTTCAATCCATTCTAATGAAATCGGTTTATCTGGCTCTGGGCTTATTCTGTGAGCTAAATGGTCTCCCCCGCTATTCAACATTCTGTCATTTCGCCCACCTTGAATGTCAGAAACGATATGAAGGTAGTACATTCAACGTTGTTGAATTAACTCTAGGCCTATAGAACTTATTGGAGTACAAGTGAAGAAATTTCCATTATTACGCTGTATTATTGAATATTTATTTCATGTGCAGAGCCCAGCACCACTTCCATTTTTTTTAAACTAAGAGCGTAAAACAACAGGCCATATAAAATAGGCCTATATAGGTGCCCGTGTATAAATTACAGTCAAACGGTTGGGAGTCAAGTATGACTAACATGTCTATCCAAAGTTACCTTCTGAACAATTTTGTAAATTCAAGGCTTTACCGATAGATTCTCTCTGGAGAATGTGGGACGTTATACAAGTACTGATGTTTACGCTAATGGTTCAGAATGCCCCTCCCCCATCCTTTTTTTTTTGTTTATTCCAGAGAAATAATTGCAGAAATGTACTTTGTTTCATCGATATATGGTAATGTTCTATACTGTATAGTTACCTGGAAATAGTGCATACAATTATAGTTACAATTGTGATCGTTTGTTTGTAAGGGCATGCTCTATTATACAGGTCTAGTCCGCTTTCGGGTTATTTTCACTAAGCTTAGTTTTGCTAACGGCCCCGTTCGGTGATGTGCTTCTTCTTCTGTAATAACTCCGATTTCGAGGCTTCGGATTAAAGTAATGTAATCCCATTTACAGGTACGTAAAATACCATAGAATGTTATGATCATGGTTACAAATGTTCAAGGAACAACTCCGTGTAATAATTGGATTGTTTCTCGGTGAGAAATAAGTAGATTTTTTACAGTAAATAATGTTGATGTGAACAGCTTTCGTTGTATGTAGGAGAGCGGGACTGATGCTCACAGTCTTCTGCTGTTCTATGATCTAACAGATGCGAAGTATATAGTTGTGTGAAAAGGAAGGAAATGTAACTGATAATAGGTTTCTTTGGGGAAAACACCAATGTCGGAGAGGTAATTTTTCTGCATTAGTTTTATAACTAGCCTTAAATTAACTCCACATATGTAAACCATTACGTGATGTCACAACTTCTAGGCGTAGTTCATCATTAGTGAGGTAACGCCGGTGCACAAATTTTGAAAGAATTATGAATATTAATGGTAGGACTAACAGCAGATTGTTTTGAAGCTTTCAATTAATTGCAATGTTGGAACTGTTCAATTAGTAATGTTAGATAACTTTTATGCCCATTTGTGTTTGGCCTATGTGCAAGTACGCGGTAATGCAGTAATGCTCAGTATATGTATTTCTGATAATCTGTGCTTCCAAGTAGTACAGTATATAAGGTTCTGAGTCAGTTAAGAATTGACAGAAACAGTTATTGTCAGAGAGGTTTTATTTATAAGATATCTCATGCTGATTTGTGTACGCCTGAGTCACGTAACAAGAGGCGGAGGCTGTATTACCGTAAAATACCGAAAACATAACCTGTCTTATTTTTGTCAAGTGTAGTCAAGAGATATGACGCAAGTTTAACTGTGACGAGATAATGGAAAGTGTTGGTCCGCATTCCAGCAATGTTTTCCAATGGGTAAACATTACCATGAATGTATTAATAGTTGTTGGTTTTATTTGATGAATTGAGCACCCGTTCGGCGGTGTGCTTCTCCTTCTGTAATAACGCCGATTTCGAGGCTTCAGATTAAAGTAATGTAATCCTATTTACAGCTCTTGAGTACATTCATTCCACCAACCCTTGATTCCACGCTGAATATCCATATCTCAGCCAGGGGTGGGTGACAAATGCAATCTCAGATACTGGCTGTATTGACTGCTGATGACGTCAAACAGGAAGACAGCTCTGCCGACAGATTCCGCATTAACGCACGTTAATGTGCGTTAATATCCCGTGTAGGACGTCTGCATGGGAGATATAATACACGCCTACTCTACATTGTTACCTCGAAATGAACATTTGAATCTGCTGTGCAACATATTTGAACTTTTCGGATATGACGCCATCCAAGAATTTCATACAGGAAACACCGGATCAGCTGTCTCTCCCTGTCTTTTCCCTATCTCCTCTGACACCAGGTTTGCACACTACATTTATTTGATTGCATGGTGTTTTACACCGTACTGAGGAATATATACTTTTATACTTCAGCATTATGGTGGAGGGAACCGGGCAGAACCCGGGGCAAACCCACGATCATCCACAGGCTGCTGAGAGACCTTTCCACATACGACCGGAGAGGAAGCCAGCGTCATCCCGCTGGGGGCGACAACTACAACTGCAACCGCAACTACAACGTCAAGAAAACAGAATGTTCTTTAATCTATAGTGTTGTCCCCACTGGCGAAGTCATGTCGCGACGACATCCATGTTGCCGAGCGAAAACAGAATTGGTTCTGTTTTCTCGGCGACTATTTTCATGTCGGCGACTGTGGGGACGTTATGTAGTTGTAGTTGTGATCGTCGACCGCAGTGGGGATGGGCCTTAAGCTGCATGGGCTTAAACTCACAGCGATCGCATTGGTGAGAGGAACCTGGTTCATTACGCTGCAATAGCGCGCCGAAAAGAAGGTTGCCGAAAAGACTTTTTGTATTGTTTTGGTTAGGATTCAACCTAGCTGCATTAAAAAAAAAACAAAAAAAAAAAACAAAAAAAAACAAAAAAAAAAACCCAAAGTTCCATATGTCCTTAAACCAGTCTGTGAATATTTTGATATGTACCGCGTTAATTGACCAAGACTGGGCCCACCAAATCACACAGTTATATAGTGCCCTCCACACTTCAGCGATCTCTTTTATTTATGTATTTATCCATTTGGTGCGCGTTGAACGCCGTGCTCAAGAACATTTCACATGAAAGGCGACGACCAGCATTATGGTGGGAAGAAATTGGGCAGAGCGCGGAGGAAAGCCACAAGCAACCGCAGACTTTCCCACGTACAGCCGGAGTGGAAGCCAACATGACCTGCACTCACATCTACCGCATTGGTAAAAGGCCCCGGTGTACCGTCGCTGCGAAAGTGCCTTAACCACCTCGGCCACGGAGGCCTCCGCGGAAGTTTCTTTTAATTCAGTTTTATTGAGAAATCGTTTCGTTTACTATTATAATACACGATGCAGTATATTATTACGTCCATTTTTAGTCTCCTACGAAACTTCAGCATAGACAAATCGGTCGTTAATACTTGATGACATGATGTGCCCTCGCCAAAACCCACGTGCGAAATGAAATAATAGTGAGCTTGCACGCCACACGCAAATGTTATTGTTCACTCGTCAAGAAAAATCTACTGAGATTATATTTCCGTCAACTGAATTTCGAGCTTCCATATCGCAAACAGACGATCAGCAAGACTCTCAATATTTGTTATTGACAGTAATGTCGTCAGTGATATTGCGTGTTTGTATATATAGGTCGCTTTAAATTGCAATCCCCGTGTCGGTATATGAGCTATGACGCTCGTTAAGCATGCAGAGACACATTTAGCGACGACTGCAGCCAATGACAGACGAGAATAATTATCGTTACACAGCTTGTAACGTATCTGTGAAGGTGGGAAATGTTGGAATCGGGCCAATTATGAATATTCATGTTGTAGAAGCCCTGAAAAATTTGGCCAATCATCAGCCCTGAAAACGTCACATGACACTAGGCGCAATGTCACATTGCCCCAGCTTTTGATTGTTATGTCCTTATGGTGAATAGGCTGATGTCGGCGCAATAATAATAAAATTGAACTGTATTTATCTTTGTCCAACTGTACAGCCATAGATTCACGTGACAAATCAACCGCTTCCTGTGTTACAATGCTTATGAGTAGTAGTTAGTGTATCCTAGAGGTATTGCATGGTCTTCTGCTGGGATTTGAGGCTCACCACATAATAAGGAAGGGTTCCTTCTTAGTATGTAGTGTGGTGCAGTACGCGAGGCGGGAAAACCCGGGAGCAAGTCGTATGCTGACAAAAAGACATGGTCGTTCACAAACAATCATAAGAAAAATAAATATACATAGGCAGAGATTGTGCTCAGACTGAAAGTCTACTTTCAGGAGACATGGTTGGTCTGAAAAGGTCCATTGGAAAATGCCAGTCACAGTGGTGTCTGGTCTTAGAAAAATATGACAAACCGTCGTCTTCTCGGGACCCTGCACATCGGGCAATTTCTCAGGCTAGGATGAGTGACACAGCGTTGGCAAAGGGTGACATGATGACAAGAGAACATACAGCTGTTAGGCCGATGATTCAGGCATATATACATCTCCTTTCTTGTGAAGGTGGTGGGTTCGTGGAGTGTTGTCCCTGCCTCTGGGATACCGCACATCTATGATTTGGATGTTGTTTTCGTGTTCCGAGTCTTCCGAGTTGTCTGGGTTGTCTGAGGCTGGTAATGCTGGTGGAGATGGAGATGGGACTGTGGATGAAGGTGGTGGTGTTCACTTCCCAAACTCCCTCTGAGCTGTCTGATCTCGGCGTGTGGCCATCCCTTGTTTAGCGTACATCAGCCATTCTTCGGTGTCTTCAAACTGGGTGTTATTTACCAGCTAGTGAGATGGTAATCTAAAAATAAAACGGCCGTGGTAATCGCCTGGGATTAGCTAGTTGAGGATGATCAGGACGGTTGTGATCTGTGAGTACATTATGCCTCGCATGCCTGCTGTCTGGGTGGTCTGTTATACCTTTCATCATAGGTGACACTCTACAGTTTGTTCGTCGCCTGAAGAGTAGCTCTGATCTTGCCAGAATGCAAATAAGTCGAGTAGGTTGTGAATGATTGACGTGGGCCTTTTATAGGTATCAGGAGGATTCTGCTGTTTTTAGAAAATGTCAGAGCGCAACGCTTGGTGAAAGCGGTTTTGTCAGCACAACCTGAATATTGGCTCGAGTTAGGTATAAGAGTAATTGAAACTAGCTCCCTGTATGTGTATACTGTTTTTCCGGAAATAGTACATAGAGGATAGCGGAGCTCGAACCTAAGTGAAAGCGGTTCAGGCCAGCATAGCGTGAATATTGGCTTGAGTATGGGTATAAGGCTTTCATCATTATCACCACCATCTGTAAAAACTAAACTACCGATATATAGAAAAAATAATAAATAAAAAAAGTGGGGGCCTCCGTGGCTCAGTTGGATAGCGGGCTATCGCAGCACGATGACCCAGAAGCCTCCCACCAATGTGGTCGCTGTGAGTTCAAGTCCAGCTCATGCTGGCTTCCTCTCCGGCTGTACGTGGGAAGGTCTGCCAGCAACCTGCGGATGGTCGTGGGTTTCCCCCGTGCTCTGCCCGGTGTCCTCCCACCATAATGTTAGCCGCCGTCGTATACGTGAAATATTCTTGAGTGCAGCGTAAAACACCAATCAAATAAAAAAATAAATATAAGAAAAATCTAAATAAATGAATAAGTAAATAAATAAATAAAATCCAAGTGCTGTCTCCTTATATATATAGAGTATAGATATACCAAAAGGACGTGAAGCTAGCTCTATTTTTACACTGTTTTTCCATAATCACGAGTTACAGTGTAATATAGTGTTTTAAGCCTAGCTCTGTAAATATATGGGAATTTTCTGTGCTTTTGCAGGGAGGTGAATGCTGTTGTAAAAAAATATACTAAAGTAAGTGTATAGCTGTGGCGATGAAATCTGCTTGGTTTCATTTCATACATTGTCGAATCTGCTTCCTGTGACTTAACAAAAGACGGTTCATATTCAGTGCTTGCCACATATGTTGAAACGATGTAGGCAAGTTCAAAAGTATTCAGCGAACCTCGTTCACAACAATGTTACTATCTTAAGACCACCTGCGTTCGATTGGCCTCCTGAATACATCCCGCACTACATTAACTGGGGGTTGTGTTTTATGCGTATGTTTTTCATGGACAAGGGGTGTGGCTTACGTGGATAGTTCTAGGGGTGTCACGGAAGGTCAAGGTGATATTACATACATGCGGCTGGGGAAAACCCAGTCTCTCGACACGACTGGAATTGTCTACGAGTGTTTTTGGCTATATAAAGATGTCTTCCGCGCTGAGTCTGTCACTTTTGTCTGCCGACGTGAGATTGACACGTTGCACGGTCTGCCTGTTCCTGCGTTGCTTCACTATGTCGAAAAGTAAACAGACAACAACAGCAATCATTCCGGCTCAGAAGGAGTCGACAAATGCACAATCTCTACCTAAGATGGACAAGATTGCCCGAGCTGATAAAAAGGCCACGCTAAGGATATTCAACATTGACCAAGGCGTTTCGTATTCAAGTCGTGGGGGATAAGATTACCTTCTTCCAATATTTCGTCCAGTGGATGCCTTTGGCACATTTGACAAGACCTTTGAAGTACAAGCTCGCCTAATGTGGATCTTCTCTATACCTCTAACGAGGAGCAATCTCCAGGAACAGAACAGCTGTTTCGTCAGAGTGGTTATAATTTCTTCAGTTTTTCTGTCTATCCTCTTGAATGAACTGACTGTGGGCTTCTGTCGTGTCCGAACGGCTTGCCACGGTCCGTCAAGGACAAGAGCTTCCCCAGCCAACCACAGCAGCAGCAGCAGAAGCACCAACAACAGCAGCAGCAGCAAACCCAGCCAACCCTCCCGTTGCTGTGGTGACCCGTCTCCGACCACGCCTCCACCCACACCGCTCCTCAAACCCCAGCATTACACCGCTGTGGAAAACCTGATGTGGGACAGTGTGTTGGAATATCTGAACCCACTGATTGTCGATGTCCTGCAAGAGCGGCGTGAAGGTTGCCGTGTTGAACATCGCAACCAGAGTCAGCATTCATGCCTCGTGTCACTGGGCATGGATGACGAAGTTATCGTCGACGCGGCTGTATTGCGCCTAGAGGAGTTCCAGGTGTTGACTAGTTCCAGAATGCAGCTTAACTGGACAGTGACCCCAAGACAAAGTGCGCCATTACATCTACCAAACCCAGGTCCAGAAGCGCAACCCGGATTTCAGTAGGCTATACTTGGAGCGTGTCACCGGGGTTCGGAGTAAGTATGTAACCTACATTTTTTCTTTCGGTATGTGAAAAAAAATTTAAAATTAAAAATAATAAAAATTGACAGTAACTTCGCCAGGTTTCGAATCCATGATCTCTCAGATGCCACATGCCCTGGCTTGTGTATATCTCTAGTCCAGTGTTTCCTGGTATACATTGTTGTGGATAGTCATGTGACCTTCTGCTGAGCTATGTACATGTATGTGCACATGTATGTGTCCTGTTTTTTTTTTCTTCAGTTTTTTTAAATTTTAGACCACGCCGCAGTCCATCCCAGTCCGATTCACGCCGGAGTGGCGATGCATGCATTCTCGATGTCGCCACTTGTGAAGGCTTTCATGTGTGTAGTACATATGTGACGACCGTCAACCGTTACCAAGACAATGACCATGTGTAGACTGGAACAACGCTGAGCCAGGACATGGATACTTCACTGAGCTTTAATATCCTGTAAATATTTGCGTTAGTTTCTAAACTTCCCACGCGGTGGTTTGCTAGGGTTACGGTTCTCGAGTTTTTTGTCTTTTCCTTTTCAGGGTAGTGTGTTTGATGTTGATGTAAAAAACATGGAAAACTATGCTCTCTGTGTTTGTTGTGTTATGGTTGGTAGTGTATGTTTTTTCTTATGACTTTTGAGGTTACCGAGAATGATGGTTGGTGCTGGTATGATTGGTGTTTGTCTGATTGGTATTTTGTTTTCAGGAGCTTTGATTGGTGTTGATTCAGGGTTATTCACATCCAGTCTTGTTTGGTAAGTCCATCTTGCCTAAATAAAAAATCCAGCCGTGGGCGGGGTCTATTATGTATGTCAGTCAGCCAGCGGCGAAATTGCAACAAATGTATACATTTTCTCGCGTTGTTATCAATGAACATTCAAGAATGAATGAAGGCGTGTGTAAATATAGACAGTGACGTGGCACCCGACACGCTTGCAACAAATGTACACATTTTCTCCACGCCTAGTAGTCCAGGATGGAGACTTAGCTTTTAGTCTCGTGAGATGCGAGGTGCCGTACAGGTTTGATCATGACCAAGCCAGCAAAAGGCACGTTAAGACCTTCACTATGAAACAAACGGCTTTGGGCTGGGAAGAGCTCGTCGCTACGGTCACTGATCTCAGTGCGATCTATGATTGAAGATGCTATTGTGAATGCACGCCGGTATACCGTCCTCCGTGTATTCAGCAAAGATGTCTGAGACCGCATAGAGAATCCTAACCCGATTCCCTAATACTGTTACCACTTTGTACCGAAACCCTTTTGACTGCAGGGCAAGCCGTCACCTACAGCCTATCTGGATGTCCGGCGTGAGCCCTCATTCCTCACGCCCTGGATGATCTTGTCTGTGGCTGGCTGTGTCACTCACGCTGCCGGCTCTTAATGTATGATGGGATGGCGTATAAAATAAGGGGGAAAATGCCGTACTTAAACAGTGTTTCTAGGGGAAATCAGTCCGCTATGACTCTCCGCCGCCCTCGTCGCGCAAACCCTCGCCGAGGGAGAGTTCGATCGCGCACCAAGGCACAAAAAAATCTCATGATACGGTCGCTATCGTCTTGCATCAGTTATAGTATGATCCCGATAGCCCAAGTGCATACAGTGGGCTGGCGTCCTTACTGCGGTCGAGTGATCTGAGTGACCAACTCACAGAGGATCAGTACATGGTGTGTATCCTGCAAGAGCGATTGAAGAAGACGCTGTTTGACAAATTCCACTGGTCATTTGAGAATAAGGCGTTACTGGAGAAGTTTCGAGCTGTTTCCCTAGCGTGCATCACCTACGGTGGACGAAATCACCCCGGTACCTAGTCAGCCTTCTACCCCCACCAGTACTACCAGTATTACGAGTACTATCACCCCTACTTTGCGGACTAGGCTTACGCCTACATTACCAAGGGCTGAATCAACCACCCCACAAGCCGAACTGACGACATTCTCACTACAGCCTACAGCCCAGCCATCTATGCCTCCAATAGCACCTCCCTCTGACTTGAATTCATCCCAACCCCAACCGCGTGCCTAGCCAGCTCCATCCTCACCGGCTTAAGGCAACTCAAATTGGCTTGACTTTTCTACCAGATAGACGATGAGGCCACCCTTTTTATCTGCCTTACCAGAGCACCGACCGGCAGTGCCAAATCAATCTTTGTCAAAGGTATCACCGAGCACACCCGGGAACTGATTCATCCCTGCCCACACCCATGTGAAGAAAATGGCCCTGGTCGAACCCCACTTGTTCAGGGGATTGCTTCAGCTGGCCTAGCTTTACACGGTTCCGTCTACTGTCAAAACCATCAACAGGTTAGATGCTGACATGGAAGCCATTTTAAGGAAGAGAACGTTGTCAGATGAAGACAGCATTCGACGGTACCAACGGGTCTGTGAACTGTACTTGACATTTCAAGATCAGTATCACCAAAGACTCACTCCCCGAAACCAGCCACATCTCTACCTAAACCTCCACTCCCACCTGCAGGACCCACGTCATCTCAGGTGGAAGAGGAAGAGAAGGATGAGAAGGGCTTGGGAGATAGGCCCGATGCATGCACACGCCTCATATATGAAACGCGAAACACTCAGTCCTAGGCTCCACTGCTCACCCACCCCGGCATAAGAAGCACAAGAAAGAACACAAAAAGAAGAAAAGAGAGCAGCAGCAGCATACTTCCATCACCATGACCTCGGGTGGACGTCCCGCCAATTCACGGCCCAGTCGTATTATCATCCGATCTCAGCTGTGGTCTCTCTTATTAAAACCACATCTCCAGATACTGGCCAGTTAGTTGAGCCCCTCGACAGGAGATGAACAGCATGTTTTATATGACGTTACCTGGTAGCAGTTCTCTCGTCTATTTTCCACAGAAGACGTTAACATATTACATCACCAAGTTGCCTCAACCGACCCATCTCTCGGACGAATGGGAATGTGGGCCGTCAGAAATGCAGTACCATGGATCATGGTACAATGTCCGAGCCGACGAGGTCTGGTTTACGGTCTACAGATGGAACCACGCCTACAAAACCTTAGTCCTCGAGGGCTATTACTCTACAGCCAGCTTCCTCGCCCTTGAGCTTTATACCTTAAGGGAGATCATGAACATCCCTGAAGGCAATGAGATGCTAAGTAGCCCGGGATATGTGATTTCCTTTGGTGGGAACAACCTGCACGAGACCATCCCTAGATTTTACGTGCATTGAGATCTGATCGAACGCCGTGTAGTGGGAGATACGTTAGCCTCATCGCTTCGCCTGGAGCCGATCCCTGGGGTGTATGAAGATCACATTAGATCACAAGTTTCTTATGCACATCGAGTACATTCATATGCGGCAGAAAAATTTTTCCATCATCGAACTCGACATTAGGACGACACTGGCCGCCTTGTTCCATTTCAGCCTGGGAAAATGGTGGTGACAGCAGTGGAGTTTACCTCTTCTTTAACGAGCGAAAAAAAAACAGTTTCAACTAACTGACGGTAACTACGCCGGTTTGGACCCTGCTATCTCTCAGTGGGACACACGTCAACCTTAGTTCACGTAAGGCCTGGCATCGCTGGTCACTAATGCGGGCAAGAAAGTGGCCAGAAGCGTGGATAAAACAGTGCTGCAAACCGCCCTATGGACTGCCGATGACACGATGAAAGGAGTCCCTCTCAAGCAAGCCCTTAAACGGCAAGGAAAGGCAGCCGGTCAACAGCCGGTAGCGAAAGCCCATCGCGTTCTCGGGCTGTCCACAAACCGTCCGCCACCACATCCAGGTCGACCTGTTCGCCGGCCTGCTATAAAGCCGCCAGCACCTCGTCGGCCTGCCAGTCGAATTGGATAACTACTACCATGGCCTTGCTTCACCCTTACATCAGTGAACAGTGAATTTGATTTGTGGCATTTACCTCCGACCGAAAGCAGTGTACAGGAAGGGTGATGGGCCATTGCCAGCATCGTGGGCGGTGGGCCTGTGGGATTTTTTTTATCAGCAACAGGAATGCGGACGCTTACTTGGACTTGGCCAACTCCTATTGGTATGTGAAAGCTAAAGTTGTGAAGGGGCAAGACGGGGATTTGCCTGACGGGACCCCTTTGGCACCCACTTAACTGTGACTGCATTTTCTGTGGCAGCAAGTAAACATTTCCATCAATAACAAGCTCATCAGTTCCTCCACCAACGTGTACCCTCACCGTGCGTACAAGAGTGACCTGGCGTGCGTTTGTTGTGCTGATAGTGGTCTCGCCGGGGTAACCACCGGTCGCGCTCCGCTTCGTAAGCCTCCCACAGCTCTGGGTTTACCAGAGACTTCCAGTCGGGATCAGATCGTGCCACGTAAGCCGGTGTCAACAGAGGGGTCCCCAAGAGAACCTTTGTCCCGAACATTTCTCATTTTCAAGGTTTTCGGGAGCAAGACCTCGACTTATGCTCTCACAGAGCTTTCCGGTGGTGGTATAGTTGACATGACACCCGTGGAAATGCCAGTAACACTCATGGAACTGCAGCGAGATCAGCATACGTATATAAGGATGCTACAAACATTGTGAAAATGACCAACACCCAATACATTTTTTCATGGGTGATTCAACTTCAACATAACCGTGCTTCATACCTACGCATGTGTGGGCATATATGTAGGTATGTATGCATGCATTTAACATGTCTAAATTGGACAGAGGTCTATATTATAATGCTATAATCTCCAAGTGTTTCGCACATATGTATTTATATACTTTATTTATGTATCACATAGCACGTTACTTAAAAAATAGCACGTCACCCGTCCATCAGGACGAAGCCATCGACAGGGAGTTGTCAGTCTCCGATACGTTTCTCCGTTTTATTCAGACGATGTCGGACGGACGCCCCCAGGTCCACAGCATGTCAATCAAACCACTGCTCGGCCAGTGGGGGTGGTCTCAATTCCTTGGAGCCGGACGTGATAGGTGACATCTGTTCTTTCTCTTCCTGCAACCAACCGATGTAATGCCCAAGAACGGTGCGGGCTGGTCGAGAAACAGCTGTTTTAGGTACGTGGCTAAGGGATACAATCCCATGATTCTGAAATTATAGGTGTCCTGCATAGGTCGGAGGGGCTGAGACACCTCGCGTAGTGCTGGCTGTAAGGGTAGCATGTCGGGTGGAGGTGTGAGGGGATCCGATTCAAACGAGTCAGCATTCAAGACTGTGTCCACGTCACTGGCGGGGAGGCTTCCAAGCTCGTCCCGTACATCCCGTGGCACGCGGGTTGAAGATAGCCTTAGGTGAGGGAGAGTGTAGTAGGCGGCTGGTGGTGATGGGATTCCCGTAGGGACAGACGTTAGGGTGACCGTAGCAGCCTTGGGCGGGCTGATCTCGACTGCAGGTTGGGGTTGGTCTGACATGAGCACCGGTGGAGCGGCCGCAACAGAAAACAAATCATGAGTGGCGTTAATTTAACCCCTACCACAGGCAAGAACACGGGTCATGCCTCCTAATAAAGGTAAGAAGAAGAAAAGCTAGTCGAGGAAATACCATGCCTTAACCCTAAGGCGAAGTTCATCCCGCCTACAGGCGAAGCCCCTGGCCCACTGCACCCAACGCCGGCAATAAAAGGCCTCTAAAACGTGTAAAACTGCAAGCCCAAACCGGAATCACTAGCAGCAGTACAAATCGACGTGCCCGACCTCTAAAATAAACAGCCATTTGATCTACTCATCCTTTTTCAAGGGTCACCATAACGCTGACAAAATAATCTCATCTGGGCACTAGTGGTTTTTATGTATGGTGTGTGTCTGTATATATGTGTTTGTGTGTGCTATGTATCAGGTTTCCCGCCTTCTGTACATGACACATCTTTACCATAGACGTGCATACACACGTCTTTTGACCTAGATATGTAGGCATAGATGCCTGTACGTAAACATGCATAGCTATATACCTGTATAGCTATATATACCTATATGTACATACTTACATATACTTATATATAAGTATATATAGGTATGTATAATATATATATATATATATATATATATATATATATATATATATATATATATATACGCGTACCTATCATGTACTCCGTTTACCCAACTGACCTACATGGTAGGTTTGGTATTGCTATACTTTACACACGGTCATTCTCTTACGCCTTCATTTACTGACGGTTTTCATTCATAACAGCCAGAGAAATGTATACATTTGTTGCAAACCCACTTCATTTGTTTATTTATTTACTTGTTTATTTATTATTTAGATTTTAGATTCGTCATGTGTGTGTGTGTTTGATTTTATTAGCCTCATATGTAGCTCAAGCCGATATTCACGCTGTGCCGGCCTTCAGCCGGACTGATCGCCGCATACTGGCAAACCTACTCATCCGCAGTACAAACCGATCACCGGTCAAATAATTCCAACAGCACCGCGGCAAATACGGCTTTCACCAAGGGTCGTGCTTGACATTTACTAAAAAAAGTAGAACCCTCCCAATTCCTATACATGCTGCGCGACAAGCCTTCACAACTCACTAGACTACTGACAAATTTCCAGCTGAGCAAGCTCAAAAACGAGTAGAAGAATTAGAGCATATCTATATCCAGGCCTGTCGGGATTACTACAAGCCAGACAAGAATTACGACGGAACAGATGGGAGACGGGTCCTGCAAACCGCCCTAGAAAAATGCAACCAAGCATAGGGGGATATTCTTCGCGCGAGAGTCGACCAGTAAGAATAGCAACACCGCCGACCCTATCCAAAAAACTTTACGGAAATCTATGCAGGGCTCGCTCTCGGCAGGGGATGCCTATCAAAGCGACCAATTCCACCTCCCCCCGGCAGACCTGGATGAAGATTATGAAACCAACAGCATTTTTCTCGCAACAGCCTTAGCTGTTAGCCTCAAGGCTAAGCTGTTTTCCAACGGTCCTTTTTAGGACCATCCATGTCTCCCAACAGTAGACGTTCAATCTGAGCACAATTTCTGTCTATTTATATATTTTTTTCTCTGATTATCTATTGTGTAAGACTGTGAATGTATGTGAGTATGCATAAAGGCTGACAGTCAGTCAGCAGATGACCTACTCCCAGATTTTTCCCGCCATGAGTGACGTCACATATGACGTTTCAGGAGAAGCCCAAGCTCAGACATTTAACACGTTCATTCATGAAGTCACTCACACACACGTAGACACACACACACGCTCGAGAATGTTACACGCTCCACTCCCTCAAACGATTTTACTTATGACGTGCTATAACACTACATACAAAGAACATTGCCTTACTTACCATGTACTATATAACACCACGCCTCCGCCTTACCTACACCTCCGCTGTGGATGTATACTCTATGATAATAACAGTATGATATTCAAATATTATCTTGTGTTCACAATAAAATATATAAAAAAACCAAAATAATTAAAGCTGTTATTCAACACCGTTGCCGCAGTCCACACTATTACCTATGTACCTAATCTGTCAACTTCATGGTAATAAAAAAGACGAAAAAAAAATGAAATGATTGAGAAGGGACGAACTGGATTTGAACCCATGACTGTCATATGGAATGGGCCTATTACTAAAACTGGCGTGGAAACAGTTCAGTTTTGATCCTTTGCCCATAGTCCATAACAAAAGACATAAAACATACAGTGTAGCAAGGATAATCTCCATTCTCATCTTAAACTGCACTCAGTAATGTCCTGCTTTACAGCTATAACGGTTTCCTATCACGCGATCTCTAAATGTGGGCAAATGTTGCTTTTTCGCATTTTGTATAGTGCATAGCTGGCCCTCAGCACTACAGCTGGGGAAAATTGAATGTTTCGAACTTTGATTCCCCTCAAAAGTATACATCTCAGACAAAAAGGAAGATAAGATTCGTAATGAGGACGTCAAACTACATCAGGTAGCATACTTTAAGTATTTAAGTTCAAAAACTTTTGATCACGTGACAACTTCGGTAATCAGTACATTTCCACAGTTTTCAAGATATGCAAATGATTTTTGCACACGTAATTTGCCCCGACGTATTGTGGCTGCATTTTATCAGTCGGACAAGGCTTTCTTGATAAAATGATATGCATTATATCCATGGCAATATGGCGTCCAAAGTAGGTCAGGTTGAAAAATTGAAGTATGTGCGGAAAAAATTTCCATGTAAAAATGATAAGAAATGGATTGTATTTGAACCTCAAAGTGCTAGAACTAGTCCACAGTGCGTGATAATTTCACGATACTTAAACAAAAAAGAGAGAAAAAAGACTGGGAGGATTTAGCTGGATTTGAACCTGAGACTGCCAATTACAACCTTCACTGGGGCTATGGTGAAAGCCAGTGAAAAGAAACTAAACAGTGCTCTCAGATACCAGGACTCGGTCAGCATGTATAGAGAGATTGTGCCTTTGATCTGCTGCTTCTGGCGCCAGAGAGAATTACAATATCTGCCCTCTGGCCAGTAAATGGTTTCGTGAAGTCCTGCACAAAGGTCCCATGTTAATTAAATGTGAAAGTTTTGAAAAATTTATGTTTTTTTTTTTGGGCAAAAACTTAAAAACTGTACAATGTAGACAACTAATTTTGCAGATTTGTAACTCTGACAAGCAGCACCAGATAATATGTTTGGTTAGTCCTTTTAAGCAGCATTTAGAGGTCACGTAAATTTTACATAACTTCCGAGGTCAATTACAGCCTAATTTGCATATCAGATTTAACGTGTGAAGGAAACTGAGTGGAGGCATTCACCTACAAACAAGAAATAGAATTTCCTCCCGACAGGTAAAACCGTTTGTGATCAGATGATTTTATCAGCCGAATAATGAAATTCAAAATTTCTGCTAAACCACATGACTGGCCAATGAACATTAAACGTCAAAAGTTGTATCATATGCTGATTATCAAGACTGCAAAATTCAGGTTCTCTACCTTTAGTACTTTGGCAGATATTGCAATTTTACGACAGGATTAAAAATAATAATTCTAATCAAAATTCAAGCTGTTATCCAACCGCGATGACGGGGTCCACACTATTACCTATTTACCACACCTGGTAGTCCCCTGATAACTTCATAGTAAGAAAAAAAGAGAAAAAAAAGACTGAAAAGATTGAAAAAGACCGAGCTGGATTTGAACCCGTGACTACCAGGTATCATGTACAATAGACCTAGTACTAAGAACCAGCGAGGACTAAACATAATAATAATAACAATAATAATAATAATAATAATCCGAACGATTTCAACACGTGTTCCACAGGGAATCTGTGTGGAGCCCTAATAATAATTATAATCCGAACGATTTCAAGATTTTAGGGGTCCACCTGTGTGGACTTCGCCGGTGTGGACCCCTAAGAAACTTACAGTTGTCCGCTTTCCTGTATCACAATCTCCGTACTGCGTCCTACGACGCCGGTAAATGTTTGACATGCGGTTAAACAGCCGATCAGTCTTGAAAAGCATACGAAAGTTTCCTCGACTGGTGAGCTTCACGTTTGTGCCGATTTAGGCTGTGACGATGCTCAAACACACCCCAACACATACCACAAAAGAATCGCATACTCGTCTTGTACCTATAGCTAGCTATATATACATGTATCACAAGTCTAACTACAACTCTCCCAACGCGTGTATTCTTGGCTTAGCGGCAAACATACGAATGACTCATTATTCACACATGCAGACGTTTACATACCTTTATCGACTATTCTAGATCGTTCTCCATATTCATACATTCATGTTCGATTTTATATTCTCACCACGAATCAACAGTCATTTTCCAGAACATTCCACTACCTTCACACACACCACAGGAGGGGATTACCCCAATTTTTTTTATACTAAACCACACCCACTACAGGGGATTCCCGGAATTTCTTCCAGAGCATTCCTTACCACCTAATTACATACAACGTACAAGCCCGTACTTATTATGTACTGCGGTGCTGCACCGCGCAACATACAAAAAAGGAAACCTCCTGAGCCTCAGTATATAAAAAGAAGGGGCGAGGCTCTGAGCCTCAAATCCCATAAGAAAACCACAAAATACCTCTACGCCACGCTTACTACTACTCTTAGGTATTGAACAGAAGGTTGCAGTAATTTGTCTAGGGGTGCTAGGAAGAACACCGCCTCGGGGGAACCATTCCATGAAAACGAGAGGATTTCCTGGCAACATTTCCCTTAACCTAGTTTTACTTACAGAGAAAAGGAATCTGTTCGGAATACCCTGCTATGTTCGGGATATTTTCTGATGTCTACTGCCAGTTAATTAGTTATATATGTAAGCAGGCGGAGGCGAAGCTACGAGGGACTAAAAGACCCGGAAAGACGTGCGACGCTGTAGCCACGAAGTTACCCGACTGAAGTCCGAACACGGTGGTTTTGAAACAAAAGAAGGTGAAACTATTGATTTGGGTATCTGGCGTTTGTGTCTTTATTTTTCATATTTTTCGTCTCGTCACTTCATCTTGGAACCGATGGTGTGTGGGAGCGTCGGAGCAATGTGGTGATCATCTGCAATTTATCTGATATACATTGTAGAATTTTTAAAATATTTTTACACCCCTCTGGAAAGCTCTGGGAATGGATTGAAGTTTATAGTAAAAGACAGCTCATGACTCAGGTACTGTTCACTAAAAAGATTATAAAATTCTCTTTTGAATGTAAAAACCTATTTGAAGTTGTATGAATTCGTTCCTGAATTATCTGTTTGAAGTGTGGAATGTTTGCTGCCGACTGGGGATCTGAAGGCGCCCGTGCTTCTAGGCTTATGAGAGATTGAACAATCAGAGGGCTAGGAGATTTCAGCTGTTTATTAGCAGCGACGTAGATGTTTTGAGTTGTCAGAATGTATCGTATCGTATATAAGATGTAACAACATCGGGACAAGACACTGTTTTAATGTTATATGTTTTAATTATAATAAGTACATGCACAACACAAGTTTTTCCAGACCCTTGTGTTGGGGCAGGAGTAAGTTTCTTGATTATTTCATGTTATAAATTTACAGATCTACTTAAGTTTCAACGACATCCCTCGCAGCTTACTACAGTCTCCAGTGAAAAGAGTGTTCCGCACTTGGAACACTTATGTCACAGACCTGACAGAATGCCCGCCTTTCAAACTAGCCGACTGAAAAAAAAAAGAGTTTATAGAGTAGTAGTATACAGACTGGGGGTGATGGACCACCTGGTGCTGGGAACCGCCCCATCCCCCTACAGACCCCTCAGCGGGTGTTCAGACTCCGGGCACATCAAGCCATATGGTGTCCAGCTACAAAGCACACAAAACCCTATAGATCTCTCCTGTAGTCCGTTAGGGTTTGAATTTTGTTCACTTCAGTGAATCACTTCTTAGTCGAGGACTAAGTTTACAAGACTGAATTAGATCATTTATTTTATCTTTGATTATAGACATTTCGTATGTCTGGTCTTGTATGGCGTCGTAAAGTTTTTGTAGAATACATACAGCTACACCCCACCTGACCCAACTTGAGGTTACAATGAGTGTATTGGATAAGGCGATGGACACATCTTAGTCGACTTGTGAGTAATCCTACAAGTATATCGAACGCCGATATCCCATCTCTCTGTCGAAACCTTTAATCGGTGGATAGTTCTTTCATGAGGACTGCACGAGCTTCGTCCTGCTCCTGCTGCACTTACTCGTCCCTCGTTTTCTTATCTGATAAAATCAAGTTATGTGCTGTACCGACGCGAATCTGTTGTTCCATTTCTCGGTATTTTTCAACCTCACCGAGTATTAACTGAAACTCGGTAACAGAAATCTGACCGTCAATCTGCACTGTAGAAACGTGGTCGGTGATTGTATTAAGTCTACTCTCAGCCAGTAAGCGAATTTCATTGCGTTTCTTACCTTGGACGGACAGGCGCCGGCTTACAAACTTACCCACCCCACTGAGAAGGCCGCAGGCTAATGCCGCGCCTTCCATGCCTATAAGTATAGGCGTCGCAGTTATCATGGACAACTCTCCGATACCTGCGACTCCCAGACCCACATTTGCCGTGAGTAGCGCGGTATCAATACCATCAACTGCGTTGACTGTCCTGCGGTATTTTTCGTATAGAGCGGCTCTGGCGTATCTTTTACTTTCGAACTCTTTTTTCAGAGTGCTAATATGTTGTAATCTATCCTCGTGCGGATCGTCAGTCGGGGGGGGGGAGGATGGATCTGATGCTGGATACAGTTGCGCCATGTTTATGTAGACGCCGCAATAATGTTCATTTCTAGATCTGACACGAGTTTAACCTTTATTCTCAGCCGTTTCAACTAAATGCCATGCTCTAGATTTATTCGATTTACCTTCATCGTTTGTGCCGCAGCGGCCTGGACATTGTCTAGCGTTGACTCAACTTTATGAGATCTCGGGAGCATATATACAATGATAGTTACACTTTTACCGACATGCTCTTCTGGTCACTGGCTCCTCAAGCCACGAAGGATGTGGAAGGGATTGAGAACTGGATTAGAGCCCAATACAATATCCAGAATGATAACAGAATGGTCGGGTGGGGGGAGGTAACCGAGGTATGATGCTGCCTCTGGACCTCATCCAATAGTATGGCACCCTTCCGGCGATTTCATCACATGAACTGGATCTCCCTGGGCCATTTATGAGAGGAAAGCCGCACCGCTATTAAAAAACTTTCGCACAACACCATCCTTTGCTGTTTGCACCAGGACAGTGGTCACAGCCAGATCAGTGTCCCATTTCGGATCATCCGATCGAGCGAGACCCCATACCCTATCATCAGGATTATCAGATAGAACCAGGATGACTTTTGGTGCGGAGACGGGGCTTTGATATTTACATCGGCGAGCTCATGTAACTTTTGCGGCTTTCCGGATCCCCCAACCGCACTTTCTTTCGTGAATAAACACCTTGCTGGAATTGGACGGCGTAAATCCGCCCATCCACCCCTTGCCGTTCAAAACCATCGATATCTGCCAGATCCAATAAGGCGATGTCAGTGCAATTAGGGCCCTTTGAGTCCATCACGTTGGCGAAGGTGTAAAGTTACGCTTAAGTACGCTATATCTACAGGTTGACTACAATTGTATAACAGCTTTATAGAAAGCCCCGGCACAAGGCCAGCCGACAGCTTTTTGTACCGTGGATTGGCAAAATACCGAAAATCAACAGCGGTACATTGGTTGAGAAATGGCACATGAATCCAAAAGCGTGGTGGCAGACCCAACTCAATCTCGCCGTATGGTGCGCCACGACCGGTTGTGGGGTGGCAAAGGAAAATCACCTTATAGCCAACACAGAACTAAGCAACTCTGTGTTCCACTTCCACGTGTACTATCAAATGCGCCGTATTCTGGAAGAGATTAAGGCACCACTTCCACAAGACGATACATGGAGTCCGACTGACAACCACTACGACCGGCGGGCATACGAGCGGATTTGCGCCGGGTTTCGGGTCCCCCCAGAGTCAGATTGGCGGCAAAAAAGAAGTGGAAACCACGAGCTAGGCGCGGCTTATTATTATGTCATGACGGCAGGATACGTGAAATCACATTACGACTACGATACTAAGCGCATGTCATTCTAGTGAAAACCAGAAAAGTTCCACATCGATTTTATTTCGCAAGGCAGGGAGGCCAATCAAGCATGAGCCACCTTCATCCTCGACAGGCCTTACCCAAACAGGCATGGGACGCGTGAATGATAACATTCTGACTTATGTTTGGGCAATCCTCAGATCACAGGCACAGACCCGCAGCAGTATCTTAGGCATGAAGGGCACGGCATTTGTCGGGCAGAAGCAGTGCGTAGGTAGTGTCGAAGACGCTATAGCCAGACCTGGTGACTTGCCTCGGCCATAGAGCGGTACCAGAACGTCCTGAGGTACGCCCGCTCTAAGATGCGTTTGGCGTGGGTCTGTACATGGCGCCAAGTAATATGGATCTGCGAATCGGAAAAATCAGTGGCTGTAACAACGAGATCGTCATAGCCACCGCAGACCATAAACTCTGGGTCAACGGAGACGTAAATTTCCCTTCGGGGTCTGGGTCTCGGCCAGTTGAGGGGATGAGCCCCCCCCCTCCATGGCGTTGTAGTCGTCATGTACCGCTGACTGGAGGAGCTCCTGATGCATGAGCACTTGTGGCACCGATATCGATGTCAGCATCAGCTGTGGGTTCTATGGGAACGGTCTCTTCATCGTCTTCTACATCGTCGTGGTGAAACGTTGGGTTATTGAAATTAAAGTCTGCAATGTTGGGTATTACTATGACTTCAAACGTATACGGACGCAAACTCAATCCTTACTGCTGCCTGAGAACCCCTTTGGCTTTAAGGGTGTGCACCAGTCGGTTGTTGTGACGAACAACCCCAGCACGATCAATCAGAACCAACAGCTTCTCGTTCGGTCCCCAAATCTCGGCGCCATCACGCCATTGTCCCTGGGACCGCGAGACTTGCTTTCACAATCTCCCTGACCTCGGACGACGACGAGCGGACAGTAGTCCAGAACCTTGGTCGTGCATTGGCAAAAAAAGACTAGGACCAATATCAGCGACAATGAGGTGTTGTGGATCTATGACAGCGACGTCTACTACTACTACATGGACCTTTGGAAGGCGGCCCAGGAGAGAGAGAATGCCCAGTAAAAGGGCACTGACACTACGGTCGACCGAAGTGCTACCAAAATCCACCTTGGTGTAGTGCCTGGCGCGCCCGCTGCCGCTGACACTGCTATCGCAGGTGTCTATGGCAACCGATACTACATCCCCCTGGACTTAGAGTTGCTAGAGAGCCACATGGGGAACAGGCTCGAATACGAGCTAACCTTCAACGACTACAGCCGCGTCATCCTGGCCACAGGAGACGTTGCTGACCTGGCAGCCACCGGTTACACCATCGATAACATCAGCCTGACGTTCGACATGGTCACACAATTCGAGCTTGCTCGGATGATCCATAGCCATATTGCCGGCCGTCTGGTAATACTGTACGACTGCGTGCTCCGACACAGCCAAGTCAGTCATGACAAGAGCGATAGTCTGTGGAACATAAACCTCAAAGTACCCGCCCGCCGTATGAAAGGCATCTGCTGCTGGAGGACCCAGCCGGGGCCTTCTAGCGGGACACCGAAGCTTTCTACAACCCCAAAATAACCAAGGTGGAGGTGACAATTGAGGGTGTCCCCAACGAGCGGTACAGCCAGGGCCTGCGTGCTTACCAGCAGTGGGATGAGGCCAGGAAGTTCTTTGCAGCGGGCTGCAAGCGCCATCCTGAGGTGGCCCATGGTCGCCCTGTGGCTTGACCTCCGCTCCAATGACGACAAGCAACTAAACGGCAGCGGGCGGCGCATCGACAACGCCAGTGAGGGAGTGATATTCAGATCACAGCACTGGAAGCGGGCGCTTTGAACATCTACCTTTAAGTGATCATGGACCAGCTCAACAACGAGGACGGCCGATTCGTCCCAGTGCTGTTCTAGCAGCCTCTGGTCAAGTGGCCCCAACTCGGCAATTATCTGCGGAATGATGGGGTGTGGGAAAACCCTTTTCACACTCAACCTCCTGGAGGGTTCCGTATCGCGGCTTCTTTTAACACATTGTTGTCCTGTGTCCCACTATACGGTGAGAATCGGGTGTATCAAGAGTGTACCTGGGTGTGGAGCGACACAGAGGTCTATGTCGTAGACCCAGGTGAAAGGCTCCATGAATACCTCCGTGCCTTCTACCCGCTGTCCCACGGCAAGCCAACCTTATACATCACTGACGAATGCTCGGCCACAAAGGCGCTGATTAAAAAGAAAGACATGCTCTCTGAGTTGGCCTTCTCAGGCAAACACGCGTAGCAACGCGCCTGGGTGCTCACTCAGAAATATAACTCGGTCTTGAAGGATCGGGTCTCCATCTTCCGCTGCAAAGAAAGAGGCTCGTTTGAAGAATGCCTCCGAGAAAATGATGTGATCCCTCCGGAGGCGCGGACCAGAGCAAGGCAGCAGATGGCCCAAACAAAGCATGCCAGCCTTCTGTTGAAGGCTGATCAGTCGGCTGCATACCACGTGCTATAGTGTGCGAGACACTGTTCCTTAACAGCTGCTGGCTGGAGCAATTTTCCCTGCAAATAATTACCTTTAGTGTGATCGCATGGGCTGCATGCGAATATATTAGAGCTAAGACGATAGTGCTCTATATTGCGCGTTGCATGCGATCTGTGACTCGCCAGGCGAATATGGACGAATTGGACGAATAGATCCACGCAGACGCTGAGGCTGCGTTCACGTTTGGACAAAAGAAACAGAAGGAGCCATTGGAGGAACAGGCAGAAGCGCGTGCTGCCAATCTCAAGCTTGCTGATCGGGAAAGGCTTGCTGTGCTGGCAGCCGGGGAGGGGGGAGGGTCAGGTCAAACAGTACCGTGGGAAGGCAGGGACCGTGGACCAAATTGAATCGTTGGACGAGGACGAGGTCGAGAGGGTCTATGCCCGCTACGATGCAAGACTAGGCGCGGCCATGACGAAAACGATAGGCCAAGGTGCACTACAATTGTACTCAGGGATGGCCAGCATGTTTCTTCCAATCCCATCCGAGAACCGACGGGCGCTTGTGCACGACCTGAAGACCGACTCCTTTGTTGGACATGCGATTAGTAGTGCTTCCTGTGTGCTCTATCACCGCTACGGCATGTTGTTACCGCCGCTAACCGCTGCTGTTACCACATCCAATCACTGTCAATTTGAACACCAATGCTCTCGGATAATGAAAGATGGCAACGAACCCGACTCTTCCTTCGGAGCACCGAGCGAACCCGCCGGAGGAGACACCTCCGGTGGAGTGACAGACAAGAAGAAAATGAAAGACCTGAAGAAGATGGCTGTCGGGCGTGCCGGGGCCGCAGCCGGAAAGGTCAAACATGAACGACTGCTTGAACAGATTCGGGCAGCCAAGGAATCACAACACCATGGTGTTTCTGTTGCTGCTGCAACAGCAGGACGCCCCAGAATGGAGGGAACCTGTTTCAGGGTCTCTTGGTGTTGCAGAGGAGGCCAACTGGACCCAACATATCATTGGGGTAGCTGGCCTTGCAGGTGTATATTATATATGTACTCATCACCAGCAGCTACCGCCTCTTCCTGTTGCAGGGCAACTACAGAAAACAGCACAAGTCACCTCTAAGTTCCCCTCAGTCGTCTCTGGCTTAGCTATGGGATTCTCCAGATTGGGTAAGATGTTAATTGGATGTGCCCTTTCCAAGCTACACTTCACCCACCCACCCCCGGGATATCGGGATGGTGGTCGTGGACGTGGCCCTCGCGATGGCAACCAAGGACATGCTAATTAAACAGGGGATCATTCCAGCAGATATTATGAAATAGAAATTGCCTCGATCGCAATGATGGTTGGGGGCGCTCTCGTAAATACACTTGTTTTCTCAGGCAGTAACTTTCTCTTCCCAGCTCTTCAAAGCTCCGGGGTTGATGCAGAGCGTAAACGCCACGATAAAGCTAAAGAACAGCTCCAGGCGGCGCAGTCTCAAAAAAGAACAAGGCGTCTGGACTGGAGTAATGAAGAACTTCGTCGACAGGGGCACGCAGAGCGCACATTTCGCGATGTCGACACCGCGATGCCCGAGTACGCTCAGGTAACAGGGAAAACTCTTAGCTTCACAGGGCCCGAACCTCTCCGAAACCATTTCTATACACCGTCCGAGGGTCAAAAAGAACGCGAGATCGCCTTCATCCTCCTCGGGATGGGTGTGACTGGACTGGTCGCCTATAAACTCGCCGAGTAATCCGAAAAGACTGTGCTGGACTCTAGTAAGAGCTCCTCGCCGCAATGGCGGGCACGACATGAGTAATGAGGCTCGAATTATTTTTCCATACCGCTTGTACATACCGCTTGGATACCACACATGATGTGTTGTTGCCCACAAGAGCTATACTCCGCGTTGCTAGAGGTTGACTACCGTGCCTATGTCAACAAGATTCCTGGTCCTTTGGCCCATGTACTGACTCGTACAGCAGAAAATTCGCTCGATCTCTGGCGGCTATGCGTTTAGCAGCGGAGCTTGTTTCCGCCCTCCAGCACTTCCTGACGACGACCGGGCAGCTGCTTGAGCCTGCAACTTCCGCCTGTTGGGGGCTAATGAGTCTGATGGAATACCTCGCAATCCTCCCCATGGCCGACAGCAAGGTATCATAGCCCTAAGGGCTACTAGGCAGTGAGGATGGAGGTATTTTTCCATACGATTTGTATATATCACTTGGATATATCACAAAAATACTGTTATACGTTTCGCATCAAAGATGCTGAACGGCCGGAGCAGCCTGCGGGCGACGACGGCAGCTGCCTGAGACTGTGGCTACCGCGTGTTGGAAACTGATCACACTGCTGGAATACCTTGCTTATGGTGTCTACTACTATGGTCGAACAGTTGTTTAATCGTCTGTGGAAGACATACTATAGCTCCAAGGGCTACTGGAAAGGCATTGCCGCCATCAAGAAACGAGCTTGTGCTTTGAAGGTCTCTGAAGGTACAGCTCGCGATTGGTTCAGGTACCAGGCCATCTGGCAGATTTTTCTACCAGGCCCTCAACATACACCGCGTCCAAAGTTTAACGTTGACGTGCCAAACAAGGTCTACCAAGCTGACCTGCTCTATCTCCCTCACGACAAGGTGGATAAGCACACCTGCAAGTATGCCGTCACAAAGGTCAATGTCGCCAGCCGCCATTCAAAGCAGCTGAGCTCCTAACCAAAAAAGGAGCCCAAGAGGTTGCTGAATATTTGGGCCATATCTATAAGCGGGGAACTCTGTGTTGGTCTAAACTGCTGCAGGCCGACCCTGGGCGTGAGTTTATGGGTCCAGTGAACCAGCTTCTGGCAAAACACAGTGTGACCGTCAGGCGCGGACGAGTGGACATCTATCGAGACCAAGGCGTCGTTGAACGCTTCAACAGGACCTTGGCCGAGCGACTATTTGGACACCAGTACGCCCTAGAGATGCGTTTGCCTTGTGGGCGTTTTTTTTTTGTGGGTGGCTCGCTTAGCCGCAGTCCTTCCGACTTTGAGCGAAGAAGTGACCCGGCTCACTGGTAAGCGGCCTTCTGAGCCCATCAAGGCAAGAAAACTGGCAAAAAAACCCTCGTCCACTGTTTCAGACCGTCCTGTGGGCCTTCGCGAACAGAAGCTCCCTTCTCGGGTTAGCCTATACCAGCCAGGCGAGCTGGAGCTTGGTCGCCGTCGAGCGACTGATCCAGGGTCGTCCCTGGATGTGTATCGACTCGGGCCCACGGTAGCTAAACCCGATGAGCCTGTGCTGTACTTCCTGGTCGCAAAGGAGGTTTGTCCGCGAGGAACTTCTCGTGGTGCCACCTGACACTCAACCTCCGGTTGATAGGGCCCTACAGCGCCGCTAGGAGCCCAGCCTCCAGGAAAGGTATCTTTGTGTCCATAGGCCAGCGTGTCCCCCCCATTTTCAGCTATTCAGCGCTTGGAATCGAATGGTGAGAGCGATACCTTGTCCAGATGCTGCCCGTAGATACGATGGCCTTCTGACCACAGGACATCCATGCCATAGCGGAAGGTCTGCTCTTCGAGGAGAGCCTCTTTGTGCTGCTCATGTTTGATATGCTTCTTCACAACACTCTTTTTTTACACCTTTGCCTTTTTTTATCACCTTTGGCCTTTGGTCTCAAGGATATTAGACTTCTTAGGACGCAGGTCAACATACTGGGCGATCGGGCACCCAGCACATTCATCCTTCATCTTGCCTAAGACCTTTTTGTTCGTCGTAGAACAGAGTGGATGATCCACTGGGTAGTCTGACGTGTCATAGAGGTGTGCATGCTTGGCCATATCCTCGTCGATATCCTCGATCTGGATCTCTAGGAGTAGACTGTCTGCGTCCGTGTAGAGGAGCTAGCAGTTATCTCCGTACGGAGCCTTCATCTGGTTGTAGTGGAAGTCATCCATCAGGTTCTTCGTGTGGTCGAGGATGTTCATACCCACCTAGACGTGGCGGTTGAGGGTCAGACGGCTTTTGAGAACCTGAATCGCTGTCAGTTCGTCGTAGATGTTGGCTCTGGCGAAGGCTTAGCAGGCGATGAGGCGCCTGAGTTTCTCTTCTTCGCTTGCTCGACATCTACTCGCTTGCGGAGGTTTTTGATGGTCTTTCCCAAGACAGAATTGTTGATGAACATGTACAGGTCCTTCTCGAAATCACTCGTCGCCTTTTTCCCGAGATCGGTATTCATTCGAATGTAGGGCTCCATCCTGGGGCTTCGTCGGAAGCGGAGAGCACGATGGATCCTTTTAGGCGCATACCCAGAGACAGGTAAAGTTGCAAGTTGCAGTAGTGCAGCACATAACGTTCCTTATCCCGGAGGTTAGAGACCAGCTTCTCAACCTCAGTAGGCGACATCCCAACGCCAAGGAGATTGTGCGGGTACTTCCACGTCCACTCTTTGGGAACCATGATGTGCTTCGGGGCTGGCGGGTAAGAGTTGTGCACTTTATGCAGCTCTTCAGGGTACTCCAGATCCGCTTCCCCGATATAACCCTCTGGGTTTCCTGCCGGATGCTCTGCGATGGTTTTTGCGAATTGATCCGAGTTTTCCTCCCACGGGAAGCCACCTGTTAGTAGTAGCTGACTCATGGCTCAGCCGTAAAGGTTGCTGGCATCGAGGTACTGCATGTGGCTGTTAGGTTTCTTTGAGTCATAGCCTTCCACCTTGGGGTTGTTAACCCGGGCGTGACTCTTTGAGAGCACCGAGACACCCCCTCTCATACCCTTCTCGATGAAGAGGTGCTGGTCGTAGTCTGTCAACCTGTTCAAGGAGTTCAAGCTGTATGCCTGTTTTCCTGAGAAGAGTATCCCAGGAGAGTCCATGGCTGCTGTAATAAAGCACAGGTTCCTCAGGGAGGTCTTCCGAAACGTCTCGAAGACATCTGCCAGCAGGAGAACATCAGTGCGGTTGTAGAGGTCGTGGTAGTCCCCAAGGGTTTTACAGTCTACGGCCTTCCAGACCTTTTGCGCATGGGTATAATCCTCATCGATAATGTGCTTGCCCGAAAGCGTGCTGTGGAAGGCCTCCTTCATGGGGAGCTGAGGTTCATCAAAGCATTGCAAGGAGTCCATGTATTCATAGGGGTAAACAGCCTTTCGCATGAGCAGTTCACGTCTTGGTTCATACTATGTTGTGAGCTGGAACGCCTTAAATTCGTTGGCTGCTACCAGCTTGTCGAGAGATGCCAGCGAGAATTGGGCACTGGCGGAGCTGCCCCAGAGAGAGGGAGATGTATTTTTCGGTGTTGTTGGGATACAGGATGTACGACCACCCACCTTTTAGATCGCCTGCATCAGCAGGTGAGAGTCATAGCCCCGCAGGTTGTGGAATACCACTGGGATGGTGGTGGTTTGGGGGCTTAGCTTAAGGTTACAGGCGTTGTGTGCAGCACCCCTGTATTTTCCGGTGATGTGACAGTGGTCGCGGACAGTCCCGTTGCCATGCAACTACAAGCAACTCTCCACATATATGACAGGTGGGTGCACTATTGTATGCCCACCAGTCCTCTCGGGCCATTGCTATCGCTTTCGGGTCAGCTACAATCATCTTGATCTTTCGCTCCTCATCTTGGAGATCTTGTAAGAAATGCTCTACTGTGTTTGACCCTTTGTATTCCACAGGAGGCTCGGTGAACCCATCACATCGCACCACGATGTAGCAGTAGCTGCAGGCCTCATGGTGAGTGTTGCTTTTTGTGGGGTCCAGCCAGGCCCCATCTATTTTGGTGGTGAGAGCATCGAAGTCGGCATAGATCATGTAATGGGCTGGGAGCTGCTTGTGATAGTTCTGGAAGGCGAGCTTGTTTTTATCCTCTTCCGGCATCTCCACTCGCATAGCTGTCTGGGCGATCCCACGGTACTCAGGTTTGTAGGCGCCCAGAGGGTCTTCCATGGAGTATCCATGGAGGCAACGCTCGCAGAAGTACATGCGCTCCCGTTGTCTGCTCTGGTCGTAGAGTAGGCGGTTGAGGTCTTTGATCCAGGTGTAGAGGAATTTACCGGCCTTCTCAATCAACAGTAGATTGATGAGGGTCGTTCCTGCCGGCTGCTTACCTAGGCTGTAGACGATAACCCTTTTGTGTCAACCGAATACCTTGATGGCTAGGTTGTTTTGTTTCTGAACCTTCGGGATCAGGGAGATGGGTGTTGGGGCGTCGATCCCTGTGAAGTCCAGGCCGTCGTTGGTGGGATATTTTGTGGGTCTGTGCACATGATCTTCAGCTGGGAACAAGGCAGACCGAAGAGCCCAAGGGAGGCTGTGGTCGTCGTTGTTTTTCACGTTTACTTTCTGTCTTCTTGTTCCTTACAGAAGCTGGTAGCGCTTTGTAGGATCCACCTATCAGCGGCTGGTATCTGCCGGTATCCAAGCATAGGATTTTCACCCTATGGACAATCCACCCAGACTCCCTCTGTGTCCATTTCTCAAGAAGCTCTTGGATCCTGGGGAAGGCTTGGTTTAGTGCAGCTTCAATTTCACTTTCCTGTAGAAGCGCTCCTGCTTGTGGCGGAGCACAGGGTCGGTGTACTCCTCACCACCATCAGACCTGTTTTATAGGAGCTGGACCTTGACGGCGAGTTGAAACTACGCTGCCGAGGGCTCGGAGTTCTTCTTCGAGCTTTTCTTGGATCACCCCTTCGAGGAAAGCTCTAGGGTCTGCACTGTTGGGAAGCCTTTCGGGCACAGCCATCTGCCAGCTATGGAGTTACCTTCCGATTTGCATCCGCTATTCCTCTAAACGAAAATTCGGTTCGCGGTGATCTCTCGAGAGGAATTACAGCCCTACAGACGCGGGCACCTTCTTTACCCAAGCTGACCGACGCTGGAGCTCGCTCATAAGAAGGGGGTGGATACGCCTTGCCAGGACTTCGACTCTAACAAGGTATTTTTGAGCCCGGTCGGCCTACGCAAGGTCCGCATAGGTGAGCCTCTGACTGTGTTCCGATGTTACACCTTTGACAGGGCGTCGGGATGAGGGAATTCCTGCGCATGCGTGCAAGATGGATCCTGCAGAAATCGCCAAGGCAGCTTTTTCCGCAGTGCTCTCGGAAGCCGACGAGAAGCCATTCACAATGACGCTGTCCTTTCATGATCATTGGTGTACCATACCCGCATCTCTAATTGGAGCGTCGCTTTGTATGAGATTGGGCTGACTATTAGACGGCGTGGTTCGCTCTGACCGCGAGTGCGATCGGGTTGCGGCTTCGCGCAGAAGTCGGATCTGCGATGATCTCGCGGGCGATTACATCGTGATCGTGTATCTTCCTACGGAGCAGGTATATGATTCTCTGAATGCGCGCGCGCATCGTGGCGGGTATGGTGTCACCATATTCTTCAAGCGTCATCTCATTCTCGAAGATCGTCTTCAAGAGGTCGACGCGGTCGGCCCGCGCGACCTCTAGCCACCGGATATAGAGATTACTGTCAGGCCGCAGGGTGGCTTCGGGATAGAAGAGCTGAACCGTCTCAGTCGATGCCATCTTTTCTTTTCGGCGTCGAGCTATTATGTTTCTGTTCGGCCTCTAACAGAGGGTCGGTCGTCCTGTGGCAATTATCTCTGAATATGAATGGGTGTCTGTCTACATAACCAATCGCCAGTTATCTCTGAATGTAGAAACCCGTTCGTATACATAAACAACCGCCAATTATCTTGTAGCTGGACACCATAAGGCTTGATGTGCCCGGAACCTGAACACCCGCCGGGAGGTCCCTAGACGGTTGGGGTAGCTCCCAGCACCAACTGGTCCAGAACCTCCAGTCTGTATACTACTACAGTAGCCGAGACTGACGCCATTCCGCACACTACAAGGGCAAATCAGAAAGTTCCCAAAATCCGAATTATGTTCTACAAACTTCCTTCTAGTAAGGTTACCCGGAACATATATCGTCGCTAAAGTCAAACATTTGATATACGTATAACCTTAGTCCAACAACTCCATCGCCAGATACCACTGACGGCCCATGAGGTTTCAACCGTTACCTTGCCATTTCCGATCGGACTCTCATTAAGCTCTTTCTGTCTGCTACAGCTTCCTCGCATGAAGCAGTAAAGACCCCCAGTAAACGCCAATGTCTCAGATCCGCGGAATTTAAGCATGTAATAAATTGACCGTAACTAACCCGATGGCCAAAATCCTACGTTTATTCGAACACGTTAAGATGCCGGCATCACCTTGAGGACCAATCTATTAAAGCTCGCGCGTTGAGGCCACCAAGGTCTTACTTAATGGTGGACAGGCTCGGTGAGAGCATGGGGTTATAAAGTGAGACTGGAGCCGAAATACCGGGGCTTTACTCGAGGCTTGTGGCACGTTAAGCAAAGATGCTTTCGCTCCAGGAAGTTACCGATGCAGACCTTTTCGGAGTGGACGAAATGATAGATTGTGAGAGCCGTGCGACAGTCTAATATTGGCCACTCTAAGCGTGTCTATTACACTATGGGCCGTTACGTCGCAGTGCTTCTCTACTTAATAGGACACAAATACCATTTGGATACATGGTATACATATAGTAATTGAAAATACAAATCCGTGAAATATCACAATACATTCGTTTTTGTTAACTATATATACAAATAATTTATTTGTATCCTTTATACACATTTACCTGACCATCGGCGGGATTTCTTGATTTGGTAAGGCTGATTTTAATTAATTAATTTATTAATTTGATTGGTATTTTACGCCGTACTCAAGAATATTTCACTTATACGACGGTGGGTAGCATTAGGGTGGAAGGAAACCGGGCAGGTTGCTGGCAGAGCTTCCCACGTACGGCCGGAGAGGAAGCCAGCATGAGCTGGTCTTGAAGAGACTGATTTTAAGTCTGCACGACTAGAAAAGTTGTATTTATTTTACAAATTAACTACGAGCTATTACTTCAACCCTACGCTTTAGCTTTCACAACTACTCAAACTGAAACACAACGTGGTGGAAAATCCCACCAACCACAATTAACAGCATGTTTGTACATTTTGGTATACACGTGTAATTACAGGGTTAATATAATGTGAAGATCACGGTAGGCCAGAATAATGCGAAAACCCATTTCCATCCTTACTCGACTGAGATGAAATACGACAATGTTAATTTTCAACTGTTCACTGCATAAACTTCACTCCCTCTGGCTCTCTCATGTCCTAAAATATCTGTTCACACAATTGTTCGAAATAACCTGGGGTGCTCTTATGTAGCTGAAGTCATACTGATTGGCCGAGTGCATCTGGCCATACATTGTTTTATACGATCGAATCCCCTGGATTCGTTGCCACGCGTCATACACTGGCTGCTGAGGGAACGTAGGCATGGAATTCGCAGAAGCTTTGCTGTGGTTTCCCGAAGATGCATGGCATCGATTTCGAGCGAAGTTTTCGGATGGACTATTGCCTATAAATGTTTCACTGACCTTCACGTTAAGCGGTCCCGGTGAATGTGTCAAGCGCACGGGACTGGGCGAGTGGTCTATGTATTGTTCCCGGTAAGAACCTGTTGGTTTGGTAGTACTGCAGTCACAAACTCTCTTTTCTTCTGTCAAAGCCTTTCCGCTTCTTGTCACATCGTCATAATTCTGGAGTTCGTCCACCTTGGAAGAGGAATGTCCCTTCAGAAATCCAGAACGTGTTGCCCGGTCAGACAGATAGTACTCTCCATCAAACGACTTTACTGTATCTGAAACACTGCCTCCAGTCCGAAACCCACCATCATTACGAGACGACAGCGTTTGTTCCTTCTCCTCTGTTTGCTTAACACATTCACTACCTTTGGAAACCTTCATACTATCACCAGTTTTCTCCTTGCTGAAGATCTGCTCTTGTCTAGAATTCTGACTACCACACGGAACGTCACAATTTGCATTGCTCCGTTTCCCAAGTTCAGGGGTTTTGTGACGGTTTATCAAATTATATATTATAAGAGAAACATCATCCACACCAACGTATGTTGATGCTGGAGGTTTTGTTACCTCTTTCGAGGAATCAGCCGATTTACCATCCTTCACATCGTAACGGTCAATATCTGCTAGACCATTGTCAACTCTAGACACTGAAGATAAAGAGCTTCCAGCTTCGCTTGTACTTAACTTGCGAAGAAATTGTCGGTCATTAGATGGAGATGGTTTGAGAACTCTTGGATCCACAGCCACTTCATTTCTCGGGCCCTTTTTTAATCTAGTAAGTGGTATTTTTCGAGGCTTTACTCCTCCCTTCAAAAGAGTACGACCATTAAATTTTGCTTTCACCGACTTATCTGCTGATGCATTATTCGGAGTTATGTCCCTGGATTTGGCAAGAGATAACTCTATGGGCAGATCAAGTTTTTTCAACTTCCATTCGAAAGCGGTTGGTAATATGGAATTAAAGGGGCAAGTCAGCGGTCTGTTGCACTGCACACGTTTAATACTCGTGCTTTGCTTACATATTTGCACAGGGGCAGCACCATGCACACGATGTCTTTCGATCTTGTCAAAAGCATCGCCTCGGTCAGATTCTTCACTTCTACCTGGCCTCTGCTCATTAACACCACTTTCGACTGGGGTTGGAACATGAGTGTGTTGGAACAATTCGTCGCAAGTCATTGACTGGCCTTCAACAGCCTCATGTGTAACACCAATGCCACAAGAACCTGTCGGTGCCACAGTGTTCCAGTTCAGGATATCCACAATTGTACTTATGTCGATGCTACATTGACCAACCTCTGAAAGAAGACAACGCAGCTTGTTCAAAGCTTCAAATGAAGAGAGCTTTATTCCATCAGATATACATTCACTTCGGTTACCCAGACAATCTTTCACGGACACCTTCTGCAGTGCTGGTCCACATTCTTTACGAGGATTCCCAGTCTCAATTTTACTCCAATCATTGTAGTAGTATGTCTTACTCTTTTCAATGTCACTTTCGTAAGAGTTCATTTGTGAGAATTTCTCCACGTTAGTCGGCTTCGAAAACCGCGAAGAATACACGTAAGTCATGCCATCAAGGGTATACTGATGAGTGGGAATGAATTGAACTCTTTTCTTAAGACATTGTCCCCTTTCTATCCTGGAAACGGAAGCTGGTTTTCCATTTAAAGATTTGTAATCCAGGGAGACATTGTGGTTTGATTTTTCCACAGTTTGATTCTTATCGAAGAAGCCCGGACATTCCTTATCGCTTATTTCCATTTCACATACAATCAAATTGACGTCTGATGCCTCATCATTAACGTCAGTGTCAATGTCTGTGTAATCACTGTCTTCTTCGCCTGCACTATAAACGAACTTTGGAAGCTCACTGTGGTTCCTTTCTGTTGCAGCAGCACAAATCGTGTGCTCGGAATTGATCCGTGGGCGTTTTTTGGTCACGTTGTGTTCTTTTCGTCGTCTGGATTTATCACAGAGCTGCCTTCCCTTTGGCTTACGAAAACTATCAGCTGAACAAACATCGTCGACTTCTCGCTTCTTTGATTTCCCATGTCCCTTATCGATGGATTTGTCTGATCCAAACACTTCTGCCTTAACTTTATGGCATCTTTTACCACCAGCTTTGTCGGAATTGTAAGCAGAAATGTCCTTCCCCTTTTTGCACTTCCGACGTTTTTTCCCTTTCCGCTCATCTAAGACAATATCCACCTGCTTTGGTCTGTTCTCGAAATTATCCTCCAATTGATTAACATCCTTCACACTGGAAAACTCTTTGTCCACAAAACTTCTGTCCTGGCCAGCCTGCATGCTGTCACTGGGCAGAGCCGCTGTGACTGTTGGTGCTTGACATTCATCACTGAAGCATTCATCACCCCTTGCGTAAGCACCTGGGGCGAATTCTGGTGCACTACCTACAATACTTTTAGAAATGATCTCAAGTGCGCTTTCACGTGCATCACTTGGTGATTCTTTGGCCTTCACATTAACACTTGCGGGCATGTCATTTCTGGAATCTCCTGAATGGTCATGGTTGATCTTGTCATCACTGCTGACGTACAAAGATTCACGCTGCAATTTGGCTGCCCTTCTCAAATACTCCTTTCGTAGAATTTTAAGCTTAAGTCCACATCCAGCCTTTAACCTCTTCAAACAGATTTTCTTGCGATCCATTTTCACATCATGCTTTGTTTCTTGGTGTGATCCTGAGGAGTCTCTTTTCACCATCTGTGGCACACAAGCATCTACTTTAAGCAAAGAGGCTGGAGTAACTGCTCTAGAACTGCAGTAGGTGACAATGGCATAAGGAATGCACTGTCTTGGATGAGACACTGGCCAGGTCAACTCATCATACTCGTATAAGTACACCTGACAACAGAAGAGCACAAAAAGCCACATGTAAGAAATAAGACAGAGCTTAACGTTTACAACAGCCAGTTTACTGTTTCAAACCACATACTGACAAAATGGCAGTGAACTCAATAGCATGTTAAATCAACTCCTGGCTTGGTTAATCCCCTACAGAAATTCCCAAGTGATGAAATTGATTTAAGACGGCAAACTACATAGGGTTCTGAAAAATGTACTTACAGTGCTTCTCTCCAGGAGATCAAAACTTGTATCACCCAATCTAGGCTTTATACAGGAAACATGGCACTCATAATTTGGTGTTGGGTCCAGGAATACATCTGACGATTTTTCCCTTGGTACTACATGTTTAGGTCTCCCAATCAACACCTGGAAGTGCACACACAAATATACAGAGACTGCATAAACAAATCAACTTTGAACTACAGCCCATATAAACAACCTACTTTCAAAGTTTGATGTTAACAACACTTCCACAGCTAATCAAGCACAATGTTAGACAGCGAGAAACTTCTCAATACTACTTTTTTCTAATTATTCAATCGTAGTATTTATTTACACATCTGACTGTTGTTTCAGGCACAAGAACTTTTCACTTATTCACCCATATTAAGTTCATAACCTATGAACTGTTAAATAAAGGTACTAAGTCCTAGAAGTTTGTGTACTTTTTCATTAATACATATATTATGCAAGGTATAACTTACCTTGTACACCAAAACAGTGAAAACACATCCAAAATCCATCACTCTGGCATATCTCAGCATGACGTCAATATGCCGAAAGAGACTCACACCCAGAAGGGGATTCCCTAAGCTATGTCCCAAGTCTCTACAACATGGTCCTTCTTCACAGATTGTAAGCTGAGTATCAGGAGACTCAACACTGAATGCCAACTCCTCAAATGTGGCTTTAGTCCCCTAATAAGAAAAAAAGCCATCAGGATCAGATCACTATGTAAGTCCCACATGACACATCTAAGGCACAATGACCTCATCATTTGCTTGCACAGGGCATCATAGTATTTAAAGCGTGTTAAAAGTGGATTTAGCGATTCTCTTTTGGAGTGCTTTGTACTGGGTAAACGTTAAGAAAACTTTCATCCAATTTCTGTTGACCTCATTGAGAAATGGTATGATTTGAAAACGCAACATGTGCAAAATAAAATTGGTGTTCCTTTATTTAATGCTCCATGGGAGTATTTTGGGCTTAGGTGGAACAAAGACGAAATTTTGTTGTGCAAACAACATAATCTCTTCTCAGGTGAATAATCTTTCCTTACTGACATTCCCTCTTACGAAGTCAAAAGGCACAGGCATTCACACCAGGTTCTACAGCCTTAATTCAGCAATTAATTCTCCACATGCACTCTCATGAAGTTAGAACTCACACTTTTCATATATTTATGACAGTAGTCCAGTGAATTGGGATAACCTGTGAGGAACCATTAACTTGTGGGCACTTAGAGTTGACTTCACGGTCCTCCTTGGTCAAGGGCTTGGCAGTCACAGCAAGTTAGTGTTTGTGTGTGGGCCAGCCAGGGAGCCCATTTGTTCATGGATTTTGCTGCTTCCCATTCCCACATACAGATTCCCACATACACGAACTACCAGTACACCATTTTTGGGGAATTATTTACCTTTTGTTTCAGTTCCTTCTTTTTCTCAGCGAACTGGTTCTCTAGCTTTGTATTGTGTACAAAAGAGACATTCTGTGTTTTCCATTCCTCTACATAATCTTTGGATAGTGCAGTACTGAGGACATCTCGCAGGACACGCTTTTCTTCTGCACTGCCATGCTCTGCTGATACAATAAGTCCTACAGGGGAATGAAACATATCTAAATTGTTACAATCAGTTCACCTTAATAAAAACACCACATTTACACAGAAATCCAAAAAAAATCCATTGAATACCTAGCAGCTGCACAACTGTATTTCTTCAACATATTAATGTAATAGTACATCTATGTCACCATTTTTACACATAATGATGACGTAATTACAATGTATACCAATATCTAACTGAAACAATCCAAGCCACAATCCCCAAGTCACTGCATTATTCATTTAACAATCAGCTCAATGTGTTCATGATTAAATTGTGAGAATACATGTATAGTGTGGAAATTATTATCCAGGTTGCTTTAATGATATAAAGCAGGAGATTTCCTAATGAGGTTCATCACCATTAAACATTAGAATGGAACAGAGCCCTGTTTTTATTTTATAAAGCCTTACCATCATTGGATTTCTTAGGGATGCTGTACCCCTTTATGCAAGCATCAGCTTCATATTCCTCCCTACCTTTCTTCATCACGCTTTGCAGCTTTCACCACAAGTCTCTGTAAATAATACATAAATTTTACCTGAAAGGTTAAGAAAAATACTGGAATTTATATATTTCACTTACATGTATATGACGGTAGCGAGTGGGAGCTAACTTGGTAGTCGATTTTTCATTGGTTTTTAATAAATCCGACTTTAAATCAGGAGTTCTCATACACACATACGCTATACTTTAAGGACGGGATGTGGGGTGGGATGGGTTGGGGCGGGGAGTATAACAGGGAAATTCGTCACTTGCAGTGAATGCCTGACATCTATCAGTATCATTATTATCAGTCTCTACCATCATCCTTGCCTTGATCGAAAGCAAGAAATACAACATTTCATCTCTCTTTTTACCATCACTGCATTTATCCTATTATTCCAGCTTGATCTCTCAAGATAAACTGACAGAATCTTTGCTTAATGCTACAACCTATCACAATGTACAGAAAGTAGAGATTGACTACAAAACTTAACTGGCATAAATCAAATATTCTGGGCATCGCCCTATCAACTATACAATCCTTATTTTAAAAGTTCTGTGACCAGGATTACCAGCTGGGGATTTGAATCAGTGATCTCTTGGCTTAAGTTCACACCTCTGCCGGTAGATTAAATGGAACTAGATTCCCTCCAGCTCAGAGGTAGATGGCGCTTATATTTCACCATTTTCAAAGGGGGGCAGAAGGGGGTGGGGGCGGGTAAGTGTCAAATCAGAGGAGAATCCAGCAGTCTCCCAAAGGCAGATGTTGCTCTCTCTTTTCCTACTAAATCATAAAATTTCCTTGAATCTGGTGTGCAAAAAGAAGGTTCACCTAAGCTTCTGAAACAAATCCATATCTGGGCAGAAGCATTGGTATCAAACAAACTAAACACAAGGTAATCCACCAATCAGATAACTTCTCACATTCACAAACTATTTCACAACAGCACAGACAGTGTGCCTGGATTTTCAAGCTCCTCTTAACCTAATGCTGATGTGGACATTTTGACAAATAATCGAAAGGTTCCAAATCGAGACAGATTAGTAACAAAAGAAATTGGATGTAACACAAAACGTGGAATCCTGTCAATAAAAATCATGTCTAAGTCTTCACCCAACATTTGCAGTCAAGATCTGGCTATATACACTAAGCCATCATAACTTCCTTTGACCAAGTGTATAGTAAAGAAATAAAGGAATTGGATATTAACCATAATTTTATTTGCAAGTCATGTAAAGTGGTGATGTAAATGGCTGTCAGAGAAAAATCCTGCAAAGTCTTATATTTGTATAACATTTGTGCTTTAACAACAGACAAAAACATGAAATTCGTTGCTAACAGGTTGATGTTACATCACTGTATGTGACTGGAGTATATGGCTCCCTGAAAACTCTGACTTGTGACAAGGAACTTTGCAGGCCAATCAATCACATTAACATACAGCATGTTTTTTATTTAGCACTATCGATCGTAAAATTATCACTAGAAATTCAAATTATGTTTCATCATCAATATCCGTCCAGGTGTCTGCATGACTGACAACTGTATTGTGTACAATCCGCCTGGATGTTTTAATATCTGCACTACATACTGCACGCCTACACTTCTTTTACAAATGAAGTTTGTTTGCCTTTCCCCTTTCTGTTCAGTCTGCAAAGTTTCACTTTAGTCGTCAGTCACATCAGTTTGTCCCATCTCCTACCGCATGTGCGAAACATCACTTTTGCTACTGCTGGACACGCGTGCCTGAAGAGTGATAACTACAATCACTGACACAAACTGCACACAACCAATCGTTCAAGTTACAACCACAAACTACTTTGTTCAGTATTTCACCATTAAAAAAAATGCATGCCCGTAGGTTATTCACAGGATTCCGTAAACTAAAAACACCACCGCAAACACTAGCAAAAACCTGATGCTGACTGATGGAACTTGCAAAGACGAAGTCTTTTGTTCCCGCAAAACACGTGCTTTAGACATGCTGATCTGACACTCGACAAACGAAGTAAACATATGCACTTGGGCATGCTAAAAACGGCTGTAAAAATGATGCATTCATCTGCATCTTCATCGGCGTTGGTTCAGCGGGTGAAAAGCTCTCTCACACCGAGTTCTTACCGAAGTTTCATCCCCAAAAACCATACAACATTGATGGAGAGACCGAATGCTCATCGACTGCACCACTGCGCTGTGGCGGGAACTCACCAGGCAGATGTATGTATGAAATTTAGCAGCGCCGCCTGGTAACACACTGGCCCCGGAACATGTACGTCCATCAATTGAGGCTCTCGAGGGTAGGTCTAAAGTCGTTACACAGTATATTCTTGAACATGTAAACTACGAATTTGGAATGAACGGCTTGTTTTATTCATGGCAGTACATCAATATTAATTATTTTTAATTAATTTTCAATACTGTATTACCAATAAGTAGGCAACACATACATTTTTTAAAAATTTACATTATATCATTTTAATTCAATTGCAGCAGAGAGCGTTATTTTCTACCCAGATGAAAAAATAATTTCTATTAAGGTGAAAAAATAATTTCTAATCTACCCAGATGAAAATTATAATTTCCATCCAGGTTGACATCTTCCACCCAGATTAAAGTTAATTTCCATCTATAGGCTGAGACTGATTCGGACCCCAGTTGAATCGACTTATATGACACATGCGCACATATATACTAAGGCTCTGTTAAATTTCTCAAGGGCAACGCTCCTTAAGATTGCAGGTCTGCCATGTTGGAACGCAGCGAAGTGCCAGCGAGCCGCTGACTGCCGCGGGTTGCCCCGATTAAAGAGTACAATTGAAGGAAATTGAATTTTACCACCATGCGGTAGGATATTATAATTTCAACCTGCACGGATGGCAATCAGTTTTAATGAAACGTTATGGTCTGGTAAATCCTTTCTCATCTCTGTGAAAATTCAGTTTAAAAATTTTGATGCAAATAGAAATAAAACGGCCATAAGTATCTATACCTATCAGTTTTAAGTTTAAGCCTGCTTATAATACATTATCAAATGATAAAATGCACCTTGAAGGTGCCAATATGTCCGGCCTATCGTCTTATGGCTGTATAGACACAATTTATTCCCGCACGAGCCAAAACATTTTAATTGGGATAATGGAAGTAAAGACAACCCTCACTTTCAATGCTATCATCCGAAATATTATTATACTATACATATTGCACATGGTTGGTCAAAAGCTGTTTATGTTTTCCTGTGAACAATAAAAGCATGCACGCGGAGACAGACTTACATGTATGGAAAGAGCCAAAATGAAATTGTTGGAAACCTATATACCCCATGCAAGGATTCGCAAGTTTGTATTGTAAAGAATTGGATTTTTCCATTTGCCGTACATCCTTTCTAGGTATGTATATTTTCTACCATCATATACGTGGTATGCTTTAATTGTTAATTTTAAAGTGTGTCCTTTCTAGCTGCTCTGTTCATCCTGTGAAAGAGACCGATAGATTTCGGATGCCTGGTCAATCGAACCTATAGAGCTGGATACTGTCGTATTTATTTATTGATTGATTTATCTATTTATTTATTTGGTGAGTTTATTTATTGATATTGGCGTACTGAAAAATATTCTACTTATACTATCGCGAGATAGTGTGTTAAAATGGAACCTGTATTCATAAGGTTTGAATCTTCGCAGCTCTCAGATCGGTTGGCCATATTCCCAGCTTATAGCTTCCACGTTCACATGTCTTAAAGCGTAGCTGGCGATAATAAAACAGATTTCAGATCTAGAATCTTCCTGACATTCATTCTGTTCTGATGAGATGTAGAAGTAGACGAGTGTGTGATTTGTGCTACCCATGATGGTATATGACTCCACCCAAAGGTCCATGTATATCCCACTTCAACTTCTCGTCCATGGCAATGAAACTATGATTATTCCATTAAATGACTCCATAGAGACTCGATTACTTAATTCATACAGACATATCGAGGTGGCGATAAGCATAATTGAGGTGCCTTAGTGGTCATAAGATTTTCCACACGTTTCAGGTGGTTTAGCATAAGGTTTTCCGATGGTAGCTAGAGAAAGGCACTATCATGTCCATTGACCTTTTCAAAAAGATTTCTTTTGATTCGAAAGAGGCGAGTTAACCCAGGCTGTGTCAGAAAGGCCTACATAGGCCTGTAGAATGTTTTATAAAAGGACTTCGTGCATCGTATACTTTGTTTACGTGTGCATGGATAGACAAAGATTGGATGAATTGTGAGATCATGCAGTTTCAGTAAATGCGTGGATTCCCGTTCCAGAATATTTTCGGCGAAACAAGGAAACAATATCTAACTCATATTTAATTAGTTCGTGTTGTTAAAAACATGTCAACAATTCCATATTACATACTAGTAAGTTTTCATCGAGGAGATTTATCACTTTTTTGATGCCTTCTATATTGTATAATTTCGCTTTGTAATGCAGAACACATCTAGCCTTCGAGTGTGAAATGAGGTACCGGCGGATTTTCTTCTCACGAACGGTGGCGTTGAGGTGGTTTAACTATGAAGGCATCCTTAATCTAATGACATAATACGTGCCATCCCTCCATCACATCCGCACTGGCCATTCTTAACGTTTATACTGACACTTGAGGGTCGTTGTCCCCACCTCCCGGTCCGCTGAACCCTTGAAAAGTTCCTTCTGAGGGCTAGAAATTTTCTTTTTGAAGGCCTTCCTTATCCAATATTATGCCGTCATATAAACAGACTCTGTTTGTTATCTAGCTGTTGTTATCTATAGACGAAAACGATATAAGGAATATACTGAATATTTTTCACGCGACCTTATATCTATCTGAAAGGCCAGAACTTGTGGTCACAATTTCTCCCGATGGCTTGCAAGGTCGTGCCAAACTTTTCAACATAAGTGTTGTATGCTTAGGTCGTCTTTGTCGAGTTGAACCCACTTGTTTAGAATCGTACATTAACATAACCACATTAACAATTTTAATATTTTTCATTTTCTGTCCGTCATTAAGGCTCTTTAAAGAGGTTGTAAAGGCGGTAAAATTACTGAAAATGCATTTACAGCAATCAAGGGTTGCGGAGCTTTCGGGGAATTGGCAACCCCTGGACCCTCGCTTAAAGTGCCGGTATAGACTTCATATTCGAAACGCCGAATTTTAATCCTTTAAAACGTTTATTCGCCGCGTCATTTAAGGTCTCAGTACTCCTTAGTTTATTCACCATGTCATTTAACGGATGAGGGGCCACTTTCACAAAACTTCATAAGTCAATTTTTACGTAACTTGTCTCGTAACAGACTTAATTCGTCTAGCTTATAGCGCCATAAGGCGACGTGATATACGAGAAAATTCTCTAGGAACAGATTTACAAAGCTTTGTGAAAGTAGGCCGACTACTCTTTATATCTCCTCTCTTAAAAGAAAAGAACACATTTATACAACCTATACCTTGAAAGAAAGAGTTTTACTTATGCTTACATAAAAAATGTCAATTTTCTGGCGGAAGTGCTCGTTATTTGAGAATTTAAAAGTTAAATATCCAAGACTGAGAAGCCTTTTTAGGCCACCATTTTAACAGATTGCTTACGTCATCGTGCTTAGCTTTGCAAAGTAGCTGTTTGAAGGTAAAAAATAAATCATGTAGATAACGTAATAGAGGCCTTGAGTGGGGACCCCAGCTCTAGTTCTGATGATAGTGAATGTAACTTCGGCTTACAAGGCTACCAGTTTGAATCGCAGAGGAGTGAGGCTGAGAACAGTAGTTCGACCGACCACGCATCAAGCTCAAGTGAGCGGGAACCGGGATTTCTGGCTTTCACAGGGGCAATCTGTGAAAGGACAGGTTGCGCTCTCTGCCTTCAAGACATCGCACTTCAGACACATTTTGGCAGCCTACAGTCACGCATTTAGGCATGATGTGGCCCTCTAATAGATCTCAAACTCTTCCTTTTTAGAGTTGACTTTAACAGAAGTTAAAATCCACGATTATCACGATGTACGAACATATTTAGGTGAGACTGGAAATGCACGTTAATTAAATGGTAGGAGTAAAACCTTAAGCACAGTGACGTCACAATGGATATTCAAGAGAAGGAAAGGAGGATTTTCATTGGACAAGCTTAAAACATGGCGGGACTCTCTATGTCCCCCGAAGAATGAATGAATGAATGATTATAGCTTAACGCCACATCGGCAATATCTCAGCCATATCGTGTCCCCCGAAGAGGTGGAGTTTATAAAAAATGACGATGTTTAAAACAGATTGTCTCTTTTATGAAACCTTTAAAAAATGTAAAAAAAATTGTATCCCACACAGTTTGTATAGCTCTTTCATTTAAGGTGTAGGTTGTATAAATGTGTTCTTTCCTCTTAATGGCCGGAGATGGATGAAAACTCATCTACGGCATTCTGGAGGCGCGGAGCTGCCGGGACCTAATCGTCTAAAGTGGTGGGATAGACATTTATACCCGTAGCCTAGCTTTTAATCTTTTAAAATGTTTATTCACCATGTCATTTAACGGCTCAGTACTCTTTAAATCCAAACTCTCACTGCCCCCAAATTGCTGAGAACTCATCTATGACAGCTTAGCGTCACGGAGTTTCCGGGGCCTAAGCAGCCTCTTGGTTCTAGCCCATGACGTGCTGGGATAGAATTTTGTACTTGCAGTCTATACTTATAATATTTTAAAAAGTTTATTCATCACGTCATTTAATGACTGCATACTCCTCAGATCCAAACTCTTATTGACCCAAAATTACAGAATTCATCTACAGCAATCTAAAGGAGGTCAGCCTAGTGGTGACTGGGTGGCCCCTTGCCCCTCGCCCAACGTGGTGAGATAGTTGATCAAGTTGTTGTTACGACCATTACGCAAAGTGTGAACATCCAGAACACATCTTTCATGCATATTTTGAGAAATATATAACGGCTAATAGAAATTGTAAAATCTTAATGGCAACGACGCGTCGCGTGGAAGGTGGTCTCAAGGATAAAATTTGCGTTTCCAGTTTTTCCGGAATCACACCAAGCCACATACCCGGATATAGTATATTGTAACTAACAGCGGCAACAGGTAGGCCTACTTGCTTATCCAAAGAAACATCACAAGCCTTCGGTAGCTATACTAGTTTATTTGCATTCCCTCTTTCATAATGGATATATATGGTATGTATAAACCTGACAATTACACAGTTGCATAAAGAAACATAATTACTTAAGGAATTCTCTACTGCATGAAGATTCCCCTCTCGATTAAACCGGAACATAACAGCAACAGAAATAGAAACCTAACAGTTACAGAAATATAGCGCTGACAAAAATCTATAGTCGTAACAGAAATCTAGTGCTAATAGAAACCCCTTTTAGGGACCATTCAAGTCACCATTCGATACCTCATCAGCACCGAGTCGCACTCGTACGAAACGAATTAAAACCAATAAATTTCTTGCCAGGAGGGCTATCCGGGAGAAGGGAAAGCAAGGGAGTACCCTCACCGTAACATAATACGTGCACTACCACTGACCCTTAGTACAGTAGGTTTCCTGAGTCCTCTCAACTTGTTTTAACGTAAGTGTCCAACTACTATGCCTATAACGTGATTCTATATAAAGTGGTATAACTACTAACTATACATGTGACTAACTATGAGAAATGCATTTAAAACTGACATACCAATGACTGTAGTAATTCCATCTTACATGACCGTACGTGATCAAATCAACACTGGCACAATATCATTGTTGTTTCCTTTATGATTTGTAAAGATTTTTATACTAGTTAGTATCTTACAAAATATCTGGAAGATTCCTAAAATGAACAAAATAGCACCTCTAGCTATTTAATACAATTAACACTGACACTATGTCATTGTAGTAATATATGATAAAATCTGTAAAGACATTAGTATCTTACATCTGAAAGATTACTAGAAATATACAAAGTAGCATACATCTCCGGCCACATAATCCGTCAGGTGTTTTCCTTTTCTTTATCTTTAGAAGATCACTGTTCATTGGGAGAGCATCTAAACATGAAAATGCAATTTATAACATTCACCAATATGTAATTTTAAAATGAATATACCAAAGCTCTTACCAAGGAAGAGTATTTGCGTAATGGCCACATGATGTTCATGGCCAGAAAGGGAACTGTTAATATTTGTGTCTTCCTGTCATCCCCAGTACTGTCATACAGAGTTTCAACCACGTAACTACGATTATCAGTTAAAAGCCATCTTACCCAAGTAAGCTCACAGTATCAAAATAAATTTATATGGTATCCGAATTTCATATAAGTCCTGTATATACCATGTGGAAGGAACAGGTTTTCCCACACCCACCTAGGTACTTAAATTCTACCAGGACTTGGGCTTCATTTAAAGGATGAATTCATAGTGGCTGTTAAAATCATCATCCAAAGTGACCCTTGCCGGACCACGACATCCAACGGAGGCTTGTCAGCTAATGTGCAAGACGTGTCTTGCGTGACTGCGCCCAGGTCAACTGAGCGCACGGGAGAGTCCGCTCACTGTCCACTGCACATCTGTGCATAGGGCATCTGATATACAAGTAAAACTACTCTTTTATCTGTTACACTTAAATAAGATGTTCTGGTAATATCCTATTCATTAAAGAGACTATGTATAAGGGAAAAATTATCGCAAATTTTCGGTTTAATCAATTCAAATCGAACCTTTTGTATCTTGTCTCCAATAGTCGAAGTCGAAAAATTTTCGAAATATTTTCATTTCGACCCGAACTACAAAAGTTAGTGTATGCCCGTACAAATAATGAGCTTAACCGTATATATGGATGTAGAAGGCCGATCGGCAAACTTCGTGCAAAATACACGCTTTCATTTCTTTTTATTCTCGGCGAAAGTATTAGGCCATTTCGGGATAATAACCAAAAAGTATGACATTGTTCGCTTTTGACTGGCATTGACGTCACTTCATTGTTGCTTTGCGCTATCATGCGAGATTCACTTGCAACGTCACAGTGGTGTCATACTCCTCGATTATTTATTTTTTGTTTTGTTAAAGAGCTACTTTGGAGTCAAAACATCTGTGTTTTAAATTAAAGGTGAATTAATAAAGACTTCTAAATTCCTTTCCTAAATTGTGACAATATTGCAGCGAATTAAAACCGATTTTGTACGTTTCGTCAGAGTATACGGAAACAAAATATTTCTGTCGCTTCCACTTTGAATGGTGCTACGTCAGCCACGAACACATGACGTCATCAACCGTTGACGTGTATACACATATGACTCTGCCCTTTCAAAAGATCTTGACGTCATCCCAGCATAAATGCCTTACTCAGCTTACTTACGTCTGCCTAATTTGACGTCATACAGGGAATTTTATCACATTACATCAGGAAACAGCGGACACAGCCGAAGATTTTGTTTTTCAAGGAATCTTCATTTATATGGGTTAAATAGTGTTATTCATCAAAATCCTTTTGAAACATGGTGTGAGGCTTACTCAGTAGGATTTCTTTCATATCATTGTAATATTTCCACGCAATTTGTATTCTGACCAGAGTGGCGCTTTAAACATTTGCCCACTATACACACGTCATGAACACGCATCCCATTCAACGTCATAAGTTGCGTCACTATACCAGTTGTATGGTATTACACGACCACGTGGATCAATTACTGTAACCCATCTGGGAAGAATTGCTTGGGGCGGTCATCCTTGGCTGCAGGCATATGCTTTGTGGGAAATAAAATCTGTCCAAACGGAAATATCATGGATTTTGGTTGCTGATACATACATAAATGGTGATGATATCACCGAAATGTTGAACATTTCTGATCAATGTGTGAGGACATCTGTTGGATCTATATATATTTGCTCCGCACTCGTTGAACATCACTTCTCTCGAGCTGACAATTCCTGACATCCGATCCCACGGCATGCGCTATCTGTATACAAGTATTATATTCATTATAAACGGACAAATGCGTGTTCTTGATTGACAGTTTGGAAATGTCTGTATGTGTGTAGAGCGCATGTCTCACTTCACTCAAAAGACAGTCCAAAAATAGACTATGGACCATTTTGAGGGTGGTAGTATATGTATAGAAAAAATTTGACATGGTAAGATATACTGTCATAATCAGCCAAAGCACCAAATGACAAACCATAACGCGTTGTGAATTGAATGTTATGAAGTTAAGCGTTAATAATCAACCATATAGACAGTAGAATTCATAGTGGGTTTTGTTAAATTATATACTTTAAATTTACATTTGTATTATTTCGCCATGACATGTCTAGTACATTTCATAGACGCTTTATAGAGTAAAAACGATAAGAAATTGTACGTGGTATATTAAGGGTTCGTGCATGGTTTCATAAGTAATTGGTACATCCCATGTATTTATTTATTTATTCATTTATTTATTTATTTGATTGGTGTTTTACGCCGTACTCAAGAATATTTCACTTGTACGACGGCGGTGAGCATTATGTTGTGAGGAAGCCGTTGAGAGCCCGGGTGAAACCCACGACCATCCGCAGGTTGCTGGCAGACCTTCCCACGTGCCGCCGGAGAGGAAGCCAGCATGATCTGGTCTTGAACTCACAGCGACCGCATTGGTGGGAGGTTTCGGTCACTGCGCTTCGTTAGCGCGCTAACCAACTGAACCACTGAGCCCCCCTACATCCTATATAAGTTTACCGTCAAGAGGCAACAGCGTATGATATCCTTGAACTTAGGTCTTCCGGTCTATAACAATCTGCTATGAGATTTACAGTGTATGGTCTGTCAAATGTATTCGACAGCATTCTATGATCCACCGGATGCAATTTCTATTTGTAAAGAGAATAACAGCACGCGAAGGAAATGAAATCTTCTCATAAAAGTTCCAGTGGTGGTTTATGATAATCAGACATCGAGTCTAGTTTGTATGCTCTGTTTTATATCAGATAATATGTTCAGCAAGCTGGTAAAAGATGACCTATTGATTGTAAATGGAGTGTGTGTCACAGTGATCTCGAGTAAGTCAGACATAGCATCAGCGTCTCCAAATCGGGTTGTCTTCCTCAATCATACTGTGGGTTGCCAGACTTCAGAGCAACACAGCCGAATCTTGAGGAGTTTTCATGGGGTTTATACAGGGTTTTCTCTGACTCGCCGGTCACGCCAGACGCGCAGCAACAAAACGAATTGAAAAGGTTTACAGTGGGTACACATGTTACGCGTATACATGAGCCCACATTAACCCACGACCATCAGCTGGTTGCTCAGGCAGGAATTCATCGCATGTACACAGCACTCATACATAATAAGAAACTTACGCTTGAAACATTTCCTGTGCAATATTAGGATAGTTCTTTTAATGGAAACAGCCCAAGTGTTTCCTTTAAGGATTTAAATCAGCACAGGTTTTAGCAGGTATCATACAGTGCAATTGGCGCACAGAGTGAACACGGCTTCTCGTTACATTAAATGGCAGAGATGTGCAATAATATTAAGGAAAGTTTGTATCGACTGATTTCACTATCAGTCCATTCATATTTCACAGATCCATGGGATAAACCACCTGAGAGAAATCTTTTAAATAGAGCACAATATGCTCTCTAGCAATAAAACACAATGCGAAACCGAGTTCATTACGATTGCATTACAGGGGATTTCCATCAGAGGGAACTACGTGTATGTATATATATATATATGGTATACACTCTCTTCGATAAATGCAGATTATTCAAGAGCCTTATGGACGCATATATTATTTATTTATTTCTTTATTTGATTGGTTGTTTTACGTTGTACTCAAGAATATTTCACTTATACGACGGCCCCGGTATTATGGTGGGAGGAAACCGGACAGAGCCCGGGGGAAACCCACGACCAGGTGTATTCAGGTCTATATACGATCGTCACACTATGTTTTGGTAAAAGTAAATTTGGTTAACCTTGTTTTTTACTTCCATGTATTAGGTTGTGCTTATATAAGGGCATTCTTTTAAACGACGTACCTATAGGTTGGATAAATGGCGTGTAGGCCGATATAAAAATATATCTGGGTATGTTTCGTCCTCCAAAGTAGCTCTCAAGAAGCTGTATGGAATATAGCCTAGAGCTTTTCATCAACAGAACAATCATCTAAGCTACAGTTAATTTATGAAATAACCCTTTTCCACCTGATAATTCACAAAGTAAACTGTTCGATAACTAATTATTGTATTATCACAGTATATATAACAGTTACCAAGAGGGGTTCATTCCGCCAATCAAAACAATGACGCCAGCGGACGTCACAAATGGCCTTCCTCTCTTAACTACCAAACCAGACGTTTGTGGCGTAGGCCGTATCGCGATGACGTGATGGAGGTAACCTTTTGACGTTGATTCGCCAGATGGCGTCACAGACGTTGGATTGCCATGGACGACGCCGTAAACAAAAGCTAGCGTTTTGTATTTCCCAAAATGGCAGCTGCCGACGTCAACGGCAACCAACGCCTGGGGGATACAGACGGCGTAGGTGATCAAATTCACGGCACGGGCGATGGAACATCAACCGGAACAGATCAACCTAGTAAGTATGGTTTTCATGTGTATTTTTTCTCCACTCCTAGATTGACGGTGAAACGTTCTACTACAATTTTCAAATCTCCTTTGGTAATATAGGCCTACCTTTTCCATCGAAACTACTTTTCGCAGAACAATCAACCCGACAACACTCTTGTGTGGTTATCGAAACACCCACACAGTCATGGAGATGACTGCTTGTGTTGATTAAATTTCACTGACTATTGAGTACGAAAGCCTTTGTTTAAAGCTTATTCTGCTCAAGCCACGATGCGTGTGTACGGAGGGGGGATGCAAGTTGCTATTGTTTAAGCATTTACATGAACAGTTTGAATAAAACCCTAAGTTGATGAAAGCCCGCATTTCATTGGATATACTTGTAACCATTTGCCAGCTATCTAACTGGCGTCGCTGGGTTGTCTCTATATTTATTTTATACACTGAATCTTTGAACTCTTATGATTTTATCTCTTCCCCTGGCGGATGCATTTTTTGGACAAAAGACCATGCTAAAGTTTTGTGTTTATAGGTCTTTCACCTTCTTCTTGTAACCCTGAATTCTCGCATCAGTGACAAACGAGTAGAAAAATACTACATGGCATGCATGTATTACTGCTATCAACAACAGAAGTCCCATAATATACATTGGTTTATAGTTGAATTTTCTCGTAGCCTATGTTCTCTCATAATTTTCTCATATTTCCCAAAATAAATTTGGAAATCCCATTATGGCCTCCTCTGTTGTAGCATATTTGGTGATAGATTATGGTGACACATGGCGTCATCAGCTAGACGAGGTGCGAGCGGACTACCAGCGTCAGGTAAGGATGTGTGATAAAGCGAGCACATGCATATGTTCCTCAAAAGCGTGTGTTTCTTGTGGGCATTTTGCCCTGACATGCACAGAATACACGACGACCATGCCTTCATACATGAGAAACTAGCTCTGAGATCTGTTGGCCATGTTCTCCGACTAGCTGGGACGAATGAAGCATTTCTCAAATGTAATGACGGACATATGTCCGCTATGCATGCATGGTTGATCAAAATAAGGAAGAGGACCAAATATTATTGCGAAATAGACTTCCTTTATATGTAGAGTCAGTGTAAAGCTGTTAGAAACAAAAGCTTCATTTGTCCTGGAATTTTGAAAACAGTAAGTCCGCAAAACTGTCAAGAGTTCACAACAGGGCAAAAGAGATCATAATTTTATTGGAAATTTACAAAGTAGCCGCATAAAGGAACGTGATCTGTAACTTGCCGTAGCGAAATCGTGTCTTAAATTCACAAACCATCCAGTTTGAAAAAGGACCAGAGCCCGTCGTACGCAGTGTCCATAATAGAACGAAACATGCCATAGTTTGATCGAAAAGGATGAATAACCCGAGTCCAAACTTGATCTGTCATTTTGAAGGCATGTGTCAAGTTTTATTTCAGTGTACAGAATACTTTTGAATAAAAGTCCAGGTAAGTTTCAAATGTCACCCCCTTCCCCCGTCCCCAGAAAACCCTCTTGTCATAAGACTCATCATTCACGGCCTTAGTATAATACTCCGGAAGAGATGATCACATAAAAAAATCCACGTTTATGCATGTTGCCATTTCTGATTTGGAACATGCTATATGCCTTAACCAATGCAGATTAAACTTCCAATGAACCACACAGCAGTTCATGGTTGTAGATTTTTGTTTGAATGTTAACGTTGTTTACACATCCCACCTACTTAACCCTCAATCGGTCTGGCTACATTATGTTGCCAGCTGGACGGTGTGCGCCAAGAGCTCCGGCTGATGGGCAACTGGCTCAAGGCCTACTTTGTGATGGTTCTGCCAGTCATGATGGCCGTCTTCACCCACCTACTCTCACAGGAGATGCCCCTCTACCCAGAGCTGCAGGTAAAACAACTTTACCATCGATAAGCTATACTCGTTATGTCCCCGGGGTCCGTCTTACCAAGAGGGTGTAAGGCTATGTCAAACGTAGCAACCATGGCGACGTATCTCCACAATATCTGTCAGATGGCAATTACGTTCGACGTAACTTGCAACCTCTTCGTAAGACAGGCCAACTGTGCATGGAGGATGTAGCACACGACATTATGATTATCAATATTCTGGCAGTGTGTAACTAATATACATCTTCTGTTCTTGACAATGATTTCAAGTTATCCTTGATTAAGGTCCAACCTATGGGCTTCCCACTGTCTTAACTTAGAAGGCATTCATATACAGGTACCATCAAGGCGTGGAGGAGTGATTAATCTGCTAGCGTAGCACAATGACCCAGAAGCCTTTCACCAGTGTGGTTGAGCACTGTGAGTACATAGCAAGAAGCTCATGCTAGAAAGGTTTGCCAGGAAACCTGGGTTTTCCCAGGTATTAACTGTATTAACTGAGTGAACGCGGCTCAGTGTCACTCTATATTTCTGGGTTGCATGGACAGGAGCCTATGAAATGATGGTCTAATGACTTATCATCATGTCTAATATCTTTTATCTCTGTAGAATTTTATGGATTCCATCCTGCTTTGCCTGGCCGTGTTCGTGCTCCTGTTCGGCCTGCCTCAGTTTGCTCAGAGAACGCTGGAGTACCACCAGTTCCTACTGACCAATGGGAGCGGAGCGGCTGAGGATGAAGACGTGTCTGTCAAGGACGTCCTAGGGGACACCTCCACGTCCTCCAGCTCGGAGTGTGAAGAGCGGCACACCACGGGAGAGAACTCCAGCCAGGACACCAGCGTGAACGAGGAGCGCTCCGAAGTGGCCGAGAATGAAATCCCCACCGGCAACTTGGTCGACTTCGACTAGATCCGTCTAAATCTCTGTGGACATTATACATAGATATACTAAATTCATCGCTATGGATACTAAAGCTTCCCAGATCTTCACGACAAATCATGTGGTGCTAAACGTGTATGCAACAAAGTTGAATGTATATAAATTTATCATATGGATCCCTATTTATTTTGAGTAAGTATAAATAAATGCTTTAGTAGACTGCGCCAAACTAGAGTTGGCTCAATTACTTGGTCATAGGCGTCGGAACCGGGAGAGGAGGGGAGTAGGGGGAGCAGCCCCCACCCGCCGTCTGCGTTGCCGCTGGTTGAATCATAATGGAATCACCTTAAAATAGGTCAACTCTAATTATACACTACATTTTCAGCTGTTTAGCCTCGTGGCTTAATATTGATCAGAATGTGTCTCCGGGCATCTGGGTGCTTCCGGGGTGCCTAGACCCCTTTCCCCTGTTCAGGTCAAGACAGCTTTCAACACCTATGTTAGTGTGTATCACTCCTTGGTCTGACCTCATCATTTCTTGCTCAGTTGTGAATCTAACTGTCAAAGTCACATTCGTATACCACGTAGAAGATGAAGGGGCGCTCAAAGGCCGCACTCGCATGCAATATTGGTTTCCAACACAACCTAAAAAACCAAATCACAAGCTGACACGAATAGGCAAAAAGTAAAATATATTTTAAATAAAGATGGTAACATGACAAAGAGGAACAGTCAACAGTTTTCAACGAAGCAACCAAAATTTCACAAATGCGCATGAAATCCAATTTAAAATTTAAAGTTGTAGCCAATGGATAATTTCCGGGTAAAATACAAATATAGTTATCCCAGTCATGCTTTGATTCCATTTGTTCATGAAAGCACCATTTGATGCAATAAACATGAATGCTTACATACAGCGCTAAGCCTCGGGTTAAGTGGATGTAGACACAGATCGCCTGGGTGGTTCTGTTCTTATTCCCTAGCACGAGTGTTGCAGTCATTGTAAAATTTTACATGATCTCATCAGTCCTTGTGATCGGTGTGCAAACCCCAGGTGCAAGCGCTTCAGAGCTACCTTGAGTTATGAGAGACGGAAGTTTATGCCCAGACTGGACGGGGCTGTTTTTGTAATTTAGTTGCGAAGCGGACAGAGTACTATGACGGCATTTCGGAGGTGTTGAAAATTGTCACCGATTTACCAAAGTAGTTCCAGTTTTAGGGTGTACCGCCGTGACCTGTTTTAACATCTCTGAAATGTTTCCTTCTATTTGGACATGTAAGCCTCGTAAAAGTATTGACATTGTGCAGCTCAACTTAACTAAGTGATGCAATACGACTCAGATAACATTTTCTGTGTCATGTCTGCTGGCACTCCAAGACACAATATGCCGGCATTTCTAGTAACTCGGTCAGGGGAACATTACAAAGAATGTTCGATGCAGGAAACCCGATCCATTCGCTCATTTCGGTAAGACTGGGAATTTTTTCCCCTTTTCCATTAGTCAAATATTCCGGAACACAACCCACTGCACTGCTCTGATTTCCCGAAATTAGGCTCATCTTTGCAAGTTTACTCTCGTTGGAGCAAGAAGAAAATCCTTTTTCATGCAGTAGCCTACGCACACTCGTCGTATTCTTGTCACCTTGCCAGTCTTGACCTTAATGATCTAAGAATGACATTCATTATGTGTAGCTTGGGGGGGAGATAGGTCAGGAGGCTGGACGTCAACCCAAACTGACTGCATGTTGAAACATAAACAAAAGCCGACATGTATTGGTATGCAAATCGTAAATTTCCGCGGCTATTGAAGTTCCAACATACTTTATTCGACACGTTAAACACAGCGGAGACCACGTTGGCTCGAACAAAAAATAATGGTTTTCTTCATATGTATACAGTTGGGAGGGGAGTGCAATCCCCACACAGTCACATCGGCCAGTTACGAGTGAACCCCTTATGCAATGTACGGTCAGATGTCTTGCAAACGAAATACATCATATGGTGTGCAGCCAGGTCTGTGACAATTTATTGCGCTCATGGTAAGACGTTGCTCATATACTTGAGCTGAACCAAGGCTATATCGTAATTGTAGTGAATTTATAAACATGAAAGTTTTCAAGAAATAATAGAAAAACTATGGCAGTGAAAACCATGCTAGACTGACCTTACGATCCTAAATCGACATACATTATTGTTTAACTTTGAATCATATTAATGTGAAAATTAATATGAACAAAACAAACCTCGGCTATTCAAATGAGTCTCCGAACTGGCTATGTAGAGTAACCTCGTTAAATTTGTCGCATTATTTTAGCACAAGACCAGCTTGCTACGGTATCTATGGTGTGTTTGACATTGACATGGGTGTGGAAGTCTTTCGAACCTGCTGATTTAAGTATTTTTCTCTGATAAAAGTTTACTTTTATTGCCAATTTACTTCTTTGACGAGGCTCCGTAGGGTACGGATATTTGGTATGGACTGCACCCCTTTCTCTATAGTGTACATATGAAGGTTTCATTATTTTAGTTTAGAACCCCAGTGATGGCGACCTACCTTATTTGTTTTGAATTTTTACCCCAACGGTGTCAGTGATGGGAAGGACATCTTAGAAGTTGAACAATTACATGCAGTAGGTAATTTTTTTGGCCCAATACCGTAGTCCAAAATTATTGTTCATGCAATCGCGACGTAACTTGGTCCCCCGGGGGACGGAAAATATTATGACTACAACCACTACCACCGCCACCAGAAAGAGTATGTGCTGTGTTGTGACGGCTTTACTGAAATTGTAGGTAACAGAAACAAGCAAAGAAAAGAAAAAAAACAAACCTGCCCTTACATGTACAAATCAGTTTAGCTCAAACTACATCTTCTCATAGCACACGTGTACTAGTATGTCAATTCATTGAAGTTGGTCTGCAAGGCACGATTTGTTGGCAGATCCTCGACCTACCCCCCACTTCTGTGCAGGCCAAGATTTACTTTACCATGGTGACTTACAGATCAAGATCTGTGTCAATTTACAAATATGGTGGCCGTTTTTGCCATTTTGGACGGCAGGCTTCCTGACTTCTTTCAAAACTTTGTTACGGTACCATATATTTAAGGGCAACAATGAAATGAGTCCGGTTTCCTTGTATATTGCTGATACTAAGCAGAGATTTTATTAGACACTGCGATTCCGGGCCCGACAATAAGTTGGTGTAGTTAGAGATAAACTCGTGTTTCGGACGTCTGTATTCAATTTAGACAAAATTATGTCTTTGTCTGGACTTTAACACTTTTGCAGACTTTTTTTTAAAACGCTGTAGTACACTGAATTTAAACTTGGTACAGAACTTTACCATAATGACTTACAGTTTTATTATGACCGATATGGCCATTTTCAACGAAATTATGTCTATTCTAGAGTAGGTATTGAACCAGCTATTTTCTTATTGCTCAAATCAACAAAAAACGTGTAGCTTTCACAATGCTTTGAGAATGCTAAATAAAAGTTTAAACAATTCCAACCGCTCCTGGGGCAATTGTATACCGTATATCTTGCAATTACATTAGGCGCAATAACTAGATCCGTTTCAAACCTTCAGGTACTGTTTTTTCTTTCCTTTTTTTTTGTCCCACTCCAGCTGCATACAGTGCATTCCGATTAACAGTCACCTATATGGTAAGCCTGGTTTGTGAGCTGGAAAGGTACGTGAGCCAGAAATCTGTTTCTATATACCCAGTGATCGGTACCTTGTTCATTCCTGGCGCAGTGATGCTTGCTTGCACTAACTAAATGATTTTAACCAGCTCTAGCATTGTCAGTGTCTACAAGTATTTCAATGGATACCCACCACACTGGCAGGCGTTCAAGGCCTTGCCCAAAACGATTAACAGTGGTTACAAACTTTCTCGCTAAAAAGTACAGTTTTATCTACTACAACCTTTGTATATTTGCCCATTCCAGTTACTGGCTGGCTTTGACCATTTATTTTGCTTCATTACCAAATACTTACTGCATCTGTCCGCCGTTCTGCCTATGGAGTTGAAAATATAGAATACCACACAATAGAGGGTGGGGCAAACCGGTGTGTCTGTCGCATGTATATAACATGCATGGACTAGCCGTAGGGAAGTGGCGGATTAATTTTCCAACCGGTGGCGCACTGACTTGTACGCTATACAAAACGACAGCAAACAAGTGATCTATAACGATCGCAAGACTGCGTAAACCACCCACGCAACGATCGCCGTCGACGGTCTTTTGTCATCAAGACATCAATAACAGTACGAATTGGGAATCTGGACATCCCCTGGGCAAGGCAGAAAGTAAACAGGGCCCAGAAGCCATCTTAATGTTATAACCACGAAGCTACCATGGTGACATGCTGGTTGCCATATACCGTGCTGGTTACGTGCTCGGAACGATAAGAGGACTTCGTGCAAGTGGGTCGTGACCGTATCCGTTATAGTTTACCAACAACCCTAGCTCCATGTAAATTTTAAATCACCACAGACCCAAGGTCATTGCAAGACTCCAAGGAAGCATACATCTATAACTCTTTAGACTGGTGGACAAGGGACAGGGTTTTTCTTTATTCATGATCAGTGTTCATGATTACACAACAACACAGATGTACCTCCACTTACAAAGTTTTAGTCCCTGTCAATTGAACATTCGTTAGGAACAACGTTTGGCCACTCTTCAAGCACATATGAATTTTGAATTAATCTCCTTTCACTTTGGCAAAGCGACACTGGCTCATACGGGATATTTGACTTTCGCGCGCGGATTAAGGATCAAACAAGCGAATTTTAGCAATCTTCACTTCAAACATCCAACAATCTGTACTTACGGTTAGCCCCTCACTCACATGACAGTTATAATTTCTCAACAATAGCTGTAGAAGTTTCAAAGTAAAAGAGAAGAGAAAAAAACTCCGTACGAATTCTGCTTTATAAAACCACTGACTAGTGTGAGGCGTTGTCTAGCAAGCACACCACAGCAACCTATGTAGTTGTCTAGCATACCTGTAGTACAGTTTGTGTAATATATATAGCATATATACGTATGTTGTTGATATTAAGTTACACCCTGTGAAATGGGCTTAGCATTCGGCTTTGTTCTTCAACATTTAAGGTCTCCAACACATATAAACAAGCTCAAAACAATGTACTCATATGATTCTCTGAGGAGTACAGACAATACAGAGGAAGGTTGAAACGACGATAACAAAACAGTGACAAGGACACTGCATAACATACATTGTATAATATGTACATGGGTTAGCACTCAAAACGATTTCTTCAACATACTGATCTCAACTTCCATTATACTAATACGGATTTCATTCGACGCATGCGTATATGTACACCTATATACAAGTTAACGAATACATCAAAGCAATTTCGGCGATAATTTTCAAACTTTCTTTTTTACAAATGTGTAATATCTGTGCATCTTGTGCATTAAAATAATAATAATCATCATAAAAAAATCCGAGCGATAAAAGTTAATTAGGCCAAGCATATTATACCACTACAATTTTCATAAATTTGGTAGATATGTACACACAGATCCCTTCAAGATTCTCTGTAATTCTAAACTCACTTATTTTGATAGCTCTCACGCCACTCTTGGCTTGCACATTTCATTATTCAGGAACTTTTGTGATCATGATAACGACATTCGGGGGGTAATGCCGTGAAAATAATACAGGAAAATCAATAAAAACTTCCAATTTATAGACTTGCAAAAAGTTGCACATTCAATTATAATACATCATTTATATACAGGCTCCTATAGCCGGAAATACTGATTGAGAAATAAGGAATTAGGGGATGGCAAAAATGTCATCGCCGAATGTTAATGGTGGTGCTCCAAGTGATATATTAATGTGTATGTCGTAACCTTCCTCCTCACCCAGCAGACTGGAATACTAGACGTAGTCGGTGAAGTCCTCTATGGTAGTGGCCTTCCCTCTTGCCCTCGCGTCTGGTTCAGTGCCAGCCACATCCTTGGCCTCGTTCAAAATCTTTGTTTTAATTCTTTTGATTTGACGGAGACGCTCCAACCAGTTAGAGGTAAATGGGTCCTGGGGCTCCGAGTTCTGTCGCTGTAAAATCCTCGACGCCAGCTGGTCACAAAAAGAACATACATATTTCTTATCGGCAGCATAAAATGGCAGGCTTTTGTTTCCTCATTTTATTTATTTATTTGATTGGTGTTTATAACGCCATACTGAAGAATATTTCACTGATACGACGGCGACTGGCATTGTGGTGAGAGGAAACCGAGAGAAAAACTTCTCCACGGTCAAGTGCTCTAAACTCCAAAATGTTGTCCATGAAGTGATTTTTAGATTCCCACGCTCTTGACACATTTGTTGATACTTCCCATGTTTAATGCCATTACCCTTAGTCAGATCCCAAACATCTGTACCATCCAAACTGGAGTCGGGATGATAAATTTCCTACTTGCAACTTCAAGCTTCTAACACGCGGTCCATATATAAATCCCCCACTCACCTCCCTTTAAATTACAACTACTTCAATCTGGCAGATGTGTCTCCCAAATGGGTATTATCATACGAATTATAGTTTTCAATCTCTACATACGTCCCGCGGGTCCACGCTATGAAAACAATGAAATGGAATACTTCGTAAACACGATTTCTGAGATTGGTGAGTAGAGTACCGATACGTCAAAATGCCACACACAACAAAGTATTGCAGCTTTGATGGCTTGTATGTCAAGCCGGTATTCACCTCCAGCCGCTTTTCTCACCATTGACTTGCTCCATGGACAGGAGATTACACACGCCCATATTGGAACGATTAACAAAGGTAACACAGTATGGAGTAAGGTATGCAAACGTGACAGCAGCTCGCAAGTGCCAAATAACTGATCTTATGTCCTGCTGGTCAACTGAATTTTACTCAGACGGGTCATTCAGTTTACACTTTGTTCGTACACCTAGAACCATGTGATGTCGTCAGTCTGGGAAAATAAAGTTTTCATATCCAAATGTCTCCTGCTGATACCTCCTTCATCCACGCTTTCATTATTAACATCTCCCAAGGGACTGGCAAGGATTATGCTGATACAATGAAACCATACCAATGTACAATTTTATAGGTCGTAGATTTACGTGTGAAGTTCTGCCAGCAACCTGCAGATGGTCACGAGTGTGTCTGCCACCATAATGCCGGCCTGCAGATTCCTCCCAAAATCATGCCGGCCGCCGTCGTGTAATGAAATATCCTGGGGATTTAATGAAACACCAAATAAATAAATAAATACAAATTTTTGTTCGTTTCTTAAATTCAGTTGTTCCTATATCCTTCGCAAGAAGCTTTTTACTATATCACATATGTCAAATCATTTTTATTATACTGCATTTATTCCTGGAATCTATATTTAAACAATTTTTATAGATGAACTTCGATGCGGCTGGAAATATGCAGCCACCTAGTAATTGCTCTCAAGTCTCTATTGTTGGTTGAAAAGTCGGCAACACTTAACACTAATTTGGTTATGTAAAGATTTTAATTCTGAGGCGTTGAGTTTAACATGTGAAAACCAAATCAGTTTTCAGTTCTGTGAAAAGAATTCCACAGTAGCGGAGAAAAACAAAGGATTAAAGGGAATAGCTTCATCAGTGCGGTGGTGTCCAGCACCTTTCTCCAGGTCTCCAGCCGAAGTCTTCAGTCCAGTACTGCAGTACTGGTCAGTTAGGGGAAACAACTTACCGCGACAAACGTAAAAGGGAGTCGTCCGACACAGTGAGTCTCAAGTTTTGCAGTCCGCCATATTTACTACTTCATGCACCTGACGTTCTAAGTAAGTTTAAATCACATGTAAATCGCAGAATAAGACATTCGAGTGCACGGTGTCTTCAGAACAATATCTACTTTTGATACCACACTTCATAAAAATGGACATGCGGTCAGTATCTGCGGATTAAGCATGCCACCCGACATGCATCAGGCGTGATTTGTCCGACTCGCCACAACATCGACCGGCGCACACGAGATATTAATACGCAAGTTCTGCTCGATCGCTCATGCTAAACAGCCGTGAAGACAATGGGGGACAACTAAGAAAGTTTTGTCCAATGATATCCTACCTCTATATTACCACAGGCACGTTTGTCCAATGATATCGTAGATCTATGTATCTCAGGCACGTTTATCCAATGATTTCCTACCTCTCTATTATCACAGGCACGTTTGTCCAATGATACCCTACCTCTCTATTATCACAGGCACGTTTGTCCAGTAATATCCTACCTCTCTAATAGCACAGGCACGCTTGTCCAATGATACCCTACCTCTCTATTATCACAGGCACGTTTGTCCAATAATATCCTACCTCTCTAATAGCACAGGCACGCTTGTCCAATGATAGTCCAACCTCTTTGTTATCACCTCTATGTTATCACCACACATTCACTGGGAGTTTTATCTGTATATTATTACATGCAGGTTTGTCCAATGAGAGTTCTTCCTCTATATTAAACATATGCACGTCTGTCCAATGAGAGTTCTGCTTCTAAATTAAACACATGCACGTCTGCTCAACGAGAGTTCTGCCTCTGTATTGAAACACATAGGTCTGTTCAATTGTTCAATGCCTCTATATTAAACCCATGCACGTCTTTCCAATGAGAGTTCTGCCCCTGTATTAAACACACGCAAGTCTGTCCAATGAGAGTTCTGCCCCTGTATTAAACACATGAACATCTGTCCAATGAGAGTTCTGCCCCTGTATTAAACACATGCACGTCTTTCCAATGGTGGTTTAACCCACCTATAAACCTGACTGCTGTCATATAAATGAAAAATTCTAGAATATGACAAACAGCAATCTATCAATAAACTAATCAATGAAACACACATCTGTTGATGAACCTTCTGGCATCTCACAACATACACTATTTCCAAGAGCTTTCTTGTTCAATAATTATCACACCAAAGCTGTTCAACGAGCTGTCCATATCTATATTATCGCACTAATTCTGAAGATGAATTTCCATTTCTTGCATTATCACGCAGATGTTGTTCAATGAGCCTCCCATACATGTTTCTATCTCATCAAATACAAGCTGTTCGATGAATTTCCATCTCTGTATTATCACACACATTCTGTTCACTGAATTTCCATCTCTCTATTATCACACACATTCTGTTTAGTGAACTTTTATCTCTATACCTACATTTTCACACATAGCATCACACAAAAATAAGCTTTCTCTCAGCTTTGCAAGTTAAGTTAGGATATATAGGTGTGGTAGAACTCAAAAGACTTCTTTCACAAAAACAACCTGTTCACCTTCAGATTGGAGGGCTAATGTTCTAAAAATAAACAACTGAGCAGTAAGTACAGTAACAATTCATTAAAAAAACCTGTATGTTTAGACTCACCTAGATCTTGTAAACAATGCCACATGGTCAAGAGATACTTACATTACAATGCATTGCAATCTGTCGAACTAAAAGTCCCAGGTTAGCATCCGAGATTATCTTGGTATCGGTGTGGCCTAAGATGTCAGCAATATCTGTAAGGAAATGTTGCCACAGTTATTATATGCATCAAACTGATATAAAACATGACTGTGATTATCACCTTTTTTCAAACTGAAGAAAGCACAGAATCAATGTTCATTGGTTCAGGGTGGGCAAAGGAGATCCAATATTAAAGATGCTGTCTCTGTCTGTCATATTTGAATGATTTAGCATATGTTTATACTGCCAGTGATCGGCTCTAACCATGGCTTTCTCTTCTCACTCCGAATACATTAGCCTCAATTCTGTTCCCTTTCACAGCATTCATCGATTACTCATTGTGTCTGCAGGAAAGTGATTTTTTATGTATTTTTCATATAAATCCAAAGCCTCTACAAAATTCTTGATGTCATTTACCAATAGTTTACAAAGAGTAACCACACTTCATTTCTTGTCAGTTATCATCAATGATACTAGTTTAATGACATCTGTAAGCATGTGCATGGGTTCAAATATACACATTTTGGTATTTCCCATGAGTAGATAAATGTATGGCCCAGTATTAGTTGGACATGTAATGACCATACCTTTACATTATTGGACATCTGGCAATGCTAGAAATTCTACAAATGTTTCCAAAAATTTAATTTGCTTTCACCTGTTAAGATCTCCTTAATTTTTGAGGGATGACATAAAGTTTAAAATTAGAACTCCAGTGATTTCTTAGCATTTGTATTAAAAAATAAGTGAACAAGTATGGGATTTTAGTTCAGTGGCCAAATGGTCATTTAAATGAGACTTTGTACATATACATGTTATCGGGGACTTCATTTTAAGACAATTTAAATGTCCTCTTCACATTGTCAACCTATCAGTGGTGATTCTGACCTCTACCCACATAACTCATGTTCAATTTTCTTTAATAGCCAACCAATGGCCTGGTACGAATATAATGACATTTCACGTTTTATTCCGCAAATGCATAACATATTACTCAACAAGTAACGCTTGAACAAATCACTTCGTTACTGGCATCAAATCCACCGTGTATTAAAACAGAACAATAAGGATTAAACATTAAGTCATTTCTCAAGACCTACCTCATAACAAATCACACAATACACCAGAATTGACCAAAAAAGATGATGCCACCATATTTATCGGCATAGGGAAAACATATCAGAAACATGACACAAAATTTATAACGTTTAATTAATGTAGTAGTTTGCACAATAACACTTCATGCTGGTGTCACGTTATTAGTAATTTACTCAGTTAGAAATGGCATGTGTTGGAATTTAACATTTTCTGCCAATGGTTACGTTATATCAAAAAGACCCAGGAGAAAAATGTTATCTATTTTTTTATGTTATGTATGAGAAAAGGCAACAGACAGAAATACCTTTGTGGCAAGGCATGTAAAATGCTATGCAGGAACACACCATTTCATGAGGAATATTGAAAATCTTGAAGAAAAAGGCTGAAATATGTGTAGGCCTTTCTAGTGACTTAGCACCGTCACATCATTGGATGTTCCCAATTTTCTAAATTTGGACCCCCCCCCCCCGCCCCATCCACCTCCATCAAAACTGTGAAGAATGCACTGCCTAACATACAATAATACAATACTTTTCGATAATACTTTCTATGTGTGTGATGAAAAACACTGCAAAATAACCAGATGGGGTTAAACATGTATCACATAAGCAAAAGGTCATCATTCTATTACAGTAACATTCTATTACAGTACTACACTGTTTGGAACAATTTCCTTCTAAAGACAACATCACCTCTTTTACAAATACTAAGGGTTGGCTCATTAAATACAGAAGAACGTACAGTGATTTATCTTTGTGCCTCTTTCTTACTGTTATAACATTTCTCGAAATGGTATCTTTTCCAGCACAAAGGTGACTCAGTGCCAAACAGGACTTACCATTGCCTTTCTTGTAATGCATGAGCACCATGTAACAAGTTTGCCCACAAATCTTTATCCCAAAGCGATGAACATTGCACTACCCAGTTTGGGCTTAATTTAGGTTAAATGTCATCACATTTTGGTTTGAACAATATTTAACAAGGCATGTTTCAAAGGTCATTGTTCTCCACAGTCTGTGTAAACGTGGCAACAAATGTAACATGTGCCCAGCAATATGAAAAAAGATTCTCATCTGTGAAGAAAACGACAATAATTCCTCTGTATATATAAATACATGTAACAAAGTAAACATTCATACATTGCTAACAAACCAAAGTTTGGCTGGCTGTGCAAAAAATATTGAAGGATATAATGATGGGAAAATTGGCATACAGAAATGTGCAGATTGTGTTATAAAATCATGTTACTTCACATGCCATATATATAAAAATGCAACAAGATGCATTTTACCCTCTGACCAGCATTACATCACTAGTGTTAATCATGTTACCCAAGAGAGAGAAGCTGTTCAGTTAAAAAAATAGATCAAGTTTGTTTACGAAGCGGTAATTATCATTAATATGTGATTTAAGTGAAGCTGGTACATACCTTGTCTAACACGTCATAGGTTTACCAAGTGTAGCTTATGTGCATAGCATGGTGTATAGTACATGTATGGTTCTACAATGTCCATCTGTTTGCATCAAAAAGGCAAGACTATAAACAATTTAATTGTAAGGGTAATTTGACTTATAACAAACTGACCGGCTTGATTTTCAGACATTAACAACTAGCACTGATTCTGGTGAGAAAGCTTTTGGGTAAGGAATTAGGGCTCTTAAGGAGTTGAACTCCTTAACTATATCCACTGTAGCTATCTGGTATATGTCCTGACTTGACATCATGCCTGATCCAAAAGAAACTGGCTTCAAGCCTGCCATCTCATTGGTGAATGGATACGGAACTGCTAACCTTGGCCAGAAAGGACTCCAAAGCAACAGTTACACTGAGTCATTTAACAAATGAGTAACAATTTAGACGCAGTTTACTGTTAATAGTTAGAATCAAGCCAATCTCAAACACAGGCAAACCTGTAACATGACAGACATCTTATCCATGTTTTGTAATGAAAACTCAACATTGTCAAATTTCAGCAATTAAGAGAGTTTCACATACAAAGAATGGATGATTTTTGTACAGCAATCAATCCAAGTTTGTTCAGTCATTAATAAAACTTCTTTGACAGCACAACAAGAATTAGCCGCTGGCTCCTTTCATGGTGAAAACTTTGACGTTCACACAAAAAGATATTTCTGCACTAAAAATTATGTCTAAAGGATTGATGTGGTTAAAGTTTATTTTTTTATTTTTCATTTTGAGATGGTAATATTTGGTCAAAGTGTCAATTTCAGCTTTGTGCTAAAAGCCACTCAAACAGACGTGTTAATATTCACGAGGATTACAAACCACACAAAACATGGGCTAAGAATAATAATCATGTACACATATATATACATCTGTACAATGCACAGGTAAAATGTAAACTTCAAAGACAGTAAAATGCTACAGTCTATGGAATGTTTTACCAGCCGTACCTGTGGTAAGACTGTAGTGAGCCACTACAATGAGAAAACACAGACCAAACATCACAAATAAACATCTATTTTACGTGAACAGAACTAAATGTCTTATTGTTATTATGACCTCTGACCCGACCTACACTGACACATTCAATGTGATATCAATCCATACATCATGTCACGTCAGTTTCGAATCTTGATATGGCTACTTTTTGCCACTGCTTTTTCCACTTATTTATAATTGAAAATCAAGGCCTATTTAATTATTATAACTGAGTAGGTTGTAAAAGTTGACAAGTTTCTTTTTTCCCTTCAAGATAGTCAACTGTGTAAAGGTGCTTGAGCTGTGTTTCAGAAAAGCAGGCTACTCAATCACTCTACAGAATAAAATATATTACACAGTTGGGTGTGTGATTTTTGACACTTCAGTGAACAACAACTGCCCTTACTGACAAAAAAACCTCAAATTTGGAAGTTTCGAATAGGCTTCCCATCATTATACATGTACATGCCTTTTTATCACAAGGGACAAAAAACAAATTATTCATATTACCCACACATTTTTATTTTCAAGAAATTCAATTAACAGTCAAACGAGCATTACATCATCAAACACTACCTTAAAAACAAACTTTACCAATAACTGCTTTTTAAACCTTTCTGGTAAAACCAACTGGCAAGATAACGCAACAACCATACAGCAAACTTGCTCCTACTCTAACAAACATGCTTAACATGACATACATGACATCAGTCTTATCTTACCTTCTTTAGCCTGAAGAGTGACAGCATTACTTTCATAGTCCAGTGGTTTTATCACAATGTTCACATAGTTGAACTGACCCTGAAATACACAACATATTTACATATCTGTATTCAACTCTACTCTCCTTCTAAGAAATAAAGTAAGAAAAGTTCAAATTAGAAATATGCCTTACAAGGGGTTTTTGCAGAAAGACAAATGGCTTCTGCATTATGTCCATTAGCCGTTGACGAAATGAGGATGAAGTTTTAAATCCTTGGCCCAATGACTCAGCTGTGGCTTTACACAGACATCAGGTGTGTCAAGTGCTGATTTCCTCCGTCCATATACACCTGACAGCAATAATACGAGTGACACATTCTCTGCTGTACAATATTTATTTATTTATTTGATTGGTGTAATGGTACTCAAGAATACTTCACTTATACCATGGCGGCCAGCATTATGATCAGACGAAACTGCACAGAGCTCGGGGGAAGCCCACCGCCATCTGCAGGTTGCTGGCAGACCTTACCACTTCTTTAAAGGAACAGATCACATTTTTAGAAAGTACGCATCATCTGAAAGGCTATTTCGTGCTGATTCCAAATATGATCTTCATTATTTTGACACTTCTTTTCACAAAGATTAATACGCAAATAAAGACTGATGTAATACAGTGGATGTTTTGGACCACACTGAAGCACAGTGACGTCACAGATTCTTTTAGCTGCAAAACATCCTCTGATAGCTATATATCTACGTTTTCGTGAATATGTATGTAGTACAACACCTGTATCTGTTTTTGATGTGGAAACATAAGAGTTACAGCATGTTTAGCCACAAAAAGAGAATCAGCGACATCACTGTGCTTCAATGTGGTCCAAAATGTCCACCGTAGCACCTCAGTCTTTATTTCCATTTTAGTCATTGTAAAAAAATGCCAAGAAATTAACGAAGACCATATTTGGAATCAGCACGAAATTGCCTGCATGAAATTGCCTTTCAGCTGATGCTTACTTTCTAAAAATGTGGTCTTTTCTTTTAAGTAAATAAAGAAACACAACTAAATGCATAAGCTGGCTTTACCTTGATGGTGCCTATCTTGTACTCTTCTTCGCTCTCATTGTACACGATGGTGACAAAGTCGTTGCCAATGTGTCTCTTCTTCTCATTGCAGTTAGGGTCCGAGTCCTTCAGGGGCATCAGGGTGGCCACATGGTACATCACTAGGCACACAAAGGAACACATCATCTATATACCATACTCATGGCTATCAATCTTTGAATTGATTTTACTTTCTTCACAAAACAACAAAATATCCTGGTATAATGTCATCATACAGCATTTTTTGCAAGACTGGAAACATTAGAAATTCACTTTCATCGGGATAGCCTGCTAAAGAAGAGATGATTAATTTCGCTTTTAAATTTTTGGGCTGTTTGAATATTCACCCATTAAAACATACCTGTGACATGAACATATATGTGGACTACTTTCTTTGGGCCATCTGGATAACACCTGCCCTAACTTGTGCATACACAGATGACCCCCAGCTGCCTTACCATGCATGGCCTCATCCTGCCAGCTGTAGGTGAACTGTCCATCTGTGCCAGCCGTCTCCAGGCCTCCGCAGTAAGTCTGGTATGGATCGATGTCCTTCAGACGGATCAATGTGCCAAGGCCCTCCAGGAACTGTACATAGCGTGCTGAGCCGTACAGGTTAGACAGGATAGCAGTCTCATCGTTAGCCTGCTCAGACAGGAATGACACGACTACAGCTTTACGCAGGCAGAATTTCCCTCAGTCCAAAGTGTCTTTGGACATCAGTTCTTTACAAAAAAATCACTGAGTACCTATATGTGTGACAAAAATAATTTAACACTGGCAGAATTGCACTCAGCTTACTGTGTCTGGAGAAAGTAATTTTTTACCAAAAACTAAGTGTGAAATAATATGCCGTCTTGAAACAGGCCATACGTTGAAAAAAAACAATTTAAATCATTATCAGCCAACTTTAAATTTACTTTTGAGCATTTCACATCGTAATCCTCCAGATTCAATATTACCATTGACTAACCCCCTCTTCAGACGAAAGTTATTTCCTAAAGAGCAGTCATAAAAGACTGGGAAATCCTAGCCTCGATTATGAATCCATTACTCAAGGCACCAACCAGTTTCTCGCAGACGTTACCTGACCAGGCCCAACGTAGATCACTCCTATCTTGTGAGTCTCATAGGGGTATATCAGATCTAACATTTTCACCGCCCTGTTTATATTCTGCAAAAAAGACAATGGGCACTTAAGTTGATCAAAATGTGCATGTTGAGACAAACAAACTGTGCTGATTTCACCAACAAGTCATTTTACTTATTTCAAAATTTGAAATGCAATATAAAAGCTTATTTTGGGGCCTTAGATAATAACATTTTGATCACTTCATCGATGTAATTTTAAGACAAATTTGTAAAAAAAAATATTGTAAGATTTTGTATCAAAAACTAAGCATTGTGAATAGATTTTAAATTCTGCTTTAAACAAGAAATGGAAAAATGGAACTGGCACAGTTTCCAAGGAGACAACTTTTCTGTTGTTGTAAAGCTGATATGGTACATGTCTCACTCACAGAAGTGTTAGGTAGTAGTAGTGGTTTCTCCACTGTAGTGTGAAAGGAGGAAGACTGATAGAGTTGCAGAAATACATGGGCAGGACTTGTGCCTCCTCTCTGAGGTTCTCTGTTGGAAGTTGTCTTCTGCCTTGACCCTGTGGGCTCTGACTTGGCAGGTGACATCACCGAGATGGTATGACCACGGTTTTTCCTGAGAGGAGGAGAATTCTGTCCTGCCTCTGCATCCCCCTCATGGGACAGGCTTCGTTGGAGACTCTCCTTGGATGAACTGGCTCCGTCTGGCAGATCCGCCTCACCCCCTATAGTGAAAGTGGTGGCCGGTCTCCTATGGCTGTTCTGCTCCCCTTCAGTCTCCACTGAGGGGTGGGTTTTGGGCGGGGTGCGCTTGGGGCATCTGAATGCTGATGGGGACTTCTCTGGTGTCATGCTCAATGGCCTGCTCCTCGCTTTATCAGGGGGTTTACTGGATGAGGTTACCTCTTTGATGGCAGGTAATGACGTCTCTGAGCTTATTCTGCCCATAGTCACCTCTGAGTCCAGGTACGCGTTCAGTCTGATCTCTTCCAGCAGCTGAGTGTCTGACTTCACCACAGAGGGCTGCTGTACCGTGACCACGCTCTTCTCTGCGATGTCAAAGTTGTCACTGCTTTCCGAGTCCTTGTTGGAGGAGCTATCGCAGGCACCCAGTATAGAGGGGGAGGAGTTACTCTTCCTCAGGTTCACACTGCTCACTAGGCTGTCGTCTCCTAGCTCTTGTTTACAATCCTTCATCGTCTGAAGAATAAGGGACTCAAGATTAAGGCAAGTTTCCAAGTTTTAATTAATCCTAACACAGTCAATACTTCGGAAAAACAGCAATAAAACCTGCCATGTTTTCAGATCTTACTATGAAGTGTTCTGCTCCGAACAAACGCTTAAAATCAGGATATACTCTGCATATCAGACATATTCTATATATCAGAATATCCAAGAACATGTATGTAATATTCGCTAATTTGAAAATTGGAAAACACAGAAAATCTTGATGTTAATGACATACTGACTCATATATGACCTGGTTACGTACCTCAACTGTATCTGTTGTGTCCATTTCAAGCGTACGGTCAAGGTCAACTAAAACATGTGAACAAATCAAGAAAAATGTCAGCACAGGCTTTGTACAAACAATGTTTATTACAAGTCAGGCCAAGTTAAAACTTAAGCACATACACACAGTGCCCAAACGTTTTTTGATTGATAATCTTGATGTAATTCACAGCCTTGAAAATCTGCAATTGTCAATAAACTATATTTGCGGAACACTATATTTAGCCAAGATTTGTTTTAAATGTAACCTTCAAATTGCTGGCTTTCCTGTCGCCTGAAGCTATTGTCGTTGAATACGGAGGGGAATTTGATCTCATACAGTGACTCATACTCTTCCTCTTCCAGACTTTCACTGTCAATCATCCCCATGCTGTCAGCGTCATAACCTTTGGGTTTCCCCTGATATGGAGAGAAGAGCTGAGAAATATCATCCAACGAGAGTTCTAATGTGGACGAGAAGACGCTGGGGTCATTCTGGACCCTCATCATCCAGGAGGAGACACCACTTGGGGACCTCACGCACACCTCAGCCCAGCCAGTACACCAACAATTACACAACTGAGGGGGCAACACTGACTTGTTTGAACTCTGACCTCTCAAACCTGGAACACAACATGGATGACATTTACATGTAGCTCCCACCTGAGATGTATAAGTACTCATGTTGGGCAAATTCAAAAGAAACAAGCTATATATAAACTCATATGGAGAATTCATTCTGTGTGCTAAATACGCAAAGCTTAAACATGTATCAAACTTCATCTGAGGGGCCACTAAATGAGCAGGCACACAGAGTCTGACATTATTTGGAGCCTTTACTGTACGGAGAACAAAGTGAGAAACAGAGACAGCCCTCACTTTTGTTGTATAATGAGATTAAAATCAAAATGCACACACAAAAATAAATCAAACTGTAATGCCAAAGAGATAATAGTTCAGTTGGAAGAATTTTCAGGGTAAGACATAAAGAAAACCTGGAAACCTCTAAAAACATACTCAGTAAGTAAGTCTCCATGGTCTCTGATGTGCTGTAGCGATCTGTCAAAGAGCGACCAGTTTGAACCCCAACGTCATCATGGCCTGTGAACACAGGGGTTGCTGTATCATCGTCAAGGAGATCAAGGTCATCTTTACACTTGCTGCTTCCGTGTACGTTAATGTCATCCTGGCTGGACACGTGGCTAGGTTCTAGTGTACTGACACTTCGACTGCAGGCAGCAGATCTGTGTCGTCGTCGTTTGTTGGAAGTTGTGTCACTAACAGACTTGACAGGCTCTGGTTCCTGAGATCTGCACACAGCCAGGCACTTCTCACACAGCCCTTGGGGTCCTGTCTTGGCTCCACCTCCACTTGTTGTCACTGTGATCAGTTTGTTACCTAGCAACCATGTCTGGCTTTGGCCACCAGTCAACAAAAAGTCAGCTACTGGAGACCTAAATGACGGAAAAATTGTCCATTTTAAAAGTGTCAAAGTCTTTAAAGTGTCAAGAGCCAGACAAGATTTCTAACACTGGGTGTATACATGTATCTACAAGTTATCATTTAAATGCTCACCCCTCATGAAATTGGACATATTATTGGCTGGAATTTGTTTTTCCAGATTTGGCCCCCAAAATGGGAACACTGAAATTAATTTTTGAAAGTATAATCAATGGAATAAAAAAATATCTTGAAAGTTACAAATCGTCCTACCTATACGGTGACTGAAATTACTCAGGTTCATAACACATGTATTGCTTTTCTTTCATTTAAGTAGTCTTAATACAGTCATGCTACTAGCATAATTCAGCATGGAAACATTTTTACACTGGAATTAAGTTTTGCAGTAAGCTGTTCACATGGAAATTAAATACTTCATAGAAGGCCATTTAAATACTTAGCAAGTTCAATAATTCCAGGAAAGGTGATCATAACTGAGTGAGCTGTCATAATGTTAAAACCACAAATGTCAATCCAACTGGCAGCTTAAATCTACACATCACATTTACCAAGCCCTTGCACACAGACTTGTTCTCTAAAATATACAAAGTCTGCCTTCAGGCTTCAAAAGACATCATTTTCAATTGACAAATTCTAGACAATTCTAGGCACAGGTTATTTTCATATATTGCACAAGTTTTTAGATTATACAAATATGTACATCATGACAAGTGACTGAGAAGAAAGTTTAAACAAATACCTTTTGGGAATGGTGGAGAAGTTGCCGAAGGTGTATCTGGACATCATGTCTGTACATGTCTCTGTCAGCTCAATGTGGAACTGTGTGATCTTTTCGTCAACAAATGGAGCCATGGTGAGGCGGGAGCTGACCGATGGCCCTGACGGATTACGTCTTCTACTGAAGCGACAAACCATGTCACTGATTTAACAAGCTTGAAAACCAATACAAGTATGTAGTAAGCTTCACATCAAACATGAACTTGAAAAAACATTTTGTGGGCAATCCAATTTAAATGACAAAGACCAGATCAGCGTAACGTATTCAGCACATTAAGCAATATTAGCTGTTCTATTAACTCAAATTATCATTTGAAGGATTGCCTCATGGTTCAATCTGGCTATTAATCTGGCTTTTCTTTTTTTTTTCTGTTTCCTGCTGTATATGCTGGCCTTAAGGCTAGATAGCGTTGAGTAAGGAGCAAACCAAACCAGCTCATACATAACTCTGTTAGTACTTTAGGGCACTCTTAAACTGGTAAGCTAATTCTGTATGAAGATGATTTTGCATTAGGAGGTGTGCTAACAGTGGACATACCGTTTCAATCCAGCCTCACTATACCTGGAGAGTCTAACCCTATCAATGGATACTGACAGCAAAGCTAGCATCACGGAGCAGTATCAATATAACTGACGGTTCTACCCTTAACACTTACCGTCGTAGGGCGGCCTCATTATAACTGACAGTTCTACCTCTATCACTCGAATCTTCGTTCATCATTTGCAGGTTAGACTTGGAGTTTTCCTGAAACTTCAGCAATACATTTGCTCTCAGTCCCTGCAAAAAATATACCACATGAAAAAGAATCATTATAAGTAAGAAGCTGAGTACAATGCTGGAGGTATATGTCCATACTCAGATGCAGGTAAGGCCAACAGAATATCAGATTGACAAAATGATCTATCAGACGAAAAAAAATAAAAAGATACCGGCCAACAGAATGACAAATCATAAGTGAACTGGCCGGCCAACAAAATGAACCATCAGGCTGATATTAAATAAACTGTAACACTGGCAAAACAAACTTTCAAGGTAAGAAAGTGAACTACTCCTTCAGATGATTTTTATAAAAGATTTTTCCACCATCTGACTCATAATGAACAAACAGGTCTAACCAATGTCTGATACCATAGTTACATATGTTAAAATTCTTAATGATGAAGTCATTTCTTCAACACTGATCAAATGCAAAGTAAAGGGCATAACTCCACGTAACACATTTCTGCATAATATATGAAGGTAACATAAAGGTCCTGAGCAGAGAAAAAGTTTTGTCATTTCCAAAATCAGACAATTCGGATGTTCCTGCAGTTGCAGAGAAAGTCACTTGATATGTAAGAACTATACAAACCTTATGAATAAACTTGACGAATTCTTTGCGAAATGGCAGGCGACACCTGATAAACCACATGGCTATCACATGATGAGCAAGAGATACAGTATAGTGGCTGAACCTGAAAAAGGCAAGAAATATACTGCAAATATCTGACACAAACATCCAGAGCAAAACCCACTGACAACAGCACATGCTCAAGTAAACAGAATCACATCCCATAGCCAATAGAATGACACTGTACTTCCAACAGAATCACACCAATCACAGTATGATTTCAAACATATCACACCTCTACAACACAACAACATCTCACCTCCAATAAAATCACATCTTACCTCTAACAGAATCACACTTCTCCCACATAGGACTTGCATGTATGACTTGGCTTGAGAGAGTAACTTTTCAATACTCTTGTAAATTAAAAGTGTGATCGGATTTCACTATTTTCATTATAGGGGAACACTATCACATATACATCTTATACACAGTGGCGTACGTGGGAAAGTCTGCCGACAACCTGCAGATGGTCGTGGGTTTTCCCTGGGCTCTGCTTGACGTCCTCCCATCACAATACTAGCCGCCACTGTAACAGCGAAATATTCTTGACCATGGCATAAAACACAAATCAAATAAATAAATATTATAAATATACACAATACATCTCTCTTACTAACAAGACATGCCCAGTACTGGTAATTCCAAGTAACATTTACTCAGGGAAAAAGAGGCTTGCCAACTTTGATCGACTTACTTAAAGGGGTTAGTATATGGTAAAGCTATGGCAAATACACTCATGTATTGGTCTTCAACAAAGTTGGCATACAGCTTAGGCAGTCTCACCAAACCTGAAACAAAATCAAACATGGTTTTGGATAAGTCCATCAATACACTGACTGGCTACATTAGACTTATTTATTTAATTTTTAGTTGTTGTTCAGCAACATACTTGCGCATCTTTCATTTCTGTGATGCCTGTCAGTTTTAAGGGCTGAGGAAACTGGAGCGCCAAGGACACACTGAACTTTGGAACATCAGTTTGAGGTTCAGATTCGATGCCATATTGGTGGAAGACAAACAGTCTTCAACAAATAGTACACTGCACAAACCGCCACATAGTTCACAGTGGTTGTTGCACTTTTTTCTTGGACTATAACCTCTATCCCCTGGGCAATGTTCCAGATTTCATCACAGTACAAAATCTGCCAATGGTGGCAGTGACGTAAAGCAGTCCTAGTGAGTAGTACATGCACTCAGACGATGCCATGACCACAGTCAAGTAATCTTCAGAGGTTTGTACAACATCTACTACAACAATATTTTAATCTATGACCATGGCCAGGTAAATGAGCAACTCACTTGACAGGAAAGCAAGCACAGGAATGGCCATGGAGACAGTGGCTGATATCTTGGAGAGGCGGAGAACGACAGATGGTAAAAGCCTCATCATAACTTCCTGCATCTCCAAGGTGCACAGGCGCAGGGCATTCACACAAACCTTGGCACATTTAGATACCAGGCCAAACTCCAGACACTCTATCAAATCACGCTGTCAACAAGTAAAACATGCCTTCTATTATAAACATACAGGTAGGCATGTCTGTAATACATAGTACACTTTTCTGTAGTGTGTGACAACTATACACAGAAAAATCTGTCATTATGATATTCCCGTTATAAATACTGGCACAAGTGAAACAGACAGAAAATTTTTAAAGCTGACAACCAACAGCTATGTAGAGCAAAATAGAAAATACAAAAACCCAAGCTGAAACAGTGTGAGTACACCATACATCGTATTTAGAAATTTTTCCATTTTCTTTTTTTTCGCACATCTACTATAAAAGGCCACATAAACCATAGTTAATCAATCAAGAGGTGGAGAAATTATATAAAAGTTCACCTGTCCGTTTCTGTCCAGGTAGTCGTAGTAGGAGACCATGCAAGCCAGCACAGGAAAGACATAGGCATGGAAGTCTGAGCGAGTGAACTTTAAGGGCAGGTTGTGGAACTTCTCTGGATAGCCAGACTTCCGATCACTCACCTGCAATAAATCACAGACACAACTAGTATCTACTGTGAATCTTCAACCTTTTCAATCACAAAAAGCAGTTTTAAAAAGGATTTTTTTGCATACAGTTACTGTAAAAATAAAGCCAAAAATGGTTTGTTTGTGTCATCATAGGTATAAGCTTCATAAAGCTGTAACAATTATTTCTGTGGACCCTACAGTTCTCCAAGGAAATACTGAAATATTCACCGGTGGTTGAAAAGGTTGAAGAATTAGGGTACTCTTAATGAGACAAATATAAACGGATCACATTTATGTGAAGAACCAATCTGAACATATAAAATGAATATCCTCCCAACTGAATTTGCCTATTATTTAATAAGGATGTTTATGTGTTCAGGAAAAACTACTGACAATTGTCACTGTCATGCCAATACAGAACACATACCTGTAATATACCTACTTGCGTGTTTCATTTTTTTGGTGTAAATGTATGCGTATGTAAGCCCATGTTAAAACTTTACAGATCACCTAATGACAAGTATGGTGTATTATTTGTCAGCGTTACACTCCATACATTATAATCCAGTATTATTTTAACTTTTTAGAGCCACAAGCACTAGCTCAACAGGCCTGTGGTTTATCAACATTTACTCCACTTGCCAATGACCATACTTTCATTTATAGGCAAATGATCATCCAGATATGCATTCTATTCCTCCTGCAGAAGGGGCCGTACCATGGCACAGAGTCTCTGGCACATCACATTGACATGGTGCTGGTGTCCTGACAGAATGACAGTCTTGTTCTGCAGAGCCAATGGCAGCTTCTCTAGCAGCAGCTTTAGCACTCCCCAATCATGCTCCTACAAACAAATCATCTCCATAATACACTGTGTTTGGACCAGGTTGATACAAAACTGTTTGGGCTCCAGGGACCAGGAACATGATAAACATATTGACTTGAACTAGCAGCAGATTCATCTGGAGCTGGATTCGATCCAGCGACCTGATGATCAACCCATTAAATGGATTGGGCAGTGAGGAACACAGGTACATGTAGCTATACGCGTCCTGATGTATGGTGCTATACTCAAGAATACTTCACTTATAAAAGGGCGCCCAACATTATGGTGGGAGGAAACCGAGCAGAGCCCACAGTAAACCCATGACCATCTGCAGGTAGCTAGCCAACCTTCCCATGTATGACAGGCTCCACTGGTTACGGTGTCAGTAAAGGACTAACTCTGTTTATGGATAAGGAATGTCATACCTTTTCTTGATGTAGCCATGCGATGTAGCTACACTGGTTACAGTGTCAGTGTATGACTAACTATATGTGGATAAGGAGTGTCACACTTTTTGTACGGAGGTGATTGGTTATGTTATCCGCAGCGGGTTAACTCTATCAAAGGCAAAGGTGTGTACCTTTTCCAGACATGTAATGTAAAGGTTGAAGGCCTCGGTGTAGTCTATGATGGCAGGGCGACAGCTGGACCAAGAGGTGGGGGAGCCCACAGGAGGGCTGGAGGGACCACCCTTATCACCAGTGTCGCTGAAATACAAGTGAGAGGGGTCAGGGAATAATAAAGATGATGTCAAATATGTATACTGACAACTTGATGAGGCTATCTACTAAGCTGTGTTACAGACCTAAGTGATATGCACACATTCTTACATATTATATTTCTTTCATTGGTGTTTTATCCTGTGTACTCAACAATATTTCACATATATACGACAGCATTATAGTGGGAGGAAACCAGAGAGAGAGCGGGGGAAACCCACGGCTATCCGCAGGTTGCTGCATGGCAGAACTTCCAACATACAACCAGAGAGGAAGCCAACGTAAGCTGGGCTTGAACTCACAGCAATGGCATTGCTGAGAGGCACCTAGGTCATTACACTGCACTGCACATGTTTTTAGACAAGGTAACAATTTGAACACATGTGAGTGTAGCTGAAGCAAACATCAAAGCCCACAAAACATATACATGTAAAAACCCATGAAACAGGAATACCTCAACTTTGTGTGGCACCACATTTGTACAGATTACATACTAAATATACATCAAATGGATGGCAATGATCGTCGGAGCTGAGCATAATGACATGTCCTCTTGATGATCAATATTACAAGCAATGAGTGGTCCTTGTTATATTTCAGCAACTAAATTTACTGTTTTGTACCTTAGCAAACACTGACCATTAAAGAAGGATTGACATATCATCACAGCATCAACATGTAACTGACAAATTGTCGTAATTTACAACAAATGAAGTTACTTGCTTTTATTGTTTGGTGTGTTTATTTAATGTTCCCGAATACAATGCTTTCATGACTTGTACATCCACTGACCTTGTCAAACATACAACGTACGGACTGTACCAGATTCGGCCATCTTTCTTTTTGCCCGGAAATCCTAGGCGATGTAAATTATCAGCTCGCAGTTGTAGCAAACACTCCATTATCTGTCAAAGGAAATACCACAGCTTGACATTTCACAATTAACAGTTTTTTGAATCTGATGTTTGAACCAAAATTTTCATTGCACTGGATGGGAAAAAAAACATCATTCAGGACTACTGATAAATTGCAATATCAAACACTATTAGTTTTGCATACTTGCTAAGAAAGTAAATGTCGACAAAAACTCACCAAATGACGAATACTATTAGCTGTCCCAGACAGATAGTTGTGATCATAGTGTTTCTTCAAGTGACCTATCAAAAGGTCATAAACTTTGAGGCAGTGCGTTGAAGGCATCAGATATAACTTTGCCTGAAAAGAGAATTTACAGGAAATGGAAGGTGAAATATAGTTTCTATTTAATGTAAGCAGTAATTATGCCACTACCAGCAGAAAGAGTTGAGTAACTGCTACAAAAGGGGCTTGTGACACTCACATTTTTGTACGTGGGTATGTGCAGGAACAAAAAATTGTCAATTCTATTCTACATTTAGAAAATCAATTTCAGGGTATCAAGTAAACATTCGACCAGAAATTATTGACAAATCCAATGCATTATTTTATCACGGTCTGACTTCAACTTTTCTTGATATTTTTACATAGGATAATTTCTCAGAAAAGACATTACAAGCAGCACTTCTCCTTTGTTGCAGCCAATTCAAGAATAACATTTGCTATAGTATTAATTAGACATGTAGTCATAACATTATCTGTCAGTAACACAAAAGCTCCGTGAGTAAAACACACTGAAATCTGAGCTGTATAGCCAAAATACACCAGGAAGTAAAGATAATAAATAATTCAAACAGGCTGATAAGTGTACCTTGAACATGTCAGTAAGCTGCACCGCTGCAGATTTGGTGTCAATCAGTTGCTCCTCACTGCGCAGTACACTCAGCTCTGAACTCTCCCCAACACTGGGTCCATTCACTGTTACTGTGGCTACTAAAGGCTTGTTCAATACCTGCAAAGCCATAACATAAACACTTTTTATCAAAAACGAATGTTACTCAGCAGTTAATTTACTGCATAAGAGATGGATAACACTAATTATTCACCATACGGGCATAAGGTCAAACAACATCCGAGAATTTGTATTTGGTAAACATAACTCCGATGACTTTTTTCTTTCATCTTGATGTATAATTTAATACTCCAGAAAAAAGTTTTCAAAACCTATCACAGTGTAGTGCATGTACATATATGTGAAGTATCAATGTTAGCCCTAGAGCCAACACAAATATAAAGCATTTTGAAACTAACATTTTCAGCAGTTATTTGATGGGATTTTATTAGCACATGCAAAGGTTAAAGTACACCATAATGAATTCAGTATGAACAATACACCTCAAACTGATTCCTCCTAAAAAATATTAACAATAAGGAACAAATCCTTGTTAGCTAGAGTTCATTAAGTTTTAAACAATGCATTTTTCTTCTTAAGATTTAGCATGACAAATATTTATTTACTTATTGCCAACCAGCCCAAAATGTGCCTGCCGTGCCAAATAATACATTCTGAGGATAGGAAACTGAGCTAACCTTTTCAACAATCATGAGTAGATCCAGACACCTGTGGGTTGAGCAACTCTGAGCAAGACAAACCAGAATCTCTGTGGCGACCATCCTCACCTGAGGGTCAGGGTCAGTCTCAATGTGACACAGGTGCGGCAGCACCACCTTCTCTATCAGATCATCCTACATGAAGAACACACACACACTGCACTGAAGAGCTGCTTGTTGACTGAGATAGCTTTCAGGAGTGGCAATAACACATGCTTAGTATTCCAAAGAAGTATTGCTTTGATTCTTTTGTTTAATGCATGTTTTATGAAGTACTCAAAAATATTTCACTTATACGACAGCGGCCAGCATTATGGTGGAAGGAAATCGGGCAGAGCTTAAGGGAAACCCACGACCATCCACAGGGTGCTGGCAGACTTTCCGCCGTATGAAAGTATCACTTTTTGTATTTAATTTATTTATTCAAATTTAATACCTACAAACCAAGGTGCACTCAGTGGTCTGATAATTACACAGTGTAATTAAATTTAGAAGCTGTCATAATGGCATACATAACCTTAGATATTTAATGACTTTTTTAAGGATGTACTTATCATGTTCATACAAATCACTATACAAGCTCTGACTTCAAAAATAATAATGAATTATGTATATAAATTAAGTTTACTTATATTTAAATTATGAACAGTCTACACTGTCGAGTATACACTTGAACAGTCATTCTAGTATCAAACACAGAGCTATACATTTGAAAAGTTTTAAATTCACTATAGTCACCTCATAGATATGCTTGTTAGTGCTTAAAACAAATGACAGAACATCCAGGGCTTTCTTCCTTATACTTGTTCTTATCTCGTGTCTGAAAACAAGAACAAATATACACATTTTGATAAGACATATCTCAGTTTGAATTAATATCCACAGATTTGAACAGTTTGTAAGTCACTTTACACAGACCCTATAAAAAGCTGTTCTTACTCTCACCTTTTTGCTCCTTCTAAATGCATTATGTGAACAGTTTCATGTCTATGCTTTCATGGATAGGGCTACTCAACATCAGTATAATTTTAATACGAAGTGGAGCAAGTTACTTACCTGAAATATTTGTCAATAATGTTATAGAGGTTAGAAATCCAGTTCTCTTTCCCAGGATGTATAGACTGAGCATGATAAGACACCAGCATTATCACAGAACTTTCCTGTAAAGAAGGTAGAGAAGAAATCATCTAAAGTTACAACTCAACCATAAAAGCCAGTTATAGGTCCATACTTCAATATATCTTTGTTGGGTGGAACCCAACTGACACTCCCCCAAAAAGGTCTAACTCAAATGTTTTTAGTGGTATTTTGATAATGGTATCTTCTTTCATTTTTCTCTCCATGTTAATTTCTTTAAAATCCCTACCTTTTTCAAGAGCCAGACTGACCCTATTTTTCCTCATGGTGTCGGGTCAGTCTCAACAAACAGTCTTTCGAAGATGGCCTAAGTATCTGCAGGATGAAGCATCCAGGAACAAGACCTGGGTCAGCGTGTGCCATTCTACATTTTGCTTACCGGTCGCTTCGTGGCACAAAGTTCAATAATGTGGAAGAAACGTGTGACAGATCCCATGAACTGGCCTTGCTCATTCAGCTTTTCTATCTCGGTCAGGATGTCGTGCAGCTCCGAAGGCATCCTGGGGTCTAAGGACGCTGAGGAGTGACTCTGATAACATTAAGAGAAAATATGGCATTTATTGGTTGCTTTTCCACTGTCTTGCAATTTTATATCACTGTCATCATGATTAATGTCATACAATTATATATATATATAATTATTTATATGTTTCCATGTAGCTGGCCAGTGCCTGTATAGTGCTGCCTCACTGGAGTGCTTTTCATAAAACACAAGCACACTCTGTCAACCTGTACCAGGAGATCTTGGTAAAAGCCACTGGTATGAACAGTGTGTTGAAGTTGTCTGGGTAAAAAAACATTTATACAGCATAGTGTGATGATTAAATAAAGGTGTTTTGCAAATTTTCTCAGCACTGTTAGAGCGCCTCACTAAGGAGTTGTAAAGCCTAAGACATGATATGCATTATCCAGACATTTTCACTTCTAACTTCTGGATGACAAATCTCCTGTTTTTATAAGTCTTACCTCGACATGTTTAAGCAATGCCTCCACAATATCCAGGATAACATCCCATGATGACACCTGTAAGTCTTTACCATACTTCTTCACCAGCCTCTGAATGGAGAGGGTGATCTCATAAGCCACCATCGTGTTGTTGCATGGTAATGCCTGGGGAAGGGGAGTCAACACAAAGACTCTTTTTATGAAGTGTCACTTTATGGGCTTTAAGCACTGATCTGCAGTACACTCGTCTGTTTTAGGTGGTTCTGGACATTAAATATGTAAAGTAATATTTCAACAACAGTACATCTCTAATGACTAGGAACAAGTAACTTATGATATAATGAACAATTAATTGATCCACATATTTGACCTGTTTGAATGACGGCAGAACAGAAGATGGAGTATGCTTAAGGGAAGTAACTCTTCTTGATCCCCACAGTGCCATCCCTATGAAGAACACTGCCCCACGAACTAAAATACTGTCAACTGGTTGGCGCCTGAAGGCAGAGGAATACAAAGTTAAATTTAAGTTAAAAGCTGACCGAGGTATCTCAGCCAAAAGCATATGTGTACAAAGTCAAATATTTTACTGAAACAATCAAATTAGGAATAACATGCAAACATGTAAGTTACTGTGAGTTTTTTATTGCTCACATACCTTTATGACATAAAATAAATAAACAACTGCCCTAAAACCCCTAAAATTTCGTCCAAGACTAAGCTGCTCATTTTTCCTCTTTCTGGGTGTTCTACTGATTGCAGGAAGGTGTTTTAAGGTTTGTTTGGAAGGTAGGATGATATCTTTGGAAGAAAAATGTAATTTTCAGCACCAAATACAATACTTTATGACATCTATTTACTTCTAAAAATGAACGTTTTGGGACAGAATACTGGGTCATTTACAGTAAAACAAATCTCACAGACACAATAATATTGTATTGCTCACTCAACTGGATATGGCACAGATTACACTCCTCACCTATCCTGTAAAATCCGACACATGGTGTAAATACTGCTGTGTCCCAAATGTGTGCCTAGAAGCTTACGCATCAGCTATTTAAAATATAAGGAAAAATATATTCATGAAAATTATACTAGTTTATTCATAAGCTAAAACAAAATGAAATAATACACAGTAACAGTCGTGTCAAAGATAAAATGCAATTATCTCTTGATGTAGGGAAAAAAACTGAACAGTATATGAAACAAATGAAAGAATGAGTGAAAAATTAGTGCTCAACTTCACACTGGCAACAGATGGTGGAACTAGAAACAGAAGTATATTTACATGATTTTCAACATCCATTTATAGTCTTTAGAAGCAGAAGCTTGTGGGCATTAAATAATGGAAAAATAACAAAAGAACTGAACACATCCCTTTACAAATTTAAATACAAGCTATCACATACTTCCCAGCTGCCCTCACAGAACTTTGGCATATTCACAACCCTGCAGAGGGAGGCAATGAAGTGGTAGAGGCTACTGGAGGGGAGATAGCTGTAGCACACAACAGTGTCAAGGACATCCAGGCAATACTGAAGAACAAGATCACCACAGATTCATTCATTTATTTGATTGGTGTTTTACGCCGTACTCATATTTCACTTATACGACGGCTGCCAGCATTATGGTGGGAGGAAAAACGGAAGAGGCAGGGAAAACCCACGATCATCCGCAGGTTGCTGACAGACCTTTCCATGTATGGCCGGAGAGGAAGCCAGTATAAGCTGGACTTGAACTCACAGCAACCGCATTGATGGGATGCTTCTGGGTAATTATGCTCTGCTAGCGCTCTAGCCACCTGAGCCACGGAGCCCTGGTCACCACAGAGAAAAAAATGACAGAAGTTATGACATGGGAACACTATCCGTTATAAAATATTTTGCCCAATTCACGTTCTTAAAACTCAGACATTAAAAATCTCCATGTATGTCTAGTAAATTAGGTAAGCCAAATTATGAATGATACATGATTTAAAAGTTACGAGAGAAAATCGGGACAAAAATTAATGGCAAATGTAAACTACAATCATGTCGTACTGCTAATCACCTTAATGTCATCCTCAGTTCGAGTCTGATTGATCACCGCACAAGTGTTCCTACAAGTCAACACATTAAGCGTAAAACATTACTTTCCTTCAAAACATGACAACAATAAGCACTGTATTTCTGAATGACATTTCATTTCTCTATTCATTTGACTGGTATTTAACCTGAATATTTTATTCATATCATGGCCAGATGTATAGCTGGAGTAAACCAAAGCAAATCCTTTGTCAAATAGCTCACAGAAAAAAACACACAATAAAATTATCAACAGCTGGATTCAAAAGCCAGATTGTTGTTCAATGAAGAGAACAAAGATCTAGCAGACTGATCCAGATAGGAATCTAATAATGCTAAGGAAAAGACGTCTGAACATTATTCATATCAATCCCAGGAATACCTTCCTCCAAGTAAATATCTTACTTTAAAGCTGACAACCCATTACAAGCATTTACCTTGTAAATCAGTTTAATGCATTTCAAAGAAAGAAAGTTTGCATTTCAAGTGACACAATTTGCACAGGGTAAATATATACAGAGACACTTCAACTTTCTTGCCTACACTGGCACGATAGTAAGGAAGTAACAACATACTGTACTAGTTTTCCCACAACCTCCTCATCTAGGTATGCTGCATTGAACTTAATGACATTCACCAAGAGTTTCAGAAAGTCACTTTGTTTGCCCAATCTCATCACCTCTGGCATCCACTCCAGTAAAAATGGACCTGATACAAAGTATTACAAGCTTTATTTAGGCAATACATGTCCAATATTTAGTGGTCTCTATTGTTTTGTTTTTTTATTTTTTTTCTTTGCTTTTTTTTGGGGGGGGGGGGATTATTAATGTGTAATGAATCAAAACATCTAGTGTGAGAACGAAACAAAAAAGTATGTATCTGGTTTAATATACTTTTTGGGGTCTAACTCAAGAAAGTGCCAGTATTTTTGTAACAAAGCTCCACTGATTCTAAAGAGAAAAAAATACACTACAGTTCACACAGTTTGTCAAAAAAAAAAATATTATGTTGTCAAGCATAAAATAGTTCATACCTGTTGTTAAAAAACAAACACCAAAGAAATCTCAAAGAATATACGTTTTATGAATTTTTTAAATACTTCACAATTTTGTCATTATTCACATTACAAAGTTGAGTGTTTTGTATTAGGTTATGTTTATACACACTAACCGACATCCTCTTCGAAGTACTGCAGGTCCTTTCCATTTTCTGTCAGGATATTAAATAAGCCCAACCTGAGTGTTAAACAAAAATTTGAATGAAATCATTTACACAAAACAAGATGCATCTGTGAAATGCTAAATGTCACTAAACAGATTCAAAAAGCACAATGTAAATCATTACATCATACACACACTCTATAGCATACAAAAACACCACATTTTGTCTGAACTTCCAAATATAAGAGAGAAAAGAACATGTTTGACATACTTTAATCCGCTGATACATAATAACATAGTTAAAGAAGAAGTCTGATTTGTGGGATGAGTTACTTGAAAACTTACATACATGTACATACATTATAGAAGCTACATTTCATACTTCATACCTATAATTGAGATCTTCAGGTTTGGTCAACTCTTCAATAACATGAAAGAAATGAGACCTCATGATACCCAGCTGCGAGTACTGAAATGAAAACCAGCTTCATTAAGACTAATAGTCATCAGCAAACCTGGCCAATCACTGAGCGAATAATATAAAATACGAACGTTTATGACTTATTGTACATACATGGGTAGCACATAGCACCCATTATCATTGATGATAGATCCTATTGTAACTGTATAAAGCTGCTATAATGTCACAAACTTATTACCTGTCCCTCTATCAAGCAGTGTAGAAATGATAAGGCCACATCTCTGTTTTCAGCAGGGACCTGGGGTTGAATCAGATCCCTAACACTCAGCCACAATGCTTCAACAGCTCCCTAAAACATTATATTTCATAAATTAAACATGAAAATGTATTTAAACATGCACTGGCAATACAAATGTGTGGACAAAGGCTGAGCAAGTGACTAAGTTCCAAACAAAAACAGCATCACAACTTCCATAATAATTTGCATTGCCGCATACAAGTATTTGACTCCATACAATAAATTAGTTATACTTTAATATTTTGTTGAGACATGATACATCTTTCAGTCCTAATTAAAATTTGGTACATCAGCAGATTGAAGTATCTTTCACTTACATCCTTCAGCCTTTTTTTCAACAGGACGTCACACAGCTCATTGATTGTTTTTATTCGATTATTTGCAGGACTTTCCGGGCTTATTTCCTGCAATATATTGCAAGGTTAAAAACACAATAAACACATGTACAATCAATCCATGTATTCGCACTCAAAATGGTTTCTATGGTAAACATTTGTCTTTAATACTATGACTGAATCTTGTCAAATGCCGCACACTGGATGGTCATCGGATGACAAAAGAAAACAACAAACATAAATAAGGAACTTTTCAAGGTCTGTTGACTTTTCAACCACTGTTCTGGTGCATATCGAATCACTAAAGAGAAAAGATGATTATAAGTTAAGAGGCAACATACGGCCTGATGGAGATGAGATGCTCTGATCTCCATCTTGTATGCTGACATGCACATGTAGCCTTCAGTGATGGCCCTCAAGCAAAACATCACCTTTAATAAATCTGGACCCATCAGTTAATGCATAGTATATTAACTGCCTGACACGAGCGAGGCTAAGATTGCGATTTACACTATGTGGCAGACTTGCAAGAATTACTCTGGCCTCTGCAGGATATTAAATGTTATGTACGAAGGTGTTGTCATAACCCATTTTACTCCAATTTAGCTTTGGTTCATACATCGGAAATTGGACACCGAATCATATGGAATGATTTACCTTCAGCAGCTCCGGCGTGAAGACATAATCTCTTTCTTGAGTTCTGATGTGAACGTTTTTTTGCACAGCCGGTCTACTAATCCCTAAGAAACTTTTTAAACGGTCTTTCAAGTTTTCATCCCCCCTAGCAGGCTGCTTGGACATATTTCAGGATTTTTGGCTGGCCATTCCAAAGATCTGTCAAACTGTAAGGAGCCTGCTAGTTGGGCATGGGAAGGTCAAAAAACGTTACTGTAGATTTTTTGGCGAAAACGGAGTTATGATTAAATAGACTTTTTAGAAAATTTAGAAAAAACTTCGGCAAAAACTTACAATATTTTGAACGAGAATAACAACATAGTTCATTTTACTGCGTTGGATTACGTAATTAAATGGTAACACTCAATAAAAATTCGTATTGAATATTAAGGAGTTTTTGTTTAAATTAATAGTCCTGACGATTGTATACTTGTATGCAAGCAGACAGCAACACTACATCCTCTTGCACAACTTCCATCTGGATGCTCCCATTTTCCCCTCTTTCCACCCATTGACTGTCAAATGAATCGATCGTCAACGCTAGTTTCAGCCAAATGCCTAGCAGAAAAACTGGCTTCTGGGGCGAAAAGGTTGCGAATACTGGATTCTTCATGGCATCTGCCTAACTCGGGCAGAAACGGTGCTCGCGAGTATGCCGAGAAACACATACCCGGGGCGTTGTTCTTTGACATTGACGCGTGCTGTGAGAAAACCTCAAACTTAAGTCACATGTTGCCATCTCCACAGGACTTTGAGAAATATGTAGGGAACCTGGGAATAAACAACAACACCCATGTTATTGTGTATGACAACAACGAGACTTTCGGGGTTTTCTCCTGCCCTAGAGTTTGGTGGACCTTCAAGGTGTTTGGCCATGAGTCGGTGTCCATCCTGAATGGGGGGCTGCCACAATGGTGTGCTCACAACTACGAAGTCACCTCAGAAATACCACAAGTGCAACCAGAAACATTCAAAGCAAACTTTTTATCCCATCTTGTCAAAAGTTTTGGAGATGTTGAGGCTAACCTGGCATCTGCTGAGTATCAAGTTGTCGATGCAAGGTCTTCAGGAAGATTCAATGGCTCTTCCCCAGAACCAAGACCAGGTATTTTATTGTTATGTGTTTAACCTTGTGAGGATTGTATTATAGTACCATGACCTTGTCAGTCTGTGTGTCTTTCTGTTAACATCAGTGGTGAGGCAGCAAATCCCGGCCAGTTTATTCAGGTGCTGGCAGTTTTAATTTTCAATATATCTATATATATAGATATAATGGTGATGTATGTATGCATTTATGCTTGGGTTTTACGTCGTACTGAACAATTTTCAGTCATATGGCAACAAGGAGAAATTAGAATGTAGATAAACTGTCTCCTTGTTGCAGGGGGAGATAGGCCATGATGCCAAAGTGCTGCAGCCACTGGAGCATCATGCCAAAGACACCAGACATGACGCTCCACCCAGTCACCTTATGACATTATACTGACACTGACCAGTCATGTTTCCTTGCTCTAACTTCTCAGTGCTGAGTGCCCAAGCTGGGCAGCAAGAATAACTATTTTTAAAGTCTTGGTGTGACCCAACCTTGGAATGATCCTGGATGTCCTGACCTTGAGGCAGACACTCTAACCACCAGGCAGTTGAGGGAGTCACAATGGTGATGGCTCATGTCCACGTTGGCCTAGCTGTCCAGATTGTCAGTTTCAATTTCTATTGAAATACAATATGTACAGTATCAGTATAGAATTGATAATGTGTTGTGCCTTTCCACAAGGACTGACTGCATTCTGCTACTTGTATTCTCATCCATCAAGGATTAGTACAAGGTGTTTCCCTGATGTTGTAGTAGCAAGGCTCAGCCCTACCTTCTTGGTCATGCAGACTAGAATAGAAATAGAATAGAAAAGAAAAAATAGAATAGGAAAAAATAGAAGCTCTGTCAGTTTATCGATACTGTCCTAGAGGTTATAGTAAATTTTCACTTATTTTCTAATGTCTTGGGAAACTAATATGTTTTTTTAGGTGCTAGAAAGAGCAGAGTAGAAAAATAAGGATTTTACATTGTACTGAAGACAATTTCACCTGTATTGGTAAGTCAGCAGTGAGTGCATGGAAATTTGACAGACTGGGGTTGATAATGACCTTTGACCCATGCAGTTGCATTTTTTAAATTCTCTAGTTTGGATGTGAGGCTTTTGTTAAGATGTTTATTATGCAACTGGTGAATGGAACTGGTTTTCCTTGTGTTCTTTCTTGTGTTATGTTTGTGTTATTCTTGTGTTTCGTCTACACATAAACAAGGTGGCCATCATATCATAGCGCTGTACAGTAGGACTGTCATGAGTGCCTGTGTTATGACCAGACCGCTCATAAACCCTGTTCAGAATGAAATCTTAATCAGTGCTATCAGTAAATCAAATCCTGCAGATATCTTAGGGGATTTCGGTGTTAATAACAACACTCATTAATCTTTGGAAGTACCCACACACACACAAATTTCAAAGTGATTCTGATGTGCTTCCAAGGCAATTCAGGTTGTTCACACTCAAGCAATTTAGACTTTAGAGTGCACCACAGCGTTTTACTGTTTTCTTAAAGGGGTGAAGGTCTTTGTGATCCAAGACGGATTCAGTATTCACATGCAAATTGAGATGTGACTCAGACGGCTTTCAAGCACACTTTGGATGCAGCTTGGTTTCCAAACACTGTGAGTGTGAAAAGCTGTTTCAGTCCATCCAAATGTAGGAAATTGGCACATGCTCACATAGCTCCAAAGGTCTAGTGTGAACATGCCTATATAAGGCTTTATTTCATATCTTAATAGTTTGGAAAATTGTTGCAGCAAACAGAACAGCTTTCATAATTCACAATCATTATGGTGGGGGGGGGAGGATGATATGCGAGGTGAGTGACAAAAAAACAATTAATGAAGTATGATGGGTCTAAGGAAACAATTGGAAGTAGTTTTTGACATGATATATGGGGCCACTAAATGAGATCTGTACACAAAATTTATTAAAAATGTGAAAATATCTGAAACAGTTATGGCATGGACCAATCAGAATTGGACCTGCACACAAAAGTTTTCCTAATATCAGACAGTATATACAGAGCAGTTGTTCCATGGAGATCAAGGTGTGACAGACAGATGCACAGACCTGAGTTAATATCCCACACTTTCACTGAACGGTGTGATAAGATTTTCTGAATGGGTGTTAAGACCCAGTTAAAGAAAAAATACCTGTAGATGTAATAAACAGTGTAGCTGTCATACAATTTATTTTGTCCTTCCTTTGAATGGTATTGAATTAAATTATACATGTATCTAGCACTCACAAAGTGAGAATAACACATTCAGCGCAAAGGAAAGCATAGTAAATTATCAAATTCTTTATTACTCTATTTCTTTATTGCTCTTTGGGGGATTTTTTTTAACAAACACGGAAGAAACATTGAATTGCTGCAGTGGAATTTTGGAGAATGTTGAAAAGGCTGAGAGACAGTGACCTCACAAAATTTTGGGGGGGGGGGGCTGTTTAACATGATGTAACATTTATATTTCCACATTACATACAGATACAAGTATAACACTATATGTAAATTCATGTAGAAATCAGAACGAAGACTTAGAGCAATCAGATGATGTTTAGAGCAAAAAAGTCTGACTTCACTGTTTCAGTCTGTTCAGTCTGTTCAGTATTGTCCAAAGAGTCCACTGTAGCACATCAGTCTAATTCCATTTTAATAACTGTAAATAAATGGCAAAAATATGCTGACCATATTTGAAATCACAAGGATATAGTTGATTTAGGTGGTGCATGGTTTATCTAAGGGTGATCTGTTCTTTAAAGTCCAAACACCATTCTGTCAAGCAATGTGGATTATAGATACTTGCGAAGTTAAGGAATAAGCCAATGCAGAAATCCATTCTTGTTTTCAAAATTCAGATATGAATGAGGATACCGCGTGTTGACTTTTGTTATTCCCTGGATAAAAATGCTGAAGATCCAAGATTTGATGTGTATGCCATGCATCTACAGCAGGATTTTAGTATTATCAGGTAATGATATTCATTAACAGCCATGACCTGTGGAAGCTCTACACCTCTTTCAACATTGCATCTATTATCTTGCAGTGGATTAGATTTAGGATGACATTACATCTGAATTAAGTTGTACAGTTTATGTTTGCATCTGTGAACATCCACTTAGTGCACTTACAAATGGTTGACCTGTGTGAACATGTAACTGCAATAGCAAGGGTGAGAGCTGTTGTCAGACAGTTTATTGTGCCACAGTGAAAGGTAAATAGGGCAGAAATAATGATGTAGGGCAAACCTGCGTCATCATGCCAGGTTAGCCAAGCAGACAGCACTGACTGAGTATAGTGCCCGTATGCCAATGTTTTACAAGTAGGTCATTTTTTCACTTATACGACGGCGGCCAGCGTTATGGTGGGAGGCAAAGAGGCAGTTCCACCAGAACTGCTGCCCAGTGCACAATATAAAGTAGTGATCTGAGTGACTGCCAGAGTAAAAATACAGTTTGTCAGCTGGAATGCAAGCATAAGCTGAATGCGCATTACACCACACACGACAGACACAAGCCATAAGCCCTTAATTACTTGTCAGTTATAGCTTAATTCAGTGATTTCCTACTGGCTGACATCTTTCCTCCACACTTAATAATGATGGTCATCATCATGTAGTGTAAGTGGCATATTCTTGAGAATTACAAAAGACACTGATGGCATGAATTACATATTAGGTATGTTTTTAAAAAAAGGATTAAGAAGAACACTTTAATATGTAGATAAGATGATAACCGTTTAGATGGCTTTAGTATGAAGAAAGAATGAAAACATCAGTTGTTGATTCACAGGCCCTGTATTTCCCTCTTTTATACTTGCAGATATCAAACCAGGCCACATCCCTGGCTCTGTCAATCTCCCATTCATGAACATCATGGATCCAGAGACAAAGTCTGTGAAAAGCCCAGAGGAGTTAAAACAGCTGTTTGAAGTGGCTAAAATTGATCTGCAGAAACCTATGATTGCCTCTTGTGGATCAGGTATTGTTTTGCTTTTGTTAACAACCAATTGCAGATTAGGCCAAATTGTGTGGCAAAACTTTTTTATGGTTATGGGTTTTCCCTGGCCTCTGCCTGGTTTCCGCCCACCATAATGCTGGCCGCCGTTGTATGAGTGAAATATTCTTGAGTATGGCGTAAAACACCAATCAAATAAATCAAATAAATCAAATAAATAAATCAAAACTTTTTTTCCAGAGAAGCCACTTAAAAGTCTTGTAGTGGAAGCCATAGTTGTAAGCTACTTGCACAGATGAAAAGGCAGTGGGCTAAACCATAATTTCTAGTCATTACCTTTTGGCTGAATTTGACCTTGAAGATTCTAATAAGGTGAAGAATAAATGTTATGAAAGAATTGTTATCTCGATTATGTAATGATACTATTGTGCAAATAGCATTTTAGGGTGATATATTTTATATGGACAGGGCCATGTTGTATCATATCACCATATATTGATCATTATGGGGAAAGTAAACTTTTGTATGAAGGCTAATTACATCAGAGGGAATAGGTTAAACTCTGGTTGACCATGTGAAAATAAATGTCATCAGCATAGTATTAGTTGACTGCACCTTCAGGACTTTTACTGAAGCCATCTTAAAAAATTCTTTGTTGAGCATAACTCAGATCTATCAAAAAACAGGCCCAGTCAGTCGGAATGGCTTTGTTGTTTCTTTTTTTTTTTTCTTTTATGAAAATCGTAATAAAAGGGCCCTTTTTGGGGAGGGTCAGTTAGGTTACGCCCAACATGCATTTCATTTTACCAGTAGCCAGTCTGCATGATGCGATAGTACAACAACAACGCTACTTTCCCGAGTCTTTTTGGTGTCTGCATCCTAATGCTGACTCTTATGAGTGAAATGTGTTTGAATATAGTATAAAATTCCAAAGAAATCAAACAAATTTGGCTTCAGCATGAAAACTTCAACTTTCCAGAACTTAAATATTGTTTAGGGAGTGGGTTGCAATTAACTGGTGAAGAAACCTTTCTTTTAATGGCTAGGGCCCACAAGGTGTGTCTCACAGCCCAGCCTTGAACATGAAATTTGATTAATCCTCTGCTCTCATTGTCCATGTGGCTTTCTGGAAGTATGCATGTTTATTCGCTGTAAGGAACTGAATATGGATTACCCAGAAGAGAACAAAACATTTTAATCTCAACACATAAAGTTTAGCTCTAAGAACTGTGCCTGTTTTATGTGTGAATAGTTTTGAAAAATAAAGATAATATATGTAAGTTCATTGTAATGTTCCTATCGATTTCAAAATCCTGTGAGATCCTCCAAAGTGTCCCCAATATTTATTTATTTATTTGATTGTTGCTTTATACCACTCAAGAATATTTCGCTTATGTGATGGTGATCTGGGTTTATGAATGCAGGAAACTGATGTGCCTGGCATAAACTACAGACCTTTGGCTCGTTACTGAAAAACTTTACCACATGTGATCTACATATATGCACCCTGTATCATTGGAAGACTGACGCTTTTCAAATGGCGGCTCAGGTGCTGTTGATATCTTAGTGTCACCAAGCAGTGAGAGCAGGGAAATTTACAAATTCCCTTTCCAAGGCTGGGTTTAATCCCACACCTTATGTGTCAGAGTGAGAGAAAGGCAAGCTTCTCTAAGCACTAGACGTTATCTCGCTCAGTGTCTGCTGTAGACCTTGTGTTAAAGGTAGGATACATCAGGGGTCAAATATTTTAGTGACTATGGATTAGATAAGAAATATCAACAGATGTCATTCTGTGTTACATTTTATAATGAATTACATGATTCTCATTGGTTGTTGGCTTCAGTGCAGTAACTGATCGAAATGTTGTTTGATTTTGGTCAGGTATGACAGACATCATCAAGTTGTGATTCATCTTGTGTTTGCCACATGTCAGATGGTTGTTTACATTATCACTATCTGAACAGCCCCTTACAAACCTGCTGAGCAAAGTCCTTTTTAGAGAAAAATCCATTTCAGACATGCTCCACAAATAATTGTACCCAAAACCTGTGTTCAGAAATGTATAAGCATGATAATGGAGAAATGTTACCTGATCTGAGAAGGGTTCTTTTTTGGGGGGTAATTTCTCTGAAGTTCATAAGTGCAACTACCTGAACAATATGATTTCATCCTCAAAATTTTATTAATAAATTATGTTTTCTAACTGGATCAGAAATTATATTTTACTTTGATAGTACATTTGTTATTTACCATCTGATTTGTACTGAACAGCCTTTAAGGTCACAATCTTCATTTATACCAAAATAATTCTCAACTGAGCCATAACAAAACATGGCCGATCTTGCAGTGCTGTAAGTGTTGTTTGTACTGTGCAGGTGTGACAGCCTGCTGTGTGGTGCTGGCAGCAGAGCTCTGTGGCAAGCAGGATGTGGCTGTGTATGATGGAGCATGGACAGAGTGGTTCCAGAGAGCCAAGCCAGACCAAATGAAAAACTGTCCCAAAGAGTGAACAGGGGGAACAAAGAAGCGTTCATTTTATAGATTTCAATTCTTTTTTGAGGGGGGAGAAGGGAGAGGGTTATTAAGAAGTTGAAGTGCAGCTGAAAATGATACGGCAAAAATTTTGAAAACACAACACTGAAGCCACTGATATGTATCTGGCCTCTTCTTATTTTATATGTTGCCTGTATGTATTTTGATACATGTGATGTACTGGTACCATTGTTAGAGTGGAAGTAGTAAGATTTGTTTTCCTAAGGCATTCTGTGTCTGGAGAATCTAGTCTTCCTTAACTTTTTGTGAAGAAGAGTTCAGAGTTCTGTGTACATGTTTTATACATGTCAACTGACAAGAACTAATATCACTGTGTGGTTAGCTTAACACGTTAAATATATATATATATATATATATATATATATATATATATATGCAGTGTGTTTCTCCACATTCTAAATTATGGCATTTAATAATGTGGTAACGAATTGAATTTGTGAATAGAGTTTTTAAAGCTTTTAAAGCTTACATGGTATGTATTCCTGAAGAATTAAAGAAAGACTAATATTAAAGTCACCGTGCTACAAAAGGAATTCTAGTGCTAATGATTGAGTAACCTTTATTCTGTATATATCAACTCTTCAACAAATGGAATATGAGCTATGTTATTGTTTCAAAAAAAATAATCATTCATATATCTTGTTAAATGATTTAATATGATTATGTGTGAATAAATCATGAAACTGATTTCCAGAGGATTAATGCCAAAGATGTCGTATGTTGTAATCCTTCAGTTGTTGAAATCCTTCATTTATCATTACATTTATTACATTTATATTCCCTTGCTTTAACATTGGCCCATATCCTAGATCTGTTTCCGAGGTATGCTTTAAAGTTCAAGACGAGTTTGTAGAGGTTATTTCTACATGGCTAAGCATGACTCCTCAGGGATATAAATTTAGTAATGCATGTATTGAGTGTCCAACAAAAAAAACAAATCACATCCCCCCACTGCACACAGTGAGGAATAAAGTTAATATGTATATATACTGATACAGATGTTTATCGGATCATACTGATTAATAATATTAGTGCAATCCGTATTTATCCGGTTTACTGTCCCACATCTGAACCTTTGGAGGAGTACATGTAGATAGACATAGGCCTTTATTAGTAAGCTATTAAGTCGTAGGAAAATAAGATTATAGTAGAGTGTAGAAATACCCAGCAAAAGATTTATAAAACCTTAAGTATTTTATGTTCCTGCAGTGCATTTATCTTGAAGTGATTGCGAATTATATATGTTGGGGTTCAAAAGTGCAGATATAGCTGTATTTCAACTGTAAGTGTAATACTAGGGTATTTGCTTGACGTAAATTTAACCTTCATCATGAGATCCATGATAACCCGATAAACTATCTTACAGTGTAAAGAAAGAAAGGCTCTTACTCACTTTAAACTCCTTGTAGTTTGCCTTTTAAAACTCGTGTCGGTCTTGAAAGGGTCCTGTATTTCTTGGTTAGCGCGCTAGCGCCGTACGGCCGATGTGAGTTCAAGTCCAGCTCATACTGGCTTCCTCCCCATCCGTACGTGGGAGGGTCTGCCAGCAACCTGCGGATGGTTGTGGGTTGTCCCCGGGCTCTGCCCAGTTTCCTATCACCACAATGCTGACCGCGAAATATTCTTGAGTACTGCGTAAAACCGTAATGAAATAAGTAAATAAATAAATTAAGCCATATCATTTTGCTCAAAAGAGCGAAGGATTGGGTTGTGGCCATGGGGCTAACCTGATTCCCTCTTTTCAGTTGGGTTACAAGATTTCAAGACTACGTTGCTTCCATTGCTCTCAGGGTCTTGGTGACAAGACGGTGTAATCCTGCATGAAGTTCACTGGAGACCATTTGACTTCCACTTACAAAACGCATGTTATGAATGAAAAGGGTCTCAATTATAACTTGCGAAAGATCAGTGTTCTACACCTGGCACTCCAATTTCCTCCCACAAAATTTACTGGTTGCCATCGTGTAAATGAACACTTCTTGTGAATAAGGTGTGAAACAGAATCAGTAAATTGAATAGTTCGATTGAGTGCGCCTGTTTATTTAATGGACAGTGATTGGACAGATAACCGGTAAACTTCGTGGGTTATATACCATGCACGTATATAGGATAAATGTTTGATGTATGATTCCATTGTTATGTGACTTTTATCGTGTAGGTTTAAATTATTCATCCATTGTTAAATATCACGAAAGGTTTGGACTTGTCGAGGCACTTAGTTGATTTATATCAATCAGTCATTACCAAATGAGGATATATAAAGATACCAGTATGAATTGTAAAATCTTAAGGATCCATGCACGAAAATACTTAAACTTCTTCATCAACACCATTTCTTGAGTCTTTTCCTCCAAGGCATGTCCCCCAGAGATAACTATATCTCCCCTGCCTGCAACAGCTGGGATCTTAAAGTTTGTCAGGCTACAGGTAAATCCTCGCTTGGAGCTACCACTGGGGAAATATTGTAAATTGTCCAAAGTTACGCCCACGACTAAGTTAGTGGCTCTCACTTGGCTTGTTTCTGAGAGATGTACTGATCTTCAAAGGTGCTTTGCGCTTTGCGTTGGAATAGTAGGATGGTATCCTACTAAAAAAGGTTTCAGCTCTGAAAATGCATTTTATTGGGTCAAATACAGTACCGCTACGTATCGGGCATTCCGGTGGGTTAGGTGTCTCCTTGGGATTATGTCGTTCATGGTGAAGGGCAGTCCTGTACACATTGACAGAAAAAAATTGAAGCAGTACAAATAAAGTTCTTTATCGCCGCTACAGTCTATCTATAGCAGTACATACATAATATTTTTGCTTGCAAGAAAGGCCGTCGCGCGATTATACTAGTCGGGAAACACAGCATGAATTATACAGTGTCTCAGTTGAAAGAGTGGAAGGAACGTTTCCTCCAAAAACAAGGCTTACAAGAACTCTAAATCTAACCCTTTATCCTTGGTGGCATTTATACGTGATAGGCCACTACCTCGATTTCACCAACAATGGATGCCAAATACGTGTTGTATTTAAGAAACATCATAATAGGAAGTAATTTATACATAACATTATTCTAATTCCATTCGGTTCAACGAAAAGGATTGTGGTCCTCATAGTTGTGTAACCTTGAGTATGAGTCTATGAGTCTTATCAACTATTCTCCCAAAGGATGATTGAGTGGCAGTCATTGTGATACCTGCTATTTCACGACTACATTAAAACTATATGTATAGAAAGGCATGGCCTACATGCGCACAAGCATGTGAGTCCGAGTAGCATATACCGGCTATCTGGCAAACCTGAAGAAGTGAAGAACTCAGTCCTCTGGATACACATTGTATCCAGTACGCGTGATCCATGCATATAGAACGTTTCACTCAAAATGTTTGAGTAGAATACACACCCACAAAAATGGTGATAAGTACAACCAAAACATGGTGATTAGCCCATCACCATTTATTGGTTATCACTATATAAGAAAAGACACTCACCATTTCCAGTCATTTTCAAACTTTGGCGATGACTGTGACGTATACAATCTTTGGTGACGGCCGCCAATGGTTGATGACTTAAATCATATACCCTGGCTTTCCACACACGGTAACCCCTGAGACCTTCACATAAATGAATAGTAAAATCCCGGTGTATAAACCGTGACAATCTAATGAACCGTATTTGTTAGCTTATAAAACAGCCCACTGAGATATAAAAGATACATGATACACTAAAATTTCGCAGCAAGCTATAAAATGAATTCACAACAGTGCATATTATATAGCAGAACAAAATACACTAGCACATCATGATGCATACAAAATGTAGAAGCACGCATGGCACAGCAATGATTCAAGACAAGATCAACAATACTGCTCACACTCCTTCACTTTCTCATGTCTAAAATATCACAGCAGGACACAGCTTCCCAATAGCTCTCTCTACATCTGTTCTTGGATGTAATGACGCGCCTATAGCCGTAACATGACGTCACCGCCATTACATCATGTTTTGACCATGTGCTCTCACAGTGTGCTGGCAGACCTTGGTGAACAATAAACCAGCCACTGTTTTACAACCAGAATAACCAGATTGTTTTACTCACTGATGTGTTAAACATTAAGGCTGATAGATAAACACATGCCACAAGACGTATACCATGTGAGTGTTTTCCCACCACACCCGCTTCATCATCGAGAGGTGGATGCTGCACTGTCTGTCGTTGATAACGAAAACCGAGCACCACATGCTGCTGTAACCTGTACCTGGCTGGTAGTCCCATCGCCTGCTGAGTTTTGCCAACCCTGTCACAGTCTGCAGGAAATTCATATGTGAGTGGCAGTGACAATCAATGAACTTTAATGAAATATAAGTGACTATGGCTAGGAGTCTCTCAACTTTCTCAAGTTTTTAAGTCCATGTAAACGGGAACATTGGTCCTGTCTGAGCTAAATGGATCTCACGTTTTGAACGGTTGATGTTAGCCCTGTACATTGATAATCCGTCACGTAAGCGTGCCCGGATGTGGATGGGATATTCGACACGCTGATGGACACTGGTGAGGCAGATGATTATAACCAAGGGACAGAGAAATTAAGTACGTACTCACCCTACCCCACCCCCCACCCCCCATGTAAACACTGCCTATGAAATCTATCATTTTCACCGAGCGAAACATGGTGACGCAGAATCCACTTACACTTATTACACTCGTTTGAGACAGTTGTCACAAAGCTGTGATTTCACAAACATCGACAAGATCACGTCACAAATTCTTTCATGTACGTCACCACGACTTCGCGCCCTACGTGAAAGAACTACCGGATGCTGGTGGCGCCCTTGAAATCAGTGAACTACAGGCCGTGCAGCTGGAAGGAGTCACTGACATCCCTTCAAATCCTGTCAATGCTGTCCACTATTCGTCGAACGGTGATTGTTCAAATCGTTCGTCACGCGGTCGCCGTCGCGCCCGTGGTAAGCCCACAAATCGTAGTCGCTCACAACCTCGTAATCGTGGAGTGTAAACTTATGAAGTTGAAGGCGAATCACTATATGGTTACTGCCTTGCTCATGCCTAGCCCTGTCCCGTAAAAGGAAAGGCTTCCAACTATTGTGGAAAAAATAATCATTTTTCGTCTATATGTCGATCGTGCCTTAAAAAACATCAGAAACAGCAAGTGAGAAACATAAAAGTCGAGTACCGATCTAGTCCTGATGACGATGATGAGTATATATATGGCATTATATCCAACTCAACCCTGACTGAGCAAATGAGTGGTCGTGGTAGTTTACCAATGCGTGGAATATATATCAATGATATATCAGTCCCTGTGATGATCGATTCAGGTTCATCCGTCAGTACACTTGATAATGCAGCTTACGATAATCTAGAAAGGAAGAATCATAGTCTCAGTCTTGAGTCACAGTTATACGATGATTTCGATAGCCCAGCTGCTTACCGTGGGCACGACTTCCCCGTGTCATTTGACTACGTGAAATCTTCATCCCCCAGCTCGCCGGCACTATCCCGGTAACAGGGTTGTAGTAGGTGGGATTAACAATCAGTGGCAAGCTGACTTGGTCAGTATGAGTGCTTTTGCCGAGTACAATGATGGCAATCGCTACTTGCTGACGTGCATTGACATTCTCTCCAAATATGCCTGGGTGGCTCCCGTCCCCAGCAAGACAGGGACCAATCTCACTGAGGCTTTCAAGACCATTTTCAAGTCCGGCCGTATCTCCCTGTACCTGCAAAAGGACGAGGGGACAGAGTTTCTAAATAAGCCATTTCAGGCAGGGGTACAATCGGGCTTACCATTGCAGTATTCGTCTGGTCTCAATCACCGTCAAGACAGACCACCAAAAAGAGGTTCGTGCCTTGTTATACGGCTGCACACAGGTACGGCAGGGTCGGCTTTACCGGTATGATGTGGGAGACCTCGTTCGCATCAGCAAAGTAAAGGGAGCCTTTGAGAAATGTTACCTGCCCAACTAGAGTTAAGAAATCTAGGGAGCCCGTGGTCTTTACATTGGAGGACTTAAATGGAGAACGCCTCGAGGAGACATTTTACAAGACAGAGCTTCAGCCCAAGACCACTCAGGACACGTACTACTAAGTAGAGGCTGTATTACACAAGAAGGAGCGTGGCAAAATATACCACTTGGTGAAATGGCGAGGGTGTCCAGCCAGTTTCAATTCGTGGGTGCCGGCGACAGACGTCAAGCGCATTCAAACCTATCCCCACCCTCTCTGCTCCCATTCTCCTCCACGATGCCAGGTGTATAGGCGACTGCATACAAAGCCTGTGCGAGAACAAAGGTACCGCTGTGGTCGTCGTCGGGACGCTGTTGTACATTGAACTGTTGGTAAGTGGGCTGGCGGGTGACCTAAGTGCCCATCTCACTGAGGATCAGTACATGGTGCATACCCTGCAAAAGCGATTGAACAAGACGCTATTTGACAAGTTCCACTGGTCATTTGGAAATAAGACGCTACTACACAACTCTACTGGTCGTTTACCCGAAGTGCACCACTCACGGTGGACATCACCCCGACATGTAGTCAGCCTTCTACCCCTACCGACTTCAACTCCAACACCAACACCACCTTCATCACCTCCCTCTGACGTGAATTCTTCCCAACCCAGCCGCGTGCCTTACCGGATCCACCCTCATCGGCCTCAGGCAATTCCCAGCCTCATCTCTTTTCCACCAGACCCATGGATACAAGATAGGGTCACGGATACAAGATAGGGTCACGGATACAAGATAGGGTCACCCTTTTACCTGCCTAGTCAGGGGACAGACTGGTGATGACAAATCGGTTTTTGCTAAACGTGTCATCGAGCACGCCCGGGAACTAATTCACCTATCCACAGACCGTGTTGTGTTACGGAGAATGACAGCCCATATATGCCACCTTCTTGAGTGTTGTCTTTCATGAAGTACCCAGTCTCACCGCATTCAGCCCAGGGGAGTGGACTGGCAATTGTCCATGATCTCATGGTCGAAGCAGATGAGGTGTGACGGCACTCTTCACCAAGGGAACTCACCACAGCAATGTCAGTGTCATCTACATCGTACTGAATCGGTTTAACAAGAGCAAAGACCATAGGGCTATGAGCTTAAAAGCTCAACACTTGGTGGTGGTTAAAAATCCCCGAGGCACGTCTCAGATCACAACCATCGCCAAGCAAATGACCCCAGACAAGACCCAGTATGTGCAAGAGACCTTTAAAGATGCCAAACCCGAACCTTATGGGTATTTGCTCGTCGATTTCGAGGAAACCACACCTGATCATCTCCGTTTGCGGACACACGTGTTCCCCTATGAGGTCCAATAGGTGTATCTACCAAAGACATAACACACGCACTCAAACAAAGAATAAAACACATCCACACTTCACCTAATCCATCAGTGTACGAGGAGACGGCAGCCATGTTAGTCGGATTGCAGCGCTTTGTCCCTTTGCTGAACTTCTGGATAATGGTCAGCCGCAGGTCAAGAGGATCATTCTTCACTGACCTAATGCAGAATTTTTCCGCTATGTGTGTGAATGTGCTAAGAACAAAGGCTCGGTTACGTCCATACAAGAGACATCTACGTTCGCAGGTGAACAAGCGTGTTCCACATCATCGCAAACGGGCCCTTCTACTAAAGGGCCGATGACTCGACTTCTTGTTTGCCATCCCTGCTATCGCGTCTGCCGTTGGTGAGTTGTTTAGGGATGATTGTTAAAAACCATGGCTCATGTGAAAAGAATGGCCCTGAGCGAACCGCGCCTTTTGGAGGGATTGCTTAATTCGACTTCGAGGGCCTCCGTGGCTCAGTCGGTTAGTGCGCTAACGCAGCGCAATGACCGAAGCCTCCCACCATGCTGGCTTCCTCTCGGGCCGTATGTGGGAAGGTCTGCCAGCAACCTGCGGATGGTCGTGGGTTTCCCTCGGGCTCTGCCCGGTTTCTTCCCACAGTAATGCTGGCAGCCGTCGTGTAAGTGAAACATTCTTGAGTACGGCGTAAAACTCCAATCAAATAAATAAAATAAATAAATAAATCATTCGACCTCGCCTTACTCCGTCCCGTCTACTGTCAAAGAAGTCAACACGTTAGATGCTGGTGTGGAAATCATTTTAAAGAACGGAACATTGTTATACGAGGACAAGATTCGCCGGTACCAGCAGGTGCTTCAACGCTACTTGACATTTCAAGATCAGTATCAGCAAAGTCTCACTCCCTAGAACCTGCCACACAACCTGCCACCGGCAGCACCCACGCCATCGCAGGTGGAGGAGGAAGAGAAGAAGGAGAGAAGGGTTCGGTAGATAAGCTCGAGGGCATGCCCACGCCTCACAAGAGAAAGGCGACACACTCACCCCAACCTTCCCTGTTCAGGCACCCAAAAGACGAGCACGGGAAAATAGCACACCTCCTTGGACACCGCTAAGGACCCGGGTGGACGACGGGGTCGTGTTGCCAGTTTACAGCCCAGCCGTAATGTTATGCGACCCTTTCGGTGGTCTTCGTATTAAAAACCCAGCTCCTGACAATATGCAGTTAATTGAATGAATGAATGAATGATTATGGCTTAACGCCACATCGGCAATATCTCAGCCATATCGTGGCGAGGCAGTTAATTGACCTCCGAAAGGTAAGATGAACAGCTTGTATTACATGAGTTTACCAAGTCTCCGTTCGCTCGTGTATTTTCCACGGAACACATTAACACATTACACCACCCAGCTTTCTCAACCGAGCCATCTTTAGAGTGAATGGAAGTGTAGGCTCTCAGAAATACAATACCCGCGATCGTGGTAGAATGTCGGATCCGACGAAGTCTGGTTTACGGTGTACAATAGGACACACGCCTACAAGACCGCACTCCCCAGGGCTATTACCCCACAGCCGGCATCCTCACCCAAGCCCTCAAAGGGCAATTGAGAAACACCATCCACGCTTTTCTCCAGCCCGTGGCACATCAGATTGTCTTTCGGTATGCTGAATACCGTCAAAAGTATAAGCTGGATTTTAAATCACCCTAATGCTTAAGCTTTAGCCCTCACTTAAGGCAGCTTATGGCCATGCCTAAAGGCGCTGAGACACTCGATGACCCGGCGGATGTGATTTACTTTGGCGGAGACAACCTGCACTATACCATTCCTGAACTTTATGTGTATTCAGATGTGATCGAAACCGGTGTGGTTGCGGATACGTTAACGTTGGTCGCCCTGTTCCATTTGAACGTGAGAAAGAGGTGGTGACACATTGCTTTTGACAGCGGCAGAGCTTACCTCTTCTTTAACGAGCTGTGGTTCGAGATTGACAAGATCCGCACCTTGTGTGATTTTTCTCAAAAGAAAGAAAACAAAAACAAAAAAATTGACAGAGACCACGCCGGTTTTCGATCCCACAATCTCTCTCAGTCGCCCACATGATGTCTCACACACGTCAACCCTACATCACGTGCTATTGCAACCAAGCTGACGGAGGTGGATTTCGTGTCTTTCGGGGAGCACGGGTGCAACAACGCCATGGTTTAGGCAATGTTCTAAGCGGTCTTGTCAAGGGACCCCTGGCACCGCTGGTTGGCACAGGTAAGAAGGTGACTAAAGGAATGGGGATAACAGTGTTGGAAACCGTCCTGTGAAGTGTCGATGACATGATGACAGGCGTCCCTCTCAAGCAAGCCCTCAACCGGCCTGGTTAGGCAGCAGGTCATCAGGTGGTGGCGAAAGCCCCCGCGTTCACGGGTCCTCTGCATATCTTCTACCCCCAGGTCGACCCGCTCACCGGCGTGCTATAAAGCCACGTGCATGTCATCTGCCTGTCACCCATCGACAGGTACTAGGACACACACCTCCCTCTAGCGATCCACCAGACCACCCCGGGACATCTTTGGATAACTAACCATGGCTCTTGCTTCAGCCTCTCCGGCACGTCAGTGAGAAGTGAATTTGAACAGTCAAACTCCCTTCAACTTCCGACGCTTTAACCTAAACTACGTGGCGTTACACATGGGAGGACGTCAGTTACCGGCCAAGCCACTTCCTCGGGACTTTAACTCGAACAAATACATCCCCTCTTACATAAACCTGTTTGCCGCCACCGGCAAAGCTAGGCTGGACGTAGGTGACAGCATCAAGCGTGACGACTTCGGGTCAGGATACACCCGGTTTGCTTTCGACTTGACTGCAGGCCAACACGACGAGAATCAGTTGAACGTAGTGGACAAGGACGATCTCCGCTTAGAAATTCAGTTTGCTCAACCTTTAGCCCAGATCATCAATGTCATTGGCTACGAGTTTAACATTATGGAGATTAACAAGACCCGCACCGTGTAGTGTGACTTCTCGAGCTAAAAAAAACAAGGTAAGAACATTTTTTTTTAAAAATTCACGGTGACCACGCAGGATTTCGACCTCGCGATCCCTCAGTCCCCCCATGATTCTAGAAGCCAAAGTCATGGACAGCCCACAAGTGTTACATATCCCTTATACCGACCCTTATCCACGAGACTTGGTCGAAGATATACCCCTTGTAACGACTTAACTTTACGGATGCCATCCCGACCCGCCATGTACATTCTGAACACCGATGCTTGTGAGCAGTCTGGCCTGCATTGGGTCGCACTACAAGAGTACAACGCTGCTACACGTCACCTGCCTGGGGACTCTTTTGACTTGTGCGGCCGCCCTCCCTGGCGCAAAGATGTAGCGACGTGGCTGGTCCTAGGCACGGACTACTGGAAATGGAATCCCCGACCAGTACAACGCTTGGATATCGCTGTGTATGGACAATATTGCTTGTGTGTCTTACTCCAGCTTGCTCGAGGGTGAGGAATGACCTGTATTATGCAAAGGTTTGCATCCCCACCCTCTACCTATCACAATTATTTGTTGCTGTATGATTGAGCGGACCGCTTGTTTGGTGTTCACCCGCCTTTCTTTGTCGATTACAAACAAAATAAAAACATGCATAACATTCTAATCTTGTACATACGTGTGATAGGAGGATAATGGTAATGATGATGATTGTAAATTGGACGGATCACATGTTAGGATCTGTTTATTCTTTGTTGCTGAAAAAATAATATTAAAAATGGCATGTCACAAAGAAACTGTGCTTGTCTTTTGTGTGTGAGTGTGCGCTTTTAATTCTTTATTTCTTTATTTGCTTTGTGCTCAGATTGAAAGTTCCCTTTCTAGATAAAGTTGTTAGCCCTGAGATGGGCTATTTGTTTAGGATGATGGATTAGTTGCTTGGTTGGCTGGTTAGCTGGTAGGCAGGCAGGCAAGCAGGTAGGTTTCCAGGCAGGCATGCAGGTAGGCTGGCTGTCAGGCAGGCAGTCTGGTACGTGGCGTTTAAATATCCAGGTATGTGGTGCTCACACCATCCTCCAACACATTCCGCTTGGCGTAAAAAATGGTGAAGGCATCTCTGTGCTGTACTAATGAGCACATCTGGTGTGCCCCCACACGCATATCTCGGTTAACGCCGCGTACACTTTGTTGATCATGGGACACGGACAGATACAGGTCTTTCTCCACTTCCCGTCGGCGCACCCCTTTGCACGAAAGTTTGTCCTCACTACCATTCTCCCCGTCGTATCAATAATACCTCTTGGAGCAGAAGCAATGGAATCCCCAGTCCATTCGCCTTTAAATAGGCATGGTGTGTGCTTGTCGTGGTAATAGTTATCTCGCCGAGGTTCGTAAGCCTCCACGCAGATGGAATGGTCTTCATTTCACGGTTCTTCTAGTCGGCACGGTCAAAGCAGTTGGCGATGAAATCGTAATAAACCTCCGACATGCGGAGTTTGGCGCACTGGTAGACCATGCACCCGATCTGCAAAGGTAAATTATACCGGATGGTTTACTTGCTGAACATCACGTTGTATGTATCCTCGTCGATGTTACGACACAAGTCTGAACTAAGCAATTTGCAAGCCTTTTTTAACGTGCATACCTTGACATCTACGCCGCAATCCAGGTTGGTAATTGTCTTGCCATATCCGGAATTGCCCAACAGTTTCATAGTCTCACCGATCAATGCGTTGCTAGGATCTACATCACCTTGATGCCGGGCTTGCGTCACGTTGTCGGCAAAGGTACGGAAGCAGGCTTGGGGAGTGTATTCGACGGCCTGATACCCCCGAGTCCCCACGGCTCCGTGGTCCAAAATAGGAGGGGATGACCTTCGCCGCATACCGAAATGCGGAGATAGATTGCGACTACTGGCAACATCACAGATGTAAGTGTATCACTATCGCAGAGGAAAAACTGGTAACTAAATGGCTTGTTCAACTCTCAGGCAGCGATAGGCCTTACACAAGATCAAACAAAGAAACCCAAAGACGCTAAACTAAGTTCAATACATATATTAGTACAAAATAGACAAATAAGACAACCGACAACAATATACCAAACAATGAAGATAATTACAAAACATATAGTTTCTTACCATTGATTGCGTCCAAATGCGAATGTAATATTCCGACTTCCAACGGCAAGTCAGCCCTCGTAAACACAGAATCCACAATTCTTGAAAATTCTCAAATCGAACGATGACAGTCCTTTAAGTGACAAACAGCAGTGGATACAGTACAACGACGATGGTATATCTCCAACTATCCGGCATCGTACAATTTTCCTTGGGTTACGCGTAGACCATAGCATCCGATATGCCGATGTATGTTTCAGTCCTCAGAAATATACACAAAAGGATGTAAACTGGGATGAAATGTACGTAATGGCACAAAGAGGCAATGACGGACACAAGCTTAAAAAGAACGTCTCAAAGAAAATAGCAAGTGGCGAAACACAAGTTCACAAAGTGCTACGTACGAAAATGAAGTATAAAATGACGTATGTCGAATGGTATGAAAACCAAGCGCCAATGATATCCTAGCAAAATACTGAAGTAGACGCAAATACTACTGCTTTCAAGGTGACATGAGTAAAATGACTTCGAGCTTTGCAACTTCGTCGCCCATATTTATAGACCAACGTAAAGAAAATATTGGAGAGTTTGATCGAAAACATGTTTACCACATTCATACATCCTTCCACAATCTGCGCTGTATTTACAATGACACGAAAGTGACAGAAATAGAAGCCACGAGAACACGCGATTGTATTCCAGTGCAGGTTGTCACGTACACAGAGGGAGTATGTAGGTGAGTCACTGACCCAGTTAGCGCAAAAACAAATACACAAAAATATAATACAAATATTTTAAAGACAGGGTTCATAACACAGGCCATACCCGAAAAGCTTCAAGGACATTTGTGGGAGTACCTCCCGAAGTCAAATAAACCATCGCCACCCGGCTGACCAGGCTAGTGAAGAAGAAGACGACGACTGGGCCAAATACAGACTCATATTTCCGATGGTCCTTTTCAGAACCACCTCATGTCTCCCGAAAACAGACTTTCAATCTATCTCTGTAGATTTATTTTTTCCGTGATTTCCATTGTGAACGTCTATGTGTATGAATGTGAGTGTATGTAAATATTTATGGATGCTGACAGCCAGTCAGCCAGCAGACGACACCCTTTGGCCCCCCACGTGTGATGTCACACACCATGACGTCACATGATAAGACCAAGTTCTGCCCCGCCCCTCCACTCGCCCGTTCATTCACAAAGTAACTCAATGTTAGAATGTTCTATGCTCCCCCAACTCAATCTGCCCATTTATTTATGATGTACTATAGCACTACATACAAAGAACACATCCTTACTTATCATGTACTATATGACACCATTATATCTCTGTCTAATCTACACGACACGGTGAGGATGTATGCTGTGATGATAATGCTATGATATTCAAATTTTAATGCCGTGTTCGCATTAAAGCAAAAATAAACAAAAACCTACAGCTGTCTGCTCTCTCATGTCAGGATCTCCGTGCTACATACGACGATACTGTTTCATGTTTGGCATACGGTTGAACTGCCGATCACGGTCTTGACAAGTATACGAAGGCCTCCTCGACTGGTGAGCTTCACGCTTGTGCCGATTTAGGTTTCAACGCTGCGCAACACACCCCAACACACATCACATAGGAATCCCATACTCGTCTTGTACCTATAACTATCCATCTGTCACAAGTCTAACTCCTACTCTTCCAAGGCGTGTGTGCTTGGCTTAGCGGAAAACATACAAATGACCCACCACACTTAGACGCTTAAGTACCTATTTCGAATATTCTATAACGTTTTCCATACCCATACATTCTTCCTCGACTTTATTCTCACCAGGAACCAACAGCCATTTTCCAAAAATTTCCTGCTGCTCCTCACTACATAAAAGGAAGGAGAACATCTTTATTATGTAATGAGTTGCTGCTGCTCCTTCCCATGATAAGAAAATCAGAAACGCATCGTAGTTAAGCTGTTATACTACTCCTCTAGTTAGATGCTATTATGATATTAGCTAACCAATAGCATACCTTTAACCGCACAATGGCGATCGAGTCCCAAGCTGACTTAACTATCTATTACTCTCTTGCACTGACGAGTAATATATATATATATATATACGTTTTGCTCACAAAACGTCTTTGCTAATGCAGAAATGAACAATAGACTATACGCAACTTTAATCCGATTTACCTTTGTTGGGAAAGGTTCCTCATTTGCATAAAGAAAGTTTCAACTGGCTCAAGAAATAAACAGTTTCAATACATGTTATAGGCTTCAAAACTATAGGCCAATAACTATGAACTCTCATGATGGTCCAGAAATAACCATGTATCAGCATGCAGTGAAACCATGCATGGAATTTCACCGCAGTTTGAATTTTGTGTTGAACATTTGAACATTTTCGAAAAGCTTTAATTGATAATTCAATCGAACTCAACACTCATGAGACAAACAATTAAATTAACCATGCAATGTTTATACACTTAACCGAATACATTCTCCGGACGTTTCGGAAGACGAAGGTTTTTGGCCTATACGGGGTTTTATGAGGAATTTTTAGTCAAGGTTTACGTCTGCAAGGATATTTGGTGCTGTTTCAAAATAAGGTCTTATTAAGGTCGTTATTTTTCGTATCTTTTTAAATGCTTAAAGTAGAAATAATGATTGAGGTTCTATACGGTGAGCTTTTTGAACCATAATGAACAGACTGAAGCACAGTGACGTCAAATTCTTTTTCTTGTTGCTAAACATGCTATATTATAACTTCTATTTCCACATTAGCAGTGGAAACCGTTGCTTGCGAGTATTCTACCTATTTTTTAACCTGGAAGGGATGGGAGAGATGGGAGGGATGGTATGACGTCATAGGGGTATGAGATCACGTGTGTGTGTAACGTTCCGAACTTTGCAGGTAATCATGTTCTAGTCCGTGACGTTGGGAGTTGCAGGTGTTGAACATTGGGTGTGAGAATGTTCTGTTTTCATACTCAACCTCACGAATGCTGGGCGTGATAACGTTCGAGAGAATAGTTTAAAAAAGTATATAAGATTGAGCAGGACGTCATTTTCGTATGTTTGTCGATGTATACACACGTCGGGCAGCTTGACTGTAGGTAGAAGTTGAGGGATGGTATTTACAATCGATTTGTGTTGGCACATAATTCGTCACAAACGTGAAGTTCGCCAGTCGGGAAGCTCTTTGTATAGTTGTAAAGACTGTGATAAGCAGTTTAGCCATATATCAAACATGAAACGGCAATGTCGGATACAGCATGAAGAGCGTCATACGGGCCAGGAGATAACTGTAAGTTTTTCTTTTTCGTACTGTTGTTAGCACACATTGACAACATAGTAAACATAGCGTGTAATGTTAATTTATATGATAAGTTAAGGGTTGTTTTTTAAAAGAGTGAATGGAAGGGGCTGACCTTTGTTTGGTTATGTGACGCCATGGAGTGTGACGTCGTGACAATCACAGACATTCATAACAAAGAGATACATAAACACATATATTCCTTCAAGTAGCTGGCATGGTCCATTGCACAATATAGATTAGCTATGTGATCCACAGTTACAATACACAATGTGGATACACATAGATAGACTATAGGGTACGAGACACTGGGGTGAACTTTTCCGCTTTATCCATCTGGAGTGTTCGCATGGTTCACCGTGAACTAGGTGATGGGGCTCATACTCACAAATTATAATACACTGTGAATACTAGTTATCAACTAGTGTACAATAGACTGGGGTTGGCGACGTCAGGCGTAAGCAAACTAACAATCACAAAAAATAGCCATACATACATATATAGTGCTCAGATTTTGGAAAGCTCTTCCAACCGTGTGGGGTGCCCGTGACAAAGGCCGTCTGGAAGGTTGTTTTTTTCATCTTCTTCTTATTTGGGAGGTAATTCTTGTTCTTGCCGGTGTTCATACTCCGACAGGTCATTTGAAAGTCTCGCATGGGCTTGGTGCATGGTGTTGCGGAGTTCGTCGGCTTCTTCCATCTGTAATCTGGCTAGTCTTCTATACTCCAGTTTTTCACTCTTGAGCATCTCTCGGTCCAGGGCTTCCCTGTATTTTGAGTAAGCTTCGTCGTAGTCATTCTGAAGCTGTTCAATTTATTTCATCATTAGGAAGAGCCATACTGGCAGTCCATCTGTTTGGGAGTCCCCTGTGCGCACCACTATGTCGGCTCATCCTCGCAATCGTATTATCATCTGGAGGATAATCTCTCTCTCTCTCTCGTCGTGAAATCAGCTGCCTCAGAAATATAGTCAAGTGAGTGTGGTTTTTTGCGAATGCTTGGCATTTTCATAAAAATCTCGGGGTTTGAAAAATCGGAGAGTGCGGATAGGTTGATAGCAGTCATAATGTAAGCAGATATTTGAACTTGTGTTTTACAGCATGTTATCAGCTTGTAAATTATATGTAGATATATAGAGGGTAAAGAGACAGACATGTGCTTTCAGCATCCTTGTGAAAAATGGGAGTGTTGTGCTTATATTATACCAAAAATACACATATAGTTGTTGGCGTTTTCTCAGTGGTTTCTTTTTGTACAGAAATATAAGAATACAGCGTGAAATATCACTTTCCAGTTACATGTAAACTTAATAATTAGAAATGATTAATCTAGAAATGACCCCATCACGCCGCCATATGATGAGTTACCTAAGGGCCCGGCGTTATGGGACATGTGTCAACATCATTGGGGCGCCATCCGGACACAATTTCATCGCCGTAGATGTTTGCAAGACATGTATAATTTCCGAATCATGGGACTCTATTCTTTAGCCACGTACCCAGAAAGGTGTTTCTTGACCATCCTTCTGCTCTTTGTGTCAGCTTACGGTTTTAGTTTGCGTCACCAGGACACGGACCAACTGCGGTATTTCTATCCCAGTACCAACACTCCAATGCTTCCCCAATGTCGATATATTCAGACCTATGAGGAAATACAAACACTTACCGGTGATTTGTTAGCTATGGACTCAGTCGATTGGGCAAGTCAACAACGCCCAAATAACAAATAGTTGGTAGACGCCGAAACTAACGTTATGTTTTTCATAAACTGCGTACCACCCACAATGGTGCGCCAGTGGACTTGCCTGGCTATGTACGGAATAACACAGGCTTGTACCGCATGATTAGTGGGAGCCATGGAGGTTACGATGACAATTTCTGTTTTTGCCGTTGTTTAGCCTTTCACCTACACAACGCTATTCCAAAATACTGTGATGCTAAAGCCAGGGTTATTTACAAATTTACTTGGAAGATAAAGGTATGGAAGATCGATATTTCCGGGGTGTTTCTCTCAGTGAACTGGCTTTTATCGAGAGGCTGTGTATGAACTGATACCGCTTGAGAAAGGCGTGTGTGCTGAGATTCTTTACCGTTCCACCAGGCGATACTCTACTACTTTGACTCTTAATCTATACAAGAAACCATTTTAGTGTGGTGAAAGATATGACTATAAACGCCCGTTCTTTTATGTGCAGGGCTTGTCGTAAAGTGTTTCCCCGACAATGGCAGTTAAAACGCCATGCGCGGATCTGTGAGGGAGTCATCAAACGGGTGTAGCCGGGCGGCGTCTTTAAGAACAGATATTTTCCGTACCGAGCCTGCTTTGATTTTGAAGGTTATCTCCAAAAATTAGAGCATACCACCGCTAACTGCAGTCAAAACACAGAATGGACAGCCCGCCATATTCCCATGAGCGTGTCTATTAATAGAAACCTACCTGGCCCCAAGTAACACAGCCCTAAGTGTTTCGTATCATCGGGGGATGAGGACACTCCAAGATTTTTTGATCTGGTACAATAACCTGGATCTTAATGCATTTATGGAGGCTTTGTGAAAGACCTCCGCATTTTATCAAACCATGCGTGTGGATATTTTTAAAGACTGTATTAGTATTGCGGGGCTGACTTTACGTTACCTGTTTGAAAATCTGCCTACTTTCTTCTCGTTAATAGGCGAGGCGGACAAAGAGCTTCATCAATGCCTTAGAGCTAATATTGTCGGGGAGCCGAGTGTTATATTCCATCGCTATCACGAGAAGGGAAGCACTCGTATTCGGAGTGGGAAATTGTGCCAGGCTATTGTCGGCTTTGACGCTACGTAGCCTGCTTGGCATTAGCTATGCCTGCTGGACATTATATCCGTTGGCTGCCCGTAGAAGAAAAAGACATGTCACCTATAGCATTCTCTCACAAGGAATCGAAACCACCCCCACTGGAGGAACACTGGTTACATTGGCAGGCAGCCGAGCTGGAGGGTGAACATACGCCACCACCTTAATGGCACCGAAAAGTGGATCGGGACTGACAACCCCATGTTGATGACTTTGCTGTGGTGGACGGCCGACGTACTATTTTCCAGGTAATGTATTGTGTCATTTATATAAAATAATTATACATGCATGAAAAGATTTGGTGAGCGTAGCTTTATAATATATATATATATTATACAGACCTTTATATAGAGCGCAAGTTCAAATCCCGGCGTGGTGAGTCATTTTTTTTTTTACAATGTACATGCCCTATACTTATATACGAATGCTTGTATCGTTGCAGTTCCATGGATGTTACTGGTATTTCCACGCGTGGCATCTCAACTACACTACCACAGGAGAGCTCCCTTGTAACACAAAGCGCGGTGTTACGCCTGAGGAACTTCAAAACGAAACGAATGATCATCAAGAATTATTATCAACTTTTGCTGAATGTCCACCCGTATTTAAAAACGCAGATGTCACCGTAGACGATATTGGGCCCACTATAGGGGAATTTGCCAAGGCCAATCATATGTTGACCCAGCTCCGTTGGCTGTTAATCGGCAGCATGTTCGGATCGAAAATTCTGTTGGAAACTCTACGGACTTGTTGTGGCTCGAGTGTATCAGGCCGTTCAATATACATTTCGCGCCTGCTTTCCAACCTTTGCGAATCGTATGACACACGGCGTCAGGGTGATGTAGATCCTAGCAAAGCGTTAATAGGTAAGACTATGAAACTTTTGGGAAATTCTTGTTTGGAAAATAGCCAGACGAGCTTTTGCCACATAAAGTCATATAAAACAACGCTGATTATCCCACGTCTCGGTGTCCAACTAACTAAGTGGCGTGAGAAATTGCGCTTTTAATAGGGAAACCACCTCGGCGGTTGGGTAATCTTACGTCGAGATGGTGAACTAGTGCGAGGACAGGCCTTGGTTAGGATGGGAGTATGCTGCTGCCGTCGTCGCCGTTCCCACTCCCCCTTTGTTTTGGGCTTTGTTTTACGCTTCTTACACTGGGAAGGTGAAGTTGAGGCCTTTGATAGATGAGGTGTAAACATATCTTCGGGCTTATCTCTTAAGTCCCTTTCTTCCTTCTCCTTTGCTTTCCTACTCACCTGACCGGGTGTAGGTATTGCCGGTGAAGGTAGGAATGAAGATACGGGTGAGGCTGTGGGTGGCCTGGGCGGCATGAGACATTGCTAATGCTGATTTTGAAATTTCAAGTAACGTTGGAAGACGTGTTAGTGCTGATGAATTTTATCCTCATTTGACAATGTTCTGTTCTGTAAAATACGTTCCATATCACCATCGCACGTATTGAGTACTTTGACAGTAGACGGAACGGGGTAAGGCGAAATCGGGTGAACCAATTTGTCCAACAAACTGGGTTCGACCAGGGCCATTTTTTTTCACGTGAAACATAACTTTTTTTAACGACCACCCCTAAGCAATCCACCTAAAACAGACGCAACAGGAGGGAGGGCAAGGATGAGGGGGAATAGTCCACCTTTCCGCGTAATGGTCCGTTTGCGATGAAGTGGTGTACGCTTGTTTAGTAGTGTACGTAGATGTGTCTTATACGGGCATACCGTGTCATCTGAGCTGGGGTCATTCCCATTTAAAATGTGAAGAATTGTTTCCTTGACCTGCAGGAAGAACGTAGCATGTGAATAACCCTGAATCAGCACCAATCTTAATAATATATAAATAAATAATATTAATAATACCAATCAGGCCAACACCAATCATCCGAGTAAACCGCTAAATAATAAAACAAACACTACGAACCATACAATAACAAACACATAGTTTGCCAGTTTTTTTTAACTTGAACATTGAAACACACTGGACAATAGTTATAATATTCAACTTTCACTGTGCAATAATGTACAGAAAGAGAAGACAAAAAACTCGCGAACAGGGAACTATTCGGGGGAAAATTTAACAAAATTCAAAATTCAATAAATCGTCAATATAATGGCTCAGCCTTGTTATACTCTCTGTTTCCACACGGCCATTGTCTTGATACCGATTTACAGTTGACACAGATGTGTTGAACAAATGGAAACCCGTACAATTGTCGAGATTGAGTATTCTTATATTCCCTCTACGATGTGAGTTGAATTGAAATCCCTTGGGAGTGAGGTTGGGGTAGGTCGTCTGAAAATAAATAAAATAATAAAATAACTATACATGAACATAGTTCAGTATAAGGTCACATGATTTTCCACAACAGTACATATTATACCAGGAAACACTAGTCTGTATATTAAATGAACATGTATACATACATAGCTCAGTTAATTAATCAGCTAGTTTTTGTTTCAAAATACTTACTCATTTTCACGCCATCGTCCTGTCAAAAGTTGCAAGTATATTTTGCTGAAATCTGGGTTACGTTTCTGCACATTATTCCCTTGGTGATACTGGCGAACTTTTTCTTCGGGCCACTCAGCATCTTTAGCTGCATTCTGAAAATCGATGATCAGCTTAGATTCATCTAAACGCAATACGGCCCGGTCAACGGTAATTTCACTCTCCACATCCATATACTCCAATGACTGGAGGCACGAATGGCGACTTTGGCTGGGGTGCTCAACACGGCAACCTTCACACTGCTCTTCCCTTACTAACAAGGGGAACCATATGCTCCATCATTTTGCTCCACATCAAATTATTTAGATTGGTGTTCTCCGCGGCAGTGAGAGGAATTGGAGGGGGCGGGGAAGTGAGAGATGTCTTGGCTGGCTGGGAAACCGCTTCATATGCGTTTTACAAAGCACTCCCTTACACGATGACAGGCCTCGGTCAAGTGTTTCCACAGCTCGAATGGTAACATCGCCAATCGTAGGATAATGTCTTCCCCACTGGCTGTATTGTGTCCACTGTTTAATATTTGCCTACCACCATCGCTCCCCAGTTTGTGGATTCTGACATGTTGAAAAACTGAGGAAAATGTCTCCACTCAGGCGAAACAGTGGTTTCAATGGTACGATAATCTCATCTTCACTAGCTGGTATAGGGCCGGTTACTGTTCGGCGGGTTTGTGATTGAAAGGTCTTTTCGTTAGTTTTTAACGAAAGCTTCTTCTTGTCCCACCGGGAAAGTTTAATCTGAAAAGTTCCCGCCCAGCCTAAGTACTGTGTCAAGTGGTACTGCTTTCGCCAAATTGCCGCATTACTATATTGTACGATGATAGATTTTTTAAGGTCCGCGCTCGTTGTCGGCCTTCCAAATATAGTAGAGTCCACACAAGCCGGCTGAAATGTATAAAAACCTCCCGCGCTAAGCATTTCACATCTCATCCACAGTTCAGCTATGGTGATGGACCGCGTCTTAAGACGATCGAGGGACTATGCCGTGGCCTGTGTCGCATATGAAAAGACACTCCGTCGCTACTTCACCGGCAGACCAAATTATGCGGAAATTGTTATCGCTAGGGACAGGAAGAGGGGCCTTCGCGTGCTGCAAGTTAGAGGCGAGATTCATGCAAGTCGTCCTCCGTCCAGCCCAGCGGGACTCAACAAGCTGCGGTAAAATCCCCCCCAACGGCCCTTTTCAGGGCCAACCAATTCTACTGAAAGTGAGCTTGCAAATCTGAGCACGAATCTGTTTTATGTAATGTCTCGTTATGTTTTTGCTTTTCTGTGATTGTTTATTTATGTATAACCAACCAAGATCTCAGCTTATTCAAACCAACACAATCCTCGTTTTCTTTACACATATTGAAAGCCCACCCCTGTCTCTATATGCACGTATGACCGTATGTATCTCCCTCGACAGAGAACTTATAATCTCAGCACAATATAATACTTCTCCAGATATGTCTTGTTAGTTTCACACACAGTTAACATAATATAGGCAAAATCACTATGCAAAGAAAACATAGGGATTGAAAAAATCATAAGCCTGTTGAAAGTATGACTGTTATCAACCAATCAGAGCCGTGGAATTTATTTTCACTTGGTTTCGAAATCCTATAGTTTACATACATACAGAGATTTATCCCTGTGTTTTCATGTGGATATAAAATAGCAATTGTGTCTTTATGTCTTAATATTTCACACCCATACTGAAAAATTATGTATATTATGGGCCTATGTTTTGTACTTATTAAGACTACATGTAACTGGAAGCTGATATTTCACGCTATATTCTTATATTTCTGTACAAAAAGAAACCACTGATAAAACCCCGACAACTTTACGTGTACTTTTGGTATGATATAAACAAAACATTTTTTAACACACATGCCGAAAACTCATGCCTGTCTCTACACGGACGTATATATTTTATTAATTTTAATCTATATATCTACATATAATTTACAAACCGATAATACGGTGTAAAAACACGGGGATTGAAACATTATTACTGCTATCAACCAATCAGAGCCGCAGAAATTGTTTTCACTTTGGTCCGCACTCACCGACTTTTCAAACCCACCGATTTCTATAAAAAGACAGCGTCAAGCACTCACACCACAGACTGACTGATAGCCGTTATCACAGAACGATATGATTGTAAAATCTCACAGCCATGATGAACGATCTGGAGCCATTTATACACGCAGCAAATGAGACCGAGAAAGAGAGACGGGAAAGAAGAAGAAACTCGCAACGTGTATCAACTATAAACAGAGAGCAACTAGCCCGGGTACTAAGACTTCGAAGAGCGAGTTCGACTCCAATTTGATAAAACTACCTCCCCGAACGCAATTTGAGGAATGACAATGGAGAACATAAAACAGATGAAGAAAACGACCCCATGGAATGGCTTGAGAACCGCCGACAAAGAGCAAGAGAAAGAAACATGTCCTCATCATGAAGAAATAACCACGAAAATGATGATGAAGATGTGCAAATAATTTACGTACGAGAGGGAGCCAACAATATACCACAGCCAGCACAACGATCGGAAAACAAGCAATGCATATTTTGTCTAACAAGACTGCTCAATAGCTGCTTACTACCATGTCACCATGCTGTAATATGTGAAGACTGCAGCCACCATCCATCACTAAGAAGATGCCCAGTATGTGGATCAACGATTAGGCGGAGATTCAACATCTATATCTAAAGAAGAAACAGAAGAAGAAAAATGTATTTGTTGTGGATTTCCTTCCTTTTCCACTGCCTCTTCTCCATCGTCTTCCAGCATTTTTAACCACATAAGGTTATTCAGAATGGTGTAGTCCTAGACCTGGTTCGATATCTTCGAGGTCCTATCCCATTTGTCTGGAACTTGAGCATGATACCCCCTTGTGAAGTCTACACGGCCATCTCTTCTCACGCTGGTTTAATATTTCATACTCCAAGCCTGGGCTTAAATTATTCTCCTTTCTCCTTCTCTTCCCCATCGTCTTCCAACATTTTGAACCACATAAGGTATAGTCCTGGGCCCGGTTCGATATTACATACTCCAAGCCTTGACAGAAATAATCTCCTTCTGCCTCCTCTTCTCCATCGTCTGAAATGGTCCCTGTACTGGTCCGGGCCAGAAACCTGGGCCTCCTCCTCTTCATCTCCAACGGCCCTTTTCAGGGCCAACCAATTCTACTGAAAGTGATCTTTCAAATCTGAGCACGAATCGGTTTTATATAATGTCTCGTTATTTTTTGTCTCTCTGGAATTATACATTTATGCATAACAAACCAAAATCAGCCCCTTCATTCATTCCTAAAACAACTTTTTAAATCCAAGCCTCACCCCATCCCAACCATCCGATTAATTCATAATGAAACAACTTCAATTTGAACACAACCCTCGTCGCTATTTTTGTTTATTTTTATGATAAGGTATTCCGTCCTTCATAAACTTTAACTGTTTAAAACTTTTATCGAACATTATCACCCGCAGCGTTCAACACCTGCATGCCAGTGTGTATTACGTCACACACACACACGCGACCTCATACCCCTATGACGTCATAGCATCTCTCCCATCCCTCTCAGGTTAAAAGATAGGCAGGATACTCGCAAGCAACGGGTTCCACTGCTCACGTTAAATGCAGATACAGACATTGTACTATACATATACTGACGTAGAACGTAGGCATATAGCAATCAGAGGATGTTTATAGCAGCTAAAAGGAATCAGTGACGTCATTATGTTTCAGCCTGTTCAATGTGCATAGTCCAAAAAGTCCACCGTATCACATTAATCTTTATTAGAGAACAATGCCAAAAAATAATCAAGACCATACTTGGAATTAGCACGAAATGGCCTTTTAGATGATGCATAGGTTACTTTGTTTAAATGTGATCTGTTCTTTTAAGTTCGTGTGACTCTGTATTTCGGATGTTCACATAACCACATCTTCAATCAGTTAAGTTCGTGGGATCCTGAATGTAGGGACCTACAACATCATCCAATTTATAGCCCTATATATGCCCTGCAGCTCGATGTGAGCGATTTGCCGACGCGTTGATCGACAAAGAATACAAAGAATCCCTTAAGTGCACGTTTACGGGGACACGTAGCCAATGTATAGATTTAACTCTGTGTGGTGTATGCGGTTGTCTTTCTCGTATACTCTGTACAGTCGTCCTATATACGTATGTAGAAAAAATTTAATAGGTGTTGGCAATGGCGTGCATGCGTTCTAAATACCTTACACAGCCATTATCAACAAGAATGACCGGAATATTTCTGTCAACAAGACAAAGCTAATACACTGACGATATTATCAGCTATATTGTTTGTAAGTTCAGGATGGACACGGCTAACATATCAGCAAATATATAACATGTGGTTATATATAAATATAGACACATAGATATAAACCTATATCCACGATATGAACACTGTGATGTTATCAGGCCAGGGCTCGGGGACCGCACCCCAAGATCGCATGGGCGAGTTCTTAGCCACCTGGGAGCGCCGAAGCATATCTCTTGATGCATAGGGTGTAAAGAGTGTAATGGTGAAAATTGTAAAAGTAAGTTTAAAACATGAAGATTATTAGTCATCCAGGTTAGCAATAAATAATACAAAATATACTGTATATTATTTAAATTTAAAAGATTAAAGTGGGATCTCTGGTATTAAAAATGTGCGGGGGAGTGAGGGCGGGCAGTTTAACAGTCTTCCTCATCACATCAAGTGAGGTAAAGGGGCCATACACGAATGCTCGTTATGCCATTCAAAGTTACGACACGGAGATATGGGGCCTAACGTGTGCCGAGCCGTAAAAGTTATATTTTGGAAAACAACTTAAGTCATTGCCCCGACATTAGGAATGAAGATTCCTAGTTCATCGAGCTTCTGATATCGAAAGCTGGGGCCCCGACTGTTCATATGGCATACATGCACATGAGCGGTTTTTGCGAATTCTTTTCATGATATGGTACGGGTAGGTTAGTTTAAAAGGCTTCTTCGAAATTGAAAAATTTCAAAATACTTAATGTAATTTTAAATACTTAATTACTTCTCCTTATTTCTGAAAAGCAAAGAAAATCTAGGCGTGAATTTGATAGCCACACACAGTTGTCTGTTTAGTCAGACGCAGTTATAAATAAATAAGAATAATTCACGAAGGACTGGATCTGCTTGATACCTTGGCGCGGGAGCTGCGTGCCATTGTTGCATATCTTGCAAACTTCACACAGCTGAATGCATTAGAATCTGACTTTGAAAGAATCATTTTGGAGGGGCCCGGGTAAATTGAAGATGTCTTGCAGCTGGATTATCGTATTCCCTCTGACGCCAGGACCGCACAGTACATTTATTTAGTTGATTGGTGTTTTACGCCGTACTGAAGAATATTTCACTTATACGACGGCGGCCAGTATTATAGTGGGAGGAAAACACGCAGAACCCGAAGAAAACCCACGATCATCCGCAGATTGCTGGCAGACCTTCCCACATTCGGCGGGAGAGGAAGCCAGCATGAGCTGAAATCACAGCGACCGCAATGGTAAGAGGCACATAGGTCATACACGTCACGCTGGCGCGCCAAACGTCTCGGCCACGGAGGCCCCTGGATTATCGTAGCCTATAGGTATACGTACTTTGACATTCAGAAAACCAAATATAAGAACGTGTGATGTAAATATAACTCTTCGTCCATCTTTACCCCTGCCGTTTCTGTCTTTCTTTTTCTCGTTGTCAGAATGAATGTTGAGACAACTCTCTGACGCGTGTTTCTAAAAATAGAAAGCTGGTGGAGGTCATAGCGCATTGGTTGGAGTCACACACGGCATGTGTCGTTCTCTAGCACCGGTCGACTTGACCTTTAACGCCACTTACATGTTGAGTACTTCATTATTTACATTATGATAAATCTTTTGCTTTCATCAGTTTAACTTGCCAGTTGAATATAAAAAAAAAAAACAGTTGTCACGAAAATTAACAGCCAAACACAATGAGCTCTGATATGAGTTAACAAAAGAGCCGACTTCATGAATCAATTTAGTTGAGTAGTGGTCTATGACACAATCCTCTTACAATCATGCAAGTCGTCGTCAAATCAAATCACACAGGCACACGTTCGCACATGCACGTACCACGCGTGAGCCTCTTTTTCACCCCGCTTAGCTTTCGGCTCGATCCCGCTCCAGTTTCAACCCTATTATTATTTGGCCCCACTTTCGAAGAGCGCCTTTGTTGTTATTTGGATATTAGTCAAAGTTATGCTGGCCCAGTGCACTGTCAGCGCGTTCCTCTGTCAGTAACTGTCAGTCTTGTCCCAAGCCCTTCATCCATAGGCTAGAGGCTCTGTCAGCTGACTGCCTATCACGCCACTATTGCCTGCGCTTCGAACTGGATCGGACCATCACTGTCGTGGTCGGATGTCCTCACAAAAAGACGACAGACAACACGTGTGATCCGTCCTCACTTCAATTGACACAGTCGACCGTTCTTGTGTTTTAATAGAGCTTGTAGCCTGTAACGCCAGGATTCAGGAACACAAGGCAGTGGTGTGTGGTGTAAGTTGAAATGATATGTTTTCGCTCGCTCGCCACCATGATGCCTGGCATAATGGCATCTACTCCAGCCTCAGCATCCATTTTCAATTTGATTCTAGATTTTCACGTCTGCGGTATCTGGTATCATTTAGGATAGCTTTGTTTTTGTATGCTGTCTTATATTTATTTTTGAAGTAAGAAGGGTTGGGATTTTTTTTAAATATCTTACGTAACGTTTCGGCGAAGGTTTTTTGTTGTATGATGTCGACATTTGAGATCTGCAATGAATGCGTTGTTGTTGCATTGCTTATTCTGCTGTTGCGATGTCGTCATCGCACATGACTGTGACTGTCCACGCCGTCTGACGCTGTCTCCGTTCCGGTTGTTAGACGACAGACGCTAAACACGAAACAGTGATATTGAAAAACCAATGCTCTATACATTTCTGAACGAAATATCCGAGAGAAGTCGTCATTTAAAGGATTTGTCAATATTTCCGGTGGAATTAACTGAATCCTAGTGAATTACAAAACCAGACATTCCTAATCTTAATTCTTGAAGAATTTATACTGAAAATTTAAACATTTTAAGTGTTGTGCTTTCTACAGGTTTGATGAAAGATACAAGCAGAAAGCCTGAAAAACCAGGTCTTTGTGTTTAGTGAAATGTGTCCAGTTTAAACAAGCAGAGGATTGCCAGTCATTAATGTGTCCACAAAACCAGAGAATAACCCCTATAAAAAGTCATTTTAAGGAATTCTGACAAGAAATTTATTTATATATTTATAGCACTACAGAATGTGTAATGACTGAAATACCAGCCTTTTCGCTGCTGTATGTTAGTTATCACTGTCCATGATTTGCTGTCCTTCCCATCAGCCATAAATAATGGGTTGTGCAGCTGTTCTCTCAAAAGAGTGCTGTTGTCTTGCATATCATATACACATATGCACTGTTTTGTACCTTTCTATATAATTAACATCATTTCTAACTGTTCTCACTTCTGAAAATAATTGTGGTTTCAATGTGGTGTTTTAATTAGATGTATTTGACGAAATAGTGACAAAGCACATGGGTAATTATCGGTCATACTGGTAGGCTTATTCCTAAATCTGTATCAGGACATGTGCACCAAGTTCTGAAGGGCTACAGGAGTTCATAGAGTGATTGGTGTTAGATACTTTTGTGAATCACTCAGCATGTGTTTATCTGCAGCTGACAAATGCTTGAATAACAAAACATTAGTGCTGCTAAAAAACAACAATAAACTAGCTCTGCTGGTGTGGATGGGTCTGTGACTCCAAGGCCAGCTTTCGATATTAGTATAACATATGAAATAAATTATTCATTAGGTTGGCAGCAAAGTGTGTTCTGTTATTCTGGCCAAAGTTCACCTATCTTTACTTTCTTGTGTGCCCTTTTTAATCGAAACATAGCTAGATAAATGCGTAAGTGACAAGTTTAATTTGGTTAAGACCACAGAACAGCATTGCGGTTTGAAACGTTTCAGATGAAGCACCTAGCTATATTGCTATTATTGTAAAACTTGGGTAAGAAATAATATGTGTAAGAGTGCCACATTACATGTATTTCATCCACATCTGTATCAAAGGGAGAATTACTAGTATTAATGAATGGTTTCCATCATTTATTATTGTTTAAATATCTTATGTAAGGTACTGAAGTATTTCATTTCCAGTAAAGTATTTTGTTTAAAATTAATTTATTTCCAATTTTTACATGTGAAAACAATTTCAGGAATAGTGTATACTAATTTGAAATAATGCTGATTATTATGAAATAATGTACAAATGCTAATTTCACATGGATTTCAGAATAATTCTAAACTAATTAGGACTGGAAAAAGCTAAAATGATCAGTGGATTCATTTAGGATTAATGATAATCATTACTTGGAGCCTTGTTTTTGAACTGTGTACAGCACCAGTTTTCATCACTGGCAACCTGCACAGATGAAATGTTGCACTTGGTGCATATATAGAGAATGTAATAGCTTTATATTTGTTTTCTTATTTTTCTTGAAGTATTTCCATTCCAACGCGCAGCCAAATGTTTTTAGAGTTGTGTCATTATGAATTAGGAGTTTTGTATGAGAATGTACTTAGTATACTTTATTCATGTTTTCAGTGGAATACTGATTCAAAATGCCACCCAGAAACATCATCATTGACTCTAGCTCAGGGAAGGACGAGTTACTGCCAGAGGTGGAGCCTGTCATCGGCCCAGAACCTGCTGCAGAAAAACGCCCCCCCATGGTGATTGTGTGGAGAAATGTTGTCGTCTTTGTAATCCTGCATTTAGCTGCACTCTATTCCCTGACACTGTTGCCGTCAATAAAGTTGTATACAGCAATTTGGTGTAAGTATCCTTCGTAGTGTAAGTCTTACCTTGCATAGGCATTTTCAACTACCAACAAATTGTTTGAGTAATCCTTTTGAGAAGAGAAGTATTTGAGATCCCCTTGCTTGCCACTGTTTTCAGTGCATTGGTGGCTGAATGTATTTGTAGACATTTATGTTGTACACATTTATGCCTTGCCTTGGAACAATTTGGAGGGGTCTCAAGTGGCCAAGTGATAAGTGTGCTAGTACAACACAATGACACAATGCAATCGCTATGAGTTCAAGCCCAGCTCAGGCTGGTTCTTCTACAAATGTAACAGGGAATGTTGCTCTGCCTGATTTCCACCAACCGTAAGGCTGACTGTGATCCTGTGAGCGAAATATTCTTGAGCAAGAAACCTGAATCTAGAAAATAAATAAATCAACCAAAAATGGCATACATGTTTATCCCCTTTGTGCATGAAAATCTGTGCACACCAGTTTCCTCAACCCTGATACTGACCTTTTGCTGTAAGTGAACAAATGTCAAGTACTGTGTTAAACACCAATCAGAAAGTTGAAAATCTTTTCCTCTATACTGAGCTATGTGTTTTAGGATTGAATTTGACAACTTTGAATTTCACATTTGCGGTTGGTTCGGTAAAAGTTGGATCTTGTTTTTTTTAGATTTGCCTACTCAGGTGTAGGTCAGTGGGATTGCAAATGCAAATAAATCTTATACGTGCACTTGTATGGTATGTATTCAAGTTGATGCATATAAGGTCTCCACTTTTTCTAATTTTGCAGCACTAGCTGTGTACACATTTGGTGGCCTTGGGATCACAGCAGGCTGTCATAGGCTCTGGGCTCACAGGACCTACAAAGCCAGACTGCCATTGCGCATTCTTCTGGCTTGTATGCAGTCTGCTGCACTACAGGTAAGCATTTCCTGTGTTAATAAGCTGCATAGGGAAATTAAACATGAGATTCTCAATGATTGCTACAGCTGAAGAATTGCCTGGTGATGTCAGTTTTCTGGTTACAATGTAGTACTGATCGAGTAACATCCTGTGTGACGTGACATCACCACATCATGACACAGTATGACACATCTGAACAAGAAAGCTACCTGTACATGCCGAAGTAAAGTGGTAAAAACAGAAAAAGAAAAGAAGCCTGAATTTCCTTATTATGACGGTGTGCAGTAAAAATTCTTGCGCTGATTTATCAAGAGCTGAGTACATCATTATACATGTATGAGTTTAAAGGATAAGGAAGTAGCTCCAGCTTACCTTTAAGCAACAACATTGTTTCTTTCACCCATAAAACTGTCCATCATACATGTGAAAAAGTCTTGAGTGTAGCATTAATCATCAATCAGAAAAGTAAATCCTTTTTAATGTTACAGCTCAGAAAGCAATTTCTCTTGGAGTTGTAATAGGTAATATGTAGGGTTCAAAGCTTTTAAAGATCTGATCTATACTTTTTCATTAAATCCTTGATGGAGAGGCTTAATTTGGGTGGAAATATTTTGAAAAATCTGAAGAACTTGTCTCCAGGCTCTTCTGTTTCCCTGAATGGCGTTTACTGTGTTTTGTAGAACGATGTATTTGAGTGGAGCCGAGATCATCGTGTTCACCACAAGTACTCTGAGACGGAAGCCGACCCGCATAACGCTCGACGAGGATTCTTTTTTGCTCACATGGGCTGGCTTTTAGTGAGGAAACACCCTGAAGTAATTGCCAAGGGGAGACAACTGGATGTCTCTGACATGAGATCTGATCCAGTTGTAATGTTCCAGAGAAGGTGAGTAAAATCATACAGAACAAATGTTTACAAAACATCTTTTGGTCGTACATTCCGTAGGTGTTCCCGTAATGGGTGTGTTATTTTCTGTTTTACGTTAAAAAAAAGCTGCATATGTGCTTCAAAGGACAGCATACACAGGCATGGCGATGTATTCATTAGGGTGTAAATGTAACAGTGTAAGCTCTCTGGTTTCATCTAAAATGCATATGCAAAGAGAGAAACTCCACGGAATAACACATTAATTAAAATTCACATTCTTCCCATAATTAGAAACGTGTGGCTACATTCTGGTTGGTTAGATATGGTATGCTATGCACATGTATATTTTAATTGATGTCTTACCAGTCATTTTCAGTCTACCAGTAACCTGTGAGTGGTCAAGGGTTTCCCCCTGGGCTGTACCCGGTTTCTTCCCACCATAATATTCACCGCTGTGGTATAAGTGAAATAGTTTGAGTATGGCATAAAAGACCAATCAAATAAATAAATCAATCAATAATTATCAGTCATTTTCCTCTCTTTTTGACTCTTTAATTTCAGATATTATAAGACCTCCGTTTTCCTCTTTTGTTTCTTCCTGCCGTCTGTGATTCCTAACTATTTCTGGGGGGAGAGCCTGTGGAATGCGTTCTATGTGTCTGGCGTACTGCGTTATGTGCTTTGCCTTCATGCCACCTGGTTGGTGAATAGCGCAGCACACATGTGGGGGAATAAGCCTTATGACTACCGAATCAATCCTGCAGAGAACCAGTTTGTGAGCATGTGCGCCATTGGGGAGGGCTTTCACAACTATCATCACACCTTCCCACAGGACTACTCCACGAGCGAGTTTGGCTGGAAAATCAACTTCACTACATTTTTCATAGACTTCATGGCACTACTTGGCCAAGCCTATGACCGTAAGAAAGTCTCTGCAGAAATGGTGTTGCAGAGAAAGCAGAAGACAGGTGATGGCTCACAAATGTAAACACAGCTGTGCCCGGTTTGCAAAAAATGTCTCCCAGGACTAATAATATGTAGTGTACTAACTTCTGAGGTGTGGTGATACAGAATGATACATGAATTCAGAGTATTGTATTGACAGTTAGGAGACCTATCAAGTCAGAACAAAGTCCGATGTGGATGTTATATTGGGGTCCACCTGTACCTGTAAGGGTTGTTGGAAAATTCGCTAGGGCCAGGAAATGATACTGTGCCACATCCCTGTCTCCTTTTGGCATTTGTCATGTTTGCTACACGCACACACATTATTCTGAATTGATGGGTAATGTGTCTTGAAAAATCTGATCAGCAGAACTAATGGCAGGTGGTGAAGACCTCTGGCTGTTTATTGTGGCATCATATATCCTTGTTGTTGGTGTACCAACAATGCAATATATGATTTACCAAACGACTTAATAATATCTTCCTCTTCAGGAGCATTTTATTTGTTGTTTGTCATGAAATAGCTAAATGGTGTGGTACTATTTGTCTCACTTAATTTTGCTGTAAGCCTTTTTTTTTTTTTTTTTTGAAGGGAGGGGGAGGAAGTTGTGGTGATTCGGAAATTCAGAAAAGTTTATTGTCACATGATTCCATATAAATGTTGTTAGGCATTTGGTATTGCTCACTGTGAAATATTTAGAAAACCGTATGTTGTTTGATAGATCAGCATAACATTACAATTACGGGTTACATCAGAACAAACAGCTTTATATGTGGTCAAACCTCAGCACATGTGATCACTTGTTTGTAGGAAGTAGAAGTGGCTTTAACTGAAAGTTCACCTGTTACAGTGGTGCAGCATCTACTTGCCTACATCCTTCATATAGCTGAAGAGAGAGGAAAACTCATGCAGATGTAGTCACCTTTTATTCAGGCTAAGCTCTGGGCCAATGAGAAATAGACTGTAAAACTCCTCCTTCATTGCTCAAGGCAAATTTTCCTTCATGGCACACGCTGACAAAAAAAAAATCAATGGAAAAACTCTGTATACAAGTTCAAGGTTTTGAAGTACATACGATCTATTTCTTTGAAATGTAAGCCTTGAGCAGACAGTCTATAGTGGAGATATCTCTGATTCTGTATGATTTGGAGTTGTCATTTCTCTTGTGATGAGATAAGAATTAATCTGTAGAGGTTTCTCTACTAAGCTTATTATCAAGGGCTCCTATTTCTTCACATATTAGAGTGGTGCTAACATGCCAAGCTATGCCATTACATAAGACACACACTTGTGGCATAATACATGCAAGTAGAATATGAGAGTAAAGCAAGTGTGCTAAATTGTAGATTTTGCTAACGTTTGGTAGGATTCTACCAAACTTGAATGAAATCAATTTTTCAGCTGCAGTGTTCATAACAAATGCTGTGTGTTGCTTTGTGTTATATATATATATATATATGTAACAGTGATGCGCTCCTGTTTCACAATTTTTTTTTGTTTTTTTTTTTTTGCAGCAAACTTTCTTATCTTGATAAACATTTCTCTTTCATAGCATGTAGTGTTGATATGATCCCATTTTTATGAAAAGAATTACTTGTAGTGGAATAGCTTTAATTGTTTGATGAGGAATGAATATCTCATCTGGTTATCTCTAACCCAATTAAAAATGTGCTTGTTTAAGAAGGTTTGTATATAGGGATTTATTATGTTGTATTAACATTTCATTTTACAAGTAGTTTATCTTGCATTTAATGCTTCCTTGCTAGAATTTCTCTTCAGTTAAATCATATTTAAGAACTCTGGTCATTGTTAAAGTATCGCTTATTTGCTTGCATGTAAGTACAAGCTTGTTGTTAAACGGAAAAAATATAATCATCAGTTGAGTGAATTTGTTGCCGATATGTGACATGGGCTTAGATGTAAATAAACAGTAAGAAATTGAAGTTATTGGTGTCAGCAGCTAATAGTTGCAGACTAAAGCTTTGTTACAGGGAACTTTTTTGGAGAAGAATCCAAAATAATGTGAATTTCCATATGGAATTGGTGTTATGAGAAGACCCTACTGCCCTCATTTTATGTGCCACATGTACTTCATTTTTTCTTGATATTAGCAATACATCTGTTAATGAATTGTCTAGATGTATTTTGTGATCATAAAGTACCAGTATTTTGGTTCTCTTTTATATTTTTTTTTTGTATTGAAGGCTCCAGTCCAAAGTTGTTTTAATTACTATTCTCCTCATTATGCGTCAGTCTGAAGAAGAAACAAAATGTATTCCATTTGATTGTAATAGTGCTAATGAATGTCAAAGGAAAAAGTGTTGTTAAGTTGTGCATTGAAAACTGAATGGCTGTACACATTTTTCTGAAGAGCTTGTCTTCATTGTGAGAGCTTTGATCTGTGAGTCACATTGTTTTGGGGTTTTTTTTCTTATTTTGGTGAAAACCATTAAATGTGTTGACTTTCTAAAGCCTCATGATACATCTAGTTTAATTCATATGATTGTTATCAAAAGCACATGTTGTAGTGCTTTCAAGAAGTCAGATAGGTGTACCGGTCCATGAAAAAATTGGTCTGTTGTATTTTGGGTCAGATCAGTCTTTATCTAGGTAGATTTAAGAATTTTACCTACTCTGATATGTCATCTTGATTTCTTTCCTCAGTATTCCTGTCAGAAGTGCCATAGTTACTCTGGTAACTTGTTCCTTCTCTGGTTTCCTCCACCATAATGCTGGATGCTGTCGTATAAGTGAAGTATTCTTTAGTACTGCACAAAACACCACTCAAATAAATAAATATTCCTTCCTCTCAGATTCATATTGAGAGGAAAACACTGGTGAAAATACAATGGAGCTGTCATTTTATGCCACATAAATGGGATTTTGTGAGTGACATTTTGTATGTGTGAATATAGAATAATATTTATTACATAATGTAGTAGAGAAGGGAAGATAGTGCTCGGATAACTGGCCTGGAGAGTTTTTGAGACCTTAAGTCCTTCAAACTTTTGAAAATTGTGCTAGGTGTTGACTGTACTTTGAGACTTTTCAAATTGACTTGCTGAATTCAGTTAGTTGAATGGAAAAAGGACAAGCTTTATTTCATGAGCATCATTCACACTGTGTGATTTGTCAGATTCTAAAAATCTACAAATCACATGAACTACTGTTTGTCCTGTTTTCAGTTAATAGTTGATGTAAGATTTACGAAGTCAGCGCACAAATCACTCTGTATGAATAGGGCTTCAAGGACCAGGACAGAGCAATATAGTTATGACTTAAGTGCCAAATAATCTAATTTTGTCACGATCTCTGATAGGTGTTTATTTTTTATTTTCTTGCTTTTGTTTTGGTATAAACCTATTCCTATCTTGCCATGATTTATTCTTTTTTGCACAGTATTTACATCATTTTGAGTGGAAGGGGTCCACAGTAAATAAGAACATAAGTTATGCATAGGCATTGTCTACATCGGCAAATTTTGGCTTATGTTTTTGTTTCAAGACTTTCTGGCTAATATTCAGCAGTTATTACTTCTCGACTGGAAAATTTTAAACCTGACAACCTATTAATCTTATCTTCCTGTCAAAATTAATTTCATTTCGAAGTTTGCAAATGAATGGGCAGACAAGGGCTTTTAGACAGTGCACTGCTGTTTCTTTTCGACCCCCAACTCGCCTGCGACTTGGTCCCCATTTGTTCAGCTTTAGTGGCTTAAGTGACGTTCGTAGATTACCAGCTTGGAAAAAGAAAATAAAAGTAAGCACTTGAGCTTCTACATGTATGTTGAGGGTTAAGGTAACTTGTACATCTTGAATTGTTGGAAGAGTGCTTGCCGTGGGGGATATTAGTCAAGAATCAATTAATAGGTATTCATAGCAACTTTTGTGAAAAGCTTAGTTCAAAATATACATTGAATCATTTGGCATGTTCAGTATGTTATCAATGTGATGTTTAAATTAAATATGTTATGTATTTGCATGATTTGTTGCTTGTCCCCTAAAACAACCACTGTAGTTGTGACAGTAACATATGCCATGTGCATTCTTTCAATAAGTTTATGGCTAAATAAATATTTACCAGTGTGAATTCGCAAAGCTGTGTTTATTTGTCTAATTCTCCTTGTGCTCATGATTACTGCAGTATGTCAGTTTAGACCTCAAAGCAGACCTCCCTCAGTATGTCCAAAATGAAATGCGTCAGTGACACTCCAATCTACATATCCTGAGATGAAGTTTAAGCTTAGGTTGCAACATCTCTCCTGCATATTCACTCTAATCAAGAATTTATGTGCTGAAAGTGAAAGGCCATTTAAAAAAGAAGTCATGAGTTAAAAAAGCAGAAAAAGGCTATCTAAAAATACCTTCAATTCACTGATTTTTTTAAGCTGCATTTGGCAGAACCAACTGTCCATATTCACGTTTGGGCTATGCCTCGAACTGTTTCCATGTGCAGTTTTAATTTTTGTTGGATACATAGACACACGAGATGTGTCGTAGCTTACATTTGTCCATGTCCACTGTTGAGTTGGTAACCAGATCACCATTTCCCCCAATATACTGTATAAACAGATATTACTTCGTGACCAGGCTACAACTCCAGTTGTTTTCCATATTCACTTTCAATTCTTGGTGGATACTTGGATATAGAGGTGATGTGTCATGACTCATACGTCTTTATTTTCACAGTTGGCAGATTGTTATCATTAGAGGATGTTCAACACCTAGGAATGTAACGTCGCTGTGCTTCAGCCTTCTCAATATGGTCCATAAGGCTCGCCGTACAATAAAAACATTTCACTACATTTAATTTGGTAAAAAAGTCTAACAAAAATCAGTTAAGGCATTCTCAGATACAGTTTTTTATGCTCTTATCTTTCTTTCTGTCACTTTCAATACATATTTTCCTGTCTTTCTGAACCACTTTGCGAATTGAGTTCCAGTCAGATTAAGGTTGGCTTTGAACCAATTACTTAGCAGTTAATAATCCAGTCCTAACTGGACCAATGGCTGACAGGTTTCCCTCATCCTTAACCCTGGCACCCATTTTCTGAAAAGTCGAAAATTCTTCGCACTAGTAAAAGTATGCTGAAAAAAACACCAATCCAGTAAATAAATATACTTGTATAACCTCACTGAAATTGAGGCAAGAACCAACAATTCCATGTTATTATCCCTTTGTTTACTTTTATTCATCTGATTGTTCTGGAGCTAAGTATTTTATCAGTGGTGATCAGGTTCATGGCAAGAAGTCCTGACTGCAGTTGAGTGATATTGTTCATTGAGTTGGGATTTCCATACCACTTTACCAATCTTCCCAAAGTTGTGAGAACACACAGTACTTGTGCCTAGAAACACACACAAGATTGGAACATCTTATCACAACAACCAGGGACGAACATGACAAAGAAAGTGCCGGTGCAGAAAGAGCAAAACAAACCCTAGAATACCTCTTGCAATATTTATTTCAATTTTGATATTAATCATATACAAAATGAATTAACGACTTCTGGAGGGCCATGAACTGAGAAGTAGTGTCCCGTACATTTATCATGTTTAAGGTGATCTTCAATATTCAACTGTTCTTTGACAATGCCAAAGTGGAGCCAACTAATTCAAGTTCTTGTCTCGTCTGACCGTGCACCACTAGGCATGTGAAATTACTCTGAACAGACATTTATCCCAGTCTGGTCACGATGCTTACACCTGGTCCTTTCTGATCAGATTTCTGCATGGTTTATTGATTGACAGGGTGTTCCAAACATAGTGCTATATGCTCAACCTAGGTAGAAGCTGACATCACCAGAGGCTTAATAAAGGATCTCCAGCAGTTTCTCACACCCCTTTTCGTGTATGTGGAAAATTATTATGGCACAAAGTAATTTACAACGGTTATAAAGCACATCACTGCTAAATGAGTTTTCACACAGCCTTCGCATTTGTTAATCACATAGGAAGCTGATAAGGTAAGGACTAGATCCATTCTAGTCATCTATTTTTAGGGGGAATCAACAGCGCCATCTGCTGCTCTGATGTGTATATCTGCTGATCGTTGTTTTCATCCAATGTCACCATATTTTTCCCATTAAATTCCTCGTGTCTTTTTTTTCTGTCGGAAGAGATCACTTGTCAGTAAAATTGGCATCACGCTTCTCCACAAATGCTGACATTCCTTCCTTACGGTCTTCCTGTTAAAAGTAATACATAACTTTTTTGAAAAACAGAATAAAAAAAACCAGGTAAAATGTACTATTAATTATTCCGAAATCAAATTATGTGTTCATAATATTATACTCATCTCCTTTGATATTATAAAAGTTTTTGTTATAACTATATCTATCTCATAAAAACTGGAGAAAACCAATCTCTTCCACACACACATTCATCAAGGACTCTGCTTTACCAACAATAATGAATCCTGCCTCCAATCACAGTTACTCCAGCCAAATGTAAGAAACAAACACCATGAATGGCCATTCAATCGACTTAATCACCTTCCCATGAATTGCTATAATGGTGGTTTTGTTTTTATCACAAAGTCTCTTTCTATTTACATCTGAAGTTTTTTATTTCTCCAAATTCCTTTCCCCAAAGTCAGTTGCACTGATTCATACAACTAAAAGATGTGAGAGGCAAACATATTTTTGCATGTAATGTACCACATTCTAAGGCCACTTCTGACCAGTAGGCTGCATACTGGTGCAGCTATGGCATGTAAGCAAACTGGCAATCCACAGCATTTCTACTGGGATTTTGGAATTTTGATATAGTGTGATCTTCACTGGGCAAAACAAGAATTAGGAAAACTTACAGTTGCAAATGTTGAATGAAATATCTTCTTTTCAAACCGAAGACCTTCATGTAGCGAGAGTTCATATGCTGAGGAAAAAATATTCAAGTTTTAGCAGGAGGTCATAGTTATAAAGGTCAATATTCACACATTTATTTATTGGTTTACTTATGTAGGCAGTGTTTAGTAACAGAACCTGAGCCCGATTCGAACAGGCAGCCCTGATGGGCAACTTCCATACCACTTCTGGGTCACCCCACTGGGCATCCTCTGCAGTTAGAAACCAGATTAACATTCAATACAACACAAGTTCACCCACTGGGCAACTGTAGCAGAGATGGTCCTCAGTTAATTACAACACAGTTCATTGGTCAAATCTAGCAATTATTAAAGGGAAAGACCTCGTCAAAATGGTCTTATATTGAGTGAAAAGACCATAAAACACTTTATTTGAAAATACCTTCAAAGAATTTTTTAGAATTTTTTTTTTGACCAAAATGAATGCGGTTAAATATTTTGATTGTATGGTGAGTTTTATGGACCCTATTGTGGTTCACCAGTGACATCATGCCTACTTTTCTATGGCCCTAAAGCAGAAATTTAATGTCATCTTAGCTTTCTAACACACAGGCAAACATTACAGAAGCACTCTTCACAAGACCTTTATTCAGAACTGAATATAAATGTGTACACAAAGTTGTGTGACGTCATTGGTGAACCACATTATCAATATGGTCCACAAAACCCACCATACACTCAAAACATTTGACCTTGTTTATTTAAAAAAAAAAATCCAAAAAATTCAGTGCAGGTATTTTCAGGTACATATACACTTTTTAATGGTCTTTTCACTCACCAGAAGTTCATTTTTATGAGGTCTTTCCCTTTAGAATTCCACACCCAATCAATCGGCAACTCCAGCTGGTAGGGCCCTGGTCTACATTAAAGCATAATTCAATGAATGAATTGAATGAATGATTATAGCTTCATGCCATTTCAGCAATATTTTAGCACTATCAAGGCCAGACCATATTTATACCAGGAGGCAGTGGTGGCTTTCAATATGACGATAACATCAAAAATTGAATGAGAATATCCAAACTGAATAAAATTTAAACGAAATAGTCAAACAAGAAGTTAAGACAAGGGCTATGATATAATGAATACTCTGCTCAATAGAATCAAATGATACATGCTTCTCCTGATGAAGGAGAATTTCAAAGTACAGCTTGATTTCTTTCCAGCTGCATGTTTCATCAATGATATGCTGCTGTCAACTGACAATGTTGTTTACTTTCTGAACACAGTACAATATTTGGTGACTGACAAACAAACTGGCGCATCAAATGAGTTTATTTATAAAAAAATTATAAAATAGGTGCAGATATTTACATGTACGAAGTGCATGAAAAGCAACAAGAGCAGACATTTGTTATACACGTTATGACATCAGGCATTCTTTCACAAAAGGTAAGTGATTAACATTTTTTCCAAGCCACAACTTATGTAAGAAGGCATTTATTGCACTCCAGTGCCCAATCTCAACGTGGGTGACTTACAAGCATTGACAGCCTCCTTTGCCATGGACACAGCCAGTTTGGACATGGTGCCTATTTGTTCTCCCAGCTTGATGGCTTCATCCACCAGTTGATCGCGGGGCACAACTTTACTCACAAGGCCTGGACAGATAGAGTAGTACACAAATTTCTGACAAGCCAGAACAATCTTCATATTGATGTGAATTGCATCACCACAATCCTTCCTAGCTTATGAATAATTCACTTGTTAAAATATACAACCTGTCAACCTAATGTTTCTTTAATTCACACAACTTGCTGAATTTTGTGCCTCGTGGGATCAACAAATTAAGGTGTATGCAGTACCTTCACACATTAACAGTATTCAAAGTATTTCCAGAAAATGGGGTTACCTGCATAGCACAAACAGACAAATTTAGTGTTCAAATACACAATACAGTTCAACACCATAACATAAACCATTAATACCCGCAAATACTAGTCATTTACACCCTACATCTTCACTTACCACAAATCACATAAAATTTCGAAGGTTTTTATCACTAACAGTTCAGTGCTGTCTAAACTGAAGGTGTAAGCATCCTTTACAAGAAGACAAAACACCAAACACTGGTCATCGAAGAGAATCATGTGGGAGATGCGTGCAGAACAGGTAAACCTGACACAGAAGTATGTTACATGATTAGTTCTGGAGAGGTGCTGACCTGCTTTCTCTGCTTCTGTGGCCACCATCATGTTGCCTGTGAGCACCATTTCCATAGCCTTGGACTTGCCAATCACCTGAGTTAGTCTCTGTGTGCCTCCAGCCCCTGGACAAGAAGGGAAAAACAACTATGATAACTTTGTTTGCATGAGGTATAATGTCCGTTTCAAAATCTTCTTGTCATTTCACAACAAAGTTTTTTTAATTGACATGCTATCATCTTTCACTTGCATGTTAACTAGACAGCCATGCTAAATACATAAGACCAGGAACCCCTCATTCACTATGTAAAGCACATGTATTTCTTTACTGACGGATGATTAGATTTTATGGCTTGTTTGCTATTATGACACTTGGTTTCCAGAGAAAAAATAGAAACAATCCAAGCATATTAGTTGACAATAACTGCAGCACCTAACAAATTTCCTTACAGTAAGATTTACTCTGCTAGTCTTGAACCCAGTACCACATGGGTCAGTATTAACTGCTGGAGGTCAGCACATCATACAAGCTGGCTGCTGCACACGATCATCCAAACCGTACCTATTAGCGCTGCAAACATAAACCACACCATACCTGGTATTGTTCCTAACTTGATTTCTGGCTGACCAAAGCGCGCCTTATCTCCAGCATATATGATGTCACACATCATAGCCAACTCACAGCCTCCACCTAGCTGAAATACAGGACAACAATTCTGACAAATCACCTTGAAATGTGCAGCTTTAAAGCACATTTTAAACACTTTTTTTAAACTTGAATTATATAATATACAATTTGTACCAACTAAAAATATCTGAAATCAATGGCTAATGCCATGAATGTATACACAGAATAGACCATCATTTGTTGAAATGTTCCTAAGTCTTCAAAACAGAATATCACCCATTCTGCAACTTCTGATACATAAGGCCAATCACCCCTTAATCTGGCAGCTAATACACCTTATCAAAATCCACATTAAAAAGTACTAAAAACACTCGGGGATTGCACGGACTTTACGAGCACTTGACCCTCGAACCGAACGGTGAGTGGACAGTAAATCCCGCAATATAGGCGACCGTAGCCAGGGAGAACATTTACTATTCATATTACATATGTATTTGTATTTATTACTTATAAATAATATTTACTGTACCATGATAGTAAAGATAGAGAAAGGACTAAACTGCTGATTTCCTGATGTTCAGTTCTGCTTGCGGTTCTGAAATCTTGTAGAACATTTTATTTGTAATATTTACCGTACAACGATAGTACACATAAATGTCTAAACTGCATAGTAATAAGCATGAGGTGCCAGTTTGTAAAGTGTGCAATTACAATTCTGTTAATACTATTTTCGTATTTCCGTTTCCCACGGGTGTAATTCTCAATTTGGGCTCTCGGTATCCAGCTTTGAACACTGCTTGCCAATTAATGCAGTTTCTGGTATTGTTTTATCCATAGGTTTCGATGCAGCGAATATAATGTGACCTGGACACAAAAAGGATAGCAAGACGTAACTTGATGCTTTCCCCGATCAAACTGATATGGTAGGCATTGTGGATAAAAATATATTAAACAAAGTGTTTAACTGAAGCTTCTGGTCTCTCGACAAGATACATGTATATGTTTTTATGTGTTATAATGTGTGGGACCCATATTATTTAATGTAAATGTAAAAAATATTTACATCAATGGAGATGATGGTGTGGATCAGGCATTTAAATGAGATTTTATGTGTAATTAATTTTAGGCTATTTGTCCAAGAAAAATACATTTGTATCACTGTCTTATTCTATTTTATTTATTTCTGTACAGAACATAATAAATATATGGTGTTGAATAGACAGAAGCGTCTACCTCGAACCAAGTCTGGTTTATTGCGTGTTCCATTCTTAATGGATCGTGATACAGTGATACAAATGCCAGACTGAAAGAAAGTAACTTTGATCCCTGTATAACTCAGGACCTGGATTTTTGCTCCTGGACACCAAAAGGATTGATTCACATAATTTTAATACAGTAGCAACACTACACAATTATGACACTACCATCAAGGTTCAAAAGAGTTTAAATTACTAATTATTTGAAGGTGAAAGATAAAAAGAATACTTATTTATTTATTTATTTATCTGATTAGTGTTTTACGCCGTACTCAAGCATATTTCACCTACAGGACGGCGGCCAGCATTATGGTAACAGGAAACCGGGCAGAGCCCGGAGAAAACCCACGACCATCAGCAGGTTGCTGGCAGACTTTCCACCTATGGCCGAAGAGGAAGGCAGCATTAGCTGGATACCTTTTTGCAGTTGATGTGCTAGTATTTCATTTAGGGAGGTTTAATGACTCTACTAAATTTTGTTCTGTGTGTTTCAATCTCAGTAAAAGCCAAGGTTTCCTTTCAATTTCAAAAAATATTAAATTATTAAGTCACTAAGGCACTAGACTGATATGGAATGCTAACATGGCTCAGTCATCACCAATATCAGAATACACACAAGATGGCTTGTCAGGCTAAAGGCAAACCAGTAAACAGGAGTAAGCATGACTTACAGCAAATCCATTAACAGCAGCAATGACTGGTTTTTTACACTCGGCCACTCTTGTCCAATGACTGAGGAAGTTTCCCTTGTACACATCTGTGAAGCCTTTGTTCTGCATCTCCTTAATGTCTGCACCAGCTGGGAGTATTAAAGCACTCAATGAGTCTCACTCATTCATTCAAAGTTGTTGGTGGTATTGGTGTTCAGAACAAACACAACCACAACAGTGACAGTAACAAATACGCAGTGTGAAACACCTGCTCAGTTAACTTAAGTTACATTAAGTGGTGCACTTAAATGTAAATAACCAAATTACACATGACTGACAGAGTAACATTTGCCATGCAGCCGTGTACAAATCCAAGCTGAATAGTAAGGTTTTGAAATGTCAGAACAAAGCAATGAAACACATAACAGATCTAGGCGTATACACTGGCCAGTGAATTCAGGGGAGATAACCTGTGTTTCACTGGTTATGAAAACAAGACTTTCTTTGGTGAACCACTGTGCTTGGCTATCTTCACACATGTGACGAACATGCTTTTATCATGTTCATAGAAGATAACTGATCTTCAAGAAACCTGAGACTGCATAAAAGGCCCCCAAAACACAGCTGACTGCTCAATTTAACCACTACCCAGCAAAGAAAGAAGATTGGGACACTTTCTTTATGGTTTTCATGTCGTTTGTCTTTCCTTAAAACATTATTTTGCTTCCAGTGATTTCACTTTTACTTCCAATGTTTTCAGAATTGTCAACATTGCAAGGCAATCTTACTACTGACAGATTTACACTGCTGCCTGACTGCAAAAACATGCAGACCACACCAGGCAAGACCCTCTGGGAGTTTTACATGGAAGTCTTAATGTGAGAAACCAAAGAAAAAAAAATAGGTTAAAAAAAAAATAACAGCACTTGTTTTAAAGTTTTTAATTTCGGCCAAGCACCAGATTGATGTGTGTCTCACAGATTGCAGGTGGATATTCCAAACATAAGAAGGGGGCATAAATCAGCTGGAAACTTTTGACTGTCCTCATATGAGAGGAAAAAAATTCATGAAAGGTTTGGTAAACCTGCAAAAGCCTTTTCTCCTCCAGTTAGGACAATAGCTGCGATGTTAGGATCTTTCTCATACTGATCAATGGCTGCTCCTACTTCCTTCATCAGACCATCACATAGGGCGTTCAGAGCTTTAGGACGGTTCAGTTGAATAAAACCCACATTGTTCTTCGCTCCACGGGTCTCGGTGAGAATGTACTCATAGGAACCTGTAAAAATACATCAAAAATATATATAATGCTTATATCATACTAGTTGCCTGAGTGTTCCTTGTAAAACATAGAATACATGTACATGTAATAGAATGAATCAGAAAACTGGTACAAATCCTTGTGGTTTGTACAGTGGCTCATTTCTGTAGCACTTGGTCTATAAGCCAGATCATAGTCCATTTTCACAAAGAAGCTCTTCAATTCCCACGCCTTTGCATCTGAAGAGTGCTATCACACACCCACACCCAGCACACTCCAGAAACAAAATTGAGGTGCACTAATAACACACGCCTGAAATAATGAAAAGTCTGGGGTGTGGAAATCACACCCCTGGTCATCTGCAAGGGGTTTGATAATCACACTCCTACTCAAAAACGAAGACCTGAATTCCCCTTTATGCATTTGACTGGTTTTACTGAATTATTTACAATTTTAGACAATCAGAGCCATATTACATTTTATGTTCTGCTTACGTTATTTAACCACTCCGTTAAGAAAGAGTTTCTCAATGAAGCAGTCGCAACCGCTCACCTGGCTTATACATTATAACAGATCAGTATTATGTGTATTATCGTAATATTGCCTGCTTGGTTCTAAATATCCCCAAATCATTCACACCTGATTCCTTGTTGTCTGTTGGTTACTACCCACATGTTGTTCTCCCCCTCCCCTCACCCACAACCACCTCAACCACCACAACCACCACAACCAACACAACCACCACAACCACCACAACCAACATAACCAACGCAACCACCACAACCAACACAACCAACACAACCAACACAACCACCACAACCAACACAACCACCACAACCAACACACTGGCATACAGAATAATAAGTAATGAAGACTGAAAATTGTTCCACCTTCCACACCAGCTTGGAGCTTGTGAATTTCTGTGCTTAATTATGTTATTTCCCTCCGTCAGCAAAATGCAACTCTAAATATTGAACTGGCTTCATTTATCGTTTGAGAGATACTCTTATCCTCAAGTAAGCAGCTTAGTAAATAACAAATTTAAATTGTTTTCTGGATGTGTCAATTAAAATGTTTGTTTGAGCTAAAATGACACTCCAAACATTATTTCAGTTGTTCCTTCGATTACAGGTCAGGTTTTTCTTCCATCAGGATGATGAAATCTTCAGTTTAGAACAGCAAGAGAGGTATCACCCTCTGACCAAAACCGCGAACATGTATATTTCGGCCATTTCTCATCATGAATTTAAGCACATGCATGTTGATAATTAGTTTTTATGACGTTTGATCAGAAATTTATCTCCAGAGGAAAATTAAGGAGCGTGTAACAGCTCCATCTAACAGAAATAACTGAAATAGCTTTATCAGCCTGGTCGGCGATCTGCTCTGATGGGAGAATTGGGTAAATGGTATCAATGTCTTATCTGGGCATGCTGGTGTTGTGGAGGTAGGTTTTGTCCAGTTACCATAGTAATGGCAATATGATGTCAAGTGAGAACTTACAAAGACTTACAAAGGACTGAGAAAGTGCCTGGAAATTGTGATAAATCCCACTGAAATATTCCTATGTCATTTATCCAAAGTAATTTTTATTGTGTTCAATACTCAACAAACCTGTAGACAAACATCTTGCTACACACAGTTGCTTGCTAAAACTTTCCAAAACACCAGCAGGCCGAATAATTTTGTGTCCAACTTGACCTGCCCTTTGCAGTGAGGCCATGATGTCTTTAATAAGGTCAACAGAGGTCAAATAAACTCGTACGTTATGCGCCTGGGTTATTTGTATAAAAGATAAATGTGCGAGTGAATCCGGTGGGAAATCTGTCCCACATATCATTGCGACAAGGAAGATACAGACAACTTCCGGTTGTCGAAACGTAAATGTCTTGATGCTGGTTCAACAAAGAAAAGGGGGATACTATGAATTTAGGCACATCAAATCCTCACGGGAACGGCCTTCTATACGCAGGATGGAACCAAGATCAAGGTGAAGCAATATTCCACGTAAACCTGTGCAGTGTTCTTTCAGAAAAATGAAAAGACGTTGCAGGTTTCACGTGTTCTTCGTTTCGGTGTCGTCTGCTGTTAGAGTTGACACTCCCCCTTCCAATGGCTTTCTTGACAGCTGCCGCATTTAATCCAGTGGCACTATTTGGTACTGCCATATCTTTAAACAAAGCCTTCGAACAACAATCTGAATCACCATTCAGCATGTGTTGCGGATCAAGGTTTTGTTCTATTTACTTTTGTTTTTCCTTCCAACAAACATGACGAAAGACAACGTTACAACATTGATCAGGCTTGGCAGGCTGTATGTGTATCGTTTTTGTTCAAGCATAGATAGCCACACAGTGTGTTACTGTCACTGATGCCAAAGTTTTGACCTCATTTCAGTCTTTCCGGGTTAAGAAGGCTTGTCCCTTTACTTATTTGACTCCGTGAATGAACAAAATATGGATTTGTCATTACAACGTGCACTTTACTTATTTATATATTTACTTGTCTGCTTTTTTACGCCATACTCAAGAATATTTCACTTATACGACGGCAGTCAGCATTATGGTGGGACTAGACCAAACAGAGCCCGGCGAAAACCCATGACCATCCATAGGTTGCTGGCAGACCTTCCCATGTACGGCTGGAGAGGAAGCCAGCATGAGTTCAACTTGAACTCACAGTGACTGCATTGGTGGAAGGCTTCTGGGTCAGCTGCTAGTGCGGTAACGGACTCAGCCACAGAGGCCACACAATGTGCACTTAAACTACCATGTGCTCATGTAGACTAAAGATAATAAAAACAATTTTATATATTAATCCTGCAATTCAGCTTTCTTCTGACATAAAAAATGTGAGTGTAATGAAATATTGGCTTTAGTTTTCAAAGTGACTCCTTTATCATCGGAGGTTACTAACAACAGCTGAGTAGATAAACCACTGTATTACACAGGAAATCAAAATGTTGACATTTCATCATTAATAATTGCAGTTGAATTCATTTGTATGATTTACATTAAATGCAAGCATTTAATAATTCTGGGCTAAAAGTCTTTCTTTGTTCCTCAAGGTTAGGTTTTAAGTGGAATGTAGAGATTTATGATAACTAATGTTTTTAGATACTGACATTGATTCACATATTTTTTGAACTATTAACTTGAGAAAGATATTGTCATGGACCATAGATAAAGTTATTCGTCTTAAAACAGCTTACTGGTGTTATACCGCAAGTTCAGAGTCTTGTTGTTGCTTAACAGGCTGTTTTGCATGTGGAATGGAAAACGGGTTTCGAGTTTACAATGCTGATCCTTTGAAAGAAAAAGAAAGACAAGGCAAGTATTTAATTACTGTAACAGATGTTCAGTTTGTTCAAATAGTCTGAAAGGATAAAGGTTTTGTTTCTAGATCTTTCTCTTCTTAGATGTGAATGTAATAAATTAATATCTATGCCACTTGTTATGACTGTTAGTGGGATTATTTCTGGTAGTAGAGCATAATCTTTAGCTGTGTTTATACATGTTTTCAGATTTCCCAGATGGAGGCATTGGACACGTTGAAATGCTATTTCGTTGTAATTACTTGGCATTAGTTGGAGGTGGGAAAAACCCCAAATATCCCCCTAACAAAGGTAAAGGGCCTTTACCTTTATGAGGTCAGAAAATTATGTCTCTGATTTAGCTGCAAACACGTCATTAGAGGCTTTGCTTAAGTCTAATGCATCTACGATACTTAAAATGTATAGATGGTCATGTAATTACATTTAGTTTTTATAAACTCTAAGTACATACAGTTTTGGGAACCAATCTTGCATGAACAAGCCTTGCATGCAAAACAAAACCTTTTATTTAATTCATTCAGAGTATAAATGCTACCATAGTCAAATGTGCTTCATATGTCTTTGTAATAATCATCTCTTCGGTTTTGCAGTAATGGTGTGGGATGACCTGAAGAAAAAACATGTGATAGAGTTAGAATTTTCCTCTGAAGTCAGAAGTGTCAGATTGAGGAGGGACCGGTATGTATTTTTTTCTTACCTTTTACTTATCGTGTCATTTTTTTGCCATTACAGACATATATATTGTAGTTCTAAGAATAATCTGTTGAATTTTTTTTAACCTTATCAGGCCTTGAATTCTAAGTCAGATATCATGCATTTAATTTGAAATGAACCCCTTACAATTTGTGAATGATGTTAAAAACTTACTGAATATTTATCATGTTAACATTCTTGTGACTATTAAATTGCACTTTGTTTTTGTTTTTTTTTTTCAGAATCGTAGCCGTTTTAGATGCAATAATCAAAGTTTATACATTTACACAAAATCCACAACAGCTTCATGTCTTTGAAACTTGCCAAAACACAAAAGGTATGTGTGAATATCTGTCGAGCATAACACTTTTTTTTTAATCTTAAGATTGATCCATAATGCTTTTTATTGACTTTCTTTGGCACTGACTAAAATTGTCAGTAGAATATTTACAGAGGACATTGTGCAATGAAGATTGAATACCATAAATATTGTTCTAGAGAGGGGTAGAAATGATGACCTCATTTTAATAATTTCATGTATTTAAAGAAGTTGTAACCATTGTTTTTAACTGTAGGCCTTCACAGACATGTTTATATAGTATGACATATACATGATGTCTTCTATGATGTTGTGTCTTCTTGTGTGGGGTAGGAATGTAACCATTTGAATAAACTTTATTATATCGACCCAGTGAGCTCAGATTGGAACATTAGAATGTTTCTCTTTTGATATTGTGGAGTCTTGGAGAAAAGAAATTATAACATTTGGATCTACCTGACCAGGGTGTAAAAAGAAATGTTGTCAAAACCAACCAAAAATTTTCTTTTATTTCTTCCTTTCATATTCATTTTCTTGCATTCTTTGTTCCAAATAGTTAAAATGTCTGTACATGAATTACATAATTATAAGCATTTATAAAAACATTTGTGGCATGTCTGTTTTATTATACAGGCCTGTGTGAGTTGTGCCCAAATGGTAACAACTCTCTTCTGGCTTACCCCGGTAGGAAGACTGGTCATGTTCAGCTAGTAGACCTGGCAAACACAGAAAAGTCCCCTGTAGATATTCCTGCCCATGAGGCGCAACTCAGTTGTATAGCCCTTAATCTGCAGGGTACACGGCTGGCCACATCATCAGAAAAGGTAACCCTTGTGAACACAGGTGTGGTAGTACATATCAATATTATTTACTCTACACAAATGCCTGGTTTGTCGAACTCTGCTACTTACAGGTTACTCTTCAGGAACAGAAGTACACTAGTGCAATTAACATGTATGCAAGCCAAGGTATGATGACATATGGAAAATCCCTCCTGGAAACTCAACTATTTACCTCTAATTGAACTATGGGTTTACCTCTAGTCTATCTTAAATAGGGATAATAAAGAATTTTGCATGAAAGATTTGTCAGGTTTCATTTATTAGAATTTTATATGGGGAACTAGCTCTAGCAGGCTTACACATAGATTATTATCTGTGGAGGGTAAGCCCTAGATCCTTCCTACTGCCTGCAGCCAGATTTTCCAACATATTGTGCTATCCCTCTCAGTTTGATGTTGCCATCAGTAATACATTTATTTCTGTAGACCCACATCTCTAAGCTGTTCATTGTCCCTTGTCTGGTCAACACATAGATACAAAACCCCTCGGTGGTAGATCCATTTCAAAAGTCATTCGCGCCGGAGTGGCCATGTTGACATCTACGTCATCGTTTTGGGGCCCACTAGTCGAAGACTCTGGTGTTGCCGGACTTTACCCGAGTGTTCGACTAGCGGGTCCCCAAAACAATGATGTAGATGTCAACATACCAGTTTGGCACAAATGATTTTTGAAGTGGGTCTATCGTCAAGGAGTTTTGTACCCGTGTGCAGTTACTAGAGGCTGTCTGACCATACAACAAGAGACAACGAACAGCTTAGACATGTGGGTCTACAGAAATAAATGTTTCATGGACGCCAACATCAAACTGAGAGGGACAGCACAGTATGTTGGCAAAATACAGCTGCAGGCAGTAGGAAGGATCTAGGGCTTAGCCTCTATAGATAATAATCTATGGGTTAGTCCACCAGAGCTAATTCAGAACAAGAGTGGAATATTTCTGCTTTCTAGGAATGCAGTTTTTCTTATTTAATAATATAAATTTACTCTTCTTTTGTTATGCATGTAATTTTTTGTCTTAATTGAAGGGTACATTGATTAGAGTGTTTGATACATCAACCGCAACACAGCTACATGAATTAAGAAGAGGGGCTAACCATGCTAACATATACTGGTGGGTGTATTGTGAAATATTTTTTGTGAATTCACCCAGAATTTTTTGCTTTTTGCAATTCAGAGTTAATAGAGTGCTGTAAATTATCAGAGCATTGAATAATATGCAACAAGCAAATATATAAGAGTAAATTTATTTTTCCTGTTGTCTACAAAGGGAAGTAAAAGAAAAGAATTCTAACACAGAGCATCAATTCTCACAGGCCAAGTAATCCTCTGGTCATCAAATTAATTGGTTTGTATATAGAAAACTGTGATTTCAGTGTAATTAATTCCGAACGGCATAAATGAATGTTACTTCATACTTGGAAACTGTTGTGCACCATACTAGCTTTAGTGTGTTTCATGCTGTTCATTTTTTTCCTGCTTTATTGTAGCATCAACTTCAATCAGGATTCCACATTATTGTGTGTCTCTAGTGATCATGGTACAGTGCATATATTTTCAACAGAAGATCCCAAAAGAAACAAACAGTCCAGGTCTGCATAGCATTTTGATAGTGATATATAGTATCTAGATAAGTTTTCAATTACGCATCATTGTATATTAGATGAAGCTGTCTCATTAGTGAATAGGTCAGCATAGTTTGAGATAATTTCCTGATCTTCAGAGCATACATGTACGAAATTTTCCAAAATGACACTGTTTGGGTTATAAATCAAGTTATAAAGCAACATTATTTAGAAGAAGAGGTATCTTACAGTGATGCACCTCATTTGTTTATTAAGATATCCAACAGGTTAAGGTATGGCATGTTTTTTTTTGTCTCTTTGCAGCTTGGCTTCGGCTAGTTTTCTACCCAAGTATTTTAGCTCAAAGTGGAGTTTCTCCAAGTTCCAGGTCCCAGGGGGGTCACATTGTGTCTGTGCCTTTGGTTCTGATCCAAATGCTGTCATAGGTGAGACATATCCTTGCTGAAATATGAGCTGGTGGTCAAGTCTGTAGACCAGGACAGCACAGTCGTTAGCTCAGTCACATGGCATTGTGAAGCATGAAAACCAGTGATCAGTCATTTCTGTGGCTTTGCTAAGTTGGAAGGGATGTGTAATACCACAGGAAAGTTAAGTAGCTTCCTGGTTGGTCATAAGTGGGAAGGTTCGCCGGCAGTCTGTGGATGGTTGTGGGTTTCCCCCAAGCTCTGCCAGGTTTCCTTCTACCATAATACTTTTAGCCCTTGGAAAAGTTGAATGGCAAAGTTTATTTACTTATTTATTTATTTGATTGGTGTTTTACGCCGTACTTAAGAATATTTCACTTATACGACGGCGGCCAGCATTATGGTGGGAGGAAACTGGGCAGTACACAGGGGAAACCCACGATTATCCGCAGGTTGCTGGCAGACCTTCCCACGTACGGCCGGAGAGGAAGCCAGCATGAGCTGGTCTTGAACTCACAGTGACCCCATTGGTAGGAGGCTTCGAGTCATTGTGCTGCAATAGCGCGCTAACCGAGGGCAAAGTTTATATTTGGTGTGCTGTTGACATGAGAGGCCATGTAAAAGGGGTAGCTTATATGTTGTATTTTTCCATAAAATACAGATTATGTTTAGATCTAAGATCTGTTTCATACTTTCTTCGATTCACTAACTTTGAACTCGGTCTTGTTGCCTGCACTGTCCTAAGAATGTCAGATCTTTATGCTACAAAAACAGGTTTCCTTTATCCTGAAGTAATCCTGACTCTACACCACCTGTAGACTTGGGAATAGTAAGCTCACAATTAACACAAGTGTAACTGGTACATCTACAGGAGCCAGAGTTCTCTGGCTGCAATTTTCAAAGGGAGCCTGCTGCACACAGCATCATTTGTAAAAAGAAAAGTTGTGGAAAGTGTGGATTAAAACGACACCATTTAAATGGTGGTAGACAAAGCGTTTGGGAGTACAGACATTAAGTATTGCTTTTAATGAAGTGACACCACAAATAACAACTATTATAAAAAGAAGACATTTTAATTTTAGGAAGAATAGCTGAGTACATCCTAGCAACAGTAAAGCAGTTAAAAAATGGCTGTTTGTGAAGTTTGGACATGTCAGTTACATTTATGTTAATTGCGACTCTATTGTCTTTATTATTCCCGCATACTCAAGTGACATGAATTCAGAATAGCCTTAAGATCACGGACACCTGTGTTTGCCATGAGGACTTTGAGGACAGGGCTGAGCTCCTGGCTAGTGAATATAACAATTACGAGCACTTAATTTGGAAGCTAAAATGGGAGTGTTTGTACATGTGTTTGTACAGGTTTAAGTACATGTACAAACACTCCCATTTTAGCTTCCAAATTAAGTACATGTGTATAAGCACATGGGCATGTATGTAACCAATGTCAGCACATTGTCTGTGGAGGATAAATACAATCAGCCTGTTATTAAGTATATGCGGTCTACTTGCCTTGCAGTGATCTGTGCAGATGGGAGTTACTACAAATTTGTCTTCAACAGCAAAGGCGAGTGTACGCGGGATGTTTATGCTCAGTTTCTGGAGATGACAGATGATAAAGCGTAGTGTGATATCAGCTTTTTCTATGGTGCTTTTGAACGATTACCCTTGTCCATTCTCTCATTTCAAACTGCCCGCTCAAGGAGGATAGTTATGTCAATGTGGCAAGTAAAGGGAGGTGACTGGTGATATCAATGACAGGTCCCTGAAGTTTAGCTGTGTGCAGATAGTTGAGCAGATTTCAGAGAAAATGGTCTAGGTCATTGTGAATTCAGAGTAATTGTTATCTTACATTTTTTCTGTCATTCCTAAGTTTGAGTGCATTTTCATTTACTATAATTCATCCTGTAAATTGCCCACTGCCTATTTATATTACATGTATTTAGTTATGAAATTTTATTGAAACAGAGTCGTCCTCTTAATCTGAGTGGATTATATGAATGACATTTTCTGTGTATGAAATGTGATGAAGAAACTCAGCATATGTATGTGATTGTACTCATTCTACCTTGTCTTCCCCAGGTTGCTTTGTTAGTTCATTGGTACCAATATCCATGTGATCACAAATGAAAATATGTATGAATGGAGTTAATACTAGATGTAGATGTGGTAGATTGTAACCTTGTACCTTTGAAAGTCTTTGATAGTGCCCAGGGTGTCTTTCATGAAGCAATATTAGATGATCCTAGCATCAATGACCATGCAAGCAAATTGCATATAGGTTGTAAAGGTGACTTCAAATGCTTTCTCCCTCTTGTATTCTTCTGGGTCAAAAATGTAAATGGTTTAAATTGTGTGTTGTTTGAAAATCAGCAGAGTAACATGTATTGTATGCCAGTTTTAGTGGTTAGTGATTTAACCAACAAAAGCGTGGAAGTTGCCAACATTAATACTGGTAAAAAATTGAGTATTTGATAATCCACCCACCCATTCCTTAATACCTTATTGTGAAGGATGGGGTGAAATGGCACAAAATTTGCATGTTGAAAGGTTATACCAATCAGAATGTGCATATTCAATGTATTGTTCATACACATTTTTGTCCCGACCCTTCACCTTGCATGTGTATTAAGACTAAAGCTGACCATAAACCAGCAACATGAGAAGTTTCTTGTTGTGGTACATGTATATGTAATAATTCATACTAGTGTTCATGATTTCATAGTATTGTATACTACGGCTGATTAATGTATACATGTAGTACTTCTTCCTTTCTTTTCCCTTCTTTCTGTATGTACATTGTATCAAATTGTATTATATCCTTTAAAGCTATGTTTTAAATATTGTTAATCTTGTATTATTAGGTCTACCATTGGCCTGGTACATAGGCATTATTATGCATGTGGCATTATTTTATTATTACACACGTATGTAGTGCATGTATGTCATATTGGAAGAAACAAGTGCTGAAAATGTTGATGATATACCATTTATATCTACACAACCTGACACAGATTAGGTCAGACTGCATGCATGAGGGTACATACATACTTTAGTGGAAGTGATTAGTGTACGTGTGGACAAGGAGAGTTGCTGGATTCTTGATGGTTGCTACATATATTCATTATAGAACACTGACTGAAATGGTTTTTGTGGACCAGTCATATTCCTACTGCTATGTTTTCCATTGATAACTGATAGACCCCATTATGCCAGTGAGGCAAGATTAAGAGTTTTTCAATTATTTTAAGTATTTTATTATGTGCTTGGGTAATGAATTTAGTTTGCAGGTTTTAACATAATGGATAAGAAAATAAATGTACAGTAAAATAATCTTTTATAAGATGAATGTGAAAATTTGCATTCTATCAGTCTCAGAAAATACTTAAGTCTTCTTGTTTCACATGATCCTGCACCAGAAAGTCAAGGATTTTTATTTCCAGATCAGGCAAATATGTACAATCAGTTTTTAAGTTAGTGTGTGGTGAATAGGAAATCCAAAGCAGCACTTAACTTGACTGAATACTTTCATTAATATACAAGGAATTATTATAAGGAAATCTGTGCACATATGATATTTCAAAGACATGACTGCACTTTTAAGACCTCATTTTGATATATTTATGTGTTATTCAAATTTTTTATAACAACTCTCTTAAACATTGACAGCTGGGTTAATCATGCATGTATGATATACCATACTTTTGTTTCAATTTCTCAGGTTTTAACCTGCATGACTGTGGCTGCTTGGTAACATGTGCACTCCCCAGTAGCTGTCTAAGAGGACCACCATGGTTTAGAGAGTGTCTGTAAAACGGCAAATCTGCTTGCCAAGTTTTTTTCTTCTGTTTTTAGTCTTTTTGTGTGCTTGTAAAACTAAGTGTATGGAGTTTTTTTTTTTTTTCAAAGGTTAGTACCAACTGGATATGGCAGGTAGAATGCCCCTATGACTGTGAAAAAGATGAGAAAATAGGCTTCTCAGTCGTTTGTTTCCATTGTGTGTGAGAGCAGTATTGCTTCACTGATACTGATCATGTTGTCGATAACTGTCAGTGCAGAGAAAGTTCTTGAAGTGAACCATAGCTTTAGCATGTCATTCAGGTTGTGTGTGTGCGTGCGTGTATACTGTAAGTAGTTGGTTGTAGCATGTGAGATTGTATGTGTCCTGTAGGATTTGAATGTGGACTACGCATTCGACTTGTAGCAGTACATCAGAGATGTATATTAACTGCAAATGTACAGATGTGTAATGGACTTATTGCAGTGGATGAACAATTCTTCCTTGTAGAGAACCATTTTTTGATCAAAAACATGTTTACACTGAACAAGGCTTTGTGATTGCTGTATAAATTGTTTTTTCTCTTTTCAAGTTAACTAAAATGATTGATTTTGTTAGATCTACAGCCTGTCTGTTGTAACGGTCATATGGGCAGTTTTGCTTCAGACTTGACTCAACTTTCACTCGGAACATTTTGAGAAAATGCATTTCTCCAGTTGAATAAACGATTACATCCCACACCCACAGAAACATAGGTATTAGAATTTGTTTCCATCATAAGGGGAAGTTTCATCCCTGTTTGTGTCGGTTTCATTGGGTGCAAATGTAGGGAGGGAGTGGAGGCTCACAGTTTTAGGATACTGTCAATCTTCAGTTGCTAGGCATTGTGCTAGTATGACGTGGCAACTGGCCAATCATCCCACCATGGTAAAGTGTGTTAAGAGCGTTTCATGCGTAGCGTTCCGTTCATAGTAAAACCTTCTACATCCAACTCTTACATACAGAGCCTAGTTATTATGAAGATTTCTTTAAGATCTGTTTATATGAATGGTAATACCATACTGAAGAATTTTTCACTATTAAAACAGCAGTCAGGTTTATGGGTGGAGAAAATAGAATTGCTGAAGGAAGCCACCTACTTCTGAGCAATTGAGTGCTTGGGGATTAACGTCCTCCTTAATGTTTCCCCCACTTTTGTGTGCTGGCTGACAAACCTCCTGACATAAATCTGTAGCCAAATCCCTGAGAGACAAATTTTAACACGCTACCTCACTGATCAAGGGCAGCAAAAATGTAAACCAAAGTCCCACTTTTCAGTTTAACACAGTGATTATACCACGTGATGTATGAATGACTACAATACACCAGAAATTGCTTTCCTTGGATATTTTGTATGGTAGTAGTTGTACTGCATGAAATCAATGAAATAACTCATCTGTAACTTGTTAAATTTATAAATACATGTATGAACTTTAATGCAGAACTATAAACCATAGATGACTTTCAGAGGTAAATAATCATCCTGAAAGCTTGGTTGTCATTTGAATGAACTTAAAAAGACATAATAAACAGATCTTGGGAGTAATGTGTTGGATATACACTTGCTGTAAATTATCTTTACCTTTTATTGCTATATCACAACAGAAACAAGGCTAATCGGAAATCTGAGGAAATTTGTTGCTCAGTTGTCTGAAATTATAGTAGTCAGTTTACAGCTTGATTAATAAACAAATGTAACCTAGCCTCCAAAATGTGCATTCGACTGAACTCAGCAAACCACAATATATGCAAAAATACACATCAACATAAAAAAAAAGAACAAAAAATATGTAAAACACTACATGAAGAATGACTTTCCCACATCATCACAACAACTCTCCTAATTTTACTTCCTTTTCGGAAGTGTGACAAAGAGGAACTAACAATTCTCAAAGAAAACAAAACTGTCTTATAGCTTTGAGATAAATGATGTTTGTGAACATATATGTATGCGTTACAAAAAGTGAAAACTGAATCAGACCAGTACCTAAGGAATCCTTATACGTGTTTACGTGCGCAAGTGTAGGTATGGTATTCACAAAACTTTACTAAGACACGACAACATTTTACAAGAATTAGACATGAAATAAAAATAGCCCCAACTAAGACAAACAAGTTTAACTTGCAAACATACGTAGGTTTGTAGACCATCCAGTTGTATATACAATGTCATTTATACATGTATATATAGTTAACTGGTAATTTACGTCATATTTTAAAGAATTCAAATCTACTATAATGTTTTATGTAAAGTGACATGGGAAAACATGTTGAAAACACAGGATAGTACATGAATAATGTATTATATGTGAAACAGTCTGGGTAAAAACTATACCTAGAAATAGAGCAATGTGCTCACAAAACTTAGTATGAATACCTTCGGTAATTTTACCTGTAAAAGAAATAGTGAACAATTAAACTGCAAATGCTAAAAATAATGGGAATGAGTAAAATTCATATGAAGAAAGAAGGTTGGATATTGTGTAGGTTTGTGCATAAACAGAACATAATAAAGGTCACCCTTGAATCTTTGTGATGTAATCCAGTCATAATATTATGCTAAAGTATATCACAAATTCTATCAAAAGTGCTAACATATTTAGCTCATATAAATCTGCTAAACAGTCAGTGGGCAAAAATGATGGGCAGAAAAGGTTTAATACATACCAAACTTGCTGACAAGTAGATTTGTTTATCTTATTTCCCAACAAAACTTCGCTGACTCTGACAAACAAAGCTATAATGACTTAACTCAGTGCCCTTCCACTGTCAGCAGTTACACGAATTAGCCTGAGAGCAGACTACGTCTTCATACAAACTAAACAAGTCGTAATAGATATTCATAACTCCGTGATACACCAGACATGTGACATGCACCAAGACCGATGTAACAAAAGCTCTCTAAAATCACATCAGTTGTGTTTGAGCATGAAGAAATCCTCACAACGTGCTAGCAATATGCCTACATGCAATTTGACAACTGAGAGCAATACTGAAGTAAGAAGGTTACAAATCAAACATGTTCAATGCAACTAAGATTACCATGTTTCACGTTGCATTTTAGAAAAATACTTTCTCTTCTGAGGAGTTCCCTGTCCAGTTTAAAATCTACAGAAAGCAGGTCTAATAAAAAAATTTTCATATTTTTTATGTGATAATGGGCTCTTTTTGTCCAAACGCCCTTTTTGTCCTGTACTTTTTTTTCCAGCAGTAGTCTATCTTGAGATGTGCCAGATTGAAATTACTACATATATTTTACTCTGGTCTCTATTTAGAATAATACACCCTCAGGCAATGACGAAAAGGTGACAATGTTCAGACTACATACACACTAATACCTGTTAACAGTACATCTGCACTACAAAACTCCAGAATTATTCATGATGACATCTACATTCATCTATCCAAAGTAAATCATTGAGTTTTTAACTCGAAATATTTACAAGCAATAATTATTAGATTAAATCTATTTTGGTCATGGCAAATGTACTCTTAAGAATAAAACTTAAATAGCATGTATTCATGTACCAGAATGGAAGTAATGCCCTTTATCATCAAAGTTTCCATAAATTTATCATTAAATTAGTCAGAACACACATTTTCAAATCTGCTAAATTTATTTCTCAAGCGTATTTGTGGATGTCTTGCATTCCTTAAGAATTCCATTGAACAGTTGCTCATACTTTTGTGAGTTTTATAGGCTGGGTGGATTTCTGCCCCGAAAGCACACAATACTCGTACATGTATCTTTTTCTGGGTAACAGAAATCCTCTGCAATTAGCCACCTATTTACAATCAGATCACATGCATCCTGGGCATTTCTATGAGGTCGAACAGGCTTACATATCATCTGATTTCACTGGGCTTGTGCATTAAGTGTGCGCTGTTTTAGCCAAGCCATTGCCATCATACACGAGTTCCCCTGCGTCTGAATCACTGGTGGTACTACTGACTCCAGCGTTGTCCTGGTCACTCATCTGCTGGTATCGAGTGATCACACTTAGCACCATGCTGTGCCCAAAACTGATCAAGTAGAAAGCAAGGACGATGAAAGCGCTGAATCCCACGGAGAAGAGAGACACTAGGAAGAGCACAGCGCCCAGGATGACTGCAGCCAAGGTCACCACAGTACCTAGCGAACAAAACAGAATACAGCACTTGCATACAACCAGTCAGTCCAAAACACTCAGTTTGATAACCAAGGCCTGTTGTAGCGTGATTCTCTACCCAACATTACTGGGTTTGGACGTCACCAGATTGGGAACCTAATCAAGCAATGATCATGACAATAAATATGCAAAATAACTGGTCTCTTTTTTGTAGAATAGTTCCTGTGGACTTTCTAATATTACTTAAGCAACATTTTTGCATTCTGTTGACTCTAGTTGGAATGAGAACCCCCTTTTTCAAGCTTAATGAATGTTAGAACGTCTTGTTTGGACATCCAAACTTTTATCGTAGACCTAGCCCTGATAATTATGTTTTAACTAATTACTGTGATTGAATTTCAAAGACATACATCTATCAAACACAAAGCCAATCCTGCAACAAGTCAGACTGAAACTGTCGCCTCCACTATAGCTAAATGGCTTAAGGTTTATAATGCAAAATTAGACAACTTGGCTGCTTAAAACTAAAACGATAAAGCAGTTTACACGTTACCTCTCCTTGACACACCATTCAAATCTATCCATTACCGGCTCTGCCAAATGACATCTAGTTTTCTGCTATGGGTGAAATATGTTAGCGCGTATTAGCCAGTAAATGTTTCACATAAACAAAATAATGTGGTACATGAATACAAATTTCCATTGGTCGAAGTGGAAATGTGTCTTCAGTCATGTTCATAACTTATACAAAGGCATGTGGTGAACAACCAAATCAAAGGAAAAAAGAAACTTATCAGCAATCCCTGCCGTCACTGATCGCCCAAAAGTGAAATATGCATGTCAATGGTCTATGTGTTTAAATCCCAACCTCCATCAACAAGCTGGGTAAAATCTGGTCCACACTGACCTTTGCACTACATTCAAAGAGATCAGTTTACTTCTGTAATAGTAACTCTATAGCACAACATGTGCGTTAAGGCTTACAATGGCAGAGTCGCTCCCATTGGCCCATTTTAGGTTATGTTAATTAGCATCCTGGGAAATTTTTGTGTTCACAATTACCAGATATGAAATAAAATATTTATTTCTTACTTTCAAGGAAGACGAATCCAGCAAATGTCAGGACAATACTCCCAAAGACAAAGGCCATGAAGCAGAAAATAGGGATACAGCACATTGCCATGGTAACAAGTATAAAGAGAGTCACAACTGGGTGGTCCATGGCAAACTGTTTGGAGGTTTGTATTTTCCTATCCATGGCAAAATATTCCCATCCTCCCCTCATGAGTCCAATAAAGTGCTCAAGGCCAGCTTCAGACCTTTCGTCATTCATTCTGATGCACGTGGTTGAATTCCTTGAAAAGAAAATAAGACATACATTTTAAAATCAAGTTATACAGTAACATAATAAAGCATCCCAGAGGACAGAATATTAGGTGACCATTCACAACCGGACATGATGCAAGTAGAGATTACAAAAGATGAGACAAGACACCCATGGATTTTCTGTATGTAGCAATAGTTCTCATGTGACAGTTATATCCTAGAGCATATTCAGGTTTTGCAGAAATAAATTTATCATATGAAGTTGCAGAAGGAATACAAGAATACTATTATCATCCCATTGAATTAATCTCCCTTTGGAATGGCAAGAAATCGTTATCACACATGAAACGAATTGATCCTCACCAAATGGGTGTGATTGTTCACTGTTTCCTGCCTAAACAAACTAGTTTCACAGTGCTTATGGATCATATATTTGCTTTACAAGTACGACATCAGAGAAAAGAGAGCTAGCATAGGTCCACTTGTTTTCACTGGGCAATGTTCCCTAATGCTCATCTGTCTTCATGCATGCACTATAGCTAGCTTTTGATAGATGTGGGTATTGATCCATAAAATGACAGAACTTCAGAAGCAATGAATGTCATCAAGGAGCTCAATTCTGCAGCTAGAACTAGCTAAATAGGTCCCTGTCTTATCCATTTGACTCGAAGCGTGGATAAAATTTAAACCAAATGATGAGAGGCAAGGCCGAAGGCTGAGCCCAGAAAAGAGAGGCTCATAGGTATCGTGTAAGTTCATTTAGCTGCGGTCTTGGTAAAAACTGCCGCTGATACTTCTGGTGTCTGCTACTTGCTGTGTGAAATGCATTATGGAAAAAACAACAAAAGTGTCAAAAGCTCCAGAATCTAAAATGTATCAGCACTAAAGGCTTTGAATTTTCACTGTCTTGTGACACAAAATCATCCTTACTCATTTTAACCAGCGCTATTGTTTTTGAGGCTTATAGTCTACCAAAGTCGGCATAAGAACTCGAAAGGGGACCCGTCAAATGCCCAACAGAAGGACCTTGTGACGTCATTTTATTGACATGAAATGTTCCTTTTGCCGACTCATCATAATGATGTCACAATAAAGACAGCATGACGGAAGATAACAGAACCCAATACACTGTTTTGTACATGTTACAGTAGCATTGTAGACGTTGCAGTTATACTGTAGATGTTGCTGGATTCATTGTATCTGTATTTTCATCTACTTAAAAGTTAGCATCATATCTCCATAATTTACTGTCATTCTCATATTATTATTTCCCTCCAGTCTGCCCCCATGTTAATTATCCCTGCTGTAAAAGAGTATGAGATTCATGGCTCATTTAAATTACCAGTAGAAAGATTGTGGAAATGCACCACTTACAGCAACACAATTACATATTTGAAAATTTTTTGTTTCAGTCCTGTTTCAGGGCCTAAAAATAGATCAGTATTAAACTTCATTGTGCCTATAATGTAGGCCAACACTACACTCGGTGCTAGGCTTTGTCTGTTTCATATTAGGTATGACTCAAGTATGTAATCAGACATAATTATATAGACAAAGTGATGGGAGAACCAATTGAGTGGGGCCCCATGTCATAACCATTTGACCTGACATTTGGACCAAATCCATAGATGGAACTCAAGTGTGTGTTAACAGAACTATGAAAACAAAGTGATGTCACAGAGGGCCAGGGATTCATTGGTCATGAAGACTACACACTGGTCTCAAGTAACATATAAATGTATGTTGGTATATATAATGCAAACATAGCCCTCGCGAGTATTCCACCTCCTGTTCACTGCTAGTAGATACCGGAGTATATATATAATATAGCATTAGAACCTGTGCTGTATTAAGAAAGTGTAATCTCTAATAACGATAATACTGATACCGGAGTTGTAAAGTATGGTGGCCTCTATGCTACAATCAACAGTAGCAAGCTAAAGTTGGCTAAACTTGACAACCACTGGCCCCTAGGTGGTATTGTCTGGAAGGAACAGGAGTTATCCAGTGTCCAAATATCGCACATTATACTTTAATCTACCGGCAAGGATATAAGAATTACCACAAAAGCAAAAACAGATTCATCCCACTTACAGCCCAAAAACCAAGACTGACAACAATAAGAAATATATAATGATAAACTAATGCGAAGAAGGGTAAATTACCCCCAATGCCCAATGGTGGAGTTATCTTCGCTGTTTTGAGTTTTGTACGCGGCAAGACACCAGTGTACGCGTGACTCGTACTTTGTCCGACCTTGGGGAATAACATGTTCGAAACGGCCGGTCTACACATGTAGGCCTAATCGCAGATCTACCAGAACGTTTTTCGAATAAAGTGAAGTAGTTCATGGTATATATAAAGTGTTCCTAGAAGTTTTCTGTTGTTTTTAGAATTGTTACCCCATCAACTACCTATTTCACATCGAACGTGGGGAGGTCTGCCAGCAAGCTGCGGATGGTAATGGGTTTCACCGGGCTTTGCCCGGTTTCATCACAACATAATGCTCGTCGCCGTGGTATAAGTGAAATATTCTTCAGTGCGGCGTAAAACACCAATTCAATAAATAAATAAAACTATGTTACCTCTGCTTTAATAAGGGACATTGCATCAAAGATTTCCACAGCTAAGCACTTTCCTCATTTTGTGGGGAGCGGGTGCGCTTTTTTTAAATTTTTTTATCTCTTTGCTTTTTGTTCAGTTAGTGATCACTTTAAGCACGTTGGTAAATGTTTTTCATGTTAATTTTTTAACGTACTTTTTACCGCTTATTTGAAATGTCTTCGGTGGATAACAAAGCATCAACACACTTACAGGAGGTTGTTTTTTTAATATTGAGTCAGTGTGTATGATTACCGCCTAATAGGCGATAGACCACATATCCCGAGTCAACTCGAACAGTACGGCTAAAATCATATAGGCTACACTGCCATATAAATTCATGTGAAATTTGATAACTGTGCGTCCCCATGCCTTCTGCTTTAAGATGTCGAAGCTTATGTAACATTTAAATGATTATGCATTTAGAGCCTTATTGGGTTGGTGTTTTACTCCGCCAGGTTCATTGGGCGTGGGAAACCTGCTTGCCCCGGTTAAAATACGTCTACGTGCCTTCGCCTGGTACCAGATAAACTTTCTGATTTTAAACAGCGACTGATTGAAATAATTACGTGCACATTCAGTTTATTTGGTACACTCGTCATCTTTTGACTTGTGTGATTTATTTATGTGAGTACGGCATTCCACCCTGATTGTTTCTACATCCATTATAAGCACGTGGGTGAAGCTAGTCGGCGGTTCGCAGTTAGGCACCATACTCTGCATAAAATATAATAGGCTATATATCCATTATTACTGCACGTCCACATTTCATACTTGGTATATTTATAATAGGCGTACTTGACGGGGGCTACCACATGATACCAGTATTTCTCCATAAAAACACCAGGGGGCGCCTCTGTGAATTGCCGACTGCGCTACATATTCATTACTACTGCACCTGCAGACTTCATACTTGGGACATTAATAATATTTAACGACGGCTATCACATGATGCCAGGATTTCTCCACAACAACACCAGGGGGCGCCTCCGCGCTATGTATCCATTACTACTGCACCTATAGATACAGACTTCATACTTGGTGTATTATTAAAATTTAACGCGGTCAATCACATAATACAAGTATTTCTCCACAACAACATGGGGGGGGGGGGCGCCTCTGCGGATAGCAGTCTGCCCTATATATCCATTACTACTACACCTACAGACTTCAAACTTAAAGCATTATTAACACTTAATGGGGGCTATCACATGATACCAGTATTTCTCCATACAGCACCAGGGGGCGCCTCTGAGTTAATGTGGGCAGTAATGGATGTATAGCGCAGACAGTTATTCAGTCTGATATTCACAGAGGAATTAAGGGAGAATAACTGGTATCACGTGAGAGCTAGGGTTGAGTATTATTAATGTATCCAAGTATGAAGCCTGTTGGTTCAGCAGTAATGGATATATAGCTCACAGACAGCTATTCAGTCTGCTATTCACAGAAGCATCCCCTGGTGTGATAATGGAGTTTTCATACCACGTGATAGCTCGCATTAAGTACTAATTATGCACCAAATCTGAAATGTGTAGGTGCAGTGGTAATGGATGTATAGCGCAGACAACAATTCAATCTGCTATTCACAGAAGTTTCCCCTCGTGCGACATTAGAGAAGTTTTTATTTCACGAGATAGCCTGCATTAACTACTTTTCATGCACCTAATCTGAAGTCTGTAGGTGCGGTAGTAATGGATATATAGCACAGACAGCTGTTCAGTCTGCTCTTCACTGAAACGCCCCTTGGTGTTGTGGACAAATACTTGTATCATGTGGTATCCCCGGTTAAGTAATACTCCAAAAATGAAGTCTGTAGGTGTAGTAGTAATGGATATATAGTATAGGAAGTTATTCAACGTTATTCACAGAGGCGCTCCCCACCCTCCTCGTGTGGGAATGGAGAAGTGTTGGTATCATGTGATAGCCCCCTTTAAGTGTTAATAATAATCCAAGTATGAAGTCTTTAGGTGCAATAGTAATAGATATATAGCGCAGACAGCTGTTCAGTCTGCTATTCACAGGGGGGTCCCTCCCTCCATCCAGTGTGGTAAGGAAGAATAATGGATGTAATAGATGTACACCGCAGTCAGCTATTCAGTCTGCTAATCACAGAGGCGCCCCCTGGTGTGATAATTGAAAAGTTTTCACATCACGTGATATCTTGTATTAAGTACTATTTACAGAGCCATTTACAGAGCTCCCACACCTCCAGTGTGGTAATGGGTAAATTATGGTAGTACGCGATGGCACTCATTAAGTATTATGAATGCACCCTGGTGTGGTAATGGAGACATAGTGGTATCATGTGGTAGCGCGCGTTAAGTATTATAAATACACCAAGTATGAAGTCTGTAGGTGCAGCACTAATGGATAGATATAGCTTAGAAAGTGATTCAGCCTGCTATTCACAGAGGCGCCCGCTGGTGTGGTAATGAAGAAGTATTAGTATCACGCGATAGCCTGCGCTGAGCATTATTAATGTGTGGAGTATGAAGTCTACTCATGTAGTAATAACGGAGAGATACTCTTTTTTTATATATATATAAATGATGACTGGTCCCTTTCGAATAACTAACCGCTAACTGCGAACCGCCGACTAAGTGATGTACCAGAACTAGATATACATCCAGGAATTTTTTAAAAGTGAAAAATTTTTCACCATTAGAAGTCGTGAACAACTTATAGCATGACCTTGTTATAAACACCGTGAAATTTGGGTGCACTTTTGGATTTTGGTCCGGATACAGTAATTTTTCAAACGTTTGTTCAACATTGCCAGCTGTCTGTATCAGCAACGTTATGGGAAAATGTACCGTTATGCTAGTATTTTGATGAAACCTTGCGCTCATGCAACTTTCCCCTGGCGCAGGGACAAATTAGTCGATGGTATTTTGCAGATAATCTAGATCTGGATCCGCATATATAGGCTCTTGGAAATTTTCATACGATGTTTGTTAGCATATTAAATGGAAACGGTTATGTGCGATTTTTTAACTTTTCACAGTTACGTGAAACTTTAAGCAGTTCTTATAGCAAAAGCACTAATTGGTGGATTTCATTTTGGAGGTCATCTTGATGTGGATACGGATCCAGGAATTTTTAAGTGATTGCACACAAGCACTGCCAGATGTCGTAAGGAAGGTTTGCACGACTTTTCATCGGCACAGAGCTCTGGGCAATCATCTGGTATTGACAGATCCGGATCAACTAGACATTTTCTAGACGATTCTTCTTATCACTATTATGCCATGCAAACAGATGTTTGTTTTCTGTTAGCAACTTTACCGAAAAAGTTATGCAAGAGTTTGCATGAAACCTTTTGCACAGCTTGGGCTTGGCATAAGCACCATGCGTTTGCACTGCAGTAATGATCCATAACTGTATCCGTATCCAGGAATTTTAAGTGGGTTTTCACCAATCAGAGATGTGACACAGATGCAGAGCATTGTCCTTTCGCCTGTGGGACTTGCACGTTCAGCTATGACGAGAGTTTGTTCTGTCCTGGTGCCCTAACTCTGTAGAATTTGGTTATACTTGAATGTTGTTTACGTCGTGCCTTAATTCCATACATGTACAAAGTTTGGTTACTTCATTGTTGATTTACACCATGCCTCTATACCGTACATAGTTTAGTTACTCGACTGTTGTTTTACACCGTGCCATAACTCTGTACCGTATACAGTTTGGCTTCTTGACTGTTGTTATATACCGTGCCTTAACTCTATACCGTCTACAGTTTGGCTTCTTGATTGTTGTTTTATATCGTGCCTTAACTCTATACTGTATATGGTTTGGCTACTTGATTGTTCTTTCACGTCACATTCCAAAATTCATTTTGCAGGTATAAGCTTATATACGATGATGGCTATTTTATTGGCTGTGGAATTTTCACTGCATACTACGAGCTCACGTTATACCTTAAAGATTTGACCGAAATGATGTTAAAAGCAACAGAAATGAAATGCTACAACATAGACGTTTAGCATCTGACTACGAAGTCATATAGGCGTTCCAATTTTTTTTCCTTCTTAATCTAAAGTTATCACATGCTCGCAACATTAAGTAGCAAAGCAGTCCAAACTGCGTGCTGGGACTGGGATAACTTCTTGCAGTTAGCAATAGACCTATAATCTGTTTCAATGATTCTTCCAGTGTAGCTTAGCTCTCAGAAATACATTGATATCGAAGTCGGATTGAGAGGATCGTCAAGCGATCTCATGTCTAACAGCTAACGTACTTCGAAAATGGCAGCCAATAATTATTTGAAACTTATAATATGTCCAGGAAAATCCATCATATACCATCTCTCCCCTATAGTTTCTTAAATTTGAGAGTCAGTGTAGAATGATTAAATACTCTTCTTGGTAGATATTCCCAGAACGACCTTCTCTTTACCCCCAAACCTGAGGGTTATATAACAATGGCTGGAGATACGTCTGATACTACATTGAAATAAGATTTGGACGTTTGACACTTTACATCACCATGTCTTATTTGAAAATTTATATCTGATATTCTTTTGCATGTTTTGAACATGAATTGGTGCTTTTACATGCATGTGCTTTGCTTTAAAATAGCATAGTACATTTAGGTTCGACTGGTGTATTGGGTTTTCATTTAATATTTATAGGCCGATTATGTTTTCTGGATATATGTCGTAGCTAACTACTTCAAAATGGTACATACGTGTATTCCTTCGCTCCCCATCCCCCGTTTATACCCGGCCCTCAGCAACCCCTTGTGCAAAGTATATCTTGAATATGTACGTATGTGAATATACCGTATATGTATAGGTAGGCTAAATATCAAAAGCAGTTCTACTTTTAAAATGTGCATTTTGCCCATAATGGGGTTGTAAGATTACATTCCTAAACTGTTGGCCATGTACACATGTATATGGTGAAAGCCAGGATTATGCACAGCACAGCGACCGAGGAGCTACTCACCAGTACTTTTACAGCAAGTTAAAGTACAGCTCATATTGGCTTCCTCTCCAGTCGTACCAACCTGTGGATAGTTGTGCACGTCCCCTGAGCTCTGCCCAGCTTCTTCCCACCACATAATGCTAAACACGGTTGCATTTAAGCGAAATATTCTTGATGTCACATGTTATTTTTAGTGGTCGCTGCATACAACGGTTTAAAGCGGCTATTTACGGTCCTACCGTTCGTGTCATTTCGTGTTGTAAATTTATATGATTTTATATACAACCGGGTCATATGACCAGACGTCATCAATGTTTGTGAGCGAGGGGAACACGAGATAGAAAACTACGAAAAAAACTAGTCATAGGCTCTAGAATACTGACCTGTCAACACTGTGTCCGATGCTTTCGTCTGATTACAATGGCTGCTGCTGTGTTATGTTAGGGGGTTGGTTTCTGTAACTGCCACACATGCTGAAATAAACACCTGTCACATATCATCAGGAGCTGGTGTTCTGGTTTCTGCCTTACATTTGGTGTCAGAAGTGGGAGCCACGTCTCCAGTTGGTGATGACCACCCTCTAAAATGATGTTTTCTTGGAGATGAGTCGTTGCTGCCAGTACTGTGACAGATGACGGGAATTGGGCACCGGGTGATGCTGAACACCTTTGAGCTGGAGGAATGGGACAAATACTTAGTTGCATGCTGAATACTGATCCAGATTTTAATGGGCTCACAAAGTGATCTAGAACAGGGTAAAGTACGATGCAGTAAGGAACATTTCTTGTATATTTCCAGTGTTATTTTTCCATGCATTGCCCCATGTTTTTTAATGTGTCCATGACTTTATTAAGCCAGTATGCTTTACAGTTTGGTATACGAGTTATGTGGTACAGTAATAACTAGTTATGGTAGACAGTGAACTTCCGAAGTTGAGGGATGAGTTGAGTGCAGAGAGGGAGAGATCACTTGCAGCGAAGACTGAAGCTGAAGCGGCAAAAGTGGAGGTGATGCGATTGGTCAACGAGGCATGGCGGAATGAAGCACTGTTGAGCGCGGCCCAATTAAAAACACCAGAGGCCACATGACCTGTGTTCATTACGGCTCAGAGGAAGATGGAAACATTTCTTGGCTGCCCTCAAGATCCCACTTCTGACACCAAATGTAAGGCAGGAACAAGAACACCTGCTCGTGATGATATGTGATAGGTGTTTATTTCAGAAGTGGGATCCACGTCTCCGGTTGGTTTCTGTGACTGCCACACATGCTGAAATAAACACCTATCACATATCATCAGAAACTGGTGTTCTGGTTCCTGCCTTACACTGAGTATGGTGTAAAACGCCAATCAAATGAATAAATTTTAAATGTACGATCCGCGGAAGAAACAGAAAAACAAAGAATTTGAGTGGAACGACAGTGTATTTGCACCAACATCGTAAAATTCAAAACAGTGTCATTCCTAACTTTTATGGCGGTTTGTGATGTAAAGGTCTATAAATGTGTGATGAAATTACAGCAAAGATTGCACATATACATTTATAAAATAAACATAGCAAGCCATAGAACAAACAATAGACCGCAATGCAATCTTATACCTTTATATTAAGTCTTTGTAATAATTATGATTTCTGACATTTGTGGAAGCCGGATGAGGACATATCGTCAAGCGCCTCGCGGATCGAGACCCGCGACACGAGAACAGTGCAAATCGCGCGTGAATAACAACGTCCACGCCCCGCGGGTCACGACCCGCGAGGCACGGGACGAGATGTCCTCATTCGGCTTCCATACTCATTCACCATGTAGTTTCACTTGCTACTATTGTAATACATCTATATTCAGGCATAGTAGCCAACACATCTCCGGTAGCTCTTGTCTAAATTCCGCCCAAATATCAGCTGATACACAAACAAGTCTTGTCTGACTGTCATTCAAAAGTACCTAGCAACGCGGCCATGAAAGAAGATAAGCAAACCGTGCGAGAGGGCTTATGTATGAAACAGAATTTATAGTAAGCGTGTTATTGTTTTTAGAGGTTACATTTTCTGGATTCAGTACGCTTTCTAAATGACATCTAGCAAATTGAGAATATATATATAGTGACACGAAAGGTGTTCACATCATGGGTATATATGTATATCTGAAATGCAGTTATATCATGCTGCGGAAAACCATGTATTCAAGTGAATAGAGAAATCAACCACCTCAATACACGTCTTCGTAAGGTCTGACCAGAAAGTAACTATCAAAGCGAAACAAGCCACATGGACGTCAAACACTATCAAGAGCAAAAGCCTATAAAATTGTCACTGAAAATAAAGTGCGGGGATAAAAGCGTATATGAGTGAGTCATTCATCCACGTGTGTATGCGTTCACAAGAGCGTTATAGCTCTCCACACACATGCAGGAAAAACTTATATCGAAGCTGAAAAGTATAAACTGTTCATGACTATGTGACAAATTCACGTGAAAAATGACTTTCTTTTTTTTTTGTCTTTGAGAAAATACACTATTTATTTTGTTAGTCGACTGGAGGTTGACGGGGATTTTTCATTTTGACGATCATCAGGTTTAGGTGATTGCAGGTAGCTTGAGGGCCTGCAGTAGAGCGTTGCTCTTCTCCAGGAATATCCCAGTTACGTGAAAACGTCCAGACGTAAATCTGCAGCTTGGTATCCAGTATACACTAAATGTTGCCTCTATTCGCTCGACTAGGACGTCGGCCCGTGTTTGTGTAAAGAGCAAGGATTTCCCGAGTAGGCCTAGCGTGTGACCACATGCCAACTACATGTATATACACGTATCACATTGTCGTCGCTTTTACTTTCTATACCGTAGTCTTTTATATTTTATAAGAAAATATATTTAACTGGTAATATACATAATCAGACAAACCGGGATCTATATAACTGAAGCAGTAAGATATGGAATACACATATGTAAAGTCCTTTTAACATTTTTTTTCGGAGGATATGAATGGACTCATCCGCCTATAGTCTTTACCTAGTTGCACTTAACCTTTGAGCGATTTGCCAAGACGATCCATTCCTTGACATACAGACTATATGTAGGCCTTTAGGCCCTGTACGCTGCCAGTGGTAACAATCATCACTAAATAGGTGGTGCATTGTGGATGAGAGTCACCTTAACGGTAAAGGTCATGGGTGCAAGTTCGTTCATGTTCCACACAGTTCACAGGCCAGATCTGTACAACGGGAAAACGTGCTATTTTAACGGGGACACACCCTCAACGTACTGTCTTCGATTACTTGTATGGTGGTTAGGTTACGGACATTGTATGTTATACTCTGCTCCCTTCACCAATAATTCACCTTGTAATACATTGTAGCATAACACAAACAAGATCAGGCCATAGAAATTGTCAACTCGACGTAATAAAAACAGTATATGGACGGTACTTTGTACCACAGGGTCGCAAAGGTCACCCTTTAGCGTGTGCAGTGACGAACGTATGTATACATATCACAGACCTGCGTAGACCAGCAATTCATGAAAGAAATTATGTATCTCTAAATTAAAGAGATCATGAAGAAAATAGCAGCTAAGGCTACGTCCCGTAAAACATAACCAAATAAACCACCTTAACGTATGTTTCAAAATTTGCCAAGGTAAATAAGCGGAAAAATATTGACCACAAGCAAATGACAAATAAGATTAACAGTCAGATAACCAGGTTGGAAAGGTAGGTTTTTTAATTACAAAGAACCCATGCCAAGATAAGGTCATTAATTTGTTTTCTATATGAATTCAGTTTCCTTGGACGCAAGCTGGTTAACTGAACTTCCATTATATGTCTAAGCACTCTATAATTGTGCATAGCGCATACACAACGTATTTTAAGGGTAAATTATTCCTAGAAGTAAAAAACCTGTTTGAATTTCTTTGAATTTGGTAACTGTAGAGAGAGCAGGTTTGATCTATTTAGTGAACAGTTGCATGTAAAATTGCATGTAATGCGACCAAATAGTGGTGTGAACTATATATTATTCAAGAAAGCCTATTTGGCTATAAAGCAGTGGTCAGAACCTCCAGCTGAAATGCATGATATCACAGTTATGGCAAAGAACTGGATTTGTTCAGGTCAGTTCTGATAGAATGGTACTCTGCTTGAAATGAATACAGTTCAACTAAACAGTTGTGCTGTGGTGCTTAATGGTTGGGTGAGCAAATAAATGAACTGACAAACCTACTGTTCTGTTTATTTTGTACACCTTGAAAATGGCATAAAGCTAATATTGCACTACTTTAAATCCATTTTACATGGACAAATAGCCACGTATGGGGAAAGAAGTTCATCACAGTTCATACCAGGATACCATATCAAGTTCCAGCTCATGTTCAAATGCTGTTCATATGGTTTATCGCAGACAATTCTGCAAACTGTATCACCATGACTGTACATGGCCTTGATTAACAGTAACATTGAGTATACTGTACATATACCGCAGGTTCAAAATACATCGAGTTCAAGATTGTAGTGATATAGAATAGTTACATATATCTAGGGCGGAAAACAAAATTCACTGTAAACAGACATGCTGATGGTCACAATTGCACTGGACAAGACAGAAGATGTGTAAGTCACAGCTTAAAGCAAGCAGATGACAGAACTATATATAAGAGTTTGTAGAAAAGAACAAATATTGCATAACGACTATACGCTGTGTACATGCAGGTCCCTTAGATCCAAAAAAAGGACGCACTGGATGGTATGGTTTATTTGGTGGAGGAAAAGAGCTGTTTCCACGGTAAAGCACCACCCTAATTCGTGAGGTTCAGATGTCATAGTATTGTGATCAGCTGAAAGACATCGTGTATCACACAAATAACTCTTTAACAATCGGTTTCTGCGCATGAGCAGCATATAGGGATATAAACAAATGTGTCTGATATTCAGAAAAAATTCAACGCACGCAAGAACTGATCTATATCCGTTTTATCACGTTGTCATGGTTGTCATCTTTACTGATATACGAAGGTATATGTACGAAGCTCAGAACCCGTGTGCCCTCGATATTCACAATAGGTATGCCTACTCTGGCATTGCGAAGCACAGAAGTTGTATGGTACATCTAGGTGTTATCCAGACCAGAGTAGAGCATTTTCCTTTACGCACTGACGATTGACTGCTCATACACAACGTTCCACTGATAATGAATTACGGTCTGTTTGATGAAATATGAATATGAAGTGCCGGTACATTGTACAGTACACAGGAATGACGTGATACCGCAGAGCGTGCCAACAATGTACAGCTGTGTGGCTTTGTTGCAACAGAAATCAATCGGTACAAGGTATTACATACTCTTATCACGACGCATACAACAACCACAGACACATCGCCATAACATGTGTATCAGTATGTGACGATGTCTTGTCGACATTTTGGTCGATTTCAATATCATACTATGGTTTAACGGTCAAACATTTATCGCTGTACATACACACATGCGTATATAGGATGGACGGATTTCGGTGTGTATATACATATATGTAATGTAAAAATGATTCTCAAATACTTGTGGCCTGCACTCGGGTCTCATGCAGGCGCGCACAAAACAACTGGAACTGTAAAGAGGGGATCGTGTTAATCAGAACTGGAGCATGAACATTGAATGAACAGAACTCAAGTTGAATTGGCTTTTGCGGCCAGTATACCGATATATATAATATTGCTTACACACCAACATTGTTCCAAATTTGCCCTGCAGTGTTGACCAGCTTATCTCGGAACTCCCAGCCGTGTATTCCCCAAAACAAATCTTTGTCGTAATGCACCACTGAGTTATTTTTGTTGACCACCTGAAACACGGTGGCAAGCACGTGGCTCTCAATAAGCGAGATGTGTTTCCTCGGCGCGAAGCCTTCTCGTACTGAGCGAGATATGGTGACAAATTTTGGTGCGATAACACCATCATACAGGATGTCCTGCAGCAGTGCCGTTTGATTGATAACCTCACCCTTACTAGGTGCGTGGTACGTCACTGTCGGGTAATCGTGGGTAGTTTTCCCCGTGCACACACGGAAACTGTCGTATGGCTTGTAATCAAAGGATTTGGGAGAGGTTTGCAAACAGAAGCCGACCCATCTTAGTCGGTGGAGCTGCTGCGACGTCAGCTGAAGTAATGTTTTCAAAAGTATTTCCAATAAAGCTTGAATCTTACGCTTGTTGTGTGTACAAAACATGCCGTAATAATCGGATTCCGACTCCATGTCAGTGACCAGAGTCAAAGTGGCTTGTGATAGCTGCGCGAAATTCATGGCGTCCGGACAGGACCGGAACTTACAGTGTCTGTACCGTTGGGCTGTGTTGATCACGTTTCCCAGCAGTCTATCAGCAGCAGTTTCTTGTTGCGCAGAGCGCGCACAGACAATGTGACTAACCACCATGCTTATATTATGGACGATCTGCTTCGTCACTCCCACTTCCCTGAGTTCAACCTCTGGGCTGGCCGATCCGTAGAAATCGGCATCTATATCCAGTAGCAACGGTTCGTCTGGTTTCAACCAGTCGATTTCGGTTTCCAGCTTGTCCTGAGCCACGTCATCGCGGACAATCTCCATAATGCCGCGGTGCACTATATTGCACTCTTCCTGTGAAATCTTCAGTCCAACGCTGGAATTCTTAGGGCTTTCGGAATCTCTCATCCGACACTCATTATAATTGTCATTCACCAAACAGCCGCAGATCTCTTTGTACTCGCGCTTGTCCACTGGAGACTGGCGTTTTGTCCATCCTATGTACACTGCATACGCGTCATATCCGGAACTTCTGACGTGGCTCTTGCTGCTCCATGATGGCCAGACCCACACATATCTCTTGAATAGCCTTGTCAAAGCGGCAGCCTGAAAGAAAATTGTTCTTTTTTCATAACTTTTGATGCCATGTTGTTTTCTCTGTGTACCTAAGAATTTCCAACTTATACTATATCTACTAGCTGTTAATTTTTAATTGATTCATTTATTTGAATAGTGTTTTACGCCCTAATGTTCCATGTTTAATAATGACTGACGATCGTATTCCTTTATTTTAGCAGAGGAACAAGGCCAACTGCCAAGCACTAATAGTCTTTATTGGCAAGTCAACAATAATTATTACATCACGTACTCACAACCTCTAATGAATATATCAGTACATATAAGCAATTAATAACATCCGCTTTTAAGTTTGACTTCAAACAGGAACTGTTATACAGTAAACCTTGCAGTTTTTCCTACATTTCTAGTTCAGCAAGTTAGGCTTATTTGATCACGGAGTATTCACAGAAAATGAAGATATACACTGTTTTCTTTTTATATGTACTTCACTTACACCACTGTGGCAATAGATGGATTCTTTTCAGTTATTCAACTGAGACTTAAATGGCAGCCTTCGTGGACACATTACACGTTTAACCTGAATGTGTTTGTTTTCAGGCCATGCACTAGTGCTAGTATGTATCCATAATACGTGTGAGGTGAATGAAGTCACAAAACTTTAAAACAGTAATTATATTGACTTATATGTATGTCAAGATGGCCGACAAAGCTATGTCTGGTGAGGAACTGAGGTTGTTCCATTGGCAAGAAAATCATAGGGTTATGAAATATTTTCACTAATTCTTTACTAGATCTGAACGTTTATCATATATATATATATATATATGATAAACGTTCAGATCTAGTAAATATCTATATATCTATATCTATATCTATATCTATATATAGATAGATAGATAGATAGATAGATATAGATATATATGAGTGCAATGACACATATGTCGTACCATGACGAAATCATCACTCTCCTGAATCATGTGATGTAGTTCCTCAATTCTGGTTGGCCAGTGGAACAGAGGGAACGTGTTCTCCAAGTGAGCCAACGGCGACAGACCGGAGTGACTGTCAAAGCGCAACTGCAACAGACAATGGAACCATGACTATCAATATAATAAGACATCACGCTATCTCACTGGTGAAGTAAAACATCAACAAATTTTTCAGAAGGCATTTTCAATCTGGGACTATTTAGTTCCATAATCCCAGGTTACCCACGTTTCCTGGTTTACAGCGCGCACACCATTTGCAAATGGTCGCTTCAAAAAGCAGCATCACGCCAAGGATCGGAATGATGACGTAAACCTATTTTGATAAGCTGACTGGTTTCTGGGCAAAGGCTTTTCACAGTGTTGAGCATAAATATCACATTATAGGGAGTAGAGTAATCCCAGTTGAATACGTCGTTACATAGCATATATGCTGTTGAACTTCCAGCTCTTGGGTAAGACGTTTTCAGTTATTAAGGGCCCACATGCAGTTAACACCTGAATTTTTTGCAATGGAATAACAGTTCTTATTCTAAACTGACTTTTGTTCTTGTAAAGCAGAGGTCAATAGGGCTGATAAAAGCTTGACAGCGCAACTTCTCGAACCTGCAATAGAGCTATTTTTGTGTGGCGACTTGTGCATTCTACCGACCCAGTAAAGTTATAGGTTTATGTGTCTTTCTTCAAGAAACACTTTGTGTTTGTTATGTAGGTTCCTCACAGTAAATGTAGTAGCGAACTAAGTAGATATTGTTGCAGATGTACTTAACACCTGTACAGGAATTTTATAGTAAATATTTGTGCAAATAAAGGTAACATTGTTAGGAGCTTTGAACACTGGAAGAATGACATATTTTCTGTGAAACCCGTCAAATATACCTATTGCATATTTGAATCCTTCAGAAGTTGTTCAAAACTCGGCAGGTCATTAATATAACTTTTTCATGACACGCTCGAGTCGGACACCAAGTCATGAAGGGCCAACATAATCCAGGTTAGATCATTTTTTTTTTTTTACAAAAGGACGACTTTTCTTTTTTTGGATTTGATCAAATATTTACATTGCTCTGTTCTTAACACTTAGAACAACTAACAAAGAGATACTTTAGGCCATCATTCGTGTTTCACATGTTTTGTTGAGCGTTGTGGTTATGTCAACAGTGAGTTTGATAATGGTGTCGGTTGTCTTGCCCACTTCTTGGAGAATTTCAAGTTTATTTCTTTTTCGGGTCGGATAAGGTGCCTACACTGCTAATCACTGGGCCGTGCAAGTTTAATCTTGTTAGATTTCGGTTATCGATGAATGAGATAAGTCGGTATGTTAATTAATTATCGATTATTTAATACTTAGTGTCTTATCACTGTATTTTTTTCCAATATCATTGAAGGTTAGAACACCGATTTGACCTCTTCCCTCACATGTGACCCAGGGCGGCCACTCTGTATGAACTGTACGCCGCTATGTCTAAAGACTTTGGCTGAAACAGGCTCAGTCGTACATGTGCCTAGTACCAGTACTTTGTTATAAGGCGTAGTATTTTGTTTATGTCTGTCGTATAGGGCTATTTGTCCGTGGCAACCAGTGCAGGGACCATTGAGAAGTACAAGTGAGGTGCCAGTAGTGCCGATGTGAAATGTTGCCAGAATGGTAATGGTAACGGTTGACTGGGTTACATCCGGGTCACGTCCTATAATACTTCACGACCTTATCCTCACAATAACGCTACTCGTATTTATTGCAGATGAATGCTCATAAATGCTCACTCCTTTTTGTTCACTGTGGGCATATAAACTTGAGCACAACAGATGATCTTGAATATTTTATTGAACAGGTCTATATAGTCACGTTAGGTTATACCGATCACATTCTTTTCGTTTTACAGACAACTCAGTCCCATGCAGTTGTGATTTTCATATACAACTGTACAGCAATTTCTTACCATATAAAGTCAACTTTATTGAAAAATTAGTTTCCAAACCAAAATTGACTTACCAAGGTTAGGCCTTCCTCTGGAATGATACCGTCTTGGGCTGCTTCGTACCAGTATTTCAACACTGAAGAAAGAGTATATAACGTATCTGTATTGATTTTAAAGCAAAAACGAGGCTTTAAAAACAACGAGGCTGTATTCAATGATGTTATAAAAAGAAAGTCAACAATACCAGATTTAATGGAGCTTTCTAAATGCGTTATAAATTAAAACGTGTAGATCTAGAAAGATAAGAACCAAGACTTATAACCTCTTGTTCTCGCCACGATATGGCTGAGATATTGCCGATGTGGCGTTAAGCCATAATCATTCATTCATTTATAACCTCTTGACCAATAAATTCCGCAATTGTGCAATGCTGAAATAACGTTAAATACAAAACTCAACGTTACGTTTACACATGAAAACAAGTTATAACAAGAATGGACAGTAAGGGTGTGAAAGTGCTTCATGCTTACTCACACACATGTATTTCAAAGAATCATACAAATTATATATGTCATGATTTTATCATTGCACAGCCATCAAATCAAGAAAGTACTCGAAGTTCTTGAGGTATCACCAGACGTACTTAAAACACAAGGTGAAAGTATAAGCGTAGCCGAGTGTGAATACTTACAATTCGGTAAGCTTTGGTCATATCATTTTGTTCATCATTTTGCTCATATCATGATCATCAAATCACCTCTCTGAGTAGAAAGTCCAAATACATGTATTTTTTATACAGCTGTTACATTGTCTCCTTGTAGCAAACCGAGGCTAATCACTACACATACACGTATCTATAAAGCTGATAAATTGTCTGTCATTGTAGTAAGTCACTGTCAATGTCGGCGTTCATGTACTTTTAAAGCAGCTAAATTGTCTCCGTACATTGGTGCCAGGACATTTTCTTTTATTGTAGCAAACCAAAGCAGACACCATTTGTACCCATTGTCAAACACCACATCACGCCTGAAGAACAGGATTTCAACAGTTCCACTGATTGATCGTGCTTAACATTTCTTTGTCGGTTTTGTTGATTTGATCCTTCCATGAACTCTTTGGGACTGGTATAAACAATTACTTATGTATAAGCGTGTAATATTTTGTACCGACTTAGTGTACACATTACATTAATACACATATATGTATCAACCTACCTTCGTGATGTTCCTCCACAATGACTACCCTGCGCACACTGGGCACGGTGGTTTGGAAAATTCTGGCGTCAAACTCCACTAATTTGAGACTCTTCAGACTCTCTGCTCTTACGTCCTCAACTAGTATCACCATAAGTATGCACAGAAAACAACTAATCCCTAACGTGTACATTGACCCTTTGATCACAACCCGAAGATAAGGGTTGGAGCACAACTTTACCAGACGCTGTCTCAGTGAACACTTTCGTATATTTTCAGGCCGGCACTGTTCTCGGACAGTCTTTAACGCGCGTCTGGTGCTATTAAACAAGGCTCTCGGGGAAAGTTTCTTGAGATTCCGAGGATGACACAATAAGGCCACTGTGAACAGAGCTGTGCCAAGTCGTCTTATCGTGTTGTGAGCACTTCTGAAAACCTTCCGGAGATTCCGGGGGTGACAACATGAGACCAATGTCAGTAAAGCTCTGCCAAGTCGTCGTATGAGAAGTGGTAGAGACAGTACAGCGTTGAAAACACTTCGACAAAGTGCCCAGAGATTTCGCGGATGAAACCATCGGGCTTTAGCGAATAAAATCCCTCCAGAGCACCGTATGACTTGCGGTAATGACAATATCAGACCTATAATGCTTCTGCAAAAGATTTGGATTCGTTTTGGCAGTGTCACTATTCCAAAGAGAACGTTACGGAAAGAGATGCGTAGTGAAACTGTAATGGAGATGATGAAACGAAAAATGCTGACAAATAAACTTCGTATAACCCCGGCTGATGTGGTGCAAACGCCTCTGCATGTGTTGCGGCTGCACATTTTGCACACCCTACATCTCTCCGCCACAACGTTTACCAGATTCTCCCGAGAAACAGAAGGTATCTTGTTGCAGAGGCCATAACGGCATCCCGTTATACACTTGGACATGTTGACGCTGTAGAGTGGAGGCCGCGCATAGATTACAAACACGTCTTTGCTTCACTCCGCCTGTTTACGCGCGGACACAGTTCGCTGAAGTGATGAGCCATGTCTGTCCGCGCGTACCTATACATAAATCTGTTCAGCGTATGTGGGAGAGTGTCGAGCGTGTTGTGTCGTGTACTGGCCCAGACACTTCGACCAGCGCGAACTGAAAAGCGCAGCTTATCGCCGCTGACAATTGATAATTCAAACCCATGGTCACTTAGGCCAGCCAACACGCGTACATCAGTCCAGCTGTCATATTCTGTACATATACCAATTACACTAATTAACAGGTGCGTGTAAATGAAGCCTTGTTCGAAGTTCGACGGCTATCGATTGGCTACAGACTTTGGGCCTGTTGATACCCCCACTTCCTAATCGTTGTGAAGTGACTACACACTCAGTCGGTATTATCACCTCATCGATCAGGCAGTTATAACGTGCTAAGGGGACAGCTGGCTGCTTAATACTTAACGGCGAAAGTTTCGACTCCGTTTCAACATGCGGCTAAGGTAGAATGTCCACCATACAAATACATGAACAGATGGTGAATACCCCGTTACAAGTCATGTTGCTCTAACAGAGATTAATTAACTGGTGTTTCGACACAATCTCAAGGGTATACTGGGATAATGGAACAAAGTGTCCCGTTATTAGTTTTACTTGCAGATTGGCTAAGTAAACCAAAGCTTATCTCCGGAGCAGCCAGTCATTCATCAGTGACACATGTCCGTGTGAATCCTCAGATCAGGTTAAGTAAAAGTTGGTGACCTATATACATATACATGCAGGCGTGCTTAGTAACAACGAAACCACGTATATTACTAGACATTCTTGGGTTGTCGTTTGGGAAGACGCACGCCGTGGTTTCCGCTCATGCAAAAGTATTTCAGGGCTGGGTCGGAATTTTCTTCGGCCAGAAACAGCAAGAAATAAGCCTACTTATAAATAATAGAGCAGTCGTTAATTCCTCACATGTAAACTGGCCGAGCTTGTTCAAGGCGGCCACACTAACCTATCACATATATATACAAACAGTTCGTCCACCGAACAGTCTATAAAGAGAATTATATTGTACATAAACTCAGAATAATTGGTTCGTTATTCGTAAGATTTGACCTCTAACCTACGACTGGTCAGTAAATCAATGCCCGGCCGTAAACATGCGTGCTCTAGTTTGCTCACACAAATCAGAAATCTTGTACACACAATGTCACGACAATGTCTGTGATAGTATCGACGTGGCGTTTATTTATAGTCAATTATTCCACAAAGTTAGAGGGGCGAATATCATACATGGCCTTTATAAGATTTTAACTGAAAGGCTTGACATGAGGGTGGTTGGGGTAAACATAAAACGTGCTATTATCTAGGCGCTTCAAAATAAGCATGAAAAAAACATACCTGTTGGGCAAAACGCATTCCCAAGAGAAAAGTCACCAATAAAAATTTTCAAATAACCACAGAAGCCCTCTATAGTGTAAATAAAATAAATTAGCAATAATCAGAACATACATATTGTGTCTCTAACAAAAACAATTGATTATGCTTAATAACAACTGGCGAAGGGACGGCAACATATCATTCCAAATATCGCTGTATAGCTTAATCGAAATTGGGAAATTTCATGTGATTTACTGTTTTTGTTTTCTACCGGCTCAGTATTGTTTTGTTCATATTGGACCTCTAAGACTTGTTGCATTGTCGACATATTTATATTGCTGTCTGACAGGATCGCCACACCGACACCAGCACTATAATAACTTTCACATGTTGTACGCTTGTAATACTTCTTATATTAATCATCCTTTGGAGTTTTATCTTTCCATCGTTATATATTATGTTGGTAGTCATTTTAACATTTTTTGTGTTTTACTTCCGCATGCCAAACGACTGTAGCTTTTCTTTTTTGTACGGCAAGCAAAGGGCATCACTCAATGTAAACTGACGTCAAAAAAAACGTTACCCAAACTTTGAGAGACGACTGAGCAGATACAAACAAATGTTGCATATGCAAGAGATATGTATTCATGAGGGTGATGTTTTAGCATGAGATGAAGAAGATAACACTCCATGACATGAGATAAAACATTTAATGAACAGTGACACAAAGACGAATGGGGCTTCAAAGGAAGCAAGTTTAAATGTCACTATCAAAACATCTGTTTGACAAGAGTATGTCACGGCACTACAAAGTCACCAAACACCACACGAGTAGCGAGTGACGTTAGTTGGAATCCTTTGCCATTCGTCCAGAAGAGCTTGCACCTTGTCCTGACGGTCTACTGATGATACTGGTTGCTTTCTTATTTGTCTGTCAGGGTGACTCTATAATTGTTCGATTGCGCTCTGTACTGAGAGGTTAGAACACGGAAACAGGACGGGTCGGCCCGGTTTCAGTATAATGTGACTGGGTTGAGTGTCATGTCTGGTGTCTTCTACATGATGTTCCAGTGGCGACAAGGACTCGCCCTACCATAGAAAGACACGGTGCATATATATTCTAAGGACTCCCGGTGGTTATATGACTGAAACATTATTGAGTACGACGTTAAACATACATATATGTGAGGCGGCGATCGCAGTGTTATCAGATCACAAGAGGTTATAGAATACACAGTCTTAAACTTTTCAGTAAATTAAGTTAAGAGAGGCTCATTATATAATTATGGAAAACTTAAGACCAAATACCTTTGGCAGTAAACAATTCCCCATGCATACTGAGGAGACCACGACAGAAAATACATCCCTCTTCGTTGGATTTGAAGGAGAAAACAGGCAATCTTAACCATACACCTATATTTTGAATAAGATCTTCTCTCACGCCCTCATTATGATAAATGGGTTCATTTCAATTTTGAAATTCTAAACTAACGCCCTTTTGCTGGAAATACATCAGATTTTGCCTTGTAGCTCACAGTTTCTAAAATTGTACAGTGAGCCTTATACTCTTGTTGTCAAATTTGGACAGCGCGCTCGGGGTCTCCAGTGTCATAACTGTATCTAATTCCACCTAACCAGGGCCTAGGGGCTGTATGAATGCTCATGTTCATTCCATTGACATGTGGCTTTCATGAATAGTTGCAATAAAAGCCAAATTATTCAGGAACTACGAGTTTGTCATGTCTAGAGTATCGAATGTCTTCACTGCTGCCCTGCATCAGTGAATCTGTAAGCGTTAAATCCGACATCCGTATACAACTTGTAAACCATGTATAGCGACGGTTCAAGTCAGTAATTGCAAGATCATTAAAAAAACAACCTGAAACACCAACAGAACAACAGGAAACTAATGTACTAATAATACTGTATGTATTATTTCTTACATATCCCATTGAGAGCTGGTGTTTCGGGATGTTTCAGAAATGCATGGTTCTCGCGGTCGTCGATTTGGAACGGCCCTTAATTCATGTTCTACATGTAGAATACGAATGTCGGAATGGAATCAGTGTCTTAAACTAATATGAAGACTGAAATCATAGCGCAAAAACAAGGACATATATATAACAGATGTGTTTTTTTTATTTATTTGATTGGTGTTTCACGCCGTACTCAGGAATATTTCACTTATACGACCGCGGCCAGAATTATGGTGGGAGAAAAAATCGGGCAGAGCTCGGGGGGAAACCCACGGCCATCCGCAGGTTGCTGGCAGACCTTCCCACTTACGGCCGGAGAGAAAACCAACATGAGCTGGACTTGAACTCACATCGACCACATTGGCGGAAGACTTCTGAGTCATTGCGCTCCGCTAGCACGCTAACCCAATATAATCGATGTGAGATGGATATAGAGGACCGTTAGTGACAGTGAACAGTAATGGTCACGTGGGAATATGGAAGAAGGCTTTATTATTCCTGTACAGATAAAGGTTCAAATATAAAATACTACATTATGGCCGAATAATCAAAGAAAGAACTATTAACTCAGTATTCACACACCGGCCTATTACAAAGGCCAGTCTTTGATCGATAAAATCAACAGCAGCAGAGCCTTATATCAGTTAACCACTCATCTATAGCAAATCATGAGATCAGTCACAGTGGCCATAGCAAGCTACATGGTAAACCAATCAACAGGAGGAAACATACATTCATATATAATTCCATATAAATGCACGACAGCAGAGCAGTTGAATTATCTTAAGGCAATGAATAATCAAGGAATTCGCATTTCTACATAGGCAAAGAGGATGCATTGTACCAGTGAATACTTGTCTTCTTTCATATGTTTTGTACACAGGGAAATGAAAACTCATAACTGGGTGAGATATGGGGAAAAAAAACATGTCCACAAATTTTGTCATTTATGACTAAATTCAAAACTTCGTCACAGTGCTTATAGCTTCTAGTACTGGGAATAGAAATTTAGACGAATTTGACAATAAATAACATCTAAGGGTTGGTCAGAAGAGCCCCCAAAAATCTCCTAAGACTGTATTTTAAAATTTGACTCGAGTCTGAAATGGCTTTGTGGAATCAACCCTCGCAAGATATCTATATTAGTGGTGTGAAGGCCTTCAGAAAATCCACCGTCCTTGTCGTTTCCTGTATTGATCAAAACATACACGTTTAATTGGCACCAGAGTACAGGATTGCTAGTGTAGGTGTTGTCTTGGAATCAGACCCGTTCCGGGTCAAGGCACGGTCAGAGACTCTTAAATAATTAACTGTTGCGATAGTCCACCATAATCCTGACCACTGTCAGCACGCACCTTTCCCTTCATCTTTACAAATGTATGGACTTTTCAACTTGTTCATGACGAGAACATATTTCAGCAGGGGATATAAGTAATATGAATACTTGCCTGTCGTTTAGGGCACCTCTGGGGTGTACACGTAATCTTGTCCTGCCATATAACGTATACACAGATCAGGCTTTCATCAAAGTCAAAGGTCTTACACATATTGTATCTGAGGCCATTCAGATACAAAGAGCAGGCCATGTCGTCTTCGGTAACAATGGACATGAAAAACAGAACGCGAAGACAGTACAAGGACTAGCTAATGGATCGAACTAAATGGAAGCTCTCGTCCCATTATTCACAGGACGATACGCAACACCGATTCCTAATGGGCATTATCGTCTATGACAACAGCCTGTACAATTCCCGATCTATGGATAACTGTGGCTTTTTTATTTTCTTTCAGAGAAGTTCTCGATGTTTTTGGCCAGCGAACAAGTTCCAGCACAGGCAGACACATGTTTTCTTTTGATCCTACATCACATTTCCTGACAATGGGTTAAAGCAAAGGAAATCGATCATTTGGGTGAAAGAGATTGAGAGGTCAGTTAAACGAATATGATGAACAGGATAAATTATTTATTTAGATATCTATTTTGTCACTGATATAATGGCGGTGGGTTTTACTGGTAGAGGAAAACGAAGTAACTACAAACCTTTGGCAAGTCATTGACGAACTTTTCTATGTCTCATGCGCATACATACTCAGCCTGGATATCAGCTAAGGGGAATAAGTCTGCAACGAACGTTAGACTTGGTCCACCGTTGCACGAACGATGTCGATCTCTTATGTTCACTAAGGGACGGGAATCTACAATTCGTGATACTTCTAATTAACTGTCCACAGCCAGAATTGAGTCCTCACTTTGTGTAGGGAACGCGTGCCTTACTTATACCGAGCCTCGTTTATTTTTTACTTTTTATCTCCCACCAAAATGCTGTGGCTTTTCCCCCACCATGATCAGAAATGGCGGCATGGGGTTAACTCTGTGGTTGTCAAAGTCAGCGGTATGATTGCTCCGAACATCGCCGATCTGATCTACAATGAGCATTATTTTAGTGAAATTCACTAAAACCTAGCTACATGATCATTGATATCGATGATTTTATTACTTTATTTATTTGATAGTTGCTTAACATCATACTCAAGAACTTTACACCTATATACGATGCCTGGAGGTCAGTTTTATCATGGCGGAGGAAACCGGAGTGCCTTTCCTACAAACCATCCATCTTTGGCATGTCCCCGCCTGCAACGCATATATACAGATATATATGCGCACCATATACATGTCTTCCATGCGCCATACAACGCCGCGCATGCTGCCTGGTTTCCTCCCATGATAACGCAGAAATATGGCTGCGTACGGCGTAACATAAATAAACAATAGATGTTGTGTTGGGTTACATATGTTTTATAAAACTGTGGGTTTTCCAGGTTTGGTGTCACCCCTGTGGATAATATCTTCCTTGTGCAGCGTCAGTATAACACGTCCTTCGTGGTTTTCTTTCGCGCTTCGTGGTTGGTGAAGATATAGAGACAGCCTTACCTTTAACCGTGTTCGGAGCAGCCTCTGTCGTTGCTGGACTGGCTGATATCATGTATACATCTTACCGGAAACGTTGTCGCGGGAACTGCCGGACAAAGTCGAAGATTGGATCAGTTTTGGAAATCAAGTCCTCTTGCATATGAGTTCTTCTTCCATGGGAGGTTTGGATTATTAAATTCTGCCGTAAATTATGTTAGTCTTGGGTTCAGATCTACGCTGGTTTAAAAGGGTAACTGCACGGGCAGGCTTAAAGAAGAAAATTAAAGGATGGCACAGTAATCTATGGAACGAGCGTTACTTGTTCTCTCTAAAAAAAACTAATTATTATTTGTTTTTCAGTTGCTTTTGTTTAATTTTTCTTACACTTTGCAATATTAAATCGAAGTTCGGTAGATCAGCCTTCCTTTAACAAGTGAGTGAGAGCGTCCATGTTTGATATATCCTGGAGGTGTGTCAGCCGGTAACCAATCAACGATAAGTATCAATACGCATGCCTATATATATACCAATACGTTATGGACTGACATATGGCTCTGGGTTAAATTAGCGGTTTTCAAGAATGCTTTGTGCTATTTACACAGTTTGAAGTTTATTTGAGATTGTGTAGAGTGAAAGTTCAATCTTTCATCGAGAGGTACACAGCCAAAATAACCGTCTGAGCGGCTATGGGCTGCCACAAAGTGAGTACCATAGTCTAGATAAAGTTCCGACGGATGCTTCTTACACGTGCCGCGGCTCGCCACAGATCCAGGTCATCGACTTCTAAAATATCAACTCCTCCACATTCACTGTGGTAAAACGGGCATCAATGACTGGATAAAGAATCATTATTTCTTAATTCAGCATGCAGTCTCAGCACCCCGTCCATATCCAGCTTGGTTTTTTTCTGTAGATATAAGGTGTCAGATTATGTATTATTCATTTTAGTTTACTCGTTACTTACGGAACGTACATGTATTTTCTTGTCATTTACGCTAGTCATCCATCTACCCTGGTCACCTAACACAGCCTTGTTTAGGCCTAAGGTTGCTTGCCTCTTCCTGCAGCATACGCATTCCCTCTCTGACTGCTGCAGATCTACTTTAGAGTCCGTGCAAACAAACTCTGTAAACTGGCCCGGCAGCGTCAGATTCCAGTATTGAGTGTCATTATAATGGGCCATGTATTTCAGCAGACATAACCCAAAGTTGATTTGAGTGCAACTTTAATTGCATTAAAGTGCTGAAACTTTTTAATTGCATGGTGGAAAAACTTGTGTACGGGCGATACTCAAATGGGGTGCATTGATTTATATATCTGAACCAAACCATTGCAACAATATTTCTCCTATGTGACAACGGCGAGGATTACGACCAAATGAGTACGAGCCGAGCGAAGAGGTAGTCTCAAAGTTAGTTAGCTACGGACAAGTATACCGTCGTTAATAAGCCCACAGCCTATTCTGGTACCCTAACTCTAAACCCTCACCTGGATTTGCACTGTTTTGTAGCTGAATAATGACGTCCAGTATATTAAAAGATGACAGGTAGGCTTTTTCGCACTTTGCTTCTGAAAGTGAGTTTTTGCAGGATAACCTTTATGTGAAATACAGTTGATTTCTAAAGGCTCACGATTCTATATATGGAGTATTTCTGTTTTTAAAGACACAAAAATACCAGACTATTTCAGTCAGCAAACTTTTCCCCATTTTATTTCTGAAAAGTGAAATATAGATGTTGTTAAGATCTTTAAGCTTGGTTGCGTGAGATTTTAGTCTTTTCTTCTCCAAACAGCTGCTTTCTGCGTCAGTGTGTATTTATGTATATGTGTATAGCACTGAAATTTATAACTCTTCCATTCCACTTTTAGCCCACGAAAAAAACTCATGCACACAGCTGCCAATGTAGAAAGAACTCTGTACTTGTTACCAGGTATAACTGCTATAAGCACCTGCTCTCTGTCTGAAAGTGACTGCATGTTTAAATTCACTGAAAGCAGTCGTCTTGTAAATCTATGGTGGCAGTTTCATCTGTTATGATGAAGAGGATCTTGTCTGTCAGGCTGTAATCTATCTGGTGCAAGGAGAGAAGAGCTGGGTCAAATCTATACCAGAATAAAAAAGACATGATTTTTTTCCAAACTGGGAGAAACGGATCAAAACTTGGTTTCACTAAGAAAAGTCACTGACTATGTATTAAGTTTCAATTTAGAATACAATACATACGCATATGCATCTGGAGAGTCAGGTAAACTGCCCAAGTCCAAAATAGGGCCAAAGTGTTGGAAATGGATGAAACAGCTCGAAATTCGGCGGTATCGTGTAGGTGTCTGACAACTTAATAGAATGCAACATGGACAAATGACGTTAGTTTCAGAAACCCGCCCCTTGGAATAGCAAACCGTTACAAAAGTGTGTGGTCTTAAAAGGAGAGACTCTTGACTGGCAGCTATCAGAAATATTCAGCCTCAGAAGAAGAAGAAATTGCCAAGGTAGATAATATGAAATTCCAAGAGTTTTTAATGACCAAATCTTTATTTTATAGGAAGACTTTATCTTGCATTCTCTTTTAAGAGTATCCAGTTTTAAAATCATAATAAGTATTCTTATTTCACAATGACCCAGGAGCCTCTTACCAACGTGAATGCTGTGAGTCCATCTCTGGCCGACGTAGGCCTACTTCCTCTCCAGTCATAAGTAGTAAAGTTTGCCAGCAACCAGCGGATGACCATGGGTTTCCTCTGTACTATGTCCGGTTTCTTTCCACAAAGTATATAATGCTGACCTTCGTCCATAAGTGAAATATTCCTTAGTACGTTGTATAATACCAATTAAATAATAAGTATTTTTTTGGAGATATTCTTATTGAATTGTAATATCTTAAATTTAACCCAATTGTTTTTATTTGAAATATTCATTTTCTACTTCATTCTCTCTTTAAAACAAAACAAAAAACAAAAAAACACCCCCCCCCCCCAAAAAAAACACACACACACACATTTTCTATATTAATCTTACTTCTACATCAACTTTTTCTCCTGTTCACCTTACATTTTAAAACTGTCACTGAAATAGCTATGTTCATCTGAAAGAAAAACTAACAAACAAATGAAAAGAGTAGAAATGTATTTTACTTTGCTTCAACCATGAACACTCGAAGTTATCTTTATACGTCATTCAAACAGTAATTCGTGAACAAATGTTTTGAATTACTTTTTTGCCAGCTAAATAAACTCTACATCTAAATTTAACTCATGACTGAAAATCCTTACCACGCAGTGCTTTCTCAGCCTTAGGCCTGTAATGTTGTTAACGCTGCACTACTGACTTACCAGCAGGAGAAATTTGAGGACTACAGTCAGCGCCATCTGTGATGTTACATTCAGATAGCTCAACTTAATTTTTAATAATTGCCTTTTTTTTTAACTGAGTGGCTCTTACGCTGAATGCTGCCAAGGGTAATGAATAGACGAAGATAGCCTACCCCAGTGCGATATATAATGAACCAGTTAGTTGTTAGAGCCAAAGTAACATGCGTATGGTTGGTGTAGCTGGGTAACGCAAATTGGACCGTGTATAATGCGACGACAACTATAAATCGGACGTAAAACGTTAATAATTTGTTTTGATAGGTTAACTCTACGAATGGAGATTCTCACGTTTTGATAACAAAGGAATGATACGCTCCTCGCAGAATTTTCATGAAGATCCCTGCAGCTCAGATCGAAATTAGCCAGTGGGTCGTGTTGCCCGTAACAAATATTATTTTTAATACTCACCTGACCGAATCACTGGAAATTCCGACATACTGTATCATGGAGCAAAAGAGTGCCTGCAAACAAGACTCAAATGTTATTGTCTACTACAGTCTATAGCTGGAACTAATTCGGTAAACAGGGGCGGCGGAAGCAAATTAAGATTTCCCCGACTATCTCAGACTAGGTTGCAGGGGCCACCTAGGCCCCGGAAGCTAGGGACAGTTAGACGGCCGCAGAGGCGTTGACAGCGATTTCTCGCGTCTAAAATTAGGAACTACATTAAAATATATGAAGTGGTGAATTCTTATTATTGACGCACATATCGGTGCCCAGTGGCGCAGAAAAATGCAATTGTTGAGATGAAATATGGGCTTCAAACTTTCCCTAGGTAGCGAAAATTGGATCTCGATTAATACATCTTTCGGCAGTGTACATTACTGGGGTAGGCCTACCATAATTTTTTCACCTAGTGCCAAATAAATTTTCGAAATTTAAAAAACGATCATATTTATCAGAAAATGATGCCGTCATCTATATTTAAAGTCCCAAAGAGTATACTTTTGAAGAAAATTTACTCACTTTAACGATATTGAATCTGTGAGCCGTCAGCAGACTGCCTACTTGTAGAAGTACTCAGCCTGCAATTTGGTTAATTCATTGCTCGTTTCACTCAACCTTTATTATATCGAAGATAAAAATTCGAAATATTGATTCTAAACTGTTTCTCTCTAAAATCACGTTAGGAAATTCGACAGAATCCGTTTCCTCCGGCAGAGGCTGTCGAAGAAAACCCCCAATGAGGTGACAACGCGCCTTGGACATCTGGGTCCCAAATAACCCCACAGCGTACTCGCACGACACGTGTGTCATCTACTCCCAATCAACCTAGATCATTTGATTTTCCGTTCCGTGAGTTTTGAAAAAAAACTATCGTTAAGCGAAAGGGAATGGTTTGATAAATACACCTGGTTGCTTTCTGTTTTGTATGTCAGAACGCAACTTTTTCGTCAAGGTTATCCTCCAGCAGTAAGGTTGAGCCCACTTTCATAACTAAAGGTTTCAGAGAACACGAAGGCATCAAGTGTCATAAAAAAGCCGTTGAACGTCTCATTGCTTTACCAGGAACTACTAGAGATATTGGCGAATCCCTCAGTCAAGCGAATGCTGAAGAAAAGGCGGAAAATAGACGCATTATATATAAAATATTTAAAAATATACGTCCCTTATGTCAACAAGGTTTATCATTCCGTGGAAGCAGTGCTGCTGCAGATGAAGACGATAAGAACTTCACACAGCTTCTCATTTTGCGTGGAAGTGACGACCCGTCTCTTCTACTGTGGTTAAAAAAGAAATCCAAAAAAATATTTATCGCATGACATTCAGAATGAAATGATTCGTGTTCTTTCAAGACAGGTCATAAATGAAATTCTGAAGTCTATCCATCGCGTCGAGTTTTACTGTATAATGGTAGATGAGTTTGCTGTCGTTTCCAATCATGAACAGGTCGTACTAGTTTTAGGTGGGTAGGAGAAGATTTTATTGTCCACGAAGATTTCCTTGGGGTTTACAAGGTAGAAGACATCTATGCTGAGACGTTGGTAAAAGTAATTTTGGACTTTCCTTGTAGAATGAATGTAGCAATAGGAGAATGCAAAGGTGAATGTTATGATGGCGCGAGCAATATGAGTGGGAGAAAATCCGGCGTGACTGCGAGGTTATAGGAGTTGGAACCGAAAGCATTGTTCACACGCTGTTATGGCCACTCATTAAATCTTGCGTGCAACGACGTCATCAAACAGGTAAAAGCTACTAAAGACGCTTTGGAAGTTACGCGCGAAATTTGTAAATTGATCAAATACTCCCCCAGGCGTGAAGCATTGTTTGATAACCTGGAAACTAATATTCAACCTGATACACCTACGCGTTGGACTGTTCGTGCAAATTCACTGGGGAGCATTCTTGATAACTATGAGGTTTTATTTAATTTGTGGGAAGAGGCACTACAATGTCCGACAGACACTGAAGTGAAAGCTAGGATCACTGGGGGTACAGTCACAAATGAGAAAATTCAATCTTTTCAGGGGAATATCACTCTCACACCTCATTCTTAAGCACTCCGATAATCTTAGTAAAACATTACAAAGTCCAAATTTGTCAGCAGTAGTAGGTCAAGAAATTGCTTCTTTGACTGTTAAAACTTTTCAGAAAATTAGGCAAAACCGAGATTTTGACCTGTTTTACGAGATCACTTCACGTAGAAGATCGCCAAGTCCATCTCACCAACGCAGTGTTTCATTGTTTGGTCTTAATTCAAATACTTTTTATTAATTCAATTTATACTTTCTCGTGCATTAGCTACGAAGATTCACAACATCATAGGTCTGGATCAGTTGTTGGATCCCTGCTCGAAACCAACGATACATGTATATACTGAAGAGTGCTAACTGTAAGCAATGTTTTCAACTTTCTCCTATGTGATACAGCTCGGCAGGCACCGAGTATTGACGTATACATTTCTAACAAAGAAATCAATCAACAATGAAATAATCACGACACCTTATTACGAAACATAGGACAATGGCTAACATATATTTTTTTATCTATGGAATGAGACTGTAAATGGTAGATCTGGGTCAAATAATTCAAAGGGACACAGAATGGAAACGGCAGGGATTATGTATTTTCAAGCCGGAAAATCTGGTAACAGTCATTCTTTTACGTTGCATGCTCTTTCACGTGTCATCTCTAGCTACTAGTAATCTATTGATCAAGCTGTTACGCTCTCTTAGATACATGTAATTGCGAAACCGGAGACCTGCCGTGAATGTGGTATGATATATCATCACATTATTGACCTACATTGTGGTATGGGAACACACAGCAGCTGATGTGGGGGGCCTCCGTGGCCGACAGGGGTAGAGCGCCAGCGCGGCGTAATGACCCAGAAATCTCTCACCAATGCCGCTGCTGTGAGTTCAAGTCCAGCTCAAGCTCGCTTCCTCAAATGGCCGTACGTGGAAAGGTCCGCCAGCAACCTGCGGATAATCGTGGGTTCCCCGCTGGCTATGCCCGATTTCCTCCCACCATGGTTCTGGCCGCCGTCGTATAAGTGAAATATTATTGAGTACGACGTAAAACACCAATCAAATAAATAAATAAATGAATAACATACTGATGTGATGCCAAAATTAAGGTAAGGGAATTCCAAACAAATTCAGTACAAGACATGGATTTAATCAGACGCAAAGGTATATCATGATGTTAGTGTCACACGCTCAACCTCATCCACAGTCATGATGTTAAAGAAAAAAATTCGCATTTGCTGTAGTATAGATGGATGGTATGAGGTCACCGCTTTCTAAATGATGTCACAATTACACACCATAGAATGCAGTAAAACAAAGGGAAATGACGCCAGCTGCATCTGGCAACTGTATGTCAATCGCGAACCACTTCGTCTTATCTTCGTCTAGAATGGCCGAATCTAGTCTTGTGTGTATTGAGTGTCCATCTTCCTCCCAAAAGTGGGCTCGATCTAATTTTCAAATCTAAATAAAATGCTGTCATTAGGGATGGGAAAACATGGCCCAATCACACAAGCAGTATTAATTTTGTACTTGTTAATTTTTACATTTTGACAAATAATTTCTGACGTAAGGTCGTTATTATTCAATATGGCTGACCTCCTATATTCTTCGTTCAAAGATGCCTTGTATTAGTGTTCTGCCAACACAATACGGAAAAATTGTGACATTTCAGCTCTTACCGATTGCAAATGGCAATTACGAATCGCAGGTGATGTGGGGACAGTTTTGTATGTGTCACCCACCCCTGGCTGAGATATGGATAATCAGCGTGGAATCAAGGGTTGGTGGAATGAATGTACTCAACACCTGTAAATAGGATTATATTACTTTAATCCGAAGCCTCGAAATCGGCGTTATTACAGAAGAAGAAGCACACCGCCGAACGGATGCTCAATTCATCAGCTAAAACCAACAAACTATTAACACATTTATGACAATGTTTACCCATTGGAGAACAATGCTGGAATGTGTAAAAACACTTTCTATTATCTCGTCACCGTTAAACTTACGTCATATCTCTTGACTACACTTGGCAACAATAAGACAGATTATCTTTTCGATATTTTACGGTAATACAGCTTCCGCCTCTTGACTCAGGCGTACACAAATCAGCATGAGATATCTTTATGAATAAAACTTCTCTGACAATAACTGTTTCTGTCAATTCGTAACTGACTTAGAACCTTATATATTGTACTACTTGGAAGCACAGATTATCAGAAATACATATTACTGCATTACCGTGTACTTGCACATAAGCCTAACACAAATGGGCATAAAAATTATTTAACATTACTAATTGAACAGTTCCAACATTGCAATTAACTGAAAACTTCAAAACAATCTGCTGTTAGTCCTTCCATTAATATTCATTATTCTCCAAAATGTGTGGACCGGCGTTACCTCACTAATGATGAACTACGACTAGAACTTCTGACATCACGTAATGGCTTACATATTTGGAGTTAATTTAAGGCTAGTTATAAAACTAATGCAGAAAAATTATCTCTCCGAAATTGGTGTTTACACCAAAGAAACCTATTATCAGTTACATTTCCTTCCTTTTCATACAACTATATACTTCACATCTGTTATATCATTGAACAGCAGAAGACTGTGCGCATCAGTCCCGCTCTCCTACATACAACAAAGGCTGTTCACATCATCATTATTTACTGTAAAAATCGACTTATTTCTGACTGAGAAACAATCCAATTATTACACGGAGTTGTTCCTTGAACATTTGTAACCATGGTGATAACATACTATGGTATTTTACGTACCTGTAAATAGAATTACATTACTTTAATCCGAAGCCTCGAAATCGGCGTTATTACAGAAGGAAAAGCACATTGCCATACGGGGCTGTTAGCAAAACTAAGCTTACTGAAAATAACCCGAAAGCGGACTAGACCTGTATAATAGAGCATGCCCTTACAAACAAACGGTCACAATTGTTCACAATTGTAACTATAATTATATGCACTATTTCCAGGTAACTATACAATATAGAACATTACCATAAATCGATGAAACAAAGTACATTTCTGCAATCATTTCTCTCGAATAAACAAAAGTGTGTGTGTTGGGGGGGGGGGGGCATTCTGCTTCACATTAGATGTGCATCAGGGCTCAGTATGGTTTCCTCACACCATTATCCTCGCCGTCGTCGTACATTCTTGAGTACGGCGTAAAACTTCAATGAAATAAATAAATATATGCGGATCATGAGCGGAATCAAACACTTCTGTCCCTATGTTTGATATTTTTGGGACCTGGACGCGAGGCGAACAGTCCTATTAGGGTATTTCTGAGGTGATCAAAGTTGTCACCCATTTACCGAAGTCGTTGCGGTGTTAGCGTGTACTGCCACGACCTGTTTCATGATCCCTTGACGGTTTTCTTCTATTTAGGCAAGTAAGCCGCATTGCCATTGTATAGCACAACGTAACGATGTCATGAAACACGGCTCAGATCATTTTTGGACAATAACGTTGGTGTGTTGTTTGCAGGCACTATTTTCCTCCAAGATACAATATGTCAGAAATTCCAGTGATTCGGTCAGGCAAACATTAAAATTAATGTTTGTTGCCGGTAACACGACCCACTCGCTAATTTCTGGTCTGACTCAATCTTTTCTTTTCACGAACTCTGAGTAGGCCTACATGTTGGGTCAAAAATAAAAACTCCAGGAAACTCCATGAACATTCTAATTCTGCGAGGAGTATATCATTCCTTTTTTATTAAAACGGGAGAAATTCAATTCTAGGAACTAACCTTTCGAAACAAATTATTAACGTTATTCGGCCGAACGATGGTTTTGGTTGTCGCATTATACATGGGCCAATTTCCGTTAACCAGGTACACCACCCATACACGTTACTTTGGCTCTAACCACAAACTGGGTCATTATATATTGGAATGGAGTCGTGTCTTACCCTCTATCTATTAGCCTTGGTACTATGCATTTAATCATTGTTTTCTTTAAAAATAAGGTAAGCTTTGTTTACATCACTGATAGCCAGGTAATCACATGGGCCTTCCACTACGCTACGACGCCATTGAACAGTAATGGCGCAAACTCGGCCACCTACCGTCCGGCTTTCACCCGAGCAGTTCGGCTTTGCTTCTGTGTTACATTTTTCTCCTTAGGTTGTACGCTTTGCATCCGCTACAGTTTCCGACCTGTAAGGCCCACTGTTAAGTCATAATAAACTGGATCAAATTCTGTCTCTCTCGGTACAAACCAGTGTTCACCATGTTTGATGAAGCCAAGCACCCCGATCTAGGGCTCGTTAAATTTTATCCTAGCAGTTATGCTCAGCTATGTCATCAACTTTCGCAGCCGTTGCTGGAAACAAATATAAAATACTTCTGGTGTTTAAGAGGATCAAATGTCGCCATCGTCTAGATTTTTCTCCAAAGAATGAACAACTTGCTACAAGAGACTTTAAATCCTAGGATAAAATTTACAGACAGAGTTATACCCATAAGGCTTTTGCGCCATCAAACATTTCGCCTTCGTGCATTACCGAGGTCTAGGTGGAGTTATATCGACTTTATTATGACTTAACAGTGGGCGTTAGGGGTCGGAAATTGTAGAGGATGCAAAGCGTCCAACCTAAGGAGAAAAATGCAACACAGAAGTAGAGCCGAACTGGTCGGGTGAAAGCCCGAGTGTAGATGGGCGAGTTTGTGCCATTATTGTTCAATGGGACCTTCTCATGGCGTTGTAGCGTGGTGGCCATGTGATTACTTGGCTACATCACAGATGACACTGCTTGTAGTCCTCACATTTCTCCTGTTGGTAAGTCAGTAGTGTAGCATTAACAATATTATAAAGCTGACAAAGAATAGAGTGGTAAGGATTTTCAATGAGAAGAAAATTTGGAAGTAGAGTTTATTTAGTTGGGAAAAAAGCGAGACAAGAAATTTGTCCAAAATTACTGTTTGAATGGCGTATAAAGAGGATAACCTTGAGTGTTCATGGTTGAATAAAATAAAGTACATTTCTACTGCTGTTTTTCTTTCTCTCAGATAAACATAGCCATTTTGATTACAGTTTTAAAATGTAACAGGGAGGGCATGAATGGGACAAAAAGTTGACATAAAACTCAGAAGGTTAAAATAAAAAATGTTTTTTTTTTCTTAGTTACAATGAAGTAGAAAATGAATATTTAACATAAAAACTGTTGGATTAAATTATAGGTATTACAAGTTGATAAAAAAATTTTTAAACAAAATATTTATTATTTGAATGGTATTATATAGCCTACTCAGGAATATTTCACAGAAGAAAGCTTGCATTAAATAATTATGGAAAGAAACCGAACATAGTCCAGATGAAACCCATAGCCATCCGGAGGCTGCAGGCAAACTTTATTGCTTCTGACTGAGGAGGAAGGAGACCTACGTCAGCCAGAGAAGGACGTGAACTCGCAACATTCAGACTGATGACAGACTCGTGGGCCATTGTGAAATGTAAATATTTATCAGGATTTAAAAATTGGATGGGCCTACTTTTAAGTAAATGCCAGATAAAGTTTTACAATAAAGTTAAGATTTGGTCACTAAAAACTCCTGGAATTTAATACTATTATCTTCGTATGTCTTGCTATTACTTTTTAGGGGGGGGGGGAATACACAGATTTCACAAATTTTCATAATTTGTTAATGCTTAATTCTTTTAAGTTGTCAGATACCTACATGATACCGACGATTTTTTTAGCTGTTTTATCCATTCCAACATTTTTGTCCTGTTTTGAACTTTTGGCACTTTACCTGACTTTCCATGAAAAAAATTTAAATGCAAAACTACTTCATTAACTTGTCACGTGAACCACTGACCGGTCGATCAAATTTAATATCAATGATAACAAAATAGTTTAAATTGAAAAACAAGAATCTTTTTAATTTGTTGTATTTTGAGGAGTGAGAATATTCAAATTTGGTCCAAGCATGTACCAATGAAATGAAACGATTCCACAGTTTATGCAAAACCTGTGTGAAGAAACCATTCAATGACTCATTCCATTCAACGGCTCATTTCATACTTTAGCAGGCAATAAGAGATAAGTAGTTCAAAATATCAAAATTGTGGTTAGAAGACTTTCACATAATTTATTCAATAACGTATTTTTACTATTCCATGAAAAAGAAAGAATAAAAACTGAAATTACAGGTAGTTATGATTTTCAATGATTTTTGGCTCTTTGCTTTTGCTTGACGAACTTCGAAAATGTTGTGTCTGTACAGTTAAATGGTCTTGGTAGTAATAATTACAATAATATTTTATCATTTCTAATTCCTTTGAGTATCAGTTGCCCTCAAACAATATGATGCCACAAATCTGGGTGTCAAAAGTAGAGTATTTTCTTAGCAGGGCATGTTCAGAGTAATGTTTGCCAAATAGGTTGAACAATATTATGTTTATTTCAGTAAAGTATTTTTTCTAACAGCTACCACGACGGTGGAAATCGACATTTGACTGTACACCGTCGGCTAGCATGAAACGCAACCATTCTGTATTGGCTATGGGGTAGTTGTTCCAAGCGTGTCACCTGAGATTGCAGTAAGCCGCTAAGGTTGTGGTTTAAACATAAGTATATATGTAAATTTATGACATGAAATGATCAAGAAACTTACTCCCGTCACGACACAATGGTCTGGAAATACTCTGCAGTGTTGGTCACACGTGTACTTGTTATAATTAAAATATATAACATTAAAACAGTGACCTGTCTCTTTGAAGGGTTCCTTCTGGTACCCAGTAGGCAGCACAATACTCTACACTTCAAACGAAGATAATTCAGCAAAGAATTCATACAAATTCAAACGGGTTTTTGCATTCAAAAGAGAATTTTTTAAAACTTTTTAATGAACAGAGTCTCCATCAAGAGCTGTCTATTACTTTAAGTTCCAGATGTAAGTCCCCTCAAGTAATACTATGAGCCCAACGTTTTCTGCAAAAATATAATTTGTGAATTCCTGTGTTAATCCTTCATCGGTATATGTGTCAAGATATGCCACAGCTTTCAAACGTTGGTTGCTCTAAGCCGTATACGGGTTTGGAAGGGTAACTGGGGATTTAAATCCTGCGGCTCAGGGTTAAAATTTCACACACAGGGTTAAAATCCTCATATACCCTTCTCAAAACGCAACTATAGGGATTTTGTACCTACAATATTTATGAAGTAGAAAGCCGCTCGTGTCTAAATATAAAGTTGAGCTATGAAAAATCATGCAAGCCATGCTGATTGCAGACAATGCTTATATAGGGGCATGATGCTATAGTGATGTGTTATAGAATGAAGCTGCACAAAGAAAAACGACGTCGACTGAGTTTGAACTGGTCATTCTCTTTCCGGTGCAGTAATTCAGCTGGGCAGGATAGAAATTATTTCAAGCCCTGACATGATTTGATGTTCTATGCCAGTGGTACATACAGAACTGTCTGTACCTCACTTGTTATTTTCGATTACCATTGACTGATTATACAGGTTAAAATATCAGCTTACGGTTGCTAGAGATGCAGAGCACGCCCACATGGGGTACTCATATATAAAAGTGGAGCACGAGGTGAAAGAGCTTGAACAAAAACAGTTATGTCTCATTGCCTGATATTTTGACTTATTGGTCTCGTGCAATGTCGGCTCCTAAATAATTGAACAGCTTGGGTGTAATCGTGCGGCCCGTGACTGAGTGTGCTCAATCCGATTTTCTGATTTCCCAGCAGGCCTTATATCATGATTCCAGCTGGAAAAAGTGATGATTGAAAAGTCAAAGGGAAGTCTTTCTTCGGGTCATTGAATATTTATTCATATATGATCATATATGATGGTGGAATGAACATGCTAAAACGTTCCCCCTTTTCTTTTATGGTCATCAGGTGAAAAACGCAACAGTGATAAATGATTAAACAGAAAGTATAAGTAAATTTAGGTTGAAAAAGTCTTGGGAAATGCCCATGAAAAACAGTAATGTGGAATGTTCTTTGGTGAGTAATCAAATAAAAAGATCAGGACAGTCACAATACAGAGTGTTCAGAATTCCTAGGCATTGAGGAATCACAAATGAATGCTCAAAGGAAATTTTTTTAATAGTAGTGATTGTCATGCAAAAAAAAAAAAGGTTGGGTAGACTGCCCAGAGCCCGGAGGGTAGGGAGAGGATTATTCTGCCTCATGTTCCGTAATCTCACTGGAAAAATGCTCGGAGTCTCAAAGAAAACGGCATCAGGCCAACTTCATAGGGAGTGTTTCTTTGCACAGCACAAGTTCTTTCCTGGATGTTCCTCTCTTAGCGAGACAGTCAGATAGCTGATGGCAAGCTTCAACCCGTCTGACACAAGAGATTTCGCCTTTCTGCATCATCTGTTTGATGCTTGCTGCCCATACGGAGGAGCTTCTCGCTATGGGAACCAAGCCGTATGCATAAAATTGTTGATGTATCACGATGGCTTCTTCTCTGTGAGGTATTTCCATACCAGTATATTTGAAATGTCCTTCATCTTGTTTACCAAACTGAAAAGATGAACGGATATTCTCTATAGCATGGTTTTCCAACACATTTGTACATGACCAGAGGGAAAAGCGACAGATCAATGCTTAACTGACGACACCCGTGCTTCACCAGTTCATGTTGTATGCTGCAGTACCAGTTTCGTGAAGCATCGTTGAATCCACAGACGCACTTCTTCAACTTCCAAATTGTCCCTTTAATGATTACTTCAGTGGGAGGTCTCAGATATACATCGTGGTCTACCTGCCTTTCCTGTATAAAGGCTGCTTTGATGTCAATGGTTCTATATTCCCATGTCAAAGTAGATGTGAGAAAAAAGATTCTCATAGCCTCCTTTCCTGCCGTTGAAGAGCCTACATGCACTTTATCTGGGTCTTCAAATACCAGTCTTGCTTTTACTGTAGATCTCCCTTGAACAATTTGCTCTGTGATAACCCATCGGGCAGACAATGTCCACTGCCCAATGTCCTCAGCTTCTTCGGACACATTAAAAGCTTTCCAATTCTCAAGTTCTTCTTCCTTAGCAGCTGTCACATCACCTTCATTATGACGACAGTGTGGCCCAGTGACAAGATGAACTTCAGAGGTTACGCTATTGTTGTCTGTGATGGGTCTGCACTATGCCACATCTGGGAAATATTTAATTCAGGGTTGGTTGAGCCATCGAGCGCAGGGGGGGGGGGGGGCAACGAGCACAGACGGAAGCCGGGGGCTAACACCAAACACCAACACCACACCATCTGCAAAGAGTTCTTAGCATTTACAGCCCTCACCACGGCAACTTGCAAGTCAAGCTGTGGGGATTGTCTAAAATTTTGGCAACACAGTCATCCACTGCTGCATGATTTCTCTCACAAAGCCCATTTTTCTAAGGACTTAGACCAGCAGTGCTCTAAACTTGGATATTCAGATTTCCGAATTCAAAATTGGCAAACTCACCCCCGTTGTCTGCCAAGAAGATTTTAGGAGCACCCATTTCACCTCCAATCCAGACAGTCATGCCAAGCTAAATCTGGTTGCCATGTCAATTAGATGTACAGAACACACCCCAGGTCACCACTCTTTCAGGTCCACGGCAACAACTTCATTGAATTCACGGGCTTCAGGTATACCAACAACTGGTCTTGGGAACGCCTTTTTATATATCTTGCAAACGTTGCAGTTACTTGAAAGATCATCCACACACTTTTGGTTTTCTTCGTCACAGAGACCTGCATCTTTCAGTAAGCCTTCAATCTGTGAGCAGCTGGATGAGCAAACTGCTTGCTTCACTAGCTTTTCCACTACTGAATTCTTTAAAACCGAGTCTGGTTGCTGTAAGCTTACACAATAATGCCCAGAAGGCGCACACGATAGATCTACTTGCTCGCCAAATATTGGTGCACTGTCATTTTCCAAGTCTAACTTCATGTTTGTCATCTTCATGGAAATCTTGCTCAATAGCAGGGGAATATCACTCTCTCCTACATCTGCTGTCACTTGCAATCTACACCTGCCAGTTTACATTGGAAAGTGATCTTTTTTTTTACACTTTAGGCGGCATCCACCCCCAAACTTTAATACAGTGTCACTTTCCTTTCGCATAACATGAATAACAGTTGCAGGATCAAACAAGACTAGGTAACAGTCCACCCACCGTTGACAGCCCACAGTGGAGCTATAGGCGCCGTCTGGCACTGCAGAATTGGTGGCCTTATTTACAAGGACTTGCATTTCCTCCCCTTGATTCCCTGTAAAAAGAAAGTTTCCTTCAGTTTCCTTCTTGGACATGTTTTCACAGGAATCAGGACAGTCTTTCAGCATGTGACGAATTGATTCACAACTCACGCACTTCAGAGGATTACCATCTGGTCGAATGGAGTTGAGTTTTTGGGGGATAAAATTATCAGCATTATCACAGCGGGCACCTCTGAAACTGCCTTTTCCATCACTGGAGCTTGCTGTCCATGCCTAGTTTCTTCCCTGTCCTCTTCTATTACCACAGCCACCATACCCAGATCTTCTACCAAAATTTCCCCTACCTCGCTTATTCCATCTACCTTGCCCAGCGAAGTACATCCTCTGCTACGAATGCTGGCTCCATCTTGATGCCATCACTTTGGGCACGTGTGTCAGTACTGGATGATGCCATGGATTGCTTGCCGCAAGGCACTTCCCATCTGTCAGAAAAGTGTAGTTAAATCCTGATAGTCACGCCTGTCAAGACAACCTCCTTATTTTGCAAATTGGAATCTTCTAACAGCAAGTACTGCCCCAGGAAAGCCCGTCTTGAATTTTCGGGTCCTGTGATACAGCTTTTCGAAGTATGTGACACATCTCCATGGTATCTTCACTGTTTCGCTTGTATCGGTCAAATTCTGCATGTGCTTTGTAAAGCTCTGATAGTTCATCTTTCTTGAATATATGGTCCATGAGCTTAATCTATATTTCAACACCATCCTCTTTCTTTAGATTGTCCGCACTTATTTCATTGAACACTTTGTCTCTTATTGAATTACCCTGTTTCTTCTTTTCCTACTCTGTTAGTTCTTCCTATGCTCCAACTTCATCGACCCATACTGTTCGGTTTATTTTCACTTTATTCAGTATTACCAGCCCACGCAGTTTCGTCTGAAATATTTAACACGTCGTGTCGGATTATTTGTGAATTCCTTCAGAATGGAGTTTGGTCCGTTAAGCTTTTCTGAGGTAAGCCGCCACCGCTATGTCTTCTGAGATGTCACATTTTGCAAACATGGATTACTCTAAGTTATGCGCGTGTTTAGAAGGGTAACTGGGGACTTAAACCCTGTGGCTCAGGGTTAAAATTTCACACCCATGATTGACTTGCCCATTCACCATTCTCAACAAGAGGATAGAGATTTTGTGCCTACATAAAACAGAAAACCACTCCTGCATATATATATATGGTTGACCTAAAAATCGTCCAAGCCATGTCCCTTGTACCTTCACAACATCAAGAATTCTTTGTACCTTCGTTTTAAATGAACTCACCCAATCCAATGACTGCAATTAGTTTGAATTAGTCATAGTCTAAACTTGGTCATCCAATGAAATCTCTCACCACGTCTTATTTCCGTTTGATATCGATGTTGCATGGTCATGGGTCTAATCTTTTGTCCATTTTAAGTGTGCGAGGCAGAATTAAAGTTTATACATACGGTCACCTGCAATCTATTGGACTTTCGCAGAGGTTTACAGGTGCATATGATTTGGGACAAAAGGAATCTTAAATTAGGCATTCCAGCCTAAATGAAGAGCTTTTGCACTCATTATGTTGACACTCGCACCACTGCATGGCATATATATATAAATATATATTACACAAATTATATATAAAGGTACAGGAAAGATGGTCTTCTACCAGGAAACAACCAAGGCGTTGCTAAACTACCTGACTGTATGCATGTCTATATATCTGTTCTGTGTGACTATTGACTGCACCATCTTGAAAAGTCTCAAAAGAGATGAACCACGTTAATGGCTTAAATACAAGTATGATGTTATATTAGTCACCCGAGTTTTCGTTCATTGTACACTTCCCTAGCTTCAACTAGAGAGCCATTCTCCTGGATATATATATATATATATATATATATATATATATATATATATATATATATATATACATATATATATATATATATATATATTTGTGTGTGTGTGTGTGTGTGTGCGTGTGTGTGTGTTCTCATTCAAAGAAATAGTTGAAATTACAAAAGAGGGGCCACAGTGGCCGATGGGGGCAGCGCGTTAACACAGTACAGTATCACGCGAGCCTGAGACTCACCGATGCGGATGATGTGAGGTTAAAATAAAGCACACGCTGGCTTTTTTTCGGCCGCATTAACTTGCCATATGGCATATATTTATCTCGCATAATTTTTCATGTAAAGAAATAGGTTCAAGTGAAAACAAGTTTGAGACCAGTTGTATATTAAAAAGTTGGTCAAAGCATGAACCATTGAAATGAAAGGATTCCACAACCTTTACACCACCTGCGTTGAGAAACTAATCAATGACCAATTTCATAATTATACGGCCAAAGAGACGTAGATTGTATTGTTTTGTCTCTGTGTGATTATGTGTCGGCATTGTCAGTGGCTAATGAGTATTGACAGTTGAGATGCCGCACACACTTTCTTACCACCAAGGTCACGATCGGATTTTGAATGGTATTGCTCGACTGTTTTTTCAATATCATCTTGTGAGCATGATTTCTCAGAATGGATTTTTAGCATATTTGGAAACAGCGTGCAAAACTAGATCAGGTAAGACGTTTTGCATGTCAAAACCTTTAGCCTACAGCTGTATAACTAATTGAAGTAAGTTTTCGGTTTCAAATTGTCAAGCACTGCTTCCCCTCAAAAACCTTTTAGGCTTGAAAATTTAGCTTTCATTACATATGTAATTGTAATTTTTCATCTATCATTATGTGGCATTATTCCATATCCAAAATGACTAACAAAACCCATTAAATATGCAGGACCATGTACCACTGTGCATTTTACATCTACTAACTGTCCCCATGACAACGTATGTCGTAAGGATATAAAGTGCACTTAGCTATTACTAGGGCTACTTAACACTAAGTACGCCTCATGAAACTGACCCCACCAGCATTTTTTATTATAGTTATCCCTTACGGGCCATGTGCACCTAGGCTCTACCAATTTTTGAAATGTAAAATTGCATTACTTTTAGCTCTACATTAATTTGTTATGTCTCATGTTTGAATCCCTGCTGTCTAAATCAGAACTGCCATTTACATGCAATGCACATAAATGGGATATGAAAGCTTTATTAACAATACTGTTTAAATTACATACGGCTTATATTTTATAAATTCCCAATCATATCTCAGAATCCTTAATCTAAACCCAGAATTCTGCACAACACAAATCTGAGGTTATTTGTGAGATATACAGAAATTCTTAACCTTATACAGATTCTTCACAAAGTGAGAAATCACAAATAGTTGTTCCCCCCCGTGGTGTCCCAGGGTGTTAAAAGAACAGGCTTGGACCGCAATCCTCTAGACAACCCCTCTAAAAGGAGACTTAGAGGTCTCCCGCGCTGGGCCCGTGAACCTAGTCGGCCTTCAAGTTTTCAGTAATGGAGGAAGACGTGATACAGGTGGCTGAGAGCTGGTTAGTTCTGCTAGGCCCTCACGCCAAAGACTTCACTTTGGCGCTTACCGTTCTATAGACGGAATTTGATGACTTGCTTGTTTTAACGTGGGCCGGCGAACAAACTGACGTTGTGCCAATGGCATACAGCCGACCGCGAGCCGACAGCGGCTCCATCCTGTACTTTATGACGTCTGCGTGTTGTCTGGGTTCGGTCCCACAAACACATCGGTATTATTTTACAAAGTAATTGTGGATGGAGCGGTCACGTTAGATTTGTAGTAAAGGAATCCAACGGCTAGGACATTATGTGAGTTTTCATATGACCAGATCGGCCAAGTCATTAAAGACTCATCTGATTGTTTGGGTGACTTACAAGAGAAATCGAAGGACAAATCGACCATTTATGAATAAGTGAGATAATAAGTTGAGTTAAATTAACTCTACTGCAAAGCTAAGACTTTTGGGTCCGCTGACCCAAACTTTTCTCACTGTATAGTAAGGTCGTCTATTGAATATGGTACTACCCTGGACGACAACTGTGGCCTTACATTCCCAGACTCTCTAGAAGCTATCAAGTGACATTATACTGGGGGCTAGGGTAACCGTACAATTTATTAAATGAACTCAAATCGAAGCCTTTCAACAACTGATGTAGATGTAATTTACTCAGACTTCCATAAAATTGTAAATGGACTTTCTCCGCCTTGTCTCAAAAGGATCTTATATATGTACACCACCTTCAGTGGAAATATCCAACTTTTTCAAAAGTCATATTTACTCGTTTTCCTCCTCTTTCTTTCCTGAACCTATCAAAGACTGAAATATTTCACCGTCTCATGTCAGTAATGCCTTCATGGCAACAGTAAAGCAATTTCTGTTTTCCAAGAAAAATAAACAACTAACTGCAATGTATACAACATGTTCGGTTCTTACCACTCCGTTATTCAAAGCAGAACGAGAATCAGACGTCCTGAATCCCGACCTTTTTAAAATATAAGATAAGCAATGCTCGCTTGTGTCCGAATTGTAATTATTTATGTGAAATGTACTTCGTTTTTCTATGACACTCAAAGAAAACACATGCTCGAACAATTAATATTGTTAAACATTTCCTCTGGCGTGAACTACAAAATATTTATTCCTTCATGTTCTAAATATATTAAAAGTTAAAAGTTGAATTAAAAGTTAATGAAAACAGAATAATCTTCACAGTCGTGCATAAATTTATTGCTGATTCAAAAAGATTCTCAAACAATTGCGGTTAGTTAAATAATTAATGATTTTAATTAATGTTATCCGTGAATCCGTGAAAGTGGTTATGTCTTTGTATTCTACTCTCAGTCATTAATTACATACAGTATGATTTATTTGTTGGTATAGTGTAGATAGTTCAGCTGTGGTATGTACATGTATAATATATGTACAGTCCATTATTTATATTTGTAGTTATTTTCTGTCCTGTACAGGTTGTCGAGTAAACCCCCAAATGGCCAATGGGCTGTGGGGAATCCTCGTTAAACCTGTTAGTGAAGCATTATATTACACATAAATAAAGCTTGGAAAGGATTGGCGTATACAACTGACCTTGTGCCAAGCTTTTGACGACTTAATCAGTACTTCAGGTGAGCTTGGATATCCTCATTTTCCCCCTCACTTAAATAAGATATGCTCAAACACATAGATGGTGCGCATAGGACCTTAGAGTATCCCCGCCAGACGGCTTGGTGGTCTCTGCACTTTTAGCCGCTCTACGTGGGTATGGCGCCCCTCCCCTTACTCGGTTTTGATTTACTTCCCATGCACACCCCTGGCAGACATTAAAGAATGGGACAGCCATGAATAATTAGGGGCAAAAGTAGAGTTTTCAGATTGCTATAAGCTGTTTATAGCATTATGACGGCTTACCAGTGTTATGAAAAGCGTGCATTGTTATTATTCCGTGTACCGCATGCTTGTAGGCCTATATGTGCTATAAGTCATGCGCACGGCAAGTAGCAAACATGTGCGCTGTGCAAGTGCTGTATGTACATGTACTGCATGTGAAATGTGAAGAAAAACGCACTCTTCTTCCTTCATAATGGTTAAATGTCTGTGTGCACGCGTATTGTAAGCATTGTTCCTCATTTGAGACGTCAACATTTATTTATCATGCTTGGGAAGGTCTGTCAGCAACCGGTGGATGGTCGTGGGTTTTCCCAGGGTTATGCCTGGTTTCCTCCCACCATACGTCGTCGTATCAGTGAAATATTCTTGAGTACCGCGTAAAACACAAATCAAATAAATAAGTAAATTTTTATCACGACCATTTCCCGATTGTGTTGTTATATCTAACTATAAATAAATAACGAGCATGCAAGGAAGGTAAAACCTACACGCAGTCGGTGTAATGCGTTAATACTAGTTTCCAGGCAAAACTGGAAGGTGGCAAATGTAAACACTTATATCTATGTAAATACAAAGCGCACGCATAATAGTGAATAATGTGTGTTTAAACCATACACCAAACCCTCAATGCCTCACACTATAAAGAAATCTTCAATTGTTCCTTGCATATTACGCCGAGATCGCTGTTAACTGGGTCACTGTGAGAGTGTTCAAAATAGTACATTCGCTATCCTGAATTCGGTTCATCCGTTGTAGACTGTCTCCATGTCAGGGATAAGAAATCCGGTGAGTATTGTATTAGGGGCACGCAGTATAAATGCAGCTACAGTTCAAACAGGATCTGGGGAACATAAGGGTTCCTGAAGCTCGGCTGATTTCATCCAATGCACGGCCTGGATTGGAATGCGTCATACCGCACGCGGAAGTTTACAAACAGTGCTAGCTTATTAGTTGTATGTATATAGGGTGCCGAGTTGAAAAAAAAATGAGGCTGCCCGCGGTATATTCAAGTCAAGCAGACAGGTCAGCAGGTTGAGGCTCGGGTTTGGTTACATTTACCTCCCAAATTTTACGCGGTGTTGATCACACAGCCGCGTCACACTCGTATTTTCAGCAGTATACGGCAACACGTTGTGTATAAGCCAACTTACGCGTTAATGCCAGTAGTAAACACGGCTTCTTCACAGGTTGACATACCGCTCTAGACCGGCTGTCTAACCATGAAAGTGTTACGATTCCGTACACGAAACGCTGCTGTCGTCGTGGGTATCGTTCTGGCTGTTGTCATCTATGGCGGTGTGTACCTTGGAAGAGGGGGTGCCCCGAGCTTTGCCCCCGGGGTACGGGATGCCCTGGGTAAGGGTTCTCGATATTTCTCAGAGAAGAATAGCCTATCCCACTCCCAGTTATTACACGAGTGGGGGACGATTCCCATCGTCGTGGTCGAGGAACATCATGAAGGTGAGATATACAATAACATATCTATATAAATAAACTGTGTTTGGTCCCCTTCTCCACACCAGAAAAAACCCAACTTTTATGGTTGTATAGGGTTATATATAGCTGAATGCAGAATACACGTCATGAGTGAATTTTCAGTGCTGATGGCACATTTCTGATTAAAGTAGTGTAGGCCTACCATGTCTGATACAATCACTGTAGATCATTTGTAGAGATTTTAAGGCGAAAGACAGCACATGCTTCAAGTGAGTTTGCCGAAAAGGTTGGACACTATTATGTTTATTTCGCTGAAGGTTTATTTCTAACAACAAGCACGACAGCGGAAATTGACATTTGACCCTGCTCCGTCAGCTAGCTTGAAACTCAGTCGCTCTGTGCGGGCTGTGGCGATCCAAACGCGGAACACTCGTCACCTGAGACTGTAGTAAGCTGCTAAGGTTGTAGTTGAAACTTAAGTATACCAAGCGCGGAACACTCTTGTGACCTTAGACTGTAGTAAGCTGCCAGGGTTGTAGTTGAAACTTAAGGATTTATATAATATGTAAATGGTCAAGACATTAATATGTAAATGGTCAAGACATTTGCTCTCGTCACAACACAATGGTCTGGAAAAACGTTGCAGTATTGGTCACACATGTACTTGTCATAATTAAAATATATAACATTAAATCAGTGCCCTGTCCCTATGTCATAACATGTTACACTGACAGTCAGCTCAGAACATTTAGGTCACAGCTAATAAACAGCTGATATCTCCTAGCCCATTGATTGGTCAGTCTCTTATAAGCCTAAAAGCATGGACGCCTTCAGATAGCCCCAGTCGGCAGCACAATATATTCCACACTTCAAACGAAGAAAATTCAGTACCGAATTCTTACAATTTCAAACAGGTTTTTACATTCCAGAAAGAATTTTATAATCTTTTTAATGAACACTACCTCGGTCATGAGCTGTCTTTTAAATTTAAGCTGAGGTTGCTGTTTACCTCACGTGGCAGAGGGTGTGATATCGTGAGGTTAAGAGAGTGATCTGCTTTTCACAGTGGGACGATTAACAGAGCACAGCATTCTCACTTTACAACACCCAACTTATCTTTCAGTAATTATGGCGGACCAGTCTGTACATCAGATGTGGGAAAGTCTGTCAGTAATTTGACAAAGGTCGGTTCTTTATCCCTGGCACACCAGTTTCCTCCATTAATGAAACCGATCGCCATCGTGTAAGTGAAAAATTCTTATTTATGGCGTTAAAGAACACTCTGGTGAAAAGATCAAATATGTTCGGTGGATGAGATCCCATACATAATGTCCGTATTATCATACTGTGTGGTCAGTGGACAACAATGAGCTTAGTACATCCCGGTATCGGAAAAAGACGGACTCGGGTATAACAGTTAAGTGACTGCATGCTTGTGAGAACAGTTATGAGGTTTACACTTTAAATAGCTTACTGTAGCGTATTAAATAGACCAAAATTAAATTAAAAAACAAATTTTGCTATCGGTTGGAAATTTTCCACATCTGATGACAGTGTTACAAAAGACAGGCTAGATACCCTTTCCCACGTTTTCTCTTATACATGCGTTGCACAAGTTAATTATTTTCCGTTCCTCCTTTGCGCATTAACTTTCACTAAGGTGAGGACCCGTATCAACAAACACATTGGAAACTCTCTCCGTGTCGCCTTCAAAGTCCCGCCTCATTATGTCCAAGTAAAATGGACCTGCTGTGGATCGCTTGTGTATATGATGGTTTACGACGAGAGATTATTATGGGAGAAATTATCATAGGCATGCTTCACTGGCATAATCCAATTGCATTAATTCATAATCGCTGAAATCTGTGAACAAACCCAAATGTATGCCTAGTCCATGAGAGATATACTTCACTGTCATAGATAAAGTGAACTGGAATTGGATCTTGTTCAACGTGACGTATTGACTATGTCATGCAGATGAACATATCATCACTGCTGTGCATTCATATATATATATATATATATATTTCAATGACAGTATAGCCTACACAGTTTATCAGGCAATAAAGCATATAACCCAGTAATGATATAGAGGTTATGTTAGAACATGGTTCCCGGATATAACAGAGTTTCCTCAAGTACGTAAAGATATTTCTCGTGAACGCGTGAGCCTTTTTAAGCGAAAAGAAGCTTTCACTACCTGCCCGGAATGGAAATTGAGAGACACAGTATTCTTAGTCAAATGTCAGGCTATACGCTCATTTCCTGGAGTGATTTTTTAACAAAAAAATAACGTGTAACAATGAGGTCCGGAAGCTGACTTGAAACCTAACAAAAAGATGGGTCATGAACAAGGAAACAATAACTATGTAACAGGCTGAATGTGTTCGTGCATAATCGATTGATATACGTCCATATATATTTATTTGTGAACAAACCTTACATTTCATAACTATTGTTTAACCAGAACCGACGAAACATTCGATAGTTGACCCAATCAATTAATATGAACTGTATATTCAATTCATTCATATGAGTAACATAAACAGACTATATAAATATCGTGCAATCTCACGGATAGGTTGTACTACATATATATAGGTTATAGTGTTATACTTTACTATAAATATAGTACTAGAAGTACTGGGTGATATGTAGTGTACAGGTATGTTTTCAAGAAAACAATATAAATGTACACGTGCCTATATATGATTGAGCACGTATTTTTTTCGTAATGACCGCTTTGTTTCCACTCATAAATAACACATTTAATCCTCAACACTATATGGGTGCAATATTGACGAAGTGACGCTAGCCATAATCATTCAGTGATATTCAGTCCAAAAGAATTCTTGTTACCTATGCGGGTCATTGGTTTAGATATCTACCTGTATAACCAAAAATTATCATTTTCTACCAGGAGCGGTGTAGGATCTTACAGTGGATATAAACCTGCCTAAGTATGTCAGGTGTACATGGTATTAACTTTGCTCTGTAAAATTTTCCGTGCATCTCACAGCTTACTTATATGATGGATTCGGTTTTGTTTCCCTATAGTTATCCCTCACTGGTATTCGGCCGTGAAGAATGGAATCCTTAACCACAAGGGCAATTTGCTAGTGAGTATCGAAGAATCTAATCTTTCCAGGGTCTCTCTGAACACATAATCAAGCATTAATTCCCATCCATATTCCATCGTAAAAGCGGTGACACGACAACAACCACCTGTTTATTTTGGCGTTTGACAGAATTTTAAAGAGCAAACTCTGAATGATGATATCGTTTCTGTTAATACATGTATTACTGATCATTGATAAACTTGATGGTGTGAAACTATTTCCATCCAGGGGCTCATATATACATGCTCTTTCACATGAACGGGAGTATTTTTTAATATTAACTTGTTTTCCGTGATGTAGTATAAGTCTTGTTTGATCCAGGTCATGTTTATTGTTTTTCTTTGTCCCTAACAATCAGATTCACATTGACGGCCACAGTGACTCTGCACCCCCGATTTTCTTCGACGGTTACCCAAAAGATTTCTACCCGCGGACAAAGGATCACCTGAGGCTAATGATGCAAAGGAACGATGCTTTCATTGTGGTGAGTATGTCGCGTACAGTCCTGTCAGGTAGTCACACACCAAGACGTTGGAGTATCCTTGGTTTCCTTCAAAAATCCATAACAGCGGCTTTTTTCTTAAAGTTGAATGCCTCATACCGATAAAATGTAAAAAAAAAAAGCGTTCATCAGATACCCACGTATAGACTACCTTGTCACTACCTATGTATATATCTTCTTGTCACTACTCTCAAGTACAGACCTTCTTATCTGTACCTATGTGTAGACCTTGTCACTACCAGTGTATAGACTTCCTAGTCACTATCCATGTAAAAACGAATTGTGTAAGGAATGCTATGCCAACGACGTATGATCCATTTGTTCTTTAATGCGACAAAATATGATGAGTAGGCCTGTTAACCGCTGTCATGTCAATTTGATCACTTATAAGATAGGTCAATTCCACACTGCGCTCCCTTACTATGTTCCCATGGAAATAGGAGCACATAGACGTAGATCTTTTATTTCTAAATTACACAACTAGGGCCTCAAATGAAACATTGGGTGACTTACATGTTCCATAACAATACAACAACCCTGAGCCCACTTTCACAAAACTTCGTACAATCATTTTTTCGTAACTTTTCTCGCAAATCACGATCCCTTATGGTGTTATAACCTGGACGACATCTTTTACGAGAAAAGTTACGAAACAGTGACATACGGAGTTTTGTGAAAGAGGTTCCTGTAATGTGTTTCCTGGAAATTAGAACCACGTCAGCTTTAGTGTTTTTAGCGCTTGGCTGTCTAAATTACACAACTATGGCCTGAATGAAAACATGCGTGATGTATACTTTCCTTAACAACACATGTACACCAGCGAAGTACTATGTTTCCAGGAAATAAGGGCACGTCAGTTTAAGTGCTTTTCGTGCTTTTATTTCTCAATCAAACTACAAAAGCCTGAAATGAAGCTTTCATGAGTTACATGTATGAGTGTACATATACTGAAGCCGTGCCTGTGTTGTGTTCATTGTTTCAGGAGGCTGCCTTAAGTGGACTGATCTCTCGTTACATTTGGATATGGCCCACATGGGACAGCAAGAACCATGACGAGCCTTACGAGGGGTCCGCTATGCTGTTAGGCGTGGTGGACACGCTGTACAAGAGCCTAGGCAATGCTCACGTCAAGTCCTGTTGTATGTGTGAACCGGACGAGGAGCTGAACCCACAGAGCTGTGTCTTTCTCAACATCACCGCCGAAAACCACGAAGATTCGGCCAGAGTCGACCCCAGCGAGTGTGACATCAAAGCCGTCATGATTCAGGAGATCATCCGCGAAGACGTGGCGCTGGAAATGGTGCAGAACGGCTCCCTGTTCCACAACATGACGGCAAGTGAACGCGAGAACGTCATCTTGGACATAGACGAGGATTACTACGGATGCGAAGCCGCCGTACAACCCTTACTAGACCAGAAGCTCACCATGGCAACCGTTAGCAAAATCGACAAATTCGTTGACCAGATATTCTGTCCGGAAACTACCGAGGAAGAATCGTTCGTGGACAAAGTGCTGGCCGAAACGATTGCCGCACTGATTGGTGTAAAATCATGCGAGCTGCAGAAGAAGTCGTCGTGTTCAAGGGGCAGTCTGGAAGTTTACACCACCAAAGTGAGGGAAAATACAGCCTTGATAAAATCTCTGTGTATTCGACAGCGGAACAAGCGGCTTCGTCTTTGGGGGGCATTTTTCAAACTTCTAAATATTTTAACCGTTAACCAGTTGAGTCAACTCCGAGAAATCGGGTTTTGCTTCAGAACCACTCCGAAAGCTAACGACTTCGGGTCCGAGGACGATGATGTGTTTCGCGTCTGTCACGGTGCCAATATGCCCAACAAAACCGTCGTCATATTCCATTCTCCCACAAAGGAAGAAATTGAGCAGAGAACGCATTTATTGCAAACATTTTTACACACTGCAAAAAAGACAATTCTGCCGTCCCTTGTCACAGTATGTAGGTCAATGAGAGACGGATATACACCCAGGAAGTTTTTTCGTCGAATAGAAAAAGACGTGTTGTCGAGTGTAGACGAGGCCTTTCCGAACACCAAGGTTCAGTATGACGGCGATCTCATGGGCGGTAAGCGAGGCTGGCCTGGCCGACATAACGTGTAGCCTCTCCAGCAATGACACATTTATGCAATCATCAGGAAATATACCTGTAATGCTGCCATGGGGACTTCGGGGAAATAACCAGGTTAACGCGAAATGAAAGTATATAGATGTATTTGTGTACAATCCCTTCTACAGGCGTGCATACGTGCATATTCATTTACCGTCCCATCCCAGGTGAATTACACCGCAAAGCTACTTTTGAATTTGCAAGTTCATTAAACCGCCTGTTTAGTTCAAATTGCGGTACACTTGTCTAGGCTTAGGGCAATTTATTGTACAAGTGCACATTTTAGGATGCGGATTTCAGTTTGTAAATATCGTTCAAATTCGGATGTAAATTAAAAACAACAGCTTTGTGGAAACTGACCCTGCATTTATTAAGAGATATCTGCTAAATACTGAATCTCATGCCATGAAAGATTTAACTCTAAAGGTATTTGAAATACCAAGTGGCTGAGGATGCTCATGACAGGCCGTGGACGAAGGAAACAAACTGAAAGTAAAACCAGAGGAATATATTTGGGCTGTGTGAATGGAGGTTGTAACAATTTATATTGTGTATATTTTATTATACATTTATATTTCGAGTATTTTTATGCGTGCATTTACCATTGTAAGAATAATTATGTTCCTTGTGACGATTCTATGATAAGCCATGCAGTAATGAATGCACGGTGAGTAGTAGGCTGGACGTGTCAACTGGTGTGTGTGTGTGTGAACCCATGTTACATGATTTTATCAGAAAAGGTATCAAATATGTGTCTATATGCGTTGAAGTTTTATTATGTACAATTTGCTGTGTTTCAAGATTTTCAAAAGGGCATAGGACTTAAGCTGGAGATATTGACTTTGTAGGCCAGACGAAAGTGCCTTTTACTATGTACATATGAAGATGAGAGTGCATGGTCTTTAAAACTTAACTTTAATATGCTTTGAATAACTGTCCACTAACTAAAAAGCATTGCAGTGCACATCACATAGCTTGACGTATCCTGTATAAACATTACATTCCAACAAGCTTGCATTAAAATGAACTGTTTAGCTCTGTGATGAAAAAATAATTGGATGATATGCTAATGCTTTATCGCGCGTGTGAAGTCAAGGTATTTAACTGTTTTAATCCCGCGATTCCCGTCGTCAGATTGTGTCCGACTGTCTTAATCTCGAACAGTGATATTCTCGTTTCCTCTATTTAATTTCCGGAGAATTCAGGTGTTCTTTGTATGAAGTTGCATGAAATGAAATCGATTAAAGTGTATATTTTGATAGCAGATGATAGTTGTGTAATACATTTATTTAATTGCGATTTATGCCGGGCTGGAAACCTCTTTAAGAAAAGCGATAAATGGGGAAAGGAATTTGAAAATGAAATTCAACGTGAGAGGAAATACTCTGCGAAAGTCATCTACAGGTAGTATGTAGGCCTATGTATATTTGGTAAATAATTTAACACTGCACGAAAGGAGGAAAGTCTTATTTACGGCAATAGCTCCATACGACATGTATAGTCTGGCCGTGAAGAGCGCCGATGTGTAAAAATCCATGTCTGATCTACATCTATTATAAGCACAAACGACATGTACAGCCTGGCTTTGACGGAGCCGGTGTGTAAAATTCCATATCTGATCTACACCTATAGCCACTTACGATATGTATAATCTGGCTATGAGGAGAGCCGATGAGTAAAACTCCATGTCTGATCCACACCTATAGCCAAATACGACATGTATAATCTGGCCATTAAGTATAGCCGGTGTGTAAAACACCATGCCTGATCTGCACATACAGCTGCACAGCATGTGTGTAAAACTCCATGACTGATCTACACCTGTAACTACATACAACATATACAGTCTGGCCATGAAGACATGCAGGCGGTGTGTAAAAACCATCTGTCCTTAACATCATAACAAGGCGCAGCCATATTATGTCTTCATCTATATAATCTCGCGCATACCATGCGGCATACCACTTCTCGGGAATGGAATTCAAAGGCTATTTAAAGTCGTCATCGACTCATTCAACTATTTTCACGAAATACTCTGGACAAAACATTCGGAATGAAAATGTTTTAATTGGGTAAAAACGCTTTCACATGAGGCGAATCGTCAAGAAAATTGTATATGGCATATATATATTTCGACTCAGCGATACATGCAGCTGTGGGTTTGATATGGACATGTGTGAAAGGTGAAGGATAATATACAGACGCCATACCCATTCACATGCGACGACCACAACCAAAACGTCTAGAAAATAAAACACTGCCTACCTCTCACGTGTCGCTTATAAGGTAGTTCCGGGTTAGAGCTGTGCTGCGCCTTGCCCTGTTGTGTGACACGACTGACAGACACGACTGTGTCTTCTGAACAAACGTCACAGATAAAAAACGGGAAATGTCAGGCACATGTTCGCCATGTACGATTTGGCTGGAACATTAGCAGTGTGGCCAGCTGTAAGACATATTCAGTTATTGATTCATTCACAGAAACAAGTAAACAAATTCTCTAAATAGATGCTAATTACGCAATATATGTTAATCACTAGATCATGGAATCAAATGACTTGTGGCAACGTGAAACGAAACTGAACGGGGTTCAGTGCAATTAACCACATAAAACTCAAACGGCACTACGCAGCATAAATCTCACACAACTGACAAAGGATTGCAATGTAAGCAATTTGCAAGAATACAGAGAACATTATAGAATAGAATTATAGAATACACTGCATGTATTACAGGGTATCCGACGTAACACCTCAACGATACATACATACAGTATAATAGGATATAGCCTTTTGTAAACTTAAGGGAATCATGCCTATGAAACTTTTTTTTTCTTGTTACTCCCCAGTGTTACACTGTCACATTCGTATATTTAGGGGTTCAAGCCACACAGACTTGAATCCCTATTCTTTTTCTTCGGATTATTATTATTATGGGTACAAGCCATTCAGGCTTAAATTGCAGGCTTCAGTCCCCGTTGTTTTCGTTCGGATTATTAGGGGATTAAGCCATTCAGACTTGAATCCCTATTCTTTTCGTTCGGATTATTATTATTATTATTGGTTCAAGCCATTCAGGCTTAAATCCTTTTTGTTGTCGTTCGGATTATTATTATCTATAATTATTATTCGCACGGTTATGAAACTTCATTATGTTTTAGCTACAGATCTGAAGTTTTGCACCTGAACTGTTGGAAACTTTTGATCACATGACTTGGCGGCCATATTGGATTTTGATCAAAACCTTTAAACATCTTCTCCAGAATGGCAGATGTGACTGAGCTGAAATTCAAGCTGTAGTTGCACAAAGCCTAGGTACATTCAGGGTGATGACGAAAACTTTTTTTGCGTTGAAAATTGTGCAAGCTGGCTATTGGGTGAGTATGTCATGTGACCGAAAAATTCGCTGTTTGCTAATAATTTCTACATTTGGGTAGATGATGTCGTACAAATAGTCTTATTTTTGACGCATTTTGGACACGCAAATTCCAGATATGCAAATTTTGGGAAACCGGAAGTGCCATCATCAAAACAGCATGTTGGTATATCTCCATAATCAATGGAGCTAGAGACGCAGTCTTAAGGCCTAACGTCATCCCAAGGCATGGAGACAAATTTTACAAAAAGGGAATTGACGTCAGCAAACCGGAAGTAGTACATTCCCCAAAAAATTGTCATGTTTGCTACTTTCAAAATTGAGAAACTGCCGCTAAAATCGTTGGCAAAAGTGAGTGAAATTTAGGCACGTAGTAGGCCTGACAACTGTCTTTCGTGGGTAAAAATTTCGGTGTTCTCGGCCAAGTGACCTAGCCGCCATGTTGGGGTTGATAGGAAAGCTTTTGAGAGGCATTTTCTTCCGAACTCTCAGTTCAGTTGACTTGAAATTTTGCATATGTAACAACTGTGGCCTTTGCATTATTTGTTCAGAACCAGAATGCAATGTGTGAGCAAATAACCGCAACCTGAGGTGATGTCATATGAGACCAAAAATTTTGAATCTGAGACTTCTAAACATGCTACCCAACGTAGTTTGGCGTCCTTTTCTGATCTTATTTCCTTCCTACCATGTATGTTTTTGTCGCAAAATGCGATCAAATTGCGAAAAAGCGCAGTTTTCTCCCATATTTGCATGTGACGTGACAGAAAACTGTTGGTGCTGTAAAGATCAAGATCGCTCAGTGGAAAGTGCTATACATGTTCTGTGTGCATGCTGAAAATCTTTGAGCTGTCTTAAGAAATACAGGATCTTCAGGGCTTCAAGATTTGACCAAAGCCCGATTTGCTATGTTTGGCTCATATACTTCTATATGCTATGTAACACAACGCATTCGTGTTTATGGTGAATGTAGAAATATTGAATTCATGCTACCCGACATAGTTTGACGTCCTGATCATCAACATGGTCTTATTTCTTTCCTACAATGATAACTTTTGCCGCAAATTGCGATGAAACTGCGAAAAAACACAATGCGACCCATATTTGCAGGTAACGTGAATGAAAACTGTTACAGAAATAAACCTGAAAAAGTCACATTACAAAGGCCTGCACATCTACTGTAGATGTACCGATGTAACGAAAGAAAATTTACAAACATGCACATACAGGCCCTACTGGCTTGAACTCCGAGATCGCTGTCCCTGACAGTTAATATTCAAATATGAATTATTATGATAATTACTTATATTTTAAACAAGAATCCCATACCCATTTCTCAAGGGTAAGTGTGTAGCACTGTTTCATGCCGAAATTGGATGAGTCAAAATTACGTAAGCGAAACAAAAACTGGTGACATATGTATTTTAAGTTTTAAAGGCTTTGTTTGTGGGGAAACCCGAGATTAAACACTGGAGAACCATGAAATGTTAGGTGCACATTCATTTGAGCCTATGTCAACGTGGACGAAGTCAGTTACTTTCAAGTCTTGGTTTCCGGATCAAATCCTCTATATCTTTGTAACCACATTTACGTACAAACATGAAAAGTTTACGTATCTGGCCACGCGAGCAACGTGACTGAGACAGGCCACCTAACAATATCGGGGTGGATCGTCCCTGAGCTGTTATGATTCTCATCTTGCAATCCTCAAACCGTCGAGATTTCCCTTCCTAATTTAGGTCGTGTTTGTTTTCTTAAATGACACTCCAGTGCTGATCTGTACCTTCCACCAACACATATCGACTGTGTTTATTCGGCTTTTGACACTCTATATATATGCATTATGAAGTTCCCTAATGACTTGCCAAACGCCCGTGGGTTGGTCCGAGTTCTCCGTTGTCCAACATCCATCGTGTGAGTGAATGCGTATCCTTAAGTAACGTGTTAAAAAACAATCAAATAAATGTCTGACGGCGTAAAAATGTTTCAGCCACGCAGCCAGAGGAGTTGTAATTGTATAAGATTTACCTTGTTTGAGTTAGCATATACATTTGTGTTACATACAAATATAGTTTTTTCTTCCGTGCTGTGTAGTTGAAGTCACTTTGCTAAGCATATTTCTGTATCCTTCAAAGGCGTATTAATAGAAAAAATTTTCCTTGATCATGTAATTAAAGCTGTGTTATGAGAAAACTGTTTGGACAATTTGATACTAATCCGTATACTTTTTGTAACATGCAATCGAAGGTGTGATAAAATAGCAAGGGAGTTCATTTAACATGCAATCAGTCAAGGTGTGAAAAGGGTCACAAAGACAAGTAATCAAAAGTATGCCAACACACATGCCTTGGACCTACAATCAAAACATTGATAATGATCAGTGAACTTTTTTCGAGTATGCGATCAAATGTGATATAGAAAGGTCATTGGACGTGCAAGGAAAGGTGTGTGAAGATAGTCTGTACAAGCAAAGGTTTAATAATAATTAGCAAGATTTGTCGGATATACAGTCAAATAGTTGATAGAGGAAGCACTTTGGACATGCAAGTCAAGGCGTGAAGATCATCAGAGATTTGTTTGGACATGAAATCAAAGATATGATAATGGTTAGATTGTTCCTTGGATATGCAATCAAATGTATGTGAAGAGAAAGCTCTTTGAACATTTATTGAAAAGGTGATAGTACTCATGATGTTAATTCCATGGGTATGCAAAGGTGTAACCTAAGTAAGCTCTTTAAATGTGCAATCAAAGGTGTGGTAAGAGAAAGTTCATGGGATATGCAATCCAAAGTGTGCAAAGAGAAAGTTCATGTGACATGCAATCAAAGATGTGCTAAGAGAAAGTTCATGTGACATGCAATCAAAGGTGTGCTAAGAGAAAGTTCATGTGACATGCAATCCAAGGTGTGCAAAGAGAAAGTTCATGTGACATGCAATCAAAGATGTGCTAAGAGAAAGTTCATGGGACATACAACCAAAGATGTGCTAAGAGAAAGTTATTGAACATGCAATCAAAAGTTTTAGATAATAGTCACCAAGGTCTTCACACATACAAGGCGTAATAATAATAATGGTGTAGACAACTCCTTGGAATTGAACTCGAAGTTCTGATAAACGTCAGCACGCTCTTTGGAGATGCGGTTAAACTGGTGTAACACCAGTCTGAAAATTCTTTGGGCATCCAATTCAAGGTATGATAATAGAAAACTCTTTGGACTTGACATCAAAAGTGTGAAGGCAGGAAAGTTGTCTTCCTATATATGGTCAAAGCCAGCCATGCCCTAGTTATCAACCACAGGTATGTTAAGACTTTCAGACAAATCTCTCTACGTTCTCCCTAATGTGCTATCAAATTTGAAGACTTGGTTATTAAAACCTGGCTTGGAATCAGGCCATGATTTTGTAGAAAAAAATATGTACAACAATGTAAAAACACGCCCAACAGATGTCTATGAGTCTGCAGCCATATACTCAAAGGTTATCTTCCCCTTTTGACTTTCAGTATTAATGACGATTGAGAGAATTGGCTCACTTTTCAGAGCGAAAAGATTTCCGTCACAGATTAGAACATGCACAATGCACTGTGCTGTGCGTTTCTCCACATTAAGATTCCTGCATGAGAATCATGAGGTATTGTGTGGATTAGATCTCCCGGCCCAGTTGAATAGTGTCGGCCTTTTACTCTCGCGACCACAACCTTTATGCTTTGTACAGCCGTGTTTCTGCGAAGTCGAGATATACTGCGATCGAGGTTTACATTCAGCTTGACTGATCAAACGACCTCGGTTACCTCATTATTAGATCCGGTGCTAATTTAATACGATCAGTATGTCAATATATATGACGTTAAATATTTAATAAATCTTATATGTCCCGCTATACGCTCCGGCCTTGCTGGTGCAATGCCAGTAACTTGAAATGTGGCCTGAATCAATTGAAATTATGAACCACAAACCCAAAACATTCAGTCAATCAAATTGCGCTCACGAAGAGGCAAGGCAACTGATTTTCACTTGCATCTCGGCCAAAACAAAATCCATACTCGTTGACGTGAGGAAGAGCTTCCGATTATATGCTTGAAATGCGAACCTGAATGTTTTGTGTGCATGCAATTCCTTGTTACGATCGAGAATTATGACAGGGCCATACATATGTGTATATGTATATAATAGAGACTGGTCCCAAGCGGGTTAGTGCCGGCAGCTATTAGCGTTTACAATAGACCAGGGTGCTGGTTAACACGCCTCCCGGCCTATACGCAGATCATTATAAACCTTTTTATCTCACATATTTTTCTTCTCTTGCACGAGTGCTCGCTTTGTTCCTACTTAAGATATTAACGATCTGGGCTAATACCCCCTGTCTCGTGGCGTCCATGGTAACTGGGAGTTACCATACAGACCAACCCGCCATATTGGGGACCAACACGACAGCTCGGCCGTGACTCTGGCACTGCGTTCTCAGTCCGGGTGTTTGTCAGAAGTGGGGACGGGCTTGCCGGTACGTGGGGTCGGGGCAGTGATTGTTGACACCTCACACCTGTCAAGATTGTAACAGGTACACTGGTCACTGTGATCCACCGCAGGTACATATCCATAGCTCAGGTAAGCCGACTGTGTCTTGATGGTCTACAACTTATAGAAACGACTATCTCAATAATTTTCCAAACTGGCTTCTTATGTATTTATTTTAGGAAGGGTTGACTTGGAAACTACTTGATTTATCTCAAAGAAAAACTGATTTATTTGATAAGCAGCAAACCATATCACTCAAAATGTAATATGTCTGTACAGTTCTGTTCGTATTACTGGCCACAGCTACATGTAATTCGATCTGACAAAACGATTTCGTGTACAAAACAAATTATCTCAAGTTGAATGTTCAGATTTTCGCCGAAATTGTTTCAGTTGTATCGATATCATGAATATATTTCAGAGTTAAAGCCGGCATCTCTTCGTGAAACGGGCCTCTGAAACCGTTTACCTTTTATTACAGTAGTCTGCATATGTCCATATGTATGTCCTCACTTTTTGGTTGAGCAACAAATATTCTGTATTCACAACCACTGTTGCATAAATAGATTATTGGTACATAATGGTTCCTTGCAAATTCTACTAAACACATTTCACTTGCAATAATCAGCCCAGAAGGTTTATATTGTACAGTTAATAACCCTGAATAATACACCTAATGGAGACTGAATTCTCTGACACCCGACATGTTTTGACGTTTGGCAACTGTTTGTGTGGCCAAACCTTCAACATGTCTAATCCTAATTCAGCGTATTTAACTCAGATCTAATCTAAGTTCCAGTCGTCGTATGTTACCTTCCAATTTCACTGCTTATTTCCGCGGTTTTCTTGGGCCAGTGCTGGTTTATCTTTACAAAGATTTACTTAAAGATAATTAACTACAAAGCTCGTCGGTATACCTCATTTAGTCAATGAATTCGTTGGTAATGGCTGAAAGGAAATAGCTTAGGTTAATATCATAGTTGGGCTCATCTTTCCTTGAATCATTGCCATTTTAATTAATCTACTGGTTTACATTTGTTTCATTCAAATTGTATGTATGGCTATGAGGAATGTTGATGTTTGGAATACGAGCATTGCCAGAGCGCTGGAACATACATACATACATACATACATACATACATACATACATATATGCTTTAATGTGGTTAAAGAAACTCACTTGTGTTGCATCGTTGAGATATAACTCACTGTTGACCTCCTCTGGTAAAACTTCTTGATCTAAATTTTAGATTAAGACCATAGCCTGGCCTCAACTGGACACCCATGCATGGACTGCTTGGTATATTTCCGCATGTCCTTGATTGTCCGTGGCATCTGACCTAAGCATTTAATGCATCCCCAGAGTGACTCTTAAAACCTGCTTATTTATATTAACATCAACATTTACTTGTAGGTTCTGCTTCAAACGTCAGTCCATACTGATCCTATATAGCCATGCATTGTCCTTGTGAACACGCATATAACCCCTAAACATACCGCTGTATTGAAAACGGGATTAATATTCGCCGCATATACTTAGTAATACAGATATCAGAAAACTGTCCATAAAATTACGAGCTGGCTGTAAATTGTGATTAAGGCAACGCTCGTCGTCTTCCACTATACAAATTAAGAGGACTTTATGCGAACTTAACCTTGGCAGGGCTAAAGAATAGCTCACTTAATACCCCAAGCTAACACAGCCGAAAGGTATAGTTATGTCTTGTACACAAATGAGTCCAATATATATAACCCAGGATTACCGGGCTATTTTCCAGTTCACTGATGACGAATAAACCAGTATAAACGCCGTCGCACCAAGCACATTGTGAATTCCTCGCCTTGGTCAATGTCTCCCATTTGGTCGAGTAAACACTGCATGGGCAGATTCTTTTGCCACCTGTATGGACACATTAATGGCCACAGATTATAATCTAATCGTTCGGTTTACTCGTCATTCCAATGACCTGGTTATAAAAATGCATGCAGCTTCCAACGCCACCGGAAATCACACTCAGTTGTAAATCTATAACGTGTGGATGTTTTATAGCGGACTGTCAGCAGCTAACGTTTGCATGGAGGTCGTGTTGACATTTGCCGGCTAACATGTCGATAATGGCACTGAACGCTTCCCCACAACGAAGAGTGTAGCGATCTTCAATAAAATCATAACCTGTTCCATAAGCAGAATTTTATTCTAAATAGTTTGCAGTACATGCATTTTCTTGCGAAGGGAATATTCATATTTATTGAGAATAATGCAATCACAAGAGAAATTAAGTCAAGCTGAACTACATTGTACAGATATACATTTATGACCCGGGATGGATGGATGGGTTGCATGTAATCAGCGATCTAGCCACTATCAATTGTCAGTGTGCTACTGAAGGAACGTAACTTAAGATAAAATACTAGTGTGTTGCAATGTATGGACTTCGAGTATAATTAGGTATACACTAAAACAGTTCAAAGTTTAAGTTTATATTTCACGGTTTTGTAAGGTAACAAGAAATCAGATTGCTAAAACTTTTCAAAACAAGATCATTACCAGGAGCTATACTGCGCGGAAGAAAAGATTTCAGCCTAAATCACAGAGTAGCGCTGCATGCAATCACCCATACAGAAATAAGAATAGTCAACATTTAGCCATGTTAAGGCTGACACGAAGGCAAAGTCTAAGCTAAGGATTGTAAAAAAATTAATTATAGAATGTTCCTGAATGTCACTGGTGGTATCACATGTGTTGTGTTGTTGGGATCTTGTAAACAGTTGAAATTGATTAAATCAATGGAAATATTAAATACATTTATGTTCTTATAGCATACATGATGGCCATATTCTTGCTCATTAGTGCTTTCTGCTCGTGTGAGAATTCATTGTGGGGAGTTCCAAAAAGATATACCATTTCAAATTTTGTACACATAAACATATACTGCGGTTAGTTTCAAGACAGGTATACTGGTTAAAGTTTTGTCAACATAATTCAGGATTGCTATTGACTTAATTATCGTCAATCTGTAGACCGCATATACATGTGTATATACAAATTGCCCCATTGCACACAATTAACAGCCAGCCAGTAGATAACCCCTATAGATGACGATTGCGTTCAAAACGGAAACACCATAAAACGTAACCCTTGGCGGTACAAGCACAGAAGATGTAGTATACTAGATGCCTGTGGTGTTTCGTGTTTTTCAGATCTTATCATGAGTCAGTCTGAAGTGTTTCGCCCCTCTAACGGTCCATTGGTCGTCAGGAGCACGATGGCGGACGGGAACCAGGGACTGGCGGAGATTTCCCGCCCCGCCACACAGAGCGGATACCGGTTCGGTCAGCTCAGCAGAAACTCCTTCTTCACCCGTCACAACCCACATCCCAACAGGGTCAGACATATTAAAGGTGAGACCTGCGAGTTTAAAAACAAGAGCTTTAGAGTTCAAAACCAAGTATAGTTCCTTTGTATACGAATCGGGGATGAATTCTGTTCACCAGCCTACATATATATATACATATAGTTAAAACGCATCAGTCAGTAAATCACTGAATGAATGAATCAATAAGTCTAACAGAATCTATATGAATATACCACATCGTAGCCTGTACCGTTGTTTACAACATACATGACAAACTTTTTTCTAGGTTTGAGAACAGTGCAAATCTTGATATACTGCAGTGATACAGGATTTAGCTGTACACATCACACATCTGTGCTTACCCCATAAACCAATATCTGTGAGCAGGCCTCCACTTGCGTGAATGACGTTGATTTACGATGATTAATTAGTGAAAAAGATTTCCGCACAAAAACCTAAATGATATTACGAAAGACTCAAACGCACTGATGTGAGACAAGACCTGATTTGGTGTCATATAATTAATCTTTAAATGTAGCTATAGTGAAACCAGACGACGTGGACAAAATGTGTGCAGAAAATTAAGACGTCCGTGTAGAAGGGCTTGCACTGAGTTAGACACGCACAGCACTGCACCATTCGACGTTAGAGAACTGCCATATATATACATATATACACATAGACATAGCGTGTATTATTTACATATCAATCTTCACGGGGGTAAAATTCCTGTATAGTATTTCGGTAAATATACTTACCTATGATATTAAACTTACCTGTCAACAGACGAAAACTGGAGTGTGATTAATCAGATTTACTGCAGGCCAAATAGGTCATTTGAAGGATCATTTCACTTAAGTACAAGTTAACACCAGTATAGATGAGTTCGGTCGGAAGACTTAATAAATATAATGAATCGCCATACAGGAAGTGCTTCAGCTATATGATAGACCTATATTTTACAGTGTTTTCTGTAGCGTACTATACCGTGGCCTGAGTCTCATTAAAGAAAGATTTGCTTAGTATTACAATCGGTTCGGTTTCTATAGTATATGTGTCGAGTCAGGTGTCTTCAGCTCGGTGTCCTTGGCTTGGTGTCTTCGGACTGGTGACCTCGGCAGTGAGACAGAAGAGTTTCGGGATTACGGCCCAGGGCTGGCACTGAATCAGCACTTCGTGTGTCATGGCACAGAGATTTCTAGTCTATCAAACTACTTCCATTGTCCAGTTAAGACTGAACGATCCACCCCATTCGCATAAGTTCAAGCATAACAACAGCAAACAATATAACCCTATACCCTCTCTGGTGATGTTGTGTGGACGTGCTTACAAGGTTTATCAGGTGCAAGTCTGCATATAGAAACTGACATCTTCATCGTTTACGCCGTAACCTTATTTACGACCAATAACACACGGCAAAACAGGTATATGCTGAGTCTTTGTAATCAAAGTATCTGAGATTCTGTCTCTTTCGGGCTTACTCCATGTCCTAATATCACCCTGCAAACAGAGATATAGATGTTTCTTCGCCAACACTCTTACTTTTTGGGATCTCGTGTTTCCAGTTCAGGTCATCGATTATCTATAAGAAAAAAATATTGGCTCAATGGTCAGAGTCTTATCGCCTACCGGCTTGTTTCGTGGTTTATTCTATATTCATTTCAGGCTTCCCCGATGTCCCAGAAGTTGACCAATCAACGGCCTAGGTTTCTCCGGCAAAGAAGCTTATTTCTCTATTTCAGGCATGCTCGATCTCTTAATATCTCCACTCAGTGACTTCCTTGTCCACTCGCTGCATGATTTCACAGCTTCTTCTTTCATTTCAGGTTTGCTCGATGTCCCAATATGTTCAGTCAACGACCAAGGTTTCTTCGCCAACCCGCGCTATTCCCTACAGTTTCCGCCAGACAATTACAACGAGAAGAAGTTGAGCAAATCCTGGGATCACCGACTCCCTGTCAACGCTATCAATGTGAACTCTCAGCTCCACCCTATCAACACGATCACAGGTCTGGCTTACTTCACCGGCCTCAGGAACTACCCCTGGAGAGAGAAGGCCATCCCTAAAGTCGGGCTAGGTAAGGCTCTAGAACGTGTCCTATGGATGCGGGGTCAGAATCAAGATCTGTGAAACGAGCTACAGTGTTATTAATGATGTACAGCCTGACAAGTCTAAAACAGTATATGATACATTCACCCTGATACAATTACACACTGAAACAGGGTTTGGAAAATTGCCATCTGAGAATCTATATTTTGCAAGATATTAAAGTTCAAGGGATTTGAATTATAAGTTATCGACGGCTAGATTGAGATAATTTCCAATAGCGTTTATTACAAGGTGTTGAGTATGAGTCTGAACTGATTGAACTTCGGAATGGAGCTGTGGTGTTTCATGTAAATTCTTTAATTTGCTTTCTGATATGGTTGTACTGGTGTTGCTACTTTTGTTTAGCTGACTGCAAGTTGTTTATCTATGCATGGGAAACGTTGTTTCGATATGCGAGATTTTGAAAATTGGTCCCTTGACACCATTATTGACAAATAAGGACTGCCAACATGTAAACATACAAGTTCTTGAACTTGAGATCATCCCCACAAAGGTGAAACATTTGACGCTGAAGCCATCCCTCAGTTTTGAACTCATTCGCCTTTCCAGGCATGGACGTGGTACCCAATATAATTGTGGTGGTTTGTTGTTTGTTTGTGTTCCTTTATTCATTATTTATTTGATTTGTGTTTAAAACCATACTCAAGAATTGGTTTTTCTGTGTGACGGTGGCCATGTTATGGCCGGAGGGAACAGGAGTGCCCGGATACATGTCTTACAGTACAGTATAGAAGTAAAAGACAGGTGGTATAAAATTAAATTGTAAGGTCATAGTGTAATGTCTCCAGTTGCATAATTTAATGAATGTGTTTTTGCGGTTACATAAGTTCCGGTGACTGAGGCCTGGCGGGACGAGCTAAGGACTCTGGCCCAGGCTGCCGGATTCCTGCAGGAGAATAAACAAGAGGGTCCTAATCCTGATCTGGAGAGGAGACCCAAGACCATGTACTCCTCCGAGACTGGCAGGCTTATCCCGCCCCCCTCACGCGCCATGACACGAGGGGGATCCAGGTGGGGGAAAAGGTTCCCATCAGCTCTACAGCATATAGCCGCCGAGCCCGATCCTGAAAACATCGTGAGTCGACGTGATCAGATAAATATTATATGGCTGACATATACAACCCATATTTAATATGATTTAACCCCATAAGATGGGTTGTAAGATCTCTTGTGAGCAATGATTCATATGTCAGAGCTGTTGCTACGCAGTTGGAGCAATTCGTTTCTATATGGGATGACTTTGTGCTTAGCTGAGGCCACGTGCGAGGAATTACACGTTTGGATGTAGACAGTCGTAATGCTTTCGATAGATCTCTCATATTTTACTTGCCGTATCTGTATGTTTCCATATATATATATATATATTTCCTTTGCAGGTGCTGACGATGTTGTGTCAGATTCTACAGACAGACGACATTAATGCTGTCCAGGCCTGGCTCTGCTCGGCTGGGGAGAGAGGTGCGTATACATAACCTGGTAATAATATCCTTCTTTTGAAGTGGTTCTGGAAACAAATATTATCTTGGAATTAGCAATTTTTGCTGACAACAAGAAGTGCGCGTTCTTAATTCCAAGAACCTATGCTTAAACTTAGCAGATGGAATTCCAAACAAATGCCATGTAAGAGGAGGGTCTGAAATCATTCATGAAAAGGTTGTATCATTTTGTACCAGTTACAGGTTACGAACATGAATTAGCTGCGTTACCAATGAGCATTTCATGTACATCGCTTCGAATCTTATCAGTTATTCGAAGCAACTCTGTCCGCAAAATCACACTACAATATAGGACTATAATTTTCGGATATCAGGAAATCGACACGTATTACCCCAGTTGTGATAACCAACTCGAATTAAAAATTTTGTTTCATGCCTAATATTACCGGATCAGTTGTTGGAAATCCCCTGTTTATTTGGTGTTAAAGATATGGCCATTTCCAGCTGTACAGAATATTAAATCCCAAATTTTACTCTCTTCAAAACAGACTGCTTAGCCAAAAACACCTTTATTTCTAAAATCCCTCGTTAGCAACATCCTGACAGCACCATATGCAGAGCCCAGACTGATATTTTCAATAAAAATGTGACTATTTGATTATTGTTTAACAACGAACTGAAGATTTGTTTTCCTGGTTTAAACATTTCCTCTCCGCGATTTGACTGAAATATTGCCGAGTTAATTCATTCGTTCTGTTTGCTTTGGAAATTTCTTGTGCGGCTGTTGATCGCGAATTAACAACCAGAAAAGTTGGGACTACCTTTCTCACCCTTTGTAATTTAATTTTCCTGACCATAATCAAATTAATAAGGTCAGCTGATGACATTATGTCGCAGACAAGGTCGGATTTGATGTTCTTTTTCCAACATTTTAACTCGAGCTAAAAGTAGTCTAACATGATTAATTTTTGTAGAAAAGGGAGTTGTCTTGGACTTGATTCGGTCAGCCACCATGGGAAGAGAGGAATACTACAAACAATACCCTGCCCAGTTCGTCCAGCCCTCCTTGGAGCTCGGCGAGAAACATGCCACCCTGCCCCCGATTGGGGAGAAAAACGGCACGGCTGACGCCGGGATGTTTCAAGACAGCAGCAGCTACAAATGTGACAGGTAAAATTTTGGACTTTTTACCTTTAAGCTTGATGTTTCTCGTTTGCTCTCTGACCTCTTCCTACAAAATATGATCGCTCCTCTTTGGCTTAAAAGAAACGGCATTTTATTGCAATGCTTTGTTTCATTACCTAAATTGGCAAACCGTACTTTCCCCCGAATTGTTCACACAGAATGACTATTTGGAACATTTCAGAGTTTTCACTTTCCTGAATTAACTCATTATATTCTTTAAGTCTTTTCTGTCATCAGTCATTTCACTGGAACTATGTCTATCTGCAAGTAAACCCCTTATTTGTCCCATTCCACAGATTATCTTTAGATGACATGCCCGTGAAGGACACACAGCCCCAATTAAAACATGAACCAGTCGTTGGCAATGATCAAGGTAAGAAAACGCACACTCAAGAAAATAAAATATACAAATACCATGTGCATGGACATTGACGTTTCAACTCAACTAACGATGTCATTTTCCATTTCAAACACAGCACAGCTGTATGCTTCGTTTTCGACAGTAGGCCTACTCAATTGCACTTTGTCCATGTTGAACAGCTATTACGGAACTTTCTAGAAGTATTATTTTTTAGCACTTGTATACGGCTCAGAGACATCGGGTCATATTAACACAATGGTTCATTTTACTCTTTGAGGTTAGCGGTTTGTGAGAACTGCTTTTCCACTACCAGTGAAATAACTAAGTTCCTAAAGCTATTCGGTGTGTGTGTGTTGGAAAGAAAAACTATCACCCTTGACATTAGATCAAAAGTGAACACTACAGCTGATGCTAAAACTGAATACAGAATTCAGTGAATCGTAAACTAACAGACACTTAGTTTGTGGGCCTGTCAATTCCTGTCTTTATTATAGATGTAAGCGCGATGCGGCCACCATCAGCGGACATGTTTCAAAAGCGAGAGTCATCCAAAGTTCAGATGAAAACTCCACCAAAGTCTCCGCTCAAAAAGCGGGACGAGACGCCCGAAGTGCGCCTGCGCTACACGAAGTCTCCGACCAAAGACACTCGCCTTGACAGTGTGGAAACCCAGGGCAGCTGTGACTGGAAGCCGGATACAGCGTCCCCGAGTCTGAACACATTTTAGGCAAGGCGGGAAAACGGCCGGACACTGAAACTTGATTACATGTCAGAAAGTTCCAAATGTATTTCTTTTATCAGTACCAAACCATCTGAATGAGGTGAAATCATCAGAATAACTTTTGACTGTCGTCTTCATTGTCGACTTTGAAGTTGTTACCATAACAAATCTATTGGCTAGAACGGTAGGAAATCGAAGTTTTTGTAGCCACAAAAAGTAAAATCTAAGTGAATTCCAAAATTATTCACTCTGTCAAAAATAATGAAAAGCAAGGGTAAATGAATAATAGTTAGGCAATGTTGGTCATTTTATTAACAATTACACTTTCTTATATAACAAAAGTCTTGGAAACAAAGCTAAGAATGGTGGGCTCATTCAACTGATTTGCTTTTACCAATTAATAACAATACTGGTTTTTCATTTTCTTGTTTCTACCAAAGATTTCACTTTGTCAATTAACAAGCTTTTGTCAGTTCTTTTTCGGTACATTATTTGCTAATGGCTAATTTTACTGAAGAATGAACAATTAGGCATTTAATGACTATTCATTGTTTAACAAGTTTTTTGTCGTTTATGATGCTCTCAAATCACCCAGTGTGAAAATCTACCATTTGTACATAGATAACATGACACATCTGTACATACCACGCTTTCTAATGTTCCCAAGTCAGAGCACAAATACCTGTCATGAGCACTCGCTTGAAAGTATGAGTATTTTTTCACTTTCTCAGTATTACTTTATTGTTTTGTATATGTTTATAAAAATCAAACAGCTCTAAAAGCATTCTGTGATCAAATAAAATTGTATAGTTTAGGATATCTGTAATTTATGCACATTTAAATGTCTTGTCACTTGTAATGACATGTTATGTGTGGATGGGAATAAATGATCTTGAGTATTTTAAGACGTGCTTCTGGTTTCATTGAAGTGAAAGAATGTGCCCTCATGATGCAAGCGTCACCTGCCCAGTGACTCTGGTAATGGATTCATGTTTGAATTTTATGGTGGGCTTTATTGGTCATATTGATAATGTTTGATCTGTGAGTTTTGAATATTACTGTTATATTCACAAATACACAAAAATAAAGTTTACATGAATGGTAGTGTTGGAAAAAACAGGGAGGGAATTCATCAAACACTACTAATATGATCTACGTTTATTTATTTGATTGGTGTTTTGCACCCAGCACAATATTTGACACTAGGTATCTCCATGGGAAAAGATCACAATAGAAAGTAAAGATGGTTTTCAACACTTTAAATTCATGTTTCAGTCCCTTACAGTAATACAGAGATAATGGGATACAGAATACAGTCACCCATTGGCTGCAGTGTGATATAGGCAGGGCTAGACAATCCCAAGCTGAAGTTTAGGTAACTATATTTTATACTGAACCTGCACTTCAGTGTAATCAAGTCTTTAATCCAGTATCTTCTCTCCACTGACAGTCAATCAACATCGATAAAACTACTGTCTGTGCCACTATTTTCCATGTCATGGATCAGAACCACTGTTCTCACTTTTATAGATCCCCATCACTGCTTTCACTGTCCAAGATCAACGTTCTTTCTGTCACAGATCCCCTCCAATGTTCTCTCTGTAATGACCCCCTACACTGTTCCCACTTTCAGAGATTCCCTCCACTGTTCTCATTTTTAGAGATCCTCTCTGCTCTTCTCACTAAGATCCCCTCCACTGTTCTCACTGTCAGAGATCCCCTCTGCTGTTCTTGGTGTAGAAAATCCCCTCCACTATTCTCACTGTCAGAGATCGTCTCCGTTGTTCTCACTGATGAAAATTCCCTGCACTGTTCTCACTGTCAAAGATCTCCTTCCGTGTTCTTAACTACTGGTTGGTTTTTAATTGCCGTTTTAATGTCTTCTCTATCATTTTGTTCAGGAATATGTTTGACATTTTTATCACAATTGATGACATCTTCTGAATATCCACTCACATTGCACTCAGATGGTGTAATGTCCTTTTCTGCTCCTTGTTTTAATGTTTTCCTTTGAGGTATAACTTGATAGAAGGCATTTTCCCAATCCCCTGTCTCTGTGTATCGAAGCAAAATTTCAAACACTGAAAAGAAAAATCAATGGCAATATGCAAATCTAAAGGTTTCATGATCACTTTTCAATGGATACAAAGTGACTACTGGAACATTGGGATATCACAATCTGCCCTGAGGTAGCCACTGAATGGGACACAAGTGGCCATCAGATGCACAAATGGGAATTTAACAATAGAAATTAGCATTGGCTCTCAAAGCACTTAACTTGGTCTCTGTCACATTACTTACTTCAGTCATGTAATATCATGCCCTGTATGTTACACAAAACAACATAACGTAAAATGTTTACAAAACGTAGATCCAGTTTCACAATGTACTCTCAATGTTCCTTCCAAGTAAAATTCCCTCATATCGCTGAACCCTGGCCTATAGTTTGTTTATACATAGACCATTCATTAACTTCAAAATCAGCCTTGTCACAGTGAATGAAATCCTACCACTGGCAATGTATTTATACACTTAGGACTGACTCATTTTTCACCACATATCGTCTCTTTGAGGGGCATTTATAAGTTGACAGAGTAACACCACACAATTTATTAGATAGCAACTCCTGACTTATTAGACTGCAACATTTCGATGTATATACATAATATGTTGTTATCTCAGTACCTACCTCAAAGTATATTAGTTAAACATTTTGGTTGTATCTTCAATCGTTTGACAATGACGTTAGAATGTACATCAAAAATGTTGTTGTCAAATAAACCAGAAGTTGCTATAAATATAAACTGTGCGATGTCACATATCATATGTTTTCACAACAATCCGAAAGAGTGCGAGTAGAACAACACAAGTACTGGGTACATATACGGTGGTTATAGTTACATACCAAAACTTTTGTCTACGGCCTTTGTGGCTCAGTTGGTTAGTGTGCTGGCCCAGCGTAATGAAGCCTCCCACCAATACAGTCACTGTGAATTCCAAGTCCACCTGATGTTGGCTTCCTCTTCAGCCGTATGTAAGAAGGTCTGCCAGCAACCTGCGGATGGTCGTGGGTTTCCCCCGGGGCACTGCCCAGTTTCCTATCACCATAATGATGGCCGCCGTCGTATAAGTGAAATATTCTTGAGGATGGCATAAAATACCAATTAAATACATAAATCAGTCCAAAACTGTTGAGAATGTTTGTCCTGGGGTATAGGGTGGCTTACCATGGTTAACTGTGAGGACCTTCCTGCTGTTAAGTTTGACATAATCCCCTATGGGTAACTGGGCATGGCTGACAGACTTCTCTTCTGCTAGGTGATGACAAAGACCCTGACGACAAAAGAAGTCTCTGTTACACATCGATTTCATGTATTTTTTCAGCATTATTCAATAAGCCATATAGCGGTTTTGAGTTGTGCATAACTGTGCAAGAGTAGAAAGAGTCTTACGGTAGACAAACAAAAGCACATGGTTATTCATGTCTATCTCTTAACATTACAGACTTGGTCAACAGCCCGGCATAGAGCTCAGTTCTACTTTTCTGTCTGTGTTTTCCATTTGAAACAGCCCTAGAGCCCACACATAGTCTCAAATGTCACACAGATACATAAAATGCATGAAATGGGCTGAATTGCGTGTGACTGCCTACCGTTACAATGCCTTCAACACAGCCACGAGTGTCTGTATATCTACTAGCGAAGGGTGTCAGGTCATCCACACTCGAAACAGCTATCTGGCTTATTGGGGTTAAACCCCAAACTGAAAATGTTTCAGTGGTGTGACAACATCCTTCGCCAAATGTTCAGACTTTTATTGCAACCAAACTAGTAAGAACTGCTATCAAGTCTCATGTCATTAGATAGGACTGCCCAGCTGCAGTCTTCCTCTGAAAGACATTTTACCAGCCATTCATTTAGATATCCACCTATCTGACTTGATATCCAATGCACGGTGGAATATGAAAACTACAACACATATTATCTTCATATTATGTAATTATTTAACTATACATAATTTACACTTCACTTCAATATTTCCTGCGGTTATTTCTAATTTCTAAGTCATCTTGGTTCGCTTTGGTTTAGAGCAAAGACGGCTGAGCAGTAGGCTACCTCAAACAACTCCACATAGGAATCAATTGGAGTACAAGATTACGCAGCTTTTCTCTCACCTTTTCATGATTGTGGTCAACCAGACCCCCGACGATGTAGGCTTTGTCAGGTTGCAGTTCTGTTAAAACATTAGGGGAGTCACTGGTCAGGTACACGATTTCTTCTGGTTTAAACACATCCCATAATGGATCATCTCTGAAATGTATCTACAAACATACAACAGTCATAAATGTATTACATTACATTGTGGTTGAACTAATATAAAACAATGAGAATGAACAGATTCAGTTTGCTTTTACCAGGCATGACGTACACTGGATTCAAAAGGAAATCTCTGTAAACATTTAAAATTACTGCCCCTCCCCCTCCCCATCCCCCAACATTGTTTAATATATGTAAATTAACTGACTGGATTTCAACAGTTGCTATGACTGACAGATTCCCTCAAAGCTCACATCCCTGCTAGAGAAATACATCTACATGTACAAAGTGTTCATTATAAGCGCGAAATCATAGACTTGCTGCATATTACTAACCTATGGATATATGTATCTCTTCAACCTCATCTATATCAAGGTAAAAATCATCCATCATTTCCAAAAAAATAGTGTATAAGAGGTCATGATTATTCACATACATGCAACTGTAAAGCTGCAAACACGAGTGATTTCTTTTTACGCACCCTACAGAAGACAAATTTTGACGAAAATGATAAATACATGCAGATACGAGAAGACCTCAGCACCACTAAGCCATGCAGTGATTAAAACTCACATCCCAGTTTTTGTAATCTCCAATCCTGTCCAGCCTCTCTTTGGTTTTTCCATCAGAGCAGCACACATAAAACTGGAAAATGCACAATAAGGAATAAACATGAAATTCAGCAAGCAGAGGTTGTCATCCCCTTTTTTCTCTCTTATATGTCTTATTCTTGAGGAAAATTCCTGGTAAAAAAAAAATTCCTAAAGTTTTTGCATTGTAGTGTTGTTCTTTTGTATACAGTAGAGAGAACTGTTGAAGAATTAACACAGGCACATTCAGAACTGCCTGTCCCCAAGACATTTCACCCACCTGTAGAGGATTAGCAGAGCGTCTGTTGACAGAGTAGCAGTGCTGGACTTGCTTAACAAGCTTCATAGTGTCCTGAAAAGCAAAGAGACAAAGCAGTGTGGCTGTAGATGTTTGTGTAAGCTTATGGTGACAAAGGTCAAAACCAGTACCTTAAAATTACACAAGGAGATGATGACATGAGATTGTGTATGCAATTTCCCAACCTTAACACATTCATGCGGTAAAACACAACAAAATCAAAAGATTACATTCACCATTTTTTTTAACATGTGCACACAGTGTGTTATACAAGAGTGTGTTAAGAACTCTCACTGGCCGGTAAGGTTATGTGCATTCACTTTCACATGTACTGTACAGAGCACATGTACTACTGTCAGAACAACCTTTTGGTTTTACACATAATCTCACCAATAATTCAGTGAGCAGCACTACCTCTATCAATAATCATAAATAGTCATAACCTAATGAGAAGACCAGATACCTTATCATTCATGTACTGGTCAAATGAGCAGTCAATCACGACCCTGATTTTACAAGTAGAATTTTTCATGCTGTTGTCCTTCAGTGATTTCCTCGTTGGACCAAGTGATTCACCTCTGGCTCTGGCTTCTGCTATCTTTCTCTTTCGTTTTTCTTTTTCCTTTTTCCTACAACAGAGGAGGCAACAAGGTATGATACATGAAGCACAATCAATTTGTACACAGCATTCGTCATGTTTTCATTCAATCTCAATGAGTAAAAATCTCCAACAGTTTTTTTCTTTATTTCAATGCCCAATGATACCACAAATCTCAAACGAATCAGAACCAAAATGGTTGTTACACTGAGTGTCAAAGGCCTTTGATCCACTAAATCTCTCACAGCAGGCTACATAACCTCATGTAATACAAAACATTTGTAAATATGTCATCCAACTGAACCGTCAGATTCTCAAGAATAACAACATGTATGTTGCTTAGGCAGATTTTAATCTGTACGCTGCTTGTCAGCGGCTGGTTATAGATCTGTTCTCAGTCAGACAAATCACCATGTTTTCTGTAAGTTATGTGAGTAGCATGAAAACAGTATTGGGCTGTGGTAATTAATGGTTATGAGTCTGAGTGTTACTGTTAGTTGTTGTTAGAGTAAAGATATGAGAGAATAGGGAAAACATAACATTCAGTGAGCTCCTTGTGATAACAAGAAACACTCCTTGAAAAATAAGGCTGTTTTAAAACCAACCTTAGGAAATGGTCAACCAGTGGATCATGCCAGCATCAATGTCATAGGCTGTTTTAGGCAGAAATGATGAATTGATCACTATTCTTTGAAGATACTACATGTACTGGTGCTCGTAAAATACTTTGGCTAGTTTTTTGCAGCACAGAAATGCCACTGACTTATATGAAGTCAGGGAGGCATAAATAGATAATTTATAATCTTACACTACTGACTGTATAGATCTTGACAAGCAGGACACTTAGTGTGACAAGATGCGTAAACAGATCTTTATGGAAATCTGTTTCAGTTAATAGTGGGAATTCATAATGCACTTTATTAACCGAGAAATCTTGACAGTGAAGATTTTAATTTGACCTATCATAACTCCCAAGAAGGCTTCCTCAGTTTAAATGCAATATAACTTTAAGTATACTGCTGAGAAAATCGACCGAGCACGCTTAATTGCTATATCTAAAAGTTTGGTCATTCAACTTAGATACAGTACAAGGACCTTAGAATGACCAAACATTATGGAGCATTTTGGTCCTAGTTGACAGAGTATACTGATACACTAGAAGTGCAACAACAAACTTAATCACACCATCTGAGGTTATTGTTTCCTTCACTCGTGTGCATGTAATTGCTTACACTTGTTTTAAATCATTTCATGTGAGAGGACCATTCGCATTGCGCAAAATAGCTAAGTCACTCAGGCCATATGTTTGCGTGCTCAGTAGGAATCTGACAGCCAGCATTGCTCAGGATCAGCTTTCTTTCTGAAAGCTCCACTTTTACAAATGATCCGAGCTACAGATTGCCAACAGGTGAATGTTGTCAGTAAAGCTGACCAGGTGTTTGCTCTAGCACTTTGTCTTGTTCTTAAGTAAGGTTATTATTACTTTTATTAAACCATTCATCAAGTAGTTTTATTCGGTCGACCCCTACACCAGCTGTCTAAAGTTTACCTTTTTTCGCCTTTTGATTCCAACCACTTTTCTTGCTTTCTTAGTCGTTTTAATTGATTTTTTGACATCGGCTTTCCAGCCGAATTCTCCTCCACCGTCTGACCTTCTGACAAGTGTTCTTCATGCGTAGAATCCATCACAGCCAGACACGGTCGGGTTACTGTTCCAATATGTTGTTGTTGAATCGTTGTGAGTTCAGTGACAGTTGTCAAAACGCCACCCTCTTCGTATGAAAACCATCAAAATAAACCGTTTCTTGACAGTGTAAACTGCAAAGCACTTTGCTCAATTAATAAAAGACATATTCGACCTATGGCCGTTTTAAGGACACAGAATAACATCAAACTGTTACATAAATGTAACCTTGTGTGTGCCACTGGGGGCTGACATATTGAATCTCGTTGTTGGCGAGATTTGTGTCGTCTGCTAAATGTTACAGACTCTCTACAGGCGTTAGATAGATCAATGACTTTATTGTTGGTATTTTAAAGAAACTGACTAGAAGCAGAAGTAACAGATAGAAAATATGATGAATTCGGTTCCTAATTTATACAAAAACTTCAATTAAATACGTGATAGAGTTAAGCGAAAGTTACAGCATGGTGATCGAGTTGTTTACGAATGGTGCATTCCTCCAGAGTGTACTCTCCGCCCGTTTCTTGTGTTTAAGCGACTTGCTTAATTTATAATGAATGACAGTTCAGTGCTATCTTGGGTTGCATTTCGATGCAGGAACGATGGGCTTGAGTGAATTGCCAGGGTGACAGCGACACGATCGGATCAACCATTGGATGGTGGTTGTCTTATCAGGTTACACCAACATCAGTGTGTTCAGGGGTGGACTTTGACAACATGTGGTCGTGGACTTTGTATACTGGCAGCTTAGTGGGCTTCCCTCTGCACATGGGCTGTGGCAGGACTGGAAGTCGTGTTAGTGTGAGCTGGCATTCAGGGGGAAGCACACCGGCCTGCAACCATGGAGCTGATCTGTATAATGCTGCCAACTCTTCTTCTCTTAACTCTCGTGTCCAAGTGTAAGTATTCCAGTGTCACTGTTTTCCTGATAACTCCACTATGTCCTGTTATATGCTCAAGTCAAATGCAGCCTACAGAATATACAAGTACTTCTGTATATTGCAACAAAACTTAATCCTACATATAACTGTCAAAGTTTATGACGGATAAGACCATAGACGTGTGTATTGTATTCAGTGGTAAAGATTGCTGATGTCCACTGTATTCACTAGTTTTATATTTCTAACTGAGGGGATTAATTGGACTTTTTGTAGCCTATATGCTATGGAATTGGTATTTTGCAACACATGCAAGTGCAACATTTATTATATATTTCAATCAATTAATGGAAACTGGGACTTTTCAAGCCTTGATAGTTTAATGTTCCTTGAACACTGTTCAGCACATGAACATTCTTGTGGTTGCAGCATAACTATAACTTTTATAATTAACTCAGATTAAAGGTCACCACTGATCTTACTTGATGGACATACTCTTATACAGGATATACTTGTGTATTATATGAACTTCAACAAGCATTATAGCACGTGAAATCCTTCCTGGTCATTCTTGATTATATTTGTCATTCAATTACTGAATCAGATCTTTTATCTTTGTCATGTAAATTGCCAGATGATTGCAAGTGTCATAGCAATGTGCAGAATAACATTTGTCTGATTTCCCCCAAATGACTCTTTTGTTAAGATATTTTCTAAATCTTAAATGAGTGATGTAGTTATTGAAGGCATGATAATCTATAAATACCAAATGATAAATGATACATTTATTTTCTGCAACATTTTATTAATCACACACACCCAGTCAGAGAGTTTTAACTTCATTTTTCAGGCTATGGTTTGAAGTATGAGCTTGGAAAGTCGTACAAATATGGCTATGAGACAGCTGTTGTGTTCAACCAGTATTCCAACCAACAGTCTAAAAGTAAAGATGCTGGATTCTACATTTCAACAGAAATTGAGGTTGAGTTGATATTTCAGGATAGTGATGTTCAGCTATACAAGCTTAAGGTATGTCTTCATGCGTGTTAACAAGTGGCAGTTAATGTGTATTTCTGTGAAACTATGAGTATAGATAAATGTGCGTGATGAGGAGGATATAATGCATATATATGTATCTAATGCTATCTTACTCAATCTGGGAAAGTGGGATTGCATCATAAAATGTTATCAAATTTTGTCCTCAGATCATATGATAATTTGACATTATGCTTGTAGATGCCATGCTAGTAAGCCTTATGGCGTTATATGCTAGACAACATCTTTTGTACAAAAAGTTACGAGGAATATGACCCACAAAGTTTTGAGAAAGTGCCGGTCTCGTACATGTAGTTAAGGTGCTTTCAGTCATTACCTAGCGAAAAACTAGTGTTCATTTCCTTACTTGGACAGGAATTTTTGACATACCCCTGCTTCTGTTGTAATTGAGGTCTTTGTGGCATTAAGCAGTTAATGTTGACGCATGTGGTCTTAGATGAAGGTTACCAAAGATCACTTGCTTTTCACCAATATGACATACATGTATTGTAATGCAGCAGGTTTGAAAGGTTGCCAGTAACTTGCCAAGGACCTTTGGTTTACTCCAGTGTATCTGGTGTCCGGCATCCTTGAAGCATATAAATAGTACAAGTGAAAAATTTGAAAAAAAAAATGAATACATAAATACCTGCTGGTACAATTACTTTATTGTCCTGAGAAAATTACTTTAAATCTGTTACTGACATGTACATTAAACTGGTAATTCACAGGTAACATCTGCTAAAGTCATCAGTGTTTTGAAGCCTGAATTGGAAAGAAAATTACAGAGTTTACTGAAGTATCCTATCCTGTTTGAAGTTTCTGAGAATTTTGTGGAGAAAGTGCACACAGCAGATCAAGATTCAATTTTTGCGACCAATTTTAAAAAGGGAATTGTCAGCCTGTTCCAGATAGACACAAATGGAGGATCTCGACCTGAGGTTAGTGTTTAATTTAAACACAACTGTTTTGACACAACTGGCATGTTTAAGCTGCTTATAACTTACATGTTTAACAACTGGTAATATGAAACTGACAAGTTTAGTCTCCTGTCCTTGCACACTTATTTTACCGTCGCACAGGCATGATTATTCTGTATGCTAGAGTATTAAATTATAGGATTCACTGTTTCCAGTGGCTTCTCCATTAAATAGTTGTCTAGTGGTACTGGAATGTATTGAAAAAAAAAACATATATCATATATTTTAAACATATGTTTCTTTGCACTGTTGTCTTTGAAAATTATTCTCAGATTTATGAGAAAGTATATTGTAGAATCAAGATTTATTCTAATTATCTTGCAGTACTTGTAGGTATGTAGGCCTACAACATAGTTGTAAACCTACGGAGATATTTAATGGTAATGAAAAATCATAGCAACATCTAACAGTGCCAAAATCATAGCAAGTGGCTGTCATTTATGTGAAGTATTCTGGAGTATGGTGTTAAACACCACACAATCATTAGTCTGGCTGAACCACGTGACTGTAGCGTCATGTCAGGAAGTTTCTCAATTATCCAAAGGGTTGTGGTGGTTTTCTCTGGTTTTGTGTGGTTTTCCCACCCCTAAACTTGACAGCCATCACGAAACTGAATAAATAAGTTAAATGTGTGTGAATTGGTTTCAGATTGATGTCTCTGGGGAGTGTACAGCCTCCTATGTTGTAGCAGGAAATGTAGTGACCAAGTCATTGATTGATTGTGGCAGTCTGGAACTTTCTGGACAGCTCCGTCGTTCAAACCAGGTTTGTCCCCATTTTAAGGCTTTGGAAGCAATGATTGTCTACAGTGACCAACCAACAAATATTAATTATCATTTAAAGATATTCACTTAACAAAGGTAGTTACACACCTTATTAAATAAGAAACAAATTTACAACCATATTTTTTTCTGGTTTCACCCAATTTCCCTAAATTTGTGTGCTCATCACTCAATGTAAATTTGTGAGTTTGCCTGTGATATCAACATGAGTTTGTTTCTATAATCAGTATGACTTTGTTTTAGTAATCAATATCAGTTTTATTGGTGTCTTTCAGCTGCTGGGTGTTACAGTGAAACCTGAGACCAAATATACATATGACATTAGTGATGGGTTGATTAACACAGCCATTGGTCGCAACAAGATCTCAGCTGTGGTTAATATGAGACCAGACCTAAACATTGCTGTCATTCAGAGGTAAGTTTTTCAGGAGATGATAGAACTGATACTCCCTAATGGTAACTGGAAAGACATCTTCATTTTCAGATTCAACCATTGAAGGAAGAGGCAACAAATAATGAACATTACTGTTACAAGTCACAAAAGCTGCTTTATTTTTGTTATCCAAGTGCAAAACGTTCACATCATTGTTCTTTTGTATAAAACATTAAAAAATTTGTCTGTCTAGGTGGTATTGCAAAAACAGCCATATTCAGGACTATGGTCAGTGAGTATGACCACTATTCTGTGCAAACTCCTCACAGCGCTATTTTGCAAATATATCTGTGGCATTTTGGCAAAAATATCAAACTTTCATATTTCCTTACAAACACCTCAGGACTTGAGGGGAAAACATAATACATCATACCATTGTAAGCACAAGAGGGGTTACAGGCGATAACAAAAAAGGTCAGATTTTATGAAATCCTACCTGAAAGCATAAAACTTTATTCCTTTCCTGTCAGCCTCGTACACTGGATACGTCCAAAGAGGTCATGTAATATTGATTTTTTTGGCATTAAACTTGATATGTTGTGACACAGGATGTTTGACAACTACCTGTTCAACCTTTATTCTGACAAGTCCAAGTGTCGTAAGGAACATTGTCGGTTATTGTCTGCAGGAGAATCTTGCATGCTTTGTTCTTTTTGAGCTAGAGACTGGTTTATGCTTCCTGGGTTAAACATTTTACCGATGTGATAGAATGTTATTTTAAAGACAGCCAAAAAGTGAAAAACTTAAAAATTTAACATTAATCAAATGAAGTAAGTTCAATGTCAAATGTCTACTGCTGAATATTAATTTGTGTTCCTGTCATTAGTTAGAAATCACTAAAAATCAACTGGGGTATTAACATTTGTTCGCATTGAAAAAAGAGACTATCGTGCGTCCTATACGTCACCAACTTTTCAAGGTTTTGATTGGCTAATGGTGACACGCCCTTGAACAATGGCTGCGTTGAAATGGAAGGTGTGTTTTCTATATAACACGTAACTTTAAATATGTTTTTCTAGCAACAGACATGACAGAAAAATTTGAATTTTATATTATTAATAAGGAAAAGTCTTGGGTTTTCTTTTAATATCATGTATTATTGATTTGCTGCCTCTTCCTTTAAGTAACTCTGTTTTTGGCTTTACAGTGCATTATCCAGTAAGCTGAAGTGTAGGTCTTTACAGAAACATGGAACTACATTCATTTATAAATGTCAAGGTCTTCTCCTAACCATTATTATTATAAAAGCTGAATAACCCTGAACTTTATAGACATATGACCCTTTTGACAACATATGTTTATTTCTAATTGTTACACTGAGCTAATGTCATTGTGGCAATCAAGTAATTCCACAGCTATGTGCCTCCCTACATTTTTTCAAAAATTTTTTACTATTTTTCTTAATGTAATGTGTTTTTTTTTAATTTTAGAGCAAATTATACGGCCATGTACATGTAGTACACAGCAGGAAAGACTTCATGCTCAACATTACACTTAATTATGCATACATTCACTTTGCCTACTTTTTTTTGGTTATTACTTACTTTTACAGTAGGGATGACTGTATCTGAACACAAAATGCATCCGTGATGATGTTTGTGGGTTGTTAACGCTGTGTATTTTGAATAACAAATGGATGAAATTAAACTTACTGAGAAAGAGAGTGCAGATTTTCTGTTGCTTTTTACTTAGACAGGAGATGAAACTACGTCATACTACAGTAAGTTCTAGCTCCCTTAAAGCCAGCAGTACAGAAGAAGCAGTGGAGAAACTTGCTTCAGGTATGTTTTAGTGAACAGTGTGTTGACTTTAAGCTAGTTTCAGTTTCAGCTATTCCTTGCTCATTTGTTCTTGATAGTAATACGGAATACTATGGTATTGGACTGTAGGCTAGTTCACCTGCATTTTGAATCAGGAAGTTTGTTGGGTACCTGGTGATTGGCACCGCTTAACAGGAAATGCTTCTGTTTCCTTTACTGAGATACTTGTACTTGACTGTTGTCATGCATGTATATGTGAAAATTCTGAAATAAGATGTCCAACACAAGTAAAATGGAATAAGTACATAAAGTGAGTAAAGATTTAAGATAAAATGCTGTTTGTATTGGTTTGAGAAATCCTCCTCTGTTATGCACACAGGCAAATAACAAAAGTTTTCACAGTCTTGTCAATGCAAACAAATTCACAGTATATACAGTACATGTACTTCTCATCTTTTATCACATTTTGTACTTAAGATATTCATGGCTTATTATTATCCTTTTAAGCATTCCATTTATTACATTTTTCTTTGCATCAGAGTTAGGATACAGCTTTGGTATGGACATGTTGCCCAGTATTCAAGAAGTTCAGCAGTGCTCCGAAAACTGTTTTTCAGTGAGTTTCAGAGTAAACCTTTTGTGACTATGAAGTAACATTTCAGAATACTAAAAGTTATTAACATCAAGAGTGGCTGTAAAGTTTATGTAAGATACATACATTATGTATGGTATTGTCCAAACTCTGTCATGTATGAAATCCAGGTCAGTGGGAATTAATATGAAACAATTATAACTTGCTGCCCAATTCGGATAGAGGGTCGCTCAGACGTGACCAGCTCTTGACAAGTGACGTTACAAATAATGAATTCAGCTACAGCTGGTTCGCGTGCGACATCAAGTTTTGAGGTTTGTCAGGTATGTAGTATAGGTGAGATGGTTTTCTCCAAACCTGGTTTATTTCCCTTATTAAGCTGACCACTGCCATATAAATAGATTATTCTCCATTAAGTAATAAATAATCCACTTATAGAATTTAAAACCTGACTGATCAGTCTAAGCAGTCATGAGAAATTGTAAATGTTGAGTACTTTATGATTTTAGCCAGCATCTCTAGTTTCAAAGAACAAAGACGTTTTGACAGCAGAGAAGATGGCCACAAAGGAGTCAGCCAAAGCCTTTCTGGACCTTGTAAGGAGTTTCAGAAATGTTGGGAAAAGTACTTTGGAAGAGGTGTTTACTGGAAGAGACAGCTACTACATTGTGTAAGGTCACATGGTTTTCATGTAATATATATACCATCTCTACATTGCTCCCCATGTTACAAATAGTTTTTACCCATTCGTCAATTTGGGCCAGAGTAATGCCATCATCAGGTCAGTCACCTTTTGCAGGTCAGAGTTCGTTTTTGGCTGGCCTGTTTATGTGCACACATTGAGCACAATTCACCCTATTTTGAAGAGTTCAAAGAGGTGAACACAATTGTATGGGATAATTATATTATCTGTTGATTTATCCCAGGGTTTATGTTAAAGAGTTGCAGGGTCATGTGCATATTAAAAGTGTCCATATGTTAGTTAAGGGTGTTGTATGCCTTTGGTTGATCTTTGCTGACACTGTGCCACATTTCCCTATGTTTAAACCAAAGTGAACCACTAGCCTTTGGCAAGGAACTGCTGAACTTTGCCACATGCAAGACACAGATTTTCTCTCAGTGAGAGAGCAGACATGACAACCAAACCAATGACAGACATGCAAGCATCTTAACTGTGCGGTCACAAACCATTCCATAGTAGAAAACTTGAGTATACTGCATCATCTGACAGAAAAACTGTAGGGAAGAACAGTTTTTTTTTCTGAGATGAAGCGGCCTGTGTAAGTGATTGTCAGAAATCTTTTGCTGGAAATCTTTGACTGTATTGATCCATCATCCCATCCAGAGTGGCTGATGGTTATGTATATCTTGATGGGCATAAGTGTATTTATTTCAGCCACATTTATAACCCTGTCAACATCCAGACAGTGGAAATCCATGTTTAGCTCCTTGATGTAGCTGAGGATGGCTGCTGTAGTGAATATCTTCTGGCAAGTTGTGTCTGTTCTGTTGTTTTGATGACTTTTAGTTCAAAACCTTGTTCCATTTCCTGCCTGTAGATTGACAGAATGTGATAAATACACAGCCAGGTAAACTATTGATTCTATGTTTCAGATCTCAGCTGATAGATGTAGGAGTGGCAGCTCAGACAGAGTCTTCTCAGCAGGCGTTAATGGACCTGCTCAACTTTGAGGAGGACTACAGCATTGAATACCCAGAGAGGTATCTTCTGGCTGCTGCCTTCACCAGCCACCCCTCAGAGAATATCATCAACAATCTCATGGTGGGTCTTCAGAGCAATCAGATCATAATGGAATTATAAAATAGTCATCTAAACTTTGCTTCAAAGTTTTTTTTCTGTAACTTGAACCCTAGATCAGCTGATCAAGCTTTTCAGGGAATGATACATTTACGTAAATACAGGATATGTCGGGAAAAGTCCATGCATCAAATTGCAAGTCTGGTACATAAACACACCCATGTAGCACATATGTAAAAAGTGTTATCACAAGGTCTCACTGGTGCTAGACTAAGTTTTATTCAGGTTGCCAAAGCACTTACCCCATCAAGTTTGTTAGGTACCAGGCAACCTGCAGTGGTTTCCATAGTTTTCACTCTTTTTTCTCCACCCACATATCTCATTGCTGCAAAAATTGTTTAAAACAACATGATGGTCAAATATTTATTTATTTATTTGATTGGTGTTTTATGCTGTACTCAAGAATATTTCACTAATATAAAGGAGGCCAGCACTATGGTGGGAGGAAACCAAGACTGTCAAATAAAAATATTTTAAAAAAATAATAGAAATAGAAAACAGAATGGCTGTTGACATTATTAAAAATTTCATTTGATCTATTAAAACATATAAATATGGCTTATTTTATAAGGTTATATATATGCTATAAGGTAACATTCAATAAGATAACTATTATTACATTTATCTTGATGCTTCTGTCTGTTCAAAAAAATCTGAATACACGTAAATTACTTTACATTTGTCTTTGTTATGGTTGTACCTTAAATGTGTGAATGATTTATGTATCTCAGAGTCTGATGAAGAACAAGTTACCCAGTGCTGAGTTGAGACAGTCTGTGGCTTTGTCATTGGGAGCTGTCATCCATACATTCTGTGCTGAGGAGAAGAACCTCCAGTCACCAGTGAGTTTTTTATAAATGACTTTGCTCTTTACCAGTTTTTTTACATAAACAACCTACATCAAATAGTTTGGTTGGCTTCTGGGACTTGATAATAATTATGATAAAATTTTGAACAAGGAGAAAAAATACTCAGTTCCTGTAACTTCAGACAACATTGATATTGATCAGAGTTTTCCTGTAATCAACCTCATGACATAGAACAAAGAATGCCTAACCAAAGTACACATCCATTTTGCCCTAGTAATGAGATCAAAAATTGTCCCAAGCAAGTATGGATATTAACTCCAAGGGCTTGCAAATTAATTTGACAGTATAGTTAAACTTTGTACAATATTTGACTCTCAAGTCAACGCATCAAGATAATCCAGAAGATCAATTTAATCCCGTTCAGTCATTTTGCTCTATTCTGTATCAACTACACAATGGTACTGACCCTTACTCTGTCATTAGGGGATGATGTACTATGACATCACATCATAAAATGGACATCACTGTGTTAGTACATCTTAAGATGTTTGCATTAATCAGGAGAGTGTATCTGTGTACTTCAACATGTAGGTAATACAGGAGTACCAGAAGACAGTGAGCGACCAGCTAGCAGGCTGTACTGGGGAGGAGGAGGAGGACTGTCAGCTGATGTACCTTCGGTCCCTAGGTAATGCTGGTCTCCTTGAAACCTTGCCCTTGCTGACAAACTACGCAGAGAAAGGCAGGACACCCACAGTGTCTGTAGCCGCTCTCGAGGCCCTCAGGAGACTCTCGCATGACAAGATCAGTGCTCAGGTAACCTCAACTGTTTATAACATAGTGTCTGTAGTGTTGCTATAGATGAAAACAAGCTGATCCATCCTTGTAGGCTATATTCATTTGTTAATGGAAGAATACTGTGTTAAGCTATGTGTGCACTAGAAGATCATGTGGGTTCAAGACGAGCTCATGCTGGCTTCCTCTCCGGCCGTACGTGGGAAGGTCTGCCAGCTATGTGTGGATGGCCGTGGGTTTCCCCTGTTCTCAGCCCAGTTTCCACCCACCATACAGCTGGCCGCATTATATTCTTGAGTACGGCGTAAAACACCAATCAAATAAATAAATAAATAAATAGATCATGTGGATGTGGATTTCCTCCCCTTCTCTCTCTGTGTGTGGAGAAATTGATTAAAAGCTCTTATCATGATCTTGAGTTTGACATTTGAGTAAATGGCATGAAATAATAAGTAATCAACCTATTTCCCAGTCCCAGTTATGTATACAAAAGATTGTGATTTAGAAACGATGTACATGGAACAAAACAGTGAGTGTATTTGCCACCCATTGTCATCTATGCCCAGCAGTTTATACAAACATTGAGGTATGGTAATGTTTGCTGTTACAGGTGAAACCTATTGTAAGTCAGATATTTCATGAGACCCATCGTCAGTATGACATCTCTGTGAGAAGCACTGCCTTAGAGGTCCTGCTGAAGCTGCGCCCTACCCCTCAGGAACTGGAGAGCATGATTTCCCTGTGCACACCTCCTGTGGCAGATGTGGAGTTCTCCACCTATATCCTGGAGAAACTGCAGGACACAGCCAAGTCAGACAATTTCATCAAGTAAGTCTTACCTCTTTCATCTTTATGTCAATGAAACAGGTTTAACTGCTTGTTTTTCGTCTGGTGGGCAGCATGGTTAACACACTAACTCAAAATCACAGTGGTTGGATGAAATCCTTTCACGTGTAGAATTTATGTGTATCCCTAGTTGGAACACAAACAACTTTCTGTATTCCTTGCTGGCTCAGATGGTTAAAGCACTGGCTTTCACCAGTGATCAGACCATTGATCAACGAGGCTTTAACCCAGGAGTTTTGTCAGCTACCTGACAGAGGTCCATAGTCCACTCTTAGCACCCCAGTTACCACAACCTAATAACCTCACTGCCAGGGCCTGCTTGCATGAAGCCCTCCGAAAGTTACAAGCACACAGAGTGGGGTAATGCCCACAGGGCTGGTTGTCATGCTCGTAACGTTAAGAGGGCATCATGCAAGAGGGACCAGGTCTGGTCTGCCAGGTGAGGGTACACTGTGGTAGGGGGTGGGAGGGTATATCAGATATTCTCACAGGATCTTCTGCACAGTTTTAGATGCAAATGAATGCCATGAAATACCATATTTGGAGCTGAAACATACATTTTTCCAGTGGGATATCATCCTACCTTCCAAACAAAGCTCAAAACACATTTCTACAGTCAACAGAACTCTCAGACTCGGGAAACATGAGCACTGCTGTCATGGATAAAATTTTAGGTCATTAAGGGTAAGGAAACTAGCTATGTGGTAACTAAGTGTTAACCAGGTTTTCAGCCTTCCACAGTTAAATTATGTTATAAAGTTAATGTGGTAAGTTACAAATGTTAGTAAAAATATGATTTATATTTCAGATATGCCCTAAGTGAAGCTCTTAGAAATGTAAAACTTCATAACTACAACACCTTTGCACAGAAGGGTCTTTCCAGTGCTGTAAGCAGTTACCTAGCAGGTAAGCAGTTTATTGGAAGTGGGATGAAGAACTTCATTATTTAGACTTTGGCAAGTCTATTGAACAGTGGTTGTGTCAGAATGCTAGTAGCCATCAGACATAGAGATTGCTGTACCCATTAATTGTATACAGACATGGACCTATACGATGATTTAAATATGTTTGTCAACTTATTATTCTATTAATTGAAAGCAATAATGGAGTCCTCTACTCCATATGACTCCATATGTAATCATCTGTTTTACCTTGAATAGCGTAGGTCCTACATTTGTTTACATACCAGTAGTATTCATTCAAACTTTGGAGAATTTGATATAAAGTGAATGTATGACATACATGAAAGCTGATGTTTGTGTGAATCATTCCAGTCAAACCAGCTCAAAACATCGTATATGGACGGTACATGGCTAATATCAAATCTTGTCAAATTCTGGACGAATGTCTTCAGTGAAACCAGCTATAAATGTCACAAACATATATGAACTATAGAAGAGTATAAGCATCATGTCTGATTTTGTGTGATTGTTTTGCAGTAACTCCAGCCCTAAACGCCACATATGGACTATACATGGCTAACAGTAAATCTGGCCTCATGAAGCAGAGCTCTATGCAAGTCAATGCAGAAGGAAAGGATTTCTCCTACCCTCTGTTAAACGTAAGGTGTCTTCTATGCAAAGAAATTGGAAGTATCCTAGTTGTATAGGATTTTGTCAATACATTTTTTTGTAAAAAATCATGTTTTATCATCATATTTATTATGATAATAAAATTTATATTTCTGAATAACTTAAATATTTCATACATTTAGATTTTTTTCATAATAGTCTTATCATATATGTAAAAGATGTTTTGTATTATTGACATGGAAATGGCTATGCCAGTCTTCTGGAAGTTCATGAGGTTCAGACGTCTTTAATGAGCATCCTTGTCTGAGTGCCTGGCTGTATTTCTGTGACCATCTTGTCACGGTCATATCATATTTACAGTATTAGAGCATTGTAGGTCCTAGCTGTCCTCATACTTTATATCCATCTTTCCCAGCTTCAGTTCTGTGTTTGGTTTCACTTTCAGTTTGGCCTGTATGCTGATGGTATTGAGGCTCTGTTAGCAGATGATGAGGGGTCAGAACAAGATGAGGGTGTAGAGGCCACGGCTGGCATGTCCCTCACCATCATGGATGTTCTGCTTAGGCCTATAGAGTTTTTCAGAGGCTCATCAGGTCTAATGTCAGCTGTCTGGAATGCACCCAGTGAACCTGTCTCAGCTCTACAGGTAAACATTGTTCATTACTCATGTTGTGTTCAAGTGTTGGCATGATACGGTTCTTTGTCTTACCACAAATAGTGATTTATAGCATTAGAGCTTGACTGCAGCCTCGAAGAGTGTAGCGTACAGGTTGAAGTTTTATATCTGGACTTAAAAAAATCTGTTAGGTAGTCAGGCAAATTCAAAGAAAAGCACTTCTGGATGTTTTCTTTGCGGAAAAAAGAGTAATTCATGTACATGTATTACTCTTTTACACAACTGCTCAAAATGCTATTTTTGTACGCAACATTTTAGAAAATATTATTTGTATAATATTACAAAGAAATGTGCAAATGTACATGTATTTTCAGGCAAACTTTCTGCTGCAAGACCACTCTGAGCGGCTGCACCTGTCTAATGGTCTGGTGGTGGACTTACAGGTGCTGGGGGCAGCCTCTGTGGACCTCTCCGGATCCATCAGCATTAGTCTGTGGAGCAGGAACTCTCACTCAGACGTCATCAACAGGTCTGCGTACATACTCTTGAAGAGTTTAGTTCATGATGTCAATATAATAGATCAGTTCAGCTGATCTGTATGACTGGAACAGTTAGTGTTCCCTGTACAAAAAAAAGACCATCTGAATACTCAGAATGGTGTGAAAAAAATGTGTGCTTTTCAAATGGATTTATTTATTTATTTATTTCACTGGTGTTTTTGCAAATTAATGTTTATATAAATTTATCATTGTGTTTAATTTGACATATATATGTCATGTGATTTTCATGTGATATCCTGGCCTATAGTGTATGCACCATATGAGATGTTGCTGACTCATTATAGTATAACTGCCTCCTGGAGTATACACTATGGCTTGGAAATGATTAAGTAGCGGATTACTGAATTATTACATAACGTTGACTAATGGTTGTGATTGCCTAACTGTTTCAGTGGGGCCTTGCTGATTGAGGGCAGCATGAAGCTGGAGTCTGAAGAGTTAACTGGGGGAATGACATTCTCAGCTGAGGGAGCATCCAGTATACACTTTAACACAGATGTAGACTTTTACGAGATGCCTTTAAAAATGTGTCTGCAGATGAGCAGACCCTCATTGCTTTTTAGGTAAAGCTCTGTTAGAGTTCTCAAATGATTCTACATAATCTGAGTAATCTTATGTTGTCACATAGCGTATAAGTTACACTTGTCGATGGCATGGTCAACAAACAAAAAACTAGGCGGTACACTGATATCCGTTGCTGTCATTGCTCATCATCAGAGTGGTGAGTGTGGTTCTACAACCTACCTAGCACAAGGATTTACTTTAGGAACACATGTGTGCATGCAGATTTAAAGCAACATGAAAGCAGCTGAACATGTATCTGATTTGAATAATTGCAAAATGCAACTTGTCTGTTAGGTACACATTTTATATGTTCAGGGAATTTAGGTACCTTTTTCTGCAAACTATGTACTATTCCATTTTAAAAACATTGAACATTAGATTAGAAAAAATGTTGCTTTCATTAATTCTTGCAAGGATTTTTATTAGTTTTATTTAAAATCTAATTCCTCTTATCTTTCAGTCAAAAATATAGAAAATTTGAGAAGCATAAGGCTTTGAGGAAAACCTTGAGTGTAAAAAGGGAGAAGAGAGTGCCTGTGAATGAAGCCTCCTTTGTTTTACATGAGTACAATTCTAGACAGTGCCGGGTGTTGATAGGTGATGAGTGAAAGCAAGGAGGAAACTTAGATCAGGTAAGTTTGCACGCTTTAGGAATGTGAGATACTGGAACCATTCTCATTTATGTATGCAATTGTTGTTGAATACAACATTTAGGAATTTTTCATGTGTATGAGGATAGTCAGTTTAATGGATTGAGGAAGGCTGGAATGCACAGGGTGACCCTCCATCTTGAGGCTAATTAGTGACAAACTTTCCATCTTGAGCAAGAAGGTGATATTCGTGGAAGACGAAGTTGTCTTCAAGAATCTTTGAACTGCTCATTTGGCTCCATGGGATACAGAAAATGTGTTATACGGTCATTAGATGCAAATTTTTTTTGCATAATATGCATGTTAATCATTAGCCAAGTCAGTGTTAAGCCATATTTACTTCCCAAGCAGGGTCACTTTCCAGTGAGAGTTATTTCCCTTGCATAACCCAGGTTATGTTTGCAAGGGGTGGAGCATAATATGTATATGAGGGTTGTGGGTGTGGTTATGGTCTAATGGGTGTGTCCTTCAGCAGATATATATATGACATTTGCCCTGATACATCACTCTAACTAAAGTTGCTGACTTTAGTAACTTTGTTGTACAAGGTTCACTCTTTGATGTGTCGTAAGTACAGGAAGGGACTTCAGACAAATTGAAGATGGCAGGAAAGCGTGGGTGCTTTATGAAAACTACATCATCCAAATGTGTGGACACTCTAGCTATCCTTAGTGATATAAGGCTGCCTGGAAGCAAACTGGGCTCTATTGTGGGCATACATGGCACCAACAATGTTCATGAGTTTATAACTTGTGGTGTAAGTTCATGAAATGGCAGTCTGGGAGGTGTTTGAGTGTAGCTTTTGAGTTAGATCCCCATGTTGATGGGGATGATTGCGGTATACAGGGGCTGGACAGCTAATCTCATCAGTATTTAGGTTAAGTTATGATGTTTGGTAATATGAAACCGCTCAGCTAAAACCATGGATGCTGAGATAAAGTTATTTTATTAGTGTATAGTGACCCAGATTGAAGACATATGCCTGGTGACTGGTGGCAAGCCAAAGAGATGTCCTTCTGGGACCAAACAGCACCAGGCTCTTTACTGGTGACAAACCCAAGATAAGATGGATGGGAGCCTTGAAGAGCCCCTGCACCCACTGGTTAAATGTCACTTTTGTTTTGGTCTCAGAACCATGACTCCAGGTCACAGGAATTAATTGCTGGTACACTGTGGGGTTAAAAGGTCTGCTTAATTTAATGATCTTCTTGCCTGAAGAAAGTGATGGAGAATTCTCTAGGGGGAAGTTTACATGTGTGCGCCACATGATGATGGACAGTGATGTTTGGTTAGCAGTACTTAGAAAAGATACATATATAACTTCATGGCAGATTGTCTCCATGCAGCCTACCTAGTACACTGCCACCCCATGTAATAAAACAAGTTGAAGGGGGAAAGCTTAGCCAAACTTCGGCCACCGCTTGATATGGTGTGTTATAAAGTTGTGGGCTGAGTTGCCTGTAAGGATAAATGATGAGATATTTAAGACAGGGTTGAATTGTGCTCCAGACCAAGGCTCCCAGATAAAGTGCAGGGCCTCTGAGGCTCAGCTATAAGGTTTGAACTTGCCAAAACAATCTGATAAGCGGGCTGTGTTTAGTGTGTATTTTACACAAGGCAGATTGAGGCTGATTGTGTAGCAGGCAGGGGTGGGTCAGGGGTATTAATAGAGCCCCATCAATGCAGCCATTCATATAGAGATAGGCCCAATATCCTCCCTCTGAACTTGTTGGGTATGTCCTGTGTAGATAAAACAACAAGGGTCTGCTAAGTAACTTGATTAACAGGCTTTTATCTGTTTCGCCACATGGACTTCATCAACTGCCCTTAGGGTTTGAGCTCAATGGGTACTTATCCACATTGGTGAAAATGTGAACACACTCACACTACAACTTTTTGTGTGTTATAGTGGTGCAAAGTTTCTCACACAGTTAATACTTTCTGTTTTCCTCTGCCATTCCAGTGAGTATTGTTGTCTTAAAACAGCAGTTCAAGTTGAATTTTGTAATGTCGGTGAACATTGACATCACACAAGGCACTGGTTGACATACTAGTGGAATGATCCATACATTTGTCATTTACTTGGTCACAGCTTTGGTATTTTGAAATAAAAATATTATATATGTGTCAGTTTATGCCAGGGAGACTATAAATGAAATCTTTTAGTTTCCAACAAGTTGTTTTTGGATCTGAAATTCAGGCATGCATGTTGTATTGGGAAATGTTGTAAACAACTGTATGTGGTATCTGAAATTCTGAACTCCTTTTTCCATATAAAATGGGAGAATAATCTTTTTTGGACGCTGCCATTGTAAAACTACAACTAAGCTAACTGTTCTCAATGAAAACAAGCAAGTCTTCATATACCAATGTAGGTAACTATGAGAACACAGTGTTATGATAGTGGATTCAGATCATGTGCCATGTCATAGGAGGTGAGTAAGACACCACCCATGAGCAGCTCAGTTCATTGGCCAATGTTGGCTTCAGCATTTTGACAGAATGAGTAAGCCATAAGCCATTCCTGATAAAAGTTTTAGGGTCAATTTAGTTTACAATCTAGCCTGGGCATGGTTGTCCATGATAAGCCCAGGCTGAACCGAAACAGGCCTGGCTTCTCTGACTCCAAAATGTCAGATTTATGGCCGCTTGTGTTTTCCTTGGGAGATGTGAACCAAGACACTTTCAGGGATAAGGAAGTAACAGGCAGGTCAGGGGGGTGGGGGAGTTGGTTAAAAATCTGGCCTCCTCAGGAACAGAGAACAAGAGGGGTAGAGGTGAGGGACTGGTCGGCACTCACAGCAAACTGAGCACACTCTGAGTCTACAGTTCAGACCCTTGGGTTTCCATGGTAACTAGTTTGGCAGATGGAGGGGATGTGTTGCTAAGTCTGTAAGTCCCGAAATATAAGCAGTTATGGGTCATCCAGCATTAGTTGCTGGTGTCCATGTGTGTGCGTCACATGCAGTCAGACATGTATACATAAAGTGCATGGCAGATCAGGTACGTGAGCCACAGCTGGAGAGGATACCTGTTTTCATTGTGAAAGTATTTATACCTGAGGCCAGCATCTGGATACTGTTAGACTGGACTGGATCATGTGCGTTGTAACTCCTCCTGTATAACAGCTCTGCTATTAGCAGTCTCACAGCTGGCCAGCCAATATTGTGTCACTTCTACAGCCAGCTTCAGTCAGATTTTGCCACTCAATCCTCATTTCATCTGTTGGATGTGCACGAATATTTACTTGTCTATTTGATTGCTGCCGAACACCATACTAAAAGCTTTTTCACATGTACAATGGCAGTTAGTTTTAAGGTGGAGGAAGCCATAGTGTCCAGGGTAAATCACCAACCTTGAAAAATAGTTACCAACAAAACTTTCCAGTTGTGATGTACAATCATGCAAGCCACATTGTAAATACAGTTTTCTCTCTAAATGCATCAAGGAAGCACAAATGTTTGTTAATGTTTGGAAATTTTCGGTGCAAGACCAGTACTGAAGCCATGTCTCATAGGTCCAAGTGAAAGTATATGCAAATGTTAAGTGTTGATCCAGATGAATAGTTTGGGCATCCTTTTTCATTTATAAAGGCTGGCTTCCTCTCTGCCTGTAAGGAGGAAGGTCGCCAGCAACCTGTGGATGGTCGTGGGTTTCCCCTAGGCTCTGCTCGGTTTCCTTCCACCACAATGCTAGCCAATGTCATTTAAGTGAAATATTGCTGAGTACGGCATAAAACACCAATCATAAAACACCAATAAATTAACGCAAAAACATTGAAGATGTCAGCATGTAGAATCCCAAACTTCCGATCCTGAATCCCATTTAGTGTCCTGAATCAGGTCCTTGTATGTAGTTGTGCGATTGTGCCTGTGAACAGAAAAGTTTGATTTATACACAGCTAAAGCTAAATTTGTAAGGTACCGGGAAGGCGTAATGCCTTATCCTAGGCTCAGCTCGGCTTCTTGCTCGTGATCACTGACATGTAAATGAACAATGTTTAAATATTGATTGAGGGCCATGCTAACAGAAAGAAAGGTAAACTGCATGTAACGGTGAGAAAGAATTGGATATGACCCACCCTTGTGTAAAAAAGCACAGGAGGCTGATGTAGCTGAACTTTATATTTACTGGTGTTGCATTTGGGTGTCAGGATTTAATGTGTTTGCCTGCTGAGGCTTACATTTTGGGTCAAAACAGAGCGTAATCTGTAATTGGTGTTTGTTCCAGAGTGGCTCAGAGTTATACTCTGTTTACTCAGACCTGACATTGAATTCTGGACACATTTTGAAAACATTTTTGGGGTATTTTGGTACTGATCTTAACAGATGATAAACAGTTTTATACTACTATTATTTGCCATATGTTTTCTCCTTCTCTTTCAGTTCAGAGAGGGGAAAAGATGTCTGGATACTGCCTGTCAAGCCTACAGTCCTTTTTTTCTTTAGTGTACTTGAACATTTTTCTTGCCTTTTTTTTCTTTTACTTTTTGTGTGGAAAGTTTTTCCTGTGTAGAAGCATATCATTATTACTTGAGGGTATGGTTTACACACAGCCAAGCTTGCCAGTTCTGTACTATAAATCATGTAGGTGGGTAAGGGGTCAGCAGCTCTGGGATTCATTCCTCAAATTGGATGAGTTCACATGAAGATTACTAGGGAGTCTTTAACCTGTGATGTTCTACTAAGGCAAAAAGATTTACTAAGAAGTGTGCAAGTTGCATATGTGAGTACTGTAATTATATATTGTAATGACATCTTGAGTAATTGAACATTTTTGTAGAACATTTCTAGGGATGGCCTTACCTAAACTGCCACCGCCTTAGACTAGCCCTAGTATTGTGCTAACATTTTTGCTGAATTTTTTAATTACAAAAAGTAGTTTTACCTCATTCTGAACAAATTTGAGCAACCATATTTCATTCATCTTGTTTTCGTCGGACATCTATATACAGTGCTGTTATAAAACTCTCATACAAGTACTACTTACAAGGGCCATCAATTACCATGCATATAGAACACATGGTATTCATAATGCAACATTGTCATCAGAACATAAGATTGTAAACATGTTTTTAATGTATTAACCTTCAATTACTGTTTGTTCATATGCTTACAGTTGAATGTCATACTAGCATATTGAGTAAAAGAAGTCAGATTTATCAGTCTTGATAGCATTCTTGCCATTCTGTTGTTTGTTGTTTTATTATATATATATTTTAAGCTTAATTCTGGTACATGACATATACCATTGGTTTTTATCCAGGGTTGTTAGTATTATTTTGGGTGTTTTCTCTAGGCATATTTTCTACACCCTCCTATTTGCTAAGAATTGGTGTATACCACTTGTAAATGACTGTCCTTAAAGGAACATACATTTAAGGTAATCTGGTCAAATTATTTATATATATAATTCAATTTACAGGAATGTACTGCTTTAAATTTATGCAATTTTCCTAAATGATAAAGAACAAAGTTTTACTCAGTGGAAAAAATATGTATTTTCGTCTTTTTATGAGGTTTAAAAGAGCATATATTTACACCTGTGATACCTGCAATGACATGAGATCTTTTGACATCTGCATGACGATAATTGCTGCATCTTCCTCTGACTTCAAGGGTCCCATTTTTGTTATGAAATAAAATATTAAATTGGTATGATGCTTGTTAGACAGATTCATTGTTCAGGTTCACATTTAAGTCAAGGCTGAAAATAAAATTATTTGTCTGACTATTGGGCTTTTGTGAGGATCTCTTGGTGACTGCAGTTTTCCTGACTGAAATCTGTAACAATTAATGTATTGACCAGGGCCATTTTTGTTTTTTTTTTTTGTTTTTTTTTTTGTTTTTTGTTTTAACTTGTATGGTATGACTTGCAGTCACAGATGCTGGGAATATATCTGCAGTCCATATTTCTGTGTTTCCCTAGTTAGTTGCAAGGATCAGCAGCTCATACTACACACGTCACCATTTTCACAAGGATATCCATGATTGTAGATTATTAATACTGTGTCACATATGGCTCAAATAAGAAATCCGTGATAATATACTCCTGACTATCCCATCATGCCCTTAATGACACATTAAACAGTCACCAATTGTTAATTTGAGGATAATCCATGCTGATTAGCTTAGTACATATCATCAACCTTTGGGGTCTGTTTCACACCTTCTGTAAACCTGTTCTAATAGCAAAGGGGGCCTCTGACACTATGACCCAGGTGCTTCTCACCAGTGTGGTTGCTGTGAGTTCAAGTCCAGCCCATGCTGGGTGTACGTGAGAAGTTCTGCCAGCAGATGGTCGTAGATTCCCCCCACCCCACCCCCACCCCTAGGATTTGCCCAGTTTTCTCCTACTTTAATGCTGGCCACTGTCACATGCGTGAAATATTCTTGAATCAAAGGTTGTCCTTAAGCTACCACAACTCGCCCATATCACACTCTGTTGGTGACCGAGTGACACTATTGGGGCTTGAACCAAAAACCCTTTGGGACCATATCCTGCACTTTTTTAACTGGACCTAAGGGATATCCACATTGGCCTGCATGGAGAATCGTTGTCCGCTGATCATAAAGTGAATTACTATGAAAAGTCAATAACATATCACTTTCTGAAGACAACAAGCAATTATTTGCATTTCTATGGGACTGATCATAACTTTAGATCAAAACAAAAACCAGCGTATATTATAAAGATCTTTATTTTATTTGTGTTAAAACTAAGTGTAGGCCAGATGGCTGTAGTCTTTGCAATCCTGTACAACACAGCACAAGGGTAATTGCGACAATCAGTACAGCTCAAGGGGCTGATTTCAGATCCACTCAGACACACGCCTGTAAACAAACTGGACTCCAGTTACACTTTAAACCACTATAAAATCAATATATATAAATCCCAGTTCTAGAATGTTTTCCAATCTCCACAATGATGAGTGTTCAAAGATAAACATATAAAAGGACAAAAAAGACAGGGAAATCCATTCCACTTTGTGGCAATCTTGATAATAAAAAAATGAATGATCTGTTCACAGCAAATGTGTGTGGGTTATTATCGTGGTGACATGCAGTAAAACCATACAACATAAATACACTGCTAAATTATAGCTCAACTATTACATGAAATGTCATATCAACAGCAACAACACCAAATTCAGAAGTCTCAGTAATTTTTCCAAACTTAGTTTACTCTTGTTTCTATGAATCAGGACAGCCAGTCAATGGAGGCTGTATTGGCCTCGTGCAGGGACTGTAATGCCTGTGGGCTGTGAAGGGAGAATGGAACTGGTAAGTCGGTCACAATTCAACCCAAAGTTCCCCAGCTTGTAATGTACCCCTGTCACAGATAATACTATCACATTGCACATCCTGATATTAGCTTTTTCCTTACCAGCAGGCCAAGGAGCTACAACTAGTCATCTAAAAGTGGACAGGAGACAGAAAACTAACTCTGTGCTTACAATCAGAAAAGCATATTATTTCAAAGTCTCTGCTTCAGGTCACAAGCAAGAATACTTAAATACTGTGAATAGAAAAGCTGGTGCCTTATAACAGTTAATTTCACAAGGCTTCATTCACTGGAAGCAATGACATACACATTGGAAATCTATATACTTGACAAACTACTGTGTACACCAGTAAGCTACAAAATGGGATATGTTATTATTACATAAAAACGACATGAGCAAAACTTTCATAAAAGAAGCCCCATATTTCACAATATTATCTACTGAACCAAACTATACACATAATAACACAATTATCATATTTGATAATGTTGAAAAACACAGCGCAAAATAAAACACCTTGGCGCTCTGTGCTTATAAATAAAGACACCATTATTTCTCAGATTTGGCAAAGCCATGAAAAAAGATACTAACGAAAAATAAGCGACAAAACTAAGCCACTTTTCAAACTAAATGTACACGCAAATCGCAATGTAATAAAAACATCTTTGATTAAAGGTACCTCCACTTTTATTCCAAAGACTATTATGCAAACTAATATACATATCTTTTTCTCTTAAAAAAAAGGCCACCTTTACTGTATCTTTACACATTAAAAATCTTCTCTTCACATTCACAGGCTTTCTTGGTAAACCGATCAATGTTACTCCAACAGATAGATGACAACTACCATGAATGACTAGACACTTGAGCCCAAGATTCAAACGAAACATTACTTCATCATTAATGAAAATATGAAGGTGATATTTAAGACGAAGTCCAAATGGGAGTTGTTAGCAACAATACTAACTATATCAAATGAATATTCAAATGATCAAAAGCCTCCAATAGAAAATGAAATTTTTAAAACTTAGAGAAATGAGTTGATACTTCTTTTAAAACTGGCTCTCTCAATATTAAAAATCTGTTGAAATCCTCAATTATATACACAATCACGTAAGCAGTTTCTGATCTTTATATGGCGATATTTCACTCATATCAAGATAACCATACCATTAAATAGCTTTGATTCATACAAAAATTTACAGAATAATTAACCCAGCTGTCTAAATCTTCGATAAATTTGGTCAAGGCAAACAAAATAAATGTTAAAACACAAAGTTAAATGGAACATCATCCGGAGTATAAACTGGTCCTTTGGAGCTTCTGGCACAGACGTTTGTGCATTACATCATCATCAAGGAAGATCACACAAGATTTCATCATTATCCTCACATGTACATTGGATACAACATATATCATTTTAAACAGTAAAATTTTTCGTTGATTCTGATTTGCATTTTGACATGCAAATTTGACATATTTTAACTGAGTACAAATTAATTCAAAGTGTTCCTGATGACTGGAAACTGCTGTGGTTCAGAACTCATCCACATCTAAGGCCTGACCTGATTTCCCTGACAGAGTTGTCGGCAGTTCTCCAAGACAGTGGCATTCATACATGCCAGTGCTTACACCTGTATACTTTCAAAACAAGGAAAGTTGCCACCCTCAGTGTAACCGTTACTTTCCACTTCATATCTACAAAAGCCTGCTGTTTGTTACATCTGGGTAACCATAACAATAAGGTCTTGTTCCAGCACAACACATGGGGCTACTTAAAACCTTGCTGTAGGCTACAGCTTTTTCCTAAATCAAGATACCTTATTCAGCTAAAATATATTACAGTAAATGTACATGGAGAGCTCTGTATAGTACTGAATTAAAGTTTTGAGGAAATATTTAATTTTCAAATACAACAAGTTTGATGTTGCTACCTGTAGGTTTACTGCTAATAAGGACAATGTGTGTGTTTCTTCCCTCTTATCTTTACTGTACTCAACAAGACATTTGCTTCCGGATAAAGCAAAGGTATAAATGGAATATATTCAGAAGACAATAAACTGCTGTTACTTTCATCACGTGTTACAAGTGAAATGTTGCACCAAACAGTAAATACACATATAATACAAACATCAGGATGAGGGAAATGGCACAACACTAAACCTCAAAAGCTTGTCTCTCAATATGAAACATACATGTAAAATGCCACAGAATATCATATCAATAGTCATCAATACTTTCAACAGAGGCACTAATCGCTGAGAACCGTTCAGACAGAGGAACATTCAGTGATAGCTGCTGCAAAACCCCTCATTAATATATATGGAATATATGCTGATTTTCACAACACTTCAAACACACTACGACATTAATGTTTTGCGGACAACCGAGTCAAGCATGACTTGAGCAAAGCTTTAATACAATATGCATAACATGAAAACTTGCTAACTCTGAACGTCTTAATGCGCTTGTGCATATCTTTAAATAAAGTCTACTTGAAATTCAATCAAGCATTCACAAAACTGCATAACAATTTAAAAAACAATGTAAAAGAATTATGTTCATATTTAAACGAAATTGTGGCTACCATTTCAGCCACCTGAATTCTTATTATTTCATAAACTGCTCAATTCAGCACCAGTTTTCAAGAAAAGGCACAAGTTCTTAAAAAATCTTAAGGCACTTAGGAAGGTATTTTTGGCACATCTTTGTTACAAAAGAATACATGATTTTCAGTTTTTTGCATGTTTTGAAGACTTCTTCATTGAACACAAACACTTCCCAAAATATCATAAAACTGCATAAAGTCATCACGATTAATACTGGAGAACAAAATATCATACTGCTGAGTGGCAAGGTTCTTGTTTCAGTTCATTCGTCGACAGTAGTACCCCAGCATCTTACACTTCTCACACAGATGCTGTGGGTGAACCTTGCTCTGGTCAGACACATCTAGGCCATCCGGCTTCTCCAGGGGGCGCTGTTAAGTAGACATCAAGGGGAACTACTCAAATCATTCAACTGATCACCCAAGGTCACAAAAACATGCTCAATGAAAATGACTAATGCTGTCTTTATTTCATCGAAATGTTGAATTTTTTTTGTCTTTATGTGAAACAAGCCTAAAATATACAGCTCAAGATATTAAACCTATAGAGAGAGATTGCAAAACTGAAGATATTGAATTGGATTTTAAAGAAACAGATTTGATGGTGTATCAAATTAAAATTCCCAATTTTATCTGTCCTGGAGACATATAAGCACAAATGAAGAAGCCATTTACAACGGTAATTTTTTTGCTTTGGTTAAAAGATTCCAAGACTGTCTTCCTATGTAGTGTCTTGATGGAATGAAGGTCAAAATAATGGAGACCCTATTTTCAAGTGAGCAAACTTATTTCACCTTCCATGAGATTAAGTTGGGCAAAAAAGAACAAAACTGAAAACAGTACATGTATGACCATTATCAACAGCCATATTCCTGTAGGTATTATCTCCAATTCACTGACGTCCAATGATGATGCGGACAAAAGAAGAAAGCAAGGTGATAAGCCAGTGAATGCAAAGCCTTTCCAATGATATGGCACTTATCAAAACACTTAAGCCCAAAACGGCTGACCCAAAGAGCTGTCACAACAAAAGAAGTATATTATTCATTCAAATATTCTTTACAATGAGAGCATTACACATGAGCAAAGAGAACGAAGAGAGAAGTTAGTAAAATGGGGGTGTAATTACCATAGCTACCTGTTTGTGGGGGTAGACATTGATATGACACTTGATACACTCCTGTCCCATGTTGGCCCAGCTATTGCCACTCATCCATTTACGCTTACACTTTGGGCATTTGTACTCCCCAAAACACCTCTTCTTTCCCTGGTATGGAGTCAAACCTTCACCCTTTGGGCGTGCCTGGAGCAGAGAAAATACACCACCCCATTTATTTATTCATACATTTATCTGATTTATCTATTGGATTGGTGTTTTACGTCGTACTCATGAATATTTCAGTCACACAACAGTGGCCAGCATTATGGTGGGAGGAAACCGGGCAGAATCTAGGGCTATATATTTGATTTGGTGATACTGAAGCAAATGGTGTAACTGAACACTGCACTGAAGAAAATTTCAGTGCACCTACCTGACAAACCTCCTATCTAACAGTCGTAGGAGGAGCCACAGCAAAAGCTGGATTCAAATCTGCCACCTCATTGGTCAACCAATCACTTTCATAGTCTGAATCAGTGAGGGCCTCCAACACACCATTCAATCAGTATTAATAACACAGCAATAAAATCTGTTTCACAAGCAGAATTGTCAGTCAGTATTGGAAGGGAATGTTTTCAGGACGATCTGCATCTATAGGCAAGGGCACACAGTAAATCACCTACAATTTCATGTAATTTTTCACAAAAAAATCATGTAGACTACTGAATTAGATGTTTGTGTCCTACCAATACACACAAAGATCTTATTCATTAGGCTACAAATCGTCTTGCAGTATGAACTGCAATAGAGAAGGGTGATTAATTGGTGAAAAATATTGCAAAGTTACATCAGAATTACTGTTCAGTTTTCACCGCCTTAGAACAGCAGGAAGTTGCGCATGAAGATAGGTGATTTACCATTGTTATTGACATCCACCTCTAACACACTGTAATGAATGGACTCACTTATGTTCATAACCAGAGCACACTCAAATACATGTCCAATGTACAACTCTTCAATTTCATTCTTTAACAATATTAAATGTTTCACAACGTTCACACTTTAGGGAACATTTGGAAATTTGTAACCTACGGGATCTCCACGGATTACCCTCATCACCCCCCCACCCCCCGGCCTCTGCCCGGTTTTCACCATAATGCTGGCCGCTGTCGTATTTAAGTGAAATAGTCTTGAGTACGACGTAAAAAACCAATCAAATAAATAAATCAAATAATTAAATGAAAATTTGTGTAATTTTTATGACCTTTCAATCAACGAAATATGTACCGTACAGCATGTATATGTGCTCCTTGAAAACAAACTTATCTAAAGATTGGATGTAACCTTGAACTTCATATCTTATCTATGACAATTTCATACAAAATAAGCATCATGACAACAAACTACAATTGACGTCAGACTTTTTTCAATTCACCGTCAGTAATGATTCCTGTCTGAAGTGAAGCCTAAACTAATGCGATGTCTGGCTGGACACACACAATGTGATGCAATATGCTGAGAGGTGACAGCCTTGTATCATAATGATCTCAGCAGACAAATTCCACAGCTGGTGATTTCATAAACAAAATGCCAGCAAAGCATCAACACTCACTGCTGATGACAAACTATAAGTGACATCGGGAAAACCATTTGGAAGTTTGGGATACATGTCCATCTTGTTCCCATTTGGCTTGAAAAAAATTCAAAGCCTGCATGTGTGTGTGTGCAGTAGCCATCAATCTCCCTATGTCACCTTCTACAAACAGTGTATACCAGCAGTGTGGTACAAGTCATTTGATTATGAGATATATAATGTAAGAGAAGAAAATGTTATTTGCTTCAATGTTCACTATATAAATCTGCCTCCTATAATTTATCAAGCTTCTAGAATCACTGGGAGTAAAAGCTGATGTAACATTGTTCAATACATTTACCACAAAAACACACATGAAAACGATGTCAGAAATGTTAACAAGTACAAGTTTACTTCCCGTCCTCCACATAGAGAGGCCTGGAGAAATTAAGCAAGACTCTTGTGCATAACGCAGAATTCCATGTCGCTAATTTTGCCATGATAAGGCTGTAATCAAGACGATGTGGCGTTTAGCCATAATCATTCATTCAAGTTACTAACTCTCACAGCCCCATATTCATCTAACATGTACTGAAGTCAAGGTAAACCATCTTTTTTCATCTTCCTAGAGTGTGAGTCAGTCTGCTGTTTTGATCTCAGAAGACTGAGTAGTTTTCCATGTGTTCTTATTTCAGCAGTTTGACCAAAAAATTGGTTCCCAAGCGTTTATGTTTCCTGTGTGCCCAAGGCTACACATGTATCTCAGTGACGGGTGTCACAGACATGCATACAAACATCCAGGAGACAGTATCAGACCAACAGCATAAAAATGACTCCACAAACAAAAGACAATCTTACAACTAACAGGATAAGATGTGGAGCAGTAAAATGACCTCTCATATATCAAAACTGTTCACTCATCAACAATGGTTTTTATCCTTCTAAACACCTAAGAATTATCCTCTCATACTCCAGTTTCCTCTTGTATTAGCTAGGGTACTGTGGTGTTTAAAAGGGCTGATAATATGTATCCGTCTCCATAGCAATGATTTTTTTGGCACATAGCCTACAATGTACTTAAAACACCATACAAGCCAAAATAGTTAGGATAATAAGAGCTTTCCATTCGATGTATTGTTTTTCATGGGTTCTTCCCTTGTCATGCATTGTCCCTCAGAAACATTCTGTTCTCAAGAAAGAACTAGAAGCTAAAATATAAAGATATGGATTTTTCGGCTGATTTATCCTGATAAGTGTTTCTCTCTAATGTCAAGCAGTCAAAGTAATTAAGCAGAGTGATGCCATACTAGTAGCTTTTATATTCTTGGGAATAAATAAAAAAATTACTTGGCAGAAACTCAAAACTGATGCCACATATTCACCTTTTCTGACATTTCAGAGCCCCATTACAAAAAAGATGCAAATTAAATGCATTCCATATGGCAGAAACTGGGACCATTTAATTACATTTTATAAATGTTTAAAGTTGTTTATGGAGAATGTTAGAAGAAAATTATTGTCTGTTTGAACAAACAAAAAGGCAAAAATGTTGAAATGTGAGACAAATCTGACTTCTTCGCCTGACTTCAGTCTTGACTGCAGCCTTACAGCTTAGAGCACAAGTCAGGCCCAAATATCTTAATGAGGTAAGGAATGACTTAACATGCATTATGACTTTATCAGCTGTGTGGTACATGTATGTCAGAAATACAGCACATAAACAAGCCATAAACTGTATATGGTGTAATTACTCAAGAATGCCACACCTAGGTATACTGGACTAATCCTATACACAGTTATGTCCTGTACTGCCTAGATAAATTAATTGGACCACACCTAAATGCCTGCAGTGTAATGTTTCTGTTGTGGACATGCCTTGACACATGCTGTTCTGCTAGACCAGGGTGCCATGTTGTAAGAGAAAGTCCTGCCAGCTGAGGGTAACCAGACACCAGGGGTGACCCCAGATCTGCTGTACACACAAGGACTACAGAGTCCCCCTGCCAGAGACTAGGAGAATGCCCCAGATTTGTGGAGTGTAGGCTGATGGTTGCCAGCTGTGGAAGAAGCATGTCTATACCCTTTTGCCCAGACCAACACATCTCCCCCCTCTATTCCCCCTCCCCCCAGGCCTGCACTGCACACACATATGTACATTTGGCAACAACAACAAAACCTACCATCCCTCTATTCAGTTTCTAACCAACTGCATGAGTAAACTTTGTGTGAACTCAAGGTCTTTCCTGTCTAAAGTTCGACCGATTCAACTGCATACTACATTTTGGCTCTTCGATCACTAGACTTCTGTCATTTTGCTCACTTTTGACGGTATGTAACTCAGCAGAAATAATTAAATACAGCAGAAATGAACAGTGACTTCATCACTGATCAGTCAACCATTACATGCTGAACATAACTTCTGATGCCTTATAAAAGCAGCAGAAATTCAACTACAAATTTGTTGTTGATATGCAAGTCGTAATTCCAGCAGAGCTATTTCATACTACATTTCGGTCATTAGATCGCTAAATTTCTTTTGTGAACAACATGTAACTTTAGTTTCATCTCAGCACTCAGAAAAGAAAATCAACTTCAAGCAATTCTGATTTTGTTACCCTGAAATCATATTCTGTATGAAAACAACATAAAATATTTGAATTCCAAGCCTTGGACTTGTAGATTATCACAACTGGCAATGTTTTTTCCATCTGGCAAGACGCAGCAGAAACACAATCTTCAAATCCTTAGAAATGATCTGTGCTCCAACATGTGTCATCCTTTGAAAGTGTTAACTACTCAAGAACTGATCTGAATTACAATATCAATTCAACTGAACTATTTATTCATTTATCACAACAAGTGAGGCTGATGTGTGTTTTGGACTTCTTGAACATGCCTCAAACCAAAGTATCAGTTAGGGAAGGGGGTAAAATCATGATAGAAATCTGTCCCATAACATTTCCTCAATTAGCCATGAGGACAGGAAGGAAGTCAGCTCAAGTAGCCATTTCCTGTTGGCAGAGTTGGAGTTCTCTCTGTATCTCCTAATTACTGACCATGCCTAATGGCAAGCCTTTCTTGGAGCAGATATGGTCCTCAAACTACCTTGTTTACTCTGGAACCCTGACCACTGTCTCCACACTGCTAAATCTCTGGCTTCTATGGCTTCCAGATGTCCTGTACCCTGCAGCAGCATCCTTCTGTCATCCCCTATCCTACCTTATCCCTCACCCCCTTCCCATCCTTTCCATACCAGGAGCTGTCTAACCCTGTTGCTCCAGCCCTCTCTACACAGTAACATCACTGTCTACTGATTCTACTTTGGTCACATCTCAGCCACATACCTCCTTCTCACACCTCACAGGTAAGACATACCTACATGTATGTTCTATAGGGCAAAGTACATCCATGCATGTACCTTGTTCAAAATCAATGACTGCCATAGCAGATGGTGAACTGAAAAATACATACATAGTTCGAACTGACAATTTCCTATGTTTAAGGTGTTGAATACAGCAAAATACATGTACACCTATTTCTAAAAATCATAAACTTCAACTATACTGTTTCGGAACTGTTTCAAATATACATATATTTTTCAGACAACGTTTCATATGGCATGGGTGAAGAAGGCGTACTTTGCAATACACATTACTCAATATCTGTGGAAAAGAGGGAAGTACATGTATTGGTATTTCACACCTCAAACCCTGCAAGGGTTCACCATAGACTGACTGCATTTGTGCCATGAACAATGTTGACGCGGACAGACATGCGCATGAAATTCAGTATGTCACACACTGTGAATCTACAATTAGTCTTGTAACTTCCGCCATTATGAATTTTCTTGAACTCCACCGAACAGCATACTATGACAAGTCTTTTATCAACATATACATGCAGCTTCTTAAATTAAGCAAGATTTATTCCAGATTTACTTCCTACGTGCACAGAAAATTAGTTCAGAAAAATGGCTGCATTTAAAATGGTGAACTGAACTCTCAACAGTGTGTCAGTTTACAAGTAAACAGTGCTGGCCACATCTGTTTTTGTACACCAGATATCCAATGTGACAAGCAGACTCGGGACTAACTTAAACTAAGCCTGTATTAGACAATGTCATGGCATGGTGTATATGCACGGATACAGGGTGAACTGTGTGCTACATGTCACTAAACTGTGGCCTTACTGAACATGCCAAGGTTTTCCTTTAAATTATGTTTTCATTTTCAGAACCATCTCCTGTCATAAAACAAAGTTTATTTGTACTGTTATACAATAGAACTACTATGTTTTCTAAAATACTACTAACTGCTTTTTGAGAATAACGAAAAGCTGCATAAATCATTTTGGACAGAAATATACCATGAATGAAATATTTCACAACACTGAAAAATTACCACACGATTATCTTTATGAATTATAGTACATAACCCAGAACATTTCACCCAGAAAAAAAAGTATTTTTAGAGACAAAATTAATCTAACAAAATATTATTTTTCGTTGAAGCTTATATTTTCCCACTGGAATAGCATCGTACCTTCGAAACAAACCTCAAAGCACTTTTCTAATATCACCAGACCTCTCAGAATTAGATAAAAAGCTACTTAATCATGGGGGCAATGATTTGTGCATCACAGAACCATCACCATTGTCTGTGCTCTACACATTTCTTTGCTTTCTCTAACTTCAGCAATGACCGCAGGCTTAACTTCTCACATTTCACTCTACTTGTTTACCTGTTGCACATACAAACTCATTTGTTTAGTGCCACCACGATGAATGGCATTCCTCATACAGTCAGAATAGCTGGCGGTCAAATAAACAGGGATCTTTAACGAATGTCTATGCATATTTCAGTTTGGTCAATTTACTTCAGCTTGCCAGATTTTTGCCTTAACACCTGCTAAACTGTGTTTACACAATGATGTAACTGCTATTATGTCCAGCATTCATGGCATTAGTATTGCCAGTGTTCACACCACTGACTGAGATCTGACTGTAATGTGTACACAAGCCTCTTTGGTCAGAGTTGTGCAAATATACTGAATGTTTTACAATAGACACCTGAAAGCACAGATTAACCTGCTGGGCGTTTGACTCTTAATGACTTCACACCCAGCTAATAAACACAGGTCCACCCACTGATGGTGTCAATACATGCTTAGTCTGGCTTCACAGAAGGATTGTACTTCACTATCAGAAAAAACATCTTCTTTATTGTTATGTAACACAGAAATCCACCAGGAACACAACTGATATGAAATGAACTTCAAGAAGGTTTTGGAAGACTCTTATGATCTTTTTAAAGCAATCATCCTAATTTAAGATATAGGTGTTTTATGACCTCTTTTTTGGTATGTGCTGTTAGTGTGCTTATAGCTTGGTAACACATCAGAAGACGATTCAAGACTGTCATGTCTGACCAAATGTGCATGGGCAGCTACAGTTTGTATGCAGTTTTGTAACATTGTTTGAATTTTTCCCATGCAAGCAGGCTAAACCTTCAACAATTGTAACAATACCTGTGCCCCAAACAGAAAACACTTAGTAGGTTATTAACAATTCTAAGTGCTCAGTGATATCTGGGTCGGTCAGGCATTCAGTCCACATTTGATTCTTCCCTTACTTTAAACTGATGCTTGAATCTGATATCAAGTGAGGAATACTTTCTCTAAGATGTTTAGCACCATTAAATATGAAATGGTACTTAGCATGGCACACCCATAATCCATGTACAACTTATTACAAAAAAAAAAAATTAACATGAAAAAAAAAATGTGCATGATCTGATCACCAACAGAAAAAAAAAAACAAATAAAGAAAAAGACTGAGGGCAGTGCTTACTTGTGGACAATCTTTGATGTAATGTCCCTTGTTAAAGCAGAGGTGACATAGGTAGGTGCTCGGTGGTCGTTTACCAGGCTTCCGGTCCATGGAGAGGGATAGCTCACTGAACTGTTCAGCGATGTCCTTCATACTGCCATATGGAGAGCTGGATATGTGAGACACGGAATTTGATGGGTAACAATTCTGAAACCAACAGAAAACTTTTGAGAACACTGTGAACCACTGCACTTTGTTTATGACGCTTTAATTTTTTTTTGGCTTAGTTTGCAGGTATATTATCATTTGTTATATTTGTTAATATAAATGTCAACATCAATGCCTCTACAGGAATATATAAGGAACAAGTTCACAAAGTTATAGATGAGAATAATTATGCCAATGAACACTCACAAAACTCTGTACCTTTCACATACCATTGTGGTTTTATATAGCAAGTCATCAGTTCCTCGTCTCTGATATCGAAATCCAATGCTTCCTTACTCTTGAATTACAATGGCTGCGTTCTTAATAGCTACATGCAGGAAAAATCTGCCAGGCATTGTCTCCTGATCTGGTTATATCATGTTTTGACGAACAGAATGGTATAAAAAAAAGTTAGCGGTTTCGACAGTAAAGGCCTACCTTTCTACAAAATTTTTATACTACTACTACTAGCACAAGTTTATCACTGTTATAATTCTGACCCATGTAGAAATAATCTGCGGACCTTGTCCATGTGTTCATTCAAACGCTGCCTACATCATCCTGCGGTGATACCGTACGTTGGGCGGAAGAAAGGAAGGAAATCACTGTTAGCGAAGTACTTCTGGTATATACATAGACCTGGACGTATATATCATACATGCCTTTTCGATTAGTAATGCGACATGGAAGTGAAACAACCTAACTATTCTGTTAGTCTAGAAAATGTTAGAGCTAACTGGTTTCTTTATACATATGCAAATATATATGTAGGTTTATACAGTTTTATTTGTGAAGTACTTAGGAATTTAAGCGGTTTATCAATCACAGTGTCATATACATTATGTGAACACCATCGCCAAAAAAATGGAAAGAAAAATCATGACGACAATGCTAGATGGAATAATTCACAGAACTATAGAAAATGGAGTATATTTGGTACTCACGGCATTTAGCGTGTTAGCTGTTTGTGTGTTTAGATTGGCTGTCCACGGATCGGTCAGTCCGTTAAGATTCACTCCGTTGTACATATTGGCAGTTTTCAGAAGTGACGTTACTGTGCTGACCGTGTTTACGGCTTGGGTTGAGGAACCCGTCCACGCAGTATCACTATACAAACTCTGGCTGTTTTGCACCGGCGTACTGTCCGCCAAAGAGAGGTACATCCAGTTCAGAAGTTGAGACGGTTGGTAAACGGAAGCACTGGTGTCCAAAGTGGCGAGAGAGCCCATGATGGTAGATGGGGAGCACTTGTCCATGCGCCACTACATTCAGATGGTCGACTGACAAAGTCAAGATTTGGGCCCCTTTTTGACTTCACTCCAAAACCCAATTCGCCTGTCAATCACACGTGGATTGCCAGAACTTTGGACCAATCGCGATGAAGACCTGGCAGTGTCATGGCAACTCCGCGTGCTGGTGTTGATGGAATGGGATGTGTATACTGACATCAGCTGTCAAAACTTCAACATCTAACTTGCGGATATACAGAACGTGGATTCAAGCCCAATGCAACAATACCGACATGACACTAAACAACCTACGTCTATACATTCATTGGTTTGTTCAGGGAAGATGACATGCACTTTAAATCTACAAATTGTGGATATTTTATTGCTGATGGATATATGAAACACATGCTTTGTGATGAATTCGCTCTGAAAACATTGTGTAGGGGCAAATGTGACAGGGAGTTAAAAGTGTAAGATAAAAATCAACAAACAAATTAGTGGACCCTTTAAAAATATGCCCAACATATCAACCAAAATACTGGCTTGGTTAAAATATTAAATTGTTTAAGCTTTGCACATCCAAGATGCTGTACATATATGTGTGTATTTATCATCTTTCTTTATTTTAAACCATTGAAATCATTTTTAGCTCATCTGCATTTCACTGAAAAGCTATTCAAAGATATTTTCAATGTATGATGCCTTTCCAGGTAATTGTATCACAGTTTTGACCACCAATAAGGCCAAATCAGGTGCAAAGTAAATAATCATACTATTTCGTTGTTTTTCTCAGCAAATATCGCTTTATGAATGTTGACAAACAATGCCCCCAAACTAACCTAGGTCATGCACTAAGAAATGTAAATGTTAATGAATTTCAAAGTTCAACTTGATCTAGTAGAGGCCCTACTTACATGAAAGTGACATAGAGCTGGATAATGAAAATAATGTTAATGTTAAATTTAATTCATGCTAGCTCATAGCTCATAAACATATTTCTTGAGCTTCCTCTGTCATTAAGAACTAAGCAAAAATTTCATGTTTTCATGGATCTATGTAATGATTGTAGATATATTTAGATGATTAGGGATGGACACAAACAAAGTTTCAGAGAAATGATCTCCCTGGGTAAATCAAATGAAAAACATTTTTGTGGTTTGATTGATTTACATGTATTTGTTTACTTGATTGGTGTTTTACGCCATACTCAAGAATATTTCACTTATACGATGGCGGCCAGCATTATGGTGAAAGGAAATTGGGCAGAGCCCAGACGAAAGCCACGACCATCCACAAGTTGCTGTTAAACCTTCCCACATACGGCTGGAGAGGAAGCCAACACAAGCTGGACTTGAACTCACGACTGCATTGGTGGAAGGCTTCGCTGCAATAGTGTGTTAACCGAGCCACGGAGGCCCCGCCCCCGATTGCCCTATAGGCCTGGTCTGTATTCCCTTTTGACTGATATTTAACTGAAGCATCATCCCAAGGACCTGTAATATCACACCCCACCAAGTCACTATGCCAGGGACACCTGATCTGACACTCTATCAAGTCACCATACCAAGACACTTGATCTAACACCCTACCAAGTCACAAAGCCAAAGACACTTGATAAGATACACCACCAAGTCACAACTTCAGTGACAGCTTCTATGACATCATGTGAAGAGCACCTTATTTGATACCTTACTAACTCATGCCAAAGACATCTGATAAAATACCCTCTGCAGGACAGAATATGGGCTCTTACTAAGTCATCATGCCAAGGACACCCAATACGACTACCCACCAAGTCAGTAGTGAGTACTTAAACATGGACAGCCAGTCCTAAGTGATTTTTGTTATTAAGTCTTTAAGTCTATCAAAGGTTAGTATGATAATGTATTGGATTAAACTTTTATCTATGTTTACCCAAAGTGTTCGACACAAAGCTGACGCTTATACTACAGGCACCGCCCTAGTATATTATATTCTGTGCGAGCTTTAATAAACCGATGTGAATTTGAGAAGATTTGACATGAGGCCCACCTGCCATCTTCCTGATCTAAAGAACCAGAATCTTTCAGTGAAAAAATACCAGTTCTAATCCTCTGAAACAAGAAATAAAGAATGAGGTAGATAGTACTGTAAATTCCCTAAAACTTTGTCCATGACTAGGTTACTCATTTTGCCTGAGATTGAGTCCTATTGATCTTAGGTGCTTTGAGGTTAGTTTTTGAAGTAGTATGAAATCCTACTACAGCAAGTCAAGTTTCAGGAACAAAAGTAATATTTGATTACCATAATTTGTATAAAAAATACAGTTTGGTAAAATTTTGTGGGAAAATAAAGTCATTCTAAAGCTAGTTTTGTTACACAGAGGCTAAATATTTCCACTAGACAACTGGGCACAAAAAATGTAGAAAAAAGTGCAGAGTATGAGAACAAAAACATCAGCAATTAACGTCAACTCAACATTTCATTTTCCAGAAAAGAATTCAGAATTTAAAAAAAATGTATACAAAACACTCCAACACATCTATTCAGTGGAAGTATTTATATTTTATTCAAGCACAGCCATAAATGTTTAAACATATTTTAGAGTACAACAATTCTGTGCCATAATCTTTACAACTAGTTCACATTGGTCATAAATTCAAACAGATAGATTTTTCTGTGTATGGGTTATACCCTATATTATAGCACATGTATGGCATGCAGTACAGCCAACTTCACTACATAAAGATGTGGATGTGATGGCACCTATACCATATACACTTTCATTTAGCTTGTGACAATCAAGCGGTATTCCAGGATATATATTTATCTCAAGGGACAGTACATCAATGTTTAACTGAGATGAGAACTATTCATCAAGCAGCAATTGTTATAAACACAATACTAAAGGAAAGAACCATTTTTGTTTTGCATTTATATGGTTCAAATATTTATGCATTTCCAACTTTATACAAGAACATCACTTAAAGCTCTCCTCTTCTTCTATACAGTACATCTAATGGTAATTTACACTGTTTCGCTGTCAGCTTGTATTGTGGATAAAACAGGACATCAAGTTAGTGATTGCTGAACCTTAGGTTAAATCTCTTGCTAAACTTTTGTTGCAGGGGTTCCCGGTTAATTCTTCATATTGGTCATGTTGGTCAAGGACTGTGGTTCATGAAGTACATGTTCCATTTTGTCAACCTGATCAAAATACTTCGTCCAAATTAAGCCTAAATACCACTGTATATACAAATTTTTTGTACTACTGTCAACACCCAATTCTTCAACCTTTTTGCACATAGTACAAAAAGGACAAATTTATGCATTTTAAGCATTGAATTATGAATGTGAAACTACAGGAGCTAGTTAACCACAACGTTCTGCAAAAGGGATTTTTTTACATAGTAATGCCATTGTTCGAAGTAAGCAACACTTCATCACCATGTTTATATGTGAAATGGTCGCGGGAAATATATTCTCTGACATATCAGTGTGACATTACAGGCAATCAGGAGATCTGAAGGTAATACACACTTTCACATTAGACAAGGCGCAAATTGTATACTCCTGTCTGTCTTTAACAAAGTGGTGCATATAGCACATATCACACTAAACACCACATTGCTGTTTTCACTGCAATTTAAACCCTCTTGGGTAATATGCCATATCGTTCTTTATTAACTTCCCCCAGTTTACAAAAATGTATTCACTGAAACGAAGAGAAGCAGAGAGAATGAAACTGGCGGATTAAATGCTATCACTTTCTGGTAACAGAACTTGATGTTTCATCAAGCAAGTCTTTGGTTATATCGGCCTACTGATATCTGTTTCCCAATAAATCATAAGGCCTACATGTATGTGCCAAAGTTATCAAACATTTTATGGGCCATTACCACAGCACTTATACACTACATATGTACTGTGCAACAGACTCATCGCAAACCAGTATCATGTGTATAAAACATAAAATCAAGCAAATATTACAAATTTCTCGCAAAGTAAGAACATAAGAAAGAGGAAGGGATGGGAAAGGGATTGGGGGGAGGAGGGCATTAGGTGAATGTCGTAACTGCACAATAACATGTACACTTATGCAACATGTGTAATGTTGGTTTTAAAACCATACTTGTGCACCTAGATGTAAACAGGAAGGGAAATTGGTTTATCGGCATATACTACCAGTTTTTGTCAGAAAACAACAGCCATTTTTAATGGTGTTCCCACATGCACATTTGGGAAAAGAGTATTTTATTTCCCACAACCCCAACCTATCAGTGTACAGATAATATATTCTGATAAGCAGAACAATCTGCTTTATTGAACATCAATGTATTATCTTATTTACATGTAACTACTAAGTATTTTACATTTTCATACTGTCTCTATAACAGAGTAAAGTCAGTTATCAATTAAATTTGAAGCACAAAGCAAAGAAGCAGACAACTTCCACTAGAATGTAGAGGATGATCACTTTTTACATTTTCTAATATTCTTATTACATATGTTTCATGCAAATAACAGTGCAGAGATGCGGTGAAAACTGGGTCCGGCCCAGAGATTTACTCACTAAAGCTCAGACAGAAACAAGGTGATGAAAGACGAAATAAAACCAGGACACAGTTGTACATGTGCATATACACACATAAAAACAATTTCATAGTGTAATCCTACACTATAATAAAAATTATATTTTCAAGAAAACCTTTTAAAATGCAATGTTTCTGTTGAACATAAGCATATAACAACAGTGGAGTTAAGATTTAGCCGAGGATATGTGTGCTTGAAACAAGTCTGTCTCAGCAGTACACACACAGCTATGTCACTTGCTCATGTATGCAACCTGAACAATCTCAGAAACCACACTCACTGTTTATCAGACTATCAGGCGAAACTGAAGACTGATGACAAATACACAAGTCCATGTGAGTAATCAGATCTCACTTTGTCACATGCAAATCTTTGCTTCATCTTACTTGTTACAGCTGACTGTTAGCTTTGTCTCTTTGTCACTTCTTAAAGCTATTTGCTCTAGTCGCCTTGTTTCAGCTGATCTGTTTCCTTACAATCAGCAGCTTGCTTTATCTAACTTTGTTACAGTCAACTGCTTGCTTCGTCTCTCTTGTTACAGCCAACTGTTTGCTTCATCCCCATTGTTACAGTGAACTGCTTGCTTTATCTAGCTTGTTACAGCCAACTGCTTGCTTTACCTCTCTCGTTACAGCCAACTGTTTGCTTCAGCTCAATTGTTACAGCCAACTGTTTGCTTTATCTCTCTGGTTACAGCCAACTGTTTGCTTCAGCACAGAGAAAATCCTTCATATACAGGATTTGAGTTATTAAACAGGAATAATCCTATAACAGGCTATAAGAGGTTTTTCATATATGACAAACATAAACGTTGAAATTAACACCTGACGTCTTCATGCTAAGGATCACAATTCAGATCTGGAATCCCTGAATCTGCCAACACTGGCAGTGTTGGCCTGAGTCGCCCAATACCTGTTTGACGCAAAGAAGACAAGGATTACTAGGACATCAGAAGTTACAAATACAAACTGGTAATGGAAATATGGTATATAGTATAGTTCTGTAAAACACCTTATTTACACAAAAGGCCATCAAGAATAAAAAACTGCAACACATTAAAAAAAAACAAAACAAAAAAAACAAAAAAATAAAAAGCTGAAGAGTTTTATTAAAATGTAATTTAAGTTCTGTTACATCATCCTCAAGGATAGTTTATTCTAGTGACGAACCTTAACAATGAAACTTCTTTGGGTTTTTTGATTTAAAGCCTATAGTGATCTCACAGTTTTCTTTGACAAGTTCAGGTGCTTCTTGTTTTATCCCTTTTGGTTAATGGGTTGAAAGAATGAAACAAACTCATCTCACCTCACCCAGTACCTAACAAATCGTTGGACTTCAAAGCTGCAGCCCGCTGAACCACTACACCTCATTTACCAGATTATAGTGAGCTTTCAACAGAAGCCAGTAAACCACTTGACCACAGTGTGATTATTAGTGTGGACAATGACATAGTCACAAAGCTGTGTGGTTGCCTCACATCTACTGTATATACGTGTGTTAATCTGAAGGTTAATCAACACTGAAATGATTGTCTCTTTCATTTGGCTTTACTCAATGTGGACATATCTGAAGTGCTGCCTCATTAAAACACCATGCTGAAGATACCAGATATGACACTCCACCCAGTCACGTTATACTGATACAGAGCCGATAATTACTTGTCCGCCTTCTTTTTGAATCTTTGACATGAAATGTCATGAGAAATGCTTCCAGCATTGAATTAGATGTACATATACTCACTTGGCACAGTTTTGCCTGGCTCCTGGGCATTGTTCAGAATTAACTCCCCTTTGTATGTTTGCATCGCTTGATCCAGGGTCATCACAGCATCTGTTCTGTTCATCTCCAGTAACATTTCACGGAGGATGTCAACTGTACCATTACACAACTGCAAAACAGAATCAATGTCAAACATGCCAGATTTAAACACTAGGGAACTAATCCAGTACATTTACATTTAATTCAGCTTATCACCATTAAACACTCATAACGGATTTCACCATTCCAGAAATTTTTATTTATTTATTTATTTTTTTTTCTTGATGTACATGTTAAATCTACTAAACGAATTTGAGTTAAGAACACTTTTCACCTTGGTTAAACATGTACGTCATTTTTTTTCTGACGTTTACCTGTTAGATCTATGAAAAAACATTGTGTTGAGAACACTCCCACCATGGTCTTATGTCGGACTTTGTTTTACTGGAGATCACTTGCCTTCCACCAAAATGATGTCATTTTAAAACAGAACTAATCCTACTTCCTTCGTCAGGCCTACGTTAAGATATCAGCTCTAAGATACATATGAGCTATTTTGTTCTGCGGGCCTCCTTTCAGAGGTCAACCGGTAAGGTCATTCAATCATGTGCAAAAACTATGTGATGCAGAATCATGTAACCATTGGGAACAATGTCGTTGTCAAACTGTTGAGCGCCACCATGTTGTCGACTAATTCATTTACATCCCATTCGATTCCTTCACTGATACATCCTTCACTTTTGCTACACCTCCAATTCTAAGGGTATTTTGAAGCCAGGATTGTGAACTTTACATTGGTACATTCCAAAAACGCTACCTAATTTTTGAAGCAAATATCGATGCGCTTTGTAACTGCATGCGAAAGCTAGTAGAATGCTGCTGATAAGACGTATGCCACACATGGGGTAGTTTGTCAGTAACTTGCCCAACACATGCATTCTTTATCCATAAAATGTGTCCCTACTGTTTAGGTGACACATTCTTCAGTATGGTACTAAACGAAGAAATAACAATCACAGAATATTACTTGTAAGTAACGAGAGAATTAACTTTGAAGTTTTACAGAAAACCTACATTCAGCTGTATGTCTGATCAGTCCATCAAAACATCTTTCCCTACCTCTAAATGATCAAGAAGTGCTTTAGTAGGTCTTGGTGCCCTCTCAAACTGTCCTCTCATGGAGCTAAACCCCAGTTTGTCTGCCAGCGTGTGCCAGTCCCTTCCATTAGACACAGGGTCCAGCAACTTGGACAGCCTCAGGCGATGTGCAGTGTTCAGAAAACACAAACCACCTGCAATTATACAGAGAGAGATCTCAACTTCCATCACAATCTATAGGCAGCTGGCCTCTGACTAAAATAAATATGGTTGGGATAGAAAAAATGGTTTTATGATATTTAGAGAAAGATACAAACGTTCTAACCAAAGTATAATTCAGTGGTCGCTGGTATCTGTGAATATAAGCCATTCTTACATGTAGACTGGTGCTTTGGGCTACAAACACCTCATGTTTGATATTTTAGTCAGTGAAACCATGGTGATTCCAGATGCAAATGTCCAACCCCCCTCCAAAAAGAATGGTAAAAATTTCCTTGTGGACAAGAATGATATCAGAATTCAGAACTTAGGGTGATGATGGCATAACTCGCGTATGCACTGTTCACCTTTAACTAGACAGCATGAGCTTACCGAAGTAGCTGGCAATGCCACTCTCATTGTCAGGTGGAGATGTGAACTTATGAAGGCTAGGATAGGCTGGTACTGGTGTTGATGCTGTCTCTTCGATCTCCTGAATACTGGCGTAAGGTTCCCCATCCAAGATACGCAAAATCTACACAGACAGAGGAAGGCATGCCAGATCATTGTACACTCAGTACTGTAAACTACTGTCTTAACCCAAACCAGTATTTCTTAAAGACTGAGATACATTATAAAATGTTCTACACAGACATAATGTGCCTGGTATATGCACATCTCACGGGTGGACGAGGAAAGGGTCGCTAATGGGGTGGGTAATGGGCTCCTCCACCCTGTCACCCCGACTGGTTGGGACTGCTGCCGGGTTCTCCGTCATACTGTCCCTTCAGTCTTTCTTTTTGTTTTCTATTTCTTTGTTCATAAATGTAAATGTGTTCAATTTACAAATACATGTATGCTAAACCTCATCATGAGGCTATTTATATGTCTGTGATGTGATACTGTAATTATGTGTGTGTTGTGTACGCCTTGATGAAGATGAAGTAAACTGATTGAGTTATCTTTAATAAATAAAGATGAACATTAAAACAAATGGTAAATATTCCCTTCAGGAGAACACCAGAAACTGATTACAGTTATTCCGCTGAAAGTCATGTGCCAAAGGCACTTTTCATATCAATTATCACCTATATTTAAAAATAACTTGTAATAAAATAATAAATGTCTCCAATAAAAATTGCTTTTCATTGGCAGCATTAGGATATGATAAATACTTGCGCCCTGTTCAGATAATTCTCATCACACTTTGAGAACACTCACTTTTTTGTCATTAGACACCAAGTCTCTTGGCTTCATTCCTGTTTTGTCCAGGTCATTAACCTGATCACAACTATAGTTACATTCTCTATCTTCTGACTCATCGTCACTCTCCACCTCATACGGGTTATCATCATTCTCCATGTCTGGGTCAGCTCCAGCAGCCATCAACAGCGCAACCATTCCCTTTAACCCTCGGCCACAGGCAATGTGAAGAGGTGTGTTGTTGTCGAAGGTAACAGAGTTGGGGTCCACACTGGCCTGATAACAGGGGCAAAAACCCATATGAATGGTAATTAAACCTTGCAAGTGATGTATTGATGAAAAACTTATTATAGCACTTGACTTGCACACTACAGAACTCCAAGTTTATGGGTATATGGAACTGACAAAACATAACTGAATGAATCATTTCGCATTCATCGCATTAACCTTGCAAATATACAAGAGACACAAACTTTGGGTACCGAAGATGAAGTATGCATACCGGTAAAATAATATGGCAAATCCTACATGTACATGCCATTTTGACACCTTTTAATTTTTTTCCGACATTATCAGAAATATACTCCACTCTCCTGGGCCCTTTAAAGGAGAAATGGTGAAGTATGACGTAAACTGTAGTGAAAAGAGTAAGGTTTGAAGATTTCAAAAACACCATCTGATAATTGTTTAGATGTCTTATGCTTCATCGCCGTAAGCTAATATAACTGTCAGAAGGTGCCGACATTCTACCAACCCAATGCTGGCTGATTGACATGAATCATTATTTTTTGCGACTGGGTGCGTGTTATAGCCTACCTTGAAATTTGTTGAATCGGAACAAAAAAAATAAAAAAAAGGTCATTTTTAAATCTTCAAACCATACTGTTTTACTACAAACTGCCCAATATTTTCTCAGTCTTCCCTGTCAAGAGTTTTTGGTGAAGTTTGAATACCTTATCTGAAATAATTAAGATAAAATACAGCAAGCACTTTTTTTGTCAGCCAATTTTATAATACTTAAGTGGAAGAAATAATGGTTCAAACTTTGATTTGAGGACACAAAATAAGTTCTACCAGTCAAAAAACATATTTAATTTTTTTTTTTGTGTTACCTAATAAGGGTTGACAATGTTTTATAACAGTTTCAGATCTAGGCATGAAGGTACATACCTCTAAGAGTAGATAGCCAGCCAGGGACAGGTCTGCGGCCTCCACAGCATAGTGCAGCGGAGTCCTGCCACTCTTCCCATCCTGGATGTTTATGTGTGCCTTTCTCATGCAGACAGCCCTCAGCGTGTTCAAGTTACCAGAGGCAGCAGCCAAATGGACAGGGGTTAATCCTGACAATGTTAACAAGTATGATCATGTAATGTTCATGTCTGCTATTCTCACACTGATGAATGTTAGTGTGTTCAAGTTACCAGAGGCAGCAGTCAGATGGACAGGGGCTACCCTAAATGACCCAAAATTTCATCCGTTACAAAGTTGCTCATTTTGCCTGATTTTGAGAATTCTGCCTGCCTCTATCTAAACAGCCTCTGATTGTTATATGTTTACCTTCCACAGGAATACACATGTAGAACTACACCAGTATCTGTATTTTGATCTTTTAACTCGAGCCATTTGTACAAATGTTTATAACTATTTAGGGCCCATAAAAGATTCAATCTGGTTTAATGCTGTATTTAGATGAGACTGGTATTCAGATTCATGTAGATGGGTACAACGTTTTAGTAATTTTTCAATAATTGATCCCTGTGTTAACAATTAAACTTCAGAGACAAAAAGCAATTCTAAGAGACTTCTTACCTTCATAATTGAAGATGTCTAATTCTGGGAATGGTTTCTCTTGGGTCACGCCAGGACGTAGGTATTTTGTCAGTGCACGGACACAGGCTTCATCACCAAGTTTTGTTGCTAGGTGAACTGGTGTGTTACCACCGCGATCCACCAATGCTGGGTTTGCTCCGAATTTTATCAGGAGATCAATGACATCTGTTTGTTGCGTCAGAACTGCAAGGTGTAGTGGAGTCTAAAAGCAAAGATATTAAAGTAAGTTTAAAAGCAATGGCTGTCATTTTGTCTCCAGTATTATTTTTGCAAACAGGAAACTTTACTTAATAAGGTAAGAAAGTTACTATTTCTCAACATATGACTAATTTTAGGCTTTCAGAACATTATTCCTAATTGTACAGTCACAAATATAGGGAAGCTTCTTCCAAGTCAAGAATAATCCATACATCTACACAGAAAAATATGTTTCTTAACATTTAATACTTACATGAAAAGAAATATATTATTTTATCAAATCACACAATACCCCAAACTTTCAGATTTGAAGTGAAACGTATGAATACAAAACCTACAAAATATACTGATCTGAATTCATAAACCACTTTCTATATTATTATGCACTTAACAGAAGAAAAAAAAATTAAATAACATGTACACAGACATCATGACACAGCTGACAAATTTCAGTCATGCCAACCACTCTCATTTGTCAAAAGTGTCATAATAATTCCTATTGTAGCATTTCGCAATTTGTGCTCAACACAAAATATACCTCACAAGGCCTAAAGTTTCAACCAAAAAAGAGGCAAATTAATGTTATAAAATATTCTTCGTGACAGTGAAACTTACATTTTTCTAGCAGGATATGATCCTGTTCACCAAACAAACCTCAAAATACCTTTCTAAAATCCCTTTCTAAAACTCTTGGAATCAGCAAACATGAGCAACTTAGTCATGGTTGAAATTTCAGGCCATTTAGGGCAGATAACTAAAAATGTTCTCACCTGGCGCAAGTGGTTGTAGGCATTAACCTTGCGTCCAGCACTGGGTATAGTTGTCATGACCTTCAGGAGCTGCTTGACCACGGCCAGCTGTTTGTTGATGATGGCCAGGTGAAGAGGGCTGTGACACCATACAAAAACATCTTATACAATACTTCCCGAGTACAAACTGACCCGTTTGACAGCCAAGTTATACACAGTCTGAGCATGAGTACGTTGCTGAAATGTGTTTGTTATCATAGATTTATGACCTGAAAAGTATGATCCAGTTTGAACTCAACAATGGGACGAGCTCAGTATACCTGCAAGTACAAATGTAGGAGAGTAGGCTCATGATAAAACAAACTGCCTCGACCGCTCAATACCAACTTGCTTTGCTATCTATTTTAAGCTGTCAGTGTCACAGCATAAAAATTTGACGGCCCAACAATTTATATCACTGAACTCAAAGAGACAGGCCTGTCTTCTCATGAGATTTTCCTTCCCGTTGTGTTTTGGACGAAAAGAGAGTTCAACATGAGAGTTCAACCCTGTCTTTGTCAGGTCCTATGCCCGAGCAACTGACTTTAACTAATCCCATCATGCACATTTCACTCACTGATCAAAATCCTACCATGGTTTTTCAGACCTACAGGTGAACATTACATTTATTAAAATGTTAGAACAAATGCATTCCTTAGTACTCACCAGGTCTGAATGGTATGCTGAAGTATATGTGTTTATGACACAATTACTGACACACTTGTCTATATTTATAATTTTCGTTCAGCATGGATTGCAGATCAACACAACTATGAAATATAAAACTTTCAGTGACAAAAAAATTTCCCCATTTTAACAAATATCCTGGTTTTTATTTCATGAGAAAAATGATATATGAAAACAAACTCTTCCATATGTATACCCAGATCCTACTTTCAGCAGGATATCTTGAAATGAGCTGTTTCTCAGTTAACAGCATAGGGGAGACAACTATGGTTGTGAAACAGTTATGAACAACAAAGGGGAATTCCCATCAGAAAGCCAGGCTATAAAAGGTCACTGATGTGGATTCTATTTATAGAATGTAAAATATTCAAGCCTGAAACTGTAAGTTTCATGTACGCATAAAATACTTCTCTTTCCATGCATTTTCAAATTTTATGCCAGTCTTAGCCTAGGGTTATCATTACATAGGAAACCAAGCGAAATTTCTGATATAAATTAACCATGCATATTTTGTCCCTTTGTGTACAAAGAGATATAAATATATATATGACTCACAGATCTCCATTCTCATCACTCATGAAGGTGAGGTGACGCTGCACAAGTAGGAGTGCCTTGATGTCTCCTGTGGCTGCGTACTCCTGCAGGGCTAAGCTGGTCCTCCCCACTAGTCTTAGCACCATTTGGTCATGGTCAGGGGCTGAGGCTGAGGCTGGGGCTGGGGCTGGGGCAGGCATTGGCGGTGAGGTACAACCTGGGACAGGAGCTGCTGCAGAGAAATGTGACATGGCTTCAATCAAACAACACTGATCTACATGAACAAGCCAACTTTACAGAAGTATTAGAGGAGATTCTTGCATTCCATGAGGAAATGCACTACAAAACATTTCAGCTATTTCAACCTCACAACAAGAAACCCTAGGAAAGACTCACACCACTGCTGAGAAATAACGTGGGGGCTTAGCAAAGGGAATCCCCTCAGTAGTTCTTCCTGTTATTTATTTAATGGATCGTGTTTAACTTATGTGTTCAGCCTCAGGCCTTGAACAACTGACAACCAGGCACCACAGTTCACTGCCTGGAATACAACATGGGGCATTCATCCTGTGTGGATAGAAGTACTTGGTACTAACACCCAGCCTATGTGCACCTTTTGTATATACTTATGGCACATTCTGATACTGGGGCTCACACAATGTATTCATGTACACTGACTGCAAACAGTCCTGAATGGCAGATGTGGTTGGTAAGCCCTTGGTCAATCTATTGGCTGTTTAACTCAATGTTAAAAAGCAACTGTGACTAAGAAATATGTGATAAATTAAGACATTTAAAACCATATTAATAGATGAATAAAACTATTTGCATCACATGTAAACAATGATCCAATGAAGGAAACCCAATGAAGAGAAACGCTTGGTTCCAAAACAATGCTAAAATTAATGTTAATCATAGTCACTGTTTCTCTGCTTTGCTGCCAGGGATGTGACATAGTAACAGTTATCACCTGAACTCATGTAGGACATATGTCCTCAAACAGAAAAATAACAACCAGGTATCTGCTGCCCAGGGAAGTGGCTAGAGCTGACACGAACAACACCAAGTAAATGCCACAACCTACTTACATAAGTATAAGAAACAGAGATAGCAGCCTACATATATGTAATTTAGCTTCTTCGGATTTGGCTACACTTATCCTTTAGCTGAGTTTTTGCTGTGGCTGTTAGCAAACCTGCTTCAGTCACCAAGTGACAGGTCCTGCCATTAATTTATTTTCATATAAATGTTTCTCATTAGCGGTTAAAAAAATCCATCCTCAACAATTTTTCAATTCTACAATGCCGTCAGCTTTACAAGAGTAAGAAACTGGTGTACCCGATACTAACGAGAGCTGGATTGGTGTCACCACATTACCTGTAGTCTGAGCCCGATCAGCTGTGGTGACACCAACACTATAGGTGAATTATCGAATGTGGGTCCTGCAGATTGATACAATATAAATGAATAATCCTAGCATCGACATTGAACAAAAATTTGAATTTTTTAAGTAAACATATAACATACAACTTAATTGTTACCACGAGGTAAAACGATATTTGAGATATTTTAGCATGCACTGCTTTCATTTCAAAGTAATGTTTTAAACCAGAAATATGTCTAAAATATTCTGTAATATAAATGATTGACTTTCATGTGTAACACAGTACATGTAGGCCTACTATACAGCCAGGGGCCTCCGTGGCTCATTCGGTTAGTGTGCTAACGAAGCACAATGACCCAGAAGCCTCCCACCAATGCAGTCGTTGTGAGTTAAAGTACAGCTCATGCTGGCTTCCTCTCCAGCTGTACGTGGGAAGGTCTGCCAGCAACCTGCGGATGGTCGTGGTTTTCCTCCGGGGTCTGTCTGGTTTCCTCCCACTATAATGCTGGCCACCGTCATATAAGTGAAATATTCTTGAGTACGTCATAAAACACTAATCAAATAAATAAATAAATTCTATACAGCCAAACCAATTTATATACTTTAAGCAAATATATATTGATACAAGAGTCTGAATACTAAATATAAACAAAGAAACTAGTATCGACTGATGAAACCACAATGATGTCCACTATTTCAACTCACATTGTTGGCCGCAAAGTTCAACTTCTGGCAGTTACAAATGTAACAGCATTACGTTCTGTTTTAGTTGCAATTTTGATAGCAATGGATTTACCTGTCGTCTGTTTTACCAGTTGGGACTTAATAAGGCATCGACAATATGTGTTTATGAAAAGGATGTATGTCACAGATTATAACACAGGGTCTGAACCAAGTTCAGCAAAACTTCATAAATCAAATTTCCTACAACATGCAGACATTGTCATTTACATAAACTTGCCGAGAAATCTGATGTACAATGTTTTGTTAAAATGGGTCTGGAAATGTCATTTTAAATCTTCAGAGAAACAAGGGGCTTTGTCCCCAACATTACATGTAGCGGACACATTTTAGAGTTGCCTACTTCTGGTAATCATTTCTGACAGGACTCAAACTCACCAGGGGCTACAGATGTGGCCGGGCTGACCTTTTCCTTCACCTCTGACATTCCCACCTCACTTTCCTCTGTGACATCTTTAAGCCCATACGATGAGATTTCCTGTGAGTAAAACCCAGCATCTACTGAATCCACGGATTTGTCCTCAAAGTTCTCCATTTTCTGCTGGTCAAATCTCCCTTTGTCAAGGTCGTCAGTAAACGGTGAACAATCCTCCTCTAGGTTATTTTCATCCAAGGTAGTAAAATGATGATATGGAAATGGCTTTTTTTGTTCTGAAGGCTTTGGTGGAAGTTCCATTTTTAACTTGCTGGAATGATGATCTGTTAAACACAAATAAAAGTTTACAAAATCACTTGTTCATATTGACTATAAACTGGTGACATACCTCAAACTTTCATATATAAAAATTTTATATTTAAGTGAAATATAACTATGCCTTCATACAAATATGATAACTTTACAACTTTACAACATGTAATTTTGTAATGGTGTCATCAAACTATTAGGAACTGATAAAAATATAAATAGATCACATCAGTCAGATTCTACACAGAATAATACCCCAAAGCTAAGGTAAAACAAAAACCATGTGTACAGGAGAAAAGAATCAAAGCCATTCCAAATACTGCTGGAGAAAGTTACAACCCATCAGAATACAGTTTTGTTTTAACACATACAAACTAATCTTGAGATGCACTATGGTTATATCGCAAAGGTACATAGCTTGAATACCGGTAATGAATTAAGGAATCTCCCCAAAAGTGGAAAAAACTTCCTGCTGATTTACTCTTTATAGCAGAACAAAAAATGGGAAAGCCCCTGGAAATTTCCTCAAAATCAGCCGAGTGCTATTTCCGGTATAGTGTTACCCATCCAACCACACCATACTGTTAGCTAAAACTCATCAGATGAAGTGTGGAAAACTCACCTATCTGTCCTGGAAATCTGTTGCACTGAAACTGCTGCCCTCCTTGAGCACCATAGTTTATATAGGCTGTTTGGAAATTGTGGAGAACACATTTAATACATGCAGATCACAACTGTGGTGCCTTTCGTTATCATTTCTATGATTCTATACATGCACATGTTTTTGCTTGTGGTCAGTTGCACAAATTGAGGTATGATCTATTAAACTATGAGAAATAACACCCCAAATCTTCCTTACAGGTCTGAGTAAAGAAGACAGTGGCAGCAGCTAAGACAAGGCTATTCTTTTTAATGCAATCTTGTCACAAATGCAGCATCTTTCAAAGAGATGACATAAATTCAGAAAATCTCGCCTAATGGCACAGAACACCCATTGTATTTAAACTTTAAGTTTCACCCAATCAGTCTCAGTCATTTCACTTTTCAGTCACCGTCAGCTTCTCAGGTCAGCTTTCTCTACAATCAGTGCAGTTAGGGCTGTTAGGATTTCATTCATTTCTCTTGAGAGAGTAACATAAAAAAAGGATTAAACTTTTAAAATTAGCACATAACACACAACTTATTTGTTACCATGAAACAAAGTGATATTTGAGATATTTCAGTACAAACTGCTTTCATTTCAATGTAATGTAGTAAGACACAATTATGTCTAAAATTTTCTGTAATTTATATGGTTTGGCCCAACACAGGACATTCACTGTATTTAAACTTTCAGTTTCAAGTAATGAGACATAGTCTTTCCAATTTTTCAGCCACAGAAAGTTTATAATTCATAATATATGTACATGTAACTTTGGAGGTTTAAGATGTATATGAAACTAGAACCCCAGTTCTTCATTTTTCATTTCACAAAACCAGATAAAAGCACTTCAGTCGTAGAGGTAAGATCAACCCTGTACTAATTGAAACTAACCAAGTCTTTATTACGGAAGCCTGTATGATACAAGCAGAGATGTCACTCAACTTAATTACACTTCAGTACCTGTAAATAAAACAGCTATTATTAATCAACTTGGTTCACCTTGACAAAACAGTGTCATTCTGGTTAAGACGGAAAATCCACACATCACAAGTCACAAACGCAGTTTCCACAGCCACAATCAAAACCCTTTTTTCAGAAAATGACAGATTTCATGGAAAAGGTTAATATTTTTGTATGGGGACAAGCACATAGGGAAAATGCAGATTTCATACTCGGCTTGAAATTAAAAATATTTATTTTGATGCTATTAGCATATATTGTGATAATATCTAGACTTGACTTACGATCGACAACGTGTGGATCTGAGGAGTTGTGGTATAGACCGTTACTCCTGCTATTCCCTGGGCCATACCCGGAACCTCCATCACCCCTCCCTTCATCAGGGTTGTACGATGAGGGACCCATCCCTGGCAGAACCTTTCGTCGTTTACGGTCTATACCTTCTTTATCTGAAATAGGAGAGCATGAAGTCATAAATATAAGTATTTCATGAAAGCTCCTCAGCCTAATAGACTGAAGCATCATCTCCAACTCTTACTTGAAACATGTCTATTTTACTATTTAACTAATGAGAGTGAATCAAATGCTGTTCAGTCATTTTCCTACAGACTTTAAAAAATAAAGTGCACTTTTAAACAAAAGAGATTTCTTACAATGGCTTCATTTAGAAAATGATACCTGTTAATGAACATAGACAAACTGACAAGAAACTTTCACAAAGTAAATCTAACAATCCAATTCAACAAATTGTGTAGAAAATACCATAAAAAAAATAGATATCTGTACAGTGATCTGGGTTATATATCAGAATCTCTAACACACAACCCAAAGTCTTCTGGGTTATATATGAAAATCTGTAACACACAACACAACGTCTTCTGGGCTATACATCAGAATCTCTAACACACAACTCAAAGTCTTCTAGGTAACATATCAGAATCCCTTACACACAACCTAACATCTTCTGGGTAATACATCAGAACCTCTAACACACTACCTAAACTCTTCTGGGTTATATATCAGAATCTCTAACACACAAGATAAAGTCTTCTGGGTTATATATCAGAATCTCTAAAACACAACCTAGAGCCTTCTGGAATATATATGAAAATATCTAACACACAACCCAAAGTCTTCTGGATTACACATCAGTATCTCTAACACACAACCTAAACTCTTCTGGGCAACATATCAGAATCCCTAACACACAACCTAACATCTTCTGGGTAATACATCAGAATCTCTAACACACAAGGTAAAGTTTTCTGGATTATATATCAGAATCTCTAACACACAACCTAATGTCTTCTGGGTAACATATCAGAATCTTCAACACACAACCTAAAGTCTTCTGGGTTATATATGAAAATCTCTAACACACAACCCAAAGTGTTCTGGGATATATATATTGCGATCTATAATATACAACCCAAGGTCTTCTGGGTTATATATCAGAATCTCTAACACAGAAGATAAAGTCTTCTGGGTAACTTATCAGAAACTCTAACACAGAACCTAAAGTCTTCTGGGTAATATATCAGAATCTGTAACACACAACCCAAAGTCTTCTGGGTTATATATCAGAATCTATAACACACAAGTTAAAGCCTTCCAGGTTATATATCAGGATCTGTAACACACAACCTAAAGTCTTCTGGGTTATATGTCACGATCTCTAACACACAGCCTTCTGGGAAATATATCAGATTCTCCAACACACAACCTAAAGTCAGGTTCTCTAACACACAACCTAAAGTCAGGTTCTCTAACACACAACCTAAAGTCAGGTTCTCTAACACACAACCTAAAGTAAGGTTCTCTAACACACAACCTAAATTCTTCTGGGTAACATATCAGAATCTCTAACACACAACTCAAAGTCTTCTGGGTTACATATCACAATCTCTAACACACATCCTAACGTCTCCTGCATCATATATCAGACTCTCTAACACACAAGCTAAAGTCTTCTGGGTTATACATAAGAATCTGTAACACAAAACCCAACGTCTTCTCGGCTATATATGAAAATCTGTAAGATACAACCCAAAGTCTTCTGGGTTATATATCAGAATCTCTAACACACAAGCTAAAGTCTTCTGGGTTACATATGAGAATCCCTCACACAACCTAAACTCCTCTGGGTAACATATCAGAATCCCTAACACAGAAGCTAAAGCCTTCAGGGTTATACATAAGAATCTGTAACACAAAACCCAACGTCTTCTCGGCTATATATGAAAATCTGTAAGATACAACCCAAAGTCTTCTGGGTTATATATCAGAATCTCTAACACACAAGCTAAAGTCTTCTGGGTTACATATGAGAATCCCTCACACAACCTAAACTCCTCTGGGTAACATATCAGAATCCCTAACACAGAAGCTAAAGCCTTCAGGGTTATACATAAGAATCTGTAACACAAAACCCAACGTCTTCTCGGCTATATATGAAAATCTGTAAGATACAACCCAAAGTCTTCTGGGTTATATATCAGAATCTCTAACACACAACCTAAACTCTTCTGGGTAACATATCAGAGTCCCTAACACACAAGCTAAAGCCTTCAGGGTTATATATCAGAATCTCTAACACACAACCTAAAGTCTTCTGGGTAACATATCAGAATCCCTAACACACATCCTAACATCTTCTAGGTAATACTTCAGAACCTCTGACACAGAACCTAAAGTCTTCTGCGTTGTACATCAGAATCTCTAACACACAATCTAAAGTTTTCTGGTTTATATATCAGAATCTCTAAAACACAACCTAAAGCCTTCTGGAATATATATGAAAATATCTAACACACAACCCAAAGTCTTCTGGGTAAAATATCAGAATCTCTAACATACAACCTAAAGTCTTCTGGGTAATATATCAGAATCTCTAACACACAACCCAAATTCTTCTTGGTAACATATCAGAATTCCTAACACACAACCCAAAGTCTTCTGGGTTATATATCAAAATCTCTAACACACAACCTAAAGTCTTCTGGGTTACATATCAGAATCTCTAACACACAAGCCAAAGTCTTCCTGGTGATATATCAGAATCTCTAACACACAACCCAAAGTCACGATCTGTAACACACAACCCAATGTCTTCTGGGTGACACATCAGAATCTCTGACACACAACCTAAAGTCTTCTCGGTAACATATTAGAATCTATAACACACAAGCCAAAGTCTTCTGGGTTACATATCACGATCACTAACACACAACCTAAAGTCTTCTCGGTTATATATCAGAATCTCTAACACACAACTCAAAGTCTTCTAGGTAACATATCAGAATCCCTTACACACAACCTAACATCTTCTGGGTAATACATCAGAACCTCTAACACACAACCTAAACTCTTCTGGGCAACATATCAGAATCCCTAACACACAACCTAACATCTTCTGGGTAATACATCAGAATCTCTAACACACAACCCAAAGTCTTCTAGGTAAAATATCAGAATCTGTAACACACAACCCAGAGTCTTATGGGTTATATATCACAATCTCTAACACATAACCTAAAACCGTCTGGGTAATATATCAGAATCTGTAACACACAAGATAAAGTCTTCTGGGTAATGCATCAGGATCTCTAACACACAACCTAACACATTCTGGGTTGTATATCAGAATCTCTAACACTTATCCCAAAGTCTTCTCGGTTATATATCAGAATCTGTAACACACAAGATAAACTCTTCTGGGTAACATATCAGAATCTCTAACACACAACCTAAAGTCTTCTGGATTACATATCAGAATCTCTAACACACAAGCTAAAGTCTTCTGGGCAACATATCGGAATCCCTAACAAACAACTCAACATCTTCTGGGTAATACATCAGAATCTTCAACACACAACCTAAACTCTTCTGGGTAACATATCAGAATCTAACACACACCCTAACATCTTCTGAGTTACATATCAAAAGCTCTAACACACAACCTAAAGTCTTTTGGTTTTTATATGAAAATCTGTAACATACAACCCAAAGTCTTCTGCATAATACATCAGAATCTAACACACAACCTAACGTCTTCTAGGTAATATATCAGAATCTCTAGCAGAGAACCTAAAGTCTTCTGGGTTATATATCAGGATCTCTAACACACAACCCAAAGTCTTCTGCATAATACATCAGAATCTAACACACAACCTAACTTTGGGTAACATATCAAAATCTCTACAACACAATCTGAAATCTTCAGGGTATTACATCAGAATCTAAAACACAACCCAAAGTCTTCTTGGTAACATATCAGAACCTCTAACACACAACCCAAGGTCTTCTGGGTTATATATCAAATTCTCTAACACACAACCCAAAGCTTTCTGTGTAATATATCACAATCTCTGACACACAACCCAAAATCTTCTGGGTTATATATCAGAATCTCCAACACACAACCTAACATCTTCTGGGTAACATATACGAAAATCTGTACCATGCAACCAAAAGTCTTCTGGGCTATATATCAGAATCTCTAACACACAACCTAAAGTCTTCTAGGTAACATATACGAAAATATGTAACATGCAACCCAAAGTCTTCTGGGTAATATATCAGAATCTCTAACACACAACCTAGTCTTCTGGGTAATATATCAGAATCTCTAACACACAACCAACAATCTTCTAGGAAATATATCAGAATCTCTAACACACAAACTAAAGTCTTCTGGGTAATATATCAGAATCTCTAACACACAACCCAAAGTTTTATGGGTAAAATATCAGAATCTCTAACACACAACCAAAGTCAAACTTAATGGTTTAACACAACGCTTCTGTATGAAACAAAGTATAGCAGTATCAGGTTACACAACAAACACCAAAACAAATATATTATTCTAGCCCCCAAAATAATCTCTTTTCACTATATCTGCACAGGTCGTGAATTTTAGACCAATCAGTTACAAGATAAGGCCGCTGTTATTGGCCTAGATACTTCCAAGCCATGTATATATGACATCGTGCCTTCATGTTGCGTGACAGAAATATAAAAGATTGCAAACTGACATGAAACATGTTACCTTTTTTCAACGTCATGACATCTGGGTGTGAAGAACCAAACATGTAGAACCAAAATGACGTCTATAAACTACGCGAAATAACACTTTTACCACTGAAGGAGATCCTGACATTTCACCTTTATGAAAATCATCTAAATAATTAAAGCAAGTTTACTAAGTAACCAAGTTCAAATCCCTTCACTTGCCATGAAAAAACAGCTTGGCAACATATTATTCGGGGAGGTAAATGCACCAACCGGTATGCTACCTGACACACTCGATGCTGTTTGAAAGGTCATTTCTATTTAATATGTATATCTGCACACGGCTTGCAACAGACAGCGGGGTAGAACATAAAATCAATAACACAAAAGGTAAACTCAGTTAGGTAACACATTAGAATTTGTAACACACATCCAAATGTCATCTAGGGGAAACATTACTATCCCTAACACAAAAATCTGAATCATTTAGGTAATATCTCAGGATCTCTAACAAATAACTCAAAGGGATCGAGGTAATATCTCAGAATCTCTAAGATACAACCCTTAGTCATCCAGGTAATACCTAAGCATATCTAACACACAAACCTGAATCTTCTGGGTAGTAAGTAAAGGCCTTGGGGTCACTGAGCTCATCGTCAGAAATCCTTTTAAGCTGAATTTGGACATTTACAGCTTTCTGTATCCGTCTATCCTTGTATGCAGGTGTTTTGAACACAATGGCAAACTGCAGAAGGAAATATTTGACAACAAATCACAATGCAAATTAAACCATGGTCATCTTAAGCTTACAGTCAACTATACATTTCAACACTGACTTCTTTCAAAAATCTAACGGAATGTGAGTTTGGGTGTAATATAATTCAGATTTAAAAATAAATTTCAACAGAACAACAGAGAACACTTAAGCAAATAGGTGTGTTTATTGGATCAGAGCTAACCAAAGGAATAGCCATTCTTAATCTGTGGCTCTTGTTCAAATCACAATGCGTAATAGTGTTTTGATTTTTGTCTTGGACATACTTCATGTTACAGAAGACAGAATGGATTGATTCACTGGAATTGTTACGCCACTACTGTGAGCAAACTCCTAGTTGTTTAAAATGTTCACATCTGAATGAGTCTAGTCCTTGCAGATGTCTGAGCTAAAACAGAATCTATGTTTACCTGTCGATGAACGTCGTTTGGGCCAAAATTTCCATACTCTTCCCAAATAACATTCCCGTCTTCATCTGCCTCCACAAAACGCACAGCAATGTCATCTGTAACAGAAAGGAAAAATTTTAGGGAATTGCAATTTCATGAAATGAAATTCTAAATCATCTATCATTAAAACTCTCCCAACAATGAAGTCCTACAAATTTCACCCACTTTTTTCTGTGTGAATACAACCATTAAACATTATCATTTAGCAGACGTACATGTACTTAAGTACTAAAATAGAGCAGCCTACTAGTTCAAGTGTCTGTACTCTCTGCAGTCTAACTCTGTGTGTACTTCCTGGGCAATCGTGAAAGGTTTCTAAATTTATTATCAACAACGCAATACTGAGCATTATGGATATGTTTTGCAGCTTGACGGTCTGGGGAAATGATGCTGACTAGCATTTCTCATCCAATACTGCTAGAAAGCACTAATAATTGCACATTTAATTTAGTCAGTAGGTAGATGAGGAATCATAACCAGCCTCTGATCAGACACAAGCTCTACTGCTTGAGACAAAATCATCACATTTCAAAATTATGTGTGTACAATGGACAATCAAAATTGAAAATCAATACTATGAAATATGTAGTTTGATTCACTTGTACCATCGGAATGGAAAAATTGATATTACCAATTATATATCTTGATGTAGTCTATGCTTCAACAAAGTTTCGTTGAAATCGGACGAAATCTGTAGGGGGAGCAGCGCTTTGAAATATACATGTATGTTGACATATACTGGATAAACAGACAGAGGGATAACTTATGATCGAAAAGGAAAACTGATACTACTCATTATGTATCTGGATGTAGTCTACATTTGACCCAAGGTTCAATGAAATCAATCAAAAAATGTAGGATGAGTAGCATTTTGAAAATGTCAACATATTCTGTATAAGCAGACAGACAGACAACCGATCATCAAAATGAAAAATTGATACTACGAATCATGTCTCTTGATGCAGTCTACATTTGACCCAAGTTTCATTTAAATCAGACAAAAAGCAGCGTTCAGAAGCAAATGTTAACAGACGTCGGACAGACAGACAGACAGACAACTTGCTAATATATAGCCTCTGCTGGCCTTTGACAAATAGAATTAAAAAGCAAATATGGCATATTTCTCTCTGTTCAGATACTCCCACTACATTTACCGCGTGTAAGTCTAGTTGATATGACGTACCTTTCTGGACTTTTTCACACAGCAAGAAGACCTCCTCATTTCCAGTACAACAGCCACCATATTTGTCCATTCTGCAGATCTTCAGGGCAGCAGCCCCTGGAGATTCTACAATCACAACAAATTTTAATTTGCACATTGTTTTTGCTTTTTTGTTCTTTTTTTTGTTTATGTTTTTTTCAAAATAGATAGTTGATTGCTACATCACATTAAATATTAAATGTAATTTTATATACTCCCTGGCTTCAGAAGGAGGCAGTTGTTTGGAGAGACAATTACCTCTATCATCCCTCACTCTACCAGCCATCTGACTGCATCAGTTCAGCAATTCCTTCATATATGTACACCATCCTTCATCCTGCCAGGTTTCTTACTGATGTAGGCCACGAGCAATATTACACAAACAACGGATCTGCTCGTGAACAGTAGGTAAATGACTGCGACATGAATGAATTCATGCTACCAGAGGTCTAGTATTAAGTAAGTGTTACATCAAAACAGAAGGGCAAACATTTCTGCTTCACAGAATTGACCAATGAATTGATTGATATGTGTTGTAAGTCTTACTGAAGAAATTTTCAGATGCATGAAGGCAGAAACACGTTACAGGTAACTATCTGACAATGCTATACTGATAAGTTACTCACTGCTGTCATATATAGGATCAGACAGAACTGATGGCAGAAGCCGTGTGAACTGGCCCTGCCTGTCAGTCAGATAGGCCTGGAAACACAACTTCACCACATTTAACTGCATCAGTTTAGCCTCCTTTTCTGCCTGCTTTTTCGCTTGTTGTTTGTCTGCCTCTGAAAGTATTAAGATAGAATCAACAATTAAAATTTCAGCATGTAAAATGTGATAAGATTTCTAAATCACAAAACATTAAATAGTGCAGCTTGCTTATTTACCAACCAGAGTTTTCTTTGAATTTTAACCGAGTTTCCCTTGCTGTGACGTCATATAGATGATGTCTAGCATGATTTCCTGTCTTCTCGCGTGATGTAGGAATGTATCAGTTGACTAAACTTGCATTATGATGTCATCCTGTTGAGCTCAGATTGGAATTTCATAGAACAAAATGTTTCCCTTTTCAACATCACTGCATCCAGGGGTGAATTATCAAATTGTAATAACAAAAGTGATATCTAACATGTCAGATAACACATTTATCAGTGAAGAAAAATGTGGGACTTCACTGATGTATCAACAATATAACATTTTAGTTCTACATAATCTAATTAAATACAGCTACACTTTTAAAGAGAAGAAAGGTAAATCTTTCATGGCTGCAGACTAAGATTTGCCAGAAAAAATGAAGTGGACTTCAGTCTGAGCGACTGGAAAATTTAGACCAATAAACTGCCGGAAGCAAGCCACTATACTGATTATTTTCTGTCTGAACTGTACTTTATTTATTTGATTGGTGTTCCACGAACATTTCACTCATATGCCAGCGGCCAGCATTAATGTGGGAGGAAACAATCTGAGCCTCCTTTCTCAAAAAGGCTCACTGTACATAAATATGCTTCCAAAACAAAATCCTTGCTGGGCTTATCAAACCCTCAGGAATTTCTGAGCTTCTGTGCATAGGATATCTTATACAAAGGCTTGTCACATTGCCTAAGCCAGTCACAGTGGGAAATTCATTCATTCATGACTCAAGATTGATGCCTGTGATGGTGTGATGGTCCACGGAGTGGGCTGACGCACACAAAAGGTTTCTTCAAAATGTGATTTTGTGCGATTAACTCAATCTACAGGACTAAAAGCCTACCCATTAACAGCGTTTTTCATTTAGCCGATGTTGCAAATATACGATAAGAAAACAATGAGGCTGTATACAAACTGGTTTTGTCCTGAAGGATTATTTGTGTTCAGACAGAGTTTTCATTTATCAGCTGTGCGATTAAATGGGTTCCACTGTAATCAGAAAAGAAACCAATGCACCACACATTTTCAGACCACCAGATTCTTACCTGCCAGTGTAAAGTTTGAAGTCATGTCGAGATTTCCCAGCTTAATCAACTGATCCAGCTTCAATGACTCCAGTATGCGCTGTTCCAGTATTGTCTTAACATTTTTCTTGGTTACGTGCATGATTCCCAAGTTCTGGAATTTGAACCTGAATCAAGAAACACTGAACACTGTAAAATGACCTCACAGTAAATTATATTGTCATAAATGTTTTCTTCATTTTTGTGAAAAATTTCGGGGAGGAAATGGGATGGTGAAGAGGTATACAAATAGAGCAGAATCAATATCATCAGGTGTAAAGTATACCGTGGCTAATTAATAAGAAGCTATATTTTTTAATCCCATGAGATGGCTGTAGTTTGAAGCTGGAAATTGAGCCCAAAATGGACTGCGGCTCAACATCTACACTGTTACAATGTATCAGTTTCTACTCTACTAAGTTTGACGTGCATAAAATGACATCAAAGTCCTGCTTTCAAGTCCCCATTAATGGGTCCCCGTTAAATGTGTTACGATGTTCAGAACAAGCGAAGACGTTTAACAGTACAGCACAATCAACCTTTATCAGCCACAAGGTCTTCTGTGGCTAACTAATTATAGGTGTTATGATGTTTAAAACTGAAACTTAACTTTACATACATATGAGATTTTTTTTTTTATTCCCAAAATGGGCAGATTAACACAAAGCCAAAAAGTTCTCTATCACAATATACATGTAATCTAGGAGTGGCCATGAAGTGTTATCAGATAAATGTCAACGATACAAACACATACAGAAATAAATCAGACTGACTGTTTTTCTCAAAAGTTCAAAAATGTTAACACTAACTCTGCTCGGGGTTCATTGCCCTTAAGTTCCACCACACAGATTCCATTCTGGCAATTCTTGCCGACCAGTTCATGAGCATGGATCTTTGGGACGACATTGTCTGTGACCAGTGTCACCACAATTCGAGCAGGGCCTTTGTAGTTCATGATCTGAAAACAACAAAACAATGGACATAACAGAGTCTATTTAACAAAATAGTGGACGAAAATGAACAGAAAGACTGACAAGTTAGCAGGAGTACCCAAATCTGTGAAGATCTCATGGCAAAGCATTTCATATCTGATTGTATCCTTGTTTATGTATTTCTATATTTGACAGATGTCTAATAACACATGGAACTATTCAATCATATTTCATTTATACAATTGCAGTAACCTTACTGCAAAACCATTAGTCATTTGTTTTTGTGTTTTTTTTTTTTCATATTCAGGGCATTCATTAACATTTTGGAAGATTAAGAGAAAGGAACAAATAAAAAGATTGTAACTGAACGGCAAACCAATAAAGACACATCTGTTCTGTTCTGAAATAGAATGCCAGGATGGACGTGTATTAGTGTACAATGTGTGTACTTAAGTGTGGCTGACAAATCTCAAAATAGGCTGCATGGTAATGGCTCTCGACATCCTCAACAAATTTAACTGGAACTGGCCTTACTTGAAAAATACATTCTAGTCTTATAAATCTTAGACATTATGCTTTCAGACTACATCTTATGTTACACTTTACTTGTCGAATTTGTCAAGAATTTAGAATATGTTATTACTTGCTCTGTTTCCATTTTATAGGCAATGGAATGTTGCACATGTAGGTGCAATATCCTATGTCAATGTCTCTGTCAAGAGTTCTCCATTTCTGGAATCTTTAAGAAGACAAAGCTTGCAATGGCAGACCAGCCCCTGAGAAAATTTCTTGCTAGCAGTTTTCCACTGTCCTTCTTGCCATTTTAAGCAAGTAGTAGCTAGGTTAGTGAATGAAACATATTTGTAGACAAATAACCTATTTTACAGATAGCAACTGATCTCTAGCCCAAATCTGACATAATGTGAGAACAAGGTGACACTGAATGATCCTTGCCTTTCACATACTGCTAGGACTGAATGGAACTGAAATCAATGCTGAGCAACTATTCACCATAACAGTCCTCAGGCAGCCATTTGACCTCATGACTGATAGTCTGGTGTCACCAGATAAGTGCAACTGCAAGGTAAAACTTGACATACAACTGAAGCAGTGAAACAATTAAGAGGACTAACCCGCACAGTTGGAAATGTCTTTTTGCTTTTCTGGCTGTTCACACCCTGAAGACCCCCATGAGATGGACCCTCGCATTTGTACCGAAACCTGAAACCACGTGACTGTGGCTGTTCTGACACAACTAAGTATGGCTGGGAGTCTGAAAAAGATGAGTAAACTGTTCTTACACATAAATGTAACTTAGTTATTCCATGTATAATAAGTTATCTGTGAATCTATATAGTGTACTTAATCTAAAGGGCATGACAGGGGTAGTAACAACCACTTTAACGGTAATAAAAACTTCTGAGGAAAAACTAAGGAGGATGGTTACAATTCCAAGCAAGATTACATCCAAGATTAACATTATCAAATGTAATGTCTTGGAAGGTCATGGACACAGCCATTCTGTATTAAAGTAGTTAGATCATCCACGGGCAGGAAATCTTTGCTCCTAATTTCAAAACATTACCAACTAACAGACGACTATACCAACAACTATAAATACAATTTCCAAAATAGAGCAATATGACAGATCACTATAAGCCATACACTGAGAAATGGCCACCAGCACATAGCTTTCACATAGATAATCTACATGGACATGTAACGTTTAAAAAGGTGATTATTTATTCCCACAAAGATCATCGCATTCAAGAATTTAAGAAGCAACCAAACTGATAATTTTGAACAGCGCAACAGCGAATTCTTCAGTTCAGATGTCTTTTTCTTTCCAAAGTCCTGCAATGCATTTCACTTACCATCAAAGTGTTCCACAGATTCTACTGGTCCATCGGTGCACATGTCCCCATTAACCATAACAGGGAGCCCATTATTCACCACAAAAGAGTCGGTCATTTCTGGGTTTACTACTTCAACTGACCCTCCAGAGCTACACGTACTGTCATCGTGATCAGCCATTCTAAAACGTATCATAATAAACAACAATTTGACTATCAGACATCAAATATCTCTTTAACACATGCAGTGATCAAAAATTGCATACTGGATTTGCATACCAGGTAGCGCTAAACAATGTGTATCGGTATATTATTTCTTACGCCATATATTAAAACAAAACATCTTAATAAAACAACATGGTGCTGTAGCAAATAATAAAACTCGTAAAACGTTCAGTTCAGTTGTCATTCCAACCATATTGACAATGGCATCAAGTTTGCAACTGACAGTTTACATCTTTCCGCTTTCACAAGGCGCAACTCCAAAGCATAACAGTCAAGTGGCAACAGAACAGATGAAACACTCGATATTTTTACACTGCGCTAGAAAAAAAAAAAGATGAATCTGATCAAGAAGCATGCATTTGGTTATGACCACACACGTCGGACAATCCACACACTCTACAGCCGGCTACAAGCAGAAGGTTGTTGTTGTTCATCAACCAGTGCGTTTTACATCGATGTTTCGTTACCAGTGCGTTTGCACATCTTCTTCTCCCCACTTACCTCGCCAATGAGATCAGTTGATGTCAGATATGCCTGTCACATAGCCAAAGTTTATTTAGCCACTTACAAATACAGTTTACGAATGTATCTATTCTACGATATGAAGTTGTACCTATTTGTACACCCACGGGGAACTCCATTGGGGAATTCCCATGCCTTGACTATTGGACAATACAAGTCACATGACCCAAACCTACGGATGTTGATTGGATAATGACGTGTAGGTGTCTGGAAATAGAGCAATAGTCATATTAGGGGAGACAACTGTTGCTCTAAAGCACACTGATAGCTAGAACTGATTACGTCGGCGCCACTTCTTTTGCTACAGCTGAGATTGATGAATGTCAGAAATTGTTGAAAATAGACTTCTTAGGGGACATAGCTGATCCGTGTACCAGTATCTACATGTACACGCACATGTACGTACAAAAAGGCCTGCATGTAGGCTTGTAGGCCTATGAACACGTATAGAATATTCTTGGCTGTCATACTAAATAGATTGGTCAGCATTTCAGAATTGTGTGATGTTAAATTAGGACCGACCCGTTCCCATTTGTGTAAATATTTTATTGGCCGGAATGCATTTTGAGGTCTTCTCCGATCGAAGAAATGGAGAGTCTGGAATATCATAGCTTTCGACCGAAGCCTTTTGGCGGCCCCTGTGTCCTCACCTGTTATAGGTATCTTGTCGATTCAACTTTGACCTGTGTATGTATGTACACTATCATTTTACAAATAAATAGGATATTCATGTTACAACAAAAAATGTTTACCGCATCTCCTTTAAACCTAATAAGACGTATTATGTTTCAAAAGTTTTAACAAACGGGCTAACACGTCCTATAAATCTTTGTTCTAAATGGCTAATTATATTGTCTAGAATTTAACCTGATAGACCCCTGTGGTGCCATTTCGAGACTGTTACAAACTTGAGTGTTAAAGTTCAAGAAACGATCCTTGGCATAATACGCATACAAATTGGCATTTTAATAATAAAAACACATAAAGACGCATGCAAATAGTATCTTTGGTTCAACAATATGTGATGTTACAATAATTTTAATATAATATTTTACATATTTATCCTTGTTACTAAAATTGACGTCAGCGGTATTACCACATAGAGAAGCATACAAAATAATGTCTTCTCCCTACCTATTACCAAATTTTGCTGCTAGGCGGCTGCATATACTTGGATAGTGAGCCCCCTGAAAAGCTTCTTTTTTTATCATCGTTTTGTGCTTTTAGTTTAGTTTACATCATAAAAGTGTCGCAAGACATTTTATTTCCTGTCAGGAATGTTACGTCTGTGCAGCTTTAATGAAAGTGTGAAGACGAAATACAAGAAAGTGGCCACCCTTCTCCGACTTTTCTGGCCACATGTGATGAAAAAATCTTTTCTTTATGGCTTGCAGCCAGGGAGCAATCGTTAATGAGAGATTGTCAGTGGTGTTAGTGGTGTTACATAAACAACACAGTGGCGGTTGTTACACCACTGACATAAGTGTAACACCACGAACTTTGTGGCGTTAAATTAAGGATAGTTTCACAAATTTTCAGTATTATATTAGCCTTATGTGGTGATGTTTGTATCTATTGGCATTTTTAACTGGAGGTTAAAACAGTTGCACAAATAACACACAAGACAACGACCGTATACTACGTGTGGGCTATAATGGGACTCATGCAGGTAGTATCTGAGCGTCGAAACAGACATTCGTACTCTACAATGTACCTTCTGGCTCAAAAATGGTAAGGCCAGCTTCCAAAGTAATGTTTAACACAAACCACCAAAGAACTAAAGTGGTAAATAATATTACGGATTCTTGCAAGAGAAGCAGTCAATTGTTTTCAATGACGCCGCATAAACGCAAGGCATAGGCCCCCCTGTGGTGGAGAAAAATATTTGGCAACGAATTCAGAAGGTTTTTGCTTCATAGCTAGCTCTGAGGCTGAGCTGTATGAAAACTGTGTACGGTACATGTGCGTTGCTTTTCAGTGGTAAATCAGTTTGTGATAGACACCTTTCTTTTCATACATGCTAAATAATGCAGGCTAAAGTAAAAGATGTTTTCTTGGACATTTTCCTTCAAGTTTCAGTGAAAGGGCATTTTCCATTCTGAAGAACAGAGAAAGAAAAACTATGATGGAGGGGTATAGCACAATCATTAAAAAGTCAAAGTTCATGGTTGCATGTAGATTTGCCCGATGAGCTAACCTTCATCATGGAGTAAATGCTGCACATCTCGTCTTATTCTTACTTCATTTTAAATGACACAAAATTTACATTATTTCAATCTCCACAGTATCTCAGTAAAATATTTTGTAATTTGCAAACAATAGTCTTTAACCTGGTCATAATTTTGCAAAAGAATTTAACATTTTGGGATCTGCAGATTTGGCAGATGGAAACTATTTTCAATTTAGAAAATTTACGAAAATGTCCAAGAAACAAGATATGGTTTCTCATAATTTCCCCTCTTACCATAAAAGTATTAAAAATGAAGTAATCAGTATTTTGGTGTGTCCACCTTATGTGCAGTTTTCTCAGTACAAGTCGGTGGTGTTACAACCACGTAATAGTCCAAATCATTTAAGAAAAGGTGTCTGATTTTCACTCTTTTAGTAACTAATGATATTACACTGATGCAAGGTTTATCTGATGAAAATGGTTTCGTTGTAACCCTTTTATGAGTTTTGTACGTTCTTGAAAGTGGCTGTAGACGGCTATTTGTATCAGATAGAGATGTTTTTTATTCACCATTTTTCTGAATTATTCCTTGTTCAAATCCATGGATATGATATACGTGAATTGTAACAAGTCCTTTCTCCTTCCCCTTAAGGCAATTGATTCAACTGCCAAGAGAAATGGTGTTTTTCTACGGTGATCTTTGTGTAACACCACTGACATGCTTGGCGCATTGGGCCAACTTTCTGGTGGCGTTCACACGATTGGCCAACGCAGTTAACCGTGAGTTGATTATATGCCGCACCACCAATATCTAGGGAATTTTATGTTTTAAAATCTCGGCATTTACTGTACCGTCATCTCGAATGTTGCCATTTTATGCTCACAGAGCCTTTTCAGCATTTCTGTTTGTCGTCCGTCATGTCTCTGTTGGAACTGTTAAGGATGTAGTTCTTTATTGTTGGCAAGACAAGAAAGTAAATTTCTCTTTGAACATTAGGACGTGATTCCCTTTCACAAGGAAGATATATCGTTGTTCAGATTGAGAACAAACAAACACTAAATGTGCTTGAAAACCATGCAGTAGCATTGTTTTAATGTGTCGGTTTTCTGAAACATATGTAATCTTTCTTTGATCAATGAGCGGAATATTTAATTGAAAGTGCATGTACACATTAGTTGACATATACATACATGGTATGAAGCATATCTTACTAACTTGACTCATTTTTAACCAGGTCTTAGGGTATATACGGATAATATTCCTGACTCAGTGCGTGAAGAGCAAAGTTTGCAGTTTATGTTCTAAAATTTATGATACGTTTACATAATTTGTATTTTATATAAGTAGATTTGATTTTGTAGTGCAATAAAAATCCACCTCCACAAATAGCGGTATAAGATAAAAAGCTCATTGAAACATTTGTTAAAGTAGATCTAAACTGGGTTGTTAGAGGGCAACTTTTCTTGACAACCCTGAAAAAAATTTCCATTAAACCCATTATTTGAGGAATGACGAATTGGCTTTCTGTTGGAAGTCACGGATTAATCCGTTCCTGGTTACGTCTTAATTCGTTATCAGGAACAGAATTATTTGTTACCGGAAGTGGATCAGCCCAAATTAACGGATTAACGGAAAGGCAATCCGTCAGCACTCAGACAGCGGACTTAACGGAAGATGTTTTTGAGAGAAGCCGAAAAACGCTTTTGTGATGTTTTCCATCATTTGGAAACCATGCTGCAAACCTATGTTTTCTTCCTAGATCAATAAGTAATAAAATTTGGAAACCATGTTGCAAACCTAGGTTTTCTTCCTAGATCAATAAGTAATAAAATTTGGAAACCATGCTGCAAACCTAGGTTTTCTTCCTAGATCAATTGGTACTAATTTAGCGGAGGTTTCATCTGGTCATTCAAAAGAAATATTTGTGTTTAGTGGAAATCATGAAGTTTGTTCTATTTCCATTTACTTGATAAACAGACACCGGACACCTCTTTGAGAACTATGTTAAAGGCAGGCAAGTTATTATTAAGATTTTCAGGATAGCAAGCGCGCAGTGTACTTTCATTCTCTTCGTTTGACTAGCCAGTTTTCAAAATATTTAAGGATATACAAAAGTACGAATTTTTAAGAGATATTAAAAAACAAAGTATTGACTTTGGAGAGGCCAAAGTGGGATCAATATGGCACCCTTGAAAAGAAGTGTAGAGCAGGCGGAACCTTCCTTGTAATCTCAACTTTGGAAGTATAGTTTTCTAGGCTATCAACACAGCTTCAACTAACGTGTGTCAGGAAGCAATTTCGAAAAGCATTCTGTATATAATTCACTTTTTCCTTACACATATAGCTAGTGTTTTACTTTTTCAGTTCTGTTCTATAGAAGATCCAAAATATAACCCCTTCGGGCTTGAGTTGGCCGAGTGATAAAGGGCGCCTGCATCACAGGCACCGGAGTCACACCTCTCACACCTAAGACGCTACGTGCAATTGTTAGTGGTTCTTCTCTGGCTTATCTCTTAGCACAGTGAAAAAGACCAAGTGTATAGGCCTGCTGCTATCAGATTTGGTGGAGCATCTTGTTGGCATGAGGTCTTCAGCGTATAGCCTTGTCATGGGCTAAGGGCATTCATTATATATGTTGTGTCACAGAGACTCTAGCTAGCTCTGTAAATTAAGCCCGCAGTCTTCACCGCCAAGCACACCCTGGGGGTGTTACTCAACACAATTGCCCTTTCAGATTAAAATAATTAGCATGTTAGAAATGCTGAGAATAAAGTTAGTAATTATACATTAAAATTTACATTCTGGAAGCATACATAGTAGGTTTCAGGGCATTCAGATTTATTGAAAGTTAGGCATATCAACTTTGTGATATCGACTTATATTTCTTGCGGCCATCATGATAATTAAAAACCATTTTGGAATTTTTTGGTGAGTAACGGCATTTATCAAAGGAGTAGGCTTATTGTGTTGCTTATACAGTCACAGGACGAATAATACGAGTTTTGTCGTTTATCTGTTCCACTTAATGGGCCATTCTCTCCATGCGATGTGCATGCTGATGAGTGCATGTTTTTTTGTTTGTTTTTTTTGTTTTGTTTTGTTTTGTTTTTTGTTTTTTGTTTGTTTGTTGCATGATTTTCAGGAAGACTGTTTTCATATTTTAAAATTTTTACTTTACTTTATTAAGAACATGCATGTTGCATGCTTAAATATAAGACATGTTATGTCAAAATCTATACACCTTACATAAAAACGAAACCATGAAAGCGTAGTTATGTACAGAATATTTAGGCGCACTACTTCAAAATGCACATGCAATATCATACCAAGATTTCGTGATACACGTGTACCAGATGACACAAAAGGCTGAATGTCCTACAGCTGAACACGTCTGGCGACATGGGCTAGCCTGCTACTGTTATGGGTTATACATATGACAATGCAAACAATTAGATCGACCTACCTTTAAGGTTATTCGTGTGTGCCATGCGAATTGGGCAATCCTCGTCCTGTATGGAGCAAGTAGTCATGGTTTCTTTTTCATTACTTCGCCACAGATAACCACTGGTGAAGCGAGAGGGGTGCAGGCCTACCTGACGAGCGATTGGTGATTTAAGCTTGCGTCGAGGGCTGATATGACTCGTACAAGACCACTATTCGTTCTCGACTGTTCATAGGAGAAGTAAATTGTATCGCTTATCTGCAAGAGGACGTTTGACTGAAATGGAGATATATGTGGGCTGATCTATGATGGATTTTGGTCAAATACTATTGTACAGTTTAATATTAGTCGATTCTCCTTGATTATTCTCTTATGGTTAGAGATAAAGAAACTTGAGATCGCTGTTCAACTGGAACAACATTGCCAGTGTATAAGTCAGATGGCTACACACCACAATTAATGCTTCCGGGTTGGGAAGCTAGTCCCTTTTTATTTTTAGAGATATTTTCTATCGCTCCCCTGGGCTGCCCTTTTTCATTTTTTTCTGCTTGTTAGGTGGTATCATTTTGTAGAATAGGCTTCAAAGTTTCATTCCAGGTATAAATTTGTGTGCTTTTCAGGAAATGGAGGCGGATGCACACTAGGCAAAAGTAGTGATAAATCAGGGTTCACTGGTCTCTGAGTGCGTGGGTTTGGCCCCTGTTAGCTGTTTGTCAAATTTGCGAAAAATTTCATGGGTCATTCCCAGTCAGGAATTTGACTGGAGTTTTCTCAGGGAACCAGGACTATGAGACCCAGAGGGTTTAGAACTTGCAGATTTAGGGACAGTGGTGTGAAACCAAACGTTAACATGTAAGTAAATGAGAAATTAATTGTGGTGTGTGGCCAAATAGCGGTTTCGAGTTGCCCATTGTTGCGCTCAGCAGATCGCGTCATACGGTAGATAAATGAAAGCACGTGGTCATTCATGTCCATCTATTGACATTATAGACTTGGGCGACAGTCCAGTATTGAGCTCAGTTTTGATTTCTTTTCTGTGTTTTTCACTGAGTTTTCCTCTTGAAACCGTCTTCGAGCATATGTATGGTCTCAAATGGTCACAGATGACACATAAAATGCTGGAAATGGGATGAGTTGTGTGTGACTGCCAACGTTTACAATTTTTTTAACACAGCCACGAAGAACTGTTTGTTTATCAGCGAAAGAATTCTGGAATTGAAACAGCTATATGGCTTATTCCACTGTAATTTCTGCTGATGTTTGAAGACATTTCCTCATCATCAAGTATGTGATTACGTTATTGTGAGTAGCAGTACTGTTTCTTTTGTACTTAGTAACTTGAGGGATGGTTATTTTCTGTTCTTAAGTGAAGGATTGTTCAGTAATGGTAATTGGCTGAGAGACCACGTGTTGACCTAATATCTCCATATGTAATTGTTCTTGGTATTCACGTTATAACAAGGAGTTCACCGATGTATTTGTCATACACGATATTTGGTATCTGTAAGAACATAACGTTTAGCAAGAAGTTGTAAACAAACTATTGACTCTGATTTATTACGGATGTGGTGTATACCAAGCAATAATCAGGTTCTACGGTTATGTTCTAAAGAGGACTGCAGTAGTATGTTGTCATTGTTACACAGGTACTTCACATGTAGTCCAGGTCAGAGTAGTGTGGCAACAGTTGTCCCAGTGGGGTAAGTCATTGTACCACCTTGGAGATGTTATTTAATGGTGTAATAACATTGCTCTGTGATAATAGTTACACAGATATATACATGCATTTATTGGTACATTGTAGTGATTCAAGTGTACATAACGGGTAGAGTCATGTGTAGTAACTGTGTATAGATTTGATAAACAGTAAGATCTTACAATGATACTTATAAAAGTAATTATAATTGATAAATTATATGGCAATTACTGTAGGTCGTTATGTTTGGCATTGTTCTAACATGCGATTATTATGTTTGCTATCTAAGATTCACCCATATCCCCATGATGCTACCAGTGTTAGAATAAAAATATCTGGGCTCAAAAATGGATGTGTTTGACTGTGTTTGTCGGGCTCCGGTCCACATATAGTACGACCCAGTAACAGATTAGCCTTAATTACGTCATCCAGTGGAATCTCTGAGCACAAACCATCATTTAAGCGTCTTGTTGAAGTCTGCAGTGCACAGTTAAGAGGGGTAGGCTGTTCTGATTGGTCACATCTCCTTCGCTCTGGAACTTCACCAACTGATTGTACTGCAGTTAAATTCACATTACACCAAAAGATGCCAGGGTCAACCCTGTAGCCAGGCATGTATAGCCAGCAAGATCCAATGGGTTGAACCCTGGGTGCACTGTGATCATAGTATAGATGTACGTGGTCATTGGCAGTGTTTCTAATCTGAAGACATCCAGTCGCAGAGAATGTTAATGAAAATCTTATTTGATGACAATTAGCGGGTCGATGGCGTTCGGAGGGCCTTCGCATAGTCTTGGGTTTCTCCAAGGCCTCGAATATGGCTGGCGCACAAGTCGGTACGTCACACCTGTGAAAGCTCGTCACAAGCCACCGCCATTGTTTAAATGAACAATTCTTCAGTGTGCGGTTAAACAACAAAGTACCAGTCACTCCAAAATGATGATGCCACATCGCCATTGTGCACGGACTTGCTGTTAAAAGGATTTATTTGTCTCAAAACCCCACGCGGTGGCACGTGAACAAATACATATACATATAAGATAACAAAGGCGAAAGCTTCGAAGATAGCTTGCAGTCATTGATATGTTTGCGACATTTGTATACACAAATAATGATTCAAACTATGAAGTAGTTTATTGTCACAAGATTAAATAGCTCTAGGAAAATAAGCACAATTGTACCAGGGTCACCCTGTATTAATGTACGACATCAACCCATGTATTGTAGAACGTCATTGCATAGAAATTTTCAGGACCGAAAACAATCGGAACAATTTATCTTTTTCAGTAATGTTAAATAACTTGTAGATTTTAAGTGGCTTTGTGAAATGATGGTATCGTAAAAATTCTGGTAGATATTGCCGTCCCTGTATTTATAAGGCTGCAGAGTCAAATAAAAAATGATATTCATTTCCATGTGCGTTTGCTCGTTCTCTGTCTACAAGAACAAAGGGTGAAACACCCTACTTTTCCGCTACATACAATGTATAGGCTGCATTGCATTCAGATTCAGTGAGTTTTCACAGCGGCGCAATGCCAAAGGATGTTCAAGACTGGATATTGGCCAGTTCTAAAGCGTTTCTTGCGGTATCACGACGCAAAAGACTACGTATGCCATGCACTCTATATGTGCCAATCGTTAGACATGGACGACTTTTGGAAGAGTAACAAGATCTAAACAAATCTATGACGCCGTGCAACACCCACCGTTGGACAGCTTGCAGGTCCGTAGAAGTTCTAGGCAATAAATTGTGGAAGACAATGCCGCCAATGGTGGTGAGGTTAAAATCATCGATAAACAGGTCATATTTCTTGTTGGGGGTCTGAAGATGGTTTCGGATATACTATCACGGATAATGTATCAGATTATCCTTGATGGCCACCCAAGGCCGATTCCACCAAGCCATTTCTGACAAGTCATGATTTGAAATACCATGTTGCAAGTTATTCTTGAACCCAGTCAATTAAAGCGATACCAACGCCAACTAATCGTCTTATCTAAAACACTGAATATTATCTGAAAATAAATGTATCGAAATTCAAGTTTTAAGAAGTACAACTGCCAAAAATTCATGTGGTATTATAAATTTTGACATAGTGTTTCGGAATCGGCCCCCGATGTCAAGTTGATAATAGCGGATATGATCAGTGGCCATAGTTGAATTACCACTATCTTCAAGCAAACTGATACGGGAATGCCCAATAGGCAGCCTTTATGCTCTTCCAGGCAGCACTTTTTGTTTATTACGTAAAGGAACAAGGAACAGCATACTATGACCACAATGTTTGTTGAGAAGTAACACAGGTGCTAGATAATTTGATATTATTTCTCCCTTCAGAAAAGTCAATTAGGCTTGTCCGTAGTCAGATACAGGTGATGCACCAATGCAAAGCATATTTATTACATTGGTACATAAAAAGCATTTTAATATAAATATGAAAACAAAAGCAGACAATCGTCACACTAATCCACAGTCAGAGACACATGGTTAAGATAATCAATACATTAATGCATAGATATATATCAAAATACAAAGAAATAATTGTTAGGAACAAATCCACAGTCAGAGGCAGGTGGTGCTCAAATACATAGGATAATTAAGACCTCAATGCATAAACTGCCATGAAAATATAAACAAATAATTGTTAGAGACAAATCAACAGTCAGAGACGGCTGGTGTACAAATACATAGGATAATTAAGACATTAATGCATAATATGCATTTTAAAATACAAACAATAAGGAGATACAAATCCATAATCAGAGAATAATATGAATATTTTGCTGTGAGTCGCTTTTCTTCTTCCGAACTATTTTCAGTGACAGAGGGTTTGCATTGATCATCTGTTGACTTATGCTGTGTTTGGTTGGGGATGCCTGTTAGACTCGCCTTGTACATCTTGACCAAATCATCAACGGTTAGCTCGTCGTTTTCACATGCGTAGCAGGACTCATGGCGAGATTCAACTAGTTTCTTTTCATTGGATTCACGGTTCTGCCTTTTGGTAATATCTGTCGATTTCCTATCCAATTTCCTCTCTGCGCCCGCGGGATTCTCACAGCTATCAATTTCCTCCAGCAGTTTTGTGTTACAGTCTGTGCTGATGGGTTGGGTGTCGTTTTCGTTGCCCTTTGCACTTCTTGCTTCGGTTGAGCTTTGGTTGGGCATTGTTTTCCCAGTTGTCTTTAAATCTACGTCTCTCTGTTTGAGGCTGGACCGTGCCTTCTCTACATGACCGTCCTTCTGACCAAAGCTGACCGTTGGGGGACACTGGTCCCTGGGCTGTCCTTGGAGTCTTGGCTATCTTCTCAGCTCTTGTGGACACATCGACAGACAACAACATGTCTATCGCCTGCTCAAGGGACCAATCACTCTCGTCCTCAGTTATATTTGCCTCTTCTTTGTCCACTGAGTCCAGATTGTTCTGTACGGATGATTCAGGTAAGCTGCTTGCAAACGTTGAATGTTCGGTTATCATAGCTTGCGCCATCACTTTTACTTTCTCCCGGGTGTAGAAATTTTCAAATTCGCCTTCTTTGTCCCAAGGTGCATTCCTGATCGTTTTTAGTCCAATCATGTCTTCCACTTTTGCATTTTTGTCCTCATTTGCCATTGCTTGCGCCATCACTTTTGCTTTCTCTCGGGCGTACGCCTTTTCAAATCCGCCTTCTTCATCCCATGGTGCTTACATGGTGGTTTTTGGTGCAAGCATTTCTTCCACCCTTGCTTTTCTGTCCTCTGTAATTCTGTTAAAACAAAGGTAAGTGTCTGATGCTGTGGTGGTCTTCTGGTTTTTCTCTGGACTATCGTAGGACAGCATTTTCAAGACTCTTGCTCTTTTGCTCTCTGAGTTCGCCTCAGTAAGTTCAATGCTCGATGCTGCTTTGCCTCTGACAGAATCGTCATGGGGTTTCGCGTCGAACATTTCCAGGACTCTTTCTCTTTTGCTCTTTGTTGGGGACGCCGAACAGTCGCTGGCAACGTCACTTTCTGATTGCTTTGGAGGCATGAGTTTCTCCATCAATTTTACATTCTCATAATTGCAATCGCCCTCTAGAGATTTCAATCCATTTTTGGCCTGAAAATCTTTTCTGTTATAACCAGAGTTTACAGAGGAGCTGTATGTATCCGTCTCGTATTGGTCACGTGTGTCACGCCGTGGTATAATAGAAGACTTCTCACCTCTAAGGTAAGCATGGGCGTCAACAGCTGGTGCTTCGAGTGTTTTTTCACTGAATGTTGTACTGGGCCTCGGAAAAATGGATGATTTGTAACCCTTAAGATAGGCCTGAACATCAACAACAGGCGCGTCGGTCTTTTTTTCGCTGGACATTGTTCGTGGCCGCGGCAAGTTTGACGATTTGTACCCATTAAGGTACGCATCGACATCCACAACTGGTGCATCTGACGCTGTCTTGCAGGGCGTAGAATTGGACTGGGAGACGATGGTGGGCAGGTATCCCTGAAAGTCGTCATCATCAAGGTCGATGTCCCATGTTTTCTTGGTGGACGATTATGGTTCACCTTTCCCTTCAACTGTTCGTCCTCCTCAAGACTCTCCAGGGCGTTTTTCCAATCATTTGGGTCAATGTCAGTTTGGGGGAAGGCATGTCACGAATGGCCTTCAGTGTCATCCCATCCTTGTGCTGTGACAAAAGAACTGTAAATAATAATAATATTCTGTATGTTAAATATATTAATTTCCAGGATAACTTTCATATCAATAGGGCACTCCCTGTTCAGTCGTCTGAAGGGTGTTCTCTCCACAGCCGTTCACCCCTCACCAATGATGTTGCAAGTTCTAACCCAGCTCAGTTCGGTTCGACTTTAAGTCATAGAGTTTGTCAAGTACCTTGCTGAGAGGGGAGATATACGGCGGAAATCACCCCCCTCCATAAACCTGACTGTCACAAATGCAAAGTTCGTGAGCAAAAACTCCAAGAACTTAATATTAATCAGGCAGCTATACATGTTATCAGTATATATCAACAACCAAGTATGCATATACCATTATCCTCTCTCTATCATGAATGATCTAATGAAAGTTATCTGAAATAAAGAAGAAACCCAAACTATCTACATAGGGGCTTTCTCCAACGCTGAGGTCACCTGGAGGTTACTGTACCCAAATGCGTCAGTGGCCCTTTTCTGACATTAAAGTCCGCGGTAAATAACCCTTAAATAAAGATCTGACTTATATCAGTCCACCATTCATAATATCACTATCAGCAGCAAATAGCTCAAGCTGCCAATTACACCTGAGAACCCAGGGGCCACTTATATATCGGTCCCGGAATCTGTGAACTACCAGACGGCCTGCAAACACGCGTTCCAACATTAAAAAAGACGTCAGCGCCGCCTAATATTTAATATATATTAAAAACTTTATGCGACAAAGTGGGGGTTAAACCGGCTACGTGTGCACACCCCCCCCCCCCCCAACCAAACCCCGTCTGGCTCAAACCGTCTACGTGTCACTCCCGCCCCCACCCTCGTCTAGTACGTGATCATCACTAAACATTCTACTACACCTTCACCAATGACGCTTATAGCGTCATGACTGAATATCCTGATCACTGTATACCCTGATCTACCACTATATACAGAGCAATAATGAAGTTCCTGTCACATCATTAGATCATTAGCATGAACGTAGTCGCCTTACTCATAGCTGTGGCTTTGGCACGGTTGGTGTTCAGCCTTGCCTGTCTTTCTTTGGCTTACGTAGACTTTCTTCTGCTCTCTGCTTCGTTCAGGAAGTCGTCTCCGAAGCTCTCCATACTGGAGATGCGCTGTGCAGGGAAGTAGTGCCTCGAAATGAGACATTTATATGTCCAGATTTGATATTTATTCAAAGACAATGAAGATTCAAAATCTACGATATGTTTCATTCCTAGGACTACGTGCACATTAAATGAAGCAAACCGTTCATGTATGAAGGTGACAATAATTATTAAACACTGCTGTAACGTAAATTCTTGCTTCCTTTCAAAAGATGCGAATTTTATAGCCATTGCACGCTAAAATATTAACCAAACAAACCACTCGATGCTTTTTTTACCATGTTAGGCAAAAAATATATACTTGACGAGATAAAACATGACCTCGGTGGTATATATCAGGTCTATATATGTACGAGTTTGCACTAAATAGTAACTAAAGTATAATTTCAAGCTATTGGTACATACAAAATACATATTTTAGTACCCAATGTACAGAAACCATTTTCATGAAGGTACGGGATTTCAACATCGTTTCAACTTTTAATTTAGCATTCGTTGATACATACTTTGCCGACACTACACAGGTAAAGGAATCAGGCCTGTAGTAGATTGCCATTAATAGTCTCTGTATTTATTCTTAAGTTGGTCTACTTTTTACCGGCATTATGTGTCCCATTTGTATAAACGTCAAAGCTTTCCAGATGAAAATGGCAGGGTTCCACGGCCGCATTTGGCAAATGGAACTTAAAAGGCAGTGTACATCACCAGCAAGCAAACTGTAGGAAATATACTATGCTTAATTACACATGTGCCACGAACTTGTCTCACCTGTTAAGAGCTCCTCGACTATAAGCATGTCCTGTAGGTTTGCCTTCAAATAACCTATGGTCCTATAAAACGAGTTTCCACAATGGGTTGTTTCAGCTCGGTCATGTGGTGACGTTATGCGTCATAAAGACGTAACGTGAGAGTAATACACCAACGGGTGGGAAATCAAGGCTACGTTACATATAACGTTGGATATGACTAGTTTTGACGAAACAATGGGGACTCGTCAAATGCCGGGCAGTACGACCTTGACGTCATTTTGGTTAATTGTTTTTATCCCGACTCACCATAAAGACGTCACGTTAAAGACAATACGACGTTACAGTAGAATCTGATACACCGCAGACGTTGCGCTATAATCAATATTTGAAGCACAATGGCTCATGGTTCTGCTTGATACACAAGCGCCACCCCACGGGATTAAAAAATATACCGCCTTCCGATCTAACGACATCGGCGAAGGCAGTAGTGATGTCAGGACGACACAGAAAATTGTAATCTGGGCCTATGTTTAACCATGAGCTGATACCCTGGCTGGGAACAATTTGGATTATAATCACTAACGTAGTAAAGGGCAATTTCAGGGCAATTTTTATTTCAGGAGTCTAAAACGTATAAAGTAGATAATAAATGGTCAAATGACCCAAGATTCCTCTTACTAATAATGTCTCTTTGAGTTCAAGTGCAGCAAACTGCGGATGGTCGTGTGTTTCCCCAGGGTCCTGTCCAGATTCCGCCTTCCATAATTCTGACCGCCCTCGTATAAGTGAAATATTATATATAAAATTAGCCAACTGTGTACTCTTGAATGGTAGTTCAGAAGGTTTTTACATCTCACTCTGCAGTTGTGTTATCAAACTGTTGCCTCTAACATAAATATGAAGACACCGCGTGTGTCAGAGGATGGCAACGTGGTTGTAGCATCACTGGCTTGAAAGGACAGAATTACAACTCTTTTGTTTTGTGTGCCATGATTTGTTATTTTGGGGTATTCAGGCCAATTTTAAACTACATCCGTCTGTTCCTCTAGCACAATTGTCTAATGGACGTTTTCATATATACTTGAGTTTGTTGAAAGCCCCATGTATGGCATAGGTCTGAATGTCACACCTCTGAAGGCTCGTCACGAATGACCACATTGTATTTGTGAACACCTATTGAGTATGGCGTTAGACAACAGTCAGTCGAAAATGATGATGCCACCAAAGTCTGGGGGCACCTAGTTCAGTTTGTTTGTTCTCATTGTCCAAGTACAAAGGCTGGGACACCCCCAATTACCCACCTCATATCCGGTAGACTCTATGGCTACAACTTCAGTCAAATAGTTTCGGCAATGACCCCTTGTTCATTACTGGAAATTCATGACTCAATTTTTGTGTTTTTGCTACTACTCAAAGTTGTAGTAAAAATATTCTTCACACATTAACGACCTAGGATGTTTTGAGGAATTATAAGGCTTAAACAAATCTTTGGTGCCATGAAACACCCCTCTTTTGAAAGCCTGTGGGCATAGAGATAATCTAGGCAACACGAGGACACTGCTGCCAGTGGTGGTGAAGGTAAAATCATTGACAAAATGCTTTGGGGTACACAATCATGATAATGTTTCCAGGACAACAATGGATTGCTCTTTAGGGTGAAATCCACAAAGAGCCAGTTCAACAGAGTAATTTTTGACAAGTCAAAATTTGAAATAGCATATAAGAGGTGACATTTGCATTCCATAAATTAAAACTTTATACAACACGCCCATAATGTTAAATAAATTTTTTGTTAAACTGCTTTTGCGGAATCGGCCACCAACGTCTATATATGTATGTATGCTAGGTTTTACATCGCGCTCAACAAATTGCATTCCATAAATTAAAACTTTAACACCTCAGCAATGTTATCTGAAGGTAAATGTGCAAACAGTTCAACTTTTGGAACCGGAAACTAAATGTTTCACACATTAGTTTTTTTACAGAAACTGCTTTGCGGAGTCGGCCCCCAACGCTAACATATCTATGTATGTGTACGTTTTAAGTCAAGATTATTCCAGTTGTCTGATGACGAAGATGTGTTTAGAAGGTATATATACCTTGTCTTCTTGTGGCAGGGGGAGTCCATGCCGCCGAAGTACTGCCGCCACGGGAACATCATGTCGAAGGCACCAGACATGACACCCAACCCAGTCACATTATATTGACACTTGGCCGACCAGTTCTCTTTTCTTTGCCATAACATCTCAGGACTGAACGCTGAGCAGCCAGAAATGTCATTTATAGGTTGATATGTCTGCGGATCTGCCGACCCCGAGGCTGACGCTATAACCATTAGGCAATCGAGGCGATCCAATGTGTACGTGACAGCGTATAGCGATGGCCATATTTAGACGACCATTTTCTGAAGCAACTCATACAGCCATAAGTTAAATCACACAAGCGATCTTCATGCTCTTGAGGGCAATTATTTTTGTTTATGAGAAAAAGGAACAAAGAACAGAATGTTATACAGTGTGTATTGAGAAGTGACACAGGTCCTGATTCTGTTTCTCCTGTCGGGTAAGCCGACCAGTCTTGTCCGTAATCAGAGACAGGTGATGCACAAATACAAAGCATAATTAATACATCAATTCATAAAATGTATTTCAAAATGTATGGATAAAAAAAGTCAAGGTAGCGCCCAAATACATAGGGTAATTAATACACTATTGCATATCAAGCTGTTCCTAGATAAATACAAACAGTCATAAGAGACAAGTCCACAGTAAGAGACAGGTGGTGCACAAATACATGGGAAAATTAAGACATTGATGCATAAAATGCACTTTAAAATACATGTATACACAAACAATCGTTAGAGACAATTCCACAGTCAGAGACAGGTGGTGCACAAATACATGGGAAAATTAGGACATCAATGCATAAAATGCATTCAAAATATAAACAATCGTAAGAGACAATTCCACAGTCAGAGACAGGTGGTGCACAAATACATGGGAAAATTAAGACATTAATGCATAAAATGCACTTTAAAATACATGTATACACAAACAATCGTAAGAGACAATTCCACAGTCAGAGACAGGTGGTGCACAAATACATGGGATAATTAAGACATTAATGCATAAAATGTATTCAAAATATAAACAATCGTTAGAAACAATTCCACAGACACAGGTGGTGCACAAATACATAAAATAAATAATTCAATCATGCATAAAATGCATTTTACAATGTAGACAAACACATTTTCAAGACAATTCCTCACTCAGAGACAGGTGGTGAACAAATACATGGGGAAACTAAGACATTAATGCATACAATACATTTTAAAATACAACTGGTAGTGCATTATATGAGACAGGCGGAAAAAAAATAAAAAAAACAATATTTTCATTATTTTTTTCTTCATATATTTTGTTTTGTTTTTTAATATTTTTAAGGGCTATTTTTATCCTTTTTTTAATATTTATTTATTTTTATTTGGGGAAACCCGTTCCAAAAACGTTATTTATACAAAACAATAATAATTATATCAACCCGTTCAGTAAAACCTAAAATTGTATACAGTAATTATAATATACAAATCAAAGAAAAAAATCATTCTAATGCATGATAGCGGGTGTAGTTGGTAATGCCCGTTAAATACAGGTGAGTTTAGGTCTGGATGTCAACTTGTTGACGCTTTGTACAGGCTGTACATGTGAAAACCGACCTCAAACCGCTGGCCACAGATTTCAAACCCGATCTCAACTTGGCCAGTGCAGTTATTCCCCCTTGTTTCTGTGCTGACTGCTGATCGGTATCCCTGCTGCCTGACAAAGACTTTTCTTTCGTCTTAGATTTTATGATTTCCCTGGACTTCTTCTTCTTGATCTTCGTGGCAATGACTGTTTCCTCATCATGGTCAGTGGTTTTTGTTTTCTCATGGTGAGGTCGTCTGTGGCCACCTTCCCTCTGGTCAGACTGCAAGCGATGTTCTCCCCCATCCACCGATCTTCTCCTCGTTTTAGACATACGCCTGTGTTCGTGGTAATCGTGTACCAGATCGCGAGGTCCCTTATCTACCACTGGTCCCCTGTTTTTAGACCGACGCCTGTGTTCGCGGTAATCGTGGAGCAAATCACGAGGTCCCTTATCCACCACTGGACCCCTGTTTTTAGACCAACGCCTAGGTACGTGTTGATCCTGGCGCCAATCGCGGAATCCCTTTTCTCCAACTGACCCTCTGCTCTCAGAGCGATGCCTGTGTTCGAGCTGGTTGTGGCGCGAATCACAATGTCCTTTATCTGCCAGTAGACCTCTGCTCTTAGATCGACGCCTGTACTGATGGTGTTGTTCCTTCTCCAGTTGCCTTATCTTGCTAGACTGCAATCTCCATGCGTCTTGGCCATCGTCTGTTTGTTCTTGCACGTTGTATTTCTTTCTCACCCAGAGTCGGGCACGTCGTATGGCCTTATTTTCCACAGGGTCAGGATGACTTTTCCACGGATCATCAGTGAGGCAGGAGAAACCGTTGTCGTCTTTTCTGGATGTCGTTCTCAGTAACTTACCTGAAAGCGGACAATATATTTATTCATTTCATTTTATTGGTTATTTACATCGTAGTAAAGGATATTTCACATATACGACTATGGCCGGCATAATGTATGAGGAAACCGGCGGGTGCCGGGAGAAACCCGGGACTATCCGCAGCATCTGCTGACAGACCACCCAACGCACGACCGGAGAGGAATCCAGTATGAGCTGTACTTCAACTCACAGTGGCCGCATTGCTTGGAGACTCATTGTGCTACACAAGCAGGCTAACAAGTCCGCCAAGGACTTCTCCGAGGACAAGATATGGTACTAGAACTAAGTGCATGATCGGATCCCCATAACTACCCCTGATGTTTCTGACCATTAATTTACCCTGTTTTCCGCGCTTTGTACCATGTTTACAGAACAAGCGGTCGATCTATTATTTCCTCACTCTTTCACAACTACATGATTGTGATCAAAGATCATACATTTTCCACGGATTCACCATCTTCTTCTCTATCTATTTTTTTGTTCTTCTACCTACCTATTTGGCCATGTTCCGTAACTGGCTGCCTAGAGTAAACCTTGGTGTCACGGGTGTCACGGTAAGTCTTGGTGTCACGGATGTCACGATGATGTGGTTTGTCATACGATGACTGTTGGGTGACAGTGTTGGTGTCATAGCACCACCTCTCGTGATAAGTATGCTGTTCGCTAACAAGGTTGGTGTAATGGCACCTCCGCTCGTGATAAGGATGTTGTCCCCTAATCATGTTGGTATCATGTTCATGCGTTCTGGGCAACTTTTTGTCATCTGTCACAGCATTCCTGCTTCGTTGTTCGCTGTGTTGAGCAGGGACGTCGTCCGTGTCGTCACCATATTTAGCCCGCCTATGGTGTCTTGCAGGCACTATGACTTCGGAAGCGTTGGTATGTATCGCTTTGTCTGTAAGAAGGACAGTAAAACACATTTGTTAACCGCTTTGTATGTTTTTCTGGTTTTTGATAAATAAATAAATGAAAGACCAGAAATTCATGCATGAAGCTAAATCAAATTATCGACAATATTAACTGACATGCTGTTACGAAAATTTTCATTTCAGAAATACTGAATTTTTACTGTATAAACTACTGAGTAAACTAATCCTGTTGTACTTGACGCTCCAAGTAATATTAGGACAATGCCCACTTACCTTCCTTTATATAATATGTCATTCCGTTACCATAGGTATCACCGGTAAGCTTTACCCGCGCCTTGTCTGAGGACGAGAGCCCGACTTGAGTACGATGATCTCTGAACGCAGAATCTTTGGCTGTGAGTCGCTTTTCTTCGCCCGGGCTATTTTCGCTGACAGCAGGTTTGCATTCGTCGCCTGTTGACTTGTGATATGTTTGGTTGGGGATGTCTATTAGACTCGCCTTGTACATCTTGATCAAATCATCAATGGTTAGCTCGTCGTTTTCAGCTGTGGTAGACTGTTGGCCAGATGCAATTGATTCAGGGTTCTGCCTTTTGGTAATATCTGTCGATTTCCTATCCAATTTCCTCTCTGCGCCGGCGTGATCCTCACAGCTATCAATTTCCTCCAGCAGTTTTGTGACAGAGTCTGTGCTGTTGGGTTGGGTGTCGTTTTCGTTGCCCTTTGCACTTCTTGCTTCGGTTGAGCTTTGGTTGGGCATTGTTTTCCCAGTTGTCTTTAAATCTACGTCTCTCTGTTTGAGGCTGGACCGTGCGTTCTCTACATGACCGTCCTTCTGACCAGAGCTTCTGGGCTGACTGTTGGGGGACACTGTTCTCTGGGATGTCCTTGGAGTCTTGGCTGTCTTCTCAGCTGTTTGGGACACATCGACAGACAACAACATGTCTATCGCCTGCTCAAGGGACCAATCACTCTCGTCCTCAGCTATATTTGCCTCTTCTTTGTCCACTGAGTCCAGATTTTGCTTTACGGATGATTCAGGTAAGCTGCTTGCAAATGTTGAATGTTTGGTTATCATAAGCATGTCTTCCACTTTTGCATTTTTGTCCTCATTTGCCATTGCTTGCGCCATCACTTTTGCTTTCTCTCGGGCGTAAGCCTTTTCAAATCCACCTTCTTCATCCCATGGTGCTTTTATGGTGGTTTTTGGTGCAAGCATTTCTTCCACCCTTGCTTTTCTGTCCTCTGTAATTCTGTTAAAAGAAAGGTAAGTGTCTGATGCTGTGGTGGTCTTCTGGTTTTTCTCTGGACTATCGTAGGACAGCATTTTCAAGACTCTTTCTCTTTTGCTCTTTGTTGGGGATGCCGAACAGTCGCTGGCAACGTCACTTTCTGATTGCGTCACTTTTCTGTTACAACCAGAGTTTACAGAGGAGCTGTATGTATCCGTCTCGAATTGATCACGTGTGTCACGCCGTGGTATGATAGAGGACTTGTCTCCTCTAAGGTAAGTAGGGGCGTCAATAACTGGGTCATCGGACGTTTTTCCATTGAATGTTGTTCTGGGCCTCGGTAAAATGGATGATTTGTAACCCTTGAGATAAGCCTGAACATCAACAACAGGAGCGTCAGACGTTTTTTCACGGGACATTGTTCTGAGCCGTGGCGAGTTTGACAATTTGTACGCATGCAGGTACGCATCGACGTCCACAACTGGTGCATCTGACGCTGTCTCGCGGGGCGTAGACCTGGACTGGGAGACGATGGTGGGCAGGTATCCCTGAAAGTCGCCATCATCAAGGTCGATGTCCCATGTTTTCTTGGTCGACGATGATGGTTCACTTTTCTCTTCCTTCTGTTGATTCTTGTTTCTACGCTCACGAGCTTTCAACTGTTCGTCCTCCTCAAGACTCTCCAGGGCGTTTTTCCAATCATTTGGGTCAATGTCTCTGGGGACAGGCATGTTACGAATGGCCGTCAGTGTCATCCCATCCTCGTGCTGAGACAAAAGCACTGTAAAGAATGATAATATCCTATATGTTATATATTTTAATTCCCAGTGTAACTTTCATAGAAGCTGGGCGCTCCCTGTTCAGTCGCCTGAAGCGTTTTTCTCTCCACAAGTTTTCATCCCGTCACCAATGAGGTTGCAAGCTCTAACCCATCTCAGTTCGGTGCGGCTTTAGGTCATGGAGTTTGTCACATACATGGCTGAGAGGGGAGATGTACTGTTCACCCATGTTCTTGTAGATTTAAACAGTGTGCTGTGCCTATATTATTACACCTTAAATTGACAGAAAACTCATAATAATTACGTCAATGCTTATGAACAGCTGATATCTCCTAGCACTCTGATTGGTCAATCCTTAATAAGTTTGAAAGATTGCGCGCCTTGAGATCCCCAGACGGTAACACAATACTCCAAACTAATTCAGCATCGAATTCATACAATTTCAAATAGGTTTTTACATTCAAGGTGGAATTTTGTAATCTTTTTAATGAACAGTGTCTCAGTCATAAGCTCAGTCGTTACTTTAACGAATACAGAAAACTGTATGAGATAAGATAGAACTCAAACCGCATACGCGTGATTCGCACCCCCCCCCATCCCCTCTTATTACGTCATCATCAGTAAATATTCTACACCTTCATCACTGAACCTTATAGTGTCATCACTGAATACCCCGACTAATATCCGTTCTCTAATACTGATGTCAACCTTAAATACCAGGACCTACCGATATCAATGTCTCAAGTAAAAAAAACAAAAAGTCATGAGTACACATCCTAACCTTAACACACAGCAATAACCGAAGGGTCGGGGGGACAGTGTGAAGTTCCTTTTATATTTTAGAAGCCATCAGTGTATAAAGTCAACCTACCTACTGATGTGGTTCTTCTCTAACAACGTCACGGATTCGGTAATTATCTAACAATACCTAGTAATACCAGTACCTAAGTCATCGTCATACACCCCGACCTTTATACAAAACAACGGGAAGTTCATGTCCCATCACTCGTCTTACCCATAGCCGTGGCTTTGGCACGATTACTGTTCCGCCTTGCCTGTCTTTCTTTGGCTTCCTCAGACTTCCTTCTGTTCTCTTCTTCGTCCAGGAAGTCCTCTCCGAAGCTCTCCATACTGGAGATGTGCTGTGCAGGAAAGTATTTCGTCGAAATTATATATTTATATATCCTGAATCTGCAGATTAGAGGTTTATGCAAAGGCAATGAAGACATGATAGGAGAGCAATGCAGGAAACTGTTCATGTGTCCTGCTCATCGTTATAAATAAATTCTTATTTCTTTACTAGAGAAAGGTTCAAATTTTATAGACATTGTCTGATGAAAGACTGAAAAAAAAAAAACAACTCATTTTTTGCTAATTGTAAATTAAATGAGACGTAAAAAATCACCTAATTAAGTGGTCTATATCAGGTCAGTATGAGAGACAATTCCAGCACCAGTCTGAACTAAATACTCACTAATGTATAATTTCATATAAAATCCATATTTCGCTACATTTTGTCATAAAGGTAGGCTTTTCATTTCAAGTTTTAATTGAGTATCGCTACCGTTTCCACTCAGATCAAGGCGTCAGGCCTGAAGCGTAATACTACACCATTAACAGTAACACTTTCGATCGAGTATATTTTACGGACATTATCGGTACAGGGGCTTAATTTGTATAAACTTTCAAAATGGACATAGTATGATTTTACGGCTGCGTATTACAACTGTTGCATGCTTACACACAACACACAACACACAAAATGAACAAGCAATCTTTAAAAGTTAAACTATGGTTGATTACAGGTGTGCCACGAACTTGTCTTACCTGTGAAGAGCCTCTCTACTGCAAATATCAAGTGTCCTGTCGATTTACCTTCAAATAATCTATGATCCTATAACACAAGTTTCCACAGTGAATTGTTTCACCTCGGTCGTATGGTGACGTTATACGTCACAAAGACGTCACGTGAGCGTGATCCACCAATAGGTGGGAAGGCAACCAACGTTAGGACGACGAACATGGCTTATTTTAACGTCACAATTTAACAACGTCAGTCGTGTGATGGAATGGAGCGATCCCACACGTCCATGTCCTGCCACTTCTTCCCTTGACATTCATCCCATTGTCGGCGAAAGCTATTGTGACGTCATAACGTCACAGAAAGATTAAACATGTGACCGAAGAATTGGTATCCTTGTCCGCAAGTATTTTAATTTTGATCAATACTTAACTATAGACCCAAAGGTTTCTCAACGCAACCTTCACTGAGAGGAGATGCCATAATTGCGCCTTCATTATTATAATGGGAACATCTCAGACCCCCGGCAACAGGACTCTGACGCCATTTTATTGACATCAGACGTTCCATTCCCACATTACTATAATGACGTTACATTAAGAACAGAAGGACGCTACAACAGAGACTTTGCAACTCTATAGGCTACAATGAAGTTTTCATTTTATAACAATAGCTTCACACATAACGAAACCCAGTTAACAGATGTTCCGCCTCGCATCTAAAACAGTGTATATCGATTACATATGATTAGTCAAATGAGTGTTTTTTTATTAACCTTTGGGGAAAGTTCTACAAGCCTACATTTGCTGTCAAACTATGGCCCCAAACAGTATTAGGCAAATGTGCGCGTAGACTCCCTGATTATTCTCGTGTTATTATTCCATTGGTAATAATTTACTGTTTACACAATAAACCATTTACCGTTTATTCCCGCCCAAAGCAGGCTTCTTTCTTCGATGTGAAGACGTTCCAGCATTAAGTGGTATGACTGGTTGAGATTATCTGTGTCAGCGCGATTCCCGACTTGCTAGGGGGCGCTGCGGTCGCGAGCAGACTCACTTATTGCAAGAGAGATGCTTTACATATGGTCTTTGTTTTAGCGTTAGACATTTTTTCTTCTCTTCTTCGGAGACTTATACTGCAACGTGTGGTACAATTCAGTTTTATTTGTGTCGTTAAGGGTCCAATTTCCGAGACGAATTTTTTCTGGCTTTAATACTTTGTTAATACATTGCAGAGTAATGAAGCATATTTCATAGTGTAAGGGCATTATGTACGATTCATTGCATTGTAAGAGCGCTTAAGTAATTAACTTGTCGTGACCAGTTATGGTTACGATTTAGTACAGGGTTACCTGCCATAACGTTAGGTGTAGTTTGCTATTCGGAGTCATCTCCCATTTACTGTTTTAGATTACTGTTGTACGTGTATGATAATACTCATGTAGAATGTTTTTCTTTTGAGAGTTCAGTTTAATTCTAAAATGAATACCAAATCAGTTAATTAATTTTTGTGATGATGAACTAATTCTTGTTCGGGTGCGTCATTGAAGGGTTTTTTGTGTGTGGAAAATAACGAATACTTAGAGGTCTCAGATTTAATTTGAAAGTATTTTTTTTTTAATACTTGCTGGATACAGGGCTTATATAGCGTTTGCATTAATGGCAGTGGTTTTAAGTTATATGCTGTACACAGTGTAGTTCATTTATTTCCATTTGAAATATAATATTTCAAATATATTCAGGTATTCAGTAATTGTTCCATGACAATACTTATTGATTGCATTTTGTATGGACACTATAATCAGTGTAATTCATGGTATTAATTCATTTCTTTGTTTCTGTCTTACACAGCTGTCTGTCTGTCAGATATCCACAGTATCATGTGTATTGTTTGCTAACTTGCAAACTGAATGCAGTGAATAAAGACTGTTCCTGAAAACTCTCGGCATTAGTCAAACTTCTCTCTCTCGACCAATAACCTTTGTTACTTTCTATAAACTACTGTGCACCAGACACACATAAACCCAGAACAGTATTGTATAAACTAGTCGGACATTTTATGAAAGGCAATAAATAACAACAAATTTTATAGCATTTACGCAATCGATATTTTTGCAAAAGGCCCCGGTATAGCCTCTTTAATTTATACAATATACTCATGGTAGAACAGTCACAGAAAGGTGTCCTGAGGTACACAGGCCAATCTTCTTTGAAATTCAGTCCGATTATATCAGATATTATATACCTGCATGTCTTGCAGGAATTGATAGACTTCAAAATAGGCTATATTGTCCCATGTCTTAGCATTACTCCGCGGAATGTGCAATGTGTAAGGTTGGAAATATGTTACCATACATTCTAAACAAGTTCAGAGAGCACAGGGTGAACTACAGTAGGTTTCTCGCTAAAATCCCGCGCATTTTTCTGAGATGTGTTTCAGTACAATATCAAGTTACCTTTACTGATTTAAGGCATTTTGACAGTTTTTAAAATTTTCTCCTCTTTATTTAAGATGTTGTCTAACCAGTAGAAATACATTTTTCGAAATGCATTGAAAAAGACAGTTGTTGCTTTGTTTTGGGTTTTCCCCTGGAGATACAGTGGGATAATTTTGAAAATGTGCTCTCTTGCTAAGCCCACTAAAGAGTACAAAGGTGCTTTTGCTTTTTTTTCACTGGAGGATATCTCAACAGAACATTTCACCAATGTCTCTTTTGCTCATTTTTCCCTTACACCATCAATGTCTCTTTTGTTCATTTTTCCCTTACACCATCAATGTCTCTCTTGTTCATTTTTCCCTTACACCACCAATGTCTCTTTTGTTCATTTTTCCATTACACCATCAATGTTCCTTTTGTTCATTTTTCCCTTACACCTTCAGGTAGCGTACACTGTCATCCACGGCAACATACATTGCATATAAGAAGGAGACATGAAAGAAACACCAGATTGAGGTGTATTTTGTGTGAACCTGGCTGTGTTTTTTTCTCTGTTCAATAGGGGGTGGGTGAGTAGGAACAGGAAAAAGATTATACATCGCAAAGAACAACATATATGCTACTATATGCTAAATGTGACATTTGTAAGAAAGAAAGTTATACTATAAATGTACTGAGCTTTTATTTTTAGGCTACATGTACAATTAATGCGTATTAAATCGGTAAAAATAACCTTTGTAACAAGTGGAAACCAGAGTCAGACATCACATTAAGTCTGTTTCACACATATTACAAACTTCAACTTCTATGAAAAAAATAAAAGACGACCAAATGTTGAACTTTAAATTACACTACTTTCAAAATTATCATAATACACATTATACTGGCTACATTCATAAGCCACTGAAGTTATGGTTAAAATTCGTCCTCAGTGAAACAGTTTATGCTGTATGTCTACGGGGGACAAAAATATAGATTGATTAACCTAAGAATGTCAGAAATGTAGAGAATTCTGAAATATGAAATTGCAATATTGGCAGTCAATTTTGAAAATATGCCAATTGCACATCATATAGCACTGAGAGTGTCAGAAGCTGGGAGGGCCTTCTGTACACTCATTCGCCTATTGGTAGTCTTGTTTGCTACCGAATATAATAATAAATGCCTATACAGGAGAGAACAACTCCAAATTCCATATACAAACATTGTGCACAGTAAATCTAAAACTGTACAATATTTTTGAATTTTTTTCTGTCTTTAAAATGAAATTGAATAAACAAATGGTTTTCTTCTCATGATTCTATATTCACCTGTACAAGGCTTCACCAACACTTAGTCACAGGTTCTCATCTCTGTTTGATTAACACAATCAATGTACATGAATACAGAATGGCACAAAATATTAAAGCTTACGTACTAGTGTTATAAATAATTCATAAAACTGTATCTGGGTATTGTACATGTACAGTCTAGTTTTGATAACAATTCCAGTTTAGGAAGTTCTTAATCATTCTTCACTCTGAAGAGATTGAACTACAATGAGTGATCGAGGGAATTTTTTCTAAGATGAGGTTTGCACTCGTGGAGTGACCTTCAAGTAGATACTTTACATCAACAAATGCAGGAAGATACACCAGAAGTTTTAAAGGCCTGCTCACAATGAATTTTCTTAATTTGCCTTCAAGTTGTCAAAACAATTAAAATTCAGTTATGATAAATTCAAAATATCTTCCACAGAAAGCAAAGCCGATGATACAGAACTTTACCTTTGTCCTGAGGCAAACTCGAACACGATCAAATGAAATCAGTTTTGCACAGATTCTGGAATTGCTGCACATACACAGTGAATGTATATTTCACAGTGAAGAAGGGACTGACTATATATTTGTCAGGTGAAGCAATACCTGCCCCATAAAAGTGTTGATTGTTTTCTGTTATGAAATCTAATCTAAGTCATTCAATTAAATATTCATCAATAATGCGTAGTCCTGCGTATGATGTAACTTGTATGAGATAAAAATAAATTGTTGTTGTCCTAAGCATTCCAAACTTTCACATCATTAATTTGGCCTCCAATACAACAATGAAATCATATTTCTGTATGTTTATAATACATTTATACCAATGCATACAACTTAAAATAAACAGACACACTAAAAATACATAGGTACAGCTAAAACGTTGTGCAAAGACTTGCTCATGTTGCTTTTTCCAAATCTTGTAATGAAATGCAATTTCACCACCACAATATCCCCCAGTAATATGATATGTAATGTGAGAGAAGCACAGGTCATGAAAGTTTACAGAGAAAATATCAACACTTGAGCAACAATCCATTTCTCTTCAAAACCAAATTAAAAATTAAAAGATTAAGATCTGACATACATTGCATACATTCCTTACACAGTTGACTACAGACTACAGATTTGGTATAGGTGTCACAGTGTGTGTTTTTATTTATTTATTTGATTGGTTTTTTACGCCGTTTCAAGAATTTTTCACTTACACGATGGCGGCCAGCATTATGGTGGGAGGAAACCGAGCAGAGCCCGGGGGAAACCCACATTCATCCACAGGTTGCACAGTGTGTGTAAGTATCGCATTTGTGCATATTATCTTAAACACACATGTACAATCGCAACCAACAAATATCTGGAGAATAAATTTAGAAGCGTCAATGTTGGGTTCATTTATATCACAGAGACAAAGCATCACTTCTGTCAGACTGGGTAGAAAACAGCTTCCATGGGGTCCATAGGCCTACAAAAACACATGGTCCCAAACAGTGTTTATGGTGTGTTAGCCTTATAGTCAAAGCTTCCATGCTGTGTGAGCTTGTCTTTCTTGGACAGGTCTTTACTTCTGTCCTGTTGGGCTTCCTGGTTCTCCACAACATACTCATCTGCGGAGTCCTCCACCGTACACATGTCATCAACAAACAAGTGTATGTATTTAAACAGGGATATTTCGGGATAGCCGCGGCTGTTTTGACACACATTGACGTAGTACTGCTTGATGATCTTCAGGATGTCTCCTAAAACAATACAAGACATTCAACGTATCAGATATATACTGATATAATGATCTTTAGGATGTCTCCTAAAACAAATCAAGACATTCAACGTATCAGATATATACTGATATAATGATCTTTAGGATGTCTCCTAAAACAAAACAAGACGTTCAACGTATCAGATATATACTGATATAATGATCTTCAGGATACCTCCTAAAACAATACAAGACATTCCAATCTGACACACATATTCTTGAGATACTTCTGGATGTACATGTATTCGTCAAACACAATACACAACCAGTCCAATTTCAGACACAAATTCCTGTGATATTTCTGGATGTATTCTCCTCAAACACACACACACATTTCAATATCAGACATAACATTCCTGTGATATTTCAGAATGTATTCTCCTCAAACAACACAAAGACATTCCAATCTCAGACACACATTCCTGTGATATTTCTGGATGCATTTTCCTCAAACAATACACAAACATTCCAATCTCAGACACACATTCCTGTGATATTTCAGAATGTATTCTCCTCAAACAACACAAAGACATTCCAATCTCAGACACACATTCCTGTGATATTTCTGGATGTATTATCCTCAAACAATACACAAAGACTATACATGGATGACAGATGACAACTGATAATTTAAGTAAGACAAGCTTAGCTTGGAATTTTCCTTTCCTCAGCAAAACCCTTTGTAGCCTAGCTTGTTTATTTCTTTGCTGGGGGTATAACACAACTTTCATCATTTTCTAGATCAAACAATGACACATCCTTGTACATGGTCAGTGTCAGTGAGAGGCTGTTTACACGTATGGCTCCTGGTAAAACACACCAGACAGGACGCCCCACCCAGTCACAGCTTACAGACTGGTCAATACTTCCCATCTTCCCTTTATGCTGGTCTCCATGGCCCAACATAAGTGCCAAGATTGTCAATTTTTAAAGTCTTTGGATCAACTCATCTCAGCACTGAACTTGGATCTTTTAAATATGAGACAAACGGCTCTAATGCTTTACAGCACAACTTTCTCCTTATGGTGATTCACAATGTTCCTAGACCACAGTTTCGTAGCTGACTGAATAATTTGATAACAAATTTGTTGTGTTTTAATACAGCTGTGATCACTGTTCTGACAATATTACATTAATTTCAAAACTAATGAAATACAAAGCTTGTCCAACCTATGCAGAGATTGTGGTCATCCTTGAGAAAACTATGGACTTCAAAAAGATCCTCCTGAAGTTTGGAGTCACCAAACGTGAAGTAGCAGACATCTCTTCCTGCTTCTGCAGCAGCCATCAGTTGAATCAGGGCTGTGGAATGTGCATGTAGACAGTATAAAAAACGAGTACAAAAAGTGAAAGAAATCATCCATAAATTTTCATCAGAAAAATTAAAAATTTAACCAACTCTTCCACTTTTTTTTAATGCAGTTTACACACATGCAGAGACATGCAGAGCAAAAGCCTAACGCATTACAACTTTTTTTTTAATAAATTTCTTAATGTCAAAAACTAAGAAAGTCACATGGTCTGGCACATCTGCTAAACTGAGTTTCATACTTCTGTAGTCATGACTGTGATCTTCTTCTTGCGCTTTTACAAATAAATTATAGATAACAATAATTTCCACACATGTGCCAAGGATGCAAGGGGACTGGCTTTTGCCTAATGTGATGTGTACTGAAACATATACGCTTACAGCTCAAAAGACAATTCCCAAGAGATGGTGTGATGATGACACAAAATCTTGGCTCTTACCTTTCATTTCCTTTTCGCCGCCAAATGCTCCACAGCCCCAGTTTCCTGTACACACTGCTGATAGATGATCCGCTGGGATGTGGGGGTTGTAAAACCCACAGTATGCCTGATAGGTAATGATAGTAAAAAGAAGTGATGATTATAGAAACTGCATTATGCCTGGAACCAAACAGTATAAAATGACAACAATAACTGATGATGAGCTGGGTGGGGTGGCTTGTACACCCCACAAAATGCCTGGAATCATGGGAATGACATTTACAACAGGTGACCAGTTGCTCATGCAGCGAGATATTTCACAAATTCCATCAGTTTCTTTAACAGAATGACTTTTCCAAGACTTTCATTACCAGTTCACTGACTGTCAAGTACTGGGTAGTGCTTTCCAATTTTTGACAGACATTTGACATTTAGCCATTTGCAAATATTTTGCAGTGTTATGGGATCATATATAAAACTCATGCTCTGCTTAAATGTCAAGAATCTGTAACCTTAAAATGATTCATGAACAATTCACAAAGATTTTGTCATTTCAATGAATTTCTAACACTTCAAAAAAAATTCAATGGACTACACACAAAAATGCATTACTTTAAATGCCTGGAAATTATAATTTCCCATTTCTGACTTTCAATGACATTCCTGGGCTGCATGAAGCCTGGGGTAGTAAAACCCATAGCATGATTGTAAAATAGCTTTCCCTGACTGTAACAAGGAATGGCAAAATGGGCTGCAAGGCTTACAAGTATGTCGTTAGTAAATTCTTCTCATTCGGAGAGGCACATTTTTTAACAATTAAATTACTTTCATAAGTCAGAGGGGAAGCCTCTCGCCCCTTGTCGCAGTTCAAGTTCAGCTCTTGCTGGCTTCCTCTCCAGGCTCTGCCCGGTTTCCTCCTACCATAATGGGCGCCACCATCGTATAAATGAAATATTCTTGAGTACGGTGTAAAACACCGATCAAATAAATAAATGAATCTAAGCAAGAATGACAAAACTTGATCTATAAACTGTTCACCCTGGAGTACATCTGTTCTTATTTCAAAGCCAGTGATTTTAAAACTGTGATCTCATTGCCATCCCTTACGAAGCTCGAATGCTACATCGTCTTTAGACACCGAAGTACATTATGTGCCACTTGTGCGGGACAGCATGAATGACAGCCCAGCTGTACGACTAACCTTGTCCATTTCTCGTTTGACACACCAAGTTTTAAACTGGTCACAGTAATTATGTATCACCATTGCATCTATGGCAACCACTTCCGTTTTACGACGGCCCCATTCATCTCTGCAAACAAAATATATCCCTTGGTAACATACAACTAGAAGTACTATAACAATGTACACCTCTGCCAATGCTTGAATTACCATCACTGTAAAGGTATAAATGTGCTAGGATCAAGATCTCCAACAGATAAATTCTTCCAAATTTCAAAGAAATTGCTGGAAAACTTGTTTTTTAATCATCATGTTGATAAACAGCCACTTAAGCAAACATCTGAACAACAAGCCTGAAACCCCTAATTTGTAGCTCATCAGTAGCTTTAACACATGTGAATCTACTATAGAGACAAGATAGTCACTTGTTTTCACAAACCTGCATACGTGTAGCATAAATTTGACATCAGACTGCATAGCAAAGGAATAATACATATAGAGTTTATGAACGTAGTATGCAAACAGAAGAATCTAAACTCCTAAACAATATTTTAGGAAAATCAATTAACATCATCTTATAACCAGGATAACCAATAACATGGAATTCATGGTCAGCATTGTTTCATGGAAATTAATATTGACAAATTCATTTTATGTATTTATCTTGTTGCTTAACAGCATTCTCAGGGTTTTTTTTACTTATATAATTATGGTCAGTTTTATGGGTGAAAAATATCAGAGAACTGTCCAAGCTTGGGGTTGACCCCACACATCCTGGGTCCTAGCAGTTGAAGGTCAAGTGGCTTGACCACTTGGTCACTGCCACTCCTCAGTAATCACTTCAAAGAATTCCCAGCTTGATATTCCTCACCTTTCTGTCTGGTCATTGTGGCTACCACTAAATCTGAAGGTGTCAGAGTACCCAGTGTAGTTACTGTAACGCTCACAACCTACAACAGCAACACAGGTAAGTCTACATGATATAATCCACAATACGCCATACTCAAAAATATTTTGCCTTGCTGTCTCTAAGTCGCAGCTGAAATAGCAAGAGCTGGGTTTCAGCCTTTAATGTCATTTCAGTTACTCACTTGTCAAGGCGAGCCCAATTAACACTACAAAACTCTACACCACTGAAGGTCAAAAATATACTACAGAGCAGACATTTTGTCATCAGAGTTGAGAGCTACCTGTCATGATGAGACACTCATTTTTCTCGAGGACCTCCGTGAACAGTCGAGACACGATCATCTCTGGGCAGATCATAAAGCGGATCTCTTCCTGCACTAGGCCACGGCCCAGTGCACCACCCCCAATATACTTGTTGGCAAAGTCTACCTGCAACACAGAGCTCCTCAAGATGACAGCTGAACAACACCTGTAAATAAGTATGCGTACAGTCAACTCACTGTATGTCCTCCAATGACTGCTACAAGGGTAACACCATCTTGAATACACTGTTAAACATCAATAAAACAAATGAACAAGAAATCATTGCTTGTGTTTATTTAGATATTAATGGGGCAAGATGATAACCTTCTGTCTCTCCAAGTTTGATTTCATTCCATATAGTCCTCTACAGTATTCTTTATCCTGTTATCTATTTCTGCCATCTACATTGTTCCTATGTTGTTCAGTGGTAATACTCAAACCATTAACATTATATAAAAAAAGCATTCTGAACACTGTCATCATCATTCTGTATGTTGTAACACATGTACAAATCTTTAACATTATCATTCTGTGCGTTGTAACACATGTACAAATTTTTAACATTATCATTCTGTACGTTGTAACACATGTACAAATCTTTAACATACATGCCAAGTATTAAACATTAAAATTTTATATGAATCCATTAGAAAAATCCCTGCAAAAATTTTATCTGAATTTACTTTTTCTACATATATATGCATAAAAGGTAATTAAAAAAACTAACATTAAATATGCACACAGAAAAAAGGATAACAGGTGTACACAAGAACTTAAGACAAGACTCCACAGAACTCAACTGGTTGTACTGAGTTGGTACCAGCTGCTGATGGTAATTTGAACCCCATAGGAATGCTGTATTTATTTATTTATTTGATTGGTGTTTTACGCTGTTCTCAAGAACTTTCACTAAAACGATGACGGCCAGCATTGCAGTGGGAGGAAATCGGGCACAGCCCGGAGGAAAGCCATGACCCACCGCAGCTTCTTGGCAGACCTTCCCACATGTGGTCCATAGGAATGAGAAGACTGGAGAACAGCTCCAGCTAAATCTGGTCCTCAGCAGTCAGGTTGAGTTGATGCTACTGTGGATGCTGAGCCAAACCCCGTACTCTTTTTCAGTATTAGTTTCAAGAATTTCATTTATCAACTGACCAACTTTACATCCTACTCTGAGAGCCCTCCGGATGACTAGAAATACCTGTATTTTGCAATGATCACTCTTCCTCTGAGACATACACACCTGTAACATCCCCTTCCCATCATCTTCTATCTTTTTATCAGAGGCCACGTGCAGCTTCGTCAGCTGTGTGCGGGATGCAGCCCAGTCAGGTAACTGTTGCAGTACTTGACGAGTGAATGTCACTGTCCCACGCGGCACTGGAAGGCAAATGTAACAATTAATTGATACATATATGTAGACAGATGAGGTTCCCTGGAATGTCCGAAGCCACGTCCACCTGTGCATGTGGACTATATTATACAGGCATTCACAAGCTACAGTAGTCTTTCATAGAATATCCTTGATAATGTGGCTAAAATAAATACAAAAATAACTTGCTTTCAACTGTTGAATGCTTCTTAAACCCATCACCATGTTGTTTCTCTCTGACATGGATTTTATGGCCAATATGTCTCGTTCTTAGCTTGTAGCTTACCCACATACTGAGAACAAATTAAAGTTTTTTACATATTAGATAAAAGGAACATAGAGAAATCATAACCTTATTTGAAGGAAGAAGAATCAAATGATAAACATGACTTCTCTTGCATACATGAAATAACTGATTTCCCAATAACTATTGCCTACGCCAAAATAAGGAGCTTGTCATGGTCAACTGATGAATGTCTTTCTATACTCTCAGGCTCAATCCCAGCTTTGGATATGGAATTTGTGGGTTCTTGCTGATCCCCCAAATATTTTTGGTGTGATAATACGTGGAGAATGATACTCGTGATGCCATTTGTGCAGTCTAGCTTTTGTTGAACACCACTTGTCTTCCACCAATATGTTGTGCATATCTGCACGTCACACCTAAGAAAAGTCGGTAAGTAGCTTTCCAATGATCTGTGGTTTACTCCATCATTGAAGATAAGTGAACAATTCACGAGAATCACATCAAACAGCAATGCAACAAATATATAAATCATATTGCAAAATCTGTGTGCATAAAATGGCAAGCTCACTTAAAACAACTGATTGATGCTTACTTGAGTCAGTGACTTGAGTGAAATAACTGATAATACATTTAAGTTTCTCCACTTTTCTCGATGAATGTCCTGCAAACAGACTGAAAAATACAAGGTGATAATCATAATGAAATCTCATACTTTCTACATCACTAATATGCCCACTGTCTAGTATCTGACATTCAATAAGTTTCTTGTTGATTTTAACAAATGGGTCATTCTCAAGTAACAAGAACGTTACTGATGTTGAAGTTGATAGAAAACCCATGACATCCTTTGGCTTGTGCATCTACTTATAACTTACAAATCCTATACAACTGAAAAATCAGTACATACAGAAATCATCTGTGTTAGCATGTTGATAGGTACAAATATCCTAGTGCACTCTTCCACTCTGTTCCATGTAAACTGCACACTTCCCCTCTGTACAAGATACATGTACCGTTGCACACTTCCACTCTTGACTAGATACATGTACCTTGCTGCAAACTTCCACTCTGGGCTGGATACATGTACCTTGCTTCACACACTTCCACTCTGAGCTGGATACATGTACCTTGTTGCACACTTCCACTCTGGGTTAGATACATGTACCTTGCTGCACACTTCCACTCTGGGCTGGATACATGTACCTTCCAGCACACTTCCACTCTGGTCTGGACACATGTACCTTGCTGCACACTTCCAATATATGTAACTTGTTGCACATGCTGGCTTCCTCTCCGGACTTACACGTAAAGGTCCATCAGCAACCTGCGAATGGTCGTGGATTCCCCCTGGGTCTGCCTGGTTTCCTCCCACTATAACGCTGGCCGCTGTCATGTAAGTGAAATATTCTGGAGTACGGCGTAAAAAAAACAATCAAATAAATAAATAAATAAACAATAGACAAATGGCCAGCATGTACAATGCCTTACCTGTTGAAGTTAATATCTGGGTAAGAGCTGTACTCTGTGTTCCTCCCATGAGCATTGCGTCGGGGGAAGGTACAGAAGAAAGCATTGGCCAACAAACAGGATATCTGCAGCTGACTCAGTGTAATACTATGAGTCTTGCCTTTCTTCAGCAATGGAATGGGCTTCAAAAGATAAAACATTGTCCAATGATATACAATATAATGATGCCATCGTCATGCTGTAAAATTAAGAAGGTCCTTGTAAACACAGTTCAATAATTTATTTACTTTACTTCACAGATTTTAGAGCTGATACAACCTTTTAACTTTTACCAGTGGTCAGGACTACCTGACAAACCTCATGACTACCTGACAAACCTCATGACTTAAAGTTGCAGTCACACCAGGGAGCACTGGATTTGACATGGAGCCCCGGGCCTAAAGGTTATTAATAATTGGTTTGTTCTAAACTGAGGTTCTTCACAAACTAACAATCTCAAAGAAATGTTCAGACACATCTGCCATCTAAGTTCCAAAATCATAACCAGGGCAGACATTTACACCCATCACTTCACTTCACTTTAAATGTCATGCTTAGCCGCCTGATGGCCACAATTTGCTACCTACTATATGTAAGCTTCAACCTGTATTTTGGGGCATTGCTCTAAGTGGTACAGTCACAACTCAGCAGACAATATCCAGAGGAAATCTTTATATACAGTGTAACGGTCATTGCCAGGACATCCAGTGGGAATGGCAAAAGACGAGTAAAGGTTGTCATCCAGGGAAACCAAGAAAATTATCGGCCTTCCATGGTTCTGTCTGGGTGTGTTCTTCTGTGACAATTTATCTGAATTGCACTGGGAGTATCTTTGGTATGTTGTGACAAGGTTTTGGAACCAAAAAAGTTGGTCTATCATGTCATACATTTTGTTGTTTCATCCATAACTGGTGAGATATGACTGACTGAGGGTATGTCCTAGGGCATGGAAAAGAAGTGTGCCAAACACCCCGATGAACGTGACAGTTTCTAAAAGGCCCTCAACTAATCTGCCACACATTCACGGTATATAATGTTAAGGGCACAACAATGACATGCTCTGTCTCCATTCCCTGCCAATGGCCTTGACCTATAATCTGAAATATAAGCTGAACCCAGGTCCTGGTTTCGTGAAATTTCTAAAATGCGCCTTACTTAAGAGATGTAATATTATACTCATGCATTCTCTGACATGAGAAACACTCCAAGTTAGACTTAAGCAGTTTGCAGAACTTAGGAAGTTTCATGAAACCAGTCCCAATTTTTCACCACCTACTCAGCATCTGATGCTGCCAAATTATCTTAATGGATGGACAAGATAATTATAACATTACTGGCTCAGACATACCTGAGTGCAGACGTGGGGGAGTCTTAAGGCTAGCATTGCCATCTTCTTCACAGTTGTCTCGAAAAACTTCTCTTTGTCCTTATACCGATACTGTTAAAAAATAATTAACAAATATTACAAGGCAGAGTGAATTACACTGGTGACAAACTGGAGTGGAATGATGTTTGAGGAAATGATGAACACTATATCACTACATAACTGATACATAGGTCTCAATTCAAATGACGTGACATCCCACCAGGCCAAATGGAAAGGACAGAAAAATTTGGTTTCCTTATTCTCTGAAAAAACTTCTTTAACACCTTTTAGCTAAACGCGAAACATCTGTCTGCAAATTTTGTAGAGAAAAACAAAGAGGAAAAATCTTATAAGGGTAGCTATATCAGGGTGTATATAAAGCCTGTCTTAGCATTTTATGTAGTGACAAATGGACATTTCTCCTTCTTACCTCTGAGAAAAGCTGTTCAAGAGCAGAGAAATCCCATTTACTTGAGTACCTTGTGTTGTAGGACAGAATAGCACGCTGTGTGAGAGAAAACAGATGTTTAAAAAGGTTGCCTTCACATGTAACTTGAAAAATTTGGGTTATAGCAACAGCATTGTACAGTAACACCTGGACAATTTTCCCTACAGCTGTCACTGTATTTCGTCACAATATATCCTGAAACAACATTCCATGAGTTAATTTATTTATTTTCTTGGACTGGTGTGTTACAATGGCAGAAAACTATTTCCATGTATACAAGTTCAACTATGACTGGGTTTATAGTTGGAGAAAATATGAGGTCATAGAGGAGTCGGAGAGTTTCCTTACAAATTAATTTGTGCAATTTTGTTCTGTCAATAGTTTATGACCCAGTGGATAAGTGCGTAACAAACATACAATATACCTCATAGCTACATAAAAAGTAGCTAAAAAAAATTAAACTCCTGGAATACTTGCTATGCAGCTTATATAATTCTCTTCTATAAATAAGGATGTAAAACTAAATCACTACAATGTCAACCCATAAGTAAGCAGAATTCATAATGAACTCTTGTAAAAAATGTACTAATCTTGGAATTCAGCCATGTTCAGATTTGGCAACAATAGCTGACAAAACAGAAGAGATTATTATCAACTGGAGTAAATGAAGATTTACTGTTTACATAGATCTAAAGGAATAACTTACCTCAAGTTTATACGGATTACTCAAGTCACCTTTCAATGCCTTTTCAATAAGGTCCCATCTCCTTTTGACCTGAAATAATATGGAATATCAAAGGACTACACTTAATAATGTTCATCAGTTTATATGTAAACATGACAGTCAAATATCAGCCTTCACTGAACAGGTGAGTTTCATCAGAGAAAAGCAATTTCCAATTTAAATTTGTTGATCATGCACATACATATTACAGAATCTGGTTTGTTTAACAATACTGTACATGCAAGGAGTTTTACACAAATAAAGCTATAATTTTTAAGTGCGATAAGCCAACAAGTGGAGCCCTATATAACATCCAGGTAATGTCATTGAATTGATTTTTTAATGTAGTATTTGATTATTTCAGGATGACCACAAATGACAAGCTTAAACCCTTTTTCTTATTTAATATATGACAACAACAGCCATTATAAATTAGTCAATTCTCAAGGCTGACTGATACTATAATGTGTATTTATTTACTTGATTGGTGTTTATGCAGTACTTGAGAATATTTCCCTTACATGATGACGGTCACCATTGTGGTGGGTGGAAACCAGCCCGGGGAAACCCACGAACATCCGCAAGCAAGTGTAACATTTATACATGTGCAAGGACACTGGTATGGAAGAGCCACTGACATGAGCATTTTTAGCTTAAAATAGGATGAAAAACAGAACATCCTAACTAACATTACTACGAACAGAGAGAGCATGTGATTCCAAAAGTTGACAGTCCACGGGTAGGGTTGAACCCATACCTTGTAGGCCCCGTCATGCTGCCTTACTCAATGAGCTATATCCCGCTCACTGAGCATCATGGCCGCTTGCAACTGTTAGTATGATAGTATATGTATATCCAGAATAGTGGTTTTAATGGTAGATGGATTCCCACAATGTATACAGTATACAACTGAGAGTATACATGGCGATGAACAGGAATCACACTGAGATCTGGAAACTCCTTCTCACCTGGCCATACACCGGGTATTCATTCTGATGTGAGCAGGGCATTCTCACATGGTCATTATCCCACCGATCTGTCCAGTGCTGTGGGTAGGGTACGATTTCAGTGAAACTGAATCTGTACTGTGACGAGAAAGCAAAAAATATCTGTATTATGGACGGAGGCAAATTAAGGATCATAAAATGATAATATTAATAAGAATAAAGTAACAAAGAGATCAATAATAGTTTTCATATAAAACGAGTACATTAAGTTCTATATCCAGCATCAAGTTTTACTTGAAATATTTTATTTATACTGGAAGGAAAACTGAAGGAAACAGGAAAAATGACTCACAGAAAAATACTCATGGAAAGTGCATCTGTCTCAACTGCAGACAGTTTCAGAAAATTATATATGTGGTATAATTGTTTTAGTAATAGCAGAATTAAGCATTGTAGGTTCGCACACATATCCATTCCTTCAGAGAGAATATTTGTACTGGAGAAAACACATACCTTTAATTTAAAATGTACAAAGAAAGGAGAAAAAACATGAACACAAAAAAAGTCACCCACAATGCAAAGTGGTTTTACTCACAGTATGTAATATTATTTATTTATTTTTAATGGCAAGCATTGCCCATTTTTATGATGGCAGTGAGCTATATGCAGGAAGGAAACCAAGTGTCCAGAGAAAACCATCGCCTTTACCTGATAAACCTACTGAATTGAGCCACAATCTAATCAGCAACAGCTGAATTAAAGCTCCCAACCGTAATATGGTCAGGACAAAATGCTTGCAGCGAATTGAACTTCATGTGCTCATCACTTATGTAGAATGGCACTGAACAACGCACAATGTTTTTTCTTTTGAGCTCACAACCTTAATGAGGTCTTTTAAAAATCTTGTGCATAACTGTTCCACTCTTTGAAATTGTAACTGCGGCATACGTGTAGAAAAAAAGAACTTACAGGAACACGAAACAACACCGAGTGTGAAGAGTTCACATTCAGGGGAGGCAACTTTGATAAGCACTTTAGAGTTGTCTTCAGTTCATTTATAGGTGATCCCTACAAAAAGAAAGGTAAAATCACTAATGATTAAATTATTTAGATCAAAATGAAAGATCTATGATATACAATAACATTTTGGACTAGATAGGGAGCTTGTTGCAAATATAATGGCAATAAAATATACCTACTGGCGCTCCCCTTATGACAACAATTACCATCTTCATTTTATCAAGTCAGACACTACACCTATAGATTAGTTTTCTGCCTGCAGGAAAAAATAATTGGTCCTTCCGACTTGATAACTAATGAATATTAATATAAATATATTATCCAATCAAACAGTAGTTACCCTAATGACGGACAGCAAAGATGAAAAAACCTGTGTCTGTGCCCAAGGCCAATAGTAGGTAAATCTTAGACATACAAGAACTTTCCAAACCTCTACGGATGGGGACGAAACCGGCATAAACAGATGGAAGCTTGTCACACTGTCATGTTAAAACTTAATGTTAAAATACTTCTTGGAGCCTTCCATCATTAAGAGATAGAAAAGGATACAATTTCTTGATCATTCAACAAGTCTGCCTGTGATCGAAGACTAAGTTCAGAAAGAGACGGCCAGATTTACTGCTGTGCCTTTGTACTCTGAATTCCACCTCCTGTGGCCATTAATGCTCAGTGCCATGCTTCAGAACTAATAGCCAAATCTCATCTACCCTAAGGGTTCGGGGAACTCTTAATGTTCTCTCGCCATGTATTTAAGAGCTTTCAGTCTCAGAGTCTTTCAGAGCTTTTCAGTTTTTAAGTTTTGGTCAAGGAACTTTCACATAGCTGCTTATCAGGTATAAAATGGAGTGATAAATGTGTAATGATACACAAAGTGTCTGGCTTTATATGATGAAGATGACAGCTACAAGAGGGTAATGATGCCACCAGCATCACCACAGTGTTTATAATATCTGTCTTTAAAATAACAGTTAAAAAATATTCAACCATGAAACTGGTAGCTTAGCTGTGATTATTTTCTATATTTATATATTAGAGTAAGTGACTGACCAGAGGTTCAGTGTGTTTGGCATTTGAAGACATCTCCACAAGACCTTTCAGCTCCTGAGAGTCTTCTGGTGTGTTTTCAGAACTGGAACAAATCAATTAAACATCAGCATCTGTACTTCAAAAACTTGAAGATGAGCACTGAAGAGACCATTAAAAGCTATATCTGAAAATTCCTTCACTTATTTTATGAAATTTTTTTCACCAAATTAAATGCAGTCAAATGTTTTTATTGCATGGTGGGTTTTATGGACCTTATTGACAGGATGGTTCACAGTGATGTCACAAAACTTTGTGTACACATTTATGCTTAAATTATCTAAATTGCATTTAATCCAGTACCTCTGAATTAAATTCTTGATAAGTGTACTCCCTTAATGTTTGCCTGTGAGTGAAAAGGCTAAAATGACATTAAATTTCTGCTGTAAGGCCAGAGAAAAGTAGGCATGACATCACTGGTGAACCATATTATCAATATGGTTCATAAAATTCACCATACAATCAAAACATTTGACAGTATTTGGTATGAAGAAAAAAAATCCAAAAAAAAAAATCAGTGAAGCTCTTCTCAGATACAATTCTTAATGGTCTTTCCATTCACCATTACTTCATTTTTGTGTGGCCTTTCCCTGTAAGTAATAATACAGTTAATTTCACAGATAAAAACAACACAAAAAATAAATGACCGTAAATTTTTAAGTTTATTAGAAGATTGATAACTGTATGAAATTCAAATATATGATATTGTGAAGATCAAAAATATTTCAGATTCCCTTCACATCTAAGATTTAGCAATGCACTTCTTAATGTTAACCTCAACAATGAAGTCTCGGCAATTCTCATCATGTTTAAGTGTCCTTACAATTTCATAATGACATTTATTTGAAATGAATATTTGAAACATCAGGCCTTTGTTTTTGTTTCTGAGTAGGAGAAAAAGCCAGATCTTTTAAGTCAAAAGTGATTTGTAAACCAAGCCTTACACCCCCAGAGTGTTCATTATATCAGGCATGTGTAATTTTGGCATGCCTAGATTTTCTCTCAGGAGTGTGCGTGGTGTAGGGGTGTGACACACACCTCAAATATAAAGGCATGTATCTGTGTTAATCCGCTCACATGAAAATTTTTGAATATTGACACTGTTTCAGCTATATTCACCACTCTAACCTCATGAGGTGCACTGTTAGCTTTTCTAGGGCAGACTCTGACAAACCACAGCACCTGCTGGAACATTATACCAGTCTTATGGGATAATGCATGACAATTTGATAGCGCACCAAACTGCTGAATTGAAAGAGGCCATTTAGTTGAGTCACTTCATCAGCCTGTCACAATGTCAGTTCTAGTTTTTCCAGGGAGAACTAGTTCATGACATCTGTTTTGTCCTAAAAATGGACTTTTGAGGCCACATTTTCAATCATTTTACAGTCATCCATTATACCTCGCTTCCACCCCTTTTGCACCGTGGTTACTACAAAGCTATTTCTTAACACACCAACAAATTCTACAGAGACCAAATTTATCAATGTAACATTCAGGGTATAATCTAATCCAAAAGGACCAAAAACGAGGTTCTTAAGCTGCACAGCTTATGTACATACTCTGTGAAAAGATCTGGTGACATATTATGGCTTTGAGTATCATCAGCACCTGCAAAATACAAACAAAGTTTATGATATTTTCTCAACATGGTGCTTATGTATATACATGTACATCTGTGAAGTCAGGACACCACAGCCTGATATAACCAAACTACAGTCTAATATACAATAAATATCAGATGAATTTTCCAAAGCTATATTAAAATATCTTTTGTCATATTTTCAACAGCAATGAGCATCCTTACCGTGCGTTTTCAATGCATGAATGATTTTGGCTTAGCAAAGTTCCTAATGAAGCAGTAAGTTCCATTTCAAACAGGCTCTAGCAAGTGGCCATATTTATGACAGTGTGAGACAACAGCCTAGCCATATACAGAAGTAGTCAATGAAAACAATCTCTGATACTGCTGATCGGGCGGGACATCTGCCGCTGGTGACTAATACCCTGTGGACTGACAATGTTTGAAATAGTGGCTTCTTCCCAAATCAAACATACCATACATGTACATGAATTTCATTACAATTTCATTTTTTTTACAATCTGTCCATCCAGTGATTTTAAAAGATTATATTACATCCTAGAATACAAATTTGAAGAGAGCCAGATCTTTTAAGTGACATACAGAATTAACTGGGCTATTCTTTTCTATTAACTAAGCTAAATCATAAGCAGATTACAACTTCCATGTCACTTCTTGCCAGGTTTCTTGAAGAGGATTTTGGCAAACATAATGGTTCAAAAAAAAAAAGTGTTTCATATTAATGTTAACGAGGATAAAAATATTACCAAAATTTTAAAACCTCTTTTAAATACTATCCAAAAATGTATATGACTCAAAACAGAGTGATCAAACTTCCCTGTGTACGTGAGAGGAAAAGAAAAATGGTCTACCTTATTCCCCCTCCCCATCACAGACAGACAGACATACTCTTGTACTAGGCTCTCACCTTTTTCTTTGTTATTTGTTTTGGGGTCAGACTTATTTGTTGGTGATTCAGGAAGGCTGAAAATAACAATGAAATCACATCAGTTTTGGACTATTTCAAAAATTAACATTTTAAAATGGAACAATTTATCAAAACAACGTCATCGAAGTCAAGGAAAACAAACAATGCGCTCACAAGACAATTCATACCTCTAATTCAGATAACAATGGCACATAGGCTTTGGCGCCCCACAAAATACAGACAAAACTGAAGTAACTGTATAATTAAAGGTAACATGTTATGTGTTTATGTTGCATTCTGCACATGAGCAGAACGCAACCTACAATGGATAAACATAAGCACATGGTCATTCATGCCCATCTTTTAACATTACAGACTTCGGCACCAGCCCAGCACTGAGCTGAGTTTTAATTTTTTTTTCCCATATTTTTCAGAGTTTTCCACTTGAAACTGTCACAAAGCAAATGTGTAGTCTGAAATGTCACACACGCTCATAGAAATGCACAACATGGTCTGAACTGTGTGTGACTCTCTAACGTTACAATGTTTTTAACAAAGCCATGATGGTTTGTTTGTTTATTCACCAGCGAAGGAATCCTGGTCATGCACCCTCAAATTCCCCATGTGGATTATTGCCACTTTCACTTTCGCACCCCCAGTACTGTACAAGAGCAACTTTACAAAAAACTGTAACTTCCCTCAAACTGGATTTGGAATCATCTTACACTTACCTTTTTTCTATAATTTCAGTTTTTTAAAATTCTCTGTGTGATTTGTATAACATGCTATTGGTCAAGCATATGTCCATGATTTGAAGACAGAGATGTTACATATTCACAACAGATGAATTCAATTATCAGAACGCTGAATAGGGAAACACACACCATTACTTATCATTGATTTATTTGATGGGTGTCGTATGCTGAACTCAAGAACATTTTCTTTATCTGAAGGTGGCCAAACTTATGGGAGAAGGAAACTGAACAGAGCCATCTACATGTTGCTGGTGGATCTTCCATCGTATGACCAGAGAGGAAGCCAGCATAATCTGGACTTGAACTCAAACCATCATTGGTTGGAGGCTCAAAGGTCATTGCGCTGCACTAGCACACTAATTCCCTTCAGAAAGTAAGGAGGGCCCCCCGTAACATCACTAACCGATTGAAACTCACCTAGAAGTAGTATTTGATGGACTTGATAATGTTTCACTGTTTGGCCTTTTACGCCCAGCAGGGCTTGACACCTCTGACTGACAGGAATGAGAAGGTGTTGTGTGATGTGACGCACTCGTGCTCATGTGCAAATTTAACACCTTCGTGTCTTCTTTGCTATCTTCATTAGTATCCAACTTTTTTTCAGTTAACTCAGTAGAAGCCATTTTGTCAGCCGCTGAATCCTTTATGTCGTCACTTTGATTATCTGATATGGTAATAACTGGTATATCTGTAGCACAAAATACACAATCTATTTAATGAAATAATTTAATTCAAGTACCAGTAGATAACTTATGAGAGCTCATGTGCCATTGCTAGATTTTAAGACAGTCTCGTAAGACAGATCATAGACCAAAGAGAGAGTTCTTTGCTTTCAGTAGCTCCTCAGAGGCTTTGGCCTACATATACAGTTGAACCATGATGAAAACTTCAATTCATTACTCACTCAAAACACTGTGTAAGTGTGTTTATTATTACTAATTTTTGTTTAAATCTTTAGGCATAGTTTTTTTCAAAACTCATTTGAGATGATGAGCATCCAGGTATTGGCAAGTAGACAGAGAAAGGTAACATGGCAAGGTACAGGAAAATGAACAAAACTATATGATATTGTGAGAGCTACTGCTAATAACCAGAAACTATAGTGTGTTAGCCAACAGAACAATGTGCATAACACATGTAAATTGTGAACATCAACAAAAGCCCAGTTTTGGACTTGCGAGGCCTTGAAGCAGCGTATTGTATTAACTCACTCATTTTTTTGGCAATAAAGCATGTCAAATAGCAAGATAAACACCAAATGCCTGGATGTCAGCATGCTATCTCAAAGACAAAACCAATATTCATTAACATTTAGCTGAAACGAAATTTAAAGCAATTTAAAGCAATGTAAAGCTTGAAAAGCTTAAACTGACAAACACATGATCATTCAAACAATACCCTCTCTCTTTGAGAACTTTGAAGCCTGTGCTTCGATCTTCAGCTCGGATCTGTTAGTGAAGGAAAACTCAGTCAAACTTCTTTGCTTGAATCGTTTTGAGGGAGGCTCTGTCATTATTTTCTGGCTGAAAGAAATACATGACTCATGATGGTGATGTGTTTTTTTCCAAACATTCAATAAGTTAGACCCAGCAACTTTGTGATTACTACTCGTAAGTGTAAGTGAAACTGAAAGTGATTGCACCACCACTCGACATGTTTGAGGCCGCCATAACGCTAGGAAATTAAGCTCTATTTCTACATCTTTGAGACTTCAGTGTGGTTACTCTTCCAGCTTTGAGGTTAAACTATTCCTTATCGTAAGCATGGTGAGTACAATGCGTTCTGAAATATCGGCTTTGTTCGTTTATTCGGCACCATCTCTGAGACAGTGACAAGAGCCATATGATTTCATGAAAGAAATCAACCTAAAAATGTACATTTAACCTTAAGGCTGTTCTTGCTCTGCGCATGAACGCTCTGGCACCAAATAAACTCATTGAATATCGTAAACTATTGCACAAATCATAGAAACCTTCTACGGTCACATTCTGTAATCGCAGCCACAATAAATACGGAGTTTTACCTGATGCTGCTATTTGTTAGTAAAGGTACGAGTTTAACAATACTGCTTCCTTTTCCGGTCGACATAAACCTTGTCAACATGGTGAGGGACTAGTGGTCAAACATATCAATGAATATCTCCATTAATACTACCCATCAAAGATTATTTTACACTCACGATGTTTCCTGTGAATATTTTTTTGATAGGGCCATTGCTTGATGTTAATTGTACTTTGTTGTGACTTGTAAACCAGTTTCAGATGTAACCTCCTTTACTGTCTGTTAGTGCCTGCAAAGATGCATAGGCCATTGGCATTACAAACCGAATAATATGAAGTAGGCAAAGCCTAGGAGCGAACGAAGTGGATTATCTCGATTACATTTGGCAGAAATTTGACATGTGGTGCATGTCTGTATCTTTGTTTAAACACTAATTAAATGCTTTCTTATACTTACACTTATAATTTTTTGTAAAACAGTCTTGTAGGCTAAAACATGCACAACGTATTACATTTCCTACTCATATCGGCATAGAACGTGTCTAAAAGCAAATCTCCAGGGCACTATCTAAACATTTTTGGCAATTTCTGATAGTAACGTATTTCGTCAAATTTTTGGGATATCAGGTTGGCAAGTTTAAGCCAGTACTAGAGAACATTTGGCATGCTTCTGATGAACTTTAAGGGAATGCATATGTGACAGTCGACATAAAATTTGCAAATGTGTACATTTCTCCGTGTTCATACTTTACACAGCACAATAACCAACCTGTTAAAATAATAAAATTAGACAGAATATATCAAACGTACATAAGCCAAGTAAAGCATGTCTAATACTGTCTTTATTATCTTGTGAGGGACTGCAACAGACAGGGCATTTATAATTTTCCAAGTAACATCCCAAACTAAAAAACAAAATCTTGTATATCCTTGTGTGGTACACTTAAGCTCCCGGCGTTTGTAGGAATATCTGACCATAGCTGATTCAGATGAATCGTTTAAAGATTACTGTTTATGTCAGTTACTTGGCTTGAGCTGGTCAGTGGTATCAACAGTAATTTCCAAAAATGCATGTGTCGTGCCCTAGGTGTTGATTTATAGATGTATGAAAAATGCTCTGCATACTTTTTCCCAGGTCTTGCAGGTAATTGTCATAGGACATAATTATGTCAATCTTGGTTACTGATAATGTTATATGTATTGTGTATATTTGGTCTTCTGTAAGGATTATTTTTAACCTATCATTGCTGTGCTATGTTTAGAATAAATAACAGCATGGTGGAATACAAATTTGCAAACATTAGACAAGAGATTAGCCGCCAAGGGGGTGTGTAGTCCCCGTGGCAAAAAGGTTTCAGTTATATCCAAAGTAGATAAAATTCTGATGTATTTTAACTGGGTGTAAAATGACAGTTTAGAAATTTATAGTGTATAAGCAACCTAATCTGTGCTGCAGTATTATCCAATCGATGCTCCAGCTCTCATCAATTCGGCACCAAATCTTGGTCCCAAGTTGTCGAATGGTGCATGTGTAACCTATATGATGAGCAGAGTTTCTCAATTTTGAGTCAGTAATATCTTCATGTGATGCTGGCACTCAAACCAAAATGTTATATACCACAGGGCAAATGTAAAAAATTAATGGGTTGTATCTGGGTGCCGTCCCAGAATGATAGTTTTGGTATCTGGGAAATGGTGATTTGTGGAGAAGGAAAAGTAAAATTCCTTTCTGTGAAAACCAGTTCTGCAAAAATGAATGCTCATCTTGCATTTCCTTAAAATGAAACAATTGTGGTTATTACAAACTAAAATTTTGACGCCTCTCATCAACTGGAGTGAATTTATGTAAGGACTGCTATCCCTACCACCATTTATACATGCACTCACTAATTGTTCCAAAAATTGACGCTTCTTTTTTATTCTTATACAGAGACTGCACCTTCAACCAGATTGTATCACACATGATAGGCAACTAAACTTTAGACATATTTCAATACATAATCTAAGCCTGGCAGAAAAAAGGGATAAAAATAACTTATTATGCTTTTATACGTACACACTAAAACTGTTCTGATCAGACATATTCAATCTTGGAATTACCTGTGCCAGCGAAAGTTAAGAATCAAGACTGTTCCGTTTCTGAAGGAAATAGTACTTGAAGAGGTGGGGTGGGGAGTGAATTCAGGAGGAGGGGCCTTATGGCTGGGCATCAGCTATGATAATTGTTCACCAAAACAGTCTAAGATCATTTTCACTCACTTACAACTTGGCCTGAACACATAGGTTACCTACAGGTTGCAGATAAGATCCTGATAAATTTTAACAGGGTGTAAAATGACAGTATAGAAATTTATACAACCGAGATTGTCTCTCTGGCAGTATTATCCAATCATTGCTCTAGTACTCATCAGTTTGGTGCCAAATATTGGACCCCACTGGTCGAATTGCAACCATAATGACTGTGATCTTTGTGAATTTCAAAAGATTATTTTTTCTGAAATAAGAAAACGTCAGAAATTATTCATTTACCCATGGACTGATCCAGCATGAATTATTGTTTTCTTTGATAGTAGACAAAAATTCATAAAAATGAAATCAGTATGTAGTATTTCAGATCCATGTATGATATTATTTAGCTCTATGCAGAGAAAACCCCCAGCATTTAGCCTTTCTGGTATGCAGTAAAAAAATATCAGTGATTTTTCTCAATTTTAAATTTTTTGACATACCATCTCTTTCTGCTGCTCAGATGTGTTCGAGCTTCGGGTCAAATAGCAGCATACCCAAAGCATTTGTTCAAAGTTTATAGACAGCAGTCCTACTGTTTTTGAAATCAGGTGACTCTTGGCTGGCGTGTAAACTGTTATCTTTCTCATTTACCTAATTAATTTGGTGTGCGGATCCAAAATGTCAGTCTTCTACATTACGAAATGAAAATTTTGATGTGTAATATTTCTGCCTTAACACAGAAACAAGTTGCACAGGGACAGAATCATATTTGTTATTGTTGTTGTACCTACGTTTTGCGTTAGACACCCGACTGCATCAAAGTGACCAAACAATATGTAATTAAATACAGTAAGCAACCTGTTCTCCTGTGAAAAGTATCCCAAGCAAAAATATGATTCACCAGTTCCAACATGCACATGACACAAGTGAATTTGGCATGAATTTGTTTGAAACTGTTCAAAACTTATTTCAAAACCATAGCCTAGTGTTGTGGCCCATGGTGGCGCGTTGAGATACCAAAGTGGCAGAGGAGTTATGTGTGCGTTACATGATTGGCTGAGGAAGGAACCTGATGGTGGTGTTACGACACAATATATCTGAACTGACAAAGATTAATGGTGGTACCCAAGAACATGTAAAGATTTACGAACACTTTTGTTTCAAAACTTTGGGAGATTTTTTTTCTCTGCACATGTACAACAAAGCTGTAGATCGGCAGTTGGATATTGTTTGCAGTAAAGAATACTTTCAAAGCTCAGAGAGGCAAAGCTCATTCTGAACTCCTTTGGGGCTTCTGTTCGGGTGTCACCCCAACAACGCCCGAGGCAAACAGGCATTCCTGAATCGAGCGCAGGTTGAACTGTAAGTTGTTTGAAATAGAGTGTAGTGGGATGCAGGATGTTTTCATGAGCTGGTCTTTGAGGTGTTCTTATTAGAATGAATTAGCTTTATAAATGAAGTCTCCAAGATTACAATAGATCCAAGATGAATGCCGGGCCGGAACTCCAATGCAGGAGGGAGGTAAATCAAACGTTTGCATGAGACAGTCAAAACATTTTCACATTCTAAGGGTGTAAAAGAGTATACTCACTCAAGTGTACCTTCTCACAGATACATGTAAAGGCATTGTCTAAAAGTGCTCACTTTGTTTGCATAATATAAACATAAGCCAAATCACAGGAGCTTGTGTCTTCAGAGTTAACAACATCAACGTTCTGCTACTAATAAACACAACCATTAAATTCCAGTTTCAGAATTTAATACTGTTGACGAGATCCACTGAAAGATACTTAAGATTTCATTGTGAAAATCAGAACCTTTTCAGTGCCTAGTATTTCACCACAGCCAAACAAATCCCCTAGTCCAGGAACTCTGGCTTGAACATGATGTGTTCTAGTCACTTAACAAGTCGAAATTGTGAAAACCAGTGGGAAGTTTATCCGTAGCTGTCCACGTTCTTTATGTCCGACACGGCTCCGATGCCGGTTCAGTTCATTAGCCTCCAGTCATAGTCAAGTGTGGCCACTAGGTTAAGTGGTGGTGGCTTTTGAAGTTTGAGGATGAAGCTGGTTTGTGTGAGTAATAAAGCTGAACATGTCAAAGTAACATCTTATACTTGATATTTTCAGTTTGCCCATTATTTGTGATAAAAGATAATCTGAACAGGAATTCGTAATTGGGAGCATTTGAGAAACTTCACAAATGGCTGAAGGTGATAAATAACATTGGGCTAATGGACAAAGTGCTGATTTGCCAATTTTCAATGTTTAATGAACTGTAGATCACTGAAACTGTCGTATCTGAAGGCTAGATAAATTCCAACTACCTTTGCAAAAAATTTCTTGTCTAAAAGCTTTATTTTTCATTTTTTATGACAAAATATTATTTAAGACCTGTCTCGCCTGGGTAAACATCATGAGCAGACACAGCGCTGTTTATCGACTCTGCTGCTATGACATCGCATAACTATGAATAGGATTTATGATGTAGAGTTTCAATAAGGTGAATATTTAATGTGGTAAAATTGTCGCCGCCAGGTTAAGTGATAGGCCATTAAGGAAATAATAATTTAGCATTCAGCTTTCGTGCATTGTAAGATTCTGCAGCATTTTGACTGAAAAATGGGGACAATTTGAAATGCAAGTGGAGTTGTGAATTAAAGAATGGATTAGGAGGTGTGGCACATGCAGAGGTTTTTACGGTCAATCTCTTTTTATAAACTACATTTGAATAAATCAGAAAACTCAGTATTTTTACCCCAATGTATCAAAAACTCAACACAAAATTTGCCTAAAATGCAGTCTTCCGATATTTCTTGTGGTAACCTCAACAAGAAAGTGGGCAGAGGTAACCCTCCACATGGTGGTTTGGACATGTGGACATTTGAAAGGGGCATCCTTCATTTGTACATTCGGTGGTCGGTGAGACACATTCATGGAAGTTTGAAAGAGCTGATGTAAGTCATGTACCTCTTCAGCAACACCCTTGTTTTTACTAAGTCCCAGCTTGCACACCTCTTGTGCTTTAACAAAAAAGTATTTATCTCCTTTTTTATTTTTTTCTGGTTAATTCATTTAGAGTTATTTATTCTTCCCAAACATGTCAGTATATAAGTTGACCTTCCTTATAACGTCTTCAGATGCATAGCACTCTGACAAGAACAAGTCAAAGTGTCGGGCGCTGCCTTGGTATGGTGCAGTTCTATCTAGGCTTCTTAATCCACCCCACAGTTATATGCACCACTAAATATAGACCATGTTGACTTAGGTCACCGTTCTTCTGCAACTTTTACATCACAAGGGTTGCTGCTAAAATGTTATTGTGCCCATATAAATTTTAATGATACTTTGTGAAACATTCTGTTAAAGCTACATCGTGCTATGTGGGTAGTGCTTATGGAAATGCAGTGAATGCTAGGTGGTTAAGATGGATGCCCATAGTTTAGAATCATAAAATAGGTTTGAGGTTCATTGTGTTACACTTGTGAAACTCACTTTAAAAAATCAGTGTTCAATTGCCTTTGAGTTGAGAGGCCCTGGATGGCTCAGATGATCAGTGTTGTCTCTCGCTGCTAAAGATCTGTACCAGGAAACTCTGTTTTCTTTCACCCATGAACTGGACTTCTGTCATATACGTGATAAGTTGTTGAGTAGGATGTTGAGACACAGCTCAAATATTTCAGAAGCCAAGCAGAACAATGCTTAGCTCAGTTTTCCTACCAATTTACTTCATACCTGTTGTGTTTTCAGAGTGAAGGAGCGGCCACAATCCGTACCAGAAAGTTCATGACCAACCGCCTACTGTCACGGAGACAGATGGTGAGTTATACGCTTCCATGGTTGTCTCAAGGGTGCAGGAGACCTCTGCAAGAGGAAGTAGATCTATAATTCTGCCATGCAATGGCAAAAGGAAGTAAATGACATTCAAAACTTGTAATGACAAACATTTTTATTTGACTCTAGAAAGCAAATTAGAGATGATACCAACAGTGTTTCGACTCAGCCTCTGCATGCCTTAATACTTGGCTAAAAGGAATAATAACTGAAAGAGTGTGACAAAATATTTTAAGTCTTATAGAGAATCGAAATTAAAATTTAATCACTGTACATCATTATTGATGTAAGGAGCTCTAAATAACCATCAGTCATTCATTCAAGTGAAATATTCTTGAGTAATAAAAATCAAATAAACAAACATACAAATGGCCATCAAAATATTCTTTCAACAAGATATTTCACAGATATCATGTGTCTTTTTCTTAGTCAGAGGCGATGGCCTGGCTGTGCCTTGTGACTTCGACATGTGCCTTGTGACATTGACATTTTTATATGCAAATTAAGGTGATTAATATTCAATTCCCTACAGTAATGGACCTGAAAATTTGTTATGATTATTCCCAGTAATATCTGCAAAAGTTCGTGAATGTGCTGTTGATAGAGATGACAGTCACAAACATTAGGACAGACAAGTGGGCAAGTCCATGGCCATATCCCTTAGCTGTGTGGGACTGAGGCATAGAAAAAAAGGATCACACAATTTAATTCCACTCTTGAATTTCCAGTTCTGTTGCTGTCTTCTGCTGCCATCGCGTGTCCCTGTAAATTCAACAACAAACCCTTCAGGTTTCCTTTTTTGTTTGTACATTGGTGTAACCAAATATATGAAGAGACTTTTTTATAAATGAGAATTTCAGGAGGAATTCGGTGCTTCTGGCATGGAGTAGACTGTAGTTTGTATATACATGTACATGCATTTAATGTGAAAGATATCTCTTGTCTGTGGAAACTGTTGCATTAGATGATTTTTGTTGCAAACTTTCCCAATTTACAGGTGGTTGATGTCTTGCACCCTGGTCGTGCTACACTTCCCAAAACAGAAGTTCGTGAGAAGCTTGCTCGCATGTACAAAACCACCCCAGACCTTATCTTCTGTTTTGGGTTCAGAACACAGTTTGGTGGTGGAAAAACAACAGGCTTTGGGTTAATTTACGACAACCTGGACTATGCCAAGAAGTTTGAACCCAAATACAGATTAGGCAGAGTAAGTACTGCTGACATTTCTCTTAACTAAAGTGACAGCTGTTGCTAGCCCAAATCTCAGAGGCACTCTGTTAAAAACTGGTACTGCTATCCCCCTTCCACAGCAAGGTGTTTGAATCTAGTGTGAAACCTTGAGGAGAAAAGTTTGTTGGCTAATATTAAGTAAGAGGCTTGTCAAAATTTTGAATTGCAAGGATCTTCTGTTCTCCTTGACGCAAAGTCCTTTTTGAAAATTAAAAGCACCTGAGTGTAGAGTAAAGTAACGATCGCTCAAACTTAATTCATTCGCCTTCCCCTTTGCTGGTCATTTTTCATTGTATGGCACAGACACCAAAATTTGAGTGTTTTCAAAAGTCTGTATTTTTGCTGGTCTTATGTAATTGACTGTTCAGATTGGTGAGGTACCTGATAGTGATGACAAGTGCATGTAGCTTATTATTTGCAAAGTAGTGTACAGCTTTATGTGGCTTCCTTTGTTTAGAAACATTAGTAAAATGTCTCATTGTGACTGATTGCTGTTTTGAATGTGGAACTTTTGTGTGTTTGTCAGCACGGCTTATACGAGAGACAGAGAACTGCCAGAAAACAGAGGAAAGAGCGTAAAAACCGACAGAAGAAGGTTCGAGGGACAGCTAAGGCTAAAGTGGGAGCAGGCAAAAAGGTACAAGCTGTTAAATCATGTTAGACATTTTTTAGCTGTAAATCTTGCAGTTGCAAATTACTATTCCATGAAGTACTCATTAATGGGTTGCCTTAGTTGCCCAGTGCCTTGGGGCCTAGAGATCCTGGATCAGCCCTGGGTCGGGTAAGATCAAAGACTTCAAAAGAAAATGGGACTGGTTGTCTTGGTGTCTGTGTAATGTAACTGGGTAGGTGTCATGTCTGATGTTTACACTATAAGGACTTGTCATCGTCATGTAACGGAAAAATTGTTGAGTATGACATAAAACCCAAGCATACACTCATATTAATGGGTTGGTAAGAGATCTTGCAGGTGTGGTTCCTATTGATAAAATTGATCTATATGCTTATGTGACTTTTACAGCCTGAAACTGTTGTTTAGATTTGTGCTACAGGCAGAGTGAAAACCAATAGAATGTCCTGTGTAGAACTTGAAGTCTTGAGTACAGAACTGGTCTGAAATTCAAACTGCACAGTTGGACACGTGTGAAAACCTGCATCAGTCCCACTAAAAGTGACATCGCTCATGTTTTGTTGCCCAGGTTGAACATTATTTATTCCAAATCTGATTCATGCACCTGTTGATGATTTGATTTACTTTTACATACCCAGTTTCCTTACAATTTTGCCACATAGAGACAGATTAACATTAAGGTGCAACTTTTACAGTAGGAAAATATTGGCATTTATATGAAAGTTAAGTTTCTGGATTGGACATTTTCAGTGCTTTACACATACTTGTCTTGTAAATAAATTAAACTGGAGTCGTTTCTTATTTGTTTCAGTAATATTGGGAGATGGAGGGTACAGCACCACAATTTACTTGTACTGTTTTTCTGTGGAAATAAAGCAGTAAATGGGCTGTGGAACAGTTTATTCTGGTCTTATTTGTGATTGAATTGAAAACTGTTGTTAAGCTAACCAAAGACTTAGAATAAAGTTAAACAAGTACACAAATACACTTGGTAATATGGAGATGGAAGGGCTTGGTAAACAACACCTTGTAGATGAGAACGCATGTTTCAGCAAGTTATGCATATTGGATTGAATTTCTAGTTTGAAGTTCAGGGCTTCACAGAAATCAGACAATAGAGACATCTGAATCTGTACCCAAATTTGCAAAGACATTCAAGAACATGCAGAATAGGTTAGAGTATTAACACATATGCCAGTTGAAAAAGGAAACTTCTGTTCAGGCTCGCAAAAATTAAACTGGATTTTACTCCTATTAACTCATAGGACAAATTTCTTTTGGTTAAATGTGGCGTTGCCTTGTTCTTGTGGATGAAGACAGATCCTGCTATTCACAGAATGTGCAGCTCTGTAAGGATGGTGAATTTATGCCACACTAAGAGATGTTCAGTGTCCATCTCATTGCAGTCTTGGTTTACCTAAATTCTGCAGTTCTTGCAGTAGATGTATGACTTCTTGTTTGCTGAGACTAACTACTGTATCTGGCCTAGAGTTTGACCTGTACACCTGCACGACTAACTACTGTATTTCGCCTAGAGTTTGACCTGTACACCTGCACGACTAACTACTGTATTTCGCCTAGAGTTTGACCTGTACACGTGCACGACTAACTACTGTATTTCGCCTAGAGTTCGACCTGTACACCTGCACGACTAACTACTGTATTTCGCCTAGAGTTTGGCCCGTAGACCTGCACGACTAACTACTGTATTTCGCCTAGAGTTTGGCCCGTAGACCTGCACGACTAACTACTGTATTTCGCCTAGAGTTTGGCCCGTAGACCTGCATGACTAACTACTGTAATTCGCCTAGAGTTTGACCCGTACACCTGCACGACTAACTACTGTATTTCGCCTAGAGTTTGACCCGTACATCTGCACGACTAACTACTGTATTTCGCCTAGAGTTTGGCCTGTAGACCTGCACGACTAACTACTGTATTTCGCCTAGAGTTTGGCCTGTAGACCTGCACGACTAACTACTGTGTTTCGCCTAGAGTTTGACCCATACACTTGCACTTTCAGAAGAACATTAATTATACTTCTGATTAATCAAACTGATAAAAACCTATAACTGGCCTAATAAGGTGGAAAAATTGGTCAGAATCAAGCGAAACGTCACTTGACAAGAGCTAAACTTTAGATGAAGTGTATTAGATAAAATGGACGGGTTTTCTCCCGACTTAGCAATCTCTGCTGTTAGTGATAGCAGTAAGTGTACTTCGTGTGTGATACAGCTTGCCAGACAAAGTATCCTGCAAATTTTCTGCTGCTAATGGTAAGCAAATCCAGCTTCTTGCTCTCCAACATCAGGATGTGTGTTCAAATCCAGCTCTCATTCACCACCAATGAGATTGCATTATCTGATTCAGCTCCTCTTGACCATACTATGAGGGTACGTGTTTTGATTCAGCTCTTGCTAGGACCCTTTAGGTCATGCTTTAAAGGTGATGGCTGGGCAAGTAGAATTACGTATGTAGTAAAGCAAAGGTGACAGATGGTGAGTAAGGTTTTAACTCCACCAATAATTACTCTTTTTGCAAACTTTAATCAGATGCTTACAGGAAGAGAGTGGTGCTTGGGGCAGCCATGTCGGCTACACAAAACTAAACTTGGCAAGAAATCTGCTGCCATACCTGTTGCTCCTGCCTTAAATTGTCGCTAAACTTTACTAATTCATCAAAGAAACTAAAGCAAATACACTTTCATATGATAACCTGAACATGGTTACACCAGTTGAAGAGTCATGATTGACAGTTTTGAAAGCAAACAAACTAACCAAGCAACCAATTTTTCAAGTGGACACCATATGGATCTATAACCAACAAAGGGAAGGGTGGGTCAGTTAGAACGCAGCGCAATGACCCAGGAGCCTCCCACCAATGAAGATAGTGTGAATTCAAGTCCAGCTCATGGTTGCTTCCTCTTGGGTCGTACGTGGGTAGGCCTGCCAGCAACCTTCGTATGGTGGTGGGTTTCCCTGGGCTCTGCCCGATTTCCTACCACCATAATGCTGGCTGCGGTCATATAAGTGAAATATTCTTGAGTATGGTGTAATACACCAATTAGATAAATAAATAAATAGATATAACCTACACACTATGACAAAGCAGTCTGTAGGGCCTATTTTCCTTTAGCAAAAAGTGGTTTGTTGATAAGGCATATGTGGTATTTCCCTACACCCGTCAAGTGTTGGTATTATCCGTTAAAACCAAAATGGTTAATTCTGGTGAAAAACAAACCAATAAAATAAAATCTTATTGTGTAAAAAAAAAAGAGGAAAAAAAGATTCATATTAATATCCTCACTAAATGTGAGACAGCAACAAAAGATAACGACCCCACCAGCGTTATTCAGCCCTAATTTTCACCAAGGGCTGGCCAATAAGCACTGAGGGAGTTCTACACAGTCCCTGCCAAGTCTGGGTTTGACTGCACCTCGAGTGCTTGGGCTCAAGGCTCGAATGAAGTCCGTAGCATAAATCATACATCAGTTCTTTTCCCAGGTCGGCGTACATAAACCGCACTGCTATTGACAGGAGATGTAATTTTAGCGCTGACGGCGCCAGTTGCACAGGAAGAGCGAGATTCACGTCGAGTTTCAAGCATGGCAGGCTCAGGATGTGTTAACTTCGGGCAGCTGGTCAACCAGAAATCTTCGGGTGGATATGAGCGTAATTCTCTGCGATGTTTGATCCTAGGCCCAGTCAGACCTCTTCCAGACATCCTGGCGGACATCTTAGATGTATCACAATGGTCATCAGACTTAGAGGCGGATATGGATGCAGCAGAGTGTGGAAATGTGTCAACTTCGTCATGAGAAATGACAACAGGGAACGGAAAATCGAGATTGACGAAAGTTTAAGAAAGGTCAGGAGAAGAATCGTATCTCTACAAGAAAGCGCGAGCATGCTAACGAAATGCTGAAGAAGAGACACCAAATTTTTTAGTTGAAAAGGTGGCACGGTTCGCCAGACCTAAACCAGCCTCGAGTCGTAAACGATCCATCGGAGTGGGGACACACCCAGGGGGTATACCGAGTGTAAGCAAGTTTTCAGATTCAGAGCACTACCTTTGTGAGAAAGCGATCTATTTAAAAACAACCAAAAAAAAAAAAAAAAAAAAAAAAAATGATTTCTAAAGTTTACAAAGTTGTCATGGCTGTGAAAAACATGCATAGATGTACATGCAGGCCTTCGCTCCAGGTATGTCGGCAGCACTTGCACTCGCACTCATTATGGTTTGAGGAAGGAGCTACAGAAGGTGATATTACAAAATCCTGTTGTATGTCCAAGAGATTTTGCGCTCTGCGTTCTCGGCACACACAGCGGGCCGGTAATGACAGTTCAGACCTACAGAACTTAAAAACCACAACGCAGTGGTCTGGCCTTCGTTCGTTACCCTCCAGCCAGCCTCAGAGTACGAAGCCCCATGTTAAACATCCATATCTGATGCCATGGCTGTTACTCTCTCAACGACTTGTGTTGGGGCAAGACCGTGATCCCTGCATCACTTCTGTTTCCTAAAACACCGAGAAATCCGGGTGGTGGAGAGTGTATAATGGCCATGGCGTTAGGTTTGAATATTTAACATCGGGCATCATACTTTGAGGTTGGCTAGAGGACAAAGGTAAGGCCACCAGGTTTGTGGCTTTCTAGTTGCTGTGGGTCTGAACTGTCGTTATATGCCCACTATGTGTATGGAGAACACAGAGCACAAAAATTCTGGACTTACTATAAGATTTTGCATTGTCAACTTCTGTAGCTCTGTGCTCTAAACTTGATGAGTGCAAGTGCTTTGGAGCTACCTGGAGCTATATAGGCCTATAATAATCTTTTTCAATGAATTGACCATGGAATCTAGTTAAACCAGTATAAGGCCATCATGGTGCTGTCTAGCATAATTCTTGGGCTAGCCTTTAAGCCAATGACACTTGATCCCTTGTTTCCTCTTTAATCCTATAAAATATGTCTTAGAATGTGTCAGACCCAACACAGTCATATATAGATAGATAACTGCAGCTCTCCTTTTTACTGCTCTCACACGTATCCTTACCAGCCAGAATACTGAAATTCTAACTTTAACAAAACAGGGAAGGATGAGGAGCTAATGAGGATGTTTTCTTTGTGTATGCTACCTGTTCTGTTCCATTAAACTAGGCATAATGTCCAATCACTATAACTCCCATTCCCACACCCAGGGTATTCCTGAAACAAAATCTAGGTGTGCTAATAACACCTTCCAAACGTAATGAAAAGTCTGGTCTAATGATTCTAGGCGTGCAGATAACACTCCTGGGTATAATTTGATTTCAGTAATAAGTCATAAATCATCATCGTAAATCACAAGTCCAAAGTTTTACCAGTTTGCACACAATAAGACATAGGTAGCATTGTTGCGACTTACAACCTTCATTGAAATGGTGGCCTGGTCTTCTGCAAGGGTTGTGTAAATCATGCTCCTGCTCAAAAACAAACACCAAGGCCTGGTGATGGCCATGTTTTAGGCTTTCTAGGCCTAAAAGCCAACAGATGTATTGGAATTCACATTGGAGGCCAAATTATTTCCACAATCCCTGTGTTATGTTTAGTAACCTGGCTCAAGTGGCCCGTCACCATGAGAAGGTAGTTTAGGTGTGACCAAGTGCAAATTTTATTCATGACATAAGGGTTGTTAGCTTTATTTTGAGTCACTGCTGAGGCCATCTTTAAAAATATGTTTGTTGGGCATAAGGTGACAGACCCTCCAAAAAATGGACCTACTCAAAAATTTTTATTGGTAATGTAATAAAAGATTTTTAAATATTTTTCTCGCCATGTTGATGTCTTTAAAAACCGTATCTTTTTCAACAGCCAGAGAAAATCCAAAAATCAAATTTGTTCTGGTATAACAAATTTTAGGATTCGAATTCTCTCCTGTAGGGGACATGATCAGGATAAGATCTGCCCTTTGGTTTGACCATTTCATAATGTTCTTTTTCTTTTTTTTTTGTTATTGGTGTGTTGTGTATTGGTTTTGAGTCATTTTCTTCTTTAGGTATCATGTATATGTCAGGATTTTGTTGAGAACAGTTTCACAAACACCACAACAGCTTCAGCTATGAAAAACAGCTATCGGAGTTTTGAATTTACATGTACATACGCCTCAAATTTCTCCTGCACAATGTCTTATAGAAGTGTCTTTCCCTGTTACCAGTTTTGGTCATTTTTCTTTAATCTAGGTGATATAATGGCTGTTTAGGGCAAGATTGAGTACTGGCCTGCATGGAATACATTCTACAATGAAAAGATTGAAAGCAGACTTTAAGGGTGACAAAGTGCCACTGGAAAAACACATCAAGGTAATTATTCTTGTCAGAAATGTTATATTTTGTACAAAAATGAAAGTGTCTGCAAAACAGGGCTTTGGTTTGGTAATACTGGGAGTATTCTCAAGACTTCAAAGTGCCACTGGAGTCATTAGTGCCATTAGAAATACTGAAATGATATGACAAAAATCGTACGGAACAAACCTAACACCGTGGTTCAAATGTTCTATAAATATCACTGTTCATCCACTATAACTGAACATTCCTTAAAAACAACATCTGTGGCTGTGTCTGTAATATTTTTCTGGTGTGACTTGGTCATATTTCTTATGATGTCGAATCAGTCTGTGACATCGCGTAAGGCATTTATGCCGGGCTGATGTCATTATGTGGATACACATCAGGGATTGGTGAAGTCACACCAGGCGAAGTGGAAAGGACTGAAAGATTTTGTTTCTGTATTCTCTGATGTACAATGTTGGATTTAACACACTGCAATTTTTTCTACAATTTAGGAAAGCAATTCAGATTATCCCAATCTTTATCATTGCGTCTTGATTTTAAGGCTGACTTTCTGTGGGCATGTATATTCTTGTAATAATAATGTAACAGTTCCAAACCTTAAACAAAACCACAACCTTCGTGATTTGCACAGAGTGCTTCAAGGGCATAAACAATTCGAATCTGTGGACAGGAGCGCCAAATTGTCAGAGAGTGAGAATTCAGGACACAATGGGGATGAGAATGCTGAAATGTTAGAGCCACAGGAGTCTGGCGAATCAACTGAGGAAGAAGAGGAGCAGAATGAATCGCCTGATGAAGAGTTGGAGGAGCAGGATGAATTAGGTTCATATCCAGAGAGTTAGTTGGGAGTCACTGCTCCAGCTGTTAATAAGGATGAACACAGCTTAGTAAGATGAGCACTCTCTTGTGAAGACTTGCGTCAACATATTTACTCCTGCAGTAAGCAGTGAAAGAAACTTGTATGCAAGCAAGTTGTTTGCAGTGTAACAAACTTGACACTGGAAAAGTCCTGTTGGTCTTCTGGTTGGAGTATCTACCTTCAGTGATGCCACAACCACTACTAAATGCTGTGTATATCTGGTATTACTGTAGCATGTGACGCACTAAGAACACCCATGGAAATGAAAATCAGTGGATCAGGAAAGTCGTCAGAGGCACATTGAACCATATGACATTTCAGGAGTTTTCAATGACCAAAGCCTAATTTTACAGTAAGGCTTTATCTTGCATTTACTTTTAAAAGTATCCAATTTTTAAACATGATAAATATTCATATTTCACATTGACCCAGGGGCCTCTCATCAGTGTGAATGCTGTGAGTTCACGTCCAGCTCTTTCCAACGTAGGCCTATTTTCTCTCCAGTCAGAACCAATAAAGTTTGCCTGCAACATCGGGATGGCTGTGAATTTCCTATGGACTGTAGCTGGTTTTTTTATACAATTATTTAATGCGGGCATTTGTCTGTACGTGAAATATTCCTGACTATGCTGTATTAATATCTTTCAAATAATAAAAATATTCTTTTTTAAGATATGATATTTTCTCATTAAATTGTAAAACCTTTAATTTAATCCAATGGTTTTTATTTAAAATATTGACGTTCTACTTCATTTTACCTAAGAAAACAAAAACAACACTCTTTTATTTTAACCTTCTCAGTTTCAAATCAACTTTTTGCCCTATTCATGTCCTGCGTTCATATTACATTTTAAAACTGGCCAAAATGGCTATGTTTATCCGAAAGAAAAAAAAAAAAACAGCAGCAGAAATGTACTTTAGTTATCCTCTTTATACACCATTCAGGCAGTAAATATGGGCAAATTTCTTGTCCTGCTTTTTGTGCGCCCACCATACTGGTGGAAGAGTAGTGGCATGAATGAACATAAGATGGTGAAAATGGCTGGCATGAATTGCTTATCTAGGCTACAGAAACAATGCACAGGGAACCTAAAAATCTCACCCATGGCAGGGAATGATTCTACACCTGTTTCTCTGGCAGCAAGTGCATTTTCTTGATACTGAACCACGTACCACTCCCTAGAATTATTTTGGATGTTTATTCTCGCATGCATGTAGGCATGTTACAAAATTTATTTTCATCCAACATATTCATACTCAAAGTAACTGATATTACATCGATAAGCACATCTATGAAATACTCTCCATAACTAAGAAATAGGCTAGAATAAATCACTCAAACACTTTCACTACACTATTACAGCAATCCACTTATCTGTTTCACTGAGTTATATAAGGAGGCCTCTCCTACAGGAAACATTTCACTGTTGTAACAACATGTAATCCTGAAGACGACCTGTAATGGCCAAGCGACTATGGATTTTCAGTCTTGGGAGTTGTAAAGAACTGGATGATACCTGCATCTGTCGACTTTCACTGCTCAGAAATTCATAGCGAAAAGCAGATTTTTCGTCGCTACCACATGACTTCACCCAGCCCGTTACAAGTTGTGCAATCTCTCCACAAGGTCACTTGCATGCTGTAAATTAGCAGGTCTTAACATTTCAGCTTTGGAAACATCCTCTGTGCAAACAGAAATGATCTGAATTGTACCAAAAAATACAAACTGTTTTTGTTTGTAATGTTCCCATGACCTTAAGGCTTAGGCATCTGTCTCAAAAGAGTCATAGAAGGGTATCTGCTCAAGTTTTTTTCAATGTTTTTTGGTCAATGCTTTTTCTTTATTCATTTCCACACCAACCTAGCAGTTTAAATCTCTTATTACTTTTCAAAATCACTTGGTAATATTCCAGGTTAGTCTTGCTTTTTTCTTCGAATGTACTTTGTCCTTGCCACCTCCCACATATCCTGGAAGGGTGTGTCACTTTCACTCGGAGTCTTGGGAATCCTCACAGCCCTCCTGACCCGCGGGAATTTGAGGACAACATTCTGAGCGAGTCCGAATAAGCTGGAACTGGTCCAATATAAACACATACACTGTAATAGAAGCAGATAGTGGACACATGATAACAAGTAGACAATTGTTATTCATTCACTGATGCTGGGGAAAATGATCTAAATGAAACAGTTTTGCAAAAATTACACTATATCAAAGGAATATTAGGAGTTAACTTTTGGATATACCTTGGACTGGTTGTAACATGGCAAATTTAATGGCAGTGAGAAGCAGAGCTATCAATGTATGACCAACTATTCAAAACACAACTTTGCCATAGTATAGCTGAAACACTGAGTAAAGCCATAATCATTCATTCACTCATTCAAAAGACAACTAGAAATACTGCAGGGCAACCACTGTTACAAATACAGTAACCATTCAAAAACTGGAAGGAGGAATATGTATCAATGGTTCATAATATTTTCTAATGGTTGAATAAAGAACAGTTGTTTGCTTGAGGACTTTATGTCCCACGGTAAACACTATACTAACCTCCACAGCCAAATGAAGCTGTACTTCTCAATTACTTAATTACTTCTTAGCCTTTATTTAATATATTATTTTTAGCTCTGCTTTTCTTCCTCTTCAACACACAAGGTGTGGGTTCAAGCCCAGGCTTAGATAAGAGATTTGTACATTCACTGCATGTGGGGCCTTGGTGACAATAAGCTCTTGACCTGCTTCCACCAATATGTCTCGTGGAAAAGATTGTCAGTAACTTGCCAAAGCTTGGTGGTTTAAGCCATGCACTCCAGTTTCCTCCATCCGTAGGGCATTAAACACCAATTTAATAAATATTTTCAGCTCCATGCTGCATATTTTCTTCAAAGGTATTGATGCTTATAACCTCACTGAAGTCTTGCAGTATGTATGTAGTATGTAAAAGGCTAAGGCTGGTAGCTCTACTACTAAACCTGACAGTCATACAGAAGAAAAATTCTACAGTGTTAAACATACATCAAAGAAAGTATATTTTGATTCTATAAAACTGTTGATTCTGTGTCAAGATGAAATCCTTGCCTTTCTAAGAAATGTAGGTAAATCTTATATCATGTATTTTGTGGTAAGACCGGCTTCCTTCTACAACAATACCAGTTCTGAAGGTTTGCCGCGTAACTTACACTTGGCACACTAGCTCCTACAGGAACCATGATGACACTGACACATCTCAGAAAGTTTGTGATAATCTTCTGTAAACGCGTATCCTTTTCCTTCTTCAATGTGTGCATCTGAAATCAGAAAGAAAAGAGCAACTGACAAATATATTCTAATCCTTGATTTATTTATTTATTTATTTATTTATTTATTTATTTATTTGATTGGTGTTTTATGCCACACTCAAAAATATTTCACTTTTACGACGACGACCAGCATTATGGTGGGAGGAAAATGAGCAGAGCCCAAGCATGTTGCTGGCAGACGTTTGCTTTCCTGCATAAGGCCCGGAGAGGAAGCCAGCATGAGTTGGACTTGAACTCACAGCTACAGCATTGGTTTATAATCTTTAATATTCCTAAAACATATAATACAAGCATAATTCGACAGACTACAGGACAACCTTAGCTGATATACTTCCTTGTTGTAGAATCTGTTTCCACTGAAATACTCAAGTATTTTGACATAAGGTGTAACATGTGATCTATTCAAGTTATATCTTGGAACAAACAGGCGATTTCAGAGCAAAATACAACATTTGGGCTGGATGACAATTCCACTTGACATCATTTAGTATACTGTGAACAACAGCCCATATAGCCTACCTGACAAATCAACCCTTTCACTCAACAATTTTGCACCAAGTAATGAAAAACCTGAATGAAAGTGTTTCCCGGTATATATTTCAGTGGTCTTTCAGGTGATAATTTCTTTTTTCTCTTAACACCAAAATTTGGCCATTCTGCATGTTTTATTGGCCACTCTTAATGACTGGGGGCATAAAATTTTTCTCACTGTCATGTGAAACGTTACCTGTGTATTGCTGCATACACACTATACCTACTGAGTACAAGCCTAGACACCTCATGTTAAGAAACTGCATATGAAGTTGTATTAGGACTAACCCTTCAAACTCTTAGGAAGACTCCCTTTGTCATAGGTTGTAAGTGAAGAGATGTGGTCTACAAACATTACCTTGGGAAACCCAGGCTAATAAATCTCAAACTTGGCCGAGCAAACAGACTTTAATTGTGGCAATCTTTGATAGAGTAACACTGTTTTGTGCTCTGCCTTACTTGTGTGGGTGGAGAATAATGTTGCATGAAAGACACCATACTATATGAGTAGACGCACCTCTACAATCAACAAGTTCAGAATTCCTAAGCCCAGTGGTAACAGCCAGCTGGTATCAGGAATTGTAAGATCTGTAAACCACAGCATTCCTTCTGATGCCATTTGCATACATGTTTCTGACACTTGGGCTAAAAGATAAGTAGATCAGCATTAATCCTAATAAAGATTTAAAGGTTATTGTGTTACATGTATATTTATACATCTCTTGAAATGCATTATACAAAAATATCATAAAAAATATATACATATATCTGTAGTTGAATTTGTGTTAATTAAACGCTGAAAGAACTTTTTCCTGTAATTTTTCCTGTATTCAATATGGTCATTAAAGGGGGACAACTCAGATCCAAGCATATCAAGGGAGATAATCACTTGAACTGTAAGCAGAAAGAAAAGACCATCTCAACAAAATATCATAATTTATAACAATTGAGCATTGCTCATTGATAGTAACACTGCTGTATTCCAATGGGAACAGACGGCACCCAGATATGCAGGCAGCTTTTCAGAAAAATGAGACAAAACACATTACTCAGTGTAATGAAGCAACAGTTCACAGATGACCCTGTTCCCAGCTTAGAGTTCATTTTAATTTGGAAGTTATGTCTGAAGTTATGTCTGAATAATGAAAACATCTTGGCACCTGGGGAACATCTTCATATGTGACACTGTACTGAAAAGGAACCTTGGCACAGAAAATTGTGACAGTGAGGATAACAGATGTGGTCAATTACACGAAAAGACAACAAAAAATATAAGCAAAGCTTTTTCAGAAGAGGGATCCATACAGAGCTAAAAGGGCATAGGCATTTTTTTATGATATGCTTGGTAACTCCACATATCACCTTTTAATCTGCAATTGTTATGAGGCCATAGGATATGCCATCTTAGAGTAACTGGAAACACGATGTTACGTCATCGGTACTCTACGATGTTCAGTACTAGGGGCTAGACACTCTTTTGTGTGTGGGGTACAGTCCTGTTTATCATCAGTCGAAAGCCACACATTGTGGCCTCCTGGTTGTGACATTGGGGAATAACCTCAGATGTATTCCACTACCACTATCTTGTTGAAAATGGCTCTAAAGTATATAACAACTGTCTAGTAATCACAAGGAAATCAGCTCATTTAACACTACTTCCATATGGCACAAAGGTGAACTAAGTACTGCTGACGTCACAGCAGGAACATATGTCTTATCAGGTCGTACAATTATCTTGCCCTTCATTGGTTACAACTGAGATTGTGGTGGCTGGTTTGATTTTCCCAATGTGGGTGTTTTTGATTACTATGAACTGTGATATCTAGATTATCATAATGACAAAAATAAAAAGTGAGGTTTTTTGAACTATGAATTGGATTCTTTATCAATAAATATATACATTTGGTCTAGTGTTGTCTTTTAAATGTTCAAAATGGTCTCTCCTTTGTGAGGCGAATGTAAATTAAATCAATCTGAGGGTAAAAGAGCTGTCAATCAGAATTAATACTTGCAAAACAAAAAAAAATAAAAAATCAAATCAAAACCTACTGGACTTGTAAGTGGTGTTTATTTATGAATCTACTATCAAATACACCAATTAACATCCCACCTTTTCCATTGTAAGGAACAAAACCACTCATATTTCTGAGAGCAAAGGACAGACAGATCCACATGGGTATCTGTACAGTCATTACAACAGAGGCCTTGAATGGATGACAGTTATCCCGAATGTACAGATCTCGTATCAGCCCCTTCATCTGCAACATAGCAGTCATTTCTTAAGTACAAGCACACTGATAACAATGACACAAATGTCTAATACAAGAATTCAAACTGCAGTCGCTGAGATGTTAAAGTGTCTACCTTATATTGGGATGTGCTGAGTTCCTTCATAGGTTAGAGGCATGCATATAACTAGAACAACTGTTTCATAACTCCTTTTATGTAAATGAAGCATGGTTAAGTACTGACACGCCTACTGGTCGAGTCAGTATACTGTTGGTGGGGTATAATCATGTTTGGTGTCGTCACAAAAGAAAGCATCGTAATGAGATTATGATGTGACCAAAATAATAATAAACTCCACAGAAAAGAAACAAACAAAATCCAGTACATGTTCATAAGTATTTTCATACAAATAAGTAAAGGACAGTATTAAATGCTTAATAAATATACCTTAATGTCACAATCAAATATGAACAGAACAACAGAAAATTATTTGACAACAAAATCACTGTTTTACTAACTGTGGCATTGTACTTTTTCCTGGCATACTTTTCCTTCCACTGGAATCGCTTCACTGCATCAGCCACCTCCAGCTTTAGTCTTTTAGACAACTCCATTATTTCTGGTCGAAGGTTTTCAACTCTGGCCAAAATATAACAAGAGTATATCTGCAGAGGCAAGGTCACACAGCTTCTTATTGCGACTGTAGTTAGAGGGATGGTAGCCCACCAGGGTAATCCTGTCACACAGTGAACCGTTTCCAGGGCGTCCTGTGCAAACCCAATGGGCGGAGACTCGGGAGAAAAGTAGGTCTGATACGTCTCCTTTGAAATGTGACGTCTGGATGAGTAAGTCTGACACAAACAGGATGCATTTCGATTAAATCTGTGACAGGTCTCCAATCCCAATGGAGGTTTATAAAGAGATTTTATGCCTTGCATCTTCCTGTGTTTGCCTTCGAACGCCCTGTATCCATCATTTCTTCATATGGACTGGTTAACATGAAATACAAGAGTAAAAAGATAAGGCTGAAGCAACTTCAAGTGTCAAAGGTACAGTTTATTCGACTATGAGTCATTGCATGATTATTCTTTAAATGATCGGCCAAATTTCACACCCGAGATCTCGGAAACAGAACACACTCTACTAAAATCCATACTAAGGTGTGTTACGCTGTTACAGCAAGCAGATATCTTGGATCTTTCACACCCTAGGTAGCTACAGTGTATCCCTAGGGCTTAGGGTCGCTGATAGCGGTACCTGTAAATGGCTTACAAGTTACGGTGACGTAAAGCAGTACACTATCAAAGGCTCAGTTTTCGTAGTCGCGGGAACACATATACTATGTTTGACGTTATAACACTAATTTATTTCTATGAAAACATTACCAGATTTTTTTAAACCACATATTTACTAATTCAATGATGTTAACCATTTGTTTATCGCTGACTGCTGGCAAACAGGCAGCCAATTTTGTACACATTCTCACGTGTGTCAAGGGGGCAACCATTACAAACATTGCTTCCAAAATCGTAATTTGGTACATTTCTCGAATAAAGGACATCTTAGACTTATAATTCACCTCCTGGCTTTTGACAACGCCTAGCACACTTACACTCGGACACAGAAAATAAAACAAACATGGTATATTTTAGAATCAAATGTAAATACAATAGGTCAATCTTGTTTTTGACGACAGACACATGCACATATACTCGGTTCAGTCTTGAGTTAAAAATTTAGCATTTTCCATATTGCTGGCTTAGCACTGGTTTTTATAGTCCTTCTATATAGACATATCCATTATGCAAATTATTTTCAGCAAGATCCTAACCAATTGAGACGTATTCAAGAACTTCATGTTCCACCGAGCATGAGAAAGGTCACCCAGAAGTTGTCGCGGTACTAAAATTTCGGCTTTCTGAAGGGTATAGTGAAATTAATGGGGTGGTTTCGCACTATTACCTGATCAATTTATCCTTTCAATCAGCTGATCATAACTACACTGACTTCAAGACTTCCTAAGAAAAGTTTTGCCCTCTGGAGATTCTTATGTTCTATTATGACACGGAATAAACTTGAAAAGTACAGAATATCTTGATACTATGAATGCTGTGATACAATGAGTTCCTAGTATCACAGGCCTGTACTGTGATTTGTTCCATATAGTAGTAGGCCTATTACATACAGAGGCCATAGGAGCTTGCATACATGTATATCGACGTGATTGCATAACATAAGTTCAGAACATAGGTCAAAATCAGTGGCTGAAGCAATAAACTTATTTTAATCGAAATGGATTTCTTTGTGGTCTAGATTCAAGATAAGCAAGTTTTGTGACCTTATAATAAATATGACAGGGATTAACTATTTTATTTGGATACAGTGAAGGTAGTAGTTACTAAAGTCTGAGCCTTAATTTGTAGGCCTAAATCTTGAGTGAAATCAGGGTTTGTTTTGTAATTTCACTGGGCTTTGAAAGCATAATCAGCGTTTCCTTCTAAACATTGCAGTCTCTCATTTTTATAAGAGATTTGCAAATAAAATGGTCTCAAAAATACCTAAAATCAGAATATAAAACACCTTTATGCTTTTATTTTAGTGTGTGAGTTTCCTTCTCTGATATAGTACCTGACTTGACTGTCTTAGTATAAGTGAAATAATTTCTTAAAATTATTTTTGTTTGCACCTCGTCACCTTTTTCTCAAAATGCTGCATTCTGCTGGCAATAGCTGACACTGTTTGCGGTGGACAAGGCATAGTTTTATATCTTTTTTCCAAAATATTAGATAATCAAGATGCATGCTTAATTATTGGACATAAAACGTACATGAGATAGGGTCATGAGAAACAAACAATGAATTATAAGCGGCCTACATATGGTGCTAAACTTCAGAAGTGAATAGATCAGTATCAAAATAAATGCCTTAAACAAGTTACATGTAATAAAATCATGGTTTATTTTTTAACAGGTTTTCCCTGAACTGCCTGGTATCTGATCATCAAAATATGTGACCAAAAAATCTTTAAGTGTATCAATACACTCACAGTATACCCATGCAGTATCTAAAGGGTCAAAGGTTCAGAAACATACCAACTAAAATCCTTGTGGTGAACAGGATCAAGAAAGGAGAATCTGTCGCATGTGCTGTGAACTCATTTGTAAAGATGGAGAGATCAAGAACAGAGATCAAAGACAGACTTGAACAATTTGAGACCATGATGGGCAAATTTTTTTTTTACAAACATCCAGACTTGCCTCTTGGCAAAATTCAGAAATGAGAAGATGTAGCAGCTTTGGGCAGAGAATAACAGGTCCTTAACATCTAGCTCCAAAAAAGGATCAGAGTTAAGAGATTAGCTCTTCCAAAGTCATTTTATATCAAATGCCAAGGTAAGTTATTTGTGAACTTTGCATACAAAGTAACCCTACATTCTATCTTGAATACTTTGTTTCAACCACACCATTTTATCATGTGTTTTCTTCTATAATATCTCCTCTCCATTTTTTACTGGTCATGTCTACAACTAAATTTAACTTGCAAGGCATTATACCCAAGAATGGCATCAAAACGCAGTGTATGGGTTCTTAAGGAACACTTCTAACATACATGTGAACGTTACCTTATAATCTTGCTGGGGAAAAAGTCCTTTTGTTCTAGGCTCTGTATTTTCAGCTTTTAAGCAACTACTTAAACCTTTCAAACTTGAACTAGGAGAAAAAGGATTGATATTAATATTGATGAAAGGAGGATTCATTCTGTCACAAAGAGAGAAATAAATGAATTCAACCAACGTTACACAACATGAACAAGAGGATAATACCAGCTGGTCCACATCTTGTGAATGCACTGTTGAGATAGTGTAAAGGCTATCATTATTTTATCACATTGCGTGTATACATTATATTAATTGTCCCTTGTGTTGTAATATAATGGTTATGAGCTAATCTCATTTATTTCTGCGTAATTTGGATTTATTTACTATTCTAATCATCATGACCAAATTTTGTATATATGCCAATACCGCAACAGGAGGGGAAGTGAAGAGAAGTATACAGTTTGCACTACTGGCAAGCCTGTTTGATGACTGACCTGTCATGCACATGTACAGTTTCTGTGTACATGTACAATGCTTGTTAACTTTGGGAAGCCCCTGTTGCTATTGTTGGTCGTCATTATACTTCTGTATGTCGTGCACATGTGTGATGGTGTGGTTAGATTTATAGCTATGGTTAGAATTCATAACTCAAAGCAAGGCAAGTGAATTGGCAGGCTAACAAAGCTTTCTCTTGCTGGCTGTGGTGATTATCTCATTTTATATATTATACTTAGCGGTCTTTGAGGCTAATGCTTAGTCTCGAGATGGCCTTGCAGGGTGGTAAGTACACTGTAGAAGGTTATGTTAAACTATATTCCTGTGTGTAATACATACAGCACTAGGACCAGGCCTGTGTGTGATTACATGTATAAGGCATTTAAAAAATTTTTTTTTAAAAATTAATGTATATTAATTTTAAAGTTAATATATGTACATTCATGTTTTACCATTGGTATGATGTACAGCTTGTGGTTAAAGTTGGCAAAACCGAAAGAGTTGGAAAAGTTGAGTTGGATGACAACTCTTAATAATTATGCTGTCAAATATTTTATATTTTGCAAAAAAGTAATAAAATTTTGTGCATGTTGGATATGTGTATGTGTGAATTGCAAGTACATGATGTTACATTTGCAAGTTGTGTAAATTTTTATCTTGAAGGTTTCTCAAGAAATTTTAAACGTCAGTTCACATATAATTTACATAAGTACATGTATTTCTAAGACTCACAAAGCTGTACCATCCAATGACTTTACAAAGGCCATTTGTTTACGAGATCAGATCACTGTCATTCCCTGTATCCATAAAACTGGCAACCTTGATAGAAGTGAAATATTCTTGAGGTCTGTACTTAGACCAATATAATATTGAAACAAATATTGTAATTCTTCTAATTTGTGGGACAGATATCAGTACTTCTTAAAGCTTTCTTAAAGGAAAAGGTCACATTTTTCTCCCAGTTTTGGAGAAAAGAAAAGCCATGGTTATGCTGTTTATTAGATGAACTAACCATGTAAGGAAAAAGAAACTGTGTTTTCCTGTTACAAACTTGTGCATTGACAAAAAAAGGCAGAAAAGACGTCCTAAATATGAGAAGAATTAGGGTAAATCCATCATTAAATCAGATCAATAAATGAATATTTCGTTATTCAAAACTGAAATGATAATTAACATTGATTAAAGTCCACAAGCATGAGGACTCTTCCTGTAGTAGGTGATGTCTTATCTTAACTTATACAGACTTTGCCTTAGGTGACAAATGGGTTTCTATCTAAATTCTGGGGAATTCAACATTTTTTTAAACAGCTGAAAAAGTGTTGAGATTACTTAGATTTGAGCGTCTGGCAAATGTTTTGTGGGTGATTTATTTGTAGCCACAAGCATCTGTAGTTAAGGGCTCAAATTAAATTTCAAAATCTGAAGCAGTCAAAAAACCTTTGTGGAATCCCCTCGTACTTCAAATAAGGTGTTGCGGTCATCTATTCAGGGGAGAGAACTCTTGTCATAAATGCATCTTTGCTGAGAAGAGCAGTTGGCAGCTGGAAGATAAAAAAAAGAATACTAGATATCAAGAATTCGCTGGTACCTGACTCTGTAAAGTCATGTGCATTGAATTTGCAAATTTTTTTTCAAAGATCAAATGAGTTATGTTAAACAGAGTATGCCTACAGTCTATGTGGTTTTATCTCACAATATTAACATGATCCCAGCACAGCCCTTTCCATAATATGGTATAGCATGATAGAAACACAGATTCAAACAGGTCAAAAAATTTATTTGAAAACTCTTTAAGCTGTTATGTTGGGGAAATCTTATCATTAACTTTGAAAAAGAATCAATAATCAAGTTGCTGTGAATTTTTTTCTGTCTGCTATTTTTTGTGAACCTTTTTTCCCTTGCTTTGCTGTTTTTACCCATGGGTCTGAAGATTTGATGGATACTGTCATGAATTTGTAAATATTTGTATGTCTGTACTCTAGTTTAACAATTCACCAACTTTAAATATATATCATGTATTTATAGAAATGGGAATGTAGAAATCCCATGCCTTCGGATTCATATACTACAGTGTCGTCAGTGAACACAGAGTTTTTCCTTAGATGACTGAGAATATTGATTTTGGAATTCGCTTTCTGATACATCAGACCTTTTCTGTCTGATGAGTGCAGGTTGGTGTCATAACCCTGAAGGTTCCGGTTATAGCCCCTGATATGTCTCTGTTCCTAGCACATGCTCATCCAGATTCTTACCGAACTGCATTGTCTTGAGGGGCTGAAGTCTACCAAATTACTTTTCTTTACATGAACCTTATAAAAATTCAGTGGTTAACTCTTCAGGGAGTTATTCATTTCTCAAAATTAACCAAATTACATACAAAATGATATTATGTATTACACTAGTAGTTATTCATAGGGCTTTGAGGATGTGTCTCTTCATGTTCCTTGGTTGCAGGTATGTGATTACAGATTTGCAAGGTTTCAGTAATCAAGATTTATTGTTACAGTGGCCTCTTTTATAGTAGAACAGGTTTGATTCTAGTATACTCGTATTTATGTTATTTGAAGGAACATGTGTATTCTTCGTGTTTGCTCCTGGTGACCCTTTATTTGATGTGAGAATAATGCAAATAGTGTAAGGTGTCATGGGAATTCATATGATGCTCTTTAATTTGCTATGTGCTCGTGATGATGGCTGACATCAGTTAAAGATGTCATCTCAAGTTTGACTGTCCAGATATAAGGCCTTCATGGATGCTTTCTCTGAAAAGGATCAAACTGCATGTACATTTCGGCTCCCGTGCTTTATGTATGTACTGAAGGATCCCACATGCTTGACGTCCCACTTTCCCTTGCTGTGTCAGTGTTACTTTTCATGCCATTCTTGGTGAAAGAATGGTGGGGGGGTGGGGGGATATCTGATGGACCTATTTGCAACAATATAAGATTATGATCGATCAGATGCGTTCTTGACTGACAATTCGGAACGGTTCATAGCTCATCTTAGAGCAGTGAAAAGTTACAGCACTAAATATTGGCATTGTCAGTTGAAACGATGGCAACACTGACCACATCTGTGAAACTGAATATTGTAAAACTTAAAAACTTCATGCAATAGATAAGTTAAGCCACTGACATTTGGCACTTGGGCTTCCATGGCCGAGGGGGCTAGTTGTGCTAGAGCAGTGCAGTGACATAGGTGCCTCTCAACAATGCGATCGATGTGAGTTCATGCCCAGCTCATGTTGGCTTCCTCTCCCGACAAACTTCCACATGTCTCATCCACAGATTTTTTCGCACACAACATCCTTCATGTGAGACCCACCTAGGAGCGCTGTAGACAGTTTCTTACTGTCAAGGACCTGAGAAGAGTGAAGGTGAATTGTACGAATACCTGGCAGGTTCTGATGATTGAAATACAAGTATCTCAACTGTGTGGCCACAACTCGCCCCTCTCATTAAGTAGAGGTTTGTAAGAATAACTCAGGTTAAGAAAGAATCGAGTCTTAATGTATAACTTTTCATTTTATTTGTTTTGTCGCTGTATAATAACTTTTCTGCATGAACCTTTGGATGGCTGTGGATTTCCATGGCTCTGCTCGGGTTTCCTCAGATCATAATACTGGTCGCCCTCATATATGTTGAATATTCTTGAGAATAGCGTAAAACACCAGTCAAGTAAAGAAGTCAAGGAAAAGTAAAGGAAATTCGCTTGGTGTTTGACTTTTTGGACTTCATCTCTCCTTCATTTAGTTTAGTTCATTTAGTGTGTTTTTATTATGTTTACTTCGAAGATGTGTGTCCAGAACAGGACTTTACTCATTTTTATCCGGTTTGTACAAAATTCCCCTTCCATTTGTCTGTTTGTTTATAGTCTGCTGTCCAGACAGTGAAAATAACTTGTTTGAAATTACTTCTGGTCATTTTTTTCCCTTGTTTTTATTATGTGCATGCGTAAACATTGATTTAATATTTTGTACTCATAAATGTTAGCTTTTTCCATATGGTACTGTTACTTCTCCATCACTCCTGTTTGACGGCTGTTAGTCACCATCCATGGATTTATGACTGCTTCAGTTAACATTCAGGTCTAGGCACCGTCTGCCATAGTGGTGAATTAGCATGCTAGTGCTGCACAGTTACCCAGGAGCCTCTAACCAATGCAGTTGCTGTGAGTTCAAGCCCAGATCATGGTGGCTTCCTCACCGGTTATACATGGGAGGGTCTGCTGGAAACCTGTGGATGGTTGTGGGTTCCCCCCCCCCCCCGACTCTGCAAAGTTTCCTTCCACTGTAATACTGGCCGCTGTTGTGAAATACCAATTAAAAAAAAAAAAAAAAATCATATATCTATCACATGTACATATATAGCAATTAAAAATACATGGATCAGATTCTAGGTTTGTGACAAGGTAATTTACATAGTCCTAGCAGCGAGGTCTTTGACAGTGTGAGGATGAAACCATGGGGAACTAGGAGCAGCTGCCAACTAGTGTGGAAGTCGGTATTGATTATCTATGGACAGTTAAGTGTAAGCCCATCCTGTAACATGGCACACCTTTGCCTAGACCCAGCTGAAAAGCTTTTTTTCCTCTGATTGGTGTGTTTTAGTCGACAGCACCCTGAGCTGGTAGGCTCACAATCCAGGACATTGATCTTAGCCAATTGTTTCTGTGTTTATCCTGTAAAGTTAACAGGCAGGCCAGGATTATCGATACTATCACATTGTTCAGTCAGACTTGTTTGGAATGTATCTGAGGAAGATTGCATTTGGGTGTTTGCATTCCAGGATCACCGGAGACACCAGTCGCGCACTAAATCCGGTGCCGAGGAAAGTCTGCAAGGTTAATTTGTTGGGGGGCTGAAAACGGATCGTTTTTATCAGGCCTCTCAGCGCTATTCTCCCTCAGTGAACAGCAATTACTGGTGTCTGGCAGAAGCAACCCCCGTCCCTTGTTTAATCGGGATCTGCATGTACATGAATGTTATGCAGCTGTCAGCATTCAAACCTCAGTCCATACTGTATTTGAGGTTTATGCTTATCATAAACTAATATCTTAACAGTTTTGTTTAGAGAAGATTTACCCCCATTGAGATTTAGCTTTAAGAAAGCCTATGTGTCTTATTTGCCAAGACGAAGTAATGTCGTAAAATGGCATGTCGAGATATGTTAGCTTTCCGTCTCAAACATTGCCAAGGGCCTCATATTGTGTTCTTGCTATCACTATAATAGGATTTTGAGGGTTTTTTTCGGTCTGAAAGTGCACGTATTTCTAGGAAAAGAAATTTTCCGTCAAAGAAATTCATTTGCACTCCTGATTGGGGAATGTGTACATCAAATGGTTATATAGATGCATGTTTCTGGCTGATTTGGCTAAAGCATTGTCACAACTTACCACCCACTGACCAGTGAGGTAACAGGCTTGAGTCCCACTCTCATAGGTTTGGCTGGGGCTTTAAGTCAGGAGGTTCCCTGATTTAGTAGCAGACGCTGGGTAGTGGTACCTGGATCTAGTTTCTCTTACATATAGGTAAGAAATGAGGTTGGCATTAAGGACCAATCAAATAAATTATGAAAACACTTAAATATCAATCTCAGTGCTGAATAAAATGGAGCCCAGCATAAATACTCGTAACTGCATACTTAAGTTAGGTAGGTCTCTTACCCAGTTCTCAGAAGTGGCTTCCAAACTATGAATGTTTGCTCCCAAGGGATTGCACATTTGAAATTGTACACATATCTTGAAGACCATAGGATATATATTGTTCTTTCAGAAATTGTACTTAATACATAAGGTAAGTTGTTAAGAAAACCTGTTTAAGCACAGTTGTTTTAAAGCTTTAAAGCAACTGTATTCATATTATATATCATATTCTGTAGCTTAAGATACAATTCACACTCAACACTTATTTTTAACCCTCAGCCAATTTTGGCCAACGGGCATTGTTGTAGTGTCCGTTTGTCAATATCCTCGTAAAGGCTCTCTCTCCATCTATCTCACACCACACTTACACTTGAGAATGAAGAAGAACCCCATTGATTTTCAGTGACCTTGACATTTTTCTACAAGGTAATTGGTGACATTTAAGTCAAATTTTATACAAGGCTTATAAATGCTTTATCTCCAGAACGGTTTAGGTGAAGTTCACCAAGCTCACACCACGCTTATACATTGGCATGAGGACGAACCCTATTGATTTTCAGCAACCTTGACCATTCTCTTCAAGGTCATTTGGGTCATTTAAGTTAAATTCTTGTATATGCTCTATCTCTAGAATGGTTTAGCCCAAGTTCACCAAACTTACACCACACTTACACATTGGCATGTGGAAGAACCCTACTGTTTTTCATCGACCTTGACCTTTTTCTTCAAGGTCATTGGGGACACTAAATTAAATTTCATGAAAGACTTGTAAATATATTATTAGAAAGGTTTAGCCCATGTTCACCAGACTTGCACTATACTTGCAGCTGAGCATGAGGAAGAACTCATCAACCTTGACCCTTTTCGTCAAGGTCTTTAGGGTCATTCAAGTTAAAGTTTACACAAGGCCTGTAAACGCTCTCTCTTGAACAGTTTGTCCTAAGTTCATTGAACTTATACCACGACTACACAGTTTTATGAATGGCTGGTATTATACATAATATTTCTTGGAATTTGTATCTATTTGTTATATTGTACATGTGCTTATGGCTGAGGAGTTTTAAGTACATTGCACGGTATTTTCAGTGAACTGTATTGTACATGTCTCTATCCTAGCTATCCAAGGAGAACCTTCTACTTAGTTGAACCCTTTTTTCATATACACTCAAACCCTGAGTTTTCTGTGTTATTCTGATTTAGTGATAATCTTGACTAGACGTACTGTTCAGGCACGTTAGTCTAATAAACAGTTCTGCCCATGTTCCAATATGGAGTGATAAGTAGCATTGAAAAGCCAAGCTTGGCGCACACCCCATTGTGGGGATCAATAGACTTGTGAAGCTGGAACATACACTGGCTTGTCAGTGACACTGATGAATGCCAAGGACTAGTCACAACTTAAATGCTGGCTTTCAGTTACAGTATCTGGCTACTGGCATCTTGCACTGTACTGACTCACTACCTTTTGTTCCCAAAATGGCCCAGTTCCCTTTCTCATAAATGATTGTAAATTTACTCACTGGAGGTTGGCGTTTATCCCAGATTTAGTGACCATCCCACGCAGTAGCTGGTAATCACTAGGATAAAGCGAAAGAAAATACTGATTATTGATGGTGGCTGCTTTATAGGTGCTTTGTTGGTGTATCTTGGGAACAAATTATGGTGTGAATGTGTTTTTGGACATTACATTATCCATTGTCTTATCGGGTGATGGTATTTTCTGTATGGTGTGTGTCTTATCAGATTAGGGAGCACTCCTCAAACTTGGTCAAACTATATTAGTGAAGCCATCATTCACTGCCAGTAGACCTCTCTAACACTTTGTCCTGTACAGAAATATGCACCTTGGCCTCTGCCACTGCTCTGGCAGAATTAAAAAAATAGCACTGTCTGATGGTGTGCACTCTAGCTGTAGTGAGTACATTGTCTGGAACCTACTGACAACTGCTAAGTGCATGTATTTCACAAGTTCTGGACCAAATTGATTTAAAGTTGACATGAGGCTTATGTAAATGTAATAACTTTGCTACTGAAGGAATATTTCAAGCACTCAACTGTATGTGTAAGTTTACTTTTTCATTTGTTTATGTTCAATTGTCTCTTACCAGTCTCACCTAGATTTTTCAGGTCTCTTACATAATGAGCCTCCTTGTACTGGACCCTACAATGTCTTAAAGTAAATAAAACCAACACTGACCTGAAGTATCAGTCAAATGGAAGACAATTTTACTCTGCCCAGGAAGATAATTGGTTCATTCTTATTACAGGTGTTCAAATTGAATTGAGCAAAATGCATTTGAAACATTGGTTTCTTTTGGTTAATTTTCAGGCGATATTGTGATGAATGGTGTCACATCAGGTTTTTGTCACCTTGACTTCTAGACTCAAAATGCATATACATATGTAACTGGAGACCTGTCATCTGGCACACTTCCTTTTATTGGTACTTCTGCCATCTATGTCAGTTCCTGCTTTTCTTCCTAGTAACATATTAGGCTGTTGGGGAACTCTCCCCTACTCATTTCCAGTTCATAGCCACCCTCATTTTAGATCCATAAAAATATATTTTTAACTGGTAAATCTTATTTACTGCACCATGATTGTGTAGGTAACTGCCTGGCAGTGTTGTTAGTGCATAGCTACTCTCATTTTAGATCCATAAAGATATATTTTTAACTGGTAAATCTTATTTACTGCACTATGATTGTGTAGGTAACTGCCTGGCAGTGTTGCTAGTTCATAGCTACTCTCATTTTAGATCCATAAAAATATATTTTTAACTGGTAAATCTTATTTACTGCTCTATGATTGTGTAGGTAACTGCCTGGCAGTGTTGCTAGTTCATAGCTACTCTCATTTTAGATCCATAAAAATATGTTTTTAACTGGTAAATCTTATTTACTGCACTATGATTGTGTAGGTAACTGCCTGGCAGTGTTGTTAGCTCATAGCTACTCTCATTTTAGATGCATAAAGATATATTTTTAACTGGTAAATCTTATTTACTGCACTATGATTGTGTAGGTAACTGCCTGGCAGTGTTGTTAGTTCATAGCTACTCTCATTTTAGATCCATAAAAATATATTTTTAACTGGTAAATCTTATTTACTGCACCATGATTGTGTAGGTAACTGCCTGGCAGTGTTGCTAGTTCATAGCTACTCTCATTTTAGATCCATAAAGATATATTTTTAACTGGTAAATCTTATTTACTGCACTATGATTGTGTAGGTAACTGCCTGGCAGTGTTGCTAGTTCATAGCTACTCTCATTTTAGATTCTTAAAAATATATTTTTAACTGGTAAATCTTATTTACTGCACTATGATTGTGTAGGTAACTGCCTGGCAGTGCTGCTAGTTCATAGCTACTCTCATTTTAGATTCTTAAAAATATATTTTTAACTGGTAAATCTTATTTACTGCTCTATGATTGTGTAGGTAACTGCCTGGCAGTGTTGCTAGTTCATAGCTACTCTCATTTTAGATCCATAAAAATATGTTTTTAACTGGTAAATCTTATTTACTGCACTATGATTGTATAGGTAACTGCCTGGCAGTGCTGCTAGTTCATAGCGACTCTCATTTTAGATTCTTAAAAATATATTTTTAACTGGTAAATCTTATTTACTGCACTGTGATTGTGTAGGTAACTGCCTGGCAGTGTTGTTGGTTCATAGCTACTCTCATTTTAGATCCATAAAGATATATTTTTAACTGGTAAATCTTATTTACTGCACTGTGATTGTGTAGGTAACTGCCTGGCAGTGTTGTTGGTTCATAGCTACTCTCATTTTAGATCCATAAAAATATATTTTTAACTGGTAAATCTTATTTACTGCACCATGATTGTATAGGTAACTGCCTGGCAATGTTGTTACATTTAAAATCTATGAGAACAAACTTCAAAACTGAACCTCGTTGGCCTCTGAAAAGTGTGCTTAGCTTGATGGGTGTAAACCGTCTGGTATTTACAGAGCTGTGTATCATACAGGCAGACATTCCTGTACGAAATTCCCACCCAGGGAATTGTTAGCTGTCAGTGTCCATCTTTGTGATTCTATTTGGCAATGATATACATAGGACAGAATAGGACAAATTACCTCCAGTTTAGGTTGCAGGGCAAAACTGTTTGCAACCAGACTGCATTGTATCGTCAGCCCCATCTAATCTTGTTTTCCCTCCATTGCTAAAGCTTGGCTTGACACAACCATTTAGTGTCAAGTGTAAATAATATTCATTGATTTTGAGAACAAATTTCAGTATTGAGTTGGCTGGAGGCTTTATGAATATCTGATGTGCCCTGGCAGCCTTATTCTAGTAATTTTGCTTTGTGACATTGATTATTATGTGACCTGGAGGTTTGTCTACATTTTTCCACTTGGTACTTATCTTTTTTTTACGCTGTAGATTGTGGGAAAAACAGTTACCTTTTGTTCGGTGATTTAATATGGATTTTAGGCCATTGGTTGCTGGCACCACCAAGTTCATACTTATTGATATGTTCTTAGCATCTGGTGAAGAGATTAAACTGGTATTATAATATTTTGGTAAAGCAAGTTGGGTGTGAATGATGGATAATTACATGTTTTTCAGGAGCATCGTCTCTTCTGTTCAGTTTGTGTGCAGACGAGGAATGAGAACTGAAAGGCCTAATTAAGGCATTTTTTAAAGCTTAAAGACTATTACAGGTCAGACAATGGATGCCATTAGAGCAAGGTGCTTTAGTGAGTACATGTCTACACAGTATTGTTCTGTAATGATAAGGCCATGTGTTAAAATTTATGTACAAGGAAATGTGCCTCGCAAGGTGTGTTGTGCTTTCCTTTGGTGTCAGCCTGGTTTCCTGTGATTATAAATCTGTCATGGAAGAAAAAAATTCATCATTACAGGTTAATACACCAAATATATAATTTAATGAAAGTTCATAGGCATGTTATTGTTGATCATTTTCTACTAGCACTACCAATACATACCAGCATATGTGCATATCCATTGGCCACAATGGAAAACATGTCACATTTGGGACATTGAGTGTGTCTTGGAAACATACATGTACATAATAGACAGCAGAATGTGTGTGGTTGATTTTCTGGTGGTATCCAATTGGTACCAAATACAGCAAACAATCAAAAAATGCAATTTGGAACCTTTTCCTTCCTAAAGTAATTTGGAATAATTCCGTGTAGTCTATTGTTCATTATATTGTTTATTAGAAATTTTCAGCTTTTGTAGTAATGTTTTGTGGCCAGATTGGTAATATAGTAGTCTTGTATTGCAAGAGAACAATAGTCAATCCACCTTGGACCCAAGTCACAATTACAAGACAGTTGGAGCCCCTAACATACACCTGGATCTCCAGACCTCTGTAGACACTTAAATTTTATGTCTGTAATGTATTAGGCCTGATCTAAAGGAATGTCCAGTCTTCATTGAAACTAGGCCTTTCGCTTATAATAATAATCATCTTATCGGCATGGGTGTGATTTGTGACAGCTGCAGTCAAATTACAGTTAATGGGACAGTAGTGTGCATGGACTAGACATTGTGCTTTTGCCAGCCATGTCCAATACTGTGGATAAATGGTGTTCAATTTCCTCTAACTGCTTTCAATCTTTGCTGAGTGCAATAAAGATACAGTAGCCATTCCATTATGGCCTGTGTAGCGGGGTCAGTCTAAGCTTTTAACCCACTTCTCAGTTTGGGGACTGCTTCGACAGCTTTTAATTTTATGCTCCCTCTTTGGCAAAAACCCTTGAAGAGGGCATAACTTTGTGGAAGCTCACATGGAAATGCTCTCAGAGGCCTCCAGGAACCCTGACCAGCTGACAGGGCTGGCTTAACTTCATCCTCAGTCTTCAGAGCACTTATATAATATAGGAGAGCTGAGGAATTACCATAGGTATTGGCTGGAGGGTATGCCGTAACCACCTGGTATGAGAACAGTTAACACCAGATAATGCTTGTGTCTTGCGTCTTGCTCTGGACTGGTCATGATCCTTGGAAGGGCTCACCGCAGGAGATCTGTCAAAGGTGCGTGCCAGCATGTACACTAACTCTTCTCTCATCTACTCGCAAATTGGCTTTTCAATGTATTACTCTAAAAAAAAGAAAACCTTTGGCACAGTTTCCTCTAACAGATTCCGTTGGGCAGGATGGTTTTTTTAATATATTTAACATTGCTTACAAAGTGGCTCTGCAGCGGCTGATCACTAATGGTTAAGTGTGTTAAGAGGGAGCGGTGATTAGTTGTGCCAGGCTTCTTTAGCGATTTGTTGAGTTCCGTGACTTGAATTAATAATATTATTTAAAACTAGTTTCATGGGGTCAACAGATAAATGCAAAGGCGAGTTTCAGTTCCTTTTTCTCCCACTATGGCTAATAGAAACAGAGAATTATTTGGTACATTACTAATCATGTAGTTCAAGTTACATGTAGATGGAATGTCTTTGTTTTGAAATAAAGCCTTCCAACACATATAGGCAAAGGAATGAGATGGGTAAACTTTAAAGGTTGAAATTTTGTCAGCAGTTTAAACTGTGGAGAGCGTTGTATTCCCCTGTGAACATTACCATGTACTTGGGAAACATCTCACTTCAAGTGTTCGTCTCGGAGCAGAGTCCCTTTGCCACCTGAGTATTTGCCCGGGTTATTCCAGCACAATTGGATTCTGTGGCTTTCATTTTACTTGTTTACAATCTGCCAGTGGGTATTAAGCGCAAGGCTCTCTGTCGCATGCTGATTCTTTCAGTGAGGAAGGAATTCGACCTTGACTCTTTTTTTTTTCTTTTCTTTTCTCTTTTTTTTTGTGCTCTCGTGTAAACTGCCTGAATTGTGATATTGAAACTTGTCTTTTCTAAGATTTCAAGTGAAGGATTTTGTGTAGTTATTGAACAGGAGTGACAGTCTCCTCTTTATATACACACTACATATACCTATATACGGACAGTTAATTGCATGCATTTCTCAGGAGATCTGTTGCACACTTTGTCCAATTGTTGGATTACTATGGTGATTCTTCTTTGTCAGACTAAATATGGTGTTTTATCAATAATGTCAAACAACAATCAGCTTGGTGTGAGCCTTTGTACATGAAAGGTATTGTGTAAAAATGTTGTAAGACTTAATCTGATCACACTAATTGTTACATTTATATGTATGTACAAAATGCATGTACCTGGAGAGGCAATCACAAAATTGCCATAACATAATGGTTGGTTTATTGATCTGCAGCAAAAACAGTTTATATTAATTTCTTCATCTTTCTACAAAACTGGAAGTGGACCCTAATCAATAAAAAAAGCCATAGAGGCCATTCTCTTTGCAAGTAATGTTTGGAGCTCAACACACTTCCAAGGGTAACCATAGTCCTATAGGGTATTTTCAGGCCTTTGGTGTAATATTACACCATCCTGAGTTGCATGCATTTCTGCAACCAGCTGTTAAAGAATAATGTGGTGTGTGTTACAAAGCAAATGGCTACACTGTGCCATAAAATTTAATGTACCAGTGTAGCGTCACAAGGGTAAAGGTCATTATACCAAAGTAAAGTACGATGTTTCATTACCAAATTATACCATTTTTTAACATTTAATGATCGAAATCGATTTCTGTGGTTTGGCATTCCCAGCGAACACTAAAGTTTGAAATTTGATTATACTAATAAGCTCACTTTGTGTTACCCTAACTGAGAAATAAATTAAGGCACATTTAGATACACAAAAAATGTAGGTGTGTTAAACCAGCACAATGACGACAGTGTAGTAATTGGAAATGTCACAGAAAACCAGTGAAATATGTCCACTTCACAATTTTTTTGCAGTTAGCTTTTTATTGTACGTCCAGTTGAACTGGCCCCTAGGGGTGGAATGAATTGAAATAAAAAGTAAACCGTTTGCTTCAGTTAAATGAAGAATTTCTCTTTTGGAAACACTGTGTACGAGATTGCCTGTTAATTCAGCTTGTGTACAGAAGGTATGTGTTCTTGTGCATTAGTGCAAAATGACATTGTCATGCTCTGCAGGAATCGCTGGTTTGGGAAAACTGAAGTTGCCATTTAGATGAGATTTGTGTACAATATTGAGAACATTTTGCCCAGTGATATAAAGTCCGAAGAGAATTTGAAGTCCAGCTAGCAGTCCTAATTTTGAGAGTGTGTCCGTGGTAATGTGAGTTGGTGTGAACGTTTATAGTGGACCACACCTCACTCCCCAGCTTCACACTCTGATCAGGTATATGAGTTTACAAGCTCTACAACAGAACCTCCCAGTGGAGTTCAAACTCCTTGTAATGGCATTAACTGAAACGTCCTAGCCAAACACAGAGAGAATGAGAGAGCAAGAGAGAGCCCTCTGAGCAGCAGAGCCAAAGTTGTTAATACTAACCACTTATTGGCTAAGGGTCTCATCGAGTCAGTACTATATTGGGGAGAGCTTTATAGGAACCAGTAAAGCTCCAATTGGATGAGTCAAGACTTCTATACTCTGGTATCCATACAAGCCCTACAGGCTTATGGTATCAGATAAACTGGATCTGGATTTGAGCATTGAGAGCCCGTGTGGACAAGGCTCGACTTTGTGATGGTCCCCGACACCTTGTTAGTACATTTACATCGACTGGGACTCTGATTTCATTGGTGACCAGAAGAGCTTCACAAGAGCTCTGTGACCAAAGATTTACAACAGGTCTCACTCTGAGCTAACATAATTACATTGGCAGTTTCAACTTGACGAGAAATCAATGAAGCAGGATGGAGACAAAGATTGGTCACTTTCTTGTGAGTGTGGTTAAACTGGCAGTTACTTGGATATTCTGTAGCGTGTAAATAAGTTGAGTGTGTCACTGTTGGTTTGAGCAGAAGGGTTCGGTGTTCGAGTTTCTGTGATCCCTTTGTGTCACGGTTGCAAGTGGAACGCCTTATAAACCAGTGGCTGGCGATCACCTCTCTGGCTGCTATCGCAACAGCACTGGATCATGCTCAGAGTGGGTTGTTGGCAGACTCGGCTGCACCATGCGAGGCTCTGGTCCAGCACTCGGCAGCAGCGGCAATTCCAGGCATCAAGGCATGACAGGCCACACGGGCTCTATCCCCAGCTAAACAATGCACTCGGACGTCAATATAGCTACACCCAGAGGTCTTCTTCAGTAGTTTGCATTTTGTGAAAAAAAAAGTGAACAGCTTATGATTTGCTATTTTTCGGCGTCCATACAGATTGTTACGCGTACTTCAAGGTGTGAAACATTGTTTAGATTTGCTTGATGCTAATGGTGCCCGGATATATTATAGAGGAGCAGTGCTAGAATCGTGATACATGTGTCCTGCAATGTACAGCACAGCCACTGCCACGGCATACCACCGAAGGGACGATGTCCTCATAGGCAGATCAAAAAGTCCAACCCGCACTGGACTTAACGGTAAGCTTACATGTGCATACCTGTGGGTGTTTGTAGCAGTAACAGTGGTGATACCTGAAAACTTGATGATGGATTCTTTACAAGGTAATTGTTTGCAAACAAATCAACTTATTTGTAATACTGGCTAGGACTGTATTATTCTGATATGGAATATTAGATATGATTTGGTTTCTCAGTGATCAGTGGGAGGGAAGCTTACCCCTCAGGGTATACAACCAGCGGAACTTGTGTCAGACAAGATAAATTCATCCTCTTCAAGGCAGATGGCTTACTGCTACTTAAAATTTCTCATCATTCTCAAAGCAAATTGTTTGTCTCTAGGGACGTTTTTTTTTTATCTGGACTTGACAAAGGATTTACAGAGAAATATAGCTGGGAATTGATTCAAGTTTAAACATTTCCATACATTTATGTGCACTTGCATTACAAGCTTGGTTGAAAAATGGACTTGGGCAGGTAGATCAAAAAACAGATCAAAGAATAAAGTGTTTATCTGCAGCGGTGCACTGATTGAAGTACTGTCACCACAGATTTATGTATGGATAGCCATAATTGCATCATTAAATATTGAAGCCATACTAGTTTGTTGGTCTATGTTAAATCAATACAGGTGCGAGATGGAAGATTACTGGTGTAGGGCTGATGTGAGTCATTGAGGCCAGGTATCCCTGTGATGGTCACTGGTAGCCACCCTGCTGGTGATCACTGGGCTACTGAAGTGGGTAAATATCCAGTTGACATGAACCCCAGAGACCTGCCAACATGATAAGAATAATTATTGATTGAGCCAGCCATCAATTGTACTGTATTAATGACACTGAGGGCATTACCGAGAGGGAAGCGCTGAGTCTATGCTAACACGCCTAATCATGGTTTACCTGGGTTTTTTATGGCCTGACATTCAATGAATGTGTGGTGGAATCTGTTAGCTGGTGGTTTCTCATAGTACACAGACTTCACATCCTTCTCATGGTGAAGAAACACATGATACAATATACACATTGATGGTGAAAAACATACACATTGATGGTAAGAAACATGAATGAGCATGAAACTATTAAAAAAAAAGTATTTTCGTTTAGGTTCAGCTCTGAATTAATATACATGTAGATACATATAAGAAATAACACATGTTCTCGGTCAATTTTGTTAAAATGACGTAAAAAAGAAATTGAAAGAGATTCAGAGATAAAATTATAATGAAAGGGTCCATGAATTTAAAACATGTCCCGGAAACTAACGTTTAGGCCTTTTGACATATTCATTGAATTGCTGATTCAGTTTAAATTTACCAATTAAAGACAATGTTTGCTAATAAACATTATGATAAACAACTGAAATTCGGGTTTGGAATAAAGCCCAATATCAATGTTCTTAATACTGAAATTGCTAACAAATGTTTATGATTTAGCTCCAGTGGCTTCTCAGACTTTTGAGCTCAATAGAGACATGTAGCAATAAATCCCAAAGCATGGCCAAAATTGATTTATTTCCTTATTTATTTGATTGGTGTTTTACACCGTACTCAAGAATATTTCACTTATATGACGGCGGCCAGCATTATGGTGGGAGGAAACCGGGCAGAGCCCGGGGGAAACCCACAACCATCCGCAGGTTGCTGGCAGACCTTCCAACTTATGGCCGGAGAGGAGGCCAGCATGCGCTGGTCTTGAACTCACAGCAACCGCATTGGTGGGAGGCTTTGAGTCATTGTGCTGCGATAACGCACTAACCGACTGAGGCCCCGCCAAAACTGAATATACATGTGTATAAATCAAGTGGTTTTCTAGCCCTGGAACCTTGCTCTGTAGTGCTGTTTTCGTTCATACCAGCTTGCATAACTGCATCCCGGTTCCCCCATGTTAAATGTATGTTTCTGTCTACACGTTGTGTTCTCCAGAAGATGTGTGTGTTTGTATTAAACTTTTTTCAGGACCATCATCTGTCAGGTGATTATGAAGCCCTGGAATCAGGATGGCCTATTGCATTAAATGCTTGCTGACTTGACCTTACTAAAGACACATGGCCTCACTTTTTTGTACACATAGAAGCGTACCGAATGTCAAAAAAATCTGAATATCTAAGGAAGAATTGATGCTTTGCCATCGCGGACAGTATAGTACAGTGTGATAGCAAGCGTTCAACTGGGGTACCTTTAATTCAACTTTCAGCCGAACAATTGTGGTGTTTTAGGTATTTTGTTCTGCAACGCCTGTTTGAGTAATGTCCTTGATTCGTCTAGTGAGATTTAAATGGCCAGCCTCAGAGCCATGGCGACGGCGCCAGCCTATCATGTCTTTAGATGTTAGTTTAAGTTTTAGAGCTATTGCTTTCCCTCTTGTGTTGTGATCTGGAGTTTGGGTAGGTAGCGTATCAGCATGTATGATGTACATGTACAGACATGCAAGTGCATGATTGTAGTGACCCTCAAGCTACAGAGTTAGAGTTATGATGAGAAAAAAAGCTTCACAGATGTGTTGCATTATTCTTAAATATATTTTCTTTGTTTATGTAGCATGTTTATGTTTATGTTTAAATGTGATAACATTAACATTTGTATGTAAACCTCAACAAAATAGGCTTGAGTGTAGGCATTAAATCATTCCAGCTGATGTGTCATAGACAGTCAGGGAGAAGTAAACGGATGGTTTATCCACCTTGTTTTGACAAACTATTCCGTTGCTCATCAAAATGGATATATTTCACTGTGATTAATGGTGATGATTCATGCGGCTGAGCTAGCCTGAGTGTTAACTCTTGTTAGGGAATCATGCAATCTTGCTCCACTCGAAGACGCTTTAGCAGATTGCGCAACCGCTCTGCAGCATCGGTGCAGACGTGCGCCGCTTTTTGACGGAGTGGAGCTGTTATGTCTGAGTGTAGCTGATGTGTTGGTGGCATGTGAAAAGTCATTCTGCTGTGTGTGGCGACCAACAGTGGTGCCCTAAATTACGCCCCTCAGGTAGATGCTCTCCATGCTCCATCACTTGGTGATTTATGGGGTTCAGGACAAACTTTACCCAGTTACTTAGTATGGTAATCTGCTTGCGTGTGTCAGGAACATGCATTAAAGTTGTTACAGTTAGTTGCCAATGATGTATTGATAAAACTATAACCCAGAGTAGAATGTAGGAGGACTGATGGTGACTGACAGTACACTGTGTCACTGAAGTGATAAGGCATTCCCCTGTGTGGTTAAGCCAAACTACAGACCCATCAAGTGGCACCAGTCGAAAATCATCCCTAGAGTATGTCTGTGCTTCACTACTGCATGTTGTAAGATTGATGAACGTCATCCCTACATGATGCCCGTACTTCTCCTTTGTGTGTTGTAAGACTGATGAACGTCATCCCTACATTATTCCCATACTTCTCCTTTGTGTGTTGTAAGACTGATGAACGTCATCCCTACATTATTCCCATACTTCTCCTTTGTGTGTTGTAAGACTGATGAACGTCATCCCTACACTATTCCCATACTTCTCCTTTGTGTGTTGTAAGACTGATGAACGTCATCCCTACATTATGCCCATACTTCTCCTTTGTGTGTTGTAAGACTGATGAACGTCATCCCTACATTATGCCCATACTTCTCCTTTGTGTGTTGTAAGATTGATGAACGTCATCCCTACATTATGCCCATACTTCTCCTTTGTGTGTTGTAAGATTGATGAACGTCATCCCTACATTATGCCCATACTTCTCCTTTGTGTGTTGTAAGACTGATGAACGTCATCCCTACATTATGCCCATACTTCTCCTTTGTGTGTTGTAAGACTGATGAACGTCATCCCTACATTATGCCCATACTTCTCCTTTGTGTGTTGTAAGACTGATGAACGTCATCCCTACATTATGCCCATACTTCTCCTTTGTATGTTGTAAGATTGATGAACGTCATCCCTACATTATGCCCATACTTCTCCTTTGTATGTTGTAAGATTGATGAACATCATCCCTACATTATGCCCATACTTCTCCACCGCATGTTTTAAGACTGATCAACATCATAATATATTATGCCCATATTTCTCTATTGGATGCCTGCAAACAGGTGCCTAACATTTTTGAAAACAACCCTTTGAATGAAGTGGTATGACCATGTTGTCCAAGTTATATATTACTGGACAATAGTCAAACTACTTTCACCAAAGGGTTGTTTTCAAAAATATCAGACACCTATTTGCAGGGTTGCTATTGTATGTTTTAATATTGATGAACTTAGAAGTTGCAACTCAGTTTTAAAAGCCAGCATCAGATCTCACTGCCTTAACCAGTGATTCTTAAAGATGTTCATCTGTTCATGATGGAAAAAAGTCTTTTTGGCAGAAACTTTTGAAAAGTTTTTTTTTTATTACGCTAGTAATCCATCTTTAGATTGCAGCTTTTTTTGCCTGAAGTAAACCTTACATAACAGAACAAGTTAAAAATGATTTGCACTATTTAACAGGAGGATTGAAAAAGCTTTGAGTGAGCCAAAATACTCTACATTGTCAATAGCATAAAATATTAAAAAATAACAACTCCAAAACTTATTATAATGTATTCTATTTCTATCCAGATAGACGTGAATAAACGATAAAAGAAAAGAGTATTTATACCTGTTTTATGCATGGCTTGTAGTGCTAATCAATTGCTCTGGCTCCCTTTAGAGCTAGGTTATAATTTGACATTCAGTGTATTTCTTGACAGATCCTACTCAGTCTGCATTAACTTAAGGTTATGATGTTATTTATTGGCTGCAGCTAATCCAATAACTTTGTGTTACCATTGGTTGGATAATTACAACTAGCTGTACATAAGGCTACACTCATTATGACCCATGTGATTTACGTTAGGTTTCCCTGTCTCACATTACTAGGCTCTGTGTTCAGTGAAGGCTCTGGTTATGGTTGGTATGTAGTACGGGGATCATTCATGCTTTGGCAAGTAATGCACGCAATTAGAATGTTCAATTCTAGTATTGATCTGTTTTTTCTCCCAATAGCAATTAACTCCTGGCATTCCCTGTTTGCCATAGATAAGTGAGGCCATAATACCAATAAAAAAATAAATAAATACAGGTAACGGAAAACTCATCTTGCGTATTCTGCATGGATTTTGTTGTTACTTTTGTCCTATGTTTTCACAAAACCAATTTAACACTCGTTTATCCAGATGTATTTGTTGATAATCAGCATTGTTTTTCTCCTGTCCTGGATATGCATCTGTGTGTACAAGGAGACAAATACTGACATGTATCAGCCAGATATTCTATATGTCCCCTAGCGGCTGAGGGAAAAATACTGCTATAAGGGTTGGAATTGAAAATCAGTATGGTTGTCTGCACAATTTTCTCTGTTGTTGTTATTCTGTTCGATGGAGCCACGTAGGCAGCTTGCATGCCATGTCCCGTGATTGGTTTGTCACATATGTAACAAGAATTCCAGGCACACTTTTTCAAAGCTCTACCACCATGTCCAAGAAATTAAGGCAATTTGATTGTCCTAAAACGTAATATGGAGGGACTGATTTTGTGCCCTGGGAACCGGATGCTGTGGTTGATTCTGAGCGATGGTCACTGATTATGGGCCCAACCTTACCCATGCACACAAATTTAACTTGCATTATTACAGATATTGATTCTTGAGATTAGGAAATTGAAAGTCTCTTTACGGCCCAGAAGCCAATTTGTGATGGAAATAAGAAACCTTTGGTCAGTTAGTGGTAGCTCATCTGGAGTTATTGGCAACATTGGCCTGAGTAATCTAAAGGTCACCTGATACCTGAAGAATCCAGAGGTCAGTCTTTAGCATTAATAGGTATTTGATGTACTTGATGCTGTAAGTGATGACATGGCTTTAGTGTGAAGAACATAGGTATTGGCTTGCCATTTGTCTGTTTCACTGTTCCTTTATGAAAAGCTGTCAGCCAAGCTGTGTTGTGCTCAAAGACACACATCTTTGTATGTACGTGTATATGTCTGTATAATTGATATATTTGGTTAATGATAATATGTATCCAATTAAGTCTGTAGGCTAGATGACAAAGAGAAGTGTGTAACAACAATACGTTTATCCTATTACATTTAAGTGTTTGGAACACTTAAGCCACATTAGCATTCCAGGGCATACAGTAATGGGGTAATGCTTTCTGTTTTCATTAAATTAGTTGCCTTAAAACTCCTAGTTCTCCATCCTAGTGGATGACAAATACACATTAATTTCAATTTCCATTGTTGCAGTAGCTGCTAGAAAACAATGCTTTACCGAAATAAACATAATATTGTTCAACCTTGCTGGCAAACTTAACTTGTAACATGCACTGTCTTTCACTTTAAAAACCTGGTAAAAAAATACGGAAGCTTATGTGGCTGTATTGTTAATCAAGACTGAAGTCATTTAAATTTAACCATAATGCATAATGCTTTTAGAGTGCTGGAATAGTACCTGAGAGCATGCACATGTAACTTTATTGAAGATAAAGATTGTTGTCATTATATACAATTAGGAAGCCCTCATGGATATACTCATGGACGGACATTTTCTATTTCGCACCCCTCAGCATGTTGTGTTGTGTAACCTTTGTAGTAGGCTTAGATACATTGCCAGAATCTTTTGCAATTCATAAATGGCTGTTGTAAGTGGTATATATTATACTTTTATATTGATGAACATTCTTAAAACACATCTCTTTGTATTAGGTATAAGTTGAGTTTGTCCAATCCTGTTGTATTGTCTGATTGTATCCTACTGTCGTGGAAACGAACACAAAAAGTAAGACCTTCATCCAGATTAACTAAACTCTGATGAAAACAATTCTTATCTTAAAATATCCTCAAATAAACCTTTTGTGGTTTTCTTTTTTATTTTCTGTCCATTTGTTGCTCTTGTTCTTCATTTCATTGGTTTCTCTTTATAAATTTCAGAAGTCAAAAATGTTCGCACTGTTACATGTCAGTTCTATTATTTCTATCAATCATTGTCCTCACAAAACTGCATATTCTCTTCAGAGCAAAAATGACAAACTTGATGTTGACATTGGACATGGTTATTTTCTTGTGATCAGGCCTTGTTCATGTCAGCTACTGCTATCCCAAACATACGAAATCCTTTTGAAAACAGGTGCATTGCTAAAGGTTGTTTCACAGGGATTTGACCAATGAGGTCATCTGTTCAAATCCAGCTGTTGCTGTTTTGGTTGTGGCCTGAATTAAAAAATTGGTCATATTCTCAGTGAAACTTGGTAGTTTACCCGAGGCTCTCTGGTTTCCTTCACCCATAAACTCAACAGCCATCATGTGAGTGAGTGAAAAATCCTTCATTACTGATACAGTGTTAATTACCAACCAGTCACTAAAGCAGTCCATTAAAACTCTTGGCTGTGACTCCTGTAAATTTTATGTCACGTACGTTGCTCATGCTGTAAAGAAGAAAGTGCCTTATTGTCTTGTGGTGTATTTTCATACAAATTAGACAGCCCATGTGTGTGAGGCCTCACAGTGTATATCAGTTAATGCATGTGTTCAGATATCTCTCCTGTTCACAAATATATTGATATGACACCATGGTTCTGTCGTGATTGACAAGAACATGTTTCATTGGCATACCATACATATGTGGTTCAGGTATTAAAATGTGTACATATTTTATTTGTTTGGCCTGCGGCATTATGATGTTAACTTGGCAACTGTGTGCAATAGGTACAGCTGTATGTTTGTCTATACATCTGTCCAGTTGTGGTAATGCATTGAAGCAAATGATCGGTTGTTTTTGCCGTTAAATTAACATGAAAAGGGCATTAAGGTGGTGTTACGTATTTTTGAATCAATGCACCGTCATTAGTTCCCAAAGGGTTTGTCTCCCTTTTGTCTGGTAAGCTGTTCATAAATTTCCATAAAATTTGTTTATGGCTGTGTAGGGAAATTTGGCAAATCACCAAGTTGCTGGATGTGGACTTCAATTATGTGCATATAAAGTGTTGTATAACTGATTTTGGACATCACTGCATGGGAATAATGTGCAAAAAATATTCGGATTTAAATAAACCTATTTATCTTTGACTTGTGCTTTAAGTTAAATGCAGATGACGACTGGGTATTTGAATTTTTGCACATCCCATTTCAGTTTTTAGCCCCCTTGTGACAACATATTTTTGATCATATATTGCAGAAGGCTTGTAGCCTTAATCCTCAATTCATTCAATTTTAAGGCTGAACAGTTGAAATTGAACTTATTTTTGACTGAATTTAGTCATCAGTAAAATTGTTATTTACATCAGTCTTTAACAATGATATCGTTGATTTCCATACAATATAAAATTGCAAAAACTTGTATAATAGTAAGTTGAGATATCTCTAAAATGATTATGATTGATGGAATGAATGATTATGACTTAATGCCAAGTCAGCAGTATTTCAGCCATGTCATGGCGATAGATATCTCGAGGCTTATCACCTATTCTTGCATGTAAATGTCACATGTCTTCATAACCGTACGCTGATGTTTACATCAACATATTTACCTTTGTACAGGTTGACTTAATACCATGCCTAATCAAAATCCCTGGTCACAAGTAGTTATTATGCCAAACTACCAAACACAAGAAGTCCCATGCTGAGAAAGTTTGTTAGTAGGTTCACCTGACAAGTATAGTTATTTGTGGTTGATGTAAAACTGGCAGTATACTGATGAACTTTAGCTAAGGAGACATCTGAAATGGTGGAAGGTTGGCAGGAATATGCAGGCTCTTGTGGTTAAATGGGCTGTAGTCAGTGTTTATTGATACCGGAAGTGTCAGGTTAGACAGTATCAGCTATGTTGAATATATTGTAATATAAGGACATTCTTATGTTATAAATGACTAATTTCTGTCTGCAAGTCTATGAGAGGACATGCGAAGTTATGGAGCCAGCGTAATTGGCAGACGAAGCCTTTCACCATCCTTTGTATTAACTTTCCCTGATTGCTTTAAATGTGGTTTGCTCACAGTTGATTTCCGCCGCTACAATGGAAGGGAGAAAGTGGAACTGAAAAGATAAATTGCAAAGGCTGATTTTGTTAGAATGCAGACGGTGGTAGATGCTGGAGTTATGAAGTGTGCCTGGGGCTAGATCTGTGTGGGCTGAAGCCATAAACAGTTCTAATCTGTCTTCAAGCTGTCCCGGCTCTCCCCCAAATCTAATGCTGGAAATCCTTCTGCCTACCTCAGCTCAGATGGCGGGGTTTCCTGTGATCTATGAGCTGGAACCACAGAGAGATTTGTATGTAATGCATTGTCCCTGATGCTAGAAAAAACATTGCTCAGGTACATGTAACTTTTAGAACATGCATATATTTGCCCTGCCTCTGTGTTCAGGGGGCCAAAAGCTGTGAAGGATATTGGAAAAAATAATAAAGCAATTAAGGAAATGTTATCGACATTAAAATGTCATACATCATGGGTATAGCTCTTCATGCTGATCAAGTGACATTAAAAAGATCGAAATGTCATGAACATCAAATCATTTAGAATTTGTTGAAAAAAGCCATATCATTAGCAGTAAAATGCATTTGAGTGTATTGATTTTCCATTTATGAGAGCGAGGAGAAGTTTTGGTCAAGCACAGAAATCTAGTGCTGCTGTGTGCTGGTGGAATGTTTGATGATGTGTACGTGTGGTCAACATGATCGCCATGCGATTGTCCTCAACTACATGGATGTGAACCTGGCAGCTGGCTTTTGAGTTGCAGGAAGTTTTCGTCGCCTGCATTGCAATAAATTTGAGTCAGTTACATGGAGCGAAAAAGAAGATGCAAAACATTTTTGTTCAGATTCATCATGTAGAGTCGTGTATTTATTGGTATTTGCATGCAGATCATCAGTATTTCTATTACATGAACGTGTTCAGTGTTATATCCTTTTGTGATTTGTGCTTTAATTCCATTCAGTCAGCAATGTCATGTGAAGCCACAATCATTCATTCTGAACAGTTGTTAAATAAGAGTGTCAGAATGGCCTGGATTATTACAATGGCAAACATTTTTAAGCTGCATGAAAACACACCATTTTCTACTTTTGTTCAGCACTGCATGTTACCACCTCTGTGTTGAATGTGTGTGTGATATACATGTACTATAGAAATTGACATATGTGTACACCTCTTGGACTGATTGCTTTTATGTCACTCTGTGGATTAATGTGTTCCCCATTAAATACGGGTACACCATCAAGAAACATGTTCATTTTATAGTATTTGTAACAGTTGCTTTCAGCGCATGAAGTAACTTGTCCAGGATTGGATACAGTGCCTGGGGTTGACAAATAGCTATGCGGTCAATATGCTGATGTGGAGTTATCAGTTGCATGTGCATGGCAGTAAATGAGCTGAATTTTTAACGAGTGTGGCAGAATAAGTTGAGATGAATAGTGGTGCTTTTCGTCATCCTCTTGCCATGTACAGTACCTGTACTTTACGTGCACAGCAGGTCAGCTCTGTCCATGTACTGTGTAAGCCCCCCATTACACAGTACATGTACATTCTGGCCTTAAGTTAATTAAGGCATATGGCTGTTTCACAAAACAGTACTACCAATGCTTTACTGTGTACTGACTGGTAAAACCTAGGACTTAAGATTTACAGTGTGTTAAGACTTGTTAGTTGAATGAGGCACAGCTTTGCACATGGGAATGAGCCTCTGTGGGGAAAAACAATTAAGGCAACATCTCATAGGATATGGAGGGTCTATATTAAGATTTGGAAGTGTGATATCATTGGTTCTGTTATCTTATCTAATGTAAGTACTGGTATGCAAGGTTATTGTTTTTCTCTGTTGTAAAATACACTAGGACATCATCCATATTTGAAAAGAGGGAGTATGTTTGTACTCAAGGTGGCCATTATTGGTGCTCTGTAAAGGTACTGATATGTATCAGGCCTGGGGACAGACACCATTGAGTCTTTTGATGCATGTAAATTGGCAGTCTATTATGAGAAAAGGTTGGCTGATCAGCTAAGGGCATTGAGATGCCGTTGTATTATTTGTCTTGTCACACAGTGTAATGTACAGTGTGTAAGCACAGTGACAGTGGGACAGTAGATATAGCGGTCTAGCAAACGAGAAAAGATAAAATCTCAGTGGTGCAGAAAATTAATACTGTTGTAGTATAGATTGCTTCCCATAGGCATGGCCATGTGTCAGATCTGTGGGTTAATAAAGCAGATAGAGAAATGTATGAGGGTTGTGGTGAGGTTTAACGATACAGTCATGTGATAACTTCATTTTTTTTTTTTCTTTCTTTTATAGACATTGTGTTCGCAGCAAAAGTGATGTTCATGTCTGCCTTGCTCTCTTGAAGATTGGCATGCTCACCTAAGACAGTTACAACTCCAACGTTATTTTAGTCCTGGGTTGTGACAGTAACTGTCGCTTGGAATGTGTGGTCATTCGTGGTAGTGATGGTAATCCAGTGATTAGCTCGCCTAATCTAGAGAGACAAGATTACCGTCTGTGTAGGATGTGTGAAGTCCTTTTGTATGGTCACCACACTGAGGTGATGCCATCATTCATGTTTCAGCGGCCAAGTTGTGCAGGATATAGCTGGGTATTGACATGATCTGTGGGTGACACATATGTAAATACGAACTCACTCTGTGCTGCTCTGGCGTGAGCGGATGCAACCAGTTCGGGGAAAGATCAGGTTTGCCTAAGCTGGACAAATACCTATTCCTGTTTAGCTGATTGAGTGGGGTTTGGGTGGAGGCACAGCTTTCTAACAGAGTTCATCGCCCTGATCTAATAAAACACTGCCATCTTTTGTCGTTCTCTTCATTGCTCGAAATGAAAACCTTGGGATATGAAATTCAAATATTGTTAGAGGCTCGCTTTATTACACTGCCCCAGTTCTAAAGTTCCCCAAACCCCACACCAAGTGTGATTCAATCTGCTGCTTGTAGCAGACTTGGACAAAATCCTCTGATTACAGTTACTGACCAATTGTCTTGAAGAATTCCATATCTGACAGCATGGTGCATATAGTCATTAGTTTACCCGGGAGTCTGACAGAATGATAGATTGCTCCACCGTGTTGCCTAGGACCAGCACATGTACAGGAATGTCCTTCTGCCACCAGATTACCTTGCATACTTGTCTACATAGCAACGTATGCTCATTAGCTCTGCTGCCTTCATTTATCCTCGGCCGTTGAATGTAGGAAAGACAGACCCTGCCTTATTTGACATCCGCATATGTTCAGATGCAGTCTGTGGATATGTAGATGAATTACTTTTTCAATATATATGTACATTCATTTGGAAGTATATCATTATGAATATACATGTACATATATACACCTACCACTCTGTGTGTAGTAAAGATGTTCTGTAATGCAGTTGCACATGTAAATCCACAGTGTGTAGAGGAGTGTGTTTTCTTTTCTTTTTGGAATGGTGATCATTGGAAACTCCTGTATTATGACATTTTCTACTGATGAGAATATAAGTCTTACATGAAGTTTTGATTATGTGAGGTAAATGAACTTTGTACATTTGAACTGGCTATATGAACCTGTACGTACGTAGGGGAAGCATTTCTGCAATATCTTCAAATCAATAGAGTGTGAGTGATCAGTGGAATGATAGACATGTGGATGATTAGAAATGATTGAAAATATCAACACCTTCATCACCTCATCAGCCATGTTTGAACCTAGTAGTTGTGTTTTAGGTAATGTGGTGACTTTTTGTTCCACTCTAAAGAATTTACTTGTGGTTGTGAAGGTGGGATTGAAAAAAAGAAGAGATCCCCTGATATTGATGGTTAACAGTGTTAACAATAGGATTTGCATATTTCCATGTAACTTGAGGCTTTGCCAAAGAAAATATTGGTATGTGTTATCGGCTACCTTTGATTTTTTATTCTAGGGTTGCTAATGGGTTATAGTATGGTTATGTCTACACTACCTCATGCTTTGCATTTTTTTTTTTTTGTAAAAAATGAGTACTGAATTTGTTTCTGGTCTATGGTGTAATTGTAACGAATGTAATTGAAAGTGACATATTAGGGGGTCTGATTTTAAACACTAAGGTGCAATAGGGTGCTGTCCCAGACCTAATGAAAGCAGAGGTGTTCTCTAGCAGAAGTGATCAATACCAGAAACCAGAATGAGAGTCTGTGTATCCGTCAGGCTGTCACTAGTGAGTGTTTGCTCAGTACTTAAGATTGCCCTGTAATGGCATTATGTAGTGGCCAGTGTTCACCAATGTCTCCTCCATGTTTTATGTATGAGAAAACACTTGTTCTGATTATTTATTGGCGTTTGGGGCTAAACTACTACAAATGGCCTATGTTTGTTAATCGGAGTTGTTCTGCTCTTGAGGATTAAGCAGCATTCAGGCTATTTATGGCATCCAAAAATGTGTGTAGTGGTTGGGGGGGATGTGCTGAATTTGAAGAAAGCATTCACCATCTTTACCTTTAAAATAATTCCCATTTTGATATTACAATGTGACTGTAGCACATCCTGTTAGTGTTGCTGTAGCACATCTTCTTAGTGTAGCTGTAACTCATCCTGATATCCTAGCTGTAGCACATTCTGTTAGTGTAGCTGTAACACATCCTGTTAGTGTTGCTGTAGCACATCCTGTTAGTGTAGCTGTAGCACATTCTGTTAATGTAGCTGTAGCATATCCTGATAGAGTAGCTGTAAAACATCTTATTAGTGTAGTTGTGCACTGACATTTTGGTTTGTCAGTCCATGTGTTTGTTTCTCCATTTGTGCACAGCAGCCTGAGACCTTATGCTACAGTCACACCATGGTAATTGTTTGGTGGTAAGGATACAGTACTGACAAATGGCAGTTTTAGTGTACATTGTGGTTGAGTACTGAACTGTTGTGAGTGTGTCATATATATGTTACGGAGGTATGAGTTTGCTTGAGTTTCTCACAATTTGAGACATCATTTACTTGCTTACATAAAGAAAATTGGATTGCTTCTGGGCTGAAGCTTTTTGCTTCTTGTGAAGACCCATGAAGTTTGGCCACATAAACATTTAAGTGGCCTGGAGTCAAAGGTGTTTTGGGGGCGACAGGAGCCAGGTTGATTTGCTGAACAATAGTCCAGTGATGATGAGGCTAGACAAATTACCCGCCTCACTTGGTATGTCTTCAATGACCAGTGTCCGCAACAAAGTCAGAGGCTCTGGCAGGACTTAACAGTGAGTTGTCCACCTTCCATGAGGCTTACTAACCAGCTGTCTGCTGGCTGATCAATATTCAAGCTCTTGTCAACTTGATGGCAACTATGGGCTTACTCCATCTGTCTTTGTGTCTCAAGCCTTATGCCCCATCCTTCTGGCACCACTCATACTGCCAGACCCATTAGGCTGGGAGGCTAGCCCAGTTTACCACCAGATCACACCTAGCGGGTGACGGATCGCCAACACACCAGACATATTACACACATTCTGCCTTACAAGGCAGACAGGTGCAGCCATAGATTGGCCCTATCAAGTGAATGATTATGGCGGGATTAGTAAGCGAACATTTCAACCCTGTCAAAAGTGAAAAAAGGAAATTTTGAGAGTTAATTGGTACAGTTAAATTGTGTATGCAATAAGTGACCATGTGTTGTGAAGTCTGTGTGCAGCAATGAATATAAAAATACTCACATCACCACAACATGCAGAGATTTTAAAAACTTTGATAAGAATATGTTCCCAGAAGAGCTTTCCAGTGTTTCATTCCACACAGTGAAAACATTGTACAGTCTCTTCAATAACATTGTGAACAAACATGCACCCACTGAATTCAAAAAAATCAAAAGATACAAACAGCCTGAATGGTATTGTGAGGACATAAGACTAGCTCACAAAATTAGAGATATGTATCATAAAAAACGTGATCTGGAAAAGTACAGATATTGGAGAAATAAAATTAAGGTATAAACAGAGCAAAATCAAAAGAAGTACAGATCACCGTGGCAAACAAAATATCCTCCAGAACCCTGTGGAAATTGTTGAAAGACAGGTTCTCTCTGTTCATTTCCTGCCACTCTGGAGAATGATACCAGCAAGGAACAAACAACAGGCTCTCAAGAGGTAGCCAATATGTTAAATGAATATTTAGTAACTTTAGCTGATTTAGAATCACCAAAAGTCTGTATGTCAGTGGGAAACCTGACCAAATTAGAAAGCTACATTCATAATAAGAAAGGTAACCAAACTTTTGAAGCTGCAATTATAACTCAGGTGTAGGTTTAATTTGTTTGTGAGTTTGCTTGACCTGAATGTGAACAAATGTACTGGGCTCAGTGGGGTTGGGCATAGACTTCTAAAGCTAACTGCGACCTTCATAGTCCCATCACTAACCTTAATCTTTAATCAGGCTATTTGTGCTGGCATTTTTCCTGATGAATTCAAACATGCTTGTGTAACTCCTGTTTACAAAAGCAGCCCAAAGACATCTTGTGATAATTACCACTTGATTTCCATCACTCCGACGCTCACAAAGATTTTAGAAAGGCGCTTTGCTAACCAACTGTCATCTTTTCTCAGTAAACACGATCTGATGCATGAAACACTCATGTCATACTACTCTTACTAAAATTGGTGACAACTGATTAACTAAGATAGACCAGGGACAGGTATCAGGAGTGGCTTTCATAGATCTGCGAAAGGCATTTGACTTAATTAATCATGATCTGTTGCTTCGAAAGCTTGCCTGTTACCATGTAGCCGGGACAAGTTTGTCGTGGTTCTGCAGCTACTTGGCATACAGAAAGCCAAAAGTGTGTCCAGGTAATCTTCAGTCAGAATATTGGGACATTAAATATGGAGTACCCAAGGGATCTATTGTAGGTCCACTTCTTTTTCTTGTATTCATAAATGACCATTCCTTACACCCAATGAAATGCATAATAGATTTGTTTGCAGATGATACCACAATTTCTGCTTCTGGAAAGACATTACATGAGGTGGAGAGTGCCCTGAATGAAGAAGGTCATAATGTTCACAAATGGTGCTTAGAAAACAACATGGTAATAAATACCAAAAAGATAAAATGCATGAGAATCAGCTCTTGGGATAATTTTAGCCAAGTTTAGCCGGAAAATTGACCTAAAAATTGATGGAAACGATATTGAAAACGTGACAGGAGGTAGACTCCTTGGTGTCACTAAACACCCTGACATAGGATAAACACGTCCAAACCTTGTGTCGACAGATATCATGCAAGATCACGCTCATACAACGGATAAAGAAATATCTACCATACTAAGCTGCTATTTTACAATTCATACATTCTTCCTCTGTTGGATTACTCCTCCACTGCTTGGGGCTCTGCTTCTAAAGAATTACTTGGCAATGTCTTACGACTACAGAAACATGCAGCACAAGTGATTCTTGATGCTCTGTATAGCACACCAAGCAAGGAGAATTAAAAAATTGAAATGGATGACAATATATGAACGCATTGAATACCAAAAGGTGATATTAGTGTTCAAATGTTTGAATGACCTCTTGCCCCCATATTTATCAACAAAAATCACTTAGATCAACATATTCAAATAGTCTTTTAGTTCATCAGCCTAACAAAGACATGCTCAAGGATTCTTTCCGTTGCTCATGTGTGACTATCTGGAACAAGCTGCCCAAAAAATCACCCAATTTATAGTCATAGGAAAGATGCTTAGAAGACCACATTTTCTTCAACACTTCTCTATCCAACTATAACCAGTTTTGATCTTGCTACTCACTTGAACTATCACATGTTTATGTTTTGATGATACATGTACATAGATGCGCATATAGCTCTCTTTTCAAATTGTACTTTTAGACTGTAAAGCCATTTCTCGTTGTCATATTCGTCATAATTTCTTTTTATATAGTATAGTTTGTAGGTAATGGTTCAGGTTGTAGACCTTAGATAGGGGAATGTGTGTGTGTGTGAATGGGTGTTGTGTGAGGGGCTCAAGGAACATTGGTCCGGTACAAATTGAACCTCGTCGTTGAATAAAGAATTATTATTATTATGTAACATTTATATCATCAATGCTAAACCCAAGTAGTAATATCAATTGTTAACATTCCAAAGAAAGATGCTTCAAGGTTGCACTTGTGTAGTCCCTATTGCATAGAGCTTTGTGATGATCAGTGGCCATGGGTGTTTCTACACTTGATACAGTCTCCCTTCAGTGTAATTCTTGCCTTAGTCTTGCGCTCTCTTTGTTAGCATCCACAGCCACAAAACCTCTGGAGGCATTTTAGCGTCCATAGTCTTTCATTAAGAATGTCTATTCCAGACAGGCAAGATTGAATAGTGAGCTGGATGGCTTGGAGGGCAGCCCGTGGAGGAGAACCAACCAGACGCATAATTGGGGTTTCATTATGTTGATCCATACATGCATCTTTTTCGTGTACAAAGTAGGCTTTTGAGGTGGGGAATGTTGAAAACCAGTGCTCTACAAACACCGCTAGTCTAAGCCAGATGTCACTGCTTCATTCAAGTTGGTATTTTAACTGGTCTGATTTCAATTTCAGGGAATCAGACATGTACCTATAACTGGTGGCATTTTTTAGGTCATAGTGGCGATTCTTACATCATGATACTTGTGTCTGTTCACATTTTTCACCCCTGTATCTATACATTGCTTTACCCTGCTTATTTGCAGTTCCACTAGATAGCAGGGATGCTGGGAAGGAGGAGACCCGCAGTGGAGGCTCGGGAAGTGGGTAAGTTCCTTTTGTCTCTTTCTAATTGCCTCTGGTTATAGATACTAGTCACACAAGTTTCCCAGATGAGGTCATGAGAAAAGGTCCAGGGTAAAGTGCTTAGTTTGCTTAACTTTCCATGGTAAGTGCACAAATGTATATCTTTCTTATGTGTTACCAAAGATATTGTGTGAAGCCTACATTCTTCAAACATTAAAAAGGGTGATGTCAAGATGAAGTAATGACTGGCAAGAAAGGGCATAGATTAAGAGAGACATTTTTGCAGTGAAATTGGAAACATGGAACATTGGTGTGCACTAATGCGATTACAGGCATGGAGCTGATCATTCATGCAGTCTTATATGAAGGTTCTTGGAGACTGTCAAGACTTTCTGAAGCATGAGTAAGTTTCCCAAGGAAGAGGTTCTTATTTCAAGTGATTATAGTTACATGAAAGCATTAAAGCTTTCTGACTAATGAAGTTGTTTTACTCAGTGATCTGAATAATGCTGGGAAATTGGGGATTGGTCGTGAATGTTTTGATTGTGTTGTATACTGCATCATCTACATCAGTCTACGCTATACCACTAAGCCAGTGCTGTAATTACAAGATTTTATCTGATCTTAGTTATTTCCCGGAGGCAGTTTTTGTTGACTTTCGCTTCAGATGGATTAGGGTTGTTTTGGCTTATAAAAAATATTTTCAGTGAGCTGGATTAAGGGGAGGGCTTTTGATCTCTTAATGCAGCTTTGGCAATTTTCATGGTTCCCTTGAAAGCAATAATGGCATTTACTTCATGTCTTAACCCGGATTTAGCTAATTAACCTCTGTGGAGCTCATCATGGGTAGCACAAAGCCCTGATAAGCCTCTAATTAATGGCCTGTGATCGGCTCATGTCTCTGAAGTTAAAAGTTCTGGAAGTGGCCAGTGGCCCAGGAATACATGTGAAAGTGAAAGTTCAGATCAATCCCTCAAAGGGAAACCTAAGAAAGGATCGACCTATATTTGATCTAATCATGGTACATGAAGTGTAACAGGGACAAGCTCTTTGATGAGGAAGTTGAGGTTGAGAAGCAGATCAAATTAATTAATCTCCCGTAGGGGATATAATCGTTTTAGGTTAATGCCTGACCAGTGGCATTAATCACTGTTGACAAGGTAAATGATCCATACATTACATGGAACCTTTATTTCTTAGCTGTGAGAATTTACCTGCCTCTTTTTTGGCAATGTCTGTTCATTGTTGTGAAGAATGAGAGGTTACCTCATACTTGTATACATGTATACTCTCTGGTAAGTCAGCATGAGGTTGTAGCTGTACAAGCCACCTGAGAGAATTCAGACATTTCACAAACAACTGTTAGGAGATGTACCATAATAGTACATGGAGGTACATGTATGGCCCCAATTTGTTGCTCATGTTAACTATATTTACATGTACATGTAAGTCGCAGCATGAGACTTTGTGGTCCCTGAAGGCCAGTTTTCAACGTTTGCCCCATTGTTAACATGAGAGATCTATAAATGTTGATCTTAGTCATTGATGTTGTGGAAAAATGTGGAAAAACACATTTTTACATGGAGTCCCATGAAATCAGTGTGCGAACTCTGCAGTAATAAATCAATATGTGTTCACTCCAAGAAAGATGCTTTAGCAAATTTGACTGACTGTAGTATGTCTCCCCAGTTGTCACTGAGACTAAATTACTTTGTGTAGGGCTAAGTGCTCATACAGTATACAAGTATGTGACGAAATCAATTACCCAAATTTGGTGTGAAGTTTAATTATACGGAACTGTTGAACTGTCAGGTTGTTTCTGACTATGCCTAGTCAGAGGACTGTTGAACTGTCAGGTTGTTGCCTAGTCAGAAGACTGTTGAACTGTCAGGTTGTTTCTGACTATGCCTGGTCAGAGGACTGTTGAACTGTCAGGTTGTGTCTGACTATGCCTAGTCAGAGGACTGTTGAACTGTCAGGTTGTTGCCTAGTCAGAAGACTGTTGAACTGTCAGGTTGTTTCTGACTATGCCTGGTCAGAGGACTGTTGAACTGTCAGGTTGTGTCTGACTGTGCCTAGTCAGAGGACTGTTGAACTGTCAGGTTGTGTCTGACTGTGCCTAGTCAGAGGACTGTCGGTAATTTTACTTTTGATACGTACATTTACAGATTCCATCGACAGAATTGCTGTAAGATAGGCATGGGAATTTTTCTCCATTTGGCTGATTTCAGACTTTTTTTGTTTCAACTTTGAAAAACAATAGGCAGCTGATTGCTAACATAGTTTGTAGGTAGGGTTGGGTATTTTCACAGTTTCTTGGCAATCTTCAGACTTTCTTCTGACCCGGAGTTCCCATGCCTTTGTACGAGGTATCTTGTTTGGTTGCTCGCCCGCCGTCCAGTTTGTTAGCCATCCTTATCACAGCTTATGACTACAACAGCACCTGTAATGTACATGTTGAGTTTCATCCTTGTGAACGGACAGAAGTTTTCACTCTACATGGAGCTTTAATGGCAGTAAGCAGTCAGTGACCCTTGGGTGGCCATTTGTACAAGTCTAACCATTGTAGAAGAATTTTCTGTACAATGTAGTTTAACCCAAGAACTCTTGAGTCTGTATTCATAGAACTGGCCACCATGGTATAAGTGAAATATTCTTGAGTATAGCAGTAAACAACTAACAAATAAATAAACATTTCTTTCAAGCATACTGACATAGATTTCAATAGCTAGTAGTTTCAGTTGTGAGGAAGTCATCTATTTTAGCTCTTTGTAACATAAATTTGTATTGTTTCAAAGTGATTGAGTGGACCTTGGGGTAACTTCTCTTCCAGGGGTGAAGTGGAGGGGAATAATGTCTCTAGTAACCAATAATGAAATGTTGTGTTCCCAAATCACTAAGTTTCTGCCAGTTACAATAGTAATAACACAGCAGAAGCTGTGATGTCAGTGCAGTTTCCATTTGTCACTAAGATGGGATTAGGGCCTACTGTTGCCCATTACAAGTCTCTAAAACTGAAATAGAAGTTGCCTCACATTGCTCCAATGGCAGAGTAATTCCACTGGTCACTAAGATTGAATTTTGAACACTGTTTCTCCATTCACTGATTTAGCCAGTGTGATGTTTCTGTTGTGATGTTATTTAAATGTCATTGTGAATGCCATATTAGTCCCTGTGATATCAGCAGTGTTGCTCCCCAGTCACCAAGACTAAATTACGTGCCATTGCCCTATGCCAACAGTCATTGTGCTGATAGTGAGATTTCCCTCTAGTCACTCAGACCAAAGTGCTGTTGCTCCATACCAACAGTCATTGTGCTGTTAGTGAGGTTTCCCTCTAGTCACTCAGACTGAAGTGTCGTTGCTCCATACCAACAGTCATTGTGCTGTTAGTGAGGTTTCCCTCTAGTCACTCAGACTGAAGTGTCGTTGCCCCATACCAATGGTCATTGTATTTATAGTGAGGTTTCCCTCTAGTCAACTCAGACTGAAGTGTCGTTGCCCCATGCCAACAGTCATTGTATTTATAGTGAGGTTTCCCTCTAGTCAACTCAGACTGAAGTGTTGTTGCCCCATGCCAACAGTCATTGTATTTATAGTGAGGTTTCCCTCTAGTCAACTCAGACTGAAGTGTTGTTGCCCCATGCCAACAGTCATTGTGCTGTTAGTGAGGTTTCCCTCTAGTCACTCAGACTGAAGTGTTGTTGCCCCATGCCAACAGTCATTGTGCTGTTAGTGAGGTTTCCCTCTAGTCACTCAGACTGAAGTGCCCTCTGCCAACAGTCATTTTGCTGATACTGAGGTTTCTCTCCAGTCACTAAGACCAAAGTTTAACCTGGTCGTGGTGATGTTCCTAAATCATTTAAACTTCAGTGCCAGTGCCAAATGTCAGGATGATGCCACGGGGGATTGGATGCTATCAGGAAGACATTTAAATGGAGCAGGAGGTCTGGTCAGTGAGGAGGTCAGTATAGAACCTGTCCTCACCCAGACCCAACCCACCCTCTGTTCACCGGGATTAAGGATGGATCAGATTCCTGTTAAACTATTGCCACTGTCTAACAGCCCTTTCAGACTGGAATCCCTGTGGGAAGCAAATCAAACCATCGATCTTGACCTGTTGCCAGTGGGGATTATCAAATCACATTGGTATGCACTTTGTAGAGCTGCGCTGGCCTGACTGATGATGTCAATGATGGTGTAACCTGACTAAAATGCCCTTGTCAAGACCTCTTCCTGTCCCTTAAGACATCAAAGTCTTTCAGCCTTACATTCTGCCAGGGGCAGGCTGTACCGTCTTTCTTAATGTGTTGGGATAAAAGTTTAACACCCAATTGCTCTCATCCCTGCCATCGTGCTCCAAGGAGCACAAAGGCTGCCTCCCGCAGACATGTAAGTCATTTGTGTGCGGCTCATCACGAGAGCATGGCTGGAGAGCAGGGGAGTGAAATGTTTTTATTTGAGTGTTCATCCTGAAGAATTTTGAAGTAAGCCAGCACACAGCTGGTAATATTGTGTACACAAGTAGGTCTCCCAAAGTCTCTGTCCTTGTGCACTCAGGTAATTACTGTACAGGTCTCATTTTTGCAGTATAGGATCTTGAAATTCTTGAATCTTGGACTTCGGCACAGAAGATGTGTGTTGTATTTCGAGACGGAGAAAATTCCAAACCCGTGACCATAAGTATGCCCAATCTAAATTTGTACTTCACAGTGTAAGGGAAAGGGATTTTGTGCTTACATGTAATTGTGATCTCAGGACTCTTTCACAAACTCGTTAGATACTTACATTTCTTGTACATTGACTAATACACACATAATTCCCTTTTGATACTGAACTAATTCAAATATGGTTATTCATTCTAATGTCATGAATGACATGAATGAACTTATCTTATTTCTTTTAAAATCTGTCTTAGAGCACTTGCTTGCAAATTGCTAATTACATGTACATAGTCTGCTTAATTGCTATGTTGAGCAGTTTCCAAAGAAAAAACAAAACTTTGGTCTTGGGGAGTGGATATTGTCACAGCATTCAATGGTCAACCCATTTCATTGTAAATTTACCAAATTTGCACAACATTACCAACATTTTCATTCATTGGGAAGAACCCTATTCATTTTGACTATATTGTTCATTTTTTGTTTTCTGAGATCCTTCAGGTCATATTTTGTGTCAAGCTTAACAGTGAACATGAAATGTCTTGAAGTCTTTAAGTTTTCACTTAATTTATACCTTAATTTGTTAGTCGTCCAGAGAACCCTTTCATTTTTCATTGACCTTGACCTTTTTTCAAGGTCTTATCACTGTTGCATTCATGACCTTATGGGCTACATGTAAATTTACTATCTCTTGCATCTGTACTTATCCCTGAGTTGTATAGTTAGTCCTTTGCAGTGTATTTTTTTGTACCCTGAATAAATATAATTTAGATATAATTAAATATTTGTCCAGATTTGAAAAAAGTAGTATGTGTATATAGCCAGTGTGCTCTTCCTGCCAATAGTATGAATGACTGGCATGTTTAAATATGCAGCCATCTGTGTATGTGACCCCAGTGGTGAATTGATCCTCCGCTATAGGCTTTGCATCTTTCAATGATTACCTATGTAGATTGTATAACAAACTCTGATTAACCCTCACTGTATTTAGGTATGTCCAAGTTGTTCAATCACCAGCTGCTACAGTCTCAAAGTTCAGATCTATATAACATCAGCAGTAACATGGTTCTTGGCTCAAAACTGCATTTATACTGCCTCTGTTAGATAAATGCAGCTTTGTGTGGTTGGAATATTTACTTATTTTAGATATTTATTAGATAGAATTGTCCCCCATTCATATTGGTTTGTTGAACTGGAATTGTCCATTTTGTGTTTAAAATTGATAAGCCATTGTCCTCTTGTGACGTCAGAATAGGCAAAGTGGCCTCCTGTGGTAATTTGCACTGTAGGGAACTTGAGTTGTAATGAGTTACAATTTCTGCTCTCATCAGCAACATGTGTTTATTGACACGTGAACAGTAAAACTGCATTTACAGCACTCATGTGGTTGAAGGATGCAGCTGCTGTTAAATAGCTGATCTTTGAGAGATAAACCGTCAGGATGTAGACATCATTCCAGTTTTACATTCCCCTTTCCATATGGTTTATACCTGGTGCTGTGGTTAAAAGGACTTTCCTGTCTGCCTTCACATCGTCCATGAGCCTGTTGATAAAAGGATTTAGAAGGTATATTTGACTAATTTACCTATCCGCATTACTTTCGGCTGATGTTGCTTGGAAATGGAATATTTCATTACTTTTGTCTGATTTTTCTTGGAAATGGGATATTCTTGTGCTTTTTGGATATAGATATGTGTTTTGTACCTAATTTGTTTTACCAGTACTTTGTTTTTTATATAAACCAGCCATCATGTGGATCAATTTGTTTCCATCTTCCATTTGCTTTGTTTACAACACATGCATGTACAGACTCTCTACCAAGTCCCTTGTTGATAATATATGCTTTGTCTGCTGGGTACAGTGATTGACCTGCATTATTATTGTAGTCGATGGAAACCATCTCTAGACTGTTCAGACATATTTCAAAATATTAAGCAACAAGCAAAGCATAAATACTAATACCTGTCCTGACCTAACTGGCCAGACTAGAAATTAGCACAGAGCTACAGTGTACATGTAAGTAATTATTATGCACATTTGCTCAGCACTGGGATTTCTCCAAACACCCCCAGAAGCCCATGTTAAGGGGGAGTAATTCCAAAACCCATTTGTCTGCCACCCTACTGTGTATGACCCTGTGAAAAGTAATTAAATCCCAATGCAAGCCCTGGTCAAGCAGGGGACTGTGGTGTCAGTGCCCTGCTGGTTTCAGCTTAGATGGTACAAATGAATGAATCATTTCTGTTGCATGTTTCTTGTGCATTTGCCAGGGGCATATCCCCCATGTCCAAAGGCCATAATCAGTGTGAGGTTTAATGAATGAGCAGTGGGGGCCTCCGTGGCTCAGTCAGTTAGAGCGCTAACGCAGCGCAATGACTGAAGCCTCCCACCAATGCAGTCGCTGTGAGTTCAAGCCCAGCTCATGCTGACTCCCTCTCCAGCCGTATGTGGGAAGGTCTGCCAGCAACCTGCAGATGGTCGTGGGTTTCCCTCGGGCTCTGCCCAGTTTCCTCTCACCATAATAATGCTGGCCGCCGTCGTATAAGTGAAATATTCTTGAGTACGGCGTAAGACACCAATCAAATAAATAAATAAATAATTAAATGAGGAGTAAAATTCATGATTAGGCTTCAGGAACGAAATATCTATTTCTGTATAACAACTGGATGGGTGCATGATGACAGTTTTTTAAGCCATTGTGGTCTTTTGGTGATAAATTGCCATTAATGTTTTTACCAGATGACTTTGTAGGTATATAATTTAATTGGTTCTGCACCTTATGTATAAAGGTATACAACATTCACGGACATGCCATGTTTGTGTAGTTCATTAGAACAACCTAGTAATATTTGCAACAGACTTTGGATTATTAGATTATTTTCACAGCATTGTTTAATTTTGCTTTAATAATCAAAATATTGCAAAATAGTGATATTTAGTCTTCATCGAAATAGTTTGTGAGATTCAGTGCCACACATAGGTAGTGGTTTGTGATTTTGTTTGAATGCTTTTCATGTTTAACCTGGTGTAATCATAGTTTTGCCATCAAGAAACACATCTAGTTGGGTTTGATCAGAACTATGTTCAATGAAAAGGTCAACTACAGATGTATTATAAGAACAAAAAATGACTGTCAGAGTTGACTTTGCATGTGTGCCAAGGACTTATCATTATCTGTGACATATATCTGGTTACCTTGAAAAGTATAGGCCTAACTTTTAAGGATCAGCAGGCTTGAAGCGGTTTGGATATTCTCTTCGAAATGAAGTTACCTGTAGCTTAACTGTTTGACATATCGAACCCCAATAGATAATATTCAGCATGCTCAGGCTAGGAGAAGAAGTGCAAGTGGTGGATTCTCTTGGCCGACTGAGAAACGGGCGTGCAGGTTGGAAAAGTAGTCCTTGTGGATCTCTTGCAGTGCACTGTGACAGTTGACCTTCCAAGTGGAATAAAGAACATGAACCTAAAGGAGGCATTTGCAGAAAGTGTTGCTTTAATAATCGAAATATTACAGAAGCTTTCTATTACGTCTTCATCAAAATAGTTTTTGAAATTCAGTGCCACATATAGATAGTGATATGCCTATCTGATGAAGTGAACAGGCATGATTTTTCAAGAAAATAGATTTCTAAAAGGTAGCCATTTATTTCTCAAAGGCACACTCACACCACCTTAAAACATTAACATCACAAATCAGCCAGGAAAAGTATGGAGGCTTCACTTCTTAAACAGCTAGAAGTTAGTTAAAGGGACAGCCTGGAGGACTTCCTTGATCAGGTTGCCTGTAACATCTGTGTAACATCTGCAGTGTCCAGCAGAGAAGTGGTTGTAAATGTGAATGGGTCTACAGCATAGGCCAGGCTGGAACATGTATCATGGTTCAAGTGTGGTATAATGCCCTGAAGAAGGAGGAGACACCGGTCACTAGCTCTCTGGTCAGGGGATGTTATGTATAGTACATGAGTACAGGGAACTTGATACCCCAGTAGCTGTCCTACAATAAGAAAACAAGATCTGGAAAGAGAATGTCAGTGATAGCAGAGCAGCTTACACTCAGGGGGCAGTTAATTAGTGTTTCATGGGAGATGGAGCCTCTGAGATTGTGACAAGTTACACTTGATGTGTTCAGAGGAATAGGGAGAAGCTGCTGAAGGGAAGAAGCTATAGAAAGACACACTATCTCTTGGGGATCCTCTGCACACACACCCATTGTAATCTCTATCTGGTTGAGCTACATCCTGTTCAGAAAATGACATGGGGTCACCATGCAAGCAAATTCTACCATGTTTCTCTTCTGGCTCCTATGATACCGTTGCCCTTTGCCATTGTTCTTTCATAGCTTTATGGCTGTCATTTTAATTTTGTAACAAAAACTGTAATGCCTCTGAGTTCAGATTTTGCATTAAAAATATCAACTCCAGCAGCTGTGTGTCGGCAGCAGTTGTGCTTCACAGATTAGAGAGTTCAAATTGAAGCATTGTTGAACAACTTCCTTGATCATGACTTACAAACTTATAATGGTGATGAATCAAGACTGTAGTCAAGTATTAAGCATTTTTCAACAGTTTTGTTAATAAGTGAAATATGCATGCTTGGAAACATTTTGGTAACCCTATTGTTCTTGTGAATTAATTAAGTTTCATGTACTTACTTTGACCCAAACTGTATGAAGTAATGTATTCTAGTTCATGCGTAGATCTTTATCCCAGTTATTTGTTATTCATATTAAGCTAGATATTCAGCACGGTCATTGCGATTTATACATATGTACTAATTGGACCAGGATTTAGTTTGTGGTAGAGATATATCAATTACACAAAAATGTTTTGCCGGAAAGTGTACAATTCTCAGTTTGTTGAGGAAAGCAAATTGAAATAGTGTTACTCCAAGTGCAGTGTCCGTGACCATGAAGGCATATCGATATCCTGTGACATATTATGCTGTGCTAAGACATAAATATTTGGACAAAAGTAAAAAAGCTTTTTCGAGTCAAGATTTCTGAACAGTCATCTCACGGCTGAATGGAAATTTTCTTATTCCTTGAACAAAAAAGGTGTACTGATCTGTACACACAGAATGTACTGAACCTGTATGTATTTTACCTCCACGCTGTAGCCCAGCCTATGAACTTCACAGATGGGATAAGTGGGAAAATGCCTGATGCTACACCTGAGTTGGTGTATGTGTGTATGAAATGTGTGTTATTAAGGTTTTATAGACTATATCATGCAGGATAACAATGCAAGTTTTAAAAAAATGGCCATGTGTTAATGTGTACTTTGCGGCTGGCTGAAGGGTAAAGGACGAAGGTAAGACCACAGCGTTTGTGGTTTTCTAGTTGTCGTGGGTCTGAAATGTTGTTACATGCTCGCTATGTGTATCGAGAAGGCAGTACGCGATGAGCAGTTCAAGTAGGAAATCTAAAATGGCCCTGTCCAAGACTCCCCAATTCAGCATTGACTATTGTCAAGTTTGCATGGCATCCAGTACGAGTAGATAAATGATGCTCCAGCCCGCCTAGGTTCATTTGGTCTCCATTGTCAATAAGCTGCCAGTAAATTGCCATGTCATCACAAACCACATAAAAGTAATGGACAGCATGGATAGGTGCAAACTGTTTCCATTCTCCATGGAATACTATACATGCAGCTTTTGTGGGGACTTTCCATTAGCTTAATGTATTTGCGCTAATTTGGAACATTTTGTAATGGAGAAGAGGTGAATTTTCAAGTAAACTGGGAGTTGAATTGAAGTTAGTCAAGTGGAGCTATTTGTCTCTTGGAATTAAAAGTGTGATCACTTTCCTACTTCAGTAAATCCACGGGTTATTACCAGTGTTTGGATAGGGTTCATTTATAGCTAAAGGTTTGGTTATGATTTATGATTAAATCAAATGCAAGAAGCCCAATAGTTGAGCCCAGTACATTGTACGATACATGTATTGCAGTTAGGATGTCTGGAAGAGCTAGGTTCCACACAGTGTCCCTCTCAGAAAAGCATGCCATAATGACCTGTCTGCAAATATTGACCTTTTTTTTCCATGACAATAAGTGCAGACATATCATCACATTATTCATAAGTAACGCCGTGGGAACTGCCATAAGGATCCTCACCGTGCTGGGTGGGGGCATGGGGGGCAGGGCACCTGAAATATTTCGAAGTACTATTGGAAGCATCTGTTTGTACAATTTGAATTGGTATCTCAAAAACTGCCCAAGATAAGAAGCTGAACTTGACAGTCAAGGGACTGCAATGGTTAGAAAGCTTTTAACACTTTCACTGGTTTTAGCTGCCATTTTGAATTTTAATGATACCTTCAAAAAATCTTTTTGACAAAAACTGCTGAAGTGATTGGGCTGAAATTGTATGTGTTGTTACTACATAGGAGGGCTTACCTCCAGTGCAAAATGTTTTGAATTCTGTGTGCAGATTATGATATACATGTAGCAGAGCAATGAAAATAGTACCAAACTAGACCAATTTTAAAAACCACCTAAATTAATCGAACATTAACATTTTCTGGACCCGATGTCTACGCAACGCAATATTTTCTGGTGATGTGTGGTTTTTCGTTATAATGATAAAATCTGTCAGAAATAGTTAAAATTCTCTATTGTATTTAACATGTGGGCTTTGTGTTAGACAGCCAGTAAAAAACCTTGCAACAGTGTATTCTTTCTGTCTTTTGTTAACTGCTATGAGCAAGAGATCAAAGCTGCATTGTCTTCAAGCTGGTCTTGTTAAGCATGTAAAAGTTTGCCAAAGATAAACGATTTACTCCAATAACCCCAAACATAATGTACTGGCCCCCGAAAATCAAACATTCTTCAGTATGGCATTAAACAACATGAACAAATAATAATAATAATAATAAATGGAATTCAGGCCAGTAGTTGCCATGTCATAGTACAATATATAGAGTGTTCATACATTATTCTGTTTGTGTGTTTTCTTATGCTTTAGAAAGTGTCTGTGTGAAATATATTCCATTCTACTTATAAGTTTGACTTTTGTTCTTGTCTGCTCTCTGATCTAAGCACAGGAACAATCTTAAGTCAACAGTCATTGGTCAGATATTGTTTATACAGTAAACAAGTATATGCATGCACAGGTATTGATGTTTGGACTTGTATTGGACTGAAGCCACACAAATAAACCAATTTGTCCATCACAACAACAGTGTAATGCAGAAACCTGTGGAGGAGGTATACTTATCATAGATGAACATCTGTCCTAATTAGCCTGTGGCACAGTTGTTCGGTGATGCCCTTTTGCCAGGTGTTACCAAGTCAGAAAGAGGGTGAGGGAGGGGTTGGTGAGGATAGGGCAGGTGATGTCGTAATACTCAGGTAATGACAGGGAAATGTGCCTTGTATTTGTCAGCAGACAAGCAGCTCAGAAACCAGGTCCACATGACGCGTGCTTAATTTAAGGCACAGTTCCTACGATGAGTGCGTAAAAACTTTTGTTGATATTCGATACTTTTAAGTCAATAACTTTGCTGTTATGACCCAGGTTTATGTAAGTGCACTTCTTCCTGGGTGTGTCTGTGTTTGTGACCATGAGGAAGAGTGACATGGATTGTTGTGGGTATTGATCAGTGACATCTGTAAGAGGTATAAAGTCTACGTACCTCTTCTGTGGCCACAATGGACCACATGTTTGACAGACTACAGAGACGTGCTAGCTCCCTCCAGTCCAACCTGGACAAGTTTCTGCCCATGTCCCTCAGGACCAGGGTGCAGTTGAGAAACCATTACCTGGCTAAGTCCTCCTCCCTACCAACCGTTACTGACACCCGAAGCCGACGCGAATCCCCGCTCCCACGCTTGGAATCATCCAGTCTCAGCGAACGCTTAAGACCGAAACTTCTAAGGTTGGTTAAGAGTTTGGAACACGATCCATGGTTGAAATGGGCTGGAGTCCAATGACATAGTTCTTATATAGCTCATGTCAGGTGCATTTATAGTAGAAAAAAGTATTGGGGTCATCAGAGAACAAGGTTATAGGTGATATCGATTATAAGTGCAGTGCATACCCATCATGTACTAGATTCTAGGTGTCTGAAGGATGTTACTTGGAAATGTTTAGTTTTCATTTAATAGGAACAGGCTTTACAACCATGCATATATAGATGTATGTACACTGTATAACTTATTATGTCCTTGCCCCCCACCCACTCCCCCTTGCTTATCACCCTGTGTTTCTTGTTGTCGAAAAACATGACATTCATACGTGTTCATCTTGTACATTGAAAATTTGTTCTTGCTTACCGATAGTGTTGTAGACGTTCTGCTTTAAATGTTAGCCCAACATTTATATAGAAGAGTTACCCAAGTAGCCTTAATCATGTTAGCGAAACCCTGTCTGTGTTGCTCAGACTTGGGATGGTTATGTTACTGGTAATTAAGTGAGAATCTAAGACACTATTCATATAAGATGGTGACATTGTATTTTTATACTCCAAAGGTTTGGTTGAGTTCCTGATGTTTGTTTGACAAAATGAAATTTAGATTTAATGAAAGAAATTCAGCTTCAACAGAACCGTACGTGTATCTCTTAGAAGCCCCCATTTTACCCAGGGGCCAGTTCACAAAACTTCATAATTTCATAACGTTTCTTCTTAATAATGGCATTGTCTTGGTTATAGTGCGATAATGGCAACATGGTCACGTGAAAAGTCATGAAAAAACAATTTTTTAAGTTTTGTGAAAATGGGTTTAGCATCTCTGGTACAATATTTTTTTGTCACTGCAATCAGACAAGCAGGAACTGAATTTGATCCAATTCCCTCATTTCTCACAGAGTAGTTTTCTGACTAGCCCTTTCAGAACTGCTCTGTCATCCAATGATGAATCGTGGTACATTCTGTAGGTTTGCTCATCACTAATGTGTAAATACCCTTTCTTGCCACATTACACAAAGATGTCACTTTTGTGCCGGGCTGTTTTCCATTTCATTGCATAGATACATAAAGATAATGTGTTTTGTTATTTATTGCAGGAGTGATGCGTCCACAATACGCCCTGGTGCACCATGTGATCCAAATGAATATAACTTTAACTACAAGAGGAGAGGGGTGTTTCTTGTGATAAACAACAAAGTATTTGATGCCTCGACTGGCCAGAGTGCCCGTGAGGGCTCTGACCTGGATGCAGAAAGGCTTGAGGAGCGATTTCAGGCATTAGGATTTGAGGTCAGACGCTATGATGACCTCACAGCCCATCAAATGTCTACACTTTTTTTTCAAGGTCAGTATATGTTCCTGTGCTCGTTTTATTTAGTTGAGGGTCTAAGTGAGGTTGTGCTCATGTTGATGTAAAATCTGTTTTGTGTCAACATGTGTGAACGGGTTGTGAAGGAGTTAAGGGGCCTTGCCAATGAAACAATATTTTCAGTAAAGGTTGGATTGATTTATTGATCAGAAGAACTTTGCCATTGTCAGGAGGGCTTCAGCTGTTTGGAAGCCACAAAGAAAAGTCGAACAAGCACTTTATTGAAAGCCAGGCTCCTTTTCTCTTTAATTCTAAAGATCTTTCTTGCTGAACACATTTAGTACCAAGACATCCAGATAGTCACATGTTTTATACATGAAAATGCTGCAAAACGAATCTGCTGTAGAGAGATGGCAGTTTGTCTATGGTGAAGTGTAGCATTCTCTGTTTCTTCTTACATCAGTGGAAAAGCACTCTGTGTGCCCTTCCTCCCATTTGTCCATGAGTCACACCTAATTCTGTTAAAAAAAAAATTCTTTTCAACAAATCAAGGCGGTAGTTTATACTGTGGCTAGAGGTCTATGAAGGGAACATTTGGTGTAAATTTTGGTGATGTGATCTAATATGGATGCTGTCGACCATCTTGGATTTCCTGACCACAACACCTGTTCTTGTGGACATTATATCTGGCAGTTGGTAGTTGGTAGTTGATACTGTGGCTAGAGGTCAATGAAGGGAACAGTTGGTGTAAATTTTGATGCTGTCGACCATCTTGGATTTCCTGACCACAACACCTGTTCTTGTGGACAATACATCTGGCACAATTTTGAACCAGTTAAGCTCCTACTTATTTTTATTATGTAAAATTCAGCATGGCTGCTGTCCTGGCCATCTTGGATTTCCTGATTGTCACATTGTTCTCTTCAAGCCATTAGGGCACACCGAGAATGTCTCTCACTGTCTCAGTAGTGCAAAGGCAGAGGACCTGTTAGCTGTCGATCTTGGTTTAGGCTGTACTTACATATATCTCTCTGGTTGTCTGAACTGTTACAGCTGAAAGTTGTAGTTTATATTTGAAATACTAGATATGTGTTTGAGGTTTTATAGTTATATGATGATACAGTATGGGATTTTGTCTTAGATCAGTAAAGTACATGTAGACCTGGTGTGTATGTATATATACATATACACACACACACATATATATATATGTGTGTGCATGTGTGTGTGTGTGTGTGTATATATATGTGTGTGTGTGTGTGTGTGTGTATGTGTGTGTGTATATATGTATATATACTGTATATTCATTTCCTTAAGTAAAATGTTGCTGTCTTGAATGTATCACCACAATGTCAGTGTTAAAATCCACAAAATGTTTCCAGTGGACCAGTCAAGTAATTTCTGTTTTAGTTCACTATTGTTTCTCAACACCCAGAAATGTTTTATTTAACATTTCTCGGGACTGTCATAAATAGTTCAATATCATGAAGTACATTATTCTGCCTGAAGCCAAGAGACCTACAGCATCATTGAGTTAATTCAGATCTATAGTTCCAGGTCAGTATAACCATTTTGGATGTTTGGTGCAAACATGGTTGACCTATTAAAACATGTTTAAAACATCAACATTCCAGGTGTAAACATTCTTGGTGGTAAATATTGAAGGCATTGTAAACATGCCAGGTGTAAACATGTTTACCTAAACACTCTGTTGTTGCCAGTAGATTGAGGATAGGGTGACCCTGTTTAAGTATGTGTACAGTTGTATCAGCTGTGATGAAGTACTCTGCCCAAACCCAGGAGGCTGTGCTTGTGGTGGGGTATGCACCTGCCTGCTAAATGCACACAATGCCTGGAGGCCAGTTGAAGGAACCTGTTTTACTGTGATGATAGGCTAATTGAGTCAGAGCTATTGATGTGATTGGCTTCAAATAAAGAGTATTGACTAAGATGTTTGCCAAAGCTAATGACTGGTTACCCTTTGACAGGGTCAGTATGTTAGAGTACAGGAGGTGGTTCCAAGCTGAAGGCTGCAGCTCAGTGGTGGAGGATGGCACATGTGAACTTAGCTCAGAACTTAAAACAATCCTTCATCCATGAACCTCTCCGGCTGTATGTAGGAAGGTCTGCCAGCAACCTGCAGATGGTCCTGGGTTTCCACCAGGCCCTGCCCAGTTTCCTCCCACCATAAAGCTCGCAGCCATCATATAATGAAATATTCTTGAGTACAGCATAAAACACCAATCAAATAAATAAATCCATCCCTGAATGTATGTAATCAGGAATTCACATATTGTCAGCCAATCTAGACATGCACTTTTTGCCCCTGCAGGGTTGGCATGTAATGTTCAAAATGAAATTTTATATGTGTAGATTTTGATGATCCCACCATAGTGCTAGCTGCCAACATTAGTGAAATATTCTTGAGTATGGCGTACAATACCAATCAGATAAGTAAAAAAATAAATGTTGATGAAATTATGCAGTTCCACGAGGCCAATTCTGATTCACGTCATTGAAATTTGGACCCAAATTTTAATTTCTATGGTCTAAAACACCCCTCTAAAATTATATTTTAGTTTCATTTAACTCAGATATGGCTTTGTGGAATTGGCCTCAGTGGTACATTTACCCAGAAGAACTTCCATCTGCCAGCACTGAAGTGTTCATCCCTGTGGAGAAAACGTTAAGCTGTTTGATCTCTAAGGAATTTCCGAAGGCCTGCAATTTTCAGGCTTGCAGAGAAATTAAGGAGAACATATGAAAAAAAAAAAAAAAAAAAAAGGAAAGGATTTTTTGTGAAGGTTATGGAGCTACATATTATTGGTGCTATATGAGAGGCTGATGAAAGGCTTTCACAGACTGTACATGTATGTATTTCAGTGGTAGGCTTACTGTAGTTCTTCAACCTATTCACATGTTTGCAAGATGTTTACTCAAGCATATTCCCAGGGTGTGGTATGCATTTTGAGAAGCTTTGAAATTGGCTAGCCCAAAGGATGTAGGGCTAAATGCTAATCACTCAGAAGTGAACTTCACATATGGAAAGGTGGAGAAATTAGAGTACTGTTCTTTCCTCAGTGCAGACACATGAAAGACACTGTGAACTCAGTTGTTTCATCTTTAACAAATTTCCCAAGCCAGTAACGTTAAATCTGTCAAGCAATTAATATTTATTTATTTACTTATTTCATTGGTGTTGTATTCTTTTCTCAAGAATATTTCACTTATACGACGGTGGCCAGCATTATGGTGGGAGGAAACCGAGCAAAGCGTCATGGAAACCCATGACCATCTGCAGGTTGCTGGCAGACCTCAAGTAATTCATTGGAAAGTATAATAATCTTACGGAAATGATTTTGTAGAAGTCCTTTTGAAAGTCAGTATTGTTAGTCAGTTGCTGTTTATTTCTCTAGTTCTTATATGACATGAGACAGAGCCTCAGCTTAAAAATCAGCTGTTTAATGGTATCTTTCTAACATTTCAGACAGACCCCACCCCCTCCCCTTTACTTTCCCCTGGCGTGAGGAGATACAATGGTGTAACAGCTGTTTTGGGTTGTGGGGACTTATCACATCTATTGTCAGCTGGACTTAATGCTGGGAACATCAGATCTGACTGGTGCACAATTCTGGCTCAGCTAGATTACACACATGTGCTGCCAAAGCCATTCATAAATATCAATAGAGATGTACTGGAGTGGACAGAAGAGCACTGCAGTGTGCCTGTGTCCATGACGCTGTATGGATGCCTTGGAATGTTATTAATGGAGTTTGGGGGAAGGGGGGCTGACAGCAGAGGGCTGTTGGCCGCAGGGGAAGAGGCTGATCTCCATGAGATTGCGTGATTGGATCAAACTGTCAATCTGTTCTACAGCTTTGTTGTGATTGGTACCTCCGACACCCAGAACCTTGGCAACTGCTTGTGGTGAGGGAGGTCTGTGGAGTGGATGGACTGCTAGTATACATGACTCAAGTCATATGCCCACCCTTCCCCCTCCCCTTTGCCTCTGGGCATGGATGCATGTTTTTCTGTATCATGTCTGAAGCACACTGTAACTGGGCTCAATTTATCCATCCAGGTTCAGGTAGATTCTGTGGGAAACAGAAATTCAAATCAAGCAGCCATATCGACTCTTAATTCTGAAGACTTGACTTAAGCGTATCAATGCTGCCATATAAACTGTCATCTCTATCACCAAGCCTGGCTTTTTTGCACCAGTATTTCTACATGTATTACTGCCAACTCCTGGAACAACCAGGTTTATTGTAGATAGTACTGATCACCAGATTCTGTCCAGGATCAGATCTCTGTGGCTGAGAATTGACACTCAGGCCAATCTCCCCTGATAAATCAAGCAGCAGGACTGTTAGTATCTCACAGGTGACAGAAGCATCACATTAATTTGTCCTTAGCTCATTATTGTAACAAGTCTGCAAGTCCCTTAGCTCAGAGGCCTTCAGTGGTAAGCTGTGCTAGCTTCCGCATCAGGATTGCTTTACAGAACTTATTGCCAGACTTTATTGATTAGGGAAGAAAACAGAATTAAAGTCTCCCCAATTTCTGTGCATGGATGGAAGATCCTCCAGAAAACATGTACAGCCGAGTGTGTAACAGTGATTTAAAGTAATGTAACCTGCTAAACCAACATAGGTGTTGTACCAATTAGATGTATGGTATATTTCGCACAGAATGATCAGGGTTAAATCTTTTCATATTTCATCTTTTCATGTTTAATTTTGTGGATGATTCCATTACATAGATGTTCATACCATATTTAGCTAGCATTCGTTGGCAAAGGTATTGTGCATGAGTTTTGTGAAACAGTTTTCTTGTCTCTCTCTTTTTTTTTTTAACCATGTAGTATAGTTTAATGTCTGTGGAAATCCTCATACATCTCTACAAGCAACAAGATTGAAGCAATGGAAAAATCTATTGGAGTGATGTTCAAAATTGATTTGTGAGCTCTTGAATTTGAAGCTGACTGCAGAGCCTAATTTATCACATGAGAACCCGGATAATACTGATCATGGGAAGACACTGTATCTCTAATACCTCACTACACAACTGTCACACAGAAACTTCTGCAGTCGAACTTTCTGTCCGAATGAGACAGATATTCAATGAAAATTAGACATGCAATTTTAGAAGTGTCTGCAGAACATCGTTAAGAATACGTTGTGTGCGTCGTTGGGGCGCTGGCTGACCAGCTAATGGACGCCGAAGGGTCTCTGTGGTCTAGTTAATAATGCTGAGATGTGATTGTACCATCTGTTTAGCCTCAGGCCCGCTCAGCTTCTTCCTTCTCAGTCTCCACACCCGTAAACACAGAGCTACAGTTATGATACAGAGCTGTATTTTATCAGTATTATCCTGATATTGCCTTAAAAAAAACAGCTGTGCCAATAGTCGGCAAGTCTTTTTCAGGTAGTTTATGGGATTACAGGCATAAGACAAGCGCACAAAACACTTGAAGAAAAGCCAGTTAGCTTGCAGGCAGAAATACTCAGGGGCTGAGTTCGGTTTGATTGTCATCTAGAAGAGATTCAATTATTTATCAATATTGCGAGGAGGTGATTGATGAATCTTTGAGCAGGTCTTAACGAAGCCAGCCCGACAGACAATTTGTCTTTTATCTTCATTTATGCTCGTCTACAGAGCAGCCGCGCTTTTTGGCTTTGTCGAAAAATGAAAACCTGCCTTGTCAGTTAGTGATAGTTTGGGTTTGAAACATCTCTCTCCTAGATAAATACAATCTCCTTTAAGAATTGTACCAGTGCTCCCTCACTCCTGGCCTTCCTTCACTCAGTGCCTGGAAATCAATACGAACGTAAAAGTTGGAAGTGAACGGTCGTTTCTTAGAAGGCTCGATCTGCACCCATTTGTGAAAGAAAACACTTTCTGTAATGAAAATCCTTTCAACTCTCGACAAGTCCAGTCACTTTTGATAGGAAGTTCTCCCATACAGTTTCTAACACTCAGTTTACTATAACAGTTGAGAAAAAGAAAATTTCAATGATGTGACTGACTGCTGTGTGATACAATATGTATCATATATATGAGTTTAACATATTACATGTCAGCCCACATTTGACATGATTCATGATCTCTACAATGTAGGTCATCATTTTGACTTTTCCACATGCATACATACATAGTATATACATGTGGTGATCATACATCCATCATCGACCAAGCTGCCTGTCACGGCTGTAATTCACATCTGATTTCTGTTTTAAGTAATCAGTACCAAAGTGTGTGTGAGAGTTGATAGTTCTGTATAGATATTGTTTTGTTCCATCAAGAACGCCAACGTAGCCAGTAACGTTTTTGAAGGTTTACCTCTGTCAGCATTTGTTGGTAAAAAAGCCATTGATGGCCATATTAAATACGAGAAAGCATACATTTAGATCTATATGTACGTTAACTGGAAATAACGTCTAAAACAAGTCAAGATATAAACCCTGCAGAGATCTGAATTTTACATATAAAGAACTAAACCAGTCACTGTTTTAGTTTTTTTCAGAATTAAGCAATTATGGTGAATGAATTCAGTAGTAATTGCCAAACTCTACCCTTAATAAGAAAATATTTTGTTTTTACAATCTGTAGCTTATGGAGTTCTTCGTTACTATCGAATAAAGAAGGGTTTATTTTGAAGAAGAGCTGAAGTTAGCGGATGTTTTTGTCAAAAGAATGCGAAAGCTGAACAAACCTGTGAACCTAACCTTTTTGTGCTATCCCCATCCTGAATTGACCAGAAGTTGACCTGAGTGTTTGTTATCTGCCCACAGTTGCAGCCGAAGACCACTCTGACGCAGACTGCTTTGGCTGTGCCATTCTTACCCATGGGAAGGAAGGACGGGTGTATGGCAGGGATGGAATGGTAGGCATGGACTTTCTCGTCATGCCCTTCAAAGGAGACAGGTGTACAACGCTTGTAGGAAAGCCAAAATTATTCTTTGTACAGGTAAGTACATTTTCCTTTTTCAGTACATTTCTACATAATATCTTTGTGGACCTGCCCTTTGTTGCTTATATCAGTGTTTGGAAGAAGTTTTGTATGATGTATTTATTTATTTCATTGGTGTTTTACGCCGTACTCAAGAATATTTCATGCAGTGGCTAGCATTATGGTGGGAAGAAACTGGACAGAATCCAAGACTATCCACAGGTTGTAGGTAGACCTACCCCCCGTACGACCAGAGAGGAAGCCAGCATGAGATGGACTTAAACTCTAAGGGATGCATTGGTGAGAGACTCCTGGGTCATTACACTGCACTAGTGCACTAAGCTCTTTGCGAGTGTGGTTCACTACTACTGTATGCTGTGGGAATTCCATATCAATCCATTCCTTGCACTTGCTCACATTTAGTGCATTAATACCTCATGAACATAGAATGATATAGGACATGGGATGAATGAACTATTAAGGTTTAAGGTTTTCGACACAAAAAGTAAAATACTTTTCAATCTTTTATTTATTTATGTGATAGTTGTTCTAAGCTGTAATCAAGAATTTTGCATTTGTACAATGGCACTGGGTGGAGGAAACAGGTTCACTTGGGTAAACCATGAAACCTTTGGCAAGTTACTGATGAACTTACAGACGTGTGACACTGTATTGGTGGAAGACAAGTGGTCATCAACAAAGCATTAGACACAAGTGTCATCGTCCACTTATTGTCAACCAGACTTGAAGAATAGTGAGCAGGGGGAACCTACACAATTTCCCTGTCCATAGCAGGGTTTTGAACGCACACTCTATGTGTCCTAGCAATTAAAGCACAAACACCTTTGTTCACCAGAACACGGCCCCTCCTGAAAACTGACACAAAAGATGCTGGCTCTGCCTTGGGAGATTTGTATAAACAGCATCACAGTGGATGCTGGAAATCAGAAATGTACACTTTGGAAATCCACTTTTTTATGACTTCTCTCTTAAATTCTCATAAATAGCTTACAGCTTTTTAAAGTTGTCAGCAGCATTTCTGAAAATGGTTCCCAAGAAATGATTTACAAAGATTTGTGAAACTTGACTCTATGTAATAAAACGTCTCAGGCATACATATTATATTTCCTTTTCATGATGGGTGTCATACAAGTTTCACATACTGTGAAGAGATTCAGTGCATATGTGGGAGTTTGTGTGAAATAAAATCAATCAAGCAACGGTTAAAAATAATTTTTTAGGCAAAAAAAAAAAGAAACAAAAAAAAAACCAACATGTTCTTTTGCTTGTCCTAGAATATTTTCATTACCTCTGCACCACCAGCCCACTCTGAGCCCATTTATAGATTTGACATAACACATGACCGCTTTGATTAGGAACTTTTACCTTTTTTTTATCCACTGGAACCAAGCAACTGAGTCTTCATAAATTTAACAAAATACTTGTAACATTAAGTATGTATGAAGTACAGAACGCTTGATTAAATATTATGGAACTGTTGTTTTTTTTGGGGGGGCCATCAGGCTTGTCGTGGGTTTAAATTGGACCGAGGGGCAGATTTGCCTGATAAAGGAGAGGACGACACCGACAGTGCCACAGACGTCACCATGAGGAAGATTCCAGTGGAGGCGGACTTCTTCCTGGCCTACTCCACAGTGCCAGGTCAGTAGGGGGGCGCAAGCTGACGCTGCGTTGACGCTGCGTTGACCAGAGCCTGATACAGGGGGCTTCCTTATCACAGGCGGTTACCTCATTGTGTATTAATGTACATGTACGCTTGTCAATCAGTCTGTAAGTGGACTGATGAGAGTAGGCTGTGACCAAGCAGCATCCCAGTCTCTTGGTTCCATTCTCGGCATGGGGATAGGTACGCCTGTTTCCATTGTTTTCTGGGACTTGCTGGCATTGGGCGGCCAGTGATGCTCCCTTGTGTGGCCTTCAGGTGAAGTTCACTGTTTACACCAATGTGATACGGGCTGTATCGCTGATGGATGTTTCCCAGAAAGTCGCCAAAGCTCTGTGGTTTACTGTAGGCACACCGGTTTCCCGCAACCTATAACTGACTACCATCATGTGATTGAAAAATATGGCCACTCAATATGGCTTGATGTATTTCAATGATATCATGGAGAATAAATATGTATTGCCAAATGATAGGACCTGCATGTGACAAACTCAGTAGAAGACTTACACAGATTAATGATGGGCTATTTGTGATGAATATTTCATTGGTCAGAGACATTTAAGTGTAACGTGGAGTTTTGGGAAAGCTTTGGGCACTGTCACCCAGTTTTATTCAGCTGGTGGAAATCAGCTGTGTTGTTACTGGCAGTTATTCCCTTCCCATGGCAGTACAAGCTCAGAGGATGGTATGTAGTCAGTAAAGGGGAATGAGGCTTAAGTATTGCCTGTTTCCATGCCCTTGAAACGGAATGCAATTAGCCCAGTGCAGGGTTATGTCCGCAGGGTGGTGATTATGTGGGCAGAGGGTGACAGCTGGCTTAACTGGGCTACTCCCTAAACCCTGACCTGTCAAAGCCAGTGATAACAGATTACCTGCCAGCAAAAACATAGGCTTTGAAGACTGTCTGATTGAGGTCAATTTCCATCAATACACACTTGTTAACGGGGCCGTCAGGCCAAAATTGCCTGATCTCCAGGTCGTTAAGGGGCCTTAGTGTCAGCCCAGCAAGGAGTGATTGAAGGGCATTTATCATTAGGCAATCTGACAGTACACTATCCCTCTGCAGACTAAATTACAGTTAAGTATTACACATCGGATGGTAGTGGGAGATGAGCGCGCAAAAATCTGTGGCAGACGGATTTATCACCAGAAATATTATCGGACTGTTTGAGAACCAAATTTGATTGATAATGTGCCATCAATATGCCCCATGTGACCTGTGTCTGCCTGACCCAGTTTAACAATGCTGTCAGTGGGTAGGGACCCACTTTGTTGTAAAATCTTGGCAAATACACAGGAATGCACTGGGTGTAAAGTTTCCCAATGCCTCATGTCTGCCTTTTATCACCTTTGCCTCATTCATGTATATGGCTTCTATCACCTCATCCAGGATGGTGAGGTTTCTCCTTACCTTTATGTTAGTCCGTCTGTTCGTCTATCACCTCATTCAGGATGTGAGGACCCCTTGCCTCATATGTCTGTCTGTCTGTCTGTGACCTCATCCATGATGTGACATTACCAGTAACCTCACGTCTGTCTGCCTATGACCTTATCCATGATGTGACATTTCCCCTTGCCCCAAATGTCTGTATTGTCTGTCTGTAACCTCACCCATGATGTAAGGCTTCCCCTTGCCTCACATCTGTCAGTCTGTGAACTCATCCATGATGTGAGGTTTCCAGTTACCTCATGTCTGTCTCTCTATGACCTCATCCATGATGTGAGATTTCCCCTTGCATGCCTGTCTTGTCTCTCTATAACCTCACCTATGATATGAGGTTTCCCCTTGCCCCATATGTGTCTGTGACCTTATCCATGATGTAAGGTTTCCTCTTGCCTCATGTCTGTCTTTCTATGACCTCATCCATGGTGTGAATTTTCCCCTTACCTCATTTGTCTGTCTATAACCTCATCTGTGATGTGAGCTTTTCCCTTGCCTCATGTCTGTCTGTCCATAACCTCATCCATGGTGTGAACTTTCCCCCTACCTCGTTTGTCTGACCTCATCCATGGGAGCTTTCCCCTTGCCTCATATGTCTGTCTGTCCATGACCTCATCCATGATGTGAGGTTTCCAGTTACCTCATATGTCTGTCTGTTTATGTGAGATTTCCTCTTGCCTCATTTGTCTGTCTGTCTTCTGTCATTTCACCCAGCTAGGTTTACTCTTGCCTGAAATGTTGATCTGTCTGCCAGCACCTCATCCAGGAGGTGAATTTTCTGACCTTTCAGCCCCCAAAATGTACATTCATTGTTACTTCTTCGTTTCTTGTATAACGTCTTGACTGAATTCCATTTTAATGTTGCAATGCTATGGCTGCGTATTGTAAGATGGTGACCCACTTCCACAAGACCCTTTTGAAGATATGAACACGTGCCATGGCAACCAGCGCTGCATGCATTGTGTTGCTATGGCAGTTACGTGCTCATAATCTTCAGAGTGCTTCATGCAAGTGTACTTTGCCCTTCGGTTTTCAAGTATAAGAGCTACACGTACATGTGCGAGTTGCGTTATCTGCTCGAGAACTGTAACTTGTTAGCTGCAGATGAACTTCTCCAATGTTTTTGCTTTTCAGTTTCTTAGTGGTTTGTTTGATGTGTTACAGGTCACTACTCGTGGAGAAACAACCAGGACGGCTCCTGGTTCATCCAGGCTCTGTGCCTGGTACTGGAGAACCAAGGCACCAAGCTGGAGCTCCAGCACATGATGACACAGGTCAACAGGATGGTGGCCTATGACTTTGAGTCGTGCACCGACGAGGAGTGGTCCAGTCGCTGCAAACAGATGCCATCTATGGTCTCCATGCTCACTAGATACGTCTACTTCAAGCCCAAGAAAAACGTTATCAGCAGTTAATGAAAACTGAGGTTACGCTTTGACTGGTCAAGTCACTGGTTTGTGTCACGCATGGACACCTTCGTGTTGATTGCACCACGTATCCATTTATATACATGAACAGTAGCCTTTTTTAATACCAATGATTCATACGTAAGTCATATTCTATGAAAACGATGGGACCACTGTTGTGTGCTTGAAAAAGTTAGGAGCTGTGATGATCTCAAAAGAACATGTAACTTCAGTTTGTATATGTCATGATCCGTTTTTTTCTCATCTGGGTATTTTTCATTTGATGAAGTCTCTTTTCATACATGGTTAGCTGGACTGACCAAAAAGCAAGAAAAACACCCATCCCAAACCAAAAGATTTTTGTATGCGGTAATATGTGGTATATGCATGGGCAGATTAGACAGCTACTTTTGCCAGTTATTGGAGATTGGCATTGATGTTGGCATTGACGTTGACATTGATGTTGGCATTGATGTTAGCATTGACGTTGGCATTGATGTTGGCATTACGGTAATCCTGAGGCAAACTTCACTCTCCTGAATACATGAAACTTAACATAGATATACATGTATTAAAATGATCAAGAAGAGAATCATTTGGTTTTAAATTTATCAACTGAATATATGAATACTGAGAATTGGCGTGTTTTCGTGGTATTGAATTCAGTCCTTTGTTTCTTGCACAGGTTTCTGGTTACTCAATCTTTATTCATACAGGGCATTTCGCCTGTTTCATAATGTTGTATTATGTACACAGCTGTCTACTGGAATTTACACTGGAATTTTTGCGGGACTGTAGTGATCTTATTTTCACAGAAGCTGAAACATTGAACACATAAGCAGCTTTCAGGGACTGATAGGAAGAAGCAGCAAATCAATAATATGGGGTATTAAAAGAAAGCCCAAGACTTTTGCTTATTAATGATGTAAAATTCAAAATTTCATCATATCTGTTGCTAGAAAAGCATGTTTAAACTTAAGCATTATATAGAATTCACACCTTCAATTTTGACAGTCATTGTTTGAGGCTGTGCCACCATTATCCAATGAAAGTGCTTTATACATAAGGCCCTTGAAGAGTTAGTGACGTATAGGAGGCACCATACCCTTTTTTTGTAAATGCGAACCAATGTTAATACCACAGTGGATTTTTAGTGCTTTATAACATGTGAACATGTGAGTTTTTGCACTTGGATATGGAAAACAGAGCAGCTTTTACGACTTGGAACAGTAATGTTCATTATTTGCTGCCTCTTCCTTTAAGCAGGGAGTTACGTTGTTTAGATTAATTCTTTGACACATAAGAATTGAGAATCCTGCCCAGAGGTGGAATGCATGTATTAGAGTTGCTGTTTTTGGGTGCTCAAACTCAAACACCATCAGGGCAAGTTGCACCAGAAATACTTGAATATGCAATGTTTTTTTCTTCTTACATCACAGTTTAATGTTTGTTGCTGTACATTTCAGCTGATGCCGACACTTTTCCCTCATTTTATGATGTAATCCATGCTTTCGCAGCAGTTGTGTGGACAGGTATGCTAATGGTTCCATATGGATCTGGCAGTTTTATTTCTATCAGAGTAAAAGATTTGGTAAGGAGGGAGATTCCGAGTAGCATTGCTGCTGCAGATGTAATTTAGAGAGGGCCTGTTTGCAATGCTTTTGTAGATTTTGCTTTATAAAAGCTAGCCCTGGGACAAGAGTGGAAGGATAACATCCTGCCAGATGCAACTTTACCGTATGGGTGACATTACGATGTGCACCTGGGATGAAGAAATTCAAAAAAATTTGCCAGCATTTGATAAAGATATGATTGCTAGCCTGTCCCTCCATGTCTACATTCGGTAATTGTTTTCATTCTTATTACAAATTATCCTATTTGAAATCTGATGAACCATGCTTATATAGGTGTGCTGTACAGGTATTTCAGGTCGAGATTTAGAGAGAATCAGCCAAAAAGCACCGTTATCTTCACTTAAAGTGTTGATGTTAGCTGGTCATGTAAAGTTGGTGTCTGGAAGTTGTAGTTACAACGGAGGATTTCCTTTGTACACATTGGTTTGGATTCTGAGATTCCAGTGTGACTCATTTGATGTTGCTCATTGCAACTTGAGTGAATTAGGTTCACTACTTGTTACATCCTGGTATTTAGGTGGTGGAAAGGATTTCATGAAGTTAATAAAACTCTAATGACACTATTGTTCAGCTTAAAGGACAATTATGACAGAAGTCATACAATTACCTATCAATTCTGAGGAAGCAACACTAATACAGTATTGCTCATTTTCAATTTATAACGCCTTCACTGTTAACCCATGTTCTAGAGGAGTACTCTACATTCTGTCAGTGATAACCGGCATCTTTGTCCCAGGTACACCGTAACGTCTTTCTCAGCTCCTGCTGATAATAAAATTTATCACCATTTAACAATTTATTGGTTATTGTTGTCTCTTCAGTAAATTGTCACTTGACTCTTACAAGCACCTAAAAATGCACACTGTCCATCTGTTGATAAATGTAGTGCAATTTTTACAAGTCACTGATAACTAAAGTCCCAAATTAAACTTAAGTCTGTTGGAACGCTACATTTTGGGGGAATTTGGGGGGAAATTTGACAGTCGTATCATCACAAAACTTCAGTTTTGTCATTTTGGACTTAAATCCTAAGCCTGGGTGGGGTTAGGCTTAACTTGTGAGAAATGACTTAAATTCAAGAAAAGATACATGGCCACACATTCTTCGTACCTTGGTATTAAGAATTCAGACACTTATTGTCATGTGGCCTGTCAAGAATATGTTTTTAGGCAGATTTACTGTTTTGATTACAGAATTCAGTCTCCTCAAGACCGGAATAGTAGCTGTTGACGGTTGCTTTGCCGTAAATTATTTTTTATCGAAATAGAGACAATGTTTAGCCTAAACTGTTATTAAAATGGGAGTTTTCTCAGCAGAAAAGTACATGTACGTGTATTATTCTGAATTTCACAGTGAAGTATTTCTTTATTGCTGTGTCACACCACAATGAAGAATATTTCACTTCTGCAACAGCAAAATACAGATCTATACTCTTCCAAACACTAACCTGGAACTCAGTCCTTTTGAGAGTGCTGTCCTCAACATGTCAAAGTTGCACAATATAAAATCAAGTTTTCCTTAATCCTGAAATAATCATAAATTCATATCACCTAGCTGTTAGTGAATAATAAAACCCAAAACATCAAAATTATCAGGACTGTGAATGCCACATTGTCAACCGCTTGATAGTTGCTAAGCACCGGTTTTTAATGGAGTCCGTTGCAATCGGGACATCTAGACAAATCACACCATTGATGCATATCAGATGCACAACAGACAGTGGACTGGAGCATTATAGTTTCAATCGTGAACAGAAGCAAATGATAGCAAATATTGTGATGAAAAAAGCTGATCTTAATATTGGGAAATTCCTCCCAGTCCAACACAGCAACACAAACCAACGATTTTAAAATGATGATGTGCACAGTTTGGTGCTGTCCGAGTGGATGCATCGGTCACATTTGGGTCAATTGGTCTGTATTGTTCAAGTATAATCAAGCGATATGAATTCAGAATTACTTTACAGATTATGGGGAAACCTGTGTTTGTGTTGTACAGCTTTCCAGTTTCCAAGTTAGTGAGTATAACAATTCCGAGTGGTTAACATGGAAACTTCATTTGGGACAACATGGTCAACTGATCTCACACCTAACTCAATGTCCCCAAACAGGTCAGTGTAGAAGTAAAATTTCAGCTGGCACAAAATTTAACATATTTATCGCAAACATAATTATGTCCGATATCTCAAAGCTGTCATCTTTTAGCAGAATTCCAATGCCGTGAAAAAAAAACAACCAAATACAGTGCTGCCTCAGTTGAATGCTCCTGGAATTCCTAGGCCAGCCTTGGCCCAGGTGACCAGGTGCAACGGACAGTTAGTAATCTAGCTTAGCTGATCCAGTTTTTATCTGTTTAAATCAATTTCACCTGGCAAAATGTGATGGGCATATTTTTTTGTGGAATCAACTTGTCAGTTTGCATGTGGCTTAGCCAGTTTTGATGTATTAAGTCAGTTTTAGTGGCTAAGCAATTTTTCCCACAAAACTCTGACTTAAGTCCCAGAGTCTTAAGCCAACATTTCAAATCCGATCTCAAAGCTTATTCAGGTATATTTGGGCTCTAGAAATTAAAATTTAGACCACATATTCAATGTTATCTTTAGACAAATGTGTTTCAAAATGTAACCACTGTGACAATGTTATAACTTTTGACTTAAGCAAGATATGGCTTTGTGGAATCGGCACCAGGTCAGTAATAAACCTGGCTTCCTCACACATACAGCCTGGAGCCTCTAACTGGCCATTATTCCTGTGATGCGACACACTCGTATCTCCAACGATGTATGCAACACATATAGGAGTACATGTATATTTTTGAGTGCCATACTTGGAAGGAAAAAAAGATCCCATTATTGATTTTGCCATTCATTAATCAGTCTCCCCTTGTAACATTCTGTACCTCCTGCATCTGTCATACTTTGTCCCCCAGTAATTCAAGGACGATTTTACGTAGAAAAAAAACCCAGTTTTTTCCACTGCAACACTCCATCCCTTATAAACCTCTACTTTATGCTATGATGTCTGATTGCAGCTGAAAGGTTTTTAGAGTATCAATTTTTAATATAACATTTGAAAAATAAACTAAAAAGTGAAGTGAAAACCTCTGTTAATCATTTTCCATCATCTCTCTCAATTTCTTGGATGGGGTAATCTGACAAAACTGCCAAGGCCTTTTAACCAATATCCTGAGAGCCCAGGTCATTTATTATTCAATTTAATACCTCTTTTACAGATTTTCTTTTTTTTATGGAAAAACAGTCAAATGTTACATGTAAGATTCAGATTCTTGAGAAATGTGTGCTTTTACCATCTCCATACATGCTTTACTATCTACATACATGCATGTATAATAAATATAAAAGCACTACCAATGACATCACCTATTTTGTCACATTCTTGGTGTGCTGTAGCAGCTCAGAAGATTTGAAACCATCCCGCAACCACACAGATCACATCTTGGGTATGTTAGGGAACAAACCTGACCACCACTCCACTTTTGTTCACAAGGTAATTCCTTTGCCATAAAAACAAACTTTACACAGACATTCATCATTTAAAACAAAACGAGAAAATGTTTGAAACTGTCACACAAGTGATTCAACGCTTCAAAGTCTTCAAGGTTTACGACCTAAGAAAACAGAAGTTTTTCTTCTCATCACCGATCCATCATCATCTTTAACCTGTCCCTACTGGTGATCATGCAGTACACAGCTGCCAGCCCGAAGCCGATACCTCCTGCTCGTAGACACTTCTTCACACCAGCTGAAAATATACAGCACAGGACTTGATGAGTCAATAACACCGCTGGACCAGATTAGATAAGAATCGAAACCTAAGCCTCTGAATAAACGCTTCCAACACAGACATAAAGATGACAATGCTGTTACTTTTCTGTCAAAATGTCTGTCTCAAAGGCAAGGTGAAATGATAAAGACTGAGATAAACTGAATTGCTTTCCCAAACTGTTTAAGTATTAAATGATTAAACTGCACATTTAACTGCACAAGTATTAAACTGCACATTTTACCAGAGAATATGGAAACAAAATTTGTCTGTCACATTGTGCCTGGTGTGATAACACATAACGTCACCAATCAGTGACGTCTATCCACAAATTATGCTGCCTTTCAAACATTCTAGAAGTCATCCCAGGCCTAAATGCCTTACCTGACATCACACCTGCCCCATTCAACGCCATCTAAAGAATATTATCATGTGACATGACACCAGGAAAAATTTAGGGACACAGCCGAAGATTTTGTTTTTAAGGAATCTTCACTCACATGGGTTCAATATTGTAATTCATCGAAAATCCTTTTGAACCATAGTGTTAATCTTGTTCCATACCATTTTTTTCATATAATTTTAGTATTTCTACACAGTTTGTATTCAGAGTGGCACTTCAACTCTTCGAAACATTTTCAATTGACGGATGGTTTATACCAGTCCACAGAACTCAGGTTTTTGGAGCTCCTCAATGCAGTCATATCCCTCAATGCCCTTTGTTTGAAGTGTACAGTGATATTTAGTCCTACAAGCCTCCACCTTTGCTCACACTGGGTGCAGACATACAACCTTCCATTTATTTTTCTTGGAGTAGAGCTGGAGTTCTGTCACTTTGCACCTCAGGCGCTTAGTGTGTTTAAGGCCACCATTAGCTATGTGTTTGCTGAAGGCAACCCGACCTACTCTCCATGAAAGGCCGTACTTTTTATTTTGCTTCCAATGGAATTTTTTCCTCCATGTTAATTTCTTTTTATTTCTTGTCCTCTACAGATTAATAAATAAATAAAAATTCTCTACTAGCCTATCTCATTTTTTCTAACATGTTGGGTTACCTCCAACAAAAAATTTTTTCAGGATAGCGTCACTTCATATTTATATATTTGAACTGAGCTAAACAGTACCAGCAAGTGGTCGAGATGTTTACCTTACAATCGCTGGGATACACAAGGAATTGATAAAGCCTCACCTCAGACAGGGAATTCTTAATGTTACAATAAACTTACACCAGGAGGGCGTTCTTTCAACTGGGAAAAATAACATCACACAAGCTAATAAAATTATCCTAACAAACGTTTTCTTGATGTAACTTCCACTTCTTCTAACTCTTGTGGATATCATTTAAATATACCTGAGGATCGCCATGACATACTATCTATACTATCTAAGTGGTGTTGGGCCGTCATTCATTACCTGAGGATTTATAGAGCAATCCTGTTGCCGTGGCTGCTGTAAGCGTGTTGAGTTCATCATCTACCCCACGACCCCATGAAACAATCACACCAAATATACTGTACATGAGGGCTGAAGGAAATACCAAGAAAACAAATCATGAAAACAGTAACAGCATGTACCCAAATCTTACTTATGTACTTCACTGATGTTTTTGCTGTACTCAAGAATATTTCACTTGTACGACGGCAGATAGAATTATGGTGAGAGGAAATCGGGCAGAGCCCAGGGGAAACCCACAACCATCTGCAGGTTGCTGGCAGACCTTCCCACCTACGGCTGGAGAGGAAGCCAGCATAAGCTGGACTTGAACTCACAGTGACTGCATCGATGGGAGGCTTTTAGGCCATTGCGCTGCGCTAACTGCCTGAGCCACGAAGCCTCAAATCTTTTTCATGAGAGATCAATATTTAGCTCATTCACTAAGAGAGTCCTTTGAACATGGATTTAGTAACCCCCAGAAGAAAAAAAGAATTTCTCTCTTAAAATGGAACAGGTTTTTTTCCCAAATAATATTCAAGAAAGCGACAATTCCATTGACCCTTTATCTTTATGTCTTTGGATATATTTCTGAAACTAACATTTGGTTTGATTCATTCATTAAAGTGAAAGATAGCGCATATTCTAAGTTGAGTTTGCTGAAAAGGTTGAACAATATTATGTTTATTTAACTACTACGACAGCGGAAATTGACTTTTGACCGTGCTCTGTCGGCTAGCTTGAAACGCAACCATTCTGTCTGGACTGTGACGTTGTTCTTCCAAACATGGAAAACTCCTGTCACCTGGGACTGTAGTAAGCTGCTAGAGTTGTGGTTGAAACTTAAGTATATTTGTAAATTTGGAACATCAAAAGACCAAAAAACTGCCACAACACCATGGTCTGGAAAACTTAACAGTGTTCTTCACACACATGTACTTGTTATAATTAAAACATATAACAGTAAAACAGTGTGCTGTACCTATGTTAGTACATGTTACAATGACAGAAAACTCAGAACATTTATGTCACGGCTTGTCAAAAGCTGATATCTCCAAGCTCTCTAATTAGGTAGACTCTCATAAGCTAAAAACCAATGGTGTCTTCAGATCCCCAGTCGGGGATGTTTTAACGTTCAAGAGAGAATTCTATATTGTTTTCACTGAACAGTACCTCAGTCATGAGCTGTCTTTTACATTAAATATGCCATATTCAAAACATTTCAGTTTATAAAACAGCAGTCAGGCTTATTCGTGAAGGAAAGCAGAAAGTCAGCAGAAAACCACTGCCATTCACCAAGTACCTGACAAACCACTCTGAAACTTACACAATGCAAACAGGCTACACTAAAAGTGGGCTTAGAAATGTGTGCATATAGCCTATTAAACTCACTATAAAGTTTTCCACGTAAACTTATAACGAATTCCTGGAAATCAATGGATAAGTCAATGTGCAAACTTTTAAAGTTTCTTCATCCTTCCAAAAAACATTCCCATATTTTTTATACTTTTTGGGGTCTGTAGGTCTTCCTAGCTCCTAATATACCTCCCCATGCAAGCAGAAATTAAACGTGATCCAGCCTATCAGCATATGTCAATGTTTAGCACCTCGTACTGATGACTCGATTCAGCTACAGAAAACCACCTACCAACAAAAATGACCCCACTGTCTTACTGTCTAGGGCCCTCTATTCCCAACAAAAGGGACATGACAAAGACATAAATCCTACACAAACAAAAAGTTACATGGCACACTTGTTTGTCACAGCATACCTACTGCTTAATGTGACAAAAGAACACAGAAATGACAGGATTTTATCAGGGGAGATTAACCAGTCTATGGCACATTACAACTTTTACACAATTGTCCCCCCTTACACCCATGCTTTCCAGAACAAGTTGATACTAACTTATAATTTGACATCAAGATCAAAATTACAAAAGGATTAAGCATTGGCTATTTAGACTACGTGGGACTTCTTAAGAAACATCTAAACCAGATCAAAGAACACCACCCTGGCTGTTCTGATTAAATTATAGTGCTTTCTGAATTGACATTATTTTCATTAATAAAATTGAGGATACTGTCATTCAATGATTAGATATTCTTCTTATAACTCATATATGCTACACACTCAAAGGAATAACTTACCAATAACTCCTAAAGATTGAGCTGAGGAGGCTCCTTGCTTTGTGATGTAGTTTAACATTCTGAAATAAGACGTACAGGAAAACAGAGGCATCAAAATGGTTTTACAGAAAAGCAACTAAGCACCACTAGTGTTTATCATACTCCTACAGTAAAGCAATCTTATTTTGCTATAGGTTTGAATTTGGCAACAAAAACAAAAAAAAAAAAAAAGAACCATGATAAACTTCAGGTATTAAAAGCTTTGCATGCTCACCTCTACAGGTACTAACCAGTTATATTTAACATTTGTCTGTTTAAGTACAAGCATGTACCTTGTGTGAACGAAACAAATTTTCTGAACTTTTGTAGTAATTCTCGAGCCAACTTTTCCACTAAAAGGTACAAGATGGACCTGGAGCAGTAAAAATTCTACTTTTTCATTAAGACACGATGGCTACCAGGTACATGAGAGGAGGAAATGAGTGCCCGGAGGAAAGCACCACTCCAGGTAACAGACAAACTTCTGACTTCAGGCCACAGGCAAACCTCAGTGTGCTACATCACTGGTTAGCTGCAGTGAGAGTAATCCTGAAGCTGAATAACCCTGGGTTGGGATCCACAGTATGCAGAGTCTTGTCAGTAAATGACTAGCACACAGGTAGATCCAGGCTTTTTTTCTTTTTAGCTACTTTGGCTACTTAGTAGTAACCACTAAGAGAAATGTCGAAAAATTGAGTTCTGGACAATTTTTGTATTGAGTTTCAGATACATCAATGATGAAAAACTATGGAGTTTTCTGGTTTGTTCCAATTTAGTTTCTAAAAAGAAATTGGCTAGAAAAAGCCCTGAGATCCATCACATTAGTTTCACTTAACAAGCTGGGTACATGTTCCAGACAGCACTAAAACGCAAAGTTACTCACTGAGTTCTTCTGACTGCTCCTGTCAGCTGGGCGGCATGTGTTTCCCGAAACCCTGTGTACACCCCATTTAAGCCCCCTAAAGCCGCGCCTGAAACATATCCACAGAACTACCCTATAGGATGAAAAACAGTGTCCATGACCAAGTTGCTCATATTTCCTCATTCTGAGAGTTCTACTGAGTTTAGAAAGGTTATGTGAAGTTTGTTTGAATGGTTTGTTGATATCCAATAAGAAAAATGTAAGTCGTAAATGTACGTTTAAAAAAAAAAAATTTATGACATTACCTTTTAGATCATTTACAGTGTGTCAAGTTTCGAAGCATCACAGTTTGGAGAAACACGTACACCAAACAACTGGTTTGAAAGCAATCCTGAGTTATACCCAAATTTTATATGAGTTTGTTATCATCATTATTATTAGTGTTTCATAACAACTTTTGGATACTGATATTTCATAAAATGATGGTGGTCAGGTTAAAACTGGTTTATAAACACTGATAAGAGTCAGACGGACACCACAATACTTCACCAGGTACATGGACATAGGAAACCTTCTGACATAAACCCTTAACCATTCTGGTTAAGGTGGATTGTAACAAAAGACTTCTAACACCAGGCCATGGGAATCCAGCAACTGCCTGGCAGCAGGATCCTGACATCACTTTACTGATGTCTAACGTTTTATTCTCAGCTCATCATAATGATATCACGTTAGGAAGTAGCACATTGTAACAATGTATATGTTGCGCTACAATCAGTTTTTGATTCAACTAAGGTCCCACCCCACAGACTTGAACGCTATGCTGACCCCTCCCCTCCTTCCCACTGGGTAATGGTCTGACCAAACAGCCAATGACAGCCCTGACATTAAGCTGGCCATTTTAAGTCAACTTCTTTCAACATTAACGACTCAAAGAGACATGGCCACTCAGATATTAGGTATTTTAGCGTTATTACAGAATTACATAAGTATTAGGTGTTTTTCTCACGAAGTAAAGATTACAAGCCTTTCATTAATCTCACCCACAGCATTGCATGTTAAGTGAATGTTTAAAAATAACAAAAAATACCATGCAATGCACTTAAAACCCCTCAGTCTTAGGCACATGTGCAATGTAACCAAAAGATACAAATTCCAAGAGATATTATTTATATTACCAGTCATTCATAAAATTGTGTAGATGAACTTGGAACAAACTGTTTAAGAGGTAAAAGTCAACTTAAATGACCCCAATGACCTTAAAGGAAAAGCTCAAGGTCAGTGAAAATCAATAGGGTTCTTCCTCATGGAAAAGTGCAAGTGGGGTGTAAGTTTGGTGAGTTTGCGCCAAACCGTTCTAGTGATATCATGTTTACAAGCCTTTTATGAAATTTAATTCAAACATGCCCAATGACCTTAAAGAGAAGGTCAAGGTCTATGAAAATCAATATGGTTCTTCCTGATGCCAATGTGTAAGTGTCGTGTAAGTTTGGTGAAATTGAGCTGAACCGTTCTAGAGATAGAGCGTTTATAAGCCTTCTATAAAACTGAACTTAAATGATCTTGAAGAAAAAGGACAAGGTCGATGAAAATCAATAGGGTTCGTCCTTACACCAATGTGTAAGTGTGGTGTAAGTTTGGTGAATACTGGATAAACTGTTCTAGAAATAAAGCGTTCACAAGGAATATGGAGGGACGGATGAACACACGTACAGATGCCACCCGCTCCAACAATACCAAAATTTACCTAGGGGTAAAAAACTGAAAACTGAAAAGCCTGCCAGAATATTTAAGTGAGGGGGTGTCAACTCAGTGAAACTGGAGCATGCACACGGCACTGCAAACTTTATAGAAGGATTTACGGCACTCTTATAACAGGATCGGACAAAAAGAGGCGTAAAAGAGAGCTCAGCAGGTTAACAAGCAAGCCTAGAGTTGTAATTGGTGGTCAGTTGTCGCAAAAATACACTGCTTGATAGATGCGTGCAAATGTTGTTGTTGTGGCAGTGATACAACATCATATATCGCCCGCCCTCTTTGTGTTGAATTTAAATAATGACAGAGCTTGTCCAAGATTCGTACAAGCTACATGCTCAATAAGTATTTTTTATTTCAACGTGACTGATTTACTTTATGAAAAAACTTCAAAACTTCATTAAGACATCGCAATCAGAATTTGTGTAAATTAAAAAAAATGCCCATGTCTCTTTAACAGAAAATGTTGAATTGGCTAAAGAACTGTAAGAAGCAGAAAGGAAAGGCAGTAGGCAGTTTTACACTGAAAAAGACAAACACTAAACACAAGCAGCATTTTACCTGCAAATACTGAACCACCAATTTGTGAAAATGCCAATTCAAATCTTCCTCTTTGTCGACTTGCTCCTTCTGGAAATATGAATTCTGGTTCACCTGCCTGATGATGTAAAACACATATAAAAAAAAAACACCATTACAAAATGCAACCAAGCCTCATACATATTACAGAATGAAATATTCATTATTATTATCAGAACATTAACTGTTCTTCACTCAATGCCTGATCTTGGAAACATCTAATTCAAATGGCTTACCCTAATTGTTCTAATTTTTGGGACACATTTAGCTCATGTATATGTTGTTAGGACAGGAGTACACGGTTTCTTTTTCACCCTTGGTTAGCCCATCTAATGACCACCATATCCATATCTTTACTTTTTCAAAAAACTGGGAGAGAAATGTAAGATTTTGCTTTCAGCAGTGTTAATATCTGTCCCAATAATTAGAAGAATTAGGGTAGCATTAGCAATACTTTAATACAGAACTGTTATTTAGGTGATTTTTTTTATGATTCAACAGGCTTAAGAGAAATCATTACCATAATTTCTCAACCATTCAAAACTTTCTCTTCAACTTTTGTGCCTTTTTTTGATAGAGAAGTAGATTGGCTGACATGCCCAATTTTCAGGGCTTCACAAAACGTTTAATTTTTTTGTCTCCACAGAATTGTGTTCTTAGAATACACTTCAAAAAACATCTTGCAAACATGTGAACAGGTTGTAGAATTACAACAGCAGCCCTTTAGACATGTATTTATTTAATTCATCGGTATTTTACTCAAGAATATTTATCTTACATGACGGCGGCCAACATTACGATGGGAGGAAACCAGGGAGGAAACCAGGCAGAGCCCAGGGATAACCCCACAACCATGCCCAGGTTACTCCCATGTGCGGTTTTAGACATGTAGTGATGAGCAGATATTTTGGCTGGTAGATTCAAAATGGTTATGTGTGAGTGATATTCCCTGATATCTAACACCCAAAACCAAGCTGTTCTGGTTTTGCTGGATTGATTTATTTCTAGAATTAGGTACTTACTGGTGTTATGTACGCAGGGTCAAAGTTCAGGTAGGGTGACATAATGGAGGACTTACTCGCTGTGACTGAAAGAAACAAAATAACATTTGGTAATTTTAAAAAATACAGTTCCTTGTACTGGTAATATTTTTTTAATAATATCTTTATCTTTTCTGAATAATATCTTTATTCAGAAACTACCCAATCCACTCTGTATGACAAAGTCAAATGAACAGACCACATTTCAAGAAAGCATGCATCCTTTAAAAGACCATTTCATGCTAATTCCGAATACTGTTTTCATTACTTTTAGGCATTTTGTTTTTACATTTATTAAAATGGAAATAAAGGTTCAGGTGCTATGGTGGACCTCTTGGACCATGCTGAACAGGCTAAAGCACTGCAGTAATGTCACAGATTCCGTTTTTGTGCTAAACATGCTGTAAATGTTATATTTCCACATTAAATACAGATACAGGTGTTGTACTTCATATATATTCATGTAGACATACAGAAATCAGAAGAGTTAAGCAGCTGAAAAGAATCTGTAACATCACTGTGCTTCAGCCTTTTCATTATGGTCCAAAAAGTACACTGTAGCACCTCAGTTTTTATTTCCATTTTATTTATTTATTTACTTGCTTAGTGTTTCTATTTTGATTCGGCAGAGCCCCGTGGGAACCCATGACCATCCAGAGGTTGCTGGCAGACCTTCCCACTTATGGCCAGAGAGGAAGCCAGCTGGACTTGAACTCACAGCAACCAAACTGATGGGAGGCTTCTGGGTCATTACGCCGCGATAGTTCACTAACCAACTGAGCCACGGAGGCCCCCTATTTCCATTTTAATCACTGTGAAAAAATGCCACAAATATAATGATGGCTATATTTTGAATCAGCACAAAATGGCCTTTTAGATGATGCGTACTTTGCTTACATGTGGTCTGTTGTTATAAGTAACAAATTACACTTTCCACATAACAATTCCCAACCCCACACAAGCAGAATATAATATATGTACCTAATGGCAAGGCCAATCATAATATTCAACATTTTGCCACATTTGGCCAATGACACATGATCCTTTGTTTCCCAATCATAACATTTTGCAACACTGGTGCTCGCCAAGGAACAATTTTCACTTTTCATTATTTTTCGGCTTGATTTTATGCCAATCACATCCTTTGTGACAGTTTCTGGCTGAAAAATGTAAAAATGAGCTCTGATGCACAGTTAATATGGCATGCTTGCATTGTCGGGAAACAAGGGATCCAGTCTGAAAGGCCTTAAGGCTGTTCAACATTACTTCTTCAGTTACCACGAATATGTAGCCAATTTCCATTTCGACCTTAACACAATTTTGGTCCATCTTTCAGAGGCCACTTTCACAAAACTTTTTTCATTTCTTGTTTAAATACCTGGGTTGTAGGGGTATAAGGTGAGGTGATTAACAAGAAAAATTGTGAAAAGTCTGGTCTATGACAATTTGTGAAAGTAGGCCCCTGTTGACCACACATCTATTCAGTGCAATAGTGAGTACATTAGGCCAATGAATTTTCTCAGCATCATTTTCTCATTATTTCCCCTTTCTTCATTATTTACCCATTTTTTAGTACTTCACAGGTTCATTTACTCACTATGCTGTGGAACTTTGCTCTTTTTTTAACTCATGCGGCTCACTGTCATTACTTAGGATATACCTTTGCCTGACCTAGTCCTACATGAACTCCACTGTTGCTCTGATATTTGGATGTCGCTATACCAGTGGAGTCCTACAACCTTGCATTTAATTTCCTGAGAATAGTGCCAGAGTTCTGCCACCTCACACTCGCCAATTATCTTATGTCTCCTGCCAAATTACAGACAGACACAACCAGACGTGCTACAGTACGTCTCACGTTCATTATTTAGGCGCTGACCAGTCTCGAAGCTCATCGCTCCATGTTAAAACAAAAAGGACGCCATGTTTATGGTGGCTCTTCCATTTGCAGTGCGTAACCATAAACCATAGGGTTGTTTTTGTTTTAACATGGAGCGATGAGCTTCTAGACTGGTCAGCTCCTAAATAACGAAGGTGAGACCGCCAAAATTGTAACGCGTATGTTTGGGAGTGTCTGTACTTTGGCAGGAGACATAAGATAAGTGGCTGAGTTGTGAGGCGGCAGAACTCTGGCACTACTCCCTGGAAATTAAATGGAGGGTTATATTCCAATGGTATAGCAACATAAAAATATCGGAGCGACAATGGATTTTTGCTGGAGTGCGTCTATCAAGGGCTGGTAACTTTACCACTAAGTCTTTTAGTACATAAAGAGAGATAATTGCATCTGTAGTCAAGCGTATTTCCAGTACATAAAAGTCACAATGAATAATGAAAAGTGGGACCCTGCCCGCACTCTCAAGAAAAATTCTCGTGACGGAAAACAAGCACTCAAGTTTTATTAGTCTTACTTATGAAGTTGTTTATCCACCACATAGTTCTAGGCTAAAATTTGTCAAGGTCTCACAATGTGTCTCATGTATCTTTACTGCTTTATATGTTCGGTTCAGACTTTTAATTTTGTATCACTAACGTGTTCATGTCTGTTTTCCCCACATAAACGTAAGTTGTTGTTGTATAGCTTGATCATCGATGACATTTCATCAGTTTCTGCTTCTACAGAGTTCCAAGCACACGTGCGATAACTGAAATCAAGGAAAAACCTGAAAAGAAATACTACCTGGAACCTGCATGGATGGATCAGTTGAGGAATACGGAGAATATCCTCCCCCTAAAATGCCCCCTGACTTTCGTTCATCCATTCTGAAGCGATCTGTTCTAATCTTTCGATTATGCCCAGTGTTCCTCGCCACACGTTCTAGCTGGCGTGCTCGCAGTTATGGTAACATTCTGTTGTAACGTCTGGAACCTGTTACTTTCTGGACACCTATCGTCAAGCTCTTCCTCTAGTATTCTCAGCCGCGCGACGTATTTGACGAACTATGAACAAATATATATATATGAACTATATACAAGTGTATATATATATATATATATATATATATATATATATATATATATATATATATATATATATATATATATATATATATTATAAATTATAAAATTATATTTATTTTATAAATATAAAATAGTCCCCGCAGGATGGGTAATCTGAAATACTTTGTAAAAAGGTTACGAATAAATTGAATTATTGTTATCAATACATGAGTAGGTGATAGGGGTATTAGGACCGACAAAGTGACGGGTCGTGACGAAGAGTGTGCTGTTGGCCTTGTCGAATGTTGTGGTGCTTCCGGATGTAGTGACCACATGTGCAGTGACCTTGCAAAACTTGAAAATGTCCTCGTACCTTTTTAGCAAAAATATTATAATCAGTATGTTTCATGATGTATCTTGTGGAATTTATAATTAAATCACCACACCCTGTTCCTCTATGATTTGAATGGAATATGTCCTTCTTACAATACGAATATATAAGGAAAAGGTTCCATATCTTCGTAAGTATTCTCTGCTTTAGTCAATGTCAACAAGGTACGAATGATGTATTTCCGGTTCACCTTAAACTGGGTCAAACAAACGGCGCACGTGGTGAGCTGTACGTAGTTGTGTTTGCACTGCAACTGTATGCAAGGGAATTCAGTGCATTTATACCCGTAAGTTCTTCATTACACTAACAGTTTATCATGGTTATATGTTGTGCTAAATCTGCCTAGCTTAGTATAGTACACTGCCGCCACATATTCACAAATCAGTTTTGGAATAGACGATTTTGATATTTGGATCAATCGTCGTAAACGTATGTATGGCAATCTGTAGACCGGTTGTTCGAGCTATTATCTTGAATAGCCGAGAACACTTATAACTTCATCATTGGCCACGGTACACAAACATTATCAGGGCCAGTGTAAGGATTAGGGTGATGTCAGTTCATTGAAACATCTGTGGTTTTTTTGAGTTTTGTTTTTTTCCACAATTAACATGGGTCAGTGACCCACATGGGCATCATTTTTAATTTTAGCTTGACATTCTCATGAAATATTCTTGCTGAGTATGACAGTAAGCACCTGTTAATGAGTATATCATTCAGCGATATGTAATACTTATTTGGACATTTTTTCAGAGAATCTCACAGATATGGAGTCGGATCAGATAGACTCAGCCAAAGATACAGAGGAACTAGGGGAGTGTAAGGTTGGGACAAAGGTGAAGGAAGAGCAGTCGGAAAATGGAGAGGAAATTATTCCCAAAATAGATATGGAGATTGTCCACAGTTTACAAGATACTCTCTCTGAGACAAGACCTGAGGAGTCAGAGACAGACATTGTGAAGACAGAACAAGATGTGACAAGCTCCTCAGAAAACCTGGATAATGAAACTGCCAGAGACGTTACAGCAGATAAAAGCAGTACTGCTGATGAGGGAAGTGGGAAAGCAGATGTCAAAGGAGAACCAGATCCTGATGTGAAAAGCCACAAAACTGGAGGTGAAATGGGTTCTGAGACACATGATCCTGAAGTCAAAGAAAAGACGGAGTCATCACTGATGGGTTACCGTGGCGATGACGAGGAAAGTGACACAGACAGTGACAGCAGTTCAGATGATGACAGTTCATCAGACATGGAGACCAGTGTGGATGGAACACCTAGAGCAGATAAGCCTGAAACCAAAACTACAGACAGGTATAACATAAATGTGAAGACGCATGTATACTCTAGGTTATTCCTTATTAATTGTTGCATTTAAATTAAGTTTTTGCAAGTTGCTTAGTTTTAATATGTATAAATATATCTGGTTCTGGGCATTGTCATGTGTGTGTATGATTACAGCTTTCCTAAGCCAGTGCTGTCATTGGGTTTCAGTCTGAAAGACCAGGGTATGCCAAAGATGTGTCAGAATAGCCTGATAAAGTCCATGAGAGAAGAAATCCGAACCCGAGGGGAGGTCTTTCCTGATGTAAGTGGGTTTTGTGGACGCATAATAGTGATCTGTGATTTAATCAGGATTATATTTGTTCAGTTCGAAAATCTCAAGTGTGTATATTTGGTATTTGGTAGGTATCTTCAGGAAGATTCTGAAAGTGCTAGTCCTACTTAAGGGCCTGTATCTCTTCACCAGAAACCCTGATTTTTTGTTCAGATAATTAAATGAAGAAATTTATCTATTAAATCATGAGAAAATATACTTTGTATTGGGAGAACTTTGATAAGAAATTTTATTTGTGGGAATCAGTTGAAGTTGCTGTGGTGATGTAAAATTGTAGGAGTTGCCTCCCATTGAAGATCTGACCATAAAGGTGGAGGAGACAGAAGAACTTATGACTGTGGGCAAAGTGACTGGGATTGTGGATACGTTAGGTAGAGTTGTTAAGAATGTACTGATTTACCATCGCCTCTCCCAGACAACAATAAAAATCACAGATCTGTAATAGAGATAAGGCAGCTGTGATACACAACTGTGATGGTTCAATGTAATGCAGTATTAGCACTATTAGTATATTTATCACTACTAATCAGCAGACAGGATGTATCAAAAAGTCCAGTTAAATTAAAAACGTAGATTTTTTATTTTTTGCTCATTGTCTTGGTGGTTTTGATGTCAGAAGACATCAGGTCATTGACTTATTTATTTAAGTTTAACATCCAATGGCTTCATGTGGATGTTTGTTGTACTTGATTATTTTGAGAATGAATACCCCATGACTTCTGTGAGCAAGGTTTTGAGGACTTCTCCTGTGAAGTTAACAACAAAAATGTGATTTGAGATGTTCATGTGATCTTGATCACACCCTAAATATACAACACTTACATGAGGAAAATCATTTTTCTCACAAAAAATTAGGAGTCCCATATAGTGTTTATTGCTTGCCAATGTTTTCAGTGGTTGTGCAGTCAGAGGTGGGTGTGCCAGCATTAAATGAGGACTCCATCTTGTTTAAAGCAAACAGAGAAGTTTTTGGCAAGGTATGACTTTATAGTAACAGTCACCACAATGAGACAACCATATATGGAAGTATTCAGCATGGTTATTTGTTACTCAACATAAAATGTCCTATGTTTCACTCGGTGTTAAAGCCAATGTTGTCAGATAGTTTCTGCAAGATCTTGCTATGTTTTTTCCCAGAAGCCAAGAAGACTTTGCATGAAGTAGGAAGCTAATTTAACCAGGTCAGGTGGAAGACACTAATGAAGTAAATAAATTAACAAATTATGATTTCTTGTTCTTATTTGGTGACCTAGATATTTGAGGTGTTTGGACCAGTATGCTCTCCCCTGTACAGCATACGCTTCAACTCCGGAGAAGACATTCAAAAGAGTGGTGTAGAAATAGGCCATCAGGTTTACTGTGCCCCGAGAAAGACAGAACTGACTCAGTATGTCTTTGTAGACCAGCTTAAGACGTAAGTCAGTGTGTTATATTAAAATGCCCATCACTGAGTTACACATTTTACCTGATTTGGAGAATTTTGTTGGCCTTAAAAAAGCGTGTTGAGGATTATTTGGCAAGTAGGTGGTATCCTGAAGGAAAAATAACTAATTATTTACAACTGATATTTGTCTTTAAAAATACATTTTTGGGGGAGAAATGTGCGACATTAAGTTACCAGAGGTCAGTAGTGTATCCCAGGCACTCTGGTTTTTCACACATAAAACTGATCCCAAATGTAGAAGTGGAAATTCCTGAGTATGGCAGTATACACGAAGAAAATAAGTAGATAACCCTCTATGTGAAGTGCCAAGGGCCAAGTGAAAGAGTACCAAGATCATCTTAGAAATAATGCAGCAGGATTTAACCTTGATTCCTGCTTACCTGGCAGACATTCTATCATCTAGGTCAGTCCAGTCAGTCCATATACATGTAATTCTATCTAAACTGTTAAGTTTGTAAGCATAACATAATTCTGTCCTTAGTTTACCCCAAACTGATATGTTTTTTCTGTAAGAGTCAACTTTACTTCAACCCTTGAAATTATGCTCTAAATCAACAATGTTCAGTAAAAGATATCGCTCTGTTGTTGTGAAATTGCAGCTTAGAAACCAAGTCAAATCATCACATTACATCGTCAAATCAATTTGCTTAATCCACACATGGATTCACATGTTTATTTCAGAATGAAAGGTTCTGATGCATCCTGGGAAGACAATCATGAGCCACCAGAAAAGGTGTGTTCAACATTTCCTCATTTGTTCATCATAGAATGTAATGAAGTTTTGTGGCGTCTATTTTCACCAGAGTAACCTATAAATAACATAGCTAGGTAAGCGCAAACCAGCTAATGAGTTTGAGCTGTGACTTGCAATGTTGCCATATGTCCAGATTGACATGTAAGTTAGTGATGGGACTCGCAGTGTTGCAAGGTGTGCAGACTGCCATGTAAATTTGGGCTGGAACTTGTAATGTCGCCATGTTTCAATGTGTCCAGCCTGGCATGTAGGTTTGGGCTGAGACTTGCATTGTTGCCATGTGTCTAGACTGGCGTCTAAGTATGTTATGGGACTTGCAGTATTGCCATATGTTGAGACTGCCATGTAAGCTTAGGCTGGGACTTACAATGTTGCCAAGTGCCCTGACTGGCATGTGGGTTTGTGCTGGGACTTGCTATGTTACTATGTGCCCAGACTGGCGTGTAAGTTTGGTATGGGCCTTGCAATGTTGCCATGTGTCTGGCCTGCCATGTGAGTTTGAGCTATGACTTGTGATGTTGCCATGTGTCCAGACTGCCATGCAGGTTTGGAACTTACACTGTTGCCGTGTGTCCAGATTGCCATGTAAGTTTGACCTGAGACTGGGACACTCTCTAGATCATACAGCATGGTTAACTCACTCTGAGATGTAAGTTGTAGTTTGTGGTTGTTTATTTCTTTCCTTTTGTCATATATAATTATGGTGTAACTCATGGTCACAAGCCAATAGATGGCAGTGAGAGGGAATCTTCAGCTAAATAAGTCAGGCAGGGTATGGAGAATAAGGAGAGACAAAGGGTTACTTGTTCATGACACAACCTCATTGTTTTCAAGCTTTATCTGTTCTTCTTTCAAAATTTGACAGTTTGTGGAATTTTCTGATGACGAAGAAGAACGGAGAGCCAAAGCAAAGAACAGGAAGTCACGGCATGGTCAGGGTGGCAGAGTTGAGGAGGACGGCACTGGGGAAGGACCACCCCAGCGAGTGGCACGGAACAACCGTCGTATTCAACACCAACACAGGTAAGTATTATACTTAACCATGGACAGGAAAATGTAATGCAAAAACCAGCAGATGTGAATATCATGCCAGTGGCAGTACAGGTAAATGTACAGCCAAACCTGTACCTACGGCCACCTGTAAACAGCATCCATCTGCACTAAGGTGCCACTCTCTGCCATGACCAAACAATTTTCGACGTTAAACGTCGTGTAATATATAGGCACTTGTCCAGTACATCCAGCGGCCAATATATTTTGCAATCAAATTCTATATCAACTTGTCCTACAATGCCATAAAGAGTGGGCAAACCCGGATATAATCTGACCTCCTGTGGTTCCTACTGTGAATGGTTTCTTTCACAAATTATGTGACTTGCTTGGCCATTATCTTTGCAGGCAGATGGTGTCGTGTCTTCATTTTGCTTGGTTAAAATATTGCCAGTACTGAACACATGGTGAAATTGATCTCCCTTAACTCGTACATTTTGTTGTTGTTGTTTCACCAGTAATGCCGAACATGACAGACTGAATTTTCATACAGCTCTGCAGTCTGCCATTTACAGTGCAAAACTTCGTTAGAATAGTCATTTATACCTACTTTGGCCAAACTGGCGTTCTAGGGCTTGACAATGATGGAAAGAAAGTTCTCCTGTCATACGTGACCTGACCTGAAACCCTCTGTAAGGGCCTGTTAAATGCGTGAGGCCTATAGGCCTACCCCACACAAGTTGAAAGGTTTGAGTTATTATTTTACTACAATTGTTATATTTCTGTGAAATATATGTAGCAGAACTCATTACTACCTGAACAGTTATGTATAAGATTATTACGTATGTGTAGATTTCCTGAAACTTACTTCAGTTGAGATTTGGCTTGGTCTTCACAACCTGTCTTATGTGGCCAACTGTCATATGCAGGCACTTTTCCATCTCCCTTAACTGGCCACATACAACAGGTTTGACTGTAGTGTTAGCACCATCACAGCTATCATCATCACTCATAGCATGCAAACTTTAGCAAGTATATGTGAAAGATGCAGTTGTATAGAGTGAAATTAAAAACCATTTTGCTTTACTGAATTTGTATAAAAAAATAGTGTAACAGCAGTTTTTATTTGTCATATTTGACTGATTATTAAGTACTTGTTAGTGGTAATTTGTCTCAGATGAATGTGTGTAATTGCGTGTTTCAGCAGTGGAAAGAGCAACAATGCTGACAGGCAACATGACTACACAGGTAAGATATTGATATGGTCCGATTGTAGAAAATATATGATAAATATGGTATAGTTTTATAATGGTCCCTTCATGGTCAAGTTCTCCGTGGAATAACTGGCCTGAGACCACAGCTGTTACCCAGTGAGATTACAAATGCAAATTGAAACTGACTTGTCTCCAGCTTTACATCAGGTTTGTGAGGTGCCTCCAGAGCTGACCTGTCCTATAGCTTACATACATGTACATTGAAGGATCCAGTAATAAATTTCTTTCTTTCTACTCTCCTTTATAGGGCAAGAAAACCCACCAAATCAGTTTCACGGCCAGCAAAATATCCACCCAAATCCACGTCCAAGACCCAGATTTGCAGATTACCACAGTGGCAGATCGGGTGGTGGCCAGGGTGGAGCCCCGCGGCAGACGCATCCTGGGGTAGACGTGTCCCGTAGGTTTCCTGGCCCACCACATATGGCCCATCCACAAGTGACTTCAGCACATGACAACCCTCAGCAGTTTGCGGGCCCACCCCAGTTCAGGAAAGGACCAATCTATTTTCCTAACTATCAGCCCCCACTGCCTGCCCCTGTGTTAGGGGGACCAGGTATGCCTCAGTTTGGACAGTATCAAGATTACCAGAACACTCCTGGCTTTGGACATTTCTCTCCAACTTATGGAGGAGCTGAGAACCCACCCATGCGCAGGCCGCCTCCACAAAGTAGGACTTCCTTACTGGGACCGTCCCCAGAGTCTGCAGGTTTTGGAGGGCTTGGGGGTTATGGTGAAACTTTCCCAACCCCTGGGATGGGATATCAGACGGGAATCCCACTTAGACGGTATAGGTATGAGACATCTGAACATCAGCGAGGGCAGCCAGTGCCTACGAACAGTTCAACTCAGCCTCCACCGATTGACAGAAGATACATTCAGAAGTCTAACATGCCAAACTGTTAGACCAGACTGTTGCGAGAAAGTTTTGAAGTCTCGATAACTGTACCCAGAGTTTGCATCTGACTGCACATTAGCCATATATCCCAATTAGAGCTTGAAATGTATGAAGAAGTCTTGTGCTTCTCTTTTAATGAAAGTTTTTATTTTAATGAAAACTTTCCTATCTCATGAAATAAGAGAATCATGAATATGATTAAATGAATAAATCTGTTAATAATGATCATTGCACTTGTCAACTGCAGAATTTTGTGCACATATCTGATGTGCAGTCAGTTTTTGTGGGTGGAAAAAAGCTGCAGAGTATTAAACCACAAGCCTATGGCAAGTGACTGAGAACCCTTCATGTCTGACCTATATGTATTTCCACACTCAGTGAGCTCAAGGTTTGTGCCATGTTGGGGAAATCGCGCCATATGTCCAAAAAACTTCATGTAGGATGACATGAGAAGCGTTATAAGTGGTTTCCACTGTTTGTTGCCACCAAGGCTGCAAGAACTTTGCTGATGACGGAGTGGGGAGGTAATCTAGTAGATTCCCGTCCAAGGCTAGGATTGAACCCTGTATCTTGAGCGATTGAGAGCCGATCATCTAGCCAACCTGCACCTCTCCCACACCCACATCTTCTCTTGATATATGAAGACCATGTGTTAAGTGTAGAAATACAAACACAATTTTCATCACTTTATGTGACTTTAATATCATGAACAATGTATAGACTTTTGCATTGTACTTTTGATATAAATAGTATATATGCATGTATGCATCACTCGGACAGTTATCCCATTGACTACAAAATATAAACAGCACAATGCTTTTCTTACTGAAATTGCTCGAGTTACATTAAAAAATTATGCATTGTTCACCTTGCTAACTCACCAAATATGGATGCAGAATGCACATATATAAGCTATGCCCACACTTCTCTAGGTTTTCTGTTTAATTAAAGGAAACCTATATGGTTGGATAGCTCAGCCTTTCCTTCAACACAAAAAGTGTATTGCTGCGTCACAAGAAGCCAAGGGGGAGAGTTGATCTCATAATTAATGACCACATACTGGTATTTAATCAAATTGGCCCATCTGGTTATGAGGGAGCAGATTTTATTTGGAGGGTTTACTAGACTTACGCAAATTATCACAATTTAGCACACACCTCCAATTCCCATTGCGTTCTAAGTTTTAACTTACGAAGACTCCACCTACAGAGGCCGAGTGAAAGTTCGTGTGTTTTAACATATCAGATTACCATGAAGACTGGCAAGGTGAAGAATCAACTGTTGTCATTTGTCAACACAATACACACAAATTTATCTTTTTGTTATTTCATTTTTGGAATAAATAATTCATTAACATGTTAAATTAAACAAATTATTACGTGTGTTTCGAGTATAAATGAATCAGTCAAAACTAAGATATTTACAGGAGATCTATACCTCTTCCATAAATATATTGAAAGTATCAAAAATTGTGGACAAAACATAAAGGCCTCAACAATTACCGATTACAACTGACCACAAGGTGCTCCTTCAAATAATAAACAATTAAATTGTGGCTATATCCATCAAGTTCTATAAAATAAACATAGTATACAGAAAGTGAGTATAACAATATCAACAACTTACCTAGGATTCTTGCATGCAAACACCACAAACTCACATTCAAATGTCTGATGTAAATAATAAGAGTACCAGTTACAATATTAAGTTTTAAAATGTTTTATGTTAATTATTTATGATTTAAATATTTCTTTTATCATATTTTCTTCAGGCTACCCTAATAAAATGATGGTTTACCCTCCCATCAATATGGTAACACACAAAAAATTTATTAAGTGAAGGCATTATCAAAGTTCTTAAGTCAGAATCAGCCCTACAAGTATTCAACACATGGAGTTAGGTCAAGGTCGGTGCGTCCCTGTACTTTTATTTACACACGAGCAGTGCTCTCATGAAGTCACAGGCTTAAAGGATACAAGAAACGTGCAGTTCAGAACATGCCACAACATATATAAAAGAAAAGAAAAGAAAGCTTCTTAGCTTTATTTATGGCTACACATCAACAGAAAGCTGATCTTTCAACTTTAGCTATCTTCCACAAGCACAATTTGGTTCTAATATAGTTTCAAAAGGCCCCAGCGGTCAGTCTAGAAATTAACTACCTTGCATGTCAATGATGATAGCTTTCCAACCAATTGTGGGGGAGGAGTTCGAATTGGGGAAATGCTAAGACGGTCCCACGCTTCCTACCATGGACGGAAAATACTCACAAAATAGAGGGGTTATTAAGAAATATAAAAATGGCCTCAAAAATAATTTTTTTCTCCTTTTTCTTTTCACTTTCTTGGCATAACTTTCTTCATTCCTCTTAAAACCATAATCTTTGGGATCCTTTTCAGGTGTTAAAGAAAGGTGTTAATGTGGAAGAATACAGGTCTTCAAATTCAGATTCAGGCTGTTAAGCCTTCTGCTTTTAAAGGATTGCACATAGCATTTTCTAGCTTTTCTTGTCTAACTTATTGAGTCAAAATGTCTTTGGACCAAGAAAGCAAGACTGGCATAGTTTACATATTTTCTCAGCATTTCTTCAGTCAGTGCTATTTTATTCCTTAATCAATGGAACACCTTGTGGTAGGAGTGTTAGTAGGCAACCACAACTACACACTGTTGACACAAATTAGGGGGTGAAGTAAGGTACATACGCATATAAATATAAGCTTCAGGTTTTTCTTCTGTTACTGCAAAGGCAAGGTTGAGTAGTGATCTCATCGGCTGGTGTTAGCCTTGTTATGGCTTCTGGTTAGATTAAGGCTTGATCTGGCGAGGCAATGGCTTGTACTGGCGAGGCAATGGCTCGTACTGGGAGGACACCCACTTGTACTGGCAGTGCTAGAACTACCGGTGGCACTTGTACTGCTATGAAATGAACTGCTCCCGCTCTGACCTAACCTGGTCGCTTCAGTCCTGCTCTCTTCATCACTATCAGAGATCACATCAGCAACTGTATTTTGACTTTCCCTTTCACTTTTAGAATGAGTATTTACAGGGGAATTGTCTCTTAGTTTTGTTGTATTTGTATTTAGCACCTTTGCAGATATCACAGGATCTGAAGACAACCAGTGGACAGTTTTTGTCCTGTGCGTCTGGGTCTCTCTGGTCAGTTTCACAGGTGATATGGGTTGTATGCGAGGCAGTCTGCACAGTGGGGGATCTGCAGTTTCTGTTTCACTTTCACTTTCTGACAGCAGATCTGAGGCATCCACTTGCAATCCCACGTCTTGTTTCTCCACGGCACAGTGCCAGGGTTCCTTGGGGCAGAGCATGGGCTTAGCTAGGTCTTGTATGGGAGTGACAAACATCAGGTTGAGGTTGATGTAAAGAGGGAACACTGTCTCCTTACTACAGACCATGAGTACCTTCTCCTGGAAACACAACATAAAACAGGGTTAGCATTAATGGAAAAAAGAGTACTTATTATTTTATCATTTATCTGACTGTTGTTTAATACCATACTCAAGAATGTTTTTCACTTGCATGATGGCAGTCAGTTTCATGGGTGGAGGACACTGGAGTGCCTGCAGTAAATCACTGCCCCTTTGACATGTAACTGGTGATTATTCCACTATATGATTTACAGGTTTGTACCCCATGTTGTTTGAAGACAAATGATTTCCAATGAATGCTAGACTTTCTAAACAGCCTCACATGTGTTCCCACATCTTTTTGTCACAATGGCCCTGCAAACAATAGGACTTTGGAAATCTACAAATTCTCTAAGACAGGATTGAACCTGCACTGCGTGCCTCATGGTTGAAGATTAGTATCTCACCACTGAAGCCCGTCCCTCTCCCTTCTACAAAACAAACACTGACCAGTAATTCAGATAAAACTAAACATAGCTCTCATAATATTTATTAGAGGCAAAATCATGCTGACAAAATAAAATGCTAACAAACCTTAATGTGATAATTCCCAGCAAAAATATGTGAATTGTGAGGCGATGTGGGTGGGAACATGTTAAGGTCACCTTGTTATGTCCAAGAAATGCCATTAAAAAAATCCACCCCTGTTCAAATGAAGGCTGTGTTGTACAAAAGATCGTGTTACCTTAAATTTGTTAATATATCACAAAATCTGAACTGATTACAGGTACAAGCAATGTTGTTTGGCCACAATGCACAGCCATATTATAAATGCCAAAAGAATTCGGCTTCAGCTGTTGGAAAAGACAACTGTAAAATACTTTGATGACATCAGATGCCATGACGGCCTCCACACACGTACCTCGTCTTTGGCCAGGGATGTATGCTGGATGCCTGTAGTCTGCATGTGTTTGGTGCGGCCCATCTCATCAAGGCAGAGGACAGTCAACCTGTGACACAAAAGTCATCTACCTTAGATTCCCTCAGTGATACACGTAAACAATGTGGTGACTGACTGTTCGATTATTGTTCAGAAAAACATCAGTGATACCCACAAAAAGCAAACCATAAATACTCAACAAATTCAGCCAGTAGAGTATAACATTAGATGCAATTTGAAAACATAAGTCATAAGATATTCAGGTCTATAACACATTGTCCAGGTAGGGGTTCACTTGGACATCACATAAATTATAACTAGAGCCTATAGCCACTGAAATGTATTCTATGATGAATGCTCAGGTTTCTTGCATGTAGACATTCTTGGTCTATGTTTACGATCAAAACACTAAAGTAAATCTATCACAATTTCACACTTTTATCCATCAAATGTTTGTTGTGCAAACTAGGAGGTTTGAGAATCACTTTGTGATTCTGTGACATGACATCACAAACGCTTTCACTGGGAATGGAATGAAAACCGACAACTCTTTGGTTCTGTGTTTCACATTCATGCATGGCAACCCACAAGGCAAACAAGAAACACAAAATGGGTTCCATGAAAGAAAGTTTAATGAAAAAACATTTTTTTCAAGTAAGACAAAGTCTGTATATAATTAACTGATGTACCATAATTTACATAATCTAACTCTTTAATATTTTAAGCAGCAAACATATTTGAATTTTAACCCTAATCAGGAATCCAGGGGGAATTTCATTGATATCCAGCCAACATATAGTTTCTGGACTTTTTATACAAACTATACTGCAGGTGAGGTATGGTAACTCAGCTATACACACAGAGCAGTTATGGATTTCTGCTGCATGTGGTCAGACACTGTCAACCGCATTTGAGTTAAGAACACTCCATTTCACCTCAGATAACTCAAATAAACCTATGTAATAAGACATGCTGAACATTGTAAATTTTCTCTTGCCATATCCTACACCGTGTTGAACTACAAAATCTGATACATTTGAGGCCACGGACATCCGGGCACTTCACCTGCTTGAGGCAACAGTAAGCAGATGACGAGGAGATAACATGGGAAGGAGTAGGAAAATGACCAACACTGGACAACATTCTGAGAAATACAGCTTATAATAACCAGAAATTGCAATGTGTTTTACTTCAGAACAACTTCCATAGTATATGTAAATTATGAACGTTAACGAAACCTGTAGAAGACTCTCCTGTGGTCCTGAAGATTGACTGTATCAGGACAGCCCACCTGTCCATACTATTACAAACACTTCACCAGGACTGACTACACCACAGCTCAAACCTGCATACCTGTAGAAGACTGACTGCATCAGGAGACCCTATCTGTACATACTAATACAAACACTTCACCTGGACTGACTACAGCACAGCTCAAACCTGCATACCTGTAGAAGACTCTCCTGAGGTCCTGAAGACTGACTGTATCAGGACAGCCCACCTGTCCATACTAATACAAACACTTCACCTGGACTGACTACAGCACAGCTCAAACCTGCATACCTGTAGAAGACTGACTGCATTAGGAGACCCTATCTGTACATACTAATACAAACACTTCACCTGGACTGACTACAGCCCAGCTCAAACCTGCATACCTGTAGAAGACTGACTGCATTAGGACACCCTATCTGTACATACTAATACAAACACTTCACCTGGACTGACTACAGCCCAGCTCAAACCTGCATACCTGTAGAAGACTTTCCTGTGGTCCTGAAGACTGACTGTATCAGGACAGCCCACCTGTCCATACTAATACAAACACTTCACCAGGACTGACTACAGCACAGCTCAAACCTGCATACCTGTAGAAGACTGACTGCATCAGGAGACCCTATCTGTACATACTAATACAAACACTTCACCTGGACTGACTACAGCACAGCTCAAACCTGCATACCTGTAGAAGACTCTCCTGTGGTCCTGAAGACTGACTGTATCAGGACAGCCCACCTGTCCATACTAATACAAACACTTCACCTGGACTGACTACAGCACAGCTCAAACCTGCATACCTGTAGAAGACTGACTGCATTAGGAGACCCTATCTGTACATACTAATACAAACACTTCACCTGGACTGACTACAGCACAGCTCAAACCTGCATACCTGTAGAAGACTCTCCTGTGGTCCTGAAGACTGACTATATCAGGACAGCCCACCTGTCCATACTAATACAAACACTTCACCAGGACTGACTACAGCACAGCTCAAACCTGCATACCTGTAGAAGACTGACTGCATTAGGACACCCTATCTGTACATACTAATACAAACACTTCACCTGGACTGACTACAGCCCAGCTCAAACCTGCATACCTGTAGAAGACTTTCCTGTGGTCCTGAAGACTGACTGCAGTAGGACAGCCCTCACTCACTGTGTTCCTCTTCATACATATTACACTATTAAACAGAAAAGAGACAACCCAGACCTCAAGCAATATGATCTAAACTTTTGCTTGTTTATATTGGTTCACTGATGAAATGATAGTTTGTTTTTACTTACTGACTATAACAGATTCAGAGTGAACAACCTAGAGCTACAAAAGTAACAAATATATCATTAAATGAATAACAGAATATGTAACCTTTCTTCACTGTAAAAAGTCCACTTTCAAATGATCTGCAATATAAATACATGTAGTCCCATCTTTGTGAGCTAACCAGCCTTGTGACATGAAAGGTAGGAACTTGTACACAATACATAACCAGTGATCCAGCATATAGTATCAGAATCACATATATTTCTATGTACATTGTACATTTACATGAGATGTTCTCTTTCAAATGTAGTTCTCCAAAATTTACATAACTATCAAGTCTATATATCTGACTCGTGAATCCTTGAAAGAGACTGAGTATGAATGTTAAATCAAATATAGCTGTTGTCACTGGTGACTTACCCATGTGTGTAGGAGAGGATCAGATCTAAACCGAAGTTGTATCCAGTCCACCTCCAGAAGAACTGAAAGTAAAACAGACGTGATAACACACAACACCCAGCAGCAATGAGAGTGATCAAATGTTGCGTCTGGTTCACCCTGAACAGAACCATGGTCCAGTTTTAAGCTGAAAGAATTTTAGATAACATAAGTTTAAAGAGTTATGATTATTTTTGTTTTGTTTTGTTTATTTTTTGTTATTAAAATAACTTGACTCTATTGTGTTTTATGGGGAAAACATCTTCACGAAATCATATATAGGAATATAAAAATTAGTTCTTTCACCAAATATGGTATCTGGAGATACTATGGGACCATGTGTACATGTGTACCTGAGTAGCTCATCAATGAAGTACCAACACGTACTCACCTGTCCCTTCTTCACCAGGACCCGGCCACAGCGCATACACAGCTCTCTGAACACTGACTCAGACACCACCTCCTCTGTCGGGCTAATAACACAAAGTTTCCTTAGTTCTATTACAGATACAAACGTACGGGTGTCTTCCCAGCATAGCCTCATTTCAAAACACTACATAAATCTGTTGTCTTGTTACAGCAACACATACAGGAGAAGTTAAGAACTGAGCCGCTGTAGAGTGCAAAATGTTAAGAAACTTCTGTGCCGCTGTAGAGCGCAAATGTAAGATTTATGAAGGTTATGAGGGATTCTGCAAGTTAACCATTTTATAAGATACACGCATATCTGTTAACCCCTTTAATTGGTTACTTCCTTTTACAACATGAACCACAACAGTCTCTGTCTTTCCCTGGTAATTATAAAATGTAATGTATCATGAATCAAAACATGCCGTGTGAGATTTCATTAAACGCACCCCAAATCATGTCCTTGATCCACCTGGAGCATGTGTAACCACTGGTACTGAATCACGGATCTCAGCCACTCTGAAACACAATCAGCAAAACTGGAAAACTTCATATGAATCACCACATCACACTCCTGATCAAAGATTCTGTCCTGTTGTATCATGTGAAGTGAGGTGGTATCATGGACAACATGCTGCCATCTTAAAGCCCTAAACACAGGGATGGCCAGACTCACCTAATGGCAGGATTCTGTCCTGTTGTATCATGTGATGTGCGGCGGTATCATGTGAAGTGAGGTGGTATCATGGACAACATGATGCCATGTTACAGCCCTAAACACCGGGATGGCCAGACTCACCTAATGGCAGGATTCTGTCCTGTTGTATCATGTGAAGTGCGGCGGTATCATGTGAAGTGCGGCGGTATCATGTGAAGTGCGGCGGTATCATGTGAAGTGAGGTGGTATCATGGACAACATGATGCCATGTTACAGCCCTAAACACAGGGATGGCCAGACTCACCTAATGGCAGGATTCTGTCCTGTTGTATCATGTGTAGTGATGTGATATCACAGACAACATGCTGCCATCTTAAAGCCCTAAACACAGGGATGAACCGATGACCAGCACTCTGCTGCAGAAATTCCACAGTACCTAGGAAAGATTGAGAAAAAACTCTTCAGAAAATAAATTTGCAAGTCAACACGACTTAGGTGAACCAAAAATCAGTGTTTTGGTTTGTTTTCTTATTTGTTCTGAAGCTACTGATGTATGCGACAAAACTGCGGGAATGTTGAATACTGCAGTTAGATTTTGTCATATCCAGTTAAAGAAGCTCGTCATTTGTCCATTTTTTCACTCTTTTCACTCCACTCATAGCGGCTGAAGTTCTGCGCTCATCTGCATGGCTAGACAGCAAGCCGTTCTCATTGCCTGAGTTAGTTATGACTGTTCAGAACCTTCTAATTGGTTGTGGCTACATTAAAGTTGGTGCTGATTGGTAAACTTGTATTCTAAAGATCCCTTACAGCGGAAGAATTAGGGATGGCAGAGTTAAATATTTCATAGCAAAGATTTAACATTTCCTTCAAGTTGATTATCTTTACCCCTTTGCTATCCTCATGGAAAAATATCCCGCATCTCCCGTGCGTCTCGGAATTGAGCATAGGTTTATTCACAGCTTCATTTGCAAAGAGCGTGTGCTCCCATGAGTTTAAAACACATAGCAACAAGCTTACAAGCATTCTCTATTATGAGCACATTAAGAGTATTTTACAGTCATCAAACATACCATCTGTGATGTTGGAGTAAAAGATGTGACAAGCATCGTCCAAAGCAGCAAGATACCCCTTCCAATTAGAGTTCATCTGCAGAAACATCCACTGAAAAATCAACACGTGAAAATCATGGGTCATGAAAAGACTAACATATTTTTAATAATGCTCCAAAATTTTATCAGCTAAGATATATTGCCAATAAATATGAGATTTACAATGGGCAATATTTCATTTTGAACGGCACAATACCTTCTTATCATTACTTAACACAGGTGTTTTATTTCCATGGTGAACTCTTGGCTTACCCTTTTTAACATTGTATAGATGTTCATTTCCACCTGTATAACCAGTAGTCTGTCTGAGGCCACCAGGGTTGTCATCAGGTCAGGGCTGACAAAAAATACATAGATGAATAGGCACACTCCTATAAATACATGTACACATAATTTCCTGAATAGGAAAGGTTGGTAAACGTTCCTTTTTAAATAGAAGTCGAGGTGGAAATATACTCTTTCAACATACTTCAATTCTCAAGGAAAAAATGGATAAGGAAATTGCCTTTATAACCTGATTCATTCCCTTACAATAAGTGGTGATTAAAATCTATATAAAGTTTCTATAATATACATGTACATCATTTTTTCAAGAGAAGAGCAGGTTTACACAATTATTTTCTTTAAAATAAGTGGTGGCGGAAATCTTCTTATATCATAACAATATAATATACATGCACTTCACTTTCTTTAGGAGAAGAAGCAGTGGAAATCTACTTTCTTAACATAGTAATAGTTCATATCTCAATGAAGTGTTGGTGGAAATTTACTTCGTCAATATAGATGTACTTCTGTGACTTGGCGTTCCAGTACATACATGTACGAGTGATGTGTGCCTCACCTGATTTCCCGTAGCAGTTCTGCAGTTTGAGAGCTGAGTAGGTTTTTCTCCAACCACATAATACACTGCTCCTTCACAGTTTCCTGCCCGTATGTGTGGGAAGACGAGTAATACCCACACACTGTCTGGCCACTGAGCAAGAAAACACAGGTGAGCCACTGGTTATGGTTCTTATGGCTTCACCAAAATGTCGAATTTATTTTTCTAGGGCTGATTCCACAATGCAATTTTGACAATCAAGGTCAATATTTGAAACTCCAATGTGTTGCATAGTTTATGGCCGCACAAGTTCAAAATATGAAACCTGAAAAGAGGTCTGCAACAAATGGTCTACAACTCTACTTGGTACATGTACCATTAAAATCTTGTTGATCTAACAAATAGCTTAGCAAAGTGTAAAAGCACAGACCTTCTCCTGAAGATGACAAGTAAAACTTAGTCGAAATATTGAGAACGTCAACCATTCGTTACATATCTTTATTTGGAGTTCCTATGCTTTTTCACTTATGTACCATTCACCCTTTGGCAATATGGATCACACCGGTTTTCTGAAATGTGGAATGGTTTATGTGCAGCCTCTCAGATAACATTCACCGTTCATGTCCACATTACAAATGTCTCTTATATGATGTGAATACATAACACATTTGCAGGTAATAGTTACTCACCTGATGTTTTCACTCATGATGAGAGCACACTGTTGAATAAGCCCTTCCTGAAAGCATACAAGTCAGGTAAGATGTGAATTAAGCCTTTCTGGAACAATTCTGCTGTGAGATGGAATAAGAAGACATGCTTGTCCCACTACACAGCAGTTAATAACAAAATACACAGGTAGTTTCATTTTCCCTACAAAATATCCATCTCATATTTCTTGAACATATTTATCAGCAAACCATTCGGAACTTGCAATTGTAAATGAGAATGTATTTGTATGTGGCATAAAAGCATGTGATGAATCTGATTTTTTTCAAATGTACTCCATTGTGGTATACAGCAATAACTGTGATAGGTTTGAACAACTACAAAGGCCCTTTTCATCATCTGACTTTACCAATAGAACATACCAACTGAAACAGGTTAGCAGCAGCTAGAACACGAGTCACGTTCACGGGTTTGATGAATACAGTGTCTGTGTAGAGAGACCCAAATGTTATCTTCAAAGCTAAAGTGAGAAGAAAAAAAAAAAAACAATACATAAGTGGACTAGGGAAATTCGAACTCAAAAGGGATAGTAGGTGTATTGTTTACCTTTTTTGTTTATATGATGAATGTGTACTTTCCTGTGTATACATTTAAGATTGAGCAAAACAAAAGATATAAAACTAGATGCATCTTTGATTTCTGATTTTCCCACCCCTCATTTCGTATTCTCGTTATTTATCTATCTGTCTGTTGCTTACAGTCATACTCAGGAATTTTTCATTTCTTACCTTAGTTTAGTATAATTTGAGAACATAACTTATTAAAGCATTAATAAAAGATGATTTCTTTGAGAGTATAAGAGTCTGTATACCTTATATAAACAGGGTGTAATGCTACATCAAACTTAACTACCATGGTGACGTATCTGTACAATATGTGTCGTCATGACTGTTTGTTAGATGGGCCCCCAGGCAGTGATTTATACTCACCCTCTTCATCAATACATTCATCAGGGATGCTGACCGTGATGGTTTTAAGGGAAGACTCTGTCCATGATCCACAAAACATGCTGGAGAAATAGGCACACTGGAGAACAACAACACACATAAAGGACCTTCAAATGGAATATTCTGAGCACTGCTAATGAGGCACATTCAAAGTAACAAACATGGAAAGCAATTAAGTAAATAATGTAATTACTCAATCTATGTTTAAATGTTGCATATGTACATTTAGGTTGCCTTGGATATTGTTAGGATATCAATGTTCAGGTCAGAGATAAATCATGCGGCACTGTTCTCAGCAACAAAAACTTCGGCCACTTAAATGTAATTTTATAAATGAAAACAAATGTTGAAAAGGTAGGCGGCAAACATGACCTGCTTACAAGTATCAGTATCATTTCCATTACTTTAATTCCCTTTCTTGGGGCTTTGACCACACGGAGACACTTAGCAAAGCCTGGAAGTAAGCCTCAGGTTAAGAGCAATGCATCCAATGGTATTTTCACAAGTAAATAACATTGTAACATTTTTCTTTTAATAATGGGAAGTAGCTGGAAAATATGTTAATTCTGTCATGCATCAACTTAAATATAATTTCCAGGCTTCCCCAGACATTTTTTCTTTCAGTTTACCATATGAGTCAGTACAATACAATATAAATTTGAACCGAAACTTTTGCTTTAATAAGTCAAATTGGCACTGCAGACGTCTCTCGAGATCACGCTGGTTTTAGACCAGCAACAACAACAGCATTGTTAACCTCCATGAAATCACCGTAGTTTGCGACAGCCCCCACCCTATCTCACTCAAAACCAGCATGATCTCGAGAGACTTGTGCAATGTCGATTCAGCTCATTAATTCTCCTGAAAGTCAATGTGTACCTGGCAGAGGTAGACTTTATGTAGTTGCCACTCCTTCCCCAGAGCCACGATAGTCACATCACTACCTTGTCCCTCAAGGAAAAGTGCCTGATATATGTACTTGGAAGTGCTCTTGGTTCGCTTCCTGTTAAGAGAATGCATGATTGATTGATAGGTTTTAAATGCTGTACTCAAAAACTGTATGATGACACTTGTATGACAGCAGTAAGGATTAGGCCTACTGATTCAAGAAACGGTTCAAACCAGAGGGCCCACAGTAAACCATCTTCGTTTGTCAGGTACCTAACAAACCTCTATGGAGAGCTGGATTGAAATAAATTACCACGACAGTCAAGGGTCTGACAGATGCAGAGAGCTAGCACTTTAATGGGCTCAATCTAACAGATACTTGCAGACAACAGCTTTCAGTCACCAAGACACTCTGCTACAAAGCCTGAACTGTTTCAGCATAGTCTTTGTGAATGCAAGACGGCCAGTAGAACATTTATCAGTTTATAACCAAAGAACATATAAATACATACAACGGCCGCAGCTCAATATTGCAAGATGCGTAGGCCCCATGTCAATTTGACAGTCACGTTTCTGTGTCTGATTTTGAATTGAAATGAGATAATGTCATGACATTAAAGATGTTTATTTTCGCTAGACGTCATAACTGCACTTTCCGAACGGTTGCAGCCATTCTGAGAGACCACTCCACATAAAATATGGCAAGAGAATGCTTCGTCCATTTGAAATTTGACGCTTGATGGTGGCGGTGGTGTTGTTGTTTAATCTCAACAAAATGAAAACAAAGATTTCGTTTCAGTACCGCTTCGGTCTCTCTAAATCCAAATCATTATTCACGCTGGAATTATTTATGTCATCGTCTTCTCTTTTTCTCTTTCGTGTAATCGGTGACGCCAAGGCGCCAATTTTGTCGAAAGAGAAAGTTGTTCCCATCCTCCTCTAACTTTGTTTACAATCTCTCAAACCCAAACGTGCTATCATTTGCGGGACACAATTTAGAATTGCCTTTAATGATATGCACGTCAAAACGAGGCTCATGAATATCACTTTGCGGTATCCAATGAACACGTACAACGCGGGAAAGACGACATCTCTTGCCAAACACTCGCATGCTATCTAAAAGCGACTGTTTTGGTTCCAAAGCCAGTCTGCATCGATCGACGAGGGGAGAGAACCACTTTAAGTAATGAAGTAACCCAATAATGCATGAGTTGTCACCCCTGCTCTAGGCCTTCTCCCATGATCACAATAGTTCAACTTGGTCAAAACAGTTTACTTCTCTAAAATTGTTTAAAAACATATCTTGAAACAGGAGCAATTAGCTCAAGTTTAAGTCCACATCAAATTGCATTGTTATTTATAGTAATATTTACTTATTTTTTTGTTCATCTGATTAGAATTTTATGTCATGTTCAAGAACATTTCACATAAGCCACAGTCAAAGCTCAGGGGGAACCCATAGCCATCTTCAGGTTACTGGCGGGCCTTCACGCATATGGCTGGAGTGGAAGCCAGCATGAGCTGAATGAACTGAGAGCGAATGCTTTGATGAGAGGCCCCGAGTCATAACGCTCTGCTGCCTAACTTATAGCTACAAAGCTCCGCCTTCCCTGAGGTAATTCTTAATTTATTCTTTAATTATTATTATTTTTATTAATCATCATTTGTTCTTCAATGCCATACTAAAGAAATGTTTACTTGAAAGATGACTCACTATTATGCAGGGAGAAAACCAGAGAAAACCACTACCATCAGGCAAGTTGTTGACAAACTTTCCCATATGTGATGTACAAATATGCATACCATATTGGTGGAAGACAAGTGGTCTTCAGTAGAAGTTAGACTGATGACGTCGAACAGCTTTGGCCTTCCTGTCCCAACAAACAGTAAGAGAAGGGAATCTGTTCTACATTGTATTTTATGAATGGATCACAGAATGAAAACAGGGTTCTGCACAATCATAGAAACAGGCTTTATTTATTCTCATTGGCGGGAAGAAACAATTTGCACACAATCTGACAAATATATTTGTGCTCAAAAATATATAACAGCAAATACTTTCCTGGCAAGAACCACATTTGTACACATTTATAGCTACATAGCAAGAGCTTATGTATGTCAAATGTACTACAATATCAGTTTTCTTGGAGAATTGAGTTAACCTCAATAAATTTTTCAATCATAACTCACAAACCTAATAATTTTCTAAACTTTAATCTAGATTTTACCACGCTAGTGAGCATATTAATCAATTACCATATCAGTTTTGTATGTCACCTGAATAAAAACATAATGTGAAATTATTCAAAACATGAACAAAAACCATTTTTGTTTATGGAGATTATATTCTGAATTCCTCACAAACTTAATCATAATCAGTTTAGCTTACCCTAACTCTTCAACATATTCAACCACCTCTGCAACAGTATTCTGAAACATTCTGACAAAACTATGGGGTGTAGAGAAAAAATTTGCAGTTTTATGAAGCTCATCTTTAATCACACAAACAAATCATTTTCAGCATCATTTTCATAATCATTGTATGCATAAATTCTACCAAAAAAAGTGCTTTAGTGGTTGAAAAGGTTGTAGATTCCAGATTTACTTACAATATGTCTTCCTATTTAAGGCATATTAGAATTTGGATAACAATTTAAATAATTGAACTCTGCTTTGTATTATAATCTCTGATGTTCACGTCTTCCTAGAGCAAAACACCTTGGCTAATTAATCTTTCAAATAGAAGACCAAAAAACCCTTGAATTACTACATGCCCTTGAATAAATCAACACACAAAAAGGGCCTTTGTAAACTTCGTCAGTACATGCTCAGGGTAACAGAAAAACTATATCTTGCACCATGAGATATTCCATCTAATTTGGGCATCATATGAGCAAACATTCAGAAACTGCTGTGGTATCAGCAACACAATGGCAGTTTTCTTAGATATCGTATCAAATAGCATGTAGTAATTAGAAACACTGTGGTGTTTCTGAGACCTGACACTGTACTGAGCTAAGATGAAGTCTGGGCATTCCAGGCAGAATATTCTAGCACTACAGTGGCTTGAAAAGAGAGTTCTACATGTCCTTTGGAGACAATCTAAGTTTTATTATCTTTCCTTGTTTAGGCACCTAACCCAGTGATGCCCAAACCCAAATTATGGACTACAAAACTGGCTCATGGATCCAGGCCAGTGGAAAGACATGAGTTTTGGGCAAAAAGTACCAGAATGTCAGTCAAGTACAAAGGGTAGTCACTGAGCTTGTAACACAGCCTGGTGATGTCAATGAGCTGGGATAACAGGACACACATACACCAAGTTGTTTAGGAGTCGACTACATGTACATGACATTCAAACCCGATTTGGCTCCCTGTAGAAACCGATCTATCATCGTCTTCCCATTTAAGGTTCTCCAGTGAGCAGAAATGGTACACAATTTCTCTATCAGGATACTGCAATGATTTCACTTCTATTCAACACTGTGCAAAGTTGATCAATATGATTAGGCCATCCTTAAAAAATTTGTTGATGGCATGTCCTCAAAAATTGGATAAGTTGGCAAGGAATTAATTTTTTTATCATTATTATTTTTTTAAATCTGAATAATGAAAGAATTAAAAGCAATGATATATGGGCAGATTTACCTGTCCAAACAAGTGGTGCTGCAGCGAATGAGGGCGTCAAACATATTGTGGGTATATGGTCTACTCGCTGTAATGTCATGCTATAGATGCACCAGCACAATGTTCTGTATGGCTAAAATGATGCTGAATGTGCCATTTCTGATTTCTGCCGGTATCCCATTATCCAACTGAAAACCTTCTAGCAAAATCTCAATACAAAAGTAAGGCAGTTTTCTGATGCATCAGGTTACACCCAAGAAAAAATATTTTCAATGACTGCCCGATGACCAGCTTTTCTTTCCACTTTTTTGCATTCTAAAGAATGTACACAAACACTACAACTACAATATCACTAGTTTGCATAGAAAAATGAACAAATGCATCAAAATCTCACAAGATCACATGTTTGTTGGCCAAATAAAATATCATTGGTTGTTCATTCAAAAATATTTGCGAAAATAATGTGACATGTATGTGTACAGTTTATCCAATAAAACTCAACCAAGTAAATAAAAAAACTAACTATACCTGTATTTCAAAAGAAAAATAGTGCGTTACTCAAATAAATGTACAAAACAAATCATCACATGATTCAGTACTAAACTGTTGTTCTCCCATTGCAATCAACAAGGCTGCTTTAACCTCGGTTGGCATTTTATTGACTGGAACAAAGTACTGCCTCAGTTCTTCAATATCATCTGACTAGATCAGAAATTCAAGTTGAGATGTTAATCTTTCATGTTTTGACATTAATTGCTTTCAAATTACTATGCCATTAAACAAAAACAGGAGCCTATATACCTACCACTTGGTCATCTTTCCAGCACAGAAACATCTGACCAAATTCATTCTGTTACTGGCTAATGTTCAATCCAGGCAATACTACAATAATAATGTGTGGTTCCCCCATACACAATATACAACACATGTGTCCACCAAACACAATAACAAATTCTACATGCTAAAATACATGTATATCACACTGGAATGCATCTGACAATCTGGATGTAGTTTGCGTATGGGGGCGTACTTGTACATACACAAGAATACTGGTTTCAAGATGAAACTTATATGCTGCTATCCTATTCATAATAATAAACAAGGTTACCCACACATTTCTTGTTGAGCCATCACTTTGTTTCCCAAAAGGGATGCACTGCTTACATTATATTGAAGAGTCTTGCTTGTTTACATAGTGGATGTGTATGACTGATGGGTAAAGAGAAGGGTGGGGTTAATCCTAAATGATGACAGGTAGCTAAGCTTACCTGGCACTCCACCTGGATGTCTGTACGTATATGTTTTACATTTCACTCTTTATTCCATTGCTGTTCATAAGAATTTTTCAGTTCTACTATGATGCCCAGTTTTATGAGTGGTATTGCCCAGTGAACTTCATGTAAGACCAACACAAGAGAACACAGCTGATTGCTTTTTGACACCCAAGCCCAAAGAGAATAATGGAAGTATGGGAAAAAAATCATTGTCTGAGAATGGAATTGAACCTAGCCAGTGAAAGGCAAGCACCTTAACCCCATTGTTACTGCCCGTTCCCATGTACGTATCTGTACATCACTCAAGCTTACAGGACAGTGGTTAAGGTACTTGTACTTTAGTAGACCTTCCTATCAAACTGTGATACTTTGCTCAGATTAAGACATGTTGGGCGGGCAGACCATTTTAACGAAGTGGTCACTTTAATAAAAGGAATACTTTTTAGGGCAATATTTCATTACTGAAAGATTCTGAGCATGAAGATTTAGAAATCTGGAAAGAAGATGTAACCATCACATATATTATGGTAACACATCGTGATTCCATATGAGATGATCACAGCATTAGCATCACTCTCAAGAAGTCACGCCCCACCGTTAACCCAACCATGACCCATGAAACTGGTAACACTACCTACATGTATTTATCATTTATTTTGTAAATGGTGATATTTTTATTAATGAAAGTCAAAAATAGAAATGGTTTACAAAAAACATATGAAAAAATGTTACATTATTAAACAACCTGAAGTGCTTCTACGCCTGTCTATGTTTGGAATGCATAACAACTGCATAAAATCGCTAAATACTGGCACAAGTCATGTCTAAGGTGAGAGATTCCAAATTCATTTAGGAAAAGGGCTGTGTTCTGTTAATTAAAATATGAAAATATTGTATTCCAACACGCTTCTCACTATTGCCTTGATTTGTGACAGTCTGTGTGGTCGTTCTGGTATCGTTTGCCCTCATATACATGTACATACATGATGACAATACTAGTCTACCTGTTGGACTAAATGTAGGGTAGTTCTTTCAGTTTGCTCTCATATTAAACCTAAAAGTTCAATTCTACACTTCATACCCCATTTTTCATTACCATGCAGTTTACAGGTGCCGCTTCCAATGAGAGACTGAGCTCCACACTGCATCAGCAGAATATGCCATCACCATGCTGCTCTGCCATCATGTCAGCACAAAGTAACTTCACTGCTATTTGGCACATTGAGGAAATCATAATGTTACATATCTTAAAAAAGTTACAAGTTAAAAAGGACCAAGTATCATGTTATAACCCATCTTATAAGGTGAAATTGCCATTTCATGTGTAAATGCAAGTGTATATAAATGAGACAATAGATCAGCAAAAAGCACACATGGTATTCACACAGGGATTATTGTTCATCAGTCAAGGACACTGTATATATATGTAGTGCACTTATCAAGAAACCTTCAAAAATGAAATCATTACAGAACAACTGCCAAATGTGGATACACTTACCTAAGTAAATATTCACATCGACTGAAATACATGTACACGCTACCTAAACAAGGTTACATGTTTACATGAACAACATTTACAGTTACCAAAAACAATGTGTAATATAGCATCCTGATACAGTTTCATTTTTACTACAAATGTGGAGTCACACCCCTAGACCTGTCACCTCACTATTAAGTGTGCTGCACAAATTCATGTGCTTGTTTAATCACAACTGTTAAACCATGATACATATGTATACACGCATACCCTGGGCTAAACAAATGGCTTATTCCAACTGCACGAGCATACATGTACAACGATTCAAAACCAATGATTGGAGTTATAAGACTATAATTTAGGTTCTGTTTTGCAATGGCCCAGTTCCTTACTTTATCACATGGTTGGGCCATGCTGGACAATAAAACACCAGGAGGAATACATATCAACAGGAGTCACTGCAAACTCATAGCTTTGACTTTTCTTGTTATTATTATTTTATTCGAATTCTTTGGTCCTTTAAAAAGTAACAAAATAGGAAATCTATAAGCAGCCTTACATGCTGTACAGCAGGTACTCTAGTCCCCTCTCACGTTCTGACATCAATGTTAACATTCTGACAATCGACTATTAATTAAAGGTGTTCAGAAATGTCTTTACAATGTTAATGACTTACCCAGTACAGCTGAAAACAACTGGTAACCTAAGCCTCTGCAAGCCACATTTTTTTCAGTATTAAAGCCATTAACTTCATCCATCTTGAACATGAACATGAACAATTTTGGCATACAGCTAACAACACATTTCAGTGAATCACCTAAGAAAGAAAGATTCAGTGAAAACATATAAAACACCATTTCCTTCATTATTTACACAGCACGTGATGCCAAGTTTGTAAGCAAACGGTGCATAAATTCATAACACACCCAGGTGGTATAAAAATTAAACATGTACTCAAGAACAGCTATCCAAAGAACACCAAAATTTTCAAACAAAAAAATACATAAAAATTACATATCATTCGCATATATATCTTTTTATACCTTGACCATTCAATGAAAATTTTCTATGAAATACTGGCTATTCTTTGTTCATTTCTCAAGAGTACTTCTTCCACCCCTTGGCATCCAGCCATGTTTTCAAACCTCTTGGCATCTTCAGTGGCCACTCGTACTCATTTGGAACAACACCATCACACTTGGACTCAAAAAATGCAAACAGCGGAAAATAGATTCTTGTTCTTTTGCGATCCCTCTGCATGAGAGCTCTGTTGTTGGCCAGCGTGTGGTAGTACAGGAAGAGACGGGTCGTGATGTAGAAGGCGATGAAGACATCGATGGAGTAATGCTCGTGAGCAGAGAGCACAAAGAAAATCCCAAACAGATTGAGCACCCAGGAAAGGGTGTGCAGGTAGTACATCCTACCCCGGGGGGTGTCTGGAAGACAGAGACAAAGTCAGCGTTAGTAACTGTGTGTTTAGCATGATAGATGTGGCAATCTACAACATACACCTCATCTCATTGACAATTTCTACTTTGCCTTTAAAAGGCAATTTCAACAAACTTTAAACGATTACCACTGTAATCCTTTGATATATACACCCGTCACTTACAGCTTATTTACTACTCAATGAGAATGAGAGAATAAATGAACGAATGAATGACTGCCACTTCAAAAATATTTAAGCCATGTTTGATCCTGTGTTAAATAGAACAAGCAGCTGCATGTACTTCCTAACAGGACGGCAGCCTGCATTATGGTTGGAGGAAACCAGGTAGGGCCCATGGGGAAACCCATGACCATCTCCAGGTTCCTGGCTGACCTTTCCACATATGGCCAGAGGGGAATCCATTATGAGCTGGACCTGAACTCACAGTGAACGCATTGGTGAGAGGAACCTGGGTCATTACACCACGCTGGTGAGGTTGCCCCCTCGGCTACGGAGGCGCTACGGAGGGCCCCATTCTCCCTATATGAAATCTTTCCACATGAATAGGACCAAATATTAACATTACACAAAGATGTTAACATTATGGCAAAACATGTCACCTTTCATGGCAGACAATCAAGCAGGTATTTAATTTCTGACCTAAGCTGAGATTGTTGTGGAATAGTTCATTATGACTTACACTCCGTGATGAAGAAGTTCATGAGCGTGATCATGGAGGTGTGACCGCTGAACATGTAGTCTCCACAGGACCTCACCCCCTGCAGCGACATGCCAAACCCCTTCCAGATCACTAGGGTCCGCTCAATCTTAGACCACATGTCACCATACACCTGCAGAACAGACAAACCACAAACACATAATGATGCAAGGTCAGCTAAATAATGACTAACAAAAATCACTATAAACTGGTGTGAAAAAGAAACTAAACACGGGTCACGACAGAGTGAGAAAGAAAACCGCAGTATTCCTGAATAATGAAGAAATCAAAAACATATCACTCTCAATGTGCACCTGATTGAGAACGAAAAGTGAAGTGGAGGGGCTTGCTTTGATAAAACACACTGGATTCATAAGTGTTTGAATATGAACACCACCAGAAACTATAACACACAGTTATGTTGTGGTAAATGATGGTCAGCAAAAACGGTACTTGACCTAACATATTGTGCTGATCTCAGACAAGAAAGGATTGTTTGGCACGTATAAGGATGACATCATGCTGAAAATATGCAAGTTTCAGCACAAAATTTGAGAATTCAGTATCTTTATTTGAATTCAGAAAGGCATGTCTTTTTTTTTTTTTGGATGAATTTCGAGGACAGGGCCCATAGGCTTACCTTTCCTGCACACTGCAGATGAACACCAGGTACAGACAGTGAGGTCAACAACATAGTGATACTTCTCAGAAGAAACACTGTCCCCGTTATGGAAAACAGACGGCGCATCAGGATAAACCTGCAGTTAAGTATCAAGAAATATTTAGCTTTCTAGGGCCCGCTTTGCAAAGAGGGTGAAACTTACGTCAAACATAGCTGTAGAGGAGATACGTCATCATGCTAGTTACCTCTTACACCCTCTTCATAAAACGGACCTCTGAACCTATACGCTAATTGTTGTGTTTTACAGGTACAACGTACACTGTACAAAATGCCACCCTGAGGTCCTGTTAATATCTTAAAATATCATGACACAATGAAATGTATCTCACTGTTACAACGTCATCTGCATAGCAGAATGATACTGTACGGGTGCCATATGATATGGTGCTTTATACCTTAGTGTCATATGTAATAGCCTTTTTGCTGACATTTTACATCATTTTCACAGATGTATATATCATACTAAAATGAATGATATTAAAATTATTTCACATTTAAGATGTATTTAAGTTTACAGAACAGTGATACTGACTGCTAAAATGGATATGCACGCAAAACTTGTATCCAGTGTGTGTATGATAACCTTAAAAGAGCAGGCCACCTTCACATAAAGTAAACATCATGTTAAAGGCCATTTCATGCTAAATCCATGATTTCATGATTTTTCAGCATTTGTTTTTTTTTTTTTACAGTGAATAAAATGCAAGTAATGACTGAGGTTGTGGACCAGTCTTTTCGGACCATATGATATTGAACAAGCTTATGTACAATGATGTCACTGATTTTAGCCACTAAACTTGCTCTGACTGCTATAATATTTCTTCGTTCAATATGTTTATGCGTGTAGAGTACTGCATCTACAATATATCTGTATTTAATGAGGAAATATAACAGTCAGGGTTCAAAATTAAGGGAGAACTTATGACCCACCTTTTAGCCAGTGCACTTAAAACTGTTTACATATGCAGCCACTTTGCAACTTTGGGCACAACTTTTTGTCAGCCCTTGGTTAGGACATATTTAAAAGTCAAAGGAATCCATGAGATCATTGTGGTTCAGGCTGCTCAATATGCCCCCCTCCCCCCAAAAAGAAAAACCCACTATAGAACCATACCCTGAATTCTGCATGAAATGACCACTCAGAAAATGCATATTTTATTTACAGGTGGTCTGAGTCTTCACTTCAAATTCATGCACTCCACAAATATTAACATTTCTAATCAGCCGTTCTTGTACCAGGTGATAGGCTTACTGTGCAGACTTCTGAAATAATTTAACTCACTATGCGTACTTTTTATTTACCTGTGTTTGTGAAAAAGCAGGATGACAAAACATATGCTAGATAACATAACACCAATGAGCTCACACATCTGAAAGGCCCAAGGCACTAGGGGCATGTTGTCTAGGAACAGATCAGGTAGAGGCGGGTACTTCTGCATGTCAGGAACACGGTCATGGACAACGACCATCACAAAGGCAGTGATGAGAAACACACTAAACACGTAAACAAAACTCAGGAATGTCTTCCACAGTTCAGGGTCCAGATCTCTGGAGGGCCTTCCTGCAGTGCTGTTCACTAGCTGTACATTGTGGATGTCTACGTCCATGTCCTCGTGATGGGAGTCACTCTCAGTCAGGGACCCGCCACTGTCCAGTCTGGTGACCGCCCGCTTGGGATTCTGTAGTGGTCTGTGCTTTACTCTATCAGCAGACGATTTCAACGATCCGTTAGCAAAACCCGTGAATCCCACATCCTTGAGGAAACTGGCATTGAGTTGCTGGAGTTTGTGTAAGCATATCATCAGTCTTTTGATATCACCTAGAACTTGAATCTGCAATGGCGGCTGGCGGAGATCAGATTCAGTCAACATCAACAAACTCTTGCCGTCTATTTTATGTTCTGTGCAGAACAACTGTCTGTAAGCTTGGAAGTTGTTTTCCTCCAACCAACGGCCAACTCTGTCACAGTCCCATGTGGGTGCCTCACACATTTTGTATCTGGAGACAAAGATATTCATCTATTATCCGATAGTAGTTTTATGCCATACTTAAGATTATTTCACTGTCACACGGTCATATTTCACTACAGTTGCAGTAAAACAAGAAGAGGATGAGGGAAAACTGCACTAGGTACCTCACAAATCTCTTGATTTAAGGCTGCAGGGGTAACAGCAGTCTGGATTCCAGATTCTGGATATGACAGATCTCTGACAGACTCTTGACTAATCAACACATTTGTTTATATTAACCTATGAATAAAGCAATCAACATGAGCGAGGAGATCTGATCTTGACAGCAAAATTTCTAGATACTAGGTGTATTTGTAAGGCATCATTCTGGGACAGCCAGCATGACCTAAATGAGTTTGATTCTCTAAGGTCTTTGAATTCCGGACCAGATCCACAATCCCAGAATCATGAGAATTTTAAGTATACTTAGCTTCACAAGTGAATGTAATAGAGAAATCTACCATAATGACCTAAAATACTGTCCATGACTAAGTAGCTCATTTTTCCTGATTCTGGGAGTTCTGTTGATTGCAGCAAGGTGTTTAAGGTTTGTTTGGAAGATAGAATGATGTCCTATTGGAAAATGTAAGTTTCAGCCCCAAACATAATATTTTAGACATTCACTTACCTCTCAAAATGCACTTTTTGTGATGAAATTTTAGATCACTTAGAGTAATTGGTTTACACACCTGATGCAGAGACAAGAATGCTGCACTTTTCCCTTCCCAGTGGGTGCACAGACTGTGTGTTATTCACACACTTCTGTAAGGAGAAAGACAAAGGGCTGTGACCTTCAATGGCTTATACATGTATGTGTCCCACATTATAACACAGTCGCATGTTAACCCATTGTGCAAACATGACCTGTAATCAGCTTATTGCTGACTCAGCCTAACAGGTAGCTTATCGATCAGCAGCTGAGTGTTGGATTTTTCAGTCAGAGAATAATCCCAAATAACTGGCTATTTCATGTTTTTGTAGACAATAGATCAGAATATAAAGGACTCTTGATCAAAATTCAACCTTATTGCTCAATAACACATCAACAATTTTAAGGTCAAATAAGTCTCAGTTAACAGGCTGAAGAGTTAACAAGATAGGATCAGACTATCACAGGCTATTCCAGAAAGCTAGCCCTATATAAAGCCAATTCCTTCCATGGTAACCCAGGAACTTGAAATGAATGCTAATGGAAAAAATCTGCTTCCCTTAGCTGTCACAATTTTAATACTTCTGATTTTAAAGAAGGCTATTTACACTACCCCAACTAGTCAATCCACGCTCATTTCTGAACTTAAAGTCGGTGGAAGTGCTCACATCATGGTTTGCACTTGTCTCACGCAAACAAATTTTGAAAATTCAAGTTGTGCCTACAGGCGACAATGAAAATGTCACAGTTTTAAAGATGTTTTGACCCAGACCTCAGTTACATTTCAGAACGAAGTGTAGGTTACCTCACTTTTCAATATGGCAGTCAACAGTGAGCCATTTGTTCAAGTTTAAGTTCTCACAGTAGATTTTAATTAGTTTCATCAGCAAGGGTAGTGAATTAAGAAGATAGTATTTGACATTCAAGAGGGAAATAACATAGAAATGGGCCACAGAGATGAGTTGGAGAGCCACTTGTGTCCATCAACTTCAAGTTTGGAAATCTGCAATAAATGTGAATCCATCAACATGGACTACCAGATTCCAAATGCCTGAATAAAATGGCTCCAGTCTCGAATCATACATGTCAGCCTGCCGAAGATGCCAGTTGATCTTTAGACACATTTTTTATTGACCTAATACATAGATCTGACTGGATCACTAAGCCCTGCCCACTCGGGTTAGTGTTGCTATGTCCTACAAGTTACCCTGCTCGTTCCCATCATGACTGCGAAGGATACAGCAAATGAACTTTCAAATGGCCTACCATGAACACGAAGCGATATTCCTCTAGAATAGAGAACACATCAACTGCAGACTGATTTATTTATTTATTTGATTGGTGTTTTACGTTGTACTCCAGAATATTTCACTTACACCACAGCGGCTAGTATTATGGTGGGAGGAAACCAGGCAGAGCCCGGTGGAAACCCACAACCATCTGCGGGCTGCTGGCCGACCTTCCCACGTACTCATGGAGAGGAAGCCAGCATGAGCTGGACTTGAACTCACAGCGACTGCATGAGTCAAGTGGGGGGCTTCTGGGTCATTATGTTGCACTAGCACACTAACCAACTGAGCCACGGAGGCCCCAACTGCAGATTGAGGTCAAACTCTCTGAGGATAAGACTGTGGAATAGTTTGCTCATGCAAGGCGGGGTAAAGTGCTTTCTTCATTTCTTCAGGCAATTTCCTTTATTCAGATGATGCTTATTGAAATAACAAACATGTTTACAAGCGAGGGGCTGTCGTTGTAGTTATAATAATGGGTTTTTCCGTACCACTGTTAACTACCGCTTTGTTGGACCATCCAAAACACGTCTGTTATCTCACAAAGCCTGGGGTCTGGTTCAAATTCTCAGGCTATAAAGTGTTGACACGTCAACTTTTCGAAAAATGTGCTTTTCAATTTCATATCTGTAGTCTCAGAGGCAGATCAATGACAAACTGTCACCGCCCAATACTCTACTATTTTCATGACCATCACATATTGCTCAGGAATCATGTGCTTTTCTCATTTCCACATTTTCGTGAAACTTGGTTGTTACTACAACAACAACGACAACATCAGCAACACGTGTGTGAGATTGCAACCTATGTCTTCTGAGAGACGTCTACTCACATGTAAGAATTCTCAAAACCTCATAAAAGGTGAAAGTTTTCCAACCAGGGGAATCAAATGTTCATACAGATTGCGCGCCGCAAGATTGTGTCTTCGTTGATCAGCAGACAGCATTTGTTTTGTTGGTTGCGGAGATTGGTTTGCCTCCATGAAGATTTGGACCGTCCAAAGAAGCCGCAGCGCGCCTATAACTTTTATGTAAAGGTAACTGAACTATGTCTTTCTAGGTCTAGAGTCTAAAATCTCTTGACTTCATAGGTTAGCATACTTTATGAGATAAACGTTTGACATGGCATGAGATAGGCTGATAAAAGCCTGCAGATATTTTTTACAGGGGTATTTGTTTGAAGGGAGGTAAATTCGCCCCGCTCTCTCCACGAGTCGGCGATACCGTTGACAACGGCAGAGCACGGAGAATACACGTCCACCGTGTTCAGCAAAGGAAACCCCTTTACATCCCTCCTTGCTTATTTAGAGGTTGTGTCGGACGAGCCGTCACTTTGGTGTGTAGAAATTTGCAAGTTTATCGCATGGTTCTGTTATGGTTAAGTAACTTAGAGGTTTTTATAACTTAACGGTGCTTAAAAATCATGTTGTGCCAAATTGTGCTGGTGATATGATAGATTATGCAGGCTATTGCGCACACATCCATATCAATGACAAACCAAACGTGCCAAAGGGTAAAATGGCGTCGCCGGTGTGATCGAACAACACGAGTTGATCAGTTCTGCTGTGCTGCGCACATTTCAAGTGACTTGTTAACATAATAGTGTTCGTCTTTGCCAGGTGATGCATTAGATTCACGAGGACACGCTGACACTGGCGTCACAATAAACGACTGTCGATCCAGGAGTTGTCCTCTGTATGTTGTTGTTGTAACATGTTGAGGTGAACATGAAGTTTTGACTAAAAAAGTAGTATTTCCTAATTTAGCAGCTGTTGTACTTGGCAATATGTGTAGCAGAATCCTTGATCAGATATAACCAGCTGTTAAGTAACTCTCTTTGCCCAGTAATCAAAAACATGCAAAAAATTATAAATGTAAATTGTAATCCTGGACATCTTTTGGTATATCACAGCCGTTTGTTACATAGATTTTACATGGCTGATATGTGAGTAAGTATGAAAAAATGCCAGTGTGCTGTATTGTCCCAATCTTAAAATAAGGATAAAGGGTTGGCTTCATCACTGCAGACTGTTGCATCATGTTATATAGTTCTATGGATACAGCATGTGCTGTGTACCTATTGATTTGTTCTCCCTTCAAAAATATCATTTGGTGATATACCTGTTGGCAAATTTCAAAAGGATCTGCATACATATAGAGTCTCTATAGATTTTTTTTTTTTTTTTTTTCAATAACTTAAGTTTAATTTAGCAAACTAAGTTTTCCACCTGTAGTTATATACATGATGACACTAACATACTCTAGGTGAGAATGTGATTAAATTTTTTTTTTTCTTTTATCGACAGAACTAAAATGGCCCCACCATCATACTCTGACTTGGGCAAGTCAGCCAGGGATCTTTTTAATAAGGGATACAGTAAGTGAAACACACTAAGCCATATTTTTCCTCCGTCTAGTTTGAACCATGTATTAACATGCAGGGAGTGGCCTGACTGTCTGGTTTGTAGTTGTTCAAAAGATGTCTGTATAATTTTTTGTTAACTGCAAAGTATTAAATAAAGCCTTATTTGATAAATGCAAGTTCTCAGTGTCACCTTTGTTATGAGGTATTGACAGTACACTTTTGACCTTGACTTTGACCTCCAGGTTAAGTCCTTTCAGTTATAATTGCTCAGTGTCATTTCATCAGTGCAGCATTGAATAGGTTAATGTTTTCACTTTCAGATTACGGTCTTTTCAAGTTAGAGTGCAAAACAAAAACTGAGTCTGGTGTCGAGTTCACGACTAGTGGTAGTTCGAGTAGCGACACTGGAAAAGTTGGAGGAAGTTTAGAAACAAAGTACAAATGGTCTGAGTATGGTAAGTAAATTTTTTGTGTGTTTTTGATATTAAAGTTGATGTTTCAAGGGTAAGTTTTGGACAGCATTATCTATTTGATGGAAGACAGTCATATCATGTTATTGTAATGATTTGCATGTAGACTTTCTGCTTGTAATACAAATGGTTATTTCTATGTATTGTAGGGTTAACATTTACAGAGAAGTGGAATACAGATAACATTCTTGCCACAGAGATCCAGATCGAAGATCAGATAGCTAAGGGTCTCAAACTGTCCTTTGACACATCTTTTGCTCCACAATCTGGGTAAGAAGTTCGAAACAGAAAAGCAACTTGCCCCTTGTAATCTTACAGCCAAGTGTTATACTACTTACTTACATGACCTTCAAGTCTGTCTGGAACCTGTTCAAGTACAGTGATCTGCTCCACCCATCAGCATGACTACCGTCATATTTTGAAGTAAACAGCATGAGCATCAATGCTCAGAAATTCATTTTTTTTTTTATGTAAAAGCCATTCAGCAAGGAAAATAAGGCCTCACTTCATCACAGCCAGTAGATGAATTGTGTACTTGCCAAGCTAGTTGGCGATTAAGTATTGAAAATTAAAATTCATTCACCAGTGTTTGAACATGGCTTTACGGTAACTTGGTATTATAACCTTGCTCTCATTGAGAAGTATAAGGCCTATCCGGATAGTCTTGCCTTGAAAACATTTTCTGCCTAAATTGAAATGCACATGTAATCACCAACATCTAGAATGAACATTTGCCAAACAATTCATTGTATAATTCCTGGTAATGGTACTATTAAATCAGGGAAGCCATTTTGAAATTTTCTGTTGTTCACCAGGTCACACTCCAATTATAGCAGTTGTGATTATTGACCTACAGCCAAGCTTTTAATAGGCAAAATGATCACAGAATCAGTTTGAACTGTTTCATTCTGCACTAGGAAACTTTCAGCATAGGATCCAGTGAGTGACTGGTCCAGTCCAAGAACTGCTGTTCAGAGGTTTTGGCTGAAAGTAATGGTGAACAGAATCTTTCTGTGTGCATTGGCAATAAATACAATTGGATGTATATTTTTGTTTCAGTAATGTGGCAAGTAAATCAAGTAAAATATGCCACCTGAGCGAGCACATTGCTATATTTACTTACCATAGTGTTCGAGTCTTGCCAGTGGCTAGTGAGTGACTTTTTTTTCGAGCCCTAGGCAGAGAGCAAGGATCAAATGAATAAATAGCATGATGGGAATTATTGCTCCGTGACAAAATGTGGTTATAGAAAAGTGTTCCATTCTAGCTCAAGTCACACTAATGCTGATATGTACTGAATAAAGGGTCATTGCTCTGGTAAAAAAGCCTTACATTTGTGATTGGTGTTATTCAGGAAGAAAAGTGGGAAAATTAAAACTGCCTTCAAACAAGACTATGTTAACCTGAACTGTGATGTGGACTTCGATTTTGCTGGCCCTACGATACATGGCGCTGGTGTTCTAGGGTAAGTTTGGATTATGTACATATTCATTGTGTATGTGTCTTTACAACCCCAGGGCACATCAGAAGGAAACAGTATCTTGTGGTGCTCTCCCTGATAGCCTCAACTTAGATCAACAATCAAACTCAGTTGAAACAGATTAGTCTCCCCCACCCTTAATCTTGAATGCAAATAGGGAACATCAACCATCCTGTACAGAATTTGCCAGCTAGCAATGTTGTAATGACTTTTACTGGCTCACAAATGTGACTTTTGAAGGAGCTGATATGTTTTTAACTGTCAGTGCCACCAGAAATGTAATTTGTTTGGCAGCAGTGTTACTTGATTTACTTGTGATAATTTCGTTTGGGTGGCTGGTTATTGCCTTTTTCCTGTAAATAATGTAGGCGAAAATAAAAATACATACGAGTATAATTTTTTTGGTTTCAGATACAATGGATGGTTAGCTGGTTACCAGATGTCATTTGACACCTCAAAGTCCAAACTAAACAAGAGTAACTTTGCAGTTGGCTACACAGCTGGAGATTTCACTCTTCACACCAATGTGAACGATGGGGCTGAGTTTGGGGGCTCCATCTACCAGCGTGTCAACAGTGATTTGGAGACGGGAGTTAGCCTCTCATGGACTGCTGGCACAAATGTCACTAGATTTGCCCTGGGCGCAAAATATACCGTTGATAAGGACGCTTCATTCAGTGTACGTTCTAGATTAGATTTTTGACTTGAAATGGGCTACTTAAAGAATAATTGGTGTAATCAGAAGAACCACCAGTTAAAGACTGTACTGTATGTAGAAGAGAAACAAAAGGCTAACAAATGAACAGTGTGCTCTGTACATAATCATGCCTGTTCAGACGGCTTTACAGGCAAATCACAGAATACAACGATGTTGCCTATCTTTTTAATTAATAATTAACCAGCGGTTTTTCTTGTTATACAGGCAAAGGTGAATAACTCCAGTCAGATAGGTCTTGGATACACACAAAGACTCAGGGATGGTAAGTCTATCTGTGACAGTATTTTCAGTTTGTCTTTTATGGTAATATATTTCATGGAATTCAGTAAAGTCCTCTTGGGATAATTCATTTTGTTCTTGAAAACTGAAGGCAGTTGGTGCTCTAGGAAAAGTATTGCTGTTTCTAATGAACCCATCGTGTACTTTATATGCAAATCCTGTTGTCCCTTGAAATTACGATCTCATACTCAGAAACTGGTTTCATTAGATGTAACTGTTCCAGGTTCTTTGTATGTAGATAACAATGTTAAGGTTGTGTCAGTGTGAACATGAACTCAACCTACCAACCCATATTAGGCGTAACACCACATGACAGTGGTTGTTAAAATCAAACAGTTTATTTTCTTTCAGGTGTGAAGTTAACCTTGTCCAGCTTAATAGAGGCCAAGAACTTCAACCAAGGAGGACACAAGCTAGGTCTGGGTCTTGACTTGGAGGCATGAGAGTAATCTGTATTATAACTAGGTTATTATTTCCTTCCTCTTGTAAATTGACCATGTGCACCAGGTGAATGTTTGCAATGAGGATTTCACATGTACAGTAGAGGTGATCTTTTTTGTCATAAGTAAATAAGCGGTTCATCAACAAGGAAGTATTCAGATTGTGTGATATAGCCTTTGGATCTGGTGTGTGGCTTTATACCTGGACAGTGGTGGAGGTGGGGGGTGAGCTATATCTGATGTGGACCTGTCTGTAAAAATAAAAAGTGAGCTTGTCGAGATTTATAAACTTAGTCTTTACTGTGTTGTGTATATTATTTGACCCTCATGTTTTTGAGGAAGCATTGCCTTGCTGTAGCACATAATGGAAATGAACAGAGTTAACTAGATAGGCAATGGCGTGGAAACTTAATACTTAACTGCAGTTTTATCCTGAATAAAACCATCAGTATCCTGAAGTTGAAGGCTCTATCTTGTGCTTCTTGATATTGAAGTCAGATTAAAAGTTGTTTGTAGGGTAACTGTATTAGCTGCGTTAAAACATTTGTTCCAAGCCTCTCTATATGCAGATGTTGGGGAAACTTCACCTTGCCCCGCTGAACTGCAGCATGCTTTCAACTGTATCGGTGAAGTTCTGGTGCCTAGGGTTCAGTGAGATGAGTGGCCACATGTTTAAGATGCATGGACTCACAAAGGTTCGGCCCCACCCACTGAGAGAATCTAGTTCGCAAGCCTGCTGGTCTTGAGGCCAATGTTGCATGTAAAGATAGGGTTAATCAGGTGACCTTAAAAGTTCTCAGAAGACTCCGGCGTTCCACAGATACAGTGTAGGGCCTCCAAAGAGGTTAGCATGCTAGTGCAGCTTACTGACCTCAGTCCCTCTCACCAATGCGGTAGCTGTGAGTTCACATGCAGCCTAGGCTGCCTTCCTCTCTGGACATAGGTGGGAAGATCTGCTAGCAGTCTGCGGATGGTCATGGGTTTCCCCCGGTCTCTGCCCAGTTTCCTCTCGCCATGATGCTGACTTCCGTCGTATACCCTAATTCTCTTAATTATTGGGACACTTGGTGTACAGTTTTAGCCAACATACAAGTAATTGTGACAGGAATACACGTCTTTTTTTCCACATGGTTAGCCCATCTAATGTACAACATGTCCATATCATTACTTGACTCAAAAACTGGACGAGAAAGATAATTTTGCTTTCCACACTGCTGATCCCGGTCCCAAATATTAGAAGTATTAGGGTAAGTGAAATATCCTTGAGTACCGTGTTAAACACCAATGAAATAAATATAACGCTGGTGTGGTGGTGCGTCACATGTTGCAAGTTTCTATACCATGATCAGTGGTTTTCTCCAGGCTTCCAATTTTCCCACAACCATGAACTGAACGACATCGAGCCGTATATGCGAAATCTTCTTTCGTCAAACCATCAACGGTCAGCATAATTTGATAAAAAGTTAGTACATTACACTCACACCTCGCTTGAATAAAAGTTAAGATGACGACATTTCACAGAACCCCTTTTTCAGCTAGCGTAGCTGCCGTGGCTGTCTGGATCCCTAAAACACTGGCCGTCGTGGCAGCGCAAAACAAATATCTTCGTGAATTGGCCACTTGACAAACCGGGTGTGGATGACATGTGAAGATGTAGTCAAATTAACTTCTTTTTATGTCGACCACATGTTCTTTAGTGTTCAGCTGTTTCAACCTCGGTACAGACACAAAATAGTCTTCCTATCTACTGTTGCCAATGATTGGCGCAACCCGCAGGTGGTCGTGAGTTTCCCCCGGGCAGTGCCCGGTTTCCTCCCACCATTATGTTGGGCGCCGTCTTGCTAGTGAAATATTCTAGAGTACGGCGTAAAACACCAATCAAATAAATACCAGCAGGAGAAATGTGAGGACTACAAGCAAGGCCATCTGCGATATGACTTTCTCATAGCTTAACTTTGTTTTAACCATTAACTATCTTTGTGTGATTTTTACATTGCATGCCACCAAGATTAATGAATAGAAGATAAGATACCACCCCAGTGCGACATATAATGACCCAGTTTAAACCGAAGTAACGTGTATGGCTGTTGTAGCCGAGTAACGTGAATTCGGCCATGTATAAAGCGACAGTGTCAACGATCAATCGGCCGAATAACATTAATTTGTTTTGAAAGGTTACTTCCACGAATTGAAGCTTTAATTTAAAAAGAAGGAGTGATATGCTCACAGAATTTTCAATAAGTTTCCTGGAAAGTTCGTGAAAAGGAAAGTTCGAATCGGCCCGAACTTAGCGAGTGGGTGGTGTTGCCCGCAGCAAACATTCTTTTAAATGTGATGACCGAATCACTGGAATTTCCGACATATTGTATCATATAGCAAAATAGTTCCTGCAAAGCAGCACACCAGTGTTAAACTGATATGACCTCTGCTTGTAACTACCATGACAACCCATGTTAAAGAGATAGGTAGACAAGATAGTTACAATCAACTTAGCCTACTTTTGCTTTGTGGAACAGGACCGCGAGCCGTATTTCATGAGTTAGTTACGTTGTGCTATACAATGGCAATGTTGCAATGGGGCTTATTTGCCCAAATAGATGAAAACCTTTCAAGGATGCTGAGAAAGACCGCGACAGTACACACTAAAACTGGAACTTCTTCAGTAAATCGGGAACAATTTTGACCACCTCTGAAATGTCTAAGAACTCTGTCCGCTTCACTTCCAGACCCCCAAAATAAACCCCCTGATTAATTACATTTAAATGTGGTCTTCCAAGCGTAGGCCTATTTACACTGCCGCCTGTATCTTCAGTACATGTTGCCGTGGACGATACGCACGGGGCATCTTGCGACTGGGTCCAAAATCTGACCCTCTAGGGCCGTCTTGTTCAGCAAACAGCAACATGTAATGTCCACGCCAATATGTCACCCTGGTAAATGCGGTTCACGTAGCGTTGGGACATATGTATAAAACGGGCCCGAGAGAACTTGTGAAACATCAGATAAAAAGGTTGATCCACGACCGTTACCTGCAAGGCTGCTCTCTCTGACGTGCGCTTTGGGGTTTGAAAACAACGCCACTAATATGAAGTTATGTCCCTTCGAGTTGTGGCTGAAATCCGAGAAGGCTTACCAGTTTTGCTGTGATTCCAACGAATGGACTTTTGTCACTTAGAACAGGAGAGCATAAATGCATGTTATTTACTTTATCTGGCAGTGTGGAGTATTTCTGGAATGTCTACGCGTTCCATTCAAAATTGTCCGACCAACTGGATAGTGCATTGGCCATGCGTCCCCGTACTTCGATATCGGCTCTTGACGCGCGGTATAACAAAATTAGCGGCGCATGGAGAACTCGAATGGCTAGCAAATATTGCACAGGGTCCTTATAGGGCTTACTCGCCTTACTGTGACAGTCCGGGGCCTGTGTTACAAACATGATGTTAATAATGTCTAACGTAATTCCCATGGCGACACATACTTTAGAGGCACGTCGACACGCCGAATGAAATAGTACGCCCTCTTCGTAAAATGACCCACTGCAGAGTTGAGGTGATCACTAAAGGCCATCTACAGCAAATATTTGCGCCTATGTACGATTCAGTAGTCTGTCGTGCTTAGGAAATTAAAATATGGAAGTGTTGAAATACCAAGAACTCTAGGAATGTCTTGAGGGAGACGTGTGTTTGAAACTATCATTGCTTTTCTGCACTCTAACTTTTAGCTGTGCTTAACGTCGACCACACCCGGGATCCAGGCGCTCTTCTCGGAAAAAGTCTTATGGGTTAGTTAGAAATGCATGCTTATGTAGTGGATTTCTTTCTTATTTTGTCGGATTTTCGGAAACAGACCAAGCATATCTTTTCTAAAGCGAGTGACTGGACACTCTTCTGCAATCCATCGTACTTCTTTTCCGACTTCTGCTGCACGAATTTAGGCTCCCAATACATAATATTATTAATGAAACAAATGAATCATACTCTGCAATTTTGGTAATAAACATTTGTTTAATCGTTGTATTAATATCAAACAAGGTAGAGTATAATAAATTACGAACTCCCAATTATAATAATTTGTAGGTCAAGCATGGCTGGTGAATATCTGTATAAAATGGGACAAGAATGAGATACAATAGTTATACGGGGCGGTCTATCATCACTAGGAAAAAAGCAGTAAAAGTACTGCACGATAGAGGCTAAACACACTGTTAATACAAATACATTGTACATCATCGGAGTTGCAAGCTCGGGGATCACAAGACAGTGTTGTCAGATATCTGGCTTCATAAAAAAAGTTTGTAAATTTGACAGGTCTGCACAACTTGAGAGAGATGAAAACTGAGGAAATCCAGCCCCCTCAATATCAACAAATGGAACGTGGATTTACGTGGACAGCATAAAGGGCGAGCCGGGGATATCATCCTCTCCAAATTTAATAGACAGAGTATGTTCCCCTATTTCGACGACCTTGTAACTCAGCGTGTACACACTCTTGGAGGTTTGCTTCAGGTTCAGTTCCGGTTCTGGCTTGCCGGAAGGACTCATCATTCCAACACTAAGCAAAGCATTTCCTGCAAATAATAATACAAAAAAAAAAAAACGTAAGGAACTATTAAGAATGACCATTTATGCGACATTGTCCTACGTGAACTCCACTGTTGCTCCGATATTTGGCTGTCGCTGTACCGGTGGAGTCGTACAACCTCCCAGTTACTTTCCTGGGAGTAGTGCCAGAGTTCTGCAGCCTCACAGCTCAGTCACTTATCTTATATCTCCTGCCAAAGTACAGATACTCGCAAACATGCGCGTTACAATTTTGGCGGTTTTACCTTCATTGTTTAGGAGTTGACCAGCCTTGAAGTTCATGGCTTGATGTAAAAAAAAAACAAAAAACGACGCCATCTCTTATTGTTACGCTACAACGGATGCGCCGCCATAAACATGGCGTCTTTTTTGTTTTAACATCGAGCGATGAGCATCTAGGCCGATCACTCATAAACAATGAAGGTGAGATTGCCGAAATTGTAGCGCGCATGTTCGCGAGCGTCTGTACTTGGGCAGGAGACATAAGATTAGGGACTGAATTGCGAGGTGCACTTTGGTACTACTCCCAGGAAATTAAATGGAAGATTGTATGACTCCACTGATGCAGTGACATCCAAATATCGGAGCGACAGTGGAGTTCATGTAGGACGATATGCGATAAAAATATGGCTCTTAATTGGGATGCAAGACACTGGACATATGTGTTTTGATTCATCCACACCTTGAATACTTTAAAAATTTATGAGGAATATCTTTCCAACAAAGATGCATCTAAATTTTTGAGCTTGCATTTTCAATCAAATGTAAGTATCTGTGGGACAAACGATTCATACCTACTAGTCAAATATTTCTCCCAAAAGAAGAAAATTTTAGGCTCTTCAAAGTTTTATTTTGCATCCAGACAACGTTACAAAATATATGGTGAATGATGGGTGTTGAGCACTCACGAACTTGTCACTTAAAAGGCAGCGGCCATGGTGTTTTTTGCAGCTAAGACAGCTAATCAGCCACTTTACCTATGTGAGCCAGTGAGGCCCCGTGTTAGTGTGGGTTGTGCGGGTATGTGCGTACCTGCATCTTTGATGTCTATGGTGACATTGAGTAGTCTGTTGGTGAAGGCTTTCTTCAATCCATTGCCCTTGGCGATCACTTTGCTGGCATCTCCCGTGAAATGAATGGCCTTCTTGCCTGTTCCTGGCTTCTTTTCCACAGTTTCCACCACCATGCTGGACTGCTCCGTGATAGGCGATGGTTTTCGCCCAACTCCTGTTAAGCCAAGGCAGAACAGTGCTTGAAACAAGTTCATATAGGCCATCTGTTTGGAGAAATTCAATTCATGGGATTGGAAATCTAAAAACTACCACTGTAAATAAAAGGTAAATGCTATTGCAAAAGTCATTTGATAGGTCGTGTAAAGTACATACCAGGCATTTTCGTAAAACCCCTAGCTCTCAAGGAATCCCAAATGCCTTGGATACAAGACTGACATACACATGTATATATCCGATTTTGAGCACCTTCTTCAAACCATAGGACATACAAAGATTGAATGAACACTGGTTGCGCGTATCTGGTTGCAGAATATCTATCAGCTACCTGATTGTTTTCCCTCACCTGTGCATTTGCCTACACTTAACTGAAACAAAAAGGTACACACACACCCAGGGGTGTTTGTGGTGAAGAAAGTCATTCATAACGTCTTGCAGGACAGGACAAAACAAACAAGCCAGTGAAGAGGTGGACAGAGGGATGGACACTAAAGGTAGGGCAATGTGCATATTGATACCCTGCCTTTAGGTGTGCTGAGTTAACTGGGTTTTTGCAATAGGAGAACGTTAGGAAGTGAATTGGTTTCTACTGAATGCTCCACACATAAGGACAGATAAAGGGGTTGTAAATTGAACGTTTATGACATGAAGATAAACAAAAAGGAAATTTTTTGTTGGAGGGTTTGTGTACACTTTTACAGACACTTATACTGCAACGTGTGTCCTGGTAAAGACCACGTAAATAAGACAGGATCAAGGGAATAAGATTGAAAATAAACCAAAAAAAATTATATTCTGCAAACATATACATGTATAAACATAATGTTTGTGACTGTGTTTTGTTTTGTTTTTACATATATATATTGTAATACATGTGGTTGTCAGTTGACTGTAGTTCAATAGTTAGGCTGACTTAGGCCTATAGCCTTGAACAGAAATACATCGTGGATAATTAGACAGACATTTGTTCTGAATGCATGCCACAAATTGTCTGCATACACTGCAAGTATATCAGCTACGACTTCTTGTCTGGACATGTGCTGGAAGCCTGAATTCCTTGTCTGTCGCATATTGTTTGGACGTGTGTTATGGGTCTGAATAGCAACCACAATTTGTCTTCATACGCTATAAGACTGAACACAGTATCTGTCGCATATTCTTTGAACATGTGTTGTCAGTCTGTACACGTATCTGTCACATATTGGCTGGACATGTTTCGTGAGCCTGAATACCTTATCTGGCATATTGATTGGACGCGTGGTCAATCTGAATACCGTATCTGTGGCATATTAATTTGACATGTGTTGTGAATCTGAATACCGCACCTATCGTATATTGTTTGTACATGTGAGCCTGAATACCATATCTAAGGCACATTGATTGGACATGTGTGGTGAGTCTGAATACCGCATCAGTCGCATACTGTTTGTAGTCCCACATGTGAGTTTAAATATGTATCTGTGGCATATTGACAGGACATATGCTTTGAATCTGAATACCGTATCAGTCGCATATTGTTTGTAGGGTTACATGTGAGTTTGATTACCGTATCTGTGGCATATTGATTGGACATGTGTTGTGAGTTTGAACACCGTATCTGTGGCATATTGTTTGGACAATGTTGTTGTTAGGAGTCTGCTCAAACTGTCTGGTCCTGCATGTTCTGATGCTGAATATCTGCCCAAACTGTCTGGTCCTGCATGTTTTGATGCTGAATATCTGCCCAAACTGTCTGGTCCTGCATGTTCTGATGCTGAATATCTACCAAAAATTGTATGTCTGCATATCTAGTAGAGGGACATCTGATGTGTAAATAAAGAAGACAAACCGCAAGGCAAAATCAACCGGGTGGACGTAATCATGCCACGAAACAACAACAACCAACAGCCTCACGTTACCGTCGTGAGGGAAGTGATCGATGGTGGAAGCTAGAGGTCAGCTAAAGCTTGTCACAGTTATAATGTTTGGTATAGCCAGGCGAATTTGCCTGCAGGTGTTCATGTACTAGTAAATAAACCACATAGCTCGAAATGTGCCGCAAGGCAAGCCATGAAATTTGCGAGAGAAAAAAACGAAAGTGAGAGGGGAATCATCGGATATCGCTTGCCCCTAATCTGTATGGCGGAGCGGGCAGTTGCAACAGGAAGAACTTGACCGAGAAGTCCGCGTAATTCTCGCCTCCTGATATAAGGAGACTGTACCAAGTTGTACCTGTGGCAACTGCCTGGAAGGGACTGCCAGCGATTCTGATGTTGCCGTATTTAATGGTGATCAGGTAGGTGCCCGGAGAGAAAGGCGTGTAGATGAACTCGTAGCCCTCGTCCAACTCCTTGCAGCTCAAAGCACTTCTGGACGGACCCTCGATGAAGACCGCCAGTGTGCCAGCTCCGGCATTGGCCGTCCTCACTACAAACTTGTTCTTCTGACCTGAATAACACACATGATGCATCACATTCATTAGCATTTTATTTAAATACATCGAAGAAGTCCTCAGTGAATTATTAGAGGCATACAGTTTGCCCGAAATCGATGGCTTAGGAAGACGATGAACTCTTTGATACAGAAAAATGTATTCAGAAAAAAAGGGCTTCGTGAGAAATTTTGGAAGAAGTATAAAGGCTAGGCAATTTGGGAGAAACTTTGTGTCAATTGGTAAAATTTTGTTATCAACTTTTTCGTAACCAGTATACACGTAAGCGTGTATATATATTTGTACGTATTTTCAACGACCACTCACTCGCGACCTTACAGCATTTTGTTAGGGCATGACATAAAGTACTATGTGCCGTACAGTCCTTATGGCATGTGTCAAGTGACGGTCAACGGCTTCTCTTTGAGCGATTGATAAACATTATTCACACACCTTAAACTCTGTCAACGAACAGTGGATTTTTCCCGAGGGCCTTCCATTCACACATCCACTCACTCACACTTTCAAATTTATTTAAATAAAACTTATCATTCAGGAAAACCATAATGCGACCATGTTGAGTATTAACATTTGACAACGATAAAAAACAGCAATCATATCACAAATATGAATACGGAATAATAGTTAGAGGAAAAAATATGAAATAGTGCACTTATTATATGTAAATTAGCCTTCTGACAATACTTTACCAGTCTTGGCCTTTTCCAGACCATCGCCGAAGGCGTGCAGCATAGCTGGGTCAGCGGCCAGAGATCCAACCATCATGGCGTACGGACTCTCCGGGATATGGGCATCATTGAGCATGATGTGCACGTAGTGGACACCCTTCTCCTTCGGGACGAACCGCAGGCCGTACACGTCAGTGTCCATCTCCTGGATGAAGCAGTCTTCGTGAGCGCCGCTAGGACAGAAGATCGTCGCGTGAAGCTCGCCCTTGGCTCCGTTCAAGTTCACGCTAAATGTGGCAGGTCTGTTGGGCTGAAATCGGGAATCATAAAACACACTATTTCACCAAAATTTTGGCGTTTTTTTTTTCTCAAGGAACATATTCTGCATGCTTCTGATAGATTCATCTACCATATAAGGCAGCCGGAAAGTGTTATGCGATGCTTGATCAATTTCTTATCAGAAGCTTAATTTTTGGCATCAAAAGTAAGGCCATTATTAAGGTCTTTAAGCGCTTTAAATGGTGCAGTTTTACAGATCAAACTTAGGATGAAGTGCAGTGAATGACTCCAGCGTGGAGAGCTAAACGAGAGTAGCAAGGACAATGTGATATTTGGTGAATGGTCACACGTATAATCGGTGAGATCTTGTTTTGCTAGTTAATAACACTGCATATTTCCGGTGCAATGAAGTACCCAAAGGAATCTGCATAGCACAGTTCATCTCGTGGTTACAATCAGGGATTCAAAAGTTTTCATGAGATGTTCCGAATGAGGTCTTACCTCCAAGCCCTTGTCTCTCAGTGAATGGATGGTGACCCGCCGGACGTGACCGCTGTCTGGGGCCACGTTGACAATGAAGGGAGAGTTGGGAATATGTTCGTCGTTGAATTTTACATGAATTCCGTATTTCCCTGAAACCCAAAACACTCATGGCAACAACATAGGCAACGTGAAAGATTAAAGAATTCAGATTGCGTTTCTGAATCACAGTTTGTTTTCATTTAATATATGAAACATGTCCTTAAAAATTCATTTCCGAACCATTGTTCTCCGAAACATGTCACATTGTGGAATTAACTTGCCCACCTGGTTTGTCCACAGTGTAGCTGACCCCTGTCATTCCGTTAGAGCGCTCCTCGAAGGTTACCTGTGCTTTACAGGGACCCTCAATTGCCACGGACAACTCTCCGGAGCCCGCTTCACGGGTGTACACATTGAAGTCATCTGCGGCAAAGATAAAAAATGTAGCCACAGTCAGAGAAGCCTACATCAGCAAGGATGAATATGGGTATCGGCTGCAAAATGAATGTGTAATTGGATGTAGATGATTTAGGATGCTCGATAAGTGTGCGATACATGTTTGAATCTTTCACATTGTGTATACAGTGTTTAAAATTCTTGACGCACTCTTTCATCTGTTTCTTTTTCCGGCGGATGAACTTATGCGACTTGCCAGGCAAGTGACCGGCTCACTCGAGAGTCCGAGTGCACTGTTTTTCATCACTCTTCTAGCAAGGATCGCTTTGATACGTCAGTTGTTCCAAACCATTATCAAAAATGCTTGGGACGCTGGACACCGCTGAGGTCTATGCAGGTTGTTAAGTAGGATTACAGGATGGTATGTTAAATGTAATGTTAGGAACAATTTAAATGTAAAGTTTTAAGCAAGGTCAATACTGTCCCCTGGTACGTGCACTACGTACAAACAGCTAACTGATGATAGTGCTCAGCTCTGAAAAATGTTTAAATGAAAGCTGTATGTAATCGGTTGATGTGCACCACCAAACTGTGGATCTGCCATGTTACACCGGCATGCATTGCGCCCAAAAACAACAACCTCTATTATCATGAGACTCACTTTTTATTCCCACTTCTCCTCTCTCCAGGCCGGTACCTCCGGCCTGCACTTTGTGGTGACCGCTGGCAACCATGGATCCAACCGTGTATTGGAAAGGGCTACCTGCACATTATATATATTTGAATCTCTAAATCTTCTAAATCAAATCACGTCCCGTTTGACTCTAACACATACATATGATTTCGGATATGTAGAAGTAGCGTAAACAGGTTGCGCATTGAAACTTAACTATACTTTATTCGAATAAATATAGAAGAACGGCTGCATGCAGAGAGAGTAAAACCAAAGCAGCGACAGCAGTGTGAAAGTTGGCAAATGGTCAAAGGTAACCAGTGAAACCCAGTTTCTCGTCATTTAACCCAGGTTATATTGTAATTCTTCATGTAAATGCCTAAATAGAGGCAGCTTACAGCTGTCACAATACCATGACTGCTAAGTATGATTAGCAGCCATGTTAACAGCAATTCATTTTGTAAAGTAGGTCTAATCGAGGAGGGCACGGACCTGAAACGTGCATGCTCTTGTGCTTGACGCTGAGGGTGTGTGTGCCCTTGACCTTGGGCTGGAAGCGGATGATGTAATGGAAGTCGTCTTCATCGACCACCTCTACCAGCTCAGTGGATCCCGACGGGCCCGTCAAAGAGGCCTCCATGTCAAACGGATTAGTACCTGAAATGACCGAGACAACAAACATGATATAAGGATATAAACTCAACTGAAGGTTATCTCAAACTTTTACGTCGTGGTATAGTGGTAACGTGAAACGGATTTCCAACCTCATTGCTGAATCGTTTTAAATGCGGCGAAGATTTAAATCCACACTCTTAGGTAAAATGGTGTCAATATACACCCATAACGGGTGTAAATGGCTTGTCCCAGGACGTATACCCTATTAGGTGTAAGTTTACACCCTTGGAAAATGGGCGTGACGCTATAAGAAAGGGTGTAAATTAAACCCTTATAGAAAAGGTGTGAATTAACACCTTTTAGAAGGGGTGCGGATTAACACCCCTTGGATAGGGTGTGAATTAACACCCTTTGGAAGGGTGTATATTAACACCCCTTGGATAGGGTGTGAATTGACATCTTTTAGAAAAGGTGTAAATTAACATTTTTAGAAAGAGTGTGAATAAACACCCTTTCGAAAGTGTAAATTAACACCCCATGGAAAGGGTGTGAATTAACACCTTTGGAAAGGGTGTTGAGTAACACCCATTGGAAAGAGTGTGGTTAAATACCTTTCAGAAAAGGTATGAATAGAAACCTTTCAAAAATGTAGCAAAATAACACCTTTTGGAAAAGGTGCATATCAACACCTTTCAAAAAGGTATGAATTAATGCCTTTCAGAAAAGTTGTAAACCAACTAGCGTTTACACTGTATAGAAAGCGTGTACATTCCAGTGTAAAATGGTTTACATGCCGTTCAGAATGTTCACAACACAAGGCCAGTGAACAATATTATCCTGCTGATCCATTTAAATGGTATACATCTGCATTTGCAACTGTATTCTGTCCCATGCTCAGTCCTCAGAGCCCGGCCCAGAGGTAACCCAGAGGCCATCATGGATGACATACTAACATACCAGCGGTTGTACATCCAAATGAAATTTACTCAGAGAGACTATACATACGATTTTCGGCTTAAAAAATTCCATCTCACTGTTGTAATGAATAAATCCCCCAACGCTGTGCACAAAATGTTTTACCTGAAATGATAAAATCTGCGTCGTTTTCACCGAAAAGCTGGGGTACAGTTTCCTTATTATAAACGTAAACGTGATAAACGTCAAAAACTTTGTAGAAGACATGCGCGATAAAGAAAAACAATAAGAGTTATTCTGCAATGATAATGTACTTTAACTCATATCAAAAATGAACATGAGTGTCACTAACGTTGAACATGTATCTGTGTCTTAGAATGAATCTTTCGCGTACGTTTTTTTTTTTTTCATTTTAAGCAAATGAGTAGATGCTTAACTTGTTACATACTTAATATGGTTAATTGTCCAAGCGTTAATTGACTAAAGTAATTCCATAAGAAAAATCCCCAACATTGTAAGTGTGTTGTACACTTTGGATGCACATGTCAAGCAGAGCAACCAATAGGCCAATAGTCAATGCAGTCCAGTGAGGAAGTCCGTGGCTTCGATGGTCCTCTCTCCACAAACAGCGGGATTGTTGAATCTTTGTAGAGATTCTCTCCAACATATGTTTGAAATGGTGTAGTCACTTCATACGTCCTGTGAAATAAAATAAACTAGATTCAGCACCTGTTCAGTTTTCTAAATATGAGGAACACTATTTTGTATAATATGCATTTTATGGATTTTATGAAATTACATTTCATTGCAGTTACATACTTACAGTTGGAATGTAATATTTGAATATAAAAATACAAACATTTTTGTATTTAGAGGAAAGTGATACATCGCAAAATCGAGCGATAGATTGGTAAAAATTGATAAAATACAATAATTGAAGTCCTAACAGCATAAAACGGATCATTTTGCTTTTCCTGGTGCATATTGCAGTAACGATGTAACACAGGCGCATTATTACTATTCGGAAAGGGCTGTAAAAAATGTTGTTCCTTTTTGTTTTGTCTGAACAAACTGTCATTACGCCTACATTTTTTAATGTTACTTCTATTTCTCAAAGGAGTGCATAATAATGTTAACTGTTAACTGGACAACAGAGATCAAAAAACAACCTTTGCTGTGTCTGCATCAACTGTCTCCATAAAGAGCTTGCATTTCGTATCCTTGGTTTGAGAGACGTGTAAAAACGATGCTTGGTATCTGTTAAGCCCAGAAAGCAATACATTGTCCACATCTGTGTCAGTCAAAGCGCCGCAGTCCTTCAAAAACTGAAATATACGGTAATTGTACAAATATGGATTTGACAAGAACAACTCCTTGAAAACCTTCTAATATTATATGACTTTTTGTGTATCTGTAGAAGTACAGGCAAGCCAGTCAAGAAACTCGAGGTGTCTGTATACGTTATACGATTGTTCCTTCCTTCTGTAAAGGAATAATGTGATTCTTAGTGCGGCCCATTGTGAGAATATGTACCTAAAATTCTACTTACTGAAGTACAAAACACTGAACAGAAGACTGTAACGGCTCAAATCTTTCTTATATGTCACTAAGCATAACACAGACCAATAATGATCCGATATTTAGTAAAGGCGAAAGGTTTAAATTTTATGTAGGTGTCTGTCTTAGAAATAAGATACAAGAACACAAAGAAACTGTTGTCAGTGAGCGATACGTCATAACTGTTGATGGCCAAAGTAATTTTAACAAGACTTGAGACCTTAAGTCTGACTCAGATATTTAAATATAGATAATGTTATCTTGTTTAAAACTGAGAAAGTATTACATATTTAGTGGAATAATAACAAATACAAAGCCTTTAGAAGCTCACAGGGAGTGAGGCAAGCAGATCTTCGGTATACGTGGTCTTCAAAACGTGAACATTTTATCAGGATTTATAGGCTTAGCTCCCTTGTCCGTCCCTTGATCAGTTTCTGCTTAGTTTGCATCTTTTTTGTCACAATTCTAAACTTAAGTTAAAACAGCTTTTCTTTTTTCTTTGTTTTAAATACTATTTTCTTAACTAGGAAATTCATCAGACATGTAGCTTAATAAATAATCTTGCTTACATCAGATTATAACCTAGCATGACGTCAGTTTCATGGGATAGATCTATGGCAGATGGTTCCACGGCTAATTCTTACTACATGTTCGACGTTAAAATGTATTAACATGCATGCTTACCTTGAAAGCCCACTGTAGAATGTTGATTAAGGGAGACTAGCTCTCGTACTTTGCAGTTTCTCCCATCAAATTGGGCGATGAGTGTTAATCCTCCGGGAACCTTAATAAGTAATTTTATCCATTCTCCCCAATCAGCAATGGTCTGTCGACTGGTCGCCAATGTTACGACAGGTACCACTATCACCATGAATATGTAAAGTATGAAATCCACGGCTGCTGGAAAACTGATATATGACACGATACTGCACGTTACATGCTGCTTCGTGTTTCACTCTGCAGCTCTAAATGTACACCAAAACCAGTCCCATGCTGACTACATGTGGCCATCTGCCCATCACAGTGTGGGCTAAATGACTGGACATTAGACGGATTTGCACTGAAAAGACGCATACGTAAGAACACAGGGCTGTGTGCTTCGTTTATTTTATGACAAATAACTTCAAAAGCTGGCTGGCTTTCATTCTTTTGTAATAATATATAGGGTTTAGCTGTAGAGCAAGCTGGTTAAAACTGTTGTCTTACATATTATAAAGATAAACATGTCTACGTGTATTTGCTAAACATCGGGGCAACATTTGTAAGAATATAAGGTTACCAGAGTTCAGCCCCATTTTGTTCAATATAAGCCTATACAGGACCTCAAGTTTTTTCTATCATTTCAATAATCAAACTGATGATGGTCAAACAGGATAAAATATAGCCTACATGTGAGGCTATATACATTGCCTTGAGAGACTTAAGCTGAGAAGAAAAACAATCTCTGATCATGTATTATCACAAGTAACTGCTCTAATAGTGTTTTGATTCCTCAGTGGCTGGGAGGTCTAAAGCGCCGGCCCTAACACCACATTGTCGCCTACATTATCAATGTGGTTACAGGTTTGTTTCACTGCTTAACACGTCGGTATACACCTTTTTATAATGCAACAGCTAACCCCAGCCTTTTCCAGGATGTCGAAAAGGTGCTATTTTAAATAAACACCCTTTCAACTTTAGGTTGACCCCTCTGTAACACTGAAGACATTGCTTGGAGTTTGTTCGGGTGTCGAAAAGGTGTTTCGAGACAGATATGCACCTTTTTGACTTCAACAATTGAAAGGTGTTCATCAACACAGAACACCCTTTAAATGCAAGTTCAACACCCGTTTGATACCTAGGTAAGCAAGTATTTAAATCAATTTTAGCGACACAGAGAGCCAGCACTGTACAATGTTATGAGGTATTATTTTATCACACCAGTGTTCATATGGACGAATACATGTATTACGGGTGAGGAAAACCGTATACATACATGTATATGAATGGTGTGACCCTCAAAGAAATGTAGAAATGAAATTTCTTTTGAGAACGAAAGAAATCCCACTAAACCGTATTCTAATTGGTGGAAATGCATGTAGCCAAAGTGATGAGACAGACAACCTGGGATATAGTACAAGACCAAAGACAGAATCATTCACACCTTTTCAAAAATGTACACCCTAAGGGTGTAATCCTGAAGGATTCCTGTTCCATTTCGCCTATATATCACAGTAACACCCTTTTAGCACCATGAATACACCTTTAATAGGTGTATTCATGGATAAACAGGACGTTTTTAGTAAATTTACACCCTTTCAGCACCATTTAAACTAAGAGTGCACATTGGATGAGCTCGTCGGAGACCTCACAGACTTTGGTGTATAACCACGCTTGATTACACTATCTAAACCATACACATTTGAGTTATTGTTGACTAAAAGGGGTTTTCTCACCAGGCAGCTTGAGAACTAGTTCACAGTTGCTGTTCGGTCCGGCAATTTCTGCGGCGTTCACATGTTTTGTTCCACACTCTCTCACTCGACCGGACGGCTGACCGCCGATATCCACCAGGTAAGGACTGCCTTAAACCAACAATGGCCAACACTTCCGTGGAAGTATAAACATTATATACATGTACATACATTTCGTCTTGTACCGATTGTTTCAGTTTACCTATGACACCGAATTGGCAATAACTGGCCTATTCCTCGTCGGTTCTGAGGTCTTTTTTCGGGCATATATAGGGGCCCATCGCAGACTGACCAAGATGAACTTGCAATTCAAGGTTGGCGATTAATGGATAGGAGAGACTTTAACTGGTCCTATATAAAAGTCAAACAACAGAAGTAAACACATTCATTGCATGTTAGGCAGAAAATGTAACGTATAAGCCTACTTTTTCCCGTAATGAAGGAATGCGTGTGATATAAACTTATAGGTATTGTCATGGCGATTTTCCTTAACAGTATTTTCTTTGCAGGTAATAGCTCAACTACGGTACTTAGTCGGTAGTACATCTGTTGGATGTAACGTTCATAACTGTCACTTATGACAACGCCACAAGCGGTTCTGATTTGTGGGGGATCTGTTCTACCGCTCTTACCTGGTATATGTTCATCAGCAAACCGGATGTTGAGAATATAAATGCCCGGCTCATGGGGACTGTACTTGATGTTAGCCACTCTGTCGGTGATGTCATTCAGGCTGATGTCTGATCGGTGGGGGCCTTCCACAACCACGCTCAGACCACCGTAACCTAGTAACAACAACAATGTTCACTTGGTTAGCAGTTCAATGGCTAACATTTGATTTTCGCTATTGTATGTAAACCGGGAATTTTTTAAACAAATAAACAGAAATATTCAGAGATTAGTGTGTGGATGCTTTTTTTTCTGTTGTCTTTTGAATGTGCTGCCCAATTAGGATAAAAATTTCAGGAAGAGCCCACGTAGTTTAAACATGTATAACTCGTGCATCACGTAACTGTTTGCCACATACATTTCATTACTAATAACATTGTTTTCTATGGATAAACACCTTGTCTGAATTTTAAGGCTTTGAGACTGTACTGAATCAGACACACACAAGGTTGGTTTGAAGAAGTGTTAGTTTCCTTACATAGCTTGTTTCCTTTTCACTACACGAAGTAAATCATAATTGTCGAGCATGTATAGCGCATGCGTCAAACTGATCTTCGTGACAAGCGACCCTTAAATTTATGCAGAAATTGGAAAGCTTTTAGACTTGAAGGTAAAAAAGCAAGTATCGCTTCGTTTCACAAAAGAATGCCGATTCTCGTTGTCAAACCAACAGACCTGCATTAGAGGCGTCAATGGTGAGAACATTAGCGCTGTTGGCAGTTCCTTCACGCAGAGCTTTCCCTGTCACCTTGACCTTGCTAGCGTGCGCGATGTCCTTCTCACCAACATCCACTCTGAAGGGACTGCCCTTGATGGGGCGGTCATCCCTGAGGACACTGACCTCAAAGCGACCCCGCTCCCGTGGGGTGAAGGAGGCGATACCTGAGGACATTAGAACACAATTAGTGAGAAATGAATAATTCTGTGACTGGGAAGAGCAGTAATGACTGGTTTCATGTGTGATGTTAAGTTCAAAATCAGACTCGAGTTAAGCCAATTCCTCGACTACATTTCCTTAATATCTGCTGAAACATAATTGCTCCTACATTTCCATTTCACAGAGTCATATCTAGTCTTGATATATATAGCTCAGTCATGAAATGATTTAGTTTACTCGACAAGTTATGATCACAATGGTATAAGACGAGCGGAAAGGTAGCAGGATAACGTTTATTTCTCACAATGCATGGTACTGGAACAATGGTTGTTCGCACGGTAAAATTTTGTTCAGTTTTTAATATTGTTATATTTTTATTATAAATTGCATCGGACAGACGCAACATGATGTATTGCTAACCTTGAATAATTTGTTCTTGTGTATGGAGCATTAGCATTAGAGGGCGTTGATGTTTTGTTTTTATCTCAATATACATTCGTCAATTATTATTGCTGTTTTATTGAATCCATCAAATCACACAACGTCTTTCACCAAACATAGACAACGCAAAGAATACATGTAACACGTATGGCGTTGTTTGCCGTACATCTGTTGTGTGTGGGCAATCTGGGCACACCCGGCATCCAATTAGCCATCGAACAGACAGACGAAATTACACAGCATTGCTGACTACAGAAGTGAACAAAGGGAAGAACTTGTCAGATCCTTAAGAATTTATACAGCTGCTATACCATGACAAGAAATAAACAATACTGCTTTGTAACAAGACGCGTGTGTGATGTAATTAGAGCATGATTCCAGTCTCAGTGATTTGTACCTGCGAGATGAAAGAAATGTCTCACATCTGGACACCACAGTTCAGGCTGTAACCTGAACACTATATAGAGATATTCAACAGTAACTACCACAGCAGTTACAGGAGGTTAGCCCTTGTTAGTATCACATTTTTATATAGTTTCCTGCTAACAGTAACATGAGTATTACATCTGGAAGGATAAAACTTTAATGCCAAGTAGGAAAAACTTGCCAGTTATACCGATTTAAGATCTTCGTCAATATTTTTCTTGATGGGCTCCCAACAATATAGAAATTGGATAACATCGCTGTATACACATATAACCTTTATTTGCATAAAGTAGATACTGTAAGCAGTATGAAGCACTGCTGCAAAACAATTCGCAGGAAATATCATCATTCCTTATCACTGTTCTACACTGCCTGGATTTAGTCTATTTTGATGGAAGATTGCGCAGTATAACTTATACTTGTTTGTTTCCATTGTAATATCAATTTGTTTCCGTGTAATAGCAGAAGTTCGACTGTTACCCAGGTTTCCGTTGGTCAGCTTCTTCAGAAGGCAGGGCTCCACGTTGCCAGATGGTGTTTTGATGGTTCCCACCAGGCTGACAATGTCCGGCTCCATGACCCCGAGGTTATACTCGGCTGTCTCGGCCACGGAAAACTGAGAGCGCTTCCTTCCCTCACCTGTATTGTAGGAGCACAACCAAATGTTAAAAACCAAAACTTTTACAGTTTCCGGTTGGTACATCGGCAAAAGTGAAATTGAAAGTGTTCTTTTCGCAGTGGTAACGACAAAATCTTGAAAACAAAAACTTTTACAGTTTCGGGTTGGTGGACAGAAGATAAACTGAAAGTGTTTTATTCCAGAGAACAGTTTGATTGGAAATTGGTTTCCACAAAGGAAAATATTTTGTCATATTTTTTCACGAAGAAGGATCACCCTTAATCACGTTGCTTTGTAAGATTTCAAGATTCTCTGAACAAGGTACTTTTTGGTTTATGAACAAGAATGATAACGGTCTATAGATAGGATTGTCACAGATCAACAGTCCTTTAGAGAAAAGAAAAACATAATAAAAAGTGCAATGCTTACACATATCTCAATTTTTCAGTGAATTGTTTCGATGAACAACAATCCTTATTATGACTACATATGACTAACCGGAGACCTTCGCGGTGAATGGCGAGCCTTTGATGTGTTTGCCCCGGAACTTGACGGAGATGTGGTAAGCTCCGGGTGTCATGGGCATGTACGAGACCACAGAGGAGCCGTCCGGCTTGTCCTCTCTCTCCGGCTTGATCTTCATCGGACCATCAATGTATACGTCAAGGTTCTCTGTAACAAAGCCAACGGCAAGGTTAAGCAAGGATCTCAGTTCAAAAAACAAATTAACGGTAATTATAGTTTCGGATATGGCTTTTTTGATGTGTAATTCTGTGTCTGTAATTTGTGCATCAAAGCCGGATTTATACACATCTATATCCCAATTTTAGTTTCTTTATCCGCACGAAAGAAGTGCGCAGTTCGATATAATTGTGAAATGTGCATCTTGTCACCCTGAAAGGGCCCCTAGAATTTAAGGAATGCTCGTATTCGGGACAGGCAAATCACCAGATGTGAACATAACAGAAGACGACAACCTCTGTCATTTGAACTTATACTGAAAATGGAAAATGCGCAAGTTACTTTTCAAATCCCCAGACACAAAACGCTTTCTTTTAAAAGGCCTTTTATATTGGTACCGTTTAGTTGACATATTTTCACAAGGCTTAAGCCAAATTTAATAGCATCCATACTGTCTAACTCGGATATTTAGACCATCACAACTCTATTCCCGCTACCCCCAACCCTTCCTCCGCCACTACTTACTTGCTGAGCCTCCCTTTGTAACGATTATGAACTGTGTCTTTTCTCCGCTTATGGCCACAGCCAAGCCCTGTCCGTAAGCTGTCACGTATCCACCATCCACACTGTCCACGATACAACAGAACGGCGTGCCTGTGGCCAAGCAATAATGAATTGAGATATTTAGAGTTTGGGCGATGTTCAGTGCGAAGACTGTAAAGAATATTAGCGGTTTTCAGCGCTGCAAATGGTACTAAATTGTCCTTAGTAACTCCGAATTAATGGATGTTACTGTAAAGGATGACAATTAATGTTTGAGGTTAAACGACACACTGGAATTACGTAACCTTTATCGTGAGGAAGAACAGGTCAGAACCAGGCAAGAGTAAAGGATAATATGAGCCTAGAAAGACGTGTTTGGGTGTATATTTCATTCCTGATGGTTGAAAGGAAAATATTCGATACTGTACACATAGACATGCTTTACCCCCCACTCACCACGCGTTATAATAAATAGAAACAGAATCTTAGAATAGATAAAACATTAGAGCAATGAGGTGAGATATTATTACCTTAACACCTGAAAGTCTTGAAATTGTTACTCATCTATTTGAAGTCATAGAACAAATATATTAGGAAAAGTCGTGCTATTAGGTAGGTGTACGTTGCTGATTGTCTCTGCTTCTCGTGCTAATACCGTCCTGGCATTCCTAGATCACTTCTGTGAAGCCTTCAAGACCACAACAAATTCACCTGAGCTATTTAAGTTGCAACTGGCACGCCATTTACACAGCTGGTCCAGAGTGTTAAAAGTAACTCCCACAGGCAGGTTGAGGTCAAAAGTAAAAGCCTAATGATACCCATCTTATGTCAGGCCAAAGTTTAACCTAAGAACACACCATGGGCAAGCGGAGCTAGAAGTGGATAAAATTCCCCTCATGGAATTTAAGATAACAGAGGTGAAACTGTTCCAAATCCGGTAACTTTGACTAAAACAATTATATACAATAAGATAAGGATTTGAAACCTATTTCAAGTAAAGTAAAAGTGTATGGGGTATCAGGTTAATATTTCCTAGGAAATTCTCACTTACACGACATATATAATTATGTGATAAGATAAGAATTTAATATCTCTTACGGAGAAGTTGGGAAAAATATACTGCTGTACACCAGATACAGCATCTCAATGAAAACAATTTTAGATCTGTTTGGTAGACGATTTATTATTTCACTTTGACGCTAGAATGTGAGTGTGGCCTCTGCCAGGATTCCTTCAGTGACATGCCTATCATTCATTTTCGTGTAGGTCAATAAATATTGAGTTCAGGGAATTAAAGAAAAATAAACAATTCGTGACTGTTTTATATATAGTATGCTGGGTCATTTCAAAAATGCCTCGCTATGGTTTTGTTGGTGTACCTGCCACGGGGGCGTCGGAGTGGTTGATGTTGACCTCATGTCTGCCGGCGGCTTGAGGTTGATACTGGACAACGATGGAGCCGTCACTGTTGTCACGTATCTGGGGACCGTGTTGAGACGGCATGTCTTCCTACAACACATAAGAAACGTGCATGCAGAATTAATAAATGGGAGTTTATATTTTCATTGAGAGTTGAAATACGAAAAGGGATTCATTTCTGTAATCGGAATTGCAGAAGACAACAATATACAGACATGAACAAAGCCTAAAACGAATAAAATTGAATGTCTTTGTAATGACATAAATGCCATAAAAACTAAGCGGTAGAATTGCACATTTACATGTGATTCTTTGATACCGAATGTTGTAGTGGCATACCATATATAATGTAGGACAGTGGTTTAGACAGTTTACAAAACGTTTTCCTCATCACCTTTGTCGTTATCAGAATACATCGCAAGAAAAAACAATTTTTTATCCTACGTATTGGAGAGACCAGCACATTGTTCCATGCAGATCAGCAACACCAATTTACATTATCTGACGGCCAACATAAAATATTCCGAACTGAGTTATTACGTACATCTACTTAGGCTTCGAACTGCTTTGGTCGCTTCACTACTTAGGCTTTTTAAGAGAACATCTCAACACAAAGGTCAACGTTTCTTAGAAAGTAACAAGTTTATGTCAAACCTTGAGACAGCTTTATTAAAGACAGGTAGAGCTACTGAATGGATGTAATTCAACCTAAGTATAGGTATACACGATACATTCAGAATGTACGTCGGGTTCTATTTGGTTTCCTATCATACATAAAACTCCTTCAAGGCGTTCCATCGAAATAAAGGTAGTATTCCCATGCATTCTATGACTAAAGAACGGCCAATGCAAAATTTAAATCCGTAAGACTTGTCAGAATTATTGTTGCTTCAAGTTGGATTTTATCGGAGCTGCAGCACTTGGATCAAAAAGGTTTACCCTTGTATGCTACCTTGGGTTATATGTTAACCTCACATCCCATAGTAATGTATTTCTTTATGCTATCACCGAACGTATAGCTATTTCACTTCCATAGTGGTGTGAATGCATGCAGTCTAGGCAGATATTATTTTCAAGTTTGATATTTTTTCACAAGCAAGGTACACAATACAACACTGTGCCTGAGCTGTGTACTTTTTTTTGGGGGGGGGGGGCATCCCATCCATAACTGTGACATTTCTTATTAGATTAGTAATGTTATATTTATTATAATAGGCCAATGGCCAATTCAGCTTTGCCCCAAGTCGCCACTACGCTGGAAAATGTACGTCATTAGAGCATCAATGCTGGATATGTACATACCATTATAGTATGTCTATGACATGTCTTAGTTTCCCACCCTGACCGAGGTAAATAGACAAGACGCAAGATTTCACCGGTTACGTGGGGCCATTTGCCAACTGATAGATTGTTGTCCCTGCTCTGGTTTACGCTGTATGCTGTAGTCCTTAATACTGGATAAACATCGTATGAAGTCAAGTCATTAATTCAATGTTTCACCAAATTTGTTTTTACAGAGAACTTCCTCAAGCCAAAGTGAAATCCTTGCATTTTCCTGTCACGGGTACGTTAACAGCTCCAAACAACCCCGTAAAACAAATACTTATGTTACAGGCTCCATTACAGATAACAACCCATACTACACCATACCTTCTATCCTGGAAATCCCAAGGGCCTTCCGTCTGGATGATTATGAGCTCGTGTCTGTTCCGCTGTGGAGTAGTGGGTTGGTTTTGAGGAACAAGTTGCAGAAGGAGGTGTGTATGTGTAGGACGATAGACGTCAGGAAATTAAAATAAGAGCCCTGCCCTAAATTTTACCCCTTGACCATCCCCATATATCTTTGCGTGACCTCCTGATCGGTAGGCGCAGCAAATTTTCTGGGTTACAGTTGATTTGCCATAACCTTCGTCTACGTCAGTTAGGCTATACAAAGGTTTGTAGATATAGGAAGGTGGGGGAGTTCGCGAAAACGAATTAGCATCCTGTCGACCGAACTCTAGACGAAATTGGTCTTGGCTAGGTTGATTGGAATGCTCTATGCCTTCTTTACCACCCCCGTTCTCATTCTGTTTATTTCAAATCTAAGCAAAGGCTAGTTTGTAATAAGCAAGATGCATCTCTGGCGAGAATAGTGAGCAGAGTGACCAAGACACGTGGGTTTGTACTTTAGGTGGCGTGATCGGTTATGTAGGAAATGGCCTTTCTCTGCCAACACATAGACATGGAACGTAAGTAATCCATCAATGTCTGTACTTAAAACACACACTTATCAGCCGGTGTTCTTTACGAGGATAAACCAGACAGCTAAAGTTAACCACTTGTGTGAGGTTTTCAAAGAGCAACTGGCTCTGTAATGCGCCAAAAAATGTCAGGTGTGCTGTGGACGAGGTAAATTTGCTCTATTGGCTCTTTGCCGTAATACTTAAATGAAACAGACCGCCGCATGACCTCGATGACAGCTGCAGATTTAGCAAAGTTTTTACGCAGGTTGCAATTCAACATTGCCTCAACATTACCGTCGCTTATGCGTCCTTTCGGGTATGAAACTGTGAACCGGGCGCTAGCAGAAATGAATACCGCCCCCCTAGAAGAAGACCTAACTCTTCATGAAACTCGCGTTAAATGCATTTGGTATAGATTTACCCTGTTGTCTTTCAATTAGAGGAGCAATTGCGACATCAACGAAATTAATTTGGGGGCCATCTCCGTTTTGTCTTTCTGCTGGACGATCAAATTTGTGACATCTTATCCCTGTAACAGGGGTTTTCTCTAAACAAAGGATCCGAATGCAAAGTGACTTAGACCTTTAACGCAATGCCGCAGCCACTGGTTATATACGCCTGTTGTCTATACTATTTGGAATGGTCAGAGGCTTTTTTTTATTAAACAATCCATGCGGCTGCAGAAGTTAATTGAGTTTGGATTAAGAGCAGTGCATGGAAGGGTCAAGGCATGAAAAGTAGACAGAAACCACCACGCTGTGTTCGTGCCCTGTTTTATGGTCCGTCAATTGCCTTTCCAGCAATGAGGCTAGCGCATGTTGAAAGCAAACAGAGTAGGTTCTGATGGCAACCATCCAAAAGATGCGGCCTCTGTAACCAGCTTTGGTCTTAATAACAGGGTCAGCAGGCAATCCCTAGTCCTGGTCCCGGTAGTACTAATTAAAAACTCTACCCTCTTCTGCTGCAGTGCAGTCTACCCAGTCATGATATAGATGGTTACATGTTTTACGGTGGGTGTGTTCACGCCAGCGAACACGACTGTCAGATTTTTGGCAACATCCGATAGTGGAGTCTTGCAAGTGCCAAGGTGGCCTCAGTAGAATGATGTGGCCTAGTTAAGACAATGGTTCAGCTCAATAAGCAGTTACCTTATCTTGTAGATTATCCTAGCGGTTGTGACTGGAGAGTTGCATAATAAATGTCCTACACTAATTCAGCGATATTAAGCCATGTAATTTATCTGCCATGCAGTTCTTTTGCCACGATATGGCTTCAGAATTGCCGGGGCGAAGCCATGATCATTTATTCATTTTGAGAGTTCTTGATCAGTGTATTCCTAATAGATAAAGCAGTATTATTGCCATCACATAATTTATCAAAGATGAAAACACCTTTGATAGGCGTAGGCTTACACTAGAACTGCAAAGTTCCTTGAAATACAAAACCTCCTTTGGTAAGCATCAAGAATGTCCATTTAGCTCTATATATAATACAGTGATCGAGCCATACTCATGTAAAACTGTATGAATATTTTGGGTTGAAAATGAGCTTTATTATCATTGCCAATGCGTAAATGTACCAAAGTGAGAAAGCTACACAAGGACTGTGGTTGTTATTTGGTCATAAATATCTGCAAAAGCATCAAGTGACAAACAAACAGCAATTGAATAACACGAATTAGGATATCATATTCAGTGTTTATGTGGCACAATACGCCAACTGTGAGCATTTAATCATCATCGATCGGTATTCAAGTGAAGCCCTTCAGATTATGAGTCCAGTTATTCTGTGGTTATCTAGGTCGAGTACGAGCTGAATAAAGTTCCAGATGTTGCCGCCAAAATTGTCAAGAGTTAACAAACATTATACACTGACAGTAACATGTAACGAACTTAGAGATCATCATTATGATTCCAGGTACAAAATCGGTAAGAATTGTGAAAATCAAAAATTCAAACTTAAAAAGAAAACAAATAACACTGTCTCATAAACGCTAAAACGTGCTTTAACTCTTTCGTTTCAGATTCTTCCATTCTTCCGTACGATTTCAAAACTAGAAAGAGGCCATGTCGATAAGGCATTAGAATACTTTAGCAACTTCTGCCACTTTTCGTTTCTCGATGTTTGTCCATTTTATGCATACAAATAAACAAAGAAACCATGGTATCCAGTGAACACCATAAGGTAGACTGATTGGCCACCCATTCTGCCATGTTTGTGTTGTTTCATCTGTACCCTATATGACGTAGTGCCTTGAAGCCGAGTGGCGGCATTGGAGCACAAACAAGAGAGCCTAACCGTAATGGTTCCGTATGTCGTGTGAGGAACGCCAAGAACAAACAAAACACCATGCACCTGGTACATCACTAACATACAAGGTTGTATTTCCATGGCCTCCTTAACCGACCTTCGTTATCAACTACTTTCCGTAATCTACATTCCGGAAAACAAATTACCCCACCAGCAATTTTGCCGACAGCCCTTAAAACAGCTGGAAGTATTCTGCTTACAAAGATATTCCATGGGTAAAACTACCCGTCTTACAGTAGAATATCAAAGGATGTTGTGTTAATTATTTCAATTTCATGTACATGTACATAGCATGTGGCAAATCACTTTACAGCCTGCTTGTTTCGGCGGCAATCTTGTAACGGGTGGCAGGAACGGCACAAAATTTTCAATATAAAACTTTCACAAGTTTTATAACACAAAATCGTGATCTGTTAGAAGTTACTATTTGAAAATAGCTAACCTTGAAAAGTCCAAATCAACCTTGTTCGTCTTTTAAATTATCCATTTGGCTCCAAGGAGATAATCGTTTGCTAGGTTTCCTTTTAGTAACATTTGACGTTGCCCACATATTACATGTTCAAAATCTTTTTCTTACCGAAGGACAGGTTTAAACACCTTTAGCATAAAAAGTTTCATTCCACACGTCACACAGGATGCTGTATGCGATGAAGATCAGTCAAATTGTCTTCACAGTTTGTCATTAAACCTCTGGCGAAGATGGGCTTGATAGCAATCATCTATTTTCGGTTTGGCTTGAATTCTCAGCACTTCTCACCCATCAGAACCGAAAAACGCTCCACAGCTGTGATTTCGTAAAAATTGTTGTATATAGCAAAACCGTTACATAGCAAACACTGTTCTTCTTGTTCATACATGCGATTCAAGGTAAACGTTTACCAGCTTTTTGAATGACTAAGTTAACTCACATGTATTGCACCGCTCGAAGCCTCGTTCTTCTGCGATAACAGTATACATGCACTTAGTCTAGTGGACGTTACAGTTCACACCGGCGGAAAGGTATCTGAGAAAGTGCCATCTTTGGCAAGTGAATGTGTGATATGCTGTTCTCTGCACAAATTTGCAGGGTCAGGAGTTTTCGGTTGTTTTGGCACAAAAGAAGACTTCTGAATGTTTTAACATCGAATGTACTTTTAGTACTTCCTTCACAACGCGAAGCCACGATGGCGATGTGAGAGACAGTACATGTATAAACATCTGCCTGTGATATACCACAGCTTCTTATTAGCTCCATAGAATCAAGGAGCAAAGTCGGCTTCAGTGTGACACTGTTACACCCGCTCTGACATCCTCGCTTGGTCTAACATGAAGACATGTTTGTGGATCAAGCCTTCATGGGGCGGACTTAAAATAACAGGCGCAGTTCATCCTGCTTAAATGGTCAAGAACAGGGTGTTGGGTGTTGTTTGTATACGTACAAATGCAACCACCATTAATTCTTACCCTTTAAGCCCATACATCGTAGCATGAGATATCCAGGAATCAGGTGCTACTTCCTGTGCACTCCGTTTGTCTATTTCAACCACGAAAGGAATCCATGAATACAAAAAGCGGCTTTACTGTGATTCTTCTAATTATTGGGACAGATAGTAGTACTGCCGAAAGCAAAACATATTACTTTTCTAACGTTTTTGGGAAAAGTAAAAAGATGAACATGTTTATCGGTAGATGGTCTAACCACGGGACAATAAAAAAGAAACTGTATCTGTCTTGGAATTACATGTATGTTAGCTATAAAGAGCAGATCAAGTGTCTCAAAAATTAGATTAATTAGTAAAGTTTGAAACAAGGTGGACACTATAAAATTGGAACCTTACATCATAGAGGGTGTAGGTTTTACAGCACTCGGTTGAACTCGAGGGTTTGATCTGTACCCACTGAGCTGATGATATAACCATATTAAATGTAGACATAGCTACGGGGAAAGGATGAGTAACACGAAAGTACCCTTACCATTGCCAGAACATAAACAATATATGCTCAAACCATCCTAAAATGCTGAAGAACGGCTGGTTTCCCGTGAAAGAACCACTCGAATTAAATGGCAATGGTGTTTTATCCAGGCTCATAGAAATGTTCACATGTTACGACGCAGGTGTTTTTACGATTCCAGACAAGCAGCAAAATGTCTTTGTGCATTCACACGAACTGCTCGTGTGTTTATCTGGTGCACGTTAATGGCCAGAGGCTGAGGTATCGTTTCCCAAATATCTGGATGTCTGAAAGTTAACAGTAAAAGACACATGGAGCAGTTTCGGTGAGTTTTTTTTTCTTTACAGTATCTTGGCTTGAATTCGTCAAATAGGATGCAAGATACGAGATTTAGGATCAGCCTTTGAGTGCACAAACCTTATCTGAATGTATTTCTGGTAAGCTATTGCATAACGTTGTATCCAAACGGTGAGAGCCCAACTACCAAGTCTAAAGTGTCCATTGATGCAGAAAACAAAAAAATATCTCGAAATTATTTTGCGACTTCAGTGTTTAGCGCATGAAAACCTCTCCCACTGCTTTCCATCAGGGTCTTAAGAAAGACGTGACAAAACAGAGCCTTGGGTGTTTGTATACAGATAAGATATGAGATAAGGCAAAAGTGGTTGGCTGACAAGCGCGTATAAACAGCTTTAAAACGTCCGGGGTCCCTCAGGAATCAGACGGCCGGCCATGGGCTAAAAGATATATCAACATACAACGCTGAATTCTCAACATACTTCGCAATCTCGCGAGATCTGGGTGTTCCGACTAGGCTGACGAATCCAGTGATCTGAAATGACCTTTCAAGGGCGGGTACAATGTGACGGACGGAGACAGCAGCAAAATAACACAATGACACTGGGTACAACGTGAAGAACCCGGCTAACTTAACTTAAACTCAAGTTAATTCGAAGCCTGTATGTACTATTCTTTCAATATGATAAAAACATTTTAAACAAGAAAAATCAAATGTAGAGGGGAAAATAAGACACTGTGGTAATCGTTCCATCAGATAAATCCCTTGTGTACCTTCAGTTTAACATGGTGCGATACCGTTCTAAAGGGCTCTCGGCAGCCTGCGATCTCAGTATTTCTCTAAAACTAACATATATAAGGGTTTACTCTTACGCTTACTCTTAATAAACAAAATAGAACAAACCAAGGAAACCCTTGAAGTAAAACTGATCTAGAGATCCACGACGAGTAAATATCCAGAAACACACTAGACTAATGTTTGTGGAATCTCTTGGCAATAAGACAAGTAACTGCTGTAAGATATGTCCAGATACTATCACAACTTTTCATTGGAAATACGTCACGATGCTGTGGCACGCACATCAAGTATTTACGATGAACTATAGGTGTACACATATATATATGAGTATGGTTGGCATTAATTCTCGAATGATGAATGGATGGAAAAAAAAACACGTATAATATTCTGAACCATAAGCCTGTTTTGATAAGAGTCTAGTTACCTTCTCTTCATCCATCGTTCTCTGATAATCGCTTAAGCACGTCTTTTTCACAGATGGCACACCAGTTGATTTAACATAGGGACGGCTTAGTACTCGTCTATCCCGACAAGATTCAAAGCAAGTCCATGAACTGGCGAGTGAAGGGTCACGTGATACGAACGAAGCCCGGTATTCTCCAATCAGATAAAATCTAACCAATCAGCTTTCAACAAGAACAGATAAACGCAAGACACTTTTGTTTTCCAGCTTTCTCAGACTACTGAAAGACAAGGAAAGGTTGGCATTTAGGTAAACCTGTGAGCAGCACGTACATCGCTGTTACATAAGTTAGAGTCCGAGCGCCAAAGCCTGTTTGGCTGATAATGGCCGCGATTTGCGGCTAGCACAACAATGACGCAATAACGGACGAATGGTTTCCTTCAGCAGATATAACGTCTATAACAGGAAACAGGCACAACAAGCACCTGTGTGGTGTCTTGTGAGTAGGGAATGCTTTTCTGCATGCCGTGTTTGCCGCAGAATTACACTAGGTTGTTTGACCAGCTTTCGGAGTAGGAACGGTTTTATTTTACAAATAGTACTAACAGTACAAATGTCATGTAACAGTGTAACATCACAAAAAACAGAACTTATAAGTCGTCAGTTGAGATTGCTTCAGAGACTTAATCAATGCGAAATGCATTTAGCCGTGTTTGGGGTGCAGGCAATGAGATTCTTCCTCTGAAGGATACCTTTCGTTCTCTGATGTTTTAACACGTTTTGTCTGAGTTCCTGGATATTCATATTCCGGCATATTCAGAATATTTCATCAGGAAGTCTCTGCAACAATTCTTCGTCATTTAATTATGATGACAATTTCAACCGTATCCTTCCACTAACTTTCATTCATACTGCATTTAACATTTTCAAATGTTCGGATGGTGAATTCTTGACACATTTTGAAGAATAACCTTCAGTTTCGGCTTAACTTTGTTGATTTGTGGTCAGTACAATTATATATTAACCTTGTGCTCGGAAATGACTTAGTCGAATCCTGACAGACACATGCTAACCCACTCTTTATCCTGGCGGACAGCAAAACAAAACACAGATGAATAAAAAAGCATTTCCCAAGAAAGCATATGTCTTTAGTTTTATCTGCATGATTGATGTTCTCCCGAGGTAAGGCACCGTAACCGTTTCCCCACCCATACCAATCTCTGCTTTCCAACTGTTCTATTTTGAACGTCTTTTACAGGTCAGGTATGAGCTACAATCCACCTTGTAGAGTACAGTTATCCTATTCACACGAACCCTTGCAGCTACAGCGCATACACAAGAGAAGAGGCAAGGATATAAGTGCAGTTATGAACCCGTTACGCAACGAGGCTATCGTATGTCATTTGCGCCAGGTTGGGCATAACTATCAAAGGATGCTTTGCTAAACCGTAAATCATGCCAAACAGTAATTCCCCACGAGTCTTACATGACCTGCATATATATATTATCTAATGCTCGCGTGCATATGGATGCTGTAAAATGATGACTTTCTTCCGAATGCCAATTAAACCAGTGTATACAAGCAGCGGGTGGAGCCCATTTGTTCAAGCAACTCTTAAATATACACACCTTCATGGTTTGTGTTCATACGGGAGTTACAAGACGAAAGTGTGTTTCTAGTCTAAATAATTACAATCTAGGCATGGTAAGAATGCACCGCGGCTAGAATAAAGGTATATATTATATATACACCACCTATCACATCTAATCTAGACCGATATTTCTACAAAAACTGACAGGAGTCACTTTATTCACCACATGAAGAATATAACTGTGATTTTAGATTCAATGTCTGTAAAATATCCTAACTAATTCGCAACTTTTTATTCAGGGTCACGAATTTATGATTCCAAAACTAGAACAGACCGAAGTTATATCTTTGATGTGGTTTTAATAAATTTAGCTATTATTATGACAGTCGGGTCAGGAAATACGAACCGAGTGTTCAGAGTCATTGATCAGTCTGAATCATGAATGTTTGTTGAATGGCATACACAGTGAGCATATACATGTATGGAATGTTCCCACTTAGATGAGATTAGACATGGTTCCGTGCGGGCTGTATAACATGTCGATGTGGTCTGCATATATGGCAATGTTTCCACTTAACTGGCGCTATATACATGCTCCATATTTGCTGAAAGACACATCTATGTCTTGTACTTTATGGCAGTGTGTCCACTTTTGAGCACTTCCTGAATTTTCTTCTTCACGACCCCCACTCAAACTACAAAATTACAAATCTGTGTTTCTGACGTCCTAGAAAACCATCACAACCGGAACTTCCATAGTACATGATATATCAGTGTGCCAACCCACATTTTTAAATATAATACACTATCTAAGTTATGAGGAATTTGCATTATTGTGTAAATAGTGCTCGGGTACATGTATATTCAAATGACAATTCTGACGCGTGGATGGCTTTTCGGACACATTACGATACACATATCGATCAGGTCTTGCATGGGCATTTACGCACAGTGAGAAGTAAGATCAGTGATATGCAAGTCTGTTGTGTGTCATGAAAATTGCTGTCAGCTTTATGATACACATCCAGCTGGTGGGTATATGTCATCAGTGAGAGTGCTCATCCGGATTCACAAAGTCAGTTTTGGGTCAAGTGGGGTAAAGTCCGTGATACACGTACATACGTTGGATATCCGTCATATAGGTTTATGCCCACAGCAAGCGTGCTGTCGAGTTCAGGTCGGTCTTGTGTCATATTGATTATAAGGTTCTGAACAGTGTTCAATATACAAGTCAGTTTTGTGCCGTGAAGATTAACATGCGAACGTCATGTATGCACTCCACGCAGCCCTACAGCTTTATACATGTATCTCAGCCAGACGCGGAAGTGAACGAAAAAGCGTTTGCGGACATCCGTGTAAGGAAAGCTTTCTTGTGTATTTACAGTGTTGTCTTAGTGCAGTAGTTCTTTCATTTGCATCTTTTAAACAAATTCCCTCCACCGGCTCATAAACGTTAAATACGCAAACAAAACTAACAGGCCAGCTGGTATAGGTCAAAAAGCAGAGCGCTTTTTGTGCGGAATAGTGAAGGATAGACATAAGATTTGTGGGGACTACTCAGCCACAACATTCAGTATGTGTTGCGTCAGCTCATTATCGTTTAACACGTGCACCTATCGCATTCTTTGCGTCTCCTGACACAGTCAAACAACAATACTTGATTACAGAGACACAGGTCGGTCAGCGTGCCATGTTGTTTTTCGCCGGTGTTTGTTTGTTAATGATGGATACATATACTGGTTGCCAGATAACCTGCAAACACAGCAGGTATAATGGCTGGTACCCATGTGCAGCCAGGGAGCGATATTTTTCTTTCAATAGAGCAATCTAATGGTAAACAGTCCTCCTCTTTGAGATTTTGTTAGGTTGGGGGTGGGACAGTTCTGGGAGTTGAGGCTGGCTAGCTCAGCATCTGGAGAGTTTACGTGTAAAGTAAGAACTGAAAATAAACGGCAGATACTCAGATTAAGCTGACTCATAATAAACGACTCGGCTATTTCAGACAGGATGGAATGCGCGCACGTGTTCCTTCAATCACGTTCAGGCGGAAGTGACCTTGGAACGTGTCATCAAGTGACCCCTAGTTTCTTTTCAAATCTTCTCAAAACAGGATTTAACAAGCACCAAAGCACGTTATATTGCTGAAGTTGTGATTGCTATGGCATCTTCAAGTACTTGTCGCTAAATAAAACAAAGCATCTTAAAGTCGACAAGTCTGCGTTTATTTTCTTTAAAATAATTACAATTTTCAGAAAGCATAAACCTTGTGAAGATGATATTTTGAGGCCTTCGTGTAAAGCCATGTACATGGTCATATTTTTTGGGGTGAACGCAATACAACGTAACTGCAAAATTCTGCGATTGGTAGCATCAGTTCCAATTATGAAATTGAGGGGTGCTGTTGGGGAATATAAGCCTACATTTAATTCGGCATCGGTGAACACATGTAGTTCGATTAACACGGTAGATATTGATTGGGCCATGTCTTATACACATGTAGCAATGGCTATTATCAGAGTGATGCATATGTATATGTAGCAATGCAGCATGATTGCATATAAAGTATTCATGCACTTAGCCGACATTTTCCGTGTCACTGACCCTTCGGACGTTGACTCAATCCGTTATTATAGGCTGGCCTCCTCATTAGCTAGGGCCTAAGTGTCTATAATAAACCCCTGCTGACCCTGACGTTAAGCTGTGCAACTTGGGCCCCGTGATGGACATTATACCCACTAGCACGGGCCACGCGTAGCAATGTATACGGCCACATAACAGACGCGCTCCATGTGCAGGGGATCAAAGGCTGAATTTGCACGTATGGTTTGGCTCAGCCGTTCATCATACCCTCCCAGTGTCGAGCACCTTACAACCCACGGCAGCTGGGCCCGCCAGATTGCTGCAAGCTGACCGACCCTCTACTAATTAACCTAACATCAGTAACCGTTTATATTCCACACAAGGTGATGCACGCCCTGTGTCCTAGCGGCCCGTGGGGTTCCTCTCATAATGTAGCCTACACGTGATACACCATCGGAATATAGATACACGTCGGTGTGAGTTGCTTGTGACATGCTGAGCCCGACCATATGGTAAGATGGTCGAGGGCCCTTAAAGTTTAGAACTTCTGGTAAGGCTTTCGTCAGGATGTTTGGTCTTTATGTAATGTGTATAATTTGGAAAGGCTATAAATTCCCCCATCCCGCACTATAACATGTGAATGTCATAATACGTAAATTGTCATCGTTAATGGACAGTGTATATCACAAGCCAAAGCTCGAGATACCTTACCTCACTACACAACTGAGCATTTGGTAGACTATATCAAAGTATGGTTAAGATTTATCGTTGTAACAGATTATATATTCCTATATACTGACAAACACGAACCTGCTGACAAGCATACATGATGAGTCAGCATTTAGAACACAGCATCGTGCAGTCAGACATACGCATTCAGTATGTCAGACAGCTGCTTGTATATCTAGACATGCCTCTGTATACACATTTGCTCAGTCAACCAAGGTATTGTGACCGTATAAGATTCATCAGTAATCACCTCCACATTGTTATATGTATCATCTCATTCGCCTCGAGCATATGAATAAATAACATTTGGTGAAGAAAGCACATCCCAGTGTTTCGTGTGTGTAGTGCAATTCAGTCTTATTTTTGAATGATAAACAATTAATATTTATATATATGAACATTTAATTCAGTCCCAGAAACAATTTTGTAATAGCAAGAGTGTGCCGCTTGAAAAATTTTGCACGAATTAAATATCATCTTATACAAGTGTCATGAGATATACCCGGCAAGACGGCACAGCGACCGATGAGGCCTTGGCAACTTGGCAGTAACAGAAATGATCAACATTCCATTATGTGGGTAAACACACGTAAACATGGATGCTATATGAGTCATTTCTCCTCCCCTGGGATACAGGGTGAAGAGGACAGTCGTCTGAGGGTGATCTAAAGGTGGATGTCTAACTGCACGCGCTGAAGGGGTACACTCTAAAAAAAACTCTCAATACATTCAGCCGTTCAGATGTGTAGCGTTTAGACTGCGAGCATGTGAGCCACGCTCGCGCTCTGTTGCTCGGCTAAACCAATCCCGGAGACTGGCGAGTTTCTGGGCATCCCCTCACGAGGCCGCCCGGTAACACAGGTGTAGAGTTTCATACTCTATCTGCTTATGGTTGCCAGACTCTTGTTTTCTTTTCGACACACGGCACTAGCGGAAGAAGAAGCGAGGTCGGCATACCTCCTGAGCAGTCTGACAGCCTAATGTATGCGACTAATATAGGATTGGAACCAGACGCCATCCGCTATTCACTGAATAAAGCAATTCAACTTGGTTATCTAAGCAAACATTACATCTCTGTGTATGAGCCGAAGAGAACAATAATTATCCATTCCCCTCCCTTTCGTTTCAGCTTTCAACAGTTCCAAGTAATGAAATTGCAACACGATAAAGGTTATTAATATATATTATCATTCAATAAAATACTGGTAATTTGTACATAGGCTATATCATCATTAGTGGTGTCATGTATCAATAAAATATAAATTTGCACCTGGACCATCAAATGATACTTAACTGCAGTCAGTTTGATTAGATTATTGTAATATATGTTTAGTAATATTTTACAGATATTCACATTCCTAACGTATCATTCAGCATTCAGATGCTGATGAAACTACCAGAAGGCATTCTAAACATTAACTCTTTGGCCACGACACAAAGGAATATCGTGTGCGCTAAATTCTTGGAAAGTGAATTTAGAGACCATTAAACGTTAGGCCTGATACATAGATTTTCATTTTAGACCTCTAGAACAACATCACATGAACAAAATAATAAAACGTCCTAAATACGATGAAGAGATCGAAAGCGGAACTGTCCTATTCGTAAACAGTATGAGCTGTGAAAAGAAACTGAAAAAATGATTTTCATTAAGAAGCATTCATTTGAATAGTCAAATTAATAAAATGGTAATGTCCTGAAAGAGTTAATTGAACAAGAAATCATGTCGAGGACAACTGAAGGAGGAAGACTGAGCTTCTGACAGAGGACATTATAGACAGGAGAATAGGTGGGGCAACTGAACAAAATGGCGTATCCAAATGTAAAAAAAAAAAATTAAAGTACAGACGATCAATTATGCATAAGGGAAATCTGCAGGACAAGGATTTAAGGTGGAATAAAAGTATAGCCAATTGGATGCACTTGTCATCAAATAAAGGTACTTTCAGGAAAAATAATTACGGCAAAGTGCAAAAACAAAAAATGAAATCATGCGGAAAAATGGGGAGGACATGGGTATGGGGCTAAGAGGTATAGACTGGACATACCTGTCTAGCTATTAACAAGCACTCAGTTCTTTTCAACGATGTATATTACGTGGGTCCGGTATAAGGGGTGTTAACACGCCTGTAGCAATCCGTCGAGTGAGCGTCTCTCCAGTCGACCTTGAGACCAGATACGCCAGGGAAGAGCCTTGAAGACGTTGCCTTTTTGGTACGTACCAAGTTCACCGGTGGCTGACAAACACACACTAAAACACTCGGCAACTTAACGACTAAAGTATCAAAAACTTTTCACAGAATTTCAGTTACACTGGATCCCGTGAACATTTCCTTGTCCAAAGAAGAAACCAACTTGCAAATTTAGTGTGTCCAAAGTTCTTGTTGGCTTGAAAAGTTATTTCAGTAAGTCAAAGCCGGTTTACTTTTCAAAGTACTCTTCAGCTCTCTTTACTACATCTCTTGCCGGTTTCCATGGAAACAAATTAGAGTCTTGGTGACGTAGTTGGCAAGGAGATACTTAGCTCCGTGTTTGCTGCAGTATGAAATTTAACGAGCGAACAGCTGTGCAGAAGACGATAGGAAGATACGATAGCATCTTCATACGATTCCCGCATCAGGCTTTTCCAAGGATTTCCCTATTCTGTATGCTTTAAATCGGATACCATTTCAACAAACTAAGACATGCTTTAATGAAACCAGTAATGAGTCACACGAGAAAATGTTAACACTTCTTTTACCCATGAGCCGATGTTGTTTATATATATATAACTGCAAAGAGTATATACATGTATATATGCAATGCACACCATTTTTTCCCTATACGTTATATAAGCGCCACTCATATGGAGAAATAAGCGTCTATTTTATGTATCTTCTCACAGACAAATAAAATAATAACAAAACATCGCAAATTATTAGAGAAGCTCGTACATAAATTTTCCATAGCGTTCGGTCAACGATTTTTTGATTGTTGGCGTTAAGTCACATTCAGTTAACTAAATTAATAGACTGATCGATCGCAGGTGTTAAGCGTTTCTCAAGCATATTTCACTTAAATTAACTGGTCCGCTTTGTAGGTGGAGGAATCCCGCGTGACGTGGAGTAAACCACCGATCTTTTCCATGCAGGCACCTTAAAAACCTCTTGACTTACGGCCACAGCTACCCTGAAAACTGGATTCGAACACGCTACCTCATGTATAGAGGAGTTTTGAGATCGAACTCTTTTGTCGCTAAAGGTAAAAATAGTTCTACTGTATTATCTGATCTGTCAAAAATGTTCGAGGACATGTTATGAGGACATTAATAAGCCAACAAGCTGTTTCGATTGCACATGACCGGAATTCCTTCACTGGTGGATAAACAATCACTCATGGCTATGTTAAAAGTCTTGTAAAAGTGCTCTCTAAAAACAGGAGTGGTACACATTATTGTACAAAACTGTACATCCACATAATTTTTCTGTATAGCAGTACACAAGTTATGTAATTCAAGCAATACATACACAATGTCGTGTGTATCAGTGATACACAATTTGTGTATCACTAATACACATGCATTGTAGATGTGCAAATTTGTACACAGTTGTTTTACAGAGTATGCACACAATTCAGCCCATGTCGTGCATTTTATGTGTTTGTGTGGCATTTGAGATGATACGTGAGCTCTAGGACTGTTTCAAGTGAAAAACTGACTGAAAATCACAGAAAAAAAAATTAAAACCGAGCTCTACATTGGGCTGTTATCGAAGTCTGTAATGTTAAAGGATCGACATGAATGACAAATGTACTTTTGTTTTTGACGCGTTCTGCTCATGCGCAGCTGTGCGCAACTGGAAACCACTATATGGCTTACTTGTCGATCACCTAGATATATCGCTGCGTTTTGGAGGCACAAACGACATCCTTTTCCATTCTCAACCTTTTGATCTTCTCCATCAGTAGACTGTTCTAAACAGCTTTTTGTACAGCCTTCTTGAGCCCCCAGTGTTATAGCAAATGTAATAAGAAAATAGGTGCCTAACATTTCTGACAGGTCACATGGGACAATAGGATTTGCTTTAGTTTCAGCTATAAAAGAATTCGAACTCGAAACTCCACCTGATGGTTGCAGCGAGCCAGTGCTTTGTCCATCTACGCCAGTGATGCCCCGTGTTGCTGATTTTGGATTTTGCCCAATAATGACTACAGCAGATGACCTGATGATGATAAAAAGCCTTGTAGAAAGACAACCAAGCACTTTCTGAGGTCATTATAAACTAGGAGGAGGAGAAAGAATGAGGAAGAGAAAACTTTTATTTTTAGATTACGCCATAGTGTAAGGGTTTATTGTATGGATGGGAATATCTCTTCTTGCATTGGACCGTTAATAAATTCAAAAGGCGTACCAGTGGCAAATGACTATATATGGTTTACTACCCTTCATGGAAACAACTTCATACCATTTATAGTAATACTACCCTTCATGGAAACAACTTCATACCATTTATAGTAATAAACATTTGTAAGATGGAATAAAAAAAGTATTATATTGTTATTAAAGGTTATCATGGTGAAACTGAGCGTGTATAAACGTGTGTAGTGTCATCTACAAGACAGTTCTTGTCTCCATGCTGTGTCCTTTCACGGTAACGAACAAATAAAACACTAAATCTTATACCATCATGGCGGCCTAACTCACGGACTTACGTCCTGACAGGCATTTTCCTGGCTGCAGGATCAATCAGAGCAGAGGCTCGTTCACTAGTGACACCTGCTGGTTTTACTTTAGAGACAGAATGTTACCCCTCGCAGAGGAGCGGCTATGTCACCTGTTTTGTCAAGTACACGTCGAGTGGCCCTGGTACTTGTATATCATCCATAAATCTGACGGCCGCCTTCATATATACGTGAAAGTAAATGGATACATACTGGCTTCATACTATGGGACGCCATGTGTCACTTTCTGATTAACCTACATTATTTACATATCTTTCACTTTTCACCTCCACTTTTTACAAATCTGAAAGAATTCGTTCACAAACGTGATCATCTTTAAATAAATATAAATCATATATCTAGAGGATAGCACGTTTGAAATATATATAAATTCTTCCAATATTTATAGATTCCGCATATATATAGATATAAATCTTGTGTACAGCAGAGACATTTATAAATCTGGTGTCAGCGTGTTTCAGTCGATTTATTTCACTGGTTATTTGTATATGCATGGAATTTAAAAATAAAGGCAACAGCTGTCATTTATAAATCGCCAGTGACTACCCTTCAAACATATATATAAATTCCGGAAGTTGAAAGCCTCAGTCTGTCCGATTTGTATATCGGAGGATCTGTGAGTTGCTTTCTTACTCCCACTGGTCTATGGTATGCTGTAGGCCCGATTTATATATTGGAGCATCTTTCTCCAGGTTTGAAATAGTTGGAACTTACATCTACACTGAGATGGTCGGGCAAGTTTACTCGAAAGGCCTTGCCTGCAATCCAAATTGACCTAAGTTGCTGCCGGCGTTACCACGAGGGCTCACAGCTAAAACCGCGTCGAATGCCAGCACTGGTTGGGGCTTACACTAGTACGCGTACTGCTGGACTGTCTTGATTCTCAGCCACCATCTGATGCGGGCCAGATTCTACCAGACTGATTGTGAACCCATAGTGGGATTACCGATGTCAGCCTACCGAAAAACGCCATCCTTTGTCATCATTTTCTGTGACCTGAATATCATAGAAGTGTGGTATGTGGAAGAAAGCTTCTCCGATATATAAATCGGGCCAACAAAGACTTACGATTGTGCAGTGGCAGTGAAAGCAACGAATAATAGAACCACAGATTTTCCGACATGTAAATCGCACGGAGTCTTACGCTTGGCCGGGTTTGTTTATGTTGAACAGTACTCATTTGCGATTTATAAATTCCTATGTAAACTGCTTACTGCGTTTTAAAATTAAATGCAAATAACCAGTGAAATAAATCGGATAAAACACGTGGACAACCATATTAATATTTGCAGCCGTTTATAAATACACCAAATGTGTTTTCTTTTAAATACACGATTTACAGTTATTTAAAGATGGTAACTCTTGTTGGGCACAGATTTTCCACAGATTTCTAGAAATTGAAGGTGAAAAGTTAAAGATATGTAAATCATGTAGGTAAATCAGAAAGTGACTCATGGCGCCCCATATAATTCTGGGTAAAGTCACTCACTTTGATTGGAAAACACCCCTGGTTTGTTTTCTCTTTTAAGTTAAGCTCCCTCTATCGGTAAGGTGACACGTATTTTAATCGGGTTATCACCGTGTTGTATACTTGTACTATGACATCAGTTCCTCTGCTACGTTTACAAGAATCACTTAGCAAGTGATCATGCAAGGACTGGAAATTGTTCCTTTTGAAACCCCCAGATGGCGCTTTTCTGTGAACTGAGTAATGCTGTATGAAAGACATGCACATTTCGCAACAAAACAGATATCTCCATATACTGGTGCCCCGTTTTCTTTAAAACCTTTGCTCTTAGCGCCTGTAATTTGGTTTGTAGACCTACATCTATCATACTTATCAGTGCCCTGTTATGTATCAGCTGTTCATGTGAACTACTGTACACTGGGGGCCGATCTCACAAATCTTTTTTTATCTTTTTTTTATTAAGTGATCCCCCTCATCTCAATAATCTGACCTTGCGGACGTGTCAGGTTGCATCTGAGATGTAACACTTTAGATTTTTCCTTTGTGTTTGGTGCATGTGGGAGATATCACGAAAATCAAGTAGAGATTAAAGTGCACTTGATTTACTGTTATGTTTGGTTGTGACATAACTGATAGGAACCACTTTTATCTTCATACACTATCGTTCCTTCTGCTTAAAAAGGAAAGTGGAGCTCTGTATTTCCATATTATGTCAGTACAATTGCCAATTATCCGGAGATCCCCACCCTCACCAACAACACCCCGACCCCTTTCTTTTTCGTCTTCCTATCTCAGTCTAGCGATTTTGGGCTCTGCACTGGATAAGTTCGGGATAATAACCAAGACGTATGACGTTGTTCGATTTAGTATGGAATTGATGTCACTTCATTGTTGCGTAGCGAAATGATGAGGAACGTCACAGAGGACAGAACCGTTATTTTGATACAAAGTTGCCTAGACAAGGACAGAAAAGTGAATCTGTCATCTCTTGCCGTACAAACTAAGGCACTGCGCATGTCTCAGAGCTTATATCGAAAGGGTCTCTTCTAAATCTTCGAAGACCAGTCAGATGAGATTTTGCATGGGCAAGCACAGCCTAGCCAAACGTCCCCAGTGATCCCAAAATGGCGAAACAAGGTTATCCAGATGTTGACATTCCATGCACCTTTCTCTGCATGCTGACTAACTTTGGGAGTTCCTCAAGAAGTGCAACCCTGTCTAGATGTCATAAAAGTAACCAAACTTCGCTGAAAGGAATCTACCGAGTGTCCCCTTTCGTTTCATGAAATTTCTTTCCATACGGGCCATCTCACTCTTCGGACACTATACCCTTCCAATTCTTTTTTTTTTAGTTTTTTTTTTTGGCTTCTTTTTTCATCACTGGGAAGTAAAGAATTGAGATGTGAAGGATATATAGTGTAGAATGTTTGATAGGCTGTCACTTTTAGATACTGAAAGAAATTCCTTTTTCATGAAATAGTCTGTTCAGTTAGTAGGGTAATATTCTCAATGTCACTAGGAATAGATTCGGTACCACTCGGGTTTGTAACTGCATTTTCTTATATTCTGTTACTGGCGTTTAATACATCCCACCACTTGTTTAACATTCTGTTATGGACTCGTGTAACATTCTGTGAGCTCTGATGTAGCATTCTGTCTCTGGAGTGACATTCTATCTCGTTGCATGCGGTCGCTGGTGTAACGTACTGTCTTTGGAGTAACATCCTGTCTTTGGACTAAGATTTTGTGACATCTGATGTTACATCTGTCCCTGGTGTAACATTCAGTCTTTGGTGCAACATTAAGATTCTGTCATTGGTGTAGCATTCTCTCTTTGGTGTAACATTCTGTCTTTGATGTGACAATTTGAGAGCTCTGATGTTACATTGGTCTCCGGTGTAACATCGTGCCTCTGATGTAACATTTTGTTTTCCTTGCAACCTTATGTCACTGGTGTAAGATTCTGTAAGCTCTGATGTAACGTTCTGTCTGGTGTAAGATTCTGTAAGCTCTGATGTAACGTTCTGTCTGGTGTAACATTCTGTGAGCTCTGATGCAACATTCTGTCTCTGGGGTAACATTCTGTCTCTACAGTAAAACCACCAGGTGTCACTAGTGTGTATAGCAACGGGTTTTGTCGTCCAAGAAAAGCAGATCATACATTGTAACGCATTTCGTTGTCCGACACAATTAAGCGTTAAAGAAAGTTTTCAGTCTTTCGTCATCGCTATCTGCTTGTATGAACGCAACTTACTTTTCCACTGCTGTATTGTGGTTTAGGTAAGATCTAGGCTATTGTGTGTACTGTGGTAAGGGGTGAGTGTTGTGGATGCCAAGTTACGAGATATTGTGTCATTGCACAAATTATGGTATGTTATTGCTCGCGTTGTTGGTACTGTAACTTTAATTTTGCATAATTGTTACTTCAAAGGATTTGGATTAAAATAAAAAAAACTGGCCATCGACAGATGTTTGGTGAAATTTCTATATATCCGACATTGGAAAAAACTTGGGGATTTTTATTGTCTATATTTATACAGAGTCGATTCAGTAAATGCAGGTTAGTATATATATATTCTTCTAGGATGAATCCATTGTGAGCGTATTGGGAAGGGTTGTAGGCTTCATAAAGGATTTTCATGTGACATTTTAAATACATAAAATCCTTTTGTCGTTACTTGTCTGGAGTCTTTGGAGGAATTTTTGAATCATTAACTGAAGGGAGACCCTGGAGTAAGTTTGCGCTTAAAAACTTGTTGGTGAAAAGCTACTAAAATTGTTTTGACACGGTGCATTGTAGAGTTTCACCTTCCATTACCAATGAAGGTGAACTCTTTCTAGCGATGACGAATAAACTTAGGTCTCCACTGTAAAACAAGCAAATATTCTGGTACATGTAATTCCAGTGTCCCAGTCATTTTCTTATAATGCGCTGCTTTTGCCGAATGCAATAATGGCCTGGCGAATGACGTCGCGGTTTCGATTCAGCTCTTGCTAATTTTAACGTCTTCTGGGCTAACCTGACTCATCTTGCTGCAGGAACGGCTCATCCTTCGCCATTGGCTTTGTAATCTCAGATGATGTTGCATATCGCGACAATATGAGGGTGGACCTCGGTCAGATTTGAACCCAGCTACATGTACTTTTGAATTTGACCGTTTTATTTTCGAGCCAAGACGAACACACAGTACACAGAGCAAGAAAAAAACATCGTACGTTATGATGAAAGGTTGTCTGCAAATTTTCGAAGTCTTTGTGAGACAATAACCAATGGTTCTCCGAATCTTTACCACTCTCGGGATTTGGTTGGAGAGTAACTTGGTCTTGAGGCATGCCCACACTGTAACTCAGGTGCACGTCCCGCAACATTGGTTTCGCATAAATTTTTCAGTGTCTTTTCCGTGTCGCAGACGTCTAATTTGGAGGCACATTTCTCAGCTCGTACACCAGGACATGATGATGTCATGGCCTTTGGGATGGACAATCGGGCTGTGTCAGCTAACAGAGAGCTTAGAGTTGATGTCCTCTTGTCCTGGCCTTTCCTTCGCCTTCCAGTTTTATGGCGGACTGCAGTTCGGCATCCCCAGAACGTATTTGATCTCTATCCTTCGTTAACGGGTCTCCGTCCCTAACGCGAAGGAGGCCTGCGCTGATCTGTTCCTGCTTTGGCTGATCTGTCCCAGATAATGTGGAAGTGGGCGCCATGTCTGAGGACCGATGTACCACTGAAAATACAAACATAAAAGAGATATCACTTAATTGGAGTCTAGTATCAAAGTCAGCACTGTACAAATCACTGTACAAACCAGTGAGAGTCATTACAGAGGGCCAACGTCTGTCCGTGCCAGACTTCTTTATTTTCAAAACAATAGTCCTGCAATTACTGCATCGCACATGCTAATTAAACCACAGCACTATGTACTTCAACATTGGGAGGCTTACCTTTTGCTGATTCATGAGAAGTGCCGGTACATTGGTCTTGGTTGGTTCTTTCTCCAGTGGCACTGTTAACGCCGTTCTCTCTGGAGTCCATGATTCGTGACTCAGTGACTATGTTCCCAATAACACCGCTCTCCGTATAATGCCCATGATTCCTGATTCATCCATCCGGCTGCTTGACTGATTCGGGATGTTTAAGATGTGAAGGGGAGCACTTGCATCTTTCATCACAAATGGTTTCTTTATGCTCGATCTCGTCTTTTGCCTCATTATGGGATCTGCATGGATAAGACCACTCTTTGCTCATGTCGGCAGACCGGCTCTCTGTCGGCATGTAGTCTTGTCTTGGTCCCTCTCCCAGACCGGGGTCTGATGATGTGCTCAGTAGGCCTACTCGGGCAATATCCCTTCCACGGGGTCTTCTTCTGCCACTCGCTCGCTCGACTTACTGCATCCCAAGACGTCGGGAGCTCATGTTTTCCATTGGGTAATCCAGTCTGTGGTTGGTGCTCGAAAGTAGATATTTGCACAAACAACTGATCCGGAAGCAGACTCCTCGCGCACGAAGATTTGTCCTTATCACACTGGTCGACTTCGGCTTTCCGAGGGATGGGCTCCTTTGTCAGACTAACACAGTCCGTGGGAATAACGCCATCGGCTGCCCGGCATGGGATGGCGGAGCGCCCATATGGATTAATTAAGTCTCTATTCATGGAGGGTCGTTTAAATCCAGTAGTGTGATCAGCATATACTTTAGGCTTGCCACAGCTTTCCTCACCATATAGACTCTCTTCTTTTGTCGGTACTGATGATTTCTCCTCTAGACCGTTCGCTTTCTGTGACACCTCATTCTTAGTGGGTCTCCTTGAAACAGTCGCGCTGATCTAACACTTCCGCTGTCTTGTACCTCAGGCGTCGGAACACAAGCAGATCCAAACCGTCGGATTCATCCATTCTTATATTTGACGTTGAATATAATCGCTGACTTTTCTTACTCAGGGTTTGTTGTATTCTTCTTCATCCACAATCACGTTAAACTGACGCTCTTCTTCAGACGCGTAATACTATATAATTTCAGTTCCACCGAAGACAATTTTATTTCTGTCTGCTTGCGGAGGCCTGGCGTTTGCGGGAAGCCTGATACACGATCGTCTCGGTGTGTCATCTAAGGTGGGAATGTCAACTAAGAAGGGAATTAACTCCTTCGTCAAGTGCCCCGTAAAACAGCATATGACCAAACTGTATTACATTTTTTCATAAACAAAATAAATCCACGGGTAAAACAACAGTGTACTGCTGCATTAAAATTTTCAGTCACTCTAATATTTGATTTAAATTTGATACCTTCACTTAGCTGAGTGTTGGGAGCTTGCATCAATACATACTGTGGTAAAATGAATCATTAGATTTTTTATGGTAATAGCTGAAACTAACAACGTCTATACAAGAAGCATCTGCTGTTTCTTTTAGGGGTTCATGCTATGGATCCAAAGCAAACTTAAACGTAAAAATCTACAGTTAGGGTTTTATGTAAAGTATTTTTTAAAGTGACAACAATGGTTAAAGCAGAATTGGGGGAAAATGCAGTGGTGTTAACGATATGGCTGAAAAATTGCTGATGTGGCATAAAGCCATAATCATTCATTCAATGCTCAGGACAGTGACTTGTGTCTAGTTCAGCGAGAATTCTTCTTTGTAGTCATCACAAGAAGATAACCTCGCTCGTTCTAGAGTGGCGATAAGTCTAACGACGTGACGTTATAAACGTCAACCACGTGATCGTTTATCGAATGAAAAGCAGTCCATTATATATGGATCCACCACATTCTATGACACAGCTCCCCTTCCCTTGACCTCGTTGCTTTTCAGTTTATTCCCGGTGAAATCAACTGTGACGTCATAACGTCACCGAAAGATTAACCGTGTTCAACGATTGTGTGGAACATCCGGTTGAGTACATGTGCTTGCAAAGATATTGATTATGACAGATGAAATGTATATTTTTGATGTCGAAACTCATAGGAGAGAACCTAACCAATATTTGTTAATTGCGCAAAAACTGTCTGTTATCTCTGCAGGATTTACCCATCTGACTGTGAATACAATAGAAGTAAAACTATTTATACCATCTATATAGGTTGTTTCACCCGCCTGATTTATTTCGAAAGGCTCACTGGTGTACAACCACTCTCATCTGCATATAAACACAATACAATATAAAACGTGGTCTTGTACTCAGACCTGACCGGGTATTGATACCTCAGTGAACCAAAGCGCTGGGCTCAGAACCACGAGCCCAGGCAACAATACATCTTACACACTACAGGTGTGCGGTATACAACCTACACATTGTGCACTATAAAGGCTTCGGACGATTTACAGGGACGTAGGAATCAATTTCAAAGGGGGGAGGGGGGGGGGGGCAAGAATCCCAGCAAAAAGACGAGGGCCCAGGGGCCGCCAAGGCCCCAGAAGCTCTGAGGGAGCTATATAGCCTTAGAGACGATTTGCCGTATCTTAGATATGCCAATTGAGGTGTTATTGACTCCTGCCTGAAAAAATTGAAACAGACGTTTAGCTCAATTGTTGACGCTTTTGCCTGGAGAACCACGGGTCAACAAAGAACATTGTAACATTTTATCCAGAACTGAACATTAAATTTATGCATGTCGGAGAAAGGTTGGTGTAGATTGACTACCACAAGTATTTAACTCGTATGGAGGAGAATCGGTAGAAAGATACATCCATGTTTTTCCTGGGCGTTGGTGGTAAACATGCTGGCCTATTCGCCCTGGCTTGCTTTCGACTGAAATCAATGTCATTCACATGTACACATAGACTTTTTGATCAGGCCTTTGGCTCAGTCAAAAGGCGAATTTAGGGGAATTGGGAGTAATGCGCCAAAGTCGGTGGTTACAACGGTTACCCCCTTATCTTTCCTTCACTGATGAATTTTGCAACCCGTCCTAAGTGACATGATCTTGGAATGACGATAAACCATAATGAAAGAAATAACTCCACACCGATGAGTGCATATACTGTACAAATATATTGATTATTCTGCTTTTTGGGCTGAATAGAACTGCAACGTCATCACACTGAAACACAGTCTCTAAATTAGAAAAAAAAAGATTGTGTTGGGAGACAAACGAGTTCACTTTTTTTCTCAGATTACACTGTAGATGATTTGCCCTTCCATGGGAGAATTGTATATATTAATATATGCTACTTCTATATATGTACTGAAAGTTAAAACAAGCAAACCTACATAAACCTATGTAATTTTGGCACATTATCAGTTTGGAAACACAGGTATATATAACTTCGTGACACTTCATGTGATCTGGAAAAGCAAAATCTTTGAGAAATGATCAAAATTCACAACCTTACGACAATTGCAGCCATGGTTGCATGGACGCAGAAAATACAAAACTCACGTTGCAGAAAAACTGTTATTAAAAAAAGACCATTATTACAGTACATGTGGCATGAACATTTGTGCTTCAAAAACCGCCTACTCTAAGTAACTCTCATAAAAAGAAAGGAAAACAATAAAATGAACTATATGTCAAACTCCATGAAAAATGTCCAGGTGGTGAGATTTATTTTAGAGATTATTTTGAGCCGAGCAAAACGCAGGAGAAAAACTGCATTCCATGTAGGCTTATACATTAGACACAATAGGTGAAAGTGCACAGCACGTTTAAAACTACATAAAGCAGCAGTCACAAATGCGTTGTTAGACCGATCCTCATTGCAAACTATTTTGAGGAAAGAAAACCTGACGTCATTTACTCCTATGAACCACCATATAAACCAATATTTCAAATGTATTTTACTCGGTTAAAAACAATCCTAACATAAATCCAAACATTTTCTTCAACAGTTTTGCGTTCAGTTTTGTCAGACATTCATACTTCATGCTGATATTTTCTTTTCTTTTAAACTAACGTACATTATTAAGCAGACTAAACTTATTAAAACGGCTACGGAATAACACACACCACCACTGTGTCTTTAGATCTACAAAATATCCAGTATGCAATGGTAGTTAATGTTTTTTTTTTCTTTCCAGTCGTTTAGTTTAAACGATTAAAATAGTGTCATTAATACACGTTAACAAAAAGAAAGACACAAAGAATGTCTTAAAACGCTGTGTTTAAACTATTCATAATCCGTAAGCATGACACTGGGACGGTGTTTAAACTCCCATATTTAATCATACAGTACTAGTGAGAAAAAAAAAAGGATTTTTTTCATTCTTCAACTAGTGTCATTTCATACCAACACTGGCTTTCCTCTCTCAATGTTAAATCCAAAGGCTTATTAATTACCGCATGTGTTACCTCTTATATCAACCTGTGCAAGTAAATACGCTTCTAACACTCCATCCTGGAATCGCGTAAATATCATTTCGATGTCGTCGTGAATGAATTGGTTGCAATAATGTTAAATCAGTTCTACTTTCCACGGGAATGATTATCTTGCAAACAGTTAAGTGAGCAAATTGCATTAGTTGCGTTGTAAATCATTTGTTTTAAAGACAAAGTGAGTGTTTGTGATATAGTATTTGGTATGTTCTTTAGCACTGACACCCTATCCATAATAATTAGAAAGAAATAATCAACACTTGCCAAAAAATTTAACCCTGAAGTCACTGGCAGCACAAAATTCCTTCACAATAGCTCACAAGTCCAAACTGTCTGTTCTGTCTTTCACTGAATGGCAAATCAGCATGTTGTTTAGCCTCTGCTGGCTCATGGTGGAACGAAGATAAGCCTTCACTCTTCGTAACACACAGTGACTACGTTCTGGCGTGGCAGATGTAACGAGAACAGAAAGTTTAGTTTGACAAGTTTATGAACTTCGGAAAATATTCTCCGAGTCGTTGTTGTCAGTATTGTCTTGCATACCGTTTCCATATCCCTTAACAAAAGTAGCATTCGTCTTCGATCTAATAGGTATAAAAAGATGCAGGCGCACAGAAAATGGTGGGGACGGGTAGGGATTGGCTGTATCTCTGAAGTGTGTTGAAGTACTGTCAGGTAATTTTGCGGGGATAAACTATGACAAATAATGGTTGAAGAAAAGTCCATTATTTGTGGCAACAATTAAACAGGGAAAAATATAGTCCAATGAGCAAGTGTCCCCCACACCCTGTTTCTATGGCGATAGGACGCTATTACCTGCATTCCAGCTGGTTTATTTTGAGCAAATGGCGCTCAACCCCTGATGATATTTGGATATGTTGTAGGCCAGGCATCTAGTAATTTGACAGCATGTGTCATTTGGGCCAATGAAAATTAGGAAATACAGTCTTAGGAGGGTTTTCTTTGTGAAATTACTACATAAATAGTAAGGCTATTTTTTGGTGTTTTTATACCTATAAGGTCAGGCAGCATTTTAAGCTGCAGTTCGAGGCGCTCTATGTCAATATCATCTCTATACTGATTAACCAGTGATAGGGGTAATAATGTAAAATTACCACTTGCGGCTTGGAGAAGAAGAGTTTCAAGTTTTACAAGGATTCGCATCCCTTGCGTGTAAGCTAAGATAATAGGAAATCTAACACTTCAAAGTGCTGTTGTCTCAAGTATTCAGCAGGGCCATCATAACTCGCCTGTGCCGATCCCTCGTCGATTCCACGCGGTGGAGCCCTTTGCCTGGGTAACTTCGGGCATTCGGTCAGACCTCTCGACTTGGTTAAAACAGTGTTGTACAATGTATCAAAGGATTTATCAGAGCGCTGTTCTCTGTAGAACGCCTGTAACAGGAGCAATGGGCCAAACAATGAACTCAATGTGCCTTGTTCATATTTTGAATCTGTGTAGCCACACCATGAAGTTTGCCTTGAATGTTAGCAGCTCCGTCGTAAGCTTGACCTCTACAATTGTCGAAAGCCAGGTTGCATTGAACAAGCACGTCTGTCAGGGCTTGGTAATGCCAATGCTGGTTATATCCGGAACCCCCACAAACCCAAGAGATTCCTCATGTACCTCACACTGTTCTGTTACAAAGCGTACACATATATTAAATTGCTCCTTATAAGATAGACCTGTAGTTTCGTCAGCGATAACCGAATACCAGCCAGCTTCTCTGACCTCTGATAGCATCGATCTCAGAACTGCGTAGCCCATTAATGCTACCATCTCATTACCAATCTCTGGAGATGTGTACTTGCGACCCGTTATCATCCAATCAATGACATGTGGTATGCCGTTTGCTCTTACTTTTAATAGTTGTATCGTCATTGATGTCGTGTTCCCTAACAGCTAAATCCTGTCTCAGCAAATGCTTTCAAATAAACATATTATACCTTTCCTGTGCAAATCCTGATCCTTCAATAACTGGTCATCTAGCAATGTATGTACATCAATAGCATTTTCTGCATGTTGACATTTGAGTGCTGCTTCGGTGTGAGGTTTACTCTGGACATGTTCTTTGAATTTAAGAGTTGCTTTTTTTCAGTTTTGATAACCTGTTTGTGTAAAGCTCTTTTCAGCATTTTTACTGAAAGAAATCAGTTTAAGCTACTCTGCCCTTCTGCACACAAAACAGTACAGTTTACTTTGGGTTTCACATAGTGTCAGCCAGGGGTACTCAACAAACCAGTCATCTTGCACACGTCTTATTTGACCATTATATGTGCGACCTGTTCCTCAAAATCCCAGCATCGCTTGGTTGATTTGCATTCCTTTGTTGGTTACACCACAAACTGGAACACGCTGTGTTGCTTTCTGATAACTGAAAAATCAAAGGAGGTGAATAACTAAAGCTGCCGATACAGCAAGTGCATATGCAAACATTGGTCAATAATCATCCGTGGAACAGACAGCAGAAGTAGAGGAAAGCTGAAAGACCATATTAAACCAGTTCTTTGACAAGCAACTCTTTCACGTGTATGGAGTTACGCCGGATTAGAACCCGATAACGGGCCGAGTGTGTTTCTCGGTCATCCCTTTCTCGTCAATAAATATAGGCATACTTTCAAAATAACTTTGTGGAGCATAGGTTTTTTAGGCTCTATATCTTGAGATTGTATCTGTAGACGATGCATGTTTTTTTGTTATTCTTTTACTGCCGTTTGTATTTGATTTAGTAAATTTCTTAAATTATACCCAGGCATATGACAAAGTTGTCCGCAGTTCATAATATTTATTTATAACTGTATTACGCCATAGTAGTTGTTGTTGTTGTTTATTTTGTTATTCTTTACCTCTTGATATGCTGTTGACGGTGTAACTTCACCGCCACTTGGTGTTGGTGCTTGACTTTGTTCGCTTGTGGAGGGGCTTGTATTGCTAGACGACGAAGTTCGATTAGCAGATGTCGTAAAAAAGGAATCTATCGACCGTTGAACTCAACGAAGTTTGTCAGGCGGCTACATTTCAATCGACGAATCCCATCTACGGGAGCTAACTCATAAACATATATAAATATGTAGGCCGAAGTACGGAAAAACATGTAGGCCCTATATTAATAGTAATTTGCACTAGGAAAATTACAGTTTACCATGTTTAGTTTACCGAGAAAATATATTTGCAATGGTGTGATGTTTTATTTGGCGAAGGGGCCTGTTTGTGTTCAAGTATATATAATTTCCGGAGCCTGAAAAATGTGTGGTGGGTGAGGGGTGGGGGTGGAGGGGGGATATGCTGTCCCCACCCCCCCCCCCCCTTCCTACTCCCCTGGATCATTTAGCCTCGGTGATGTTTAGCAATCGTATGTAACAGCAGGCGCTCTCTAGGGTCAGTTGTAATTTGAACCTGAGCGTTTTTTATCGCTACAGGTAAAGTTAAAAGGTCGAGGCATGGAAACGAGCAGCATCCAGTTGTAATCTATCTAACCATATTAGAATTAACATTGTGCCCTTATTCCACGGTCTTAATGTATTTTCAAGGCTTTGTAATTATTTTAAAGCTATGAAAGTTATTTTGAAGCCAAGGAAATAATGTAGTTTTAAAGCTTTGAAAATCCCTCCACGAGTAAGCAGGAATCCCGATTGCCACTTTTACAGTGGCAGCAAATCGAGTGTATTGTCGGCCTGATTCCAAGCATAAGGGCGTTAAGACATGATGGACGATCGATGCCCTTAGCATATTATGAAACCCTAATTCAAAGAGTTATAGCCTTGTGCAAATTTATCGGCAGTCAGGTGGCGATTGGGAAGTATCTTAATTCATAAAATCTCTGTGCAGTTAGACCTTTATAAACACTTACAAACTGAAACACTTTAAAATGATTTTTAGAGCATTTAAAATAGGTACAATTGATTTCTAAAGCTTTGAAACTGATTTTCATTTAAGCTTTGAAACTTATTCTTATTAAAGCTTTGAAACTGGTCGTTAAAGGTTCGAAAATGGTACTTACATTTAAAGCTTTGAAGATCATTTTCAAACCTTTAAAAATTATGTCTGTATCTATGTTTTCTTTCGTCAAAAAAAATTCCCTCATAATTCCTTTATTCTGGATCGTTCATGGCAATATCTACCCAAAAATCACCTCTGTAGTTTTTCTTTCCTTTTCTGGAGGAAAAAAATTACACCTCACTCCTGCACCAACGGGAAACGATTTCCCAGATCGAGTTGCAAGGAATCCTTTAAGATTTTATTCGACCTGAACACAATGCAATGTCGCCCTGAGAGATATATATATTGCTCCACGTATCTATTTATAGAAAGCCTGTGATCCCTAATATAGTTCTGCATAAGGTTCTACAATAGCGCTCCTCTGTATGCTACCGATTCAACAGTCACCACCATAACACCGAGATATCAAAGTCACATGACCGTGAGCATATGACTCAAAATGGCGGCCTACACGCATAATGTTTTGACCGGGTTGTTGAATATTTTGCTGTTGTGTCAAGCTGTTTGTTTGTCAGGTGAGCAATATTGGTATAGTGAATGAGCACAGAGTCTGTTCATCACGGCAGTGGTTGCCAGCTCGAGTTTTATAACGTCGAAAACATTTTGGCGACGTTCAAATGAAATAGTGGACCATAGCACAGTTGCAGCTACACTACTTTTACTAGTACTGACGAAGGCCTAAACTTTTTCAAGCAGTAAGCACTGAAACTGAAAGTTGCATGTTTTGTACTAGGGCCTAGTCTTTGACGTCGTATAGGTTTCTTTATTGCAGAAGACAAACCATCGTACTGTGAAATATGTGATATAATGCCACATTTGAACTCAATCTTGTCATGTCAAATGAACACTATTTAGTTTGACAGCTAGACATAGCTCCAGTTCATGAGTCAAACGTTCCACTGCTATTCTTCGGCCATGTAGGACGACAGAGCAACAGGCCTAGGCCAATAGGTCATCTGATGTTCTCACTTTAGTTTGTACGTGTTCTTAAAAATTACTAACTAACAAGGTTTTTATAAGGGTGGGTTTAGGGGAGGCGGGTACACATGTACATTTGTTTGACATAACAGTAACATTGAATGGCATAGGCCCGATATAATTATTTCTACATGAATATACTGACTAGTAGGAATTTTCAGTTTCAGATAGTTTCAGAAACAATGTGATTACAACATGGAATGTTTTGACTGCAGGCTACTGGATCTGGGTGCTACTTTGCTACTTTGCTACTTTTCCATCATTTCCACCATTGTGATCAAGCAGTTTTCCAAGTATCACCACTGGTTGATCTCTGTATTATAGAGTTTATGCCTTTTCCTAGTAACATTCTCATATGTTCTCAGTACAGATAAACATGCTACATAGTAACCTTCCATTCATTGTTTTGCACTTTCCTAGGTTCTTCTGCACAAATCTATAGAAAAAACAAACACAAACATGGGGATATGGACACAGCCTCCCTCACAGTTGTCAATGATCTGGAATACAAGATACAAGTTCTACTCCAGTCAGCTGAGTGTCATACAGTAAGTATGGTACATGTCAAGTAATGAGGGGGAATTTTATGTTTTCTGTTAACTGAGTATTTTCCAGATGTGGTGTTAGGATTTGAGAGTTACACGTGTTAAAAAATAATTTTGTCCTTTGTTTGAATTAAAAATAAGAATCGATCATAATTTGACTGTATCATCCGGAATTATGAGAAATTCTTGTAACATATAAAATTAGTTTAGTTAAAGCTGTGTTTCCATGGACATGTGATTGCATTTTCTGTTTCTTGTCCGATGATTTGATCTACTGAGAATTGTGTGATGCATACATTAATTCTGAGCAAATGGAACATGTCTGATTTTTAAGACATTGGATAAGTATTATTTGTTGGGGAAGATTTAATCATGTAATATATAGGTAAAGACAGCTGTCACATGTCCATGGAATCACAGCTGTACTGACACGGTGAGTATATCTGTGTAAATCTTGTTAAGGCCTTATTTGTTTGACCGTAAAAGGAAATTGAAGCTGATGAAGTTCATGCCTTTGTGTTTTTAGTGTTATCTTCAGCCGGTCAAAAAGATCTCATCAGGGAGGAATCACACGCTGTATGTTGACACCAGGTGGCCAATTCGCATGGCCGTGAATATTCCAGATAATGCCACAGATATGTACACCTTCATAAAGTGCACGTAAGTTGTCCGGCTCTGATGACACTGTACATTTTACTCAGTGGAGGTACATGTAGTCTTCACAGATTATGAATGGCTTTCATATCTATGAGGCGTAATTTTAATTTGAGCTAAAAATTAGTTTTTATTTGTAATGTAATAGCATTAGGGTTATTTGAGAGAATCCATATTATTTGGACATTATTTCCCATGCTTATTCACGATATTAATGATAGTTGCATCAGAAGCTGGTATATGGTTTTGAAAGCATCAGTTGTTGTTGTTTATCATTGATGTTAAATAAATGTAAATCTTTGTATTTTTGCAGTGAGAATAAACTATCACAACATTACCAGGAACATGGAGTGTACAGACTATGGGTGGTCAATAACAGTTCCAAAGAAGTCAAGTGCACAGGTCCTGTCCTGATTAATGATCCTATGGATAGTAATATACGTATGTACTTACCGTTTTACTTCTCTACTTTTTATTGCCAGCAAAGTGCGGATGGTTGTGGGTTTCCCCCTAGCTCTCCCTGGTATTTTCCCACCATGATTTCAGCTGCTGTCATATAAGTGAAATATTCTTGCGTACAGCATAAAAACACCAATCAAATAAATAAATAAATCAAGTAAGTAATATTAATGATGGATGTATAACTATCAGTGGACTATTTACCACATGAGAGTCGGATGTTAAGTCTCCACCTTGAGAACATTTCGTAAAAAAAATTAAATTTCATACTAAATCACGTGGCCTTATAGCGCTATATCTCATCGACCAAGTCTGTTATAAAACAGTTACGATAAACCTGAGGGACAAAGTTTTGTGAAAATGGCCCTAGTTCTGAGCTGAGTTATACCATGGAATCTGGACTGTGTACTGTATCAACATTTGGACTACAGCTGTACACAAACATGGATGAATGTATTCATAAGATGGGTCATGAAATAATGATGACAGTGATATAGAAAAGAGCAAAGGTGTATAACCAGATGCTGATGGTACATATTCTGTTTTCAAAATATGACATGAACACAGGTTCATGCGTATTATACTCAAGGAACTTAATCAAGCACCCCCTGGTTTTCACTGTGGCGATTTTGTGCACACATTGGATACACCCGATACTGACGTAAAACGTTTTACGAGATACCAAATGACATATTCATTGAGTAATTTACAACCACTGCTTCAACACCACTCACTCCAGAACAAGACTTGTAAAGCCATTGTTTTACATCAAAACCAGTGATGATAGAAATACATGTGTATTATCATGAAAACACACTCATGGATTCCAAACACAATTCACAACTGGTTACATTTTACACGCTTTTGATCCAGAAGAACATTAATCGTATGTGTACAAAATCGCCATGGTGAAAACCTGAAGGGTGCGGAATAAAGTTTTTTGTGTATACAATTACATATAGTATATGTATGAAGAACAAATTTTACTGGATGCGAAATAATGTTGTTTGTTACTGTTTCATTTGTACTTCAGTTTCGTTTCATTTTGTTTTTTGTTTCACTTTTTCAGCAATCTATGCAGCACTAGCCATATTTACTTTTTTGGCCTTGGTTTGGATTCTGCTGAAATACCTTCACAGGTGAGTACCTAATCCTCTATGAGCCCATGTGTACCTATCATCTCTTCACTCATTATGTAGTGAACAGCCAGGTGATGTTGGCTGTGTTAAACTTCTGAATGGTTCATTTACCCACAGACCTTGCCTTATGGCATGTTACATCAGACAGATAATGAGCAATGAGACATCAGATGGATAATGATCAGCGAGACATCAGACAGGTAATGATCAATGAGATCCAATTATGAATACTTAATGAGTTTTGAGGGGATGTTTTGGACAAATTGGGCTTCATGGAGTATGTGAGGATTATTTCTGTATTACAGTGAGGTTTTGATGTTCTAGGTGGTGATGTAATTTTTAAACAGCTCTCCGACATCTGTTTTGAAAAAAAGCCTTTATTGCATGCATAAAACAAATATTAATGTATTACATCAAGGTAACAACTTTTTAACGTGCAGTTGTGAGATTTTGTGTGTATTGAATTAAACTTGGGATGTACTGTATCCCAGGTTTCACAGTGGATAAATGTTGGCCAAAAAAGTTTTATTTTTCAAGGAACTGAATGTGGAACTATTGTGTGTGGTTATGGGGATTTGTTTAAGCAGGTCTAGGACTTGGCTGAGGGGATGAGTGTGTCAGCGTGGCATTATGACTCCATGTCTGTCATCAATACAGTCCAGCTCATGCTATATGGGGAGATACCCAGCAACTTGCGGATGGGTTTCCCCCCAGGTTCTGCCAGGTTTCCTTCCACCATAATGCTGCCTCCTGTCATATAAGTGTAATATTCTTGAGTACGGTGTAAAACACCAATCAAATAAGTCAAAGAAATATTTGAGGTGTGCCATCACACTCCCCCACCTAGCACACTCATGGAACAAATCCAGGTATGCCAATAATACACACCTGGAATAATGAAGAATCTGGTGAGTGTGAATCTAGGAAGGGTTTTGATTATCACACTCCAGCTCAAAAAAAGAAGGCCCCAGTTAGATATGCATGATTCCACAAGAATACAGCCTTCAAGTTCAACTTGTAAGCAGTTCCAATACCACTCTCAGGCCCAAGTCAGGCTGTGCCAACAAACACGTAAGACTTCAGAATGGTTAATCTTTGCACTTTCTTGGTTTGGTGCTTAGCATAAGCTGACAGTTTTAGTACTTACTACTGGCAGAATACGGGGCGGGGGCCAGGCCTCAAGGCCTTTATGTATTGTGTCTTCAGCATTGAGTTCAGATGCAGACACACCATGCATATGTTAGCATTGCGAACAGATTGGTGTAAGACACCCCTGTGATGAAATTAACAAGAAACCCACGTGCATTATTAAAAGCCACTTTAAACCCTGCATTAACAAAGAAATATGTATTTAGATAACAGTCATTAATGGGGAGAACTATGTACTGTTTTTCAGGAAGCGCTGCCTACTGTTTCTCTGGAAGCACTGCCTTTACAAGGTGTTCTGCTGTTTTAGAATGGAGAGACTCCTTAATCCGGTAGGAGTGTTTACTGTAAGTCAGCTGACAATGGGCAATAGCACTACATGCTTTCAGCTTTGATACAGTTACAGCTTCAGCCACCCCCACCTCAGCTTGTATTACATAAGTGTACATGTAGTCTTAAAAAGGTTTCCAATTTACAGCTGCACAAACAATTAGAAGTACTTTTTTTCTTTTGAAGAATTAATCAACAGCTGTTAAACAGAATTGGCATTGGAATAATTGTACTGAAATTTTGTGGCTAATTGCTTATTGAACCTTGTTTTTTTGGAAAGATACCATCAGCCATAAATTTGTTAGAGTGATATAACGTTCCATGTGCTACTATATTGCTGATCTGTTGAGTTGTTTTGATGTTTTGCTTTAAGACGTATTTTACAACTTGAGCTCATGAATATTTTAATATTCATTTCATCTGACAACTTCATTCATTTTATCTTCTGTGTTTGCTTCATGTTTTTAATTTTCATGGGTGTGTTAGTCAGTACTAGTGTATTTGTCTTGTGTTTTCCGTGTGAGGAGGTTTTTGTATTCACGTCTTTGTGTAATTACCTTACTTACATGCCATTGCTGCTTCACAAATGTAAAGTAAAAGTTCTTTGTGATGATATTTTTACAGCAGTGCTTTCCACTGTAATATCCTGCTTGCAATCATTGTTGTCTGACCTTCATAATCAACATCTTGCCATTGTGTAATTACACAGTTCAGTATTTTGACAAGTTGGAAGCTATAAAAAGTGTTACGTGTTACCTTGGAAGCTGTTGAAACTGAAGAAATTTTAATTCACACTGAACCCCAATTCAACACTATTCATTTTAGGCATTCTTGATGTGTTCTCTGTTCTTGGCTCTGTATAATAGGACCTGGGCATACCTCCAAGTATAAACCCAGGGGAAGACGGAGGTGGAGATGATTCAGCTGACAAATCCAAGTCCAATACCAGACTCAAGTCACTCGACACATTCAGAGGGTAAGAGTGCGGTTATGTTGTGATACACAATGCTTTCAAGTAATCAAGGGAGACAACTGATATTGACTACCATACGTCTGCAGGGCAGAGCAAGTTTTTATTAGTGTTTCAAGTGATGACATAAAAAGAGCGTCAACTGTAAATCTTCAGCAAAAATGTCTTGCTTGCTTGTGAGTATTTACTTCCTCCATAGCTCTTACAGTCCTGATGGTAATATCATTCCAAGCCCACGGAAATGACTGCCTTCATGTGTGCAGGAGTCGATTACAGGTCACTCTACATGGATGGATGAATTTAATGTATTCAATTCCTATGGAATTACCCTGATCTCATTGTTCTCTGGCATGATTGGAAGTAAGAGGTGACAATGTTTCTGTGTGGTTTTGTATGAAGTTCACTAGAGACCACTGGCCGTCCACTTTAATACCTTTGTCACATGTGGAAGAGTTCATCAGTAACTTGCCAATGGTTGGTGGTTCACTCAGGGCAGTCCAGTTTCCTCCACACATAAAACTTGCGGCCATGATATAGGTGGAATATTTCTTGAGTACAAATGGATTTACCTGTAATGTATGAGTGACATCACAGCAACAATTGCTGAAACACTTTGGTGACAAAAACTGACTTTTACTTTCAGTTTGGAATGGGGCGTACCTGATTCCAGTTAACACTGTATGTGAAAATTGTTGGACTCGTTAAGCCTGATGTTTTGTTACAGCATTTCCATAACTGTCATGGTATTTGTCAATTATGGAGGAGGAGGTTACTGGTTTTTCCGTCATTCAAAATGGAATGGCTTGACAGTTGCTGACCTGGTATTTCCGTGGTGAGTTGAAGAGACGTGACTGGCATTTGCTGGTTGGAGTGATTGCTTTTCCGGGTGGTTGCTATTGCTCTGTGCATGACTAACATGACTTTGTCCTAGTGAGCATTCTGGTGTCCAAACTAATGCATGGTTTCTAATTCCCTGTCTTATTCTCTCTTTCAGTCATGTCGCTGTCTTTTACTGTACTTTTGAGGCTCTGATAATTTTTGCTACTGTTGACCTTTAATGACAAATTGTTTTTCCTTTAGGTGTGTTCACATTTCACTTCAAGTGTAAAGCTTGTTACGTTAATGGAGAAAAACAGTTTGGTTCCCTCAACTCTGTTTTTAGTATTTCTTTTTCTTGTTCTTTCAGATTTGCTGATACTTTACTAACTGTGGATAATTTGATTTTGGCAAACACATTCAGTTATGTTGATACATTATTGTGTGAATTAACCCTATTAATGTGAAGCCAAACTCAACATTATCCCCTCTACCGTGTTTCATTCCCTTTTTTTCATTTATGCCGTCTTCTTTGTAGTTTTGTCCCTAATATGTCTTGCCTTCATATCGTAATTAACTTATTTTTTTGTGACTATAAACATACAGCTGTAAACATGAATGCACAAATAATTCTGTTTGGCAAAAGTCAAGTGGCACATTGTTATGAGTTTGTAAATCTGATTTGTCTTCTCCAAATGTATTGGCTCCTTTACACCCAGATTCAACATAAAATTGTTTTAATGAATTGGGCCTTTTCCTGTAGCTGTAATGTACATATTGACTCTAATTCCTGGAAATTCCTCTTATCACCATGCTGACTCACTGAGTATGCTGTATCTGACAGCTTTGTTTCAAGTTTTTGACTCTCTTATTCAAATCACACATCATTTGCTTTTCGATGCTGGAATAGCATGACCACAAATTTCTGAAGGGAAAACACTAAGTAATTCTCAGTAGATTACCAGTCTATTGTATGCATTAAAATGAAAGATAAAAAAAGTGGTGAAGCTCTGTTGAGTTATAGCATATCAGGTCTTCTCTCTTGTGGATCTGTCTTTACCCTTTATGCTGTGTTACAGTGTACCCAGCATGCTGTGTGACAATGTATCAGCATTCTGTATGACAGTGTGTCCATTATGTTGTATGACAGTGTATCCAGCATGCTAACACAATGTATGCGGCATGCTGTGTGACAGTGTATGCAGCATGCTGTGACATTCTATGCAGCATGCCTTGTGACAATGTATGCAGCATGCAGTGACATTCTGTGCAGCATGCTTTGTGACAGTGTATGCAGCATGCTTGATGACAATGTGTGCAGCATGCTTGATGACAATGTGTGAAGCATGGTTTGTGACAGTGTATGCAGCATGCTTTGTAATAGTGTATCCAGCATGCTTTGTGACAATGTATGCAGCATGCTGTGTGAGAGTGTATCCAGCATGCTGTATACCTTGCTCTCACAGTGTTCTCTAGCATGTTTAATTCCGCTTCTCGTGTTTCATACATGCCAGTTCTTTAACATCTGCATGTGTTGACCTCTATGTAGTTTGTGCTTGACGGTGATGATTCTGGCTAACTATGGTGGGGGAGGATACTGGTTCCTGGATCATTCCATCTGGAACGGTCTTACTGTAGCTGACCTGGTCTTTCCGTGGTAAAGTTCTGTCTTAGGGTCTGAAAGTTTCTTTTTTTGTGTCAAAGTAATCAAGTGAGCAAACCTGTCTGGTCCCAAGTGAATTTTTTATTAGTCATATTAGATTTTTGCTTCGTGAAATTTATTGCCTCTTTAATGACACAATTGTCCAAGTAACAGTGTTGGCGATTTCACTTCAAGTTACAGAATTCGATAAACTATTCCTGCTCTTTTCATATCTTTTAAGGAAAGATAAACTCACAATAGTGTCTACACGAATGTAAATTTTAAAACTACAACATTCCAGCTTTAAGTTAAAATTTTCATGAATCTCTTAGTTACGGAGTAGCATTATGAAGAACATCATGCTTGTGAATGAGTCTTTTGAAGATATACAATTTCCATGTGTTTGGAAGAGTGAACTTCTTGCACTCCCTCTACCTCAGGTTTGTGTTTATAATGGGAACTGCCATGGCCATATCTCTCCGATCCCAGCTGAGAAAGGGGGCGTCCAAAGGACACATCTGTTTCCGAATTGTCAAGCGCTCTATCATCTTGTTTATCCTGGGGCTCCTAACAAACACCGGACCTGGCCGTAAGTATGATGAGATTTACCTGCTGTGCACTGTTCCTGACACGTGAGCATGTTTCCCAGGTACTGAATGAACTCTGATACAGTTTCCCATCATTCTCAGCTCTGTATTAGACCCACATGCAGTAAAGTGATCATGAGCAGTGCATTGAACTCAAATGGGGAAAACAGGTTAACGACCAGTTATATGTCAAACCTCGTGGCTGAAATTCTTTACCCATAAACCTGATAAATCCTTGTACACAGCTTTAACTGGCAATCAATCAGTCTATCAATCAATCTTCACTTAAAGCAGTAACAGAAAGTCAAGCGTGGAAATAAGTGCCTGACATTTTTGAAAACACCCCTCTATGAAAGGGTGTGACCATGTTGTCTATGTTTTCTTCATACTAGACAAAGGTGTCTTGGGTCATGTCACTGTCGCTAGTGGGGTGTTATCAAAATGTCAAGCACCTGTTTTGAAGGCCTGGAAGAGGGTGAGAGCTCGATTCGAACATTTCAGGGGTGTGTGATGATCACAAAACTTTCTGCATGGTGAAATGATAAATTCTGAGATAGACTGAATTGCTGACCTAAATTTTAAAAAAAAAAGGAGCAGTCTATTAAAACAGATATTGCACATTTTGCAGGAGAAACAAAATTTTTCTGTTCTACCTATTTGGCCAGGTGTGACGTTGTGCTCAAACCCATGAAGTCATCTATTGCTGATGTACATCTGCAAATGACGCGGCACTTTCAAATGCCCAGGACCTTGTCCCAGTATAAATGCCTTACTCAGTGCCACCTCTACCTGATTCAGTGTCACTTATGGAATATTATCATGTCACATGAGGAAAATTTTTATGGACACAGCCACAAATTTTGATTTTGAAGGAATCCTCAGTTACATGTATGGTGGTTGTACTGTTATTCATCAAAATCCTTTTCAACCATGATGTTAGCTTCACTCCATATGGTTTTGTTCTTATATTTCTACTCACATTCAGTTCAGACAGAAGTGTCTCCATGGTTGCAGCTTTTTGTAGCAAGGCACACATCCTTTCAAGGGAATTAGAATGATGTAGTGAGATGTATATCATTTAATACAGGCAAATTTAAGGCTTCTTTCTTCTGATATGTATTTTGTATGAGTGTGTTTGTTCACAGGTTCATGCTGACATAAGAGACAATATAACTATCTGCAGTTTTCATAAATTATGTGGGTTTCTTGGCAAGAATGTGTTGTATATTTTGTTAAGTGGTATGAATGTGTGATTATGTTGTATTCACTGGTCTAAATATGTTATTATATGATATTAACTGACCTAAATGTTTTATTTATATATTCAATTCACTGGTTTCATCCTAAGAAGTATGTTTATTCTGTTGTGAATGTTTTATTGCGCTGTGTTCTCTAGCCTCAGGATGTTATTTATACATTCTATTCATTATTGTAAAGGGGCCTCTTTGGCCAAGGGGATAGCACGACAGTGGGGTGTAGTGATCCAGGTGCCTCCTACCAGTGCAGTTGCTGTGAGTTCAATTCCAGCTCTTGCTGACTTCCGCTTGGCCCAACGTGGGAAGGTCTGCCAGCAACCACAGTCGTGGGTTTCCCCTAGGCTGTGCCTGTTTTCCTCCCACCATTATGTTCGCCGCCATTGTAGTGAAAGTGAAATATTCTTTAGTACGATGTAAAACACCAATCCAGTAAAGAAATAAATAAATCAATATCTCTGTACATTCTATTCACTGGTCTGAGTATGTGTGTTATTACATTCTGTCCACTGTTTTGAATATGATCTGTGAATAACTCTTTGTACACTTGGTGTTTGATATTACAGGTGATGAATTGGCCACCCTGCGAATTCCAGGTGTGCTACAGAGGTTTGCCATCACCTACCTGGTCGTTTCTTTATTACACCTGGCTTGTGCTAAGGGAGTGCAAAGTTACTGGGTAAGTAGATAATACCTCACCCAATTCACTGAAAACATGTTGTCTAAAAATGGATAAAACATACTGAACTCAATCTAATTTTCATTTATTTAATTCTAATTATCATGATCAGATTTCCGCAAAACCACTCCTTTTGCTTCTGCTAATATTATTTCGGTGTGTGCTATGTTCACAGTGCTTTCATAGTTCCATTTTTTTAGGTCAACTGGCTGAGATATGTTCAGGATATCACAGAATACTGGCCAGAATGGATTGCCCAGTTTGTGTTCATAGGGACCTACCTGGGATTGACCTTTGCCCTGCCTGTTCCAGGTTGTCCCACGTAAGCCACTGCAATTCCCACTGAATAATGTAACTTTCTAATGTGCCTACACCAAAAAACAATCTGCTTGCTACTCAACAAGCTGATTGTCTGTGTCATTTCATTGAATCATCTTCAGGAATTCTTTTATTCTTTTAGTTGAACTAAAAATGGTTCAATAAACTGAAAAAACTAAAACAAAGTGAACAGTGAGTTGTTGCTCAGGGTTGTGACTAGGGTCTACAATGTAAGACAGTTTGAAGTTTAACAATATTTTCTTCAATCACACAGTTTTCCGGCATAATCTGGCCTACAATTTTTTGTTTCCTCATAACTGTTGTTATTGTTGAAGTTATTTGCATGATCATAAGACTTCATTTTTTTTACAAACCTACACAAATATACTGGAAGACTTGCTGTGTGTAGAAACTGAACCTTGTTTAAATCATTTACATTTATTTTTACATGCTTCCCATTTGGTTCATGTTACTTGAACACCTGATTATACATTAAATGTATTTAAAATCATTCTTTGATGTGATATTTCAAAGTCTGGTTCATGTTCGTTAAATGTTTTATTTGGTATACTGCATGTACTACTGCATTTCGTCTGGTATATTTTTGTTACACGTATTGTGTGTGACAAATGCTTCATGCGATGTCTCTACGAGTACATGTGCAGGGTTTAACAGGTTCTTCATGCAATGCCTCTACATGTACATGTACTGGGTTTAACATGTGCTTCATGCAATGCCTCTACATTTACATGTGCTGGGTTTAACAGGTGCTTCATGCAATGCCTCTACATGTAAATGTACTGGGTTTAACAGGTGCTTCATGCAATGCCTCTACATGTACATGTGCTGGGTTTAACAGGTGCTTCATGCAATGCCTCTACATTTACATGTACTGGGTTTAACAGGTGCTTCATGCAATGCCTCTACATGTACATATGCTGGGTTTAACAGGTGCTTCATGCAATGCCTCTACATTTACATGTGCAGGGTTTAACACGTGCTTCATGCAATGCCTCTACATGTACATGTGCTGGGTTTAACAGGTGCTTCATGGAATGCCTCTACATTTACATGTGCTGGGTTTACCAGGTGCTTCATGCAATGCCTCTAGATGTAAATGTACTGGGTTTAACACGTGCCTCATGCGATGCCTCTACATGTATATGTGCTGGGTTTAACACGTGCCTCATGCGATGCCTCTGCATGTACATGTGCTGGGTTTAACAGGTGCTTCATGCAATGCCTCTACATGTACATGTGCTGGGTTTAACAGGTGCTTTATGCGATGCCTCTACATGTACCTGTGCAGGGTTTAACAGGTGCTTCATGCAATGCCTCTACATGTACATGTGCTGGGTTTAACAGGTGCTTCATGCAATGCCTCTACATGTACATGTGCAGGGTTTAATAGGCTGATTGATCACCTGATTCCTGTGATGCCTGGTTTTATATGTAATTGTACTGGAATTATTTTGTATGTATGATAGCTGTGTTTATTTGGTCGCCTGATCTATGTGACAGGGGTTACTTGGGACCGGGAGGTCTGAGTGATGGAGGACGGTATGAGAACTGTACAGGCGGGGCAGCTGGCTATATTGACAAGTGGATTTTCACTGAAAATCATATTTATCAGAGTCCAACATGCAAAGTAAGATATAGATTTAGGCAGAAGTCCATCACCTCATTCAAATAGGGTATAAAAACTAGTAAACTACCAATAGGCATCATATCCAGCTATAACTGGTGACTGGGCTTTATGTTCTTTTGCAAGTGCAACACAATAACTCAGGAGCCGCTCACCATTACATCACTGTGAGTTCACACCCAGCTTGTGTTGGCTTCTTCTAGGCCATGTGTGGGAAGGTCTGCCAGCAACCTGCAGATGGTCTTGGGTTTACCCAGGCTCTGTCTGGTTTCCTCCAGCCATATTTGCTGGCCTCTGTTATATAAGTGAAATATTCTTGAGTACGTTGTAAACACCGATCAAATAAGATGATAAATATTTGTAACTTTCTAATATTCTACAATAACAAAACCAGGAAAGGAGGTGATGTGTTCTGCAACTCATGTCTACTGGTACTTGCCTTAAACGCTGCACATCTTTAGTTATTGAAGTGCCTATTCATAGACTCTCACTAGCCATATGTTAAATTCAGCATCAGAAATGTTAGGAATCACAATAAGATTATTTCATTTCTAACCGCTACTGAGAAGGTCTGCCAGTATGTCAATCAGAGGGATTTTCATGGGCTTTTAACATAGGCATCCTATCAATAAACGCATGGGTCATTTATTACTAAGGAACCAAGTAAAAGACGACGTGAAGCTCTACACCTAATATCACAGCTATTGATTATTTGCACTGGTGTATATTTCTCTGTTTGACAGGAGGTGTATAACACAGGCTCATATGACCCAGAGGGCACATTGGGCACACTGAATTCCTTCCTCATGTGCTTCTTAGGCCTGCAGGTAGGCCACAACTTACTGCCAACCCAGAATCATCACTCGCTTCCAAGATTGGTACTCTTCATTCCACAATGTCAATCCACATTTGGATTTTGTGTCCGTCATGCCTTGTAGATCTCATGTCTTTGGCAGGACACCGTGGCTGAGGCATTAAGCCAGGAGATTTGTCAGGTAACAATCATTGGTTCCCTCCAGTCACTCTGGTTTCCTCAGCCCACATACCTGACTACCATCATATAAAATATGAAAAAAGTGAAAAAAGTCTTGAGAATGGCTTTAAACACTAGTAAATAAATCATTTAGTTGATATGACATCATTGTAAGGTCACAGAAAAAAAGATGATGTCACATGTGGAGTGAAGTTCAAATGTGTAATCAAATTGTAAACTTCTTTGTGATGTTTTTCTAAATACGTAATAATGTTGTCAATTCTTTTTGTTTTAATAGGCGGGAAAAATAATACAAATATATAAAGATTATGGCCAGAGGATAAGACACTTCATGATGTGGTCAGTATTGCTGGTGAGTCTACGGTTGATATTATCTCATGGCTTCACAAAGCTGTGTACACTTTAAATTATCTCAGTAAGAAATTTTAGTTTTTCATAGGCAGAATTATAGCAAGCATTAGCTTAATCTGTTTACACACAAATTGTAATAGCAGGAAACAGTTTTCACACAGATAACAAACTCTGAAATTTGTTGAACAGTTCAGACACACATTGAATCCGTTGTGTTAAATGCATTCAAAAAGTTATCGTCCTTATCAAAGAAAATCGTTTGCCATTTGACTTCCCCCCCTTCCGAATACCGCTGAAAGAAGCATGTGCTTTATGAATATGTCTTCTATATCTTCAGGTAGTTAGTCATTTATCATCCGCTTGAATGTTACTGAAGAGTAGTCAAAATAAATATGTAAATAAATAGCCTTGCATAAAAAATATGAAATTTTTGTGAACAGAAATAGTTCATCTGTCACGAAATCAGTTGTATTATTTTATTATTAGCACACTCTTTATACACATTGAATTGAGTGGTTTGAATAAAGATGTGATAGATGTCCTTTTTTTGACATGCAGAAGTTTTGTCATTTCTGTTGCTCTGTATAACAGATGGCTATAGCTGCTGTTTTGTGTAAAGTTTCCAAAGATGATGGCTGGATCCCGATTAACAAGAATTTGTGGTGAGTTTGAGTGCTTCAGATTTACACGTACATGTCCAGATAACCTGATAAAATTGTCTCTGTCACTAGTTGTGTTCTTGTATGCATCATAAGCTTGACTTACATTAGACGAGAAGTCAGGTGGGTTGAGATAACAGGTTCAGACCCAGCCCTTATCAAGACTTAACATCAGGAGGCTATCAGGTGCCTGAAAACTGAAAGTGAAAGTGAAATTTTATTATTTTCATGAGCATTACTCTTTTTGTTTTCATAGTCAGTCTTAATTTCATACATTTCAACCATTTCCATTTTCAACTGTTGTTATCTGTAGTAGCCATTAGTACTTGCAGTGCTGAGTGAAAAATTCTTGTGTATGGATTAAATCAATGTAAATGATGTAGATGTTTAAATTGCTATCATTAACATTGTTACTTCACTTTAATTTTGTGGCCAGTTAAGTTGTCATTTTCTTTACTGTCACAAGTGTAAGCAGGGTTTCTATCATTGTTGCTGTCAAAAACATTGTTACCATTTGTTTGATGGCCACAGATAACATTGCAGTTCTATTTCCATCTGTCACAATGCTACCACTGGTATTCTCATCAGTTATTTTTTCCTGTATTTTGCTTCATGCAATGATGCATGTATGCATCCTAGGCTTATTACGTTTTTGCCCAGGTCCCTGTCTTTTGTGCTCCTGTTGTCTGGGTTTGCCTTCTTCCTCCTGATGATGTGCTACCTTACCATAGATGTGTGGAAGATTTGGTCAGGAGCTCCATTCTTTTACCCAGGTAACTTGCAGATCCAGATAAAGTTTCACAAGTGCAAGTTCAATATGTCTTTATGCATGGTATTGCTACTAACTCTGGTGTGCATGAACTCTTCTAGGGTCAACCTGTGTTATATCCTGAATTAACTTGAATCCGATTAAAATCAGTACATTGCAAGACAAAAACAACTGATTTTGAGTGTAAAAGCTGACATACTTTCAGACTGGGATGTTTTTGGACATTTGATATCAATCTCTTATAAGTTTGTTACTCAGCAGCATTGGAGTAGCGCTATTTGATAGGAGCTATTTCCATAAAGATTTGAGTTTTCTGGTTAGACACAGGTTAAATGGCATATTCAGGTATATTAAACACACATATGTACACATGTAATACCAATTGATCTGAACTGTTTAGCAATTTATAATGCCTTAGAAGAAGTCATCACTGATACTGGTAACAAGCATGTTAATATTGGTGTTGTATCTCTACTTCCATTAATTCTGTCTTTCAACCTACATGAATCTCTCATGAATACCTGAACTGACTATTGTAGGCATGAACTCCATTGTGGTTTATATCAGTCATTTGGTGTTTGCCACATACTTTCCTGTCCAAATTACTGACTTGCCTAATCAACACTGGGGTCAGCTGCTGATCGACCTCTATGGGGTCGTATTTTGGGTCGGTGTGGCCTTTGTCCTGTACACCAAAAAGATCTTCTTTGCTCTTTGATTTCTCGTTTTCTTGGGTAAGGGTTTCCCTGATTTCCATTTACCCTGTATGTCCTGGTCATAAGCTTTATCCCAGTCTGTATCCTTGACAACCTTCCCCAGGTGTCTGTATCAGGACAGTTTAAAACTGAATTTTTAGGTTGGAAACTGAATATTTTCTGAAAGAAAATTCAATTTTCATCATAATTTGCCCAATCCACCCTACTTCCTGATCATCATTCCCCCAAACCACTCTATTTCCTGATCACCAACCAGTCTCAAACACCACCATTTCCTGATCATCATTCCCCAGACCACCCTATTCCCTGATCATCATTCCCCCAGACCACCCTATGTTGTGATCATCATCCCCCAGGCCACCCTATTTCCTGGTCATCATTCCTTCAGCCCTCCCTATTTTCTGGTAATCTTTCCCCCAGACCACCCAATTCCCTGGTCACCATTCCTCCAGATTACCCTATTTCCTGATCATCATTCCCCAAGACCACCCAATTCCCTGGTCGCCATTCCCCCAGACCACATTATTTCCTGGTCACCTTTCCCTCAGACCACCCTATTTCCTGATTATCATTCCCCCAGACCACCATATTTCTCCTGGCCTCCTTTCCCCCCAGACCACTCTACTTCCTTATCATCATTCCCCGAGACCACCCTATGTTGTGATCATCATTCCCCCAGACCACCCAATTCCCTGGTCGCCATTCCCCCAGACCACATTATTTCCTGGTCACCTTTCCCTCAGACCACCCTACTTCCATATCATCATTCCCCCAGACCACCCTATTTCCTGGTCGCCATTCCCCCAGACCACATTATTTCCTGGTCACCTTTCCCCCAGACCACCCTATTTCCTGGTCGCCATTCCCCCAGACCACATTATTTCCTGGTCTCCTTTCCCTCAGACCACCCTAATTCCTTATCATCATTCCCCAAGACCACCCTATGTTGTGATCATCATTCCCCCAGATCACCCTATTCCCTAGTCACCATTTTCCCAGATCACCCTTTTTACCTGGTCATCATTCTCCCAGTCCTCCCCACATTCCCTTGTCCAGCCTGTATAAATGAAGAGTGGTTCCTATACTTGACTGAATTAGTCCAACTTTTTAGTCTATTTATCACTTACCAACTTCTTAGTTGAATTATCCCAAAATTTATTGTGCCTCTCATTTGATTAACTGTACGTATATTAAGTTTAAGTTGTGAACATTCTTCTTCTTTGATAAGACACACAAATTGACCTGTATAAGAATGTGTGAATAGTAACAGATAATTTGGTGATTGTAATTTAATGGTCATTAGAATGAAATGGAAATCAGATAAAATGAAGTGTAGATCACCTCAAGTAAGGTAAGAACTGAAAATGTTAATTAACGATGCAATCTCTTTCTTCCTTTCTTCCAGGAATGAATTCAATCCTCATTTATCTTGGACATGAACTGTTAAAAGGTTATTTTCCTGTCAACATGCGTGTGCCTCGAGACCATGCCCTGATGACACTGATGGCATTGTGGGGGTCAGCTGTCTTTGTTGCCCTCTCCTATGTCATGTACAGAAGGAAGCTTTTCCTGTCTGTATAGGGGTTTGCCATCAGCAGCCAAAACGCCAGGGCCAAAGAGGACTAGTTTTAAACCTGCACAAAGTCATCACTGAGTGTAGCTATTACTCAATTTCACCTGAAGTCTGGCCTGTACGAATGCACTTCAAGAAGCCTTAAATACTTTTGATGCTGATCTTTAAGTTTTTCTCATAAGAAATTTGACAAATAAAAAGGAGCCCTATAAGGTGGGTGAATCAGTCAGAATCAAGCAAAATATCTGACTTAAAGAAAGCCAAACTTTAGGTGAAGTGCATTGTTTGCTCTATCACCTGTCAGGTTTTTATGTTTGTTTATTAGTTTCATTGAGGGTTGCCTTTAGTCAAGAAAAAAATTCACAAAATGTGAGTAAATCTTTTGAGAATAAAACATATATATAACATTATATTTTATACAGTTGTACAGTTTATATGTAATAATAATATAATATGTACATTTATATATGAAAATTCATATGTATAGATTCGTGCATGCTTGTGGATAAATATTAATGTCCTGCATCTATATCAAATGATTTACTCATCCTGCAAGCTTTAATATGGAAAGGTAGGAAGCATAGGAGCTGTGGTGCAGCTTTGACCGTGCTTGATGCATGATGAATGAAATGATTTGAATTCTCATGTTAAAGGACTTCCATTATATGGACATGTGGCACAGCTCCACTCTCCATAGCCTGGTATGCATGTTGTTGTGTTAGGTCTCCAATTACATATTTGATCAAAATCAAAGACATGACTGGTTTTGCACCTGTGTGCAGCAAGGGCTGCATGGCGGCCTCTTCAAATGGTGATCATGTAGTAAATCTCATTTGAGAGCTGCCCTAAATGACCTAAATTTCATCCTTGACTAGTTGTTTATTTTTCCTGATTCTGCGAGTTCAAGTGTTTTTTGAAATGCAGCTGGAGGTGTGTTTGAAAGGAAGGATGATTTCCTACTCCGTAAAAATGTAAGTTTGAGCACTAAAATGACATTTTACGACATCAGTTTGCCCTCAAAATGCATTTTTGGGGGCAAAATTTTAGGTCATTTACAGTATTCTATTATAGTACGAGTTTGTGTTCTTACGAAGTGATTGATTAAAAATGGAATCTCAAAAGTGCAGGTAACAAAGTTGACCATATTTCGTAGGTAGGCTTTCAGCATACTCATTAATCATCTGGTTACAAATTTGCCTGCCCTGCTTGTATGGTCATGCACATGTGTGCTGTTGTAGTAGTTGTGTGGTTGTATGCAAAGATTGTGCAACTAGTGTGTGTACTGAAATGGTTTTGCAAACAGATTCTAGTCAGTGAAATAGGAAAAGAACGTACTTCATAATTGTAGTGGATAAAACTTGTCATCTTGTTCATGTGTTTATTCTACTTCAGTTTACGCTGTGTTCTTCAAATGTCCTCATCAGCTTCGTTTACAAATACAGATAAACAAAATTGTGATAAAACATTGTTTTGGGAAGAACAAACAAAAAAAAAACAGTGAAACCATAATGTGCTCCTTGCTCCTGTATTGAAATTCATCTGTCCAAACAGTTGAATGGTACGTGTGTATCAGTAGCCAAGGTTGACATGAACGGAGGTCTTCAAGTGGAAAAGATCACAGTGGGTCTGTGGTCTGTTGATTTCTTTGTTGAGTTCATTTTATTTGATTTGAAGTACTCTAATTGAAAATTTGGCCTGACTTTGAATGTACTTTGATAGAACTTTGCCTGTCAGCAAGGATAATATTAAATTGGAAAAAAAAATGTTGTTTTTGTTTAGTTTTTTCTTGTCATCTGTTCATTTTGTTTCATATTTTTGCTATATGTTATATAACATTGAGGGCTATGTATCTTGAAGTTGTATTTCGTCTTTGGCTGTGTTTGGTAGCTGATGGCAATAGAAGCTTTCTGTGTACATACATGTAGTGATGTTATTTGCTGTACTGGCCATGTTACTTAATGTGTCCAGCTGTAACAGAGAGATTAATGGAATGAAGCACAAGTATAGTTAATGATGTATGATCTGTATTAGGCCTATGCCTCCAGTGTATGTGATAGTGATTTTAATGATATGGCTTCAAAACATCAGCCATTTGCTTACTGTATACCATGTTAAGGATTCCATACCAGTGGCGGACGTTATCATCATACAGATGCCTTCATTAAAACACTTTAAATATTGCTGATGGTGATCGGAGCCATTTAATTATAAAACGTTGACTACATATTATTTTCCGTGATCATGATTGTGCTCTCATTGACTAGTTGAGAATTCATCAGTTATGATATCTTCAAATTGGAGCACATGGCATAATTTATGTTTGTTTGTGACCTGAATTGTGGGACAGGATATGGATTGGTCGCTACTGCATGTGTTGTGGTGCCTTACTGGACAGGATCCGTGTTGCAAATCGGCTAACTTCCTCTGCAGTACTCTGAAAAAAGTCAGAGAGAATTTTTATGTGCAGGTTCTAGTTAGTGTTGACGATTCAAAATGTATACATTTTAATATGCATGACTTTTACCCTAATAAATTTGTTATTGTTCTGGATAAGTTCTTTGTTCTATTAACATATGTGTGTGTGTGTGTGTGTGTGTGTATATATATATACATATATATATATATATATACATATATATATATATATATATATATATATATATATATATATATATATATATATATATGTATATATATATATACACACACACATGTGGTTTTACTTAGACTAACAATGTATTGCACCGCCCTTGTGCAATACATTGCATTTATCAGCCTTTGTAAGGAAAGTGAGACTAAAATTAAGCTTTTTATGTGTACTGGCTGAAGAATGTGCTTTGTAGCTGTTAGCAACAAAATAGCCCACTAACAAAAGAACTATCCAAGTGTAAAAGTTGCTTAGCGGATCACCAATATTCGACGCGCGTTGAAATCATTCTAAGCTATGTTAAACCCCATATCATTATGTTATGCTCACAGCAACCGGAGATGTATGCTGTTACACGAAGCCCTGACCAGTCATGTGTTCAAATCCACCATTCACATGTCGGGCTGCGACTTCATGCATGTCACAAGTTTGATGGATACTTAGTACATTGCAGGCACCAATGAAACAAGTTTGTTGTAATGCAGTGTTTCTTTTTAATACAATCAAGAAACTATCAATAATAAATAAGACAACGGTCTGTGCATGATAGATTTAGAAAACTGAATTCCCCCTGTCAACCTATAGCTGTTGGCAAGTAACTAACGATCTTTCACACCATTGTCAGACGCGTTAGTCCATGCGAGAACTGTGCACAGCATATGTTACCCCGAAAAGGGCCGGGGTTTAAACAGAGGATTCTAGAAAAGGTCTTGTCCAAGGCTGGGATTGAACCAACACTTTGTCTGATGATTCCTTGAAAAGCCTCAACCATTGGCCATTCTATAGTTCGTCTCGACACGAGAGGTTTGCTTTACTGACACTCTTGTGTTCTAATCATTCAATCATCAGAATTATCTTTCATGAATCGGTGTCGATTATATGTCATCTTGGGTGCGATGCCATCGGCGTATTATGGAGGCTCTATATACTGGTGTCTTTTTACGGTTATGTATATTACTTTGGGACACTGTTCTGTATTTCAGGAAACTTTTAATCGACATAGCTGTGCATGTTATAAAAATCTTACAACAAGTCACACCAGAGCCGAAATTTCGTATGGTTCAAAACACACATCTAGACACTCACAACAAAATTGTTCCGTTTTGACGGCATGATTCATTATAATTGCGGTCTTAAACTGTTGTTATGTATGAATGAATGTCTAAGACCGCAATTATGATGAATCAATGCGTGGCCCTGGTGTGACTTGTTCATACTGCAGATCGGTGTGGTTTTGTAGACAGCGCGTGCATTGGCTGAAACAGTGTCTTCGATAAACATATTATCTCGATTGCAAAATCTGGGACTGTCTGTAGGAACGATTAAAGATGGAGAAAGAAACGTCTGCTCGGTTGATGATTGAAAAGGCAAGACGTGTACATGTCGAAAAATGACCAGTCATCAGAAATGAACAGTCATCATAACTTTCCTGTATATTTAAAAATAAAATATCGAATACCTCATTAGATCGTTTTTTACTCTGCACATGGGTCATTTTCAACAACTAGAATATTCATGATACAACAAAAAATGTTCACGGCATGTACTTTAAACCTAACAAGACGTATTATATTTCAAAAGTTTAACAAACGGGCTAGCACATCATATAAACCTTTGTTCTGAATTGCTAATTATATTGTCTTGAATTTAATTTGATCGACCCCTGTGGTGCCATTTTGAGGCTGTTACAAACTTGAGAGTTAAAGTTCAAAAAATAATTCTTGGCATAACATACATACAAATTGGAATTTTAATAATAACAACACATAAAGACAACAACATGTATACAAAAAGTATCTTTAATTCAACAAAATGTGATGTAACAATAAGATTAATGTAATATTTTACATATTTATCCTCGTTACTAAAATTGATGTCAGTGGTGTTACAACATAGCGAAGCACAACAAAAATAATGACTTCTCCCCACCTATTGCCAAATCTTGCTGCTAGGCGGCTGCATATACTTGGATAGTGAGCCCTCTGAAAATCTGGGTGTGTTTTTTGTCATTGTTTTGTGTTCTTATTTAAATTATCTCTTAAAGGTGTCGCAAGACATTTTATTACCACACAGTTGTGTTACGTCTTTACGGCTCCAGTAAGAGTGTGAAGAAGAAATACATGAAAATAGCCACCCTAATTTTCTGGCCACGTGATGAATACATCTTTTCTTATTGGTTTGGAGCATTCATAAATTTAATGAGAGAATATCAAAGGTGTTAGAGTCACTGGTGTTACATAGACGAAATAGAAAGGTTGTTACACCACTGGCAAAAGTGTAACACCACTGACATTGTGGCATTAAATTAAAGATTGTTCCACGAATTTTCAGTATTACATTAGCCTTATGTGGTGATATTTGTATTCATTGGTATTTTTTAACTGGAGGTTAAAACAACTGCACAAATCACACGAGATAACGACTGTATACTACATATATGCTACAATGGGATTCATGTCGGTAGAATCTAGGTGTCAGAGCAAACATTCGTGCACTACAATGGACCCTCTTACTTAAAAATCGTAAGACCAGCTTCCAAAGCAACGTTTAACACAAACCACTGATGAACTAGGAAGCACGTGTATATAATAGGATGGATTCACACAAGATAAACATTCAGTAGTTTTCAGCTATACCGGATAAACTGAAGGCATACGCCCCCCCCCCCCCATGGTGGAGAAAAATATTTGGCAACAAATTCAGAAGGTTCTTGCATCAGAGCATAGTTCTGAAGCCGATCTTGTGTACGGTACATGTACATTGCTTTTCATTCGTAAATCAATTTGTGATATACACCCTTATGCTACTTAATGCAGGCTAAAGCAAAAAATGTTTTCCATGATTTATTTTTCAGTGAAAGTATATTTTCCATTTGAAGAACAGAGAAAGAAAAGCTATATCGCAGGGCTATTCCACAATGTTCGGGGTTACAGGCAGCTTTTCCCGATGAGCTTATCTTCCTTCTGGAGTAAATGTTGTACGTTTTCATGTTCTGACTTCATTTTAAATGAGACAAAATTTACATTATTTCAATCCTCCACAGTATCTCAGTAAAATATTTTGTTCAATGCAAAGTAATTTGCAAACAACAGCCTTTTCCCTGGTCATAATTCTTGAAAACAATTTAACATTTTGGGATCTGCAGGCATGGGGGATAGAAACTTTTCTCAGTTTAGACAATTTATGAAAATTTCTTGAAAATGTCCACGAAACGTGATATGTTTCCTCATAATTTCATCGCTTACAATAAAAGTATATAAATTGAAATAATCAGTATTTTGGTTTGTCCACCTTATGTACAGTTTTCTCAGTATAAGTCAGTGGTGTCACATTGTGTCAGTGGTGAGACATTCTTGTCAGTGGTGTTTCAACCACATAACAGGTCAAATTATTTAAGACAGGCGTCTGATTTTTACTCTTTTAGCCACTAATGATATTGCATTGACGCAAGTTTTAACTCTGACGAAAATGGTTTCCTTGCGACGTTTGTGAGCTTTGCACATACTTAAGAGCGGCTGTAGTGGGCTATTTGTATCAGTTAGCTATGTTTTTCTTCCCATTTGTCTGAAGTATTCCTCATTCAAATCCATGGGTATGACATATGTTAATTATAACAAGCCCTTTCTCCTGCCCCTAAAGGAAAAAGGTGCAATTGCCATCAGAATTGTTCACACGAATGGCCAGCGCAGTTAGCTGTGAGCTGACTGTAATATGCAAAGAATTTTTGCAGCATTTACTGGCTTCCTTAACTGACTGAGTGATAATTTCAAAATATCCTAGTTAATGTAGAATGACACACATACAAGTGTGAAATATCAGGTAAATCCTTCGACTTTACCAATAACACAGATGACTGTTAACAAAAATCAACATCCCAGACAAAGAGAAAGAGCTGTGAAATACACGTAGGCCTTTCAGAGTTTTAAATATTTAACCCCATTACTGGACCCTTGGCAGCAAAATCAGAAACTGGGTTTCCTCCAAAAATATACAAACACTGCATATAGTCTGAATTCAAGTGTCTCTATACGTGTACACATAACGATAATTGATTAAGGACATAAATATAAAGCTCACATTCAGCCAATTTAGAAAGAATGCCGCTAGCCATTTCCTTGAAGTTGAACGAGGCAAGTTATAGGCTTTCACAAAATAAACATTGGAACAGAAAGATCATGTCGTGTCTGTAACACGGCTGAAATGGTATATAGATGAAATACATTTCGTCTCTATACCACTCTATTCTATTAAGCACACAAGTGCACTACCCGAACTAACCAGCACCGCCATCAAGACATGATTGTCCTCATGCCCGTCTAACATCATGGAAAAGACTGCATATTCTGTTCATGAAGCATATACAGCGCAATAACAGAGATGGAAACCAAAATCTCCATTAGATCTGAGATCCTACTTGACATGGCATGGTTGTGTTTGTCTTATACCTTATTTATAATCTCACTTCATTTCTGTGTAAAAACAATACTGCTGTCTGCAATCACTCGAATCGTGCCAACAAAAAACAAAAAAGATATTTATTGTCAACCCATGCACTAAGGGAGATAATTTCACATGCAAGCGCATGCACTTCAATTATAATTCTCGACGGCGCGGCCATAATTGTGTATGGTGCCTGCAGGCGGAGTGATCCAATGAACATCCTAGAGTGTATCATGTGATATTCAGATGTAGATCACTGAGGCCTCAGTCTCAAATAACTTAAGTCATTATGTCCACAATAGGTTTGGGCTAAAACTATATCGTTATATCTGGGATGGCACGTATGATATGGAGAAAAAAACAAAACAAAACAACAACAACAACACTAAGAAACAAAACAACAACAACAACAAAAAAACAAGGGCATACAGCAGTCGGATGGCGACAACTGGTCGGTGCCCTAACGTCATCCAAGTTACCTGTGGATCAAAGCCTTATTCTGCACTCCAGCGTCAGTTCGACATGAACTTGTAGGCCATATCGGGAATGCAGTGTTTCCACGGACAAGAGATAAGGCTACGTTTGAGATTTCTCGTGCCACAGCGTTTCCGATCCGGAGAGGGGATTATCATGTAAATACGATACGACCTAAATACGATTGAGTGTTTGCTCGGATGCGTTAATATCTCATTTGTTGTGCAACTGTTGAGTGTTCATTTAGCCTACCGTAGACCTACTGCTGTTGTGTATTGACGGGGAGGATGGCGAGGGTACTATGTAAATATACCCCACCGAGCCCGGCACATGTCCTGTGTCCCACAGTAGGAATATTTCTCTTACACTTACAACACGACCTGTCGTAACCTTCAGAATACACTGAATCCACAAGAAATCCGGGTTGCAAATCAAGATGTAAAAAGCCGAAAAGAAAATAAAGAAGAAGCAAAATGCTTCAGGTAGGCCTAGTTTCTCAAATGACGCAAGGCAACTTAAGTACAATGCATGGTCATGATCCCCATAAACTGGTTACCACATAGATCTATTCATAATTTTCATAAACTGTGAATACAAAGCAGTGAAGAGGACTTGAGCAAGAGAGAAGTCACGCTCTACAAATCGCATGCCCACTTTTACCTTGTGATTATGTGTGTCAGTGCGACTGTGTGTGTCAGTGTGACATCTTTTCATCTTTTCCCCCCCAGCCAGATGTGCACCGCGACTTATATATACATATTTATTCAGGGATTTTTCAGGAAGTAATCAGCAGTTTACTGTATATTTACCCGATTTCGTAATTCACGCTAGCATAGCGTCGCTATAATATACACCTAGATATCCGTAGCATCGCACTTCAACATCACTCAGCTGATGAGTACAACATGACAGCGGCATACAGGAGATCGGGTGTTGTCACCCTCTGTCACATATTGGTGTTACTTCTGGCCGCTTATTTCGCAAGCGAGTGATACACTGGGTGCTCACACCACAAAATGTTTGTCGTACTGAAGCCGATAAGGGACCTCTCGCTGCCTCGACTATTGTCGACTATGGGCGATGAAGCGAGTGCCGCGAGGCACCTGTACCCCTACCTGACATCATGCAACTTACACCTGGTCGGATGAGGTGTCGGTTGAGATCAATCGCCTTCACGCTGTCAACGGTTCTATTTCGCTTTGTTGCAGGCATGAAAGGATGAGATGAACACGGTCCGCTTGCTAGTAACTAATATATACACTCGTCACAGCATCATGCAGTTAAGCTGGCAGTTCTGTTTAGTTCAGATGTGCTTAGTTCAGATGTGCTTCTCCGAGAACGAAAGGTCTGGTGAATGCGGTTCTGATGTAAAGGCCTTGAGATAGCTGAGAGCTACAAATAGGTTATAGAGGTAGCCTATCTGACTACAGAAATCCTAGTTTGTCGTGGGTGGGGTAGGCCCAGGGCCTGCATGGGGCAGGTATCCCCAAACTCCAGTGCCTTGGCATGTAAAAGGCTGACACTAATGCTACTGTGCAAGAAGAGCCATATTAATTATGAATCTGCAACTTAAGACAAACTTTTGTGGTGGAAAGGCCACTTAAGATAATCACAAATTGATCATAATTAATGATTTTTGTGACATAAAACGTATAAAACTGAACCAACATGTAAAATGTTGAGCATGGCCTAAACAGCAGCTTATTGCATGATTATGTGGTGGAAAGGCCATTTAAACAAGGTAAAAGTTAATTTGCACTGAATGGCCTTTGATATGACGTTAACTCACAAAAACTACTGAACTGAAACTGGTGGAGAGTTTGATTTCTGCATCAACAATCACCATCTTAAGACATGATTATAAGGTGAAAAGGTCACCTTAGATAAGGTCAAAGGTCATTTTTCACCGAATAACTTTTGATTCTCCTTCAAGTGATAAAGAACTTACATCACTAAAACTATTAATCAGCTGCAATGTGGAAGCCGTTTCATCACAACATTGTTGTGGCTTCTAGTAATAGCAAGAGGCCATGGAACGATGACTCGCATTAAGCCACAGAACTGAGTGTTAACGTCAAGCTGCAAAGCGTTGGCTCTATGGCGCAAAGCTATAGCACTTCGTGCCATCGTACAGTAGCATATCTTGCAATATTTTTGCAAGCTTCATAATATACGCGGGCATTGTCACCACGACTGACGAGTTATTAAACGTCCTCTTGAATATTCCACTATACATGTGATTGGTGACACCCGCACATTACGAATAACCCTACTACTTACCGCTGTTTTTCAAGGTTTGTTCACCCCTACACGTGGTAAAGACAAAATCAAGAGAAGTATGAACCAAGCATCCTTGGTAGTGCACAATGAGTTGAAGGAAACTATACAGATCTTTTTCCAATACAAGGAATGTCACACGGTAAGTGTATTTTCAATCATACATTTATTACAAATTACAGAACGGAGAGTACGTTATCAATTTCCAAGGAATCATCAGAAGTCCATTGTAGGCCTATGGGCTACAAGTTGACTAACGATGCACAGTTGTTTTCCTGGAGTGTAGATATCCTGTGCCTGATCACCATTTTTCTTTTTTGCAATTGTGTTCTCTATATGATTGTCACGACAAAGTTTTCGGTAACCAAAGTGTACAGATTCAGGTTGGGTACCAAGACGGATATCATCACTGTGTAATTGTCATTCATTGTATTTATCATCTTATACCCTTCACAATCACTGCTTTGACTATTCTCGGTTGCTTGATTTTCAGGAGGGCTTACATTGTATCTGGGATTAATAACCCAGTTATATAATATTAGGCATATTATATATATATTGTTATGTTAGTCCCAGATTGCATACCGTATTACTAAACAATTGCTTTCCTATGAGATGCTTAGTTTGTGTACTGGGTCTGTATTACAATCAGTATGCATTTATATTTCCAAAGGGCTCACATCGTGTACAGACTGTATATCCCTTATCGTCACTCTATATGCTGTTGTGTTTCCCAATGTTAACACTGCGGACTGATGACTAAACACTTCTTCCTACATTGTGTACACTGTGTACCATTTAGCAATGCCTATGCAGTTGTTCCACCAAGGTATCCTCATCTTGCTCCTCATCTCCATCAGATCTCAGTATAGGTTTCAAGCCTAAACCTATTGTCGTAGCGCTCTGGACCCACCCGTCTTTGCCCACCGTGTGCACCTGGCCATGTAGAAGAAACATTGTTTTTGAATAACGTTGATTTTTTTCATCAAGGTCACTAAAGTTATATTTTATGACAGGCTTGTAAAGAGCATTTCTCGATAAGCAATGTTAATGCAAACTGTATCGAATGTGCATCGGTCAGATAGAAAAACGCTCTTGTTCTTATCGACCTTATTCTCTTGCGGCTGTTGTCTTTAGCCGAGGGGGTATTTCAGTGCATTACATGTTTTTTTTGTACCACATCAAATCAGCACACCATTTTTAGCTCTACTGATCGAAGACCAGAAGAGGTTATGTATTATCAAGTTCCCGGGCATCCGTCCGTTTGTCTGTCTGTCTGTTTGTCTGCCCGGCGTAACTTTTTCTTCAAAATACTACACCTCCTACAGGTGTAGATATCAACGAATTTGGGTCAAGCTTAGACAACATCAAGACACATAGTTCATAATATCGATTTTCCATTTCGATGATCGGTTGCCCGTCTGTCTGTCCGTTCATACAGAACATGTTAACATTTTCAAAATGCTACTACGTCTACAGTTTTTGTCCGAATTGGAGAAGCGCATTGTCAATATGGTCTATAAAACCCACCATACAATCACAACGTTTGACTGCATGTAATTTGATGAAAAAAAGTCTAAAAATTCGTTGAAGGTATTTTGACATACAGTTTTTCATGGTCTTTTCATTCAACAGAAGTTCATTTTTGTGTGATCTTTTCCTTTAACATTTCTTTCAAAACGCCACTTCTCTAACAATTTTTGTAGGATTTCAAAAAAAGTTGGTTCAAAGGTAAATCAAGATGCATAATTTGTGGTATCGACTTTCCATTTTCACTGGTGATTGGTTGTCCTTCTATCTGTCCGTTTATCCATGTTAACATTTTTTTCAAAATGTTACTACTCCGACAGTTTTTGTATTACTTCAGTGAAACTTGGTTCAAATATAGACTACATCAAGATACCTAATTCACAGTATCGATTTTCCGTTTCGATGACCGGTTGTCTATCTGTCCGTTTTTCCGCCAAGTTAACGTTTCTTTCAAAATACTACTCCTCCTGCAGTTTTTGTATAGAACTCTCGTGTATATAAACATTTAACTTTGGTAAACCTTCCATGAACTCTCCGCTCTTTCCAAGAAATATCCATCCCCTTGAACTCCAAACACCCTGCTATCGCAGGTCCCCTACTGTCAGGTCTTTCAGGGAGAGAAAGACCGGGTGAAACAAAAACCTGAACTTGTACAATCTATCACAACTATGACAAAAGAGTATGCTATATCTCTTACATTCAGGCCCCTTAAATGAGAAGCACGGTGATACGTAGATGAACATTAACAATACAATTATATCATATTAAAACAATACACATTTAACATCTCAAATTTAGGGTCACGTTCTCAGAAGTACCCACAGTGTGAAACATTGCAACACAAATCGTCTCAGAAATAAAGCACTGAAAGTCTTACGCACTAATAAGATCAACACTATCCTGAAGAAAAGGTGTCTCACACGATTCGAACGCTAGAAAGTTAGTAAGACTTAGAACGGACTGCAGTCATTAAAACTGTCCAACACTGTTGAGATGGGAAGCAGCTACGTTTCCACGAATTCAAAAAGGCACAATTTGTGTACCGGTCGGATGAGGGCAGCCGACTTCGTTTTCACTTCCACGGACCTTACATAATTATCCTGTCCCGGAAATGTTTTCTGGATAGTCCCTATCGGCCACCGTAGTCGAGGGGTAGCCCCGTCCATGACCAGGACATCTCCAACACTTAGGCTGCGCTGGGGGAACTATCCATTTCTGACGTAATCTAATCTTTTCCAAAGCACGTCAGGGGAAGCGTAGGACCTGTTCGTAGGAGCAAAAGATGATTCGAGGTTAGTGGTTCACAGTCATTGGGGTCATCTGATACTGCTGTAATTGGTCGGCCGTTAACTATGTTCTCTACCTCACAAAACAAGGTTCTCAGCCCTTCATCATCTAAGCTGTGTCCTGACAAAGTAAAGCATTTAACACCTTGCGAAACGTTCTTATCTGCCGTTCCCGTATGGGAAGGTCCTGGTGGGTTAAATTCCCACCGAATCTCCTTTTGTCGCATGGTCTCAGATGTTTGCTCGTTATTCCACTTCCCGATGGCTTCTTGCAGCTCTTTCTCCGCTCCAACGAAGTTAGACCCATTGTCTGAACGCATCTTGACAGGTCTGCCACGTCTGCACTCAAAACGCTTGAATACATTGATAAAAGAGTCAGTGTCCAATGAGTCGGCCGTCTCAACATGTATTGCTCCTGTTGACAGGCAAGTAAAAATACAACCGTACCACTTCATCTCACTTCGTCCACGTCGTACCATAAATGGACCGAAATAATCTGCATCGACATAGGTGAAAGGCGCATGTCACGATGAGACACGGTCCTTAGGCAGATCGGCAATCCTTTGTGCACATGGCCTCGCTTGCTGACGTCGACAATGTACACAGTCTTTCAACACTTTCCTAACAGCCACTCTGCCACGAATGATCCAGTACTTTTCTCTGATTCTTGCTAAAACATGTTTTTTACCTTCATGTTCGCTTGCTTCGAGCAGGCTTCTGGCTATCAGAGTGGCCACATTCTGGCCGTTTGGAATAATCATCTGGAACTTTCCCTCTTGGTCGGATACAGTTGAATGGAGGCGACCCCCAATACACATAACCCCATGAGAGTTCAGCACAGGTTCCAGCTTGAATAATGGGCTAGATGGTTTCAATAGCTTTCCGCTTTCCAAGGTTTTCATGTCTTCCCTGAAACTTCTGTGTTGTACTGCTCCGATGATCGTTCTTTTCGCGTTCTCTATTTCTTTCACAGTTAATGGTCCTTTCACAACTGCAGAATGTTAAGTCTTTGTCTTTCTTTGCATATATAGCTTGAAGCGCATGAGCCATGCCACAGCTTTCTTCAGTTTATACCAAGACGAATATCTTTCAATCAACTTGTCTACAGGCCCATATATGTCATCCACTGTGACAAACACTTTGGCGTCCATTTTGACCAGCATCTGTATGAGGTAAGTGCACATCAACATCATTGCTCGCCCAGGTAGTCTTATCTTCCCATAGGAATCTTGGTCCATTATCCATCTTTCGTTGTCAACTATCCTGACAACCCCTGGACGCATCATCAGCGGGATTAAGCTTCGAGTTCACATGACGCCACTGAATTACCGACGAGCCGTCCAGAATGAGGTTATCCTGTTGGTGACAAATGTGTGGAAACGCTTGTTCTCATTTCTCAGGTACTGTAAAGCTACAGTACTGTCAGTCCAGAATGTTAACTCATGGATTTCCATCTTTAGTTCTCTTCGAAGGGCTCGGTCTAGTTTCGCAGATATAACCGCCGCTGATAATTCCAAACGAGGGAGAGTTATCTGCTTTATGGGGGTATGTTTTAATTTGCCAACGAGAGGATTACAATGAACTTGACCATTCCCGTTCACTGCTCTAAGGTAAGACACAGCGCCGTACCCCTCCATAAATGCATCAGAGAAGTGGTGCAACTCTCGGGTAACTACCTTCCCAAATTCACTTGGTAAGATGCAACGTTTGACCTTGAACGTCTCCAGTTTCGGCACATCTGCAATCCATCTGGACCATGCTTTCTCACTTTCAGGTGTTAGAGGCATATCCCAACCTTTCTTCAACCTTGTTTCTTCTTGGAACATTTCCTTGGCTTGAAGAATGAATAGGCACACAAGTCCAAGAGGGTCATGAATGGAACTTTTGGCGCTTATCAAACCACGGCGTGTAATTGGCTTCGTTTTACATTGAGCTCTGATCCCAAGCTCATCTGTCTCTGTATTCCACTGAACCCCCAATGCTCTTTCGGTTGGAAGTGTGCTCTTTTCCAAGTTTATCTCTTGGACTCCTTTAGCCCTCTTCTCCACGGGGATTGAATTAAGGACCTGGCGACCGTTACTCATCCACTTATTGAGATTAAAACCTCCCCTTTGAAGCAAATCACACAACTCACTGACCAATTTCACTGCCTTTACCTCGGTATCAACCAACTTCAGAAAATCGTCTACATAGAAATTGTCAGTTACTGTCTCAACCACTTCTTGATCAAACTCGTCTTGATTGCCTTCAGCTGTACGCCTCAGCGCAAATGTTGCGCAGCTTGGGCACCACACACCACCAAAAAGGTGAAGTCATTCGGTAGGCATCCGAACTTCTACTGACGTCATCCTTCCACCAAAGAAAGCGGAGATCGTCTCTGTCTTCCGTATTGACCTCAATTTGGTGAAACACTGCTGTAACATCCGCCATCATCCCCACCTTTTCTTCACGGAAACGTAACAATACTCCAAGCAGTTTGTTATTTAAATCCGGCCCCTGCAAAACTTTCTCGTTCAAGGAAGTCCCACAGTATTCTGTTGCGAAATCAAAGACAACTCTTAACTTTTCTGGCTTGTTAACAACAGCCTGATGAGGAAGGTACCATGTTTTGCCTTTGCTGCACACTGAGGTTTCTTCTACCGTCTCAGCAAGTCCCTTTTCACGAGTTCTTTAATTTCTGCATCATATCTTTTAAACAATTCCGGGTTCTTTTTAAGACGTCTTCCAAGGCTGTCAAGGTTATTTTCAGCAACTGGGCAACTGTTGGGAAGATCAGGTGGAGAATCTTAAAGGGAATCCTCATCTCATAACGCCCATCAATTACCTTGGTTGTTTTGTTCCAAATGTCAGCAACTCTCTGGTCATTTCTTGACATCTAGGGTTGGTCTGCCTTGCCGCGTTTTACATCAGTTAGAGCCAAAGTCTCCGACACGTCCTGTCCAATCAACATCATTACATTTGTATTGTCTGCTTCAGGTAATTTTATTCCCTGCAGATGAGGCCATCTGTCCACGTCACCCTGGACTGCTACATTATCGCTTAAGGTTGGCATCTCATCAGCAGAAAACACGTGTGGCAGCTGGATGACCTTCCGTTCATGTATATCTGTTATCTCCAAAGACGTCAAGGTAACGTCAGACTTGCTCTCTGCTTTCTCGATGGTTGTCAGGTATAGCTTGGTTTGTACTCCGTTTGCTCCTAGTTTATTAAGCAAGGCAGTGGCGCAAAAGGTATTTGTACTGCCTCTGTCCAACAAACCATACGTCTTGATGAATCCTTGTCCACTGTAGGCTCTTACTTTCACTGGAACAATCGGTAACGCAACCTTTGTCAAACCGGCCCCAGTGACCTCGAAAGAGGAGCAACAAACTCGCACTTGACTTGTCTTTGGCTTGACATCGGTATGATCTGGGTGCATATTGTTATGAACGTCTTTGGTCATCTTTTCAGGCCCCACATGAAGTATCTTCGAGTGTCTTTTACTGCACCCACGAACTGGACACGTATATGACTTCTCACATTCATTTGCCATGTGCTTAGGTGAAAAGCAATTGAAACACAATCTTTTACCTCTCGTAAAGTCAAGGCGCTCTTCCGGCTTCATTGTCTTAAACTGTTCACACTTGTACAGTCCATGTTCACCTGAACACATATGACAGTGAAGGGATTTTCTTGACTTGTCATCAGTCGAGTCTGTGTCAGCTGCACTAATACTGAAATGAACCGTCTTTGGCCTTGAAGTAATCTTGTCTTGATGTCCTGCCCTGTCACAGCTGAACTTGCTAGGGTTAGATTGAGCCCCAAATACCGGATCACTAGCTTCTTCAGCCGACATTTCTATCGAGTCCAAAAACTGAACAATGTCTGGATACTGACCGGTCTTTCTAAGTTCTTTTACAGCCTCTCTCCTCCAGCTACCCTGTAGATAGAATGGCAGCCTGTTTACTATTTTAGACATTCTGATTTGGTTATCAACTTCACTGATTCGACCTATCGCTTTTAAAGTGAAAACACAACCTTTTACGTCGTCCGAATATCTTTGAAGGCCATCTACATCTGAAGGCATTATTTGAGGACCTTCAGTAATTCTCTTTGTGCAGACTCGTGCAATTGTCAATTGATTTCCAAACCTTTGAGCAAACAACCTTCTGGCCTCTGTGTGCCCCACACTGGTAGTCATCACTGAGCAACGCTCAATGACCTCTCGGGCAATTCCCGTGCAGTAGTCCAGCAGCCTGTTTAGCTTCAGAGAGCCTGACGTTATCCCTACGTTGTCCTCAAATGCCCTAATAAATGTCAAATATTTCAACGGATCTCCGTCAAAATGCATCATGTCTGACTTGGGGCTGCTTGGGGAACAAATGACGAATATTCATGGTTAGCATGTCCATCAAATGGCTCATTCATGTTATATTATGCGGACTCACTTACAACTGGTGGTTTACTGGTTATGTGTGACTGTGGCGACCATTCCACTGCTCTGGGATTTAACTTGGACATACTATCACCAGTAGAGTCGAATCTGTTATCAAATTCATCGTAAACATTCTCTTGTGCTTCTAGAGCACTTATCTCTTCCTCTAGTTTTAACTTTTCTCCCATCTGATTTAGTTCCATTTATTTACGTTTTAGTTCATACTGTTTCTCAAGACTTTGAAGCCTAGCCTTAGCTGCTGCCTTTGCTGACATTACTTTAACCTTGGACGTTGCAACAGATGATCTTGAGCGGTTACTTTTACTTGAGCCTGCTTGGTTTACAGAACCACCAGGCTAGACGCCTTGTAATAAAAAGTCTGGTATACTGTCCATTTCTCTAAGGTTTGCACTTTCCAATTCCTCCATTTTGAGAAAAATTGTTCTTGAACTTTATGTAGTGGACAAATTCAGACCAGCACGTTTATTCAGAACACACGAGACTCTTTATTACATGTCCATATCCAATATACAGAAACCATTGCTTTGTTATCCATGAATTCTTCATAACATCAGCAAACCATAAGTCAGAGCCAATACCATTGATCGTCACAGTGATCGAGCTTACGTGTACGTCAACCTCATCGTGAACGTGAACGTGGGCGTGGTTCAAGCTGTACAAAGAATACCAGAAACTCGAATTTAGAACCGTATCAAATCTTAATATAATCATTAACATAATCCGTTTCTCAACCAGCGCTAGAGTAATGACCTCACATTCAAACATCAGTGTTAATCCACAATGATATTTTCAGGATTACTACATGTATTTCTTGTCGTTACGATTAAATGCACCAGTTTTGGTGAGCTTTAGTCATTTGAAATTATAGCCTAAGTTTGTTTACATGTGAAACAACAACAACATCAGTCACAGCTACATGATACGACGAACTTATTCAGTCGGCAGGCATACATACTAACTCAAAATTTAAGGAATGAAAAAAAATATGAAGCTCACAACAATTCTGCGCGCAGTCTGGGGTACACAGTAATCAGAACTCTCGTGTTTATACACATTTCACTTTGATAAACCTTGCAGGAACTCTCCCCTCTTTCCAAGAAATATCCAGCCCCCCTTGAACTCCAAACACTCTGCTATCGCAGGACCCCTATTGTTAGGTCTTTCAGGAAGGGAAGGACCGGGAGAAACGAAAACCTGAACTTGTACAATCTATCACAGCCATGACAAAAGCGTATGCTATTTCTCTTACACATATCACTATTACAGTTTTTGTTCAGTTTCAACACAATTTGGTTCTAGTGAATCAAGATATATATTTCGTAGTACTGATTTTCAACTCTGATTGCCCATTGTCTGTGATAATTTTGTCTCAACCAGTAGAGCTACTGCCTCATCAGAGACTGTGGTTTCTCCTAGTGTTCGGTTTGTGTACTGGATTTTCATCGTTAGGTTTATCCTGGAGAATCCGGATTGTGTACGAGAATTACTGTGAATGCACTACTATGTGCACAAGATTTTCCGAGGGTATCCCGATTTATAACATGGCAAGTTCCAGGGCTATTCCACTGTTTTCCACGCTGAGAGCCCAGATTGTGTACCACATCAAAATCACTGTACAGATCAGTTTCTAGAATATCTACATCTAGTGTTTGGAGCTAATCGTAAATCAGAAATACATGGATACGTTCTTTTGCTTTACAGTGTAACCTGTTGTCCACCAGAAATAGTTCGTTCATGAGGACATCTACATTTTTTGTGGACACAAGATGGGAGACACATCCAGCTGTGAATAGTCCGAGGTTGAGGTACTGGGAAATTGTCACAGTACATTTTATTTATTTATTAATTTGATTAGTATTATACTGCACTAAAGAAATCTGCGCTTGAATGAATGCGGTAAAGTTTGCACGTGGAGGAGTTTGCATTCCATCAGTCGCTGTTTCCTGAAGCACACCTAGCTGTTTTAACTACAATGACTAGGTATCCTGTAGAGACAGGAAGTGCACTTCGGTACGGGATACTTAACACGTAGTGCGCTTCATGAAGCCTACCGTAATGCACCTAAGCAGCCCGCTGAGGTAAAGCCACAGCTGGATATGGAGCCGTTGCATGTATATTTACCATGCATACCATATTTCGACAGAAAGTTCAAAGCCTTCTCATATACAAACGGTGAGAGAATAACTCCTGAAAAGTTTAAGAGGTGTATAGATACCATTAGTCACACAACTGTTAAATGTCTTATTGTGCACAAAAATATATACCGTTACAACTGACATTTATTTCAGGGAATCTTCCGAAACAAGCTTTCACATACCTGGTTTAAGGTGTAGTCTGCACTATTGTGTAAATCATAGGGTGTATGCATTTATTTTCAAAAGTTTTTTGAAAGTTGTTGGATTTTTCTCCTTAGATTAGACGCTTGGCATCCACTACACTTTCCGACTCCTAACGCCACTGTTGGGTGATTGCCAGAAGACAGGTGGCCGAGTTTGCGTGATTAGTGTTCAGTGGGACCTTTCCAGGGCGTTATAGCGTAGTGGAAACGCCCTGCAATTACCTGGCTACACCGCCTCCACTTCACGCCATCCTCTTGGAATTCTTTATTGACAAATTACATGATTGCTTTTATGAAAGGACCGACAAACTTGTATCGCAGCTCTCTACTGTTATATGTAAGGAAGCACCAAAAATGTCATTATAGTTTGCGATTTAATCATAATATCGTCTCAAACATCCAAAAGAAGTTTTCACACAAACATATGCTTTATATACAAGGATACAGCTGCAGAGTTCCTATATATAAGGCTATATCAGGTGGTGTGTTGGACGAGAATGTGACTTTAAGCCTGTAAACCATATTCAGAGGACGACGGGTCAATAAGGGTTAAGGTTCGCATGTAGCCACCATGCATGTATCTATTTATTGATTATGCTCGAGCATTTCCAGTCCTTGTCCCTACCGCAGCCAAAATATCTCAAATAAGCTCTTAAGGATTCGAATCCAGACTCTCGGACTCATGAGCCAATTACGCGACGCCTGACTAGAGGGGTTGGGAGGCAGGATGGAGGTTGTTATCCTAATGACTGGAAGTTACAGACGAACTTTTGGACTGTTGCCAGTCGAATGTTTTCGGCTAATTCGTAGTGACATCTTAACTTCAGAATATACACCTGATATATCAGAGATAGCCTTATGGAGTCTTCATTACCACACTCATAAGACTTCGTGCGAAAACTATGCTGTTCAACATGTGTGAACTCGTGACTGAAAACAAAACTACAGAAATTTGTGGTGTTTTCGTATTGCCAGAATGTTGACCTTACAAATCATATTCGTTTCTGCAACATTAGTCTAACGGTAATCTTACAACACCAATGAAGCAAGAGCCTTTAGGCAATATGTTATTTCAAGGTAAACTTAGGATCAAATCGCCGGTTACTTCGATATTTATGGATTCCACCATTTCTGTCATAGCCGAAGCCATGTTGTAAGCTTCAACAAATTACAGTGTTATAAGCAAGGGCGGGTCATGATGCAATATCAACACTTCAATCAATTTTTTGTGCCTTAGATAATGATTTGTCTCTAATCCGCGTTCCCGGAGTGTTACAACGGATGACCCTGGCCTATCTGTTTGTCTCTCTCCTTCACCTGCCCAGTGTCAAAGGTACCAGTTGTCTACAGGTAAATGTCCTTTGCATTCCATGGAGATTGTTCTTTGCTTCAAAAGTGGTTGTAAGTTATTCTTAAACATTAACTGCAGGGGACAGTCTTAAGCCAAGACACTTGTCAGGTAACTGGCTAAGAGTTTTTCTAAATAGTTGTTCACTCTTTCGGAGTATGGAAATGGGCAGACAGAAGATTGCCCAGCAATTGTTGTACTTTCTGGGAAGAATTTATTATTGTTTTTTAACGTCATAAACGAGATCAGAGGACAGAAAAAAACAACTTTGGCCAGCATCTCCCTGATTTGCAACCGATTCAAATACACACAATTAAGCCCTGAAATTGTGACCCCCAGTTTCAGTCGACCTTTTATAATATGATTAGTATATAAATTCAGCCTTTCCTGTCAGTTCACAGGCGGCCGGAAAGTTCCTCCATACAACTTCCTAAAGGCTTTACCCGGAAAAAATTTTCCGTTAAATTCGTTATTTTCTGAAGGATGATGGATTGCCAATCCATTGATTTAACGGATTAGAAAACCTAGACTGACGGAAAGGCGATCTGTCATGCCTCGAATAACAGATTTATTGCAATATTTCGTTGAGGGTGTTCAGTGATTGACATTGTTTTGGGAGCTTATGACCTTTACAGTCGGGTTTAGCGTAGGAGTACCTCCCGATTCCCAGATCACAATGGATAGTTCAAGTCCCTTTGTATTAATGTAGTATTAAAATAATAACTTACAAAGAAATGGTAAATGTGGAGGTTGTACAAGCTTAGGAGTAATTTCGATACATAATTAAATGTATGGATATTACGTTAACGGGCTTGGGTCATAAACAATCTGCACGCAAGCATCCGTATGTTAAGTAAATTCAAATTCTGTTCTTAACAGTACTCAAATAAATTCGTCAGATTCAGTAAAAGAGTAAGAACAAGTTTGTTCCAGTTTTTTTCCAAAAAAGTTACCTGTCCAAAGGTATGAAAGAGGCGAGAGTGAACAGTTAACGTGAAGGGAGATAGACTGTCGGTTGTTTGGGCAACTCCGTTCCGAGGATAAATGAAAGATAAGGAAGAACAAACTAAATTCTGCCTAAATTCAAGCAGTCATGGATACTATGGAATCAGTAATTCAAATACAGAATAGGCCTATAGTGCATTAGGAACATTAGGCGACCTGACTTAGGCTGTAGGTGATTCCACAGATGGTATTAAGCGGTTTGGCTTCGATGATTCAGCAACGTGACGCAACGTGGTTGACAATTGTTATTCGAATATTTCTGTAGACGCCTAGATTCGCAATAAAAATCCAAAAACTGAATTGTATCCCAATTTGTCAGGTGTTTAATTTTCCGTAATTAATGAATGCTTGATCGCATTCATGTTCCAGCAGAAAACAAAGGGAACCTTTGAAGATATTACAGGCTACTGGCAAGAGTGGATTGCCGAGTTTATATTCGTGGGGATACACCTGGCCTTAACCTTCGGCCTCCCAGTTCCAGGCTGTCCCTCTTAAGTTATCAGGAGTACCTGTCACCCAATGACACTAGAATGTATGTAGTTATGTTATTCATTTCATTTCATTCACATGACCTATATGCTGATCAGCAAGCTGTGTATATATGAGCCGAGTGATTACCTGAATTTTTCTTTGCGGGAAACATATTGTTTTAAGAAGTGTCCCTCACCAATGCGATCGCTGTGTAAGTTGTAAGTGGGAGAGTTCGCCAGTAACATTTGGATGGTCGTTAGTTTCCCCCGTGTTTTCGAGCTGGCTGCCATCGTATAAGTGAAATATTCTTGAGTACGGCGTAAAATCACCAGTCAAATAATAAAATCAAATATTGTTTTGAGTATTTGTGTGTGACAGGGGTTATTTGGAAGCAGGAGGTCTGGATGACGGAGGACTGTATGAGAACTGTGCAGGCGGGGCAGCTGGCTATATTGGCAAGTGGATCTTCTCTGACAAGCATATTTTTCAGGCTACTGCGATTATGCTAAGCAGAAAAATTAACTAGGTTCTAGATATTGTTAGCAGTCTGTCTGGTATGCCTAATAAAAAGGAAGGGCTAAAGACTTGTTGTGGATTAGATATACTGGTTTCCGCTGGAATATAGGCGTACATGTATAGATCAGGTTATTAGCATATAATGTTCCAACATTTAATGTGCATAGTTTGCGTACGACGGTTTGCGTATGTAGTCTAACGTTCGTCCAAGACCAGTTAGTCTTAGTTCCTCAGTATGGTGTGCATATCAGTAGGTCACGTGTGAGAAAACTGATCAGTAACTTGTCAAAAACGATGGTTTATGTGCCGAGCACTCCAGTTTGCTCCACCCATATGAAACTGACCGCTGTCGAGTGAGCGTACAAAAAGCCTTGAATAAGCATGGCGATACACTACGATTACATAAATCAAATAACTAAATCAGTAAGAGTAAGGTGGTTCATTTGTCACTGAAAGTCAAATTACACAGCAAGAAAGTCTCTATGTCATTAATGAACAGAAAGAAATAATGACAATTAAAAACTGTTCAAATCGGTGATGACATCAGTTAACAAGAGGACGATTTGGTAGCCATCACGGGAGTTGCAGGGCGAATGGCATAAGATTCCACAAGTTCAGATCCATGCCGAGAAATCTCCAGTTTGAACTTTTTGGGGGTTGTGGCTAGTACAGAATTATTAACAAACATATCATGACTTTTCTTGTGAAATTTGGCTTTCATTCAGGCTGTTTGCATTAAATGGACTATCTTACTTTGAAACATTAGTGTGCCTATACTGTGTATGTGACTTTCCGGCATTAGTCAGTTTACATATATTTAGAAAAGTGCTTTTTATAACTAACTCATATTGGTTCAGTTTGTGTGCCAACACGTGTGTTTTATCTTTACCATATAGTATTATACAGAACACAAGTACTGGCACCACCAGAATAACCATATTTGTATTCTGTGTTATGGAATAAATGGAATGCCCTTCTCTGTTTTGTTTTTTTTCCGTATTCTGTTTTACGCAGCACTTGTATAAAACCGGTCCATTCGACCCCGAAGGGACGCAGGGCTTACAGGTAAATACAGGTACCAACTGACTCCAGGGTCCCTCCACTGAGAAGAATGACATGAGGCTTTGTCATAGTTTGCCATTGTTTGTAAATGAATGGTGTGCATTTTATCGAACCGAATTGTGATTGACATCATTTCTTATAAATATCGTTTTCATTTATCAATAAAAATATTTCCCATATAGCTACATTTGCTATCTTGTTCCAACAGGAAGAAATAGGCGCCAACCCAACTCGATGGCTAATGGATATGAATGAATAAGTATCCAATCAAATAATAGTTACCTTAATGGAGGACAGGAAAGCGAAAACAGCAATATGCAAATGTTGTCCCCATTCAAAGTGAATGACAGGTAAATGCGACAACACAAGCAACCGATATTCTTCTACTACTGGAGACAAACAGAAGGAAGAGAAAGTCGCTGCATGGTATGGTGTCACAAACATGACGTCAAAATTATGGAAGGCGTTAGAGAATCCTCTGCTGGTTCGCTACCTCCCTGCATTGCTGTCGGGGTAGCGAGATAACGCACTTGGCTTCAATACCTCAATAACACTACATCGCTTTGTTATTAGGAAGGCGAGGTGGCGAAAGGCCAGCTTTCGACTGCCATACAAAATATTTCTCGGAGCGTTAATCCATCACCTCCTTACATTTAGTCCATCATTGTAAGCTAGAGTGCTTTCATTACACAGCGCAAATGACTGGCATGTCTGAAATTTTCTATTTGCTTAAATTCTCCGTCAGCTTGAGCAGGTAAGCATCTGGTTGGATAACGACAACGGCCTGTTGTAAATCCTGGTAAATAAGTTGCGTGTAGCCATAGTATCTAGGTAGTAAATTAACAGAGTGATATGAAAGCGTAGCGATATATGCAGTGTCCATCTTGTTTTAACGAAGATTATTATAAATCCAGGCTTTTGAAAGAATAATGTTTCCGCTATATATCGAGCTTGGCGACACAAAAAACCTTAGTACATATGATAACCTATTCTTTACAGGCCGAGAAAACAATATTATCCTTCCAAGACAGTGGTGAGAGTGTAAGACGATTTGTCCTCTAGTCGCTCATTCTGGTATGTTCTTAATAGCTTTGATGAAAATAATTGTTATTGTCACCTTGTGTGTATACTGTTTTGCCACCGTGACCCTTAATTTGGGGTTGTCCCCATGGGGTCTCCAGGATGAAAGTAATACTTTTAGGACCCCAGCCCTCTTGGCAGCAGTGATTTAAAACATTATTTTGGCGCAAATGGGAGCTTAGAAATGTGTCCATGTGACAGTCGAGAGAAAGACCCTGTAAAAATTAATCAATTACAATGAGTAAGAAGATCTTTAAAAACTGTATCTGAAAATACCTTAATTGAGTTTTTAAGATTTTTTTTCACAAGTTCATTGCAGTCAAATACCGTGATTGTGTGATGGATTTTATGGCTATATTGATAATGCTGGCTCATAATTGGCGTTGCAAAACTTTACGTTCAGCACTGAATAGAGCTCTTGCGAACGGTACTCCTGTGTTAAAATGTCCATATGACATTAAAGTGCTGCTTTTAGGGCCACATAAAAGTCCGTATGACGTGGCTGATGAACGAACATTATCAATATTGTCCATAAAACCCACCATACAGTGGAATGATTTGAATGCCTTTAATATGGTGAAAAAAATCTTTGAAAAAGAAGTGTAGGTATTTTCAGACACAGTTTATAATGCTATTTTTACTCATAACTTCATTTTCGCGAGCTCCTTTAGTTATCTGACGATGCGTATGCAGTTAAATATTTAAAAGCTATTTTAAGGCTATTGCATAAGAAATGTATGTAATGTGCATGATGTTCAAGTTTTACCTGTTTGTATTTTAACTGGTTTGGAAAGCGTTTGTTTTTTGTTTGCTCTGATGTTGGATATGGTCGATAGACAACTGTTCCTCGTTCCAACATGTTGTCGCCATGGTAATGCTGAAATACTGCCAACTGGCGTTTACCCATTAATAAATCCTTCCCTGTCGGGTTGACACACTTTGTGCATTATTGCATCCAGTCCATATTACTCAAGTCGTACTATGGTCACAAAGTGCGGTGCCCCATCATGGAAGACACACCATCACCTGCATAATGAGACAGTTCAGCTCTTCTAGACGAAAAAATAACTGTCCCACCTGGAATTTCCCAAAGTGCAACAGACTTCTCAGAGGCGAAACAGCCTTTCCGGAGGTGAAACAGACTTTCCCCCGTGCCGAAGGTGAATCAGCTTCTATACGTATATGAGAAACAGGAAGCAGTATTTATTCGAAATGTAAGAAATAAAAATAAAACAAGAAATAAAAGCCTGACATAAACGCTGTAGAATTATACAAAGACAGAGTCATTTCTAGACACCTATTTTTCCTTTTCAGAAGACCGTAGGAGGTTTTCTGTGCAACTTTTCCGAAAACGACGGCTGGATACCGGTGAATAAAAACTTGTGGTGAGTTTGTCCTAGGTGGTTAGCATAGCCATGTTTGCGATACTTTTGAACTGTGCTGAGTTGGCAGTCGATTTCCAGACATATTCCTCGTGTGTTAGTTTTGAACGCGTTTGTTTTGAACGCGTTAGTTTTGAAAGCGTAACTTTTGATCGCGTGGCGAACAGGCCTGCGCCTGTGGTTTCATTTTATGAGATATTAAGGTGATGTAAAGTAAATATTTGTGCTGGATTAAATAGCTGTACCTTGCCTACCTTCTGCTGACGATGTGTTACCTCACTATGGCTGTGTTGAAGCTTTGGTTGGGGGCCCCGTTCCATTACCTAGGTATAACTGCTATGGACTTCTCACTGCATTTCTATATAACTATCACCCTAATTCTTAATTATTTGCAGAGTTTTAATAAGAAGGCCTGTAAGCGAAAGGCATGCTAAAGCCGTGGTCACACCATGCAGAGCTACCACTTCTTACGACCTCTGCGATTCGTCGTCATCCGTGATTTACCATGGTCAACGTATTTTGAAGTCGAAGTCTGTAGTGTTACTGGTCTGCTTGATTTCGATGCTCGCACGTAGATTGCATTATAAAGTCCAACTAAATAAGAATAATCCGAATTTATGCAGATTGCACCTAATCTCAGATGGAAAAAGGAAAAAGACACCCAAGACTAACAGGTTATCCGAAGACTACCTCAATGGTCAGGTGGTTAGAGCGTCCAACTCAAGTTCAAACCCGTGTCGGGTCATACCAAAGACTTTAAAAATGGTGCTTGACGCTCAGCATTGAGAGGTAAGAGCAAGAAAACATTACTCGTGGGCCCGGATTCAACATAAAGTGACTGGGCGGGTGTCATATCAGGTGTCTTCGGTATGATGTCCCAGTGGCGGCAACATGAGCTCGCCCTACCACAAGAAGACACACTATATAAGCACACACCTGAAGGGCTCCTCGTCGCCGTATGACTGAAAAATTGTTAAGTATGACGTTAAACCTCAAGCACACACTCTATTTTATTACTGTTCAAAGCTATACTCAAATCTGTTTCACGTTTATGGTGGCAGCCAGTTTTATTGCTGGAGAAAACCGGAGTAAACTACCCACGTTACTAACCCACGTATCAGATTGGTGGGAGGCCATCGAACTTCGTGCAAGACCAATGGAGTCGCTGTGGATTTCTGTCGTAACTCGAAAGTGTCCGGACCTAATAAACCAGTCTCATTATACATGTACCTAATTGGGCACTGAACCTCTGATACACCGCTTACGTTTATAGTATGCGTATGAGTCTTTCATACATACACTGATCATCATATCTGCACAAATGATCATGTGATTTTTCTATAATTCTGTTCAAGGACTGAATTCAACGGCTATTTACTTAGGCCATGAGCTGACCAGAGGTCGTTTTCTGGTGAACTTCAAGGTGTGGAAGGGCCACGGCAAAGGGTTGGTCATGGCATACTGGGGAACGGCCATCTTTGTCAAGCTCACACACATCACGTACAAGAAGAAGCTGTTCATCTCAATTTAACATGGCCAGACCCAGAATTTTCAAATATGTGAATTCTTCGAGCATTGAACATAATTTTTGTTATCCAAGCTGAAATAAACTTTGGGGCTTTTAATGTTCAAACCCAGTCTTTGCTCTTTTGTATTAGTAATATGTATGTTTCCTTGTAATTTCTGTGCAGCTGGTGTCTTAAGTGAACCCCACCGCTAATTGGGCAGGAATCTCGGTTCCCAGGATTAACAATGCAAGAGCTCTAGTGACGTAGGTCAAGTATACACAAAGGTCAACGTCCCCCCCTCCCCCCCGGTTTTGAGTCTGGTGACAGAAGCTATTAATGTTCTTCTGTGTCAAGAGAAAAGTGTAAAATCTGATTGGTTGTGAATCGTGAGACCCTTTGTCTAATGAAAAACGTCAAAGTGATTGAAATCCATGTGTTTTAATAACTCACAGCGACTGCACTGTTGAGAGGCACGGGATCAGAGGTGCTGATGTAATGAACATAGATGAATAGTTATGGCAATATTGTGGTGAGCACATGCCAATATCAGGAACGAATAGGTCTACGTAAGCAGATATTCGCTGTCTTCATGGCATCCACTACCCATGCTCTGGTTTCAAATATTATATTATCTGTACATATGTGATAATATTAAATTACCAAATAATTATATTCAAACACACGTGGTTGTCTCTAATTTGTTAATTTACTTGACTGGTTATTTGAATATTTTAGTTATACCACGGCAGCCATCATTATGGTTGGAGGAAATCGAGCAGATCTCTGGGGAATCCAACGTGAACAAGACGACCATTTATTTATTTATTTAATTGGTGTTTCAAACCGTGCTCAAGAATATTTCATTATACGACGGCAGCCGTCATTGTGGTGGGAGGAAACCGAGCAGAGCCCGGGGGAAATCCACGACCACTCGCAGATTGCTGCAGGCCTTCTCAGGTACCCGGAGAGGAAGCAAGCATGAGTTGGACTTGAACTCACAGTGACCACATTAGTGGGAGACTTCTGGGTACAGCAAACATGAGTTGGACTTGAACTCACAGCGACCACATTGGTGGGAGACATCTGGGTACAAGACTACAAGAACAATACTTAAGTTAAACACAGCTTTATTGATGGTTATTTCATAAGTCACAAATCTACGGAAGTTGAAATAGTGGAGTACACAAGACAAGGACAGAGACACAGCAAATTGCATAGTGATCACAAAAAACTAGAATGTACATATACATGCAACCCCTCAATTACTTCCCACTCTGCTGTGCTTAAATACGATTTATTCAAAAACATTTTAGCATAAATTTGGCAAACACTGGTTATGTGTATATCATTCTCTTCCTCAGTATAAACATAAAGCATCGTATCTACGTGATCATAGCGTAATAATTATTTCCATCTGAAACCAATAAAGACCATAATTACATTGAGCATGATGTCTGCATATATTTGAAAACAACCAACACCTGTATTTCTTCTAATATTTAAGAAATGGATCTTATTTTTAAACAGAGAGTTACTTCAGTTCTGTAAGATGACAGAAGAAAAAACCCTAATTTATGGCATCTAAAACCTTAATTCACACATTACTGTTAGCAAAACTTGTGGTCAATGTTCAAATATTAGAACAAATATGGTAATAAAATAGTTAACATTTAAAACAAAGAAATGATATGTTTGTTTTTTTAATCTTTGAATTAATGTGAAACCATACATATTTGAAATAAGCAAATGTGTCTCACCATGATATGAACAGCACATGCACTGAGTATCATTGCCCAGTCATTCAATCTCTGAATAGCTCAACCAGAACAATGTACTTCAACTTCCTTGTATAATTCACGACAGGCAATGTATTTTCTCTTCTCTTTTCACACTTTCCTCACACATGAATTGTATATGTAAGTTTACATTCTACCCTGGCCATTAACCATGAAAATGTCAAGGTCATCTGGCATTACTAGGTCATTTTTACTCCAGCAGCACAGGGATATCAGTAGTATCTGATGATGTAAGAACACCTCTGCCCTTCCATTACAAGCTCTTATTCACTAAAACTGCACATCTTAACCCCACGCCCCCACTCTGACGTTCACACACGATGAGTTACAACAGAGTTCGGAGTGTGTTGTCAGGCTTCATGGTGGGTCAGAGTAATCAATTCTGTTTATAAGCCTTTTCATTTGAAGGCCTGGATGAGGTTTACAAAGTGCCAATAGCTTCCAACATGTGCAATGTACACTGCACAAAAGGCAGCACAGAAGCTGAGAATTTGCAGGTGGGAATCATTGTGTGTGTGAGGGGTGTGGGCAGGAACAAAACAATACCTCAAAGTTGACTCTTCCAATGAAGTGCCGAGAGGGCCATCTGCCATGTGGGTATACATCCTGTGACATCGTGGATTAAGTTATAGGCTGCATCATGTGATATAGTGCATCATGTGATATTGTGTGTCATGTGACATGGTGCATCACCTGAAATGGTGCCTAATGTGATATGGTGCATCGTGTGATATACTATATCATTTGATGATATCATGATATAGGACACATCACAGGAGTATTCATGATTTACACAAGACACACCTGCATAGCTCTTTACCCCAATGGCCTCCATGATTAACATACATGGATTTCTACACATAAAACACGAATACTCACAAATTCTTTGAAAAATGAGTGATGACTCTAAAGTTTATGCTACACATGTTTGTACTGTCCAAGTCCGCCCTTAACACACGAGTCAACTGAAGTATGTTACATCAATAACCACAACCAGATTGCCATTTCTTAAACAACTACCAAGAATCCTGGCAGTGCAATGGTTTTTTTTTTCTTCAATAATGTGCAATATGAAAAAAATGATAAATGTAGACAGAAGGGCAACAGAATGGGTAACAGAAGGGCAACAGAATGGGCAACAGAATGCCTGCACAATACTTTTTAGGTAAAATGGCCATTAGAAATGAATAGGCAATAAACATGGTAAAATGTTGACAATAAAACAAACCATCCTGTTTCACAGGTTGGGAAAAACTACAATGCTGAGGATAAAAAGAAATGGAAGTAGACAGTGAGCAATTATTTGTTACAGCACCCAGGACAACTATACTCCAACGGTATTACTTAAAAGGCTCCAAAACGCATCTTACATGGCAAAAGCCTTTCTTTATACCAACAAGACTAAGGAGAGACAATACTAACTTAAATGTCATGCCGAAAACACCTCTTAAAACAATAAACACTTATCTCCCTTCGGAATGTACAGGTGAATGATATTTTTCGTTCTCTCAGTTTCAGGTTGTTTTCCGCATCTTCTTAACTGCAGAACAGGTTTCTTCTTGATTGTGCACCAATACCTGATGAACAGAACGTAAATATTTGAAGGCACTTTCCTTATTAAACTACCTATTCTGCATTTCTCCTGAAGTCTGGCCTTCTTCAAGTGACATACTTTGCTTGATTCACCCAGATTTACAGGGCCCCTCAGTTTGATGTCAATGAAGTCTGAGTGCTGGCATCAAAAGTACCATTTTCAGGCCTTTGTGTGAATCTGAAAGTGCACATTTATCAGCCACACTTCACACAAAACAGAAATGAGTGACTACAAACAGTGGTTGTGTCTCATTTCGTATTCGTCATTTGACTGCCTTTACTATCTTAAACATGTTAAATCATAATTATTCAATTTAAAGTATTCAAAAAATGCAGAGTACTCTGGCAGGGCACTTTGTCCTACACTCCCCCTCCTACACCCCCTCCCCCCAAGCCAGCCAATCCAAAGACAATACCCTGCATCTGTATTGTATCTCAAAGTTGTGAAGCAAAAAACTTCTTTTTCCAGATCCAGAGTCAAACCGCCAAGAAAAACTGAAGGACAGGTGTTGGGCCATTTCATCTAAATTCGTCTAACAGTTTTATTACATTTATTACTCGGTGTTTTCCACAATACAGTACTTAAAGAATTATTCACTGAAAAAGGTCACCAGGGACCACTTTCACAAAACTTCGTAATTCACTTTTTTGGAAACTTTTCTTGTCAAAGACGTCGTCTATGTTATAATGCCACTGGGGGACATCATTTACGAGAAACTGATTTATGAAGTTTTCTGAGAGTGAGCCCAGTGCTATAATTAACTATGCACACATATCAACATGTAGATGACAAACCTTGATGCACTGGACAGGATGATATCAGTATATGTAGTTCTTGGTAGTTACAGACTTGTCCAGACTTGACATGGCCTCTTCCACGTTTGACTGTAACAATTTGTAGTCCCCTTCACGGGACCGCCTCCCACTGGCCCGACTACGACCCTCAACAATGAATGCTACAATCTGCCAGGAGATGAAAACCAATAACACAGCTTTACTACTGTATATTATATCATGGATAAAATTTCTTCAGAGAAAACCAGAGCTATTATTTTTTAGACTTGTGTGATTTTCATTCATTATTTAATATTTCCAGTTTTCTGCACCATTTTGCTTAGGCAGTTAACCAGTCGATATACTGCGCTGTGACATAACCAGGAAGTTTAATTTACCATAACAGCACACCTGTGCAAATCAGGGCTTCATCCTGAACAATTGTAATTTTGTTGTTTAGCTTCACCTTGTAAGCAATAAAATTTCAGGTTATTCCATGAGTATCTACCATGATTTAAGCCTAACTTTGCACCTAGGGGCATATATAGTCCACATCTTGACTGCACATTTCTTGATGTCTACTGAAACGTGGCCACTGATATTTATTATAATGGCTTTTATGCCATGCCCCTACCAGTTGCCTTTTGTGCTTTCATAAACAACATAACATCTCTTCAATAAGGAAAGTGACTGAATTTTACCTTTTGCTTATTGTGGAAGAGCACATATCCGGCGATACAAATGACGCATGCTGTGAGGAAATAGGCCAGGAAGTGGCTGGACGCAGGCACATCATCCCTCCCTGCAGCAGAAAAGCGAAACATCCTATTACTGCAGCATACATGTATATCATTGGATCAAACGTCCATAGATATTACCAACAGCCAAAATGCAACACCGACATGCCTATTAGCTGCTCTATGTGGCCATCTACCCTTTGTGGCCATAAGATGTTTCTCCTTTAAGAAAAGATCTTCTTGATATATTCAAATTTTAAGTCAATGTTTGAACAGTAATTTTCTGGACAAAATTAATCAACTGGAAAACAATGACGGCATCATTACCCAAAACATGTAATAGACTAATTGCTCAAAATCAATGACAGCCACCCTTTCTTTGATGTCCTTCCACTTTCTGCTTAACCCGAACTTTGGACTAGGAAATTTAGTTGGAGATAAACAGCCTTATAGACAAGGTACATGTATAACCACTGGTAACAGTAAAGCTCATATTTCATCTTTTAAACTACTACTGCACACAATTACATTTTCATAAATGATAACACAACTGTCCAGAATAGCAAAGCCCACATACATGTAGATGATGCATATCTACATGTCATATAAATACCACAGCAAGCAAATATGTACAGCAATGTTCATGGTAGTGTCTTAAAAAAACAAGAGTATTTATGGTAGGAATTTTTTTCACATTTTTTTGGCGCTAAATTAAAAACCTTGGATAAGATTTTCTGAGTAAGCACAGTGTTGAAAGCCAAAGGTTGTTTATTTCATTTATTTATTTATTCATTTGATTTGTATTGCCTCAATGTTAAAAGTAGCAAACGTGGAGATGTATACGTAATAAAATTGTTTATTCTCTTCTATTATATGCGCCACACAAATGCAACATACATCAAAGACTAAAGTATATCTTTTACTCATCCTGCATTTTTTAAAGGTAACTGCTGTGACCAGAATGAGTGTTTAAACAGCTTTTCCCAGCTTCTGTTTACCATCATGAGTTTGAAAATGATATAACAACTTCAAAATGTAATACAAACTTTGGTTCTTCTACTTAAACTTTAAAAAATGCAGAGCTAGGTTGAACTCTCTGTTTCAAGGTCATTATGACAAAAAGGTCACTTTCACAACACTTTTAAAAGCAACAGTGAGGAAATGTTCAGAACTGATGCTCACTGATGTTTACTGCTGACAGAGATGTTGCTTTCTAAAACAACAGAAACATTTAAACAACAATATGTATAGCAATATCTTATTCTTAATGTGTTTAAACTTGATCAAGCTTTGAACCTAATTTCACTTCTTTCAACTGAACATCAAATTTTCACTAATGAAACACAAATCTGAGCTGCTTCTTACAATTTCTTTGAAGCAGTTCATGTACTGTAGCTTTTGTTGTTTGTGTGATAGTTAAAGGGCAAGTGAATGAAGCTGGATGGTTAAGACAGGCCAACTTTAGCAACTTCACTGACAGAGATCAGCTTCTAAGAATGAAGCTTGTCAGGTATTGCTGAAGTAGGTTTTTCTTTCTTTTTTTTTGATGGAAATGCAAGGCTCAGTAGTGTACACCTGCCTACCCCTGTAAGTTATGAATATTAACAAAGACACACCTTCACTGTGACCAATGAAGATTTCTACCCATTTGCCCAGGTCTAGTATCTAATAATCTTTCTAATGTATTCATACAGGTTAACACTGATTTTTGTAACATTTCACTCATATCTGATCTTTTATAATCAATAAATCTGAAGGGTCAATCATGAACAAAGCAGATAAAAATAGAACAGTTTTATCTTTTGCAATTTTTAAGAAGTTCAGTGGTAAGAACAGAATGGGCATTAAAATGGCTTGTTTGAACTTTATATAACATTAGACAAAGAGTTTGAAAACAAGAAGCCAATATCAACTGCCTTGCACACTGTGCACCTATTATTTTTGAAACTAAAAACATACAAAAACTTGGTTGAAGGAGTTTTTGTCTCAGTGATTTGGTCAAAACCTTTCAATGCAAGAAGGCGAAAGCATTACCAATGCTTGATGAATAGTCTGCTGAATTAATTGGAATTTTTAAATTATTAAGTAACAAAACTGTTGCAAGTAAACATATTCATTGCTGAAAATAAGCAGTTTTCAAAGGTGTATGAAAACTTGATACAATAAGAAGCACAGGTAAGCATACTAATATTTTTTCCTCTGCTTTTTACAGGAGTTAACTGAGGAGAACCCAAAGAAAACCATCAACCATACTGACTAATTAAAGCTAAAGTGATCCCAATGTGTCTTGAATGATTCAAAGTTAGGTGTCAGTTCTTTTGGTCCACAGTTATTATTTAACACTGAAATAATCATTGCTATTTTCCACTCTGTGAGACTCAAAACCTGACATCCATGGTCACTAAACCATTAATCAAGGTGAAATAATTTGGGGGTTTTACAGGTTCTGAGTTTTATCTTCAAACATTAGTATTACATCAAGTAATTAATTAACAACTTGGCTGCATAACACCACTACAATGAAACACACTGCCTAATAAAAGCTTACCTGTGTTGGGTTTGTTTCCAGTTGTCTTGGAAGAATCAGGTGTCTTTGTGGTGGGAGTAGTTGTCTTCGTGGCAGGTGCTGAAGGGGCAGTTTCGTTCTTGGCAGAGGCAGCAGGGCCAGCTTTTGTATTGGCAGAAGCTGTGCTCTTGACAGGGGCAGCTGTTGTTTTGGTAGAAGTTGCGTCCTTGACAGGGGCAGCTGTTGTTTTGGTAGAAGATGCGTCCTTGACAGGGGCAGCTGTTGTTTTAGTAGAAGTTGCGTCCTCGACAGGGGCAGCTGTTGTTTTGGTAGAAGTTGCGTCCTTGACAGGGGCAGCTGTTGTTTTGGTAGAAGTTGCGTCCTTGACAGGGGCAGCTGTTGTTTTGGTAGAAGATGCGTCCTTGACAGGGGCAGCTGTTGTTTTGGTAGAAGTTGCGTCCTTGACAGGGGCAGCTGTTGTTTTGGTAGAAGTTGCGTCCTTGACAGGGGCAGCTGTTGTTTTGGTAGAAGTTGCGTCCTCGGCAGAGGCAGCTGTTGTTTTGGTAGAAGTTGCATCCTTGACAGGGGCAGCTGTTGTTTTTGTAGAAGATGCGTCCTTGACAGGGGCAGCTGTTGTTTTGGTAGAAGATGCGTCCTTGGCAGGGGCAGCTGTTGTTTTGCTTGGAGAGGTTGTGATCCTGGGAGGTGGACCTTTGAAACTGGCAGGATCTACAAAGCGATCCACAAAGAAGAAGGTGAAAATCAACTAAAACTTAAAGCCAGAAACAGACCATAATTTAGATGGGTTGGCTATGGCACACAGTATCATACAGTAGAATAACATACTGTAACACAAGAGTTTTAAATGACTGAATGATTAACAGCTTCATGCCACATCAGCAACATTTCAGCCATATTTTGCAATCACAAGAGCACTTTACCTGTTCAGAGTCCCCTTAAGGAAGCACAATTGTAGGAATTAAATAAACTGCTACATGTGGGTAGACAGAGGATTTGAACACATGGAGTCCTGCTGTTACAGACAAAGCAAAATGCAATAAAATATACTCCATGTCTCATGCATACAGTGGCGCAGACGAGTGTCCCTTTGAGTTACAGCTGCCTTTGCACATTGCAAAGTCAGATGCTTTAATACCGTGAAACAAAATTCATCTGAAGAGAAAGCCATGCACATCTACCTCCAAATGTTCAGGAAGTGTCAGCAACAGAAAAATCACCTATACTTGTAAATGTACATGGATGGGTAGAGGGTGTTTTAGGCATCACTCTAACTGTATCTGCTGTCATTAAGTTCAAGTAGGATCCACAGCAGCACCTGGACAGTAATTTTGTGCAGTATTTAATCTGAGGATTGAGGCACGGTTTTCAACACACAAGTGTAGAACATATCCCACACGAGATGCAAAAGCCTGTTGTCTGTTACAGCAGAACCAGCGGTGGTCACAAAATTTGTCTGAGCTGGTCTTAAACGTAACTCATTCTAATCCCACTGGAGAGAGATTCTTGGGTCGTTGTGTGGAGTTAGCACAGCATCCCTTTGGTCAACAATTAGATACAACCTTTGCTTAACTTGCACTTCATACTCAATGTTGCTTAAAGGTTTTTAGGGAGCATATCTTATTTATTTATTTACTTGATTAGTGTTGTACACTGTACTCAAGAATATTTCACTTATAGGAAGGTGGCCAGTATTATGGTGGAAGGAAACCAGGCAGAGCCCAGTGGAAACCCACGACCATTCCCAGTTTGCTGACAGGTCTTCCCACGTACGGTCAGAGAGGAAGCCAGCATGAGATGGACTTGAACTCACAGAGAAGGGAGCATATCAGTTACAAGTGTACTAATATTATGTCAGATTTATGCTCTATTACTACTCTATTAGTTTATGCTCTATTACTGCTCTATTAGTGTTCGTTTACTTTACAGATTTCATGTTAAAAGTAACTTGTGAGCCCACTGTCTATGGCATTCTTAAATTGTGTGTATTTGCTTGGGAAAATAAACAAGGTCTGCTGGCATGGACAAATTCAATACAACAACAAAGATCTTTGGGCCAGACCCTTTTAGAGAGAGTGTTGTTATATCCTTCAGCAGACCTGCAGCAGCTGTATGTTCCTGTGTGCCTGTTGATCTGACATTGGGTCATGGGTAGAGAGTACCCACACAAACTCTAACAGCAACACATTTTTGTAACACACCGTTCTATCTAGGCTGGACTTCAACTCGTGGACATACTCAGTTCACAGATTTGGTACTGGGGACACAAGTCAAGTAGGTCATACAAGTGTGACAGACCACATGATTAAGGGCACCGGCCGCTGGAAATCAGCATGTTACATCAGATACATTTGATGCACAGTCTTGAGTAGCTTGATGTCCCTTTTTTCAATCAACTTCTGCCGTTTGACTGCAATATTCAAAAGTGGCAAACAACAGATAGAACAAGGATTCCGGAATTTTGAAACAACCCCCAAGCTGAACTTGGTCTGTTATTTTTCACAATGAATTAAGAACGCCCATGCCATTTAGAAGGAGAACAAGAACTGTCACAATAAAGAGGTTCAGCAACTCGTCAATGAGCTACGAGCATGAAACGTGCGTGTAAAGCAGGCGTACTTGAGTCAGTGCGATGGAAAACTGTTAAGCTAAGTAACGCGAGTAGGACCCATGAAGTAATAAGATTAGATTTTTAATTTCATGAAGTCATCATGGATATAAATCAAGAATGGCGCACAGCAATAAACTGTTTGTAGGCCTATACAAATGGCAGCCCAGTGCAGTAGGCTGTAGTAATAAAGTTTTCTTGGCTTAATTTCTACTTTTTGCACACAAAAATCTAGACTTACGATAGAATAATGCTCAAGGAGTAGGTTGTTCCCTTTTTTATTTCACATTTAAACAGATAAAACCACCAAATATTGACTCGGAAATTCATAACGAGTAAATACCATTCAGCTCGTAAAAAACAAGTGGACAGCATGGCCTTGATTTGCCATGCGTAATGTCATAGACAAATAACGATGACATCACTCGTTACTCGTAGGTCACTTAGGAGTTTCTTAACCTCTCTATTGGGTTTGTTCAGATGGGCAGGTATTGATATCAATAAATGATTTAGTGATATCGATAAGTGAATTATTGATATCGATAATTAATTTACTAGTCCATAGGTATGCTATATGAAAGCTCACTGCAAAAACCCAGTGAAACGAACTGTGCTGAAACTTTGGTAGTGTTTTCATCCCCTTGTTAACTACATATATGTACCTAATTTCTGCACTTTTCAATTTTGTAGCACAAAAAAAATGAACGCAGTTTTCAGTAATTGTCCAATTTTGTTCAACAAGGTATCAATTATTACGTAAAGTTAACATCCTGAGTGCAGAAATGTGCTTATAATTTGTTGGAAACGGAAGTAGTTTTCAAGTTAGTGCCAAATTATTATTAAAAAAATGAGCCCAGCTGTAAGCCTTTGAAAGTCAAACCACTTGAAAAGCAGATGTCATTCTAACGCTGCTTGTTTACATGTATTTATGTAAATAGACTGACCGGCATTTTAAAGACTTCCATTAATAATATGTAAGCTTTGTGCAACACTGCATGAAATTAATGTTTCCAATTTACGGCCGGAATTGCAGTCAACCATCCAACAATGTATTTCTTTTGTCGTTTTGTCATGGGCCATATGCTGAAGACCCAAGCTGCATTTTGTCTATGTTGGACTCCAGCATTTGATTGTTGTATATTCTACTTCATTTCATTTAGTCACCAGATTACATGTATTTACAATATGTTTATGACACACCTTCTAAAATATTTACGGGAGTGAAAACCCCAAGGAGCTTGTTCTATTCCATATAGAACTCTTAGTAATTTTCCTACAGGAACCCATTTCTGAAGATTACCTACATCATGTAGAAATGGACTGCCTCGGTGGCCTGGCGGGTTAGAGCATCCGCCTCAAGGTTGGGAGAACCAGGATCAATCACTGGTCAGGTCTCTTTGAAAATGGTACTTACTACCTTGCTTGGCACTCAGCACTGAGAGGTTAGAGCAAGGAAAGAGGACTGGTCAGCCCAGTGTGAGTATAATGTGACTGGGTGGGGTGTCATGTCTGGCGTTTCCAGGATGATGTTTCAGTGGCAGCAGCCCTTTAGAAGCATGGGCTTGCCTTGCCACAGGGAAACATAGCATACCTACATGCTAAGGGCTCCTCTTTGTCATATGACTGAAAAATTGTTCGGCATAAAACCCAAGCATACATACATGTGAATACATACACATCATGTAGAAATGGAGTTAACATGCACTGAGAATGCAGACATTGAGAGTTCACAAAAACACTGAGACCATGGCAGGTCACAGTTACAGTTTACAAACATGGAGAGGCTAGCAACTATTAACATAACAGCACTTAATATTTGTCCAACCTTATCATTTAAAGCATAAATTTGTATGCATTTTAATTAAAGAAAACTTTGTATGCATTTTATCTCTCTTGTTTTATAATTCTTGTTTTGTAAGTTTGCCAACATTAGAGCTTCACATAAAATACAATATTCTCAGTCTAGGAAACAAAATCCTTAAAACAACATCATAATATGCATAAAACAACAGCAGGTAAAGATGTGAAAAAGTCAGTGCACTGTATGCCATACATGATTAATGAATTGTAGATAGAATACACAGTTCAAATTCTACCCCAGCAGTTCAAGGCAGGCAGTGCCAGGCCTGATCTAGCACAGATACCTGGTCGCCTACATGCATTACCATAAAGCTCAGCACCATCCAATAGACGTCCACTGTGAAAATTTCACAACAAATAACAGCTCAAATCCCACCTTACATTTTGTATGAGCAGATTCTTTGAATCGACGGGTTTGTGAAAATAGCAAAACCAGGGCCGGTAAACCATCTTTTAACAGTAAACCAGTTGGTAAAACTTTTGAACTGGCCTTTTCCAGCCAAGATCCATGTGTTGGATTCAAACTTCTTGCAGGCAATGGGCCGTGAAAATTTTATCCCACCTTACACACACTCATGCACTGAGTATGTGTGGGGTGGGATAAAATACATGTACATGTACGGCCTAGAGATGCTGGAGTAATAGTTAAGGCAACATCTATGGTCTGCATTGTTACAAAGAAAAAAAAGAGTCACTGAAAAAACAAAGAATGAGTAAGTAACAGCATCATAGAGGCCTAAGCAATTTTTAAGAAAAAGTATTACCTTTTCTCATGGAATCTTGCAACAGTAACAAAGATCCGTGAAATAATTGACAGATTGGTATCTTGTTCACTTCACAGACAAATTTACAAAACTCTGGCTTTTTTAACATCATCTCGGGTGCGACTGAGTCAAAAATGTTTTCAGACATCCAAACAAGGTTAGCAAGGTTTGCACATCCAGATTTAGGAAAGTCCTTATCCATATATGTTTTAAGTCGTGATTCCTTCCCGTCTGGAAATGTTTCGCATACTTTCTGAAGAATCTTGATGATATACCGACAGGAATTCTGAAGGTCGGAAGGTAGATCAGTCCCACAATCCTTGAGATAAACCTCAGAGTAATCATTGATGTTTGGAAAACAGGCACCAGCTTGTTCAAAAACTACAATCAAAAATGTGGAAATACATCCTTAATTTCATTAGATATGCATGTGGCAACAAGTTTCATGAATACCATACTGACAAAAACTGGTTAAACTATTCAACACACATTTTTCGTTAAAGATTTCCTGGATCTGAAGCCTTAAGAACTCGAGAAGTTCACCATGAAAATATATCAACCATCATCTGAGTCACATTTCAGCAAACAAAGTGTCTGTTTCAGGGTGATGATGTTCCGTTTGCAAAATTAATAATCTAGTAATATTTAAGGTATTATCACAGCAAATTTACACATGCCTTTTGTGACATCATCCTGTTATTTATTTCATTTACACATATGTCATGTGTGCCGATCTTCATACTGACATCTTGACTATGGTGAAAATCTATATCATAGCATTTTCTTTATTTCTACAAGGTATTTACAGGAGATCTGTATCGCCCGTGGAACTGACCGTCCAGATCCTTGATCTTGCTGACCAACTGAAGTCAACACTCTTCACGACAACACTCTTCAATGACCAAGCTGATTCTGCTAAATATACAGTTGTACTATCTATGCATGTCGTTGTAAAGAATCTGGTATACAGGTATTAAGAATAATGTGTTAGTTAAGAAACAATAACTCTTTTATCTAGTCACTGTTGTTCAGTTTAGCTGAGTAAATGCGGGAGAGCTGAAATTGTATTACAACATACCACAGGCATCCAACTGGAAGGGCTGAAATTTTAGAACGAGGCACCAATTCTAAAATTTTAAGCATTTGAGCATTCAAATGCAGTCTATACATCAGAAGTTCTGGTAAATTTCAACTAGCCAAAGGTGTGTTTTAGATGATTTCTGGTGATTAAAAATACAATTCTCACTGGCTATCCCAGACCAACCGGCCAGGATCCACCTAGGTCCGAGAAGCTCTGGTGTTTCAGCTAGCTAGAGACGTGTTTCGGACAATTTTCGGTGACTAAGATTAAAACTCTTACTGGCTGACGCCATGAAACTGTCCTAGCCCAAAAGGAGAGAGTGCAGGGTGTGCTTAGTGACTGAAATGTTAATATTACAATTCTTACTGGCTGAAGCAGTAAACCTAGTATCAGCCTAAACCAGCCCAAAAGGCAAGAGTCCAGGGGCCACCTCATAAACTTTGCTATTTCAGCTGGCAGAAATTTTTCAGACCATTCCTGAAAAATAAAATTAACTCTTGCTGGCTGAAGCAGTGAAACTAGTATCACAGCCCAAAAGGTAATGGTCCAGGGGCCACCTAAATATGCTACATGTATTTCAGCTGGCAGAAGTGTTTCAGATGATTTCTGGTGATTAAAATTACAGCTGAAGCAATAAAACTAAATTTACTATCCCAGTCCAACAAGTCAGGGTCCAGGGCATAGGAATCAGGGATATACTGCATGTTTCATCACCTGGTTATTTTTTAACTTTGGCTTAATGTTTGTTGCTACCATAATAGCAGAATTTATACTGTATACAATGTAGCACATGAAATGCACCTTTCAGAGAGAGGATATATAATTGTTGACATGGTTGAGTAGCAGCTAAACATTTGTCAGTTATAGTTCAGTTTTGTTATATAATAATTATCTGGACAAATGACACACATTTGCATATCAAGCCTAGCTCTGTTGGGCTGCACTAGCTACTATAACTACTGGCGACTGAGGGCAACACTGTAAACATCAGTGACAGGGCAAAACTAATTGGAACTAACTCATCACAGTCGTAAGAGGGCTCATGTCACCGTGCTGTTTTCACGTCAGTAGCCAGTTTGGACGACATGACCCTCCTGTGACACGGAAAAATGGCGCACCAAAATTACTGCTTGGCCATCATGTGGTTTATACATGTACACCCTCTGCCATTGGCTATTTGTCCAGAAACTGTCTCAACTCAGTCGCGAAGTGCTCATGTCACTTATGTTGAGTCAGAACTAATCGGAACTACAGTACATAGTTCCAACTGCATGCAGAAAGTAGAAATATGCTCTATCATCAAAAACTGACCCTATCAAGTTGATGACAGACGCAGCAGCACTCATGTCACATTGCTCCATGTATATGTTAGCATGTTCATTCCACCAATGCATGTTCTCATCTTGCTTATGCTTTACTCCATCTGCTTTACTTGTAGATACATGTGCTTGGGGGGATTTGATCATATGTCAATAAATATTCAATGACCCCAAGAGAGACTTCCCTCTGTGTTTTTTAGTATAGTCACAAGGAGTATGCATTCAAACGTGGTTGTTGGACCCAAAATTTGTCCAAATTACAACCAGTTTTACGTTTGTGTGGATTTACCAGTGGTGACACATGGGGACACCTACCTGGAATAGATAGCTAAGGCATCCATGAGTATGGACAAAAGCTTTTCAATGGCCTCAGACTCGATGTGTTGACGACAACACAGGAAGTACAGAGGTGTTTAAGGTAGGCTTATGGAAGATAATAGAGCTGTGATCATATACATTATTATAGCCCTACAAAGTTAAGTCACGACTGATCAGTTGCTGAATGATGCTGCCTTCTTCCTGAAACTAAGGTGGGCTTATGACATACTGCTGATAGGCTTGTCTGCGTTAGGGTGTTTCGCTCAGAATAGAACAATATAAGACAAAATGTGTAAAAAATACAGGAAACATACAGGAGGCATGTCACCAAAATATACGAAAAGATAGGAGGAAGCCAAAAATATGGGATTTACAGGACACACTGTATAGGACACGATGGAAATGAGTTCTCTGACAATTTTTGAAGTTCTGTATTCCTGAACACAATGAAGGGATTTTAGACACAGTACATATACTGTATATAATCCTTTGAACTCAGCAATTTTCAGCTTTACAGCTTTAAGACTTTTCTGTCATGTAACCTCCAAATATGGCAAAAAACTTTGTGCTTTTTGCAATTTATACATCGCAAAAAAATTAAAAAATCATCTGCCATTGAATAATATGAATAAGTGAGAAAAAAAACAACAAAACAATTAAATGAATAAAAGGTAACTGGCAGAGATGGAGTACATAAGCCAAATTAGCATTTCACAAGTCAGAAACTTCATCTATAGCTACGTTTTCTGCCTTGATCCAGCAGGCAGAAATAACAGATCCACCAAAATCGATAACTGATAAATATTAATCTACATGTTTCATTCAATCAAATAGTAGTTCCCCTAATTGGTAAACAGCAAAGAGAAAGCCACATGTGGCCGTGTACAGGGCTGATGGCAGGTAAAATCTTAAAAACACAAGAACTTTCCACACCTCTAAGGATGGGGACTAAACCGACATAAACAGACAGATGCTGGTCTGCTCTCATATTAAGACATGATGTCGAAGCACTTCTTTGAGCTTTCATTCATGGATATAGAATAGGATGAAAATTCTTTTATCATTCAACTTGGGATATAGTATACCATATCCCAAATTCAACAAGTCAGCCTGTGACTGAAGAGGTATGACAAGAGTGAGACAGCCACGCTTACTGCCGTGCCTTCGTACTCTTAAACCTCAGGTCAGTCATGTAAAACAATTGGTACTCAGATCGAGGTTTATGACAAGTTTCAGGTATTCGGATTAATGCGCATTTACCTGCGCCCAGACCTCTGGTAAGCATATCTGTCAGTGCAATAGTAATATTGTGTTTAGCTGTTGAAAATGAATGTAAAAACTGCCACAACAGCTGGGAAATTTCCACCTCATAAATTACAAACTTAACATTCACACTTGGGCCAACGGTCATACCTGAAGCTTCCGTTGAATTTTCGGACGGTGTGGACGAGGTCAAGTCGTCAGTCTCTGTCGATACTGGCAACAGTGACAGTTGTGTCAGACAGAAAGCACAAAGGATAAAATGAATTTTTCTGTAAAACATTGCGCCTTGTTTACATAAAACTCCCGGTTTGCTGGTCAGACTGATCTTAACTTTTCCTCTAACAAATAGCAGTTGTCACGCTGTCAACGTACACCGCCTGAACGCCCTCTGGTGGGTTGTATGAAAACTATCCGGAAACGGAACTTTTGGCGGTGCTGTCGTGAATGGACGATTGAACAGCCTGCCTTTGTCGTGTTTCTACCGGAGAAGGATTACTGAGATCAGGTTTTCGAGATGAAAGTGTATCGAAGAGACTCGGTGGTCTCCAAAAAATGACTTCAAATGGCTGCCAGCATTTGAGTGCCTTTAAAGCAGCCCAAGGAACAGAACCGTTCCGAATAATTCATGCCCACTTCATCGCCTGCACGTCAGCCGATGCTCTTCGTCGAAAGGTGCGATAGTGTCTGATTGCCGCAGAACTTTAACTGCAACCAGAACGATAACAAAACAGTATATCGCAATTGTTTTGAAGTCATGTGAAGTTATATGTGTTCTATGTGTATCCCTCAGGCCTTCTTTAGCGTTTTATTGTTTTGGGGTTTGGCGTTTTTTTTGTTCGTTCTTTTTGATTTTGTTTTTTTGTTGTTTTTTTTTTTAAATTGGAAATGTGACCAGTTTGATCTTGTTACGACACCATTGCCTTGGCATTGTTATGGTATATTTTCAAAAAATCCAAGAGCAATTCTCTTGCTAAATTAACACGGTCTCGGACTGCAAACCAAGCCAAAATGCTTTAAGCCTGAATCGCGGTAATACCTTGTTTTAAGACCTGCATTATAAGCCCAACTGGCATTGCAGAAGTCTCAAAGATCACTGTGGTTGTGCAAGAGACAGGGTGGGGACGCTTTCGCTCAACAACAACAACAACATTGTTACCCTGTGTGAAACCAGGGTAGTTCGTGACAGACCCCATCCTGTTTTTTCCAAAACCAGCGTGATCTTGAGAGACTTATGTAATGCCGATTTGGCACATTTTGTAATGCTCACCTAGTAAACATGTCCCGAGTGCTTGGCTGGAGGTAGTCCGAGGTTGCTCAGACATTGGAATTTTCATTAGAAATGACGTGGTTGCTCAATTTCCACATCTGAGACCTATATACACAACAGTGCGACAATGCGTCTGGTTTTTGGACTGAGTCTGCGCCTGCAAAACAAGGATAGCATGGGTCTGCATCATTATAAAACTCCTTCCTAGAAACATGGATGACTACACAACATGTTATTTAGCACATCAGAGGTAAATTTATTGCTTGAGACTGGCATCCTCAAGTGATTACTGCTGGAAAACTGTCCATGGTCGTAATGCATTCAAGATGTCGGAGTGCTTTAAGCAAACTGATAGGGAGTTGTTTTGAATTTGCTTTAGGTGAGCAAGCTAAACCAGAATAACTTAGATAGGCTAAATAAAATGGTGCGTTGTCACCAAGGATTTCAGAGAGCAGTTTTGTTACAGTTTTAGGCTTATGTTAGGCATGTTTCTTGGACCTAGATGGCTGGTCTAGAAGTCAGACTGCCTTGTCGCATGGTAGAGTGTGCAACAGATCTCAGAGATGGAAATTAATTGACAGCGTCATTTCTAGTGCAGATTTCAACATCTGAGCAATTAGACTGCAGGTTGACTCACACTGGTTTGAATTACACGATGTAACACTTGAGCAGATAACGTGAATTTCCCTCTCTTCAGAAGCCCATGTCCAGTGAAGTTTCATGTTTCATGTTTCAATCTGTATTCTGCTGACTAGGAAGGACTTTACATGTACTTTTTCATAAAACTGGAGGTTTGTCAGGGTTGTAGAAAGTCAGAGTCCAAGCTCTTCTTTGTGTAGTGTTCTGCAGGGTTAGTTACCATAACCAGAAATCCATCCTGAATTAGTGAAGCTACACTAAACTGCATTCTAGAGTAGCAACTGAAAGTTCACCTACAGCTATGTGTACTTACATAAGCATAGGGTTCAGTCAAAATGTTGCCGTGTTATGTCATTCTCAGATCAGGCGAATGGGTATTTAAAAGATGGGGAATGTGTAATTTGACATTCTTTAGTAAAGTAGTCTCTTAATTACAATGCAGTTTTGTTTCTGCTTTGTGTATCTACATTGTACGTGTATGTATTTCATTTTGCTGTGGCATAAAAGTCGCTTTTGTACGTTGTTAAGTGTTCAGTTGACTTTTTTATTAACCAGTCTTTGCAGGCATACAAATGTTTCTCTTTTTTTTTCTGAAAATGAGTAGGAATAATAATGGTAATAATTTGTGGACTTGAATATGATGACAGAATATCAGATGATGTTAAAAGGCTTAATGTTCAAAAACCTACAACTTACACAAGCATGGATCTGATATATGAATGAAGAAGCTGTCATGAATGCATGTAAAGCTTCTGCCTGATGAGCAGGCATCTTCAAGATTACACATAGCTAAGTGCTTCCAAATTTTGTCAACTGAACATCAAATGGTTTGGGGGGACCCCTTTGGCCAAGTCGGTTAGCATGCTAGGGCAGCGTAATGACCGCTTAGCCTCTCATGAGTGTGGTTGGTGTGAGTTGAAATCCAGCTCTTGCTGTCTTCCTCACCATCTGTATGTGGGAGGGTATGCCGACAACTTGCGGATGGTTGTGGGTTTCGGCCGGGCTCTGGCTTATTTCTACCCATCATAACGCTGGCTGACGTCAAATGAAATATTCTTGAGTATGGCGTAAAATACCAATGAAATAAATAAATAAATAAAAGGGTTCTGTTCTTTTGCCATCAGTACACAAATTGTGTATGAAACATACATCAGATGCGAAGACTTTGTCAGCAATTATAAATTTTTATCAATGTTTATGCACTTGGCTTATGAACTGTAGTTGGCAATTTTCAATTTAGTCAACATTTTCCATTAACTGATGCCTTCTTTTTTTTCTCAGGCCAAATCCTGTCTGTGTTACTCGTGCCGTCAACCAGTGCCACGCCTCCACTCCTGCCTACACTGTATATACTTCGGATGTTACGGTGCTAGACATATCCATGATCACGCCAAAACTAATAAACATCCATTAGGTAAGTCATCCCCAGTAAACGTTGATGAATATCATGTGTATTAATAATGAAGAAGTTTAGGTGTCACCATGTAAGTTTCAAAGTTACACAAGGGTTTGAAGTTTTGCGGAGATCTTTGTCCAGTGAGTAACACTCTTTTGGTTTTCTATTTCATTATTATCAGTGCACCCACTGACAACTGGGAGCCTAAAGCAGTGTACAGTTGTGCATACTGTCTTGGTGTGGAAATAATAACAGATTTTTACCTTGGATGAGTTTATCTGTCCTGACATATCAGGTGGACAGTTTAAATATTTCTGATGCATTCATTTGTGAAAGATTTTCTTTCTTATTTTCTTCAATCCATGCTGAATAATAATAATAAATTGTTTGTTTTTGTTGTAGCTGTAGACCTGACATATGGTGCTGTTTTCTGTATAGCCTGTGGAGACTATGTCTACGACACAGACCTGGAAGATATTGCTCAAAAACAGGTCACACAGGCTGTCCCCAAGTTGGGACCCCTTAACAAACGTGAGTCCAGGTTTAGTGGTACTATCTTCTCTTGTGGAATCCTTTTATTTTTCTCCAAAATGGACAACAATTAAGGCCAAAGTGTTTGGATTTATGAATGCCAAAGTGAGAATGAAGAAGCCCTCATTGGCTGAGGGTGGAAAAGTCAGGCTCTTACTCATTTTGGGTGCATGTTCAAATCCAAATTCTGTAATATGGCTGCATGGAGTGAATTGTCTGTCAGTGCCAAATTCTCAGTGTTGGATTCCATCCTGTTTTTTTTTTTTTCTTCAAACTTATTGAATTTTTCAAAAATCTGTTTATAGTGGCACACTTATGTTCGATTTAATAAAAGAAACTTTATTTCCCTTCACACTCAGCATGTATTCTTGAAATGATGTGAATGTAAAGAATTGCAATCATATCTACATGTGCAAATAGTATACATGTTTGAAGATGTCATCAAATAGGAACACTTTGATTTAATAATCGAATGAATAAATCTATGAAGAAATAGACCTCTACAGGAGGTAAATGGTGTTCAGTTTGTTTGCACCCGTGTCTAGGTCAGTCAGTGATTATATCGTCTTGAAAGTTTTGCATTTTTGAAGGTATAGGTCACCGCCTATCTCCATGGGAACCAACACAGGAAGAAGCTGATCTTTTGATTCAGCATCCCAAAAGGAGGAAGGTTGAGGGAACCTCTACTGTGGGTAGGTGGTACTGTATTCTCTGTCACGAAACAAAACTGTGGAGACAGTTTTTTCACAGTCAAGCAATTTTTCTTAAACATATCAGAAATGTGTGTACATGGACTTGTAGATGCCAAGTGTTGTTTCATGTTTAGTTAACAGAACAGCTCTTAAGTGTATCAAGTTGTCCAAATAGGACAGTTAGGAAGTGACTTTTTTCCTGTTCTTAGTCCTGTCTGAGACAGAGGTGACAAAGCATGGGTGTGTACACTGGATTGGTCTTAGTTCCATATTTCCATGACTATTCAGGGTTTTAAATACAGGGTACATTTACCTGGTTGTTCCAGTTCATTTTGTTTTGCACCAGAAAAATAAACACCGGTGAAATAAAAAATAAATTTCCTGAGAGCTATACTATACATTTGATGTAAATGTGTGTTTTGTTTGCAGGTTTGCGTGGCTTAATCAACCTGGGGAACACATGCTTCATGAACTGTATAGTACAAGCCCTGACTCATACACCTCTGCTGCGGGACTTCTTTCTGGCTGACAGACACCACTGCCCCCAAGCCACTCAGTCTCAAAAGTGCCTTGTTTGTGAAATGGCCCGCTTATTTCAGGAGGTCAGTACAGCCATGGAATGAAGTCTGCTTTACGCTTGCTATGACCAAATGATCCTTCATAATGTAAATACTGATGGATTGTAAAGAACATCATTAACTTGAATATAATTAAGCTTCTCTGAGATAATGAAGCTGTACATGTATTAATGAATGTATAATATGCAAGTGTACATGTATTCCATATTTCTAGTTAATTATTTTTAGAACGACGCTTAAAATATCTGCATTCAGTGTTGAGAAATATGTTTTATATGACCAAAGCTTTTTAAGCCTTTGAAGTGAATTGGTCCACAATTCAGTTCACACCCATAGGCACCGTATTACAGCATCTGACATCTGGAAATGCTCTTGTGGGTAATTTCATGGAATTTAATTTTTTGCCAACTAATCAACGTTGTGTGTAACCTGTAATACCAAAGGGTGATTGTTTTGTGAAAAATCATACAAAACTATAACTGATTTACTCTTAATGACAAAAAAATACGTGTGATAATTTCGCAAGCTTACAAGAACAGCTAGGTAATTAGTTGGTGTAAAATTTCATAAAACTGAAGTTGTTTTATGTGTGTTGTAAGTGAAAAATTTATGAGTGTAGCATGAAATTCCGATCACAGAAGGAAAGTCAATGTCTGAACATATGTTGTATTGCAGTTTTATTCAGGTGTACGTACTCCTCACATACCTTACCGGTTGCTGCACCTGGTGTGGACCAATGCCCGACATCTGGCTGGGTACGAGCAGCAGGATGCTCACGAGTTCCTCATCGCAGCCCTGGATGTTTTACACAGACACTGTAAAGGTAACATTTTCTGGACATACAGAAGGTTCTGAGTGTCACAAAGGTTTTTACAAGTCAGTAAGCCAATGCATATTTGGGCAACTTGTGAGAGTATTTCTGTGTGAAGACTGACAAAATATCTGGTTTAAAACCCAGGTTGTTTACTTTCATCTACAGAAATTAGCTTGCATAATTTTTGTTAAAACATTGCTCATTATATTTCAAAATGTTTGAGGAGTCAGTTTAGTAAAGTAAGCACTGAGAATTGGTTGGGTGACATGATTGGTTCATTTTGATTTAGTAAATGGTCTTCAAATGGAATAAGATTATTAGTGAAGATCTGGGAAAAGTTACATTGAACACATTATAAGTTAGCAAATTTTGAACGCATTCAGGATTTATACTGTCAAGTCTGATGTATGTTTTCAACTTGATTTAAAGATATACAACTTGTAAGTTAATCCGAAAGAGTATTGAGTGCTTTGTTAACTGCAGAACACTTTTATTTGTCAGGTACTAATGGCATGTCTACGACGAACCCCCACCATTGTAACTGTATCATAGATCAGATCTTCACAGGTGGCTTACAGTCAGATGTTACATGTCAACAGTGCAAGTAAGGTTATATTTACTTAAAACCTCATGTGGTGCTTGCCCAGTTATGGCAATGTCATCATAAAGTTATATGGCAATGTCATCATAAAGTTATATATTACCACACTTTGCTGTCTTAATATTTACTGTTACTTCAGTTTAAAAAGGAAGTAAAAAGAGGTGATTAGTAGACAGCCTGCTTGATAAGAAGATTAGTTCCTCCTATCAGCCATACTCTGCAAGTAACAAGTAACCTTCCCAGAATATTTGAAGACAGATTGAGAGCCTGCAGGTAGGTGCCTGACATTTTTGAAAACACCCCTTTGAACAAAGTGGTATGGCCATGTTGTCCATGTTACTTATTACTGCACAAAGGTTTCTTGGAGCATACCACTTTCACCAAAGAATGTTCTCAAAAATGTCAGGTACCTATTTGCAGGCTTGACATTGGATTTTGAGCTGACTGAATGTATACTTGTACTGTAGAGAAGTTTTGACTCAGGGTTGAAGAGCTCAACTGTACTGGTCACCTTCCTCTGAACATGAAGAAAGCCAATGACTGTTATCATTATACTGCATGGGGTCGTTCTTGGTTTTCATTGGTCAGTATATGGTCACATGATATTCCACAAAGCATGATGTACAATGGCTGTGGGATGGTATATTATGAATCGTGAGCTTGAGACAAGTGATGCTCAACTCTTGCTCTCGGCACTTGTTGAACATCAGTTCGAGCTCACAATTCCTGATATCTCATCCCACGGCATGCAGTATAATGTTATAAGTTTGGAGTGTTCCTGAGTTGTTTCATGAATCCACAACCAGATCAGTGACCATACCAACAGTGACCATCAGCGGTCAACGTGTAGTACCTACCTTCGGTCATATCTGGTGGAGAACGTGTGCACTCAGAATTTCATAAAAAATTCCATAAAGATCAGTAAATTTCCACAGCATTGAGGACATCGCTCAATCAGAGCTGCGAGGTGCAGGTGACCTGATGATGCATGATACCATACCATCAGTGGCATTTGTATTTACTTGAAAGACAGAACTAGGCAAAATGCATAAATGCATGGATAAAGTATCCCATGTAAAGTTTGAAAAGCATTCTTTTGTATTTGTGTGATGTTGCATAACTGAGATTTCAAGTTATCAGGTGCAAGTTATTTCTATCACCTTCTAGAATGGAGATGTTTTCATTGATGTTCCCCTTTCCTTTTGCTTTTTACCATATATACAACGTGTATGAGAAACTTCACATTGTTACAAAGCATACCCCATCATGACCTCGTAAGAATGTCAGATTATAAAATGAGTTATAGTTACTGAACATGTGAGAGCAAAATGGCTGTGGCTGGGTAGGCCTGTTTCAGACTCTCTTCTGTAACAACTGAGATGAAATTATTTGTTACTTTGTCCCTCAAGCCATCAGTTCTATTAGTTTGAAACTGGCATGGCAGCCCCCTCCAAAGACAGCCTTATCACTGTAGATATTCATATATGTATACTGACACTTGAGAAGATAATGTGAAGGATGGCAATATCTGTAACAATAAAGAACAGAACTCTATACTTACGTGAAGGAGTATATCAGACATGATCATGAATGTGCTGGGTAGAAGCCTCTGTTGTTCCAGGGGTAGACCGAAACATGTAGCAGCCTCCATAAGGCAAATAAGTAAATTTGTCAGAATAAATATATTAGATAAGAAAAGTGAAGTAGCTGTAATTTATGTGCAGGTAAATAAACTATCAAACTGTTGCAATTATTTGGTTTAATTTGCGTTACAGCACATTAAAGAAACACAGGGTGATGACAACACAAGAGACCTTCATTACCCTAGATCACTAACCCATAGCAACAGATAACCGCTTCGTTGTACATTAAAAACAACTGACTAGCTGTTATTGTCCATTATAAAACCAATGTGTAGTATGTTAAGTAACTGGTGATGTGGTGCATGTAGGTACCTGATGTCTGGCAATAAGCGATGTATTTAGTACCTCCTGAGGTAAGGCAAAGAAATATAAGCAGTGTGTTTCTTCACTTGTACACTGTTTCCTGTAACATAATTGTAAGTGCATAAATTCCAGTGTAATAAACTCCTGTTCATGCCATTAAATGCACTTACCTTCCAAACTCTGGGTTAGCTGAGATAGGTTGGAAATTCCATTATTCAACTGTTTCCATGGTTCTTGGAGATCTGTGTGGTATTACATGAAGTTTGTTGAAGATTGCTTGACTTCCAGCAATATGACATGGGGAAAGTTTACCAGTTACTAGCCAAGGTTTGATGGTATGTTCTTGCCCATGAAGCTGGATGCCTGTGTGCATGTGAAGAATTCTTGTGCTGGCTTTGTTATATTAAACTACAAGAAAGGATGTACGTAAACATTAAATCTGTATGTATATGTTTGCTTTTGTGTGATAGTAATGTGTCAACAACAATTGATCCATTCTGGGACATCTCCTTAGACCTGGGCCCTGGACCTCCTACTACAGGCAGTGATTCATCACCAGGATCTGGTGCGTAACCCTCTACATCTTCATGCTGTGTGCTACAAAATTCTGTAAGATGTATCTTATGTGTATTTATAGAATTATGAAACACTATGCACTAGCACAAAGTCAGAATTGTGGGTTTTGAGAGGGCCATTTGCATGTTATCTGCCTTTCTGTTCTGCCCTGCCTTGAATTTGTAATTTTGTCAAGGTAAATCTTTTCATTTTTGTGATCAATTTCTTTGGTACGCTGGGTAAATATTTAACCTCCCTAAATTTTGTGTGTATCTACACATGCATTGACATGTACAAGTAACTATGGCTTTCACTTTTAAGCAGTTAATGAGTGGTAAAATATTTGTTTGTTACAGGAAGCTCAAACAGTCCTGGCAATTATGAACCTACCTCATTAGTGGACTGCTTGAAACGGTAATATAGGTGTTACTATAACTTCAGGCTAAAACTCTTAACAGAAACTTTTCACATTATTTCATGTTGAAAAAGAAATCTGGTGAAACAGTATAACCAAGAATCCCATTGGTGTCACAAAGCAGTCATCTCTTCTCACCCAGAAATATTCATGTATTTGTTGGAGTGAAGGATGATGGATTTATCAAAGTATGAAAGCAGTTTTTGTGATAAAGATTGAAACCTGATGCAGTTGAACAAAATATGTCTTTTTTGTGCATTTTATCATTTCTGGGATAACTTGGAGTTGCTAAAAAAAAAATAAGTTATGAATCTTTTGCATGATCTGTGGTTAAATTGAATGCTTGTGGTTTACTTGTATCTAGAACTGTGCCCTTTATTAAGATAGCAGCAATAGGAGGTGGTAATGTGTGACTGGACATGCTTGAAGCCCTGTCAGTGGAAGAGAATTCCATTTATATTTGTCTAGGTTTACAAAACCTGAACACCTGGGCAGTTCATCCAAGATAAAATGTAGCAAATGTCACAGTTATCAGGAGTCCACAAAGCAGCTAACCATGAAGAAGCTTCCAGTGGTAGTGTGTTTCCATTTAAAGGTAAGTGAGTGAAGCAAGATAACTGATGAGAAAAAACTCTACCCTGTAATGGCACTTCAAATGCTGAAGATTTATATTTCAGTATTAAAATACTACATGTTATTACATGTTATATCTTTATGATGTGATATTTCAGTGTCCTGGCCGTGAGTCGTGGATTCAATTCCAATCTCTGTCTGTGGATTATCTGGGTTTTCCTGCTTCCATTGTTATATGATGTATGTCACATGGAAAGTTTGCCAGTTTCTTGCCAATGGTCTGTGGTTTGCTATGGGCACTCCACACTCCTCCAGCAGTCTGTATTACGCAGTATGAGATACCACCTTTACGTTCAAAGGAAATTCTACCATAATGACTTACTGTGTAATATCCCACAGTACTGCTATTGAACATAAAGCATCTCACACAAAAACCCTAAACAGCTGTGAAACAAAGCCTGGTGCAAATAGTGGCTAGAGTAGGCTTTGATCTTATGCCTTGTATGTCCTCGCCGTATAGGAGTCTGGGATATAATGTCAGTTCAGTATATTCTGGCACATTGATTATAAGATAATAGATACAGGTATTCAAAGCTGGACATTTAGGGAGTGGGTCTTATATGGCTGCAAATGCCCAAAACTTTAATAGATACATGTGGGTGGCAAGTAAATTTTTAAATATCCAATAAATGTAGATGTAGCTGACAGTATTGGCTCTGCAGATTGGTAGAGACTACCTCAGGCTTTCCAAGGCCCCTTGTGACATTCCCAATCTTTCCATCACCTTATATCCTAGAGAGGTCATGAAGTCTTAAGGTGATCAATAAATATTACACAAGCTTCTTACCTTGGATATGACATACCCAGTATTAAACTGTGAAGCAGGGAATTTATTATGTGTTACTAGTATTGTTACCCCAGTAAGTTTCACTCAAATTTTCAGAGATTTGAGCATTCCACGGGCTACCACAAGAAGATCTCAACATATGTCTCATTCCCCGAGGAACTCGACATGACACCCTTCATGTCTTCCTCCAGAAACAACAACAATGGATATTCTAACCAAATTGTACAAGAATCCACCAACAGTCTGTCCTGTGACAACAAGTAAGTCTCTCCTCTCTAAACTATTGTACTGATCGTCTAATCTCCTTGCCATTAATAATCTATTTCAGTTGAATAGGATGTCAGTACACTGTTGCCTCCTAGCTCCATGCATGAAGCTGACACCAGATTTAACAATGTACTACTGTACCAAGTGAGTCAGCTGCACGCACTCCTGGTATGATCCAGAATGAGCTCGCAGTTCAACCCTGAACTGCACTCATTATATCTTAAATAAAACCCTGACCTGGTAGATTTATGCAAAGATGAACAGATAAATCATGTCTGCATACAACTGTGACATCAGTTTTATGTTCCCATCAACAGTTAGAGTAAATAGGTGGTGTTTCGAAGAAGAAAACGGTATGTGAAGCAGTCATGTCTTTGCATATGCAAAAAGCTGGTGATGTTTCCATTTAATCACCAGGTCACGTGACCATGGGAATAGAGGCAGGAAATGGGGATCAACCGGACCAAGTGAAAGCATCTCGTGCACTAAAATTGTTTGATTTGATACATATTCCCATAGGGTATTCCTGTATTCTTGTTATGAAGCATCCCTTTACATGTAGTTTGTCCACAGAAACCAGTTTTATACAGATTAGAACAAACTAACAGTGTTTAAAACCTGCTGTTCTGCAGCTGATAGCTAGAGATCTGTTGGACCTACTGTTTTATACCAGTGTAGCTCTGTATTGCTCAACACATCAGTGCGTCATTCGATTATTTGAGCCACCTTCAAGCGGCTGTCTTGCCTCCTTGGCTCATGTGACTAAGAATTTGTCCATGTCACAGTCAGTTTGCACGTAACCATGGAGGTGTGAAGCTGGAGTATAGCTTTCGGGTTTCTTGTGTGTCACAAAAACACCCATCACATGAATACCAGTATGTAAATTGGCCAGAAATCAACCTTAGATGACACCCTGGTCGTCAACACTTTAGTCTGTATGTATCTCTGAAGTGTGAAGGAGTGTACATGTACTGCTCATGTGTGTGTGTGGTGATGTAAAGGAACATTGAAGCCTAGAATGTGGATATATCTAAGTGGCTTGTATTTTATGGCAGATACTCACTGTTTGCGGTGGTCAACCACAGCGGCACCATAGAGGTTGGTCATTACACCTGCTTCATCCGTCAGCACAAGAACCAGTGGTTTAAGTGCGATGACCATATGATCACCAAGGCTGTACCTCAGGAAGTGTTGAACAGCGAAGGGTAAGTCACTGGTTCAGTAGCATCAGTTTGAAGGTTGAGACAATCTTCAGTACTCAAGATAGCCACCACTGATCGTGTTTTTAACAGTTTCAATTAAGGTAAATAACAGGTTTCCTCAAATGTATAATGTTTCAGGGAAAAGGGTAAATGGTCTCAGATTTTGCCCATGATGAGAGTTTCATTGATCTTTGAAAGATGTTTCGAATTCTCTTTAGAAGGCACTTTCAGTACTAGAAAGTGATATTGCATGACATGAACTTGCCATTAAAAATTACATTTGGGGGTGAAATTTTAAGTAATTTACTTGTAGTGAACATTTTCCGGCCTAAGCTTGTAATATTGGGTCACTAGTAACTTTGTTATGCATTAACTAATCAGATATTGCAAATGTATGATTTAGAATTGTTGATGTGATCCCTTGATATACCCTAAATGTTGTTTGCCAGATACTGTATGGAAATTGCTATTCTTGTGTTTCCAGGTATTTGTTGTTCTACCACAAACAGATACTGGAGTATGAATGAGACCAAGCTCTTCTTAGTAAAGGCTGGTGTTGTGTTTTAATCTTGGTAGCATAATAGGTGTATCTATAAGTTTGTCTGGGTAAGTGTACAAAAGAAAATATTGAGGTCTTTTTTTTTTTTTTTTTTGGCAAGTGTTAATTTGTGGCTATGCTTTGCCAGGCTGTGTCTACATGAGTAATTCAACATGGTACAAGGTAACAAATGATCAGTTTGAATCTCTGGTAATTGTGTGTGTGTGTTTAGTCTTTAACATTGATAAACTTAGCCAGTGATAATAAAGCTTATCCAAAGAGAACATGGACACATTTGGCATATGTTGCAGATACGTGGTACATGAGAGTAAGCTGTACTGGAATGTTATTTTGTAGTAAAACAGAACTGTCCTGGCATCTGGCGACATTGTGCATGTACTTACAGAGATCAAGTTTATACTGTAAATTATTGTTTACTCAATACACACAGATTCACATTGACACAAAGATCCAATCTTCTGACATATCTGTTGGTGAGAAAGGCTGGCTAGTTATTCACATCCCAGAATATTGCATTGGTGTTTTTTGTTGGGGAGAATGCCTGTGTCTGAGAGTTACATTTCTCATTGAGAGAGATGGTTAGCATTTGCTTGTATAACACAAGCAACACTGTCCTTCATGAAGAGGACAGTGCCTTATCCCACCTTTCCGTTTAATTGGTGCTTACCTTTCTCATTTATTTTTTCCTTGTTATTTAGTATGTTTATTTTCGATGACATGTACAAACAGTTATTTTTGTTTGGTGGCGTACTATTTCACCGAGACAGAAGAGTTCCTAGACTTCCGTTTGTATATATCTGTCAGTAATGCATTACATGACTTTGAATATGGTTTAAATTGAGGCTGTGTATTTTGATAAATGTATTTTTTGGATTTTTGTTTTCGAAAAACAGGAAAGTAAGCAAAAACATTTGTATTCTTATTTACATTTCAGTTGATTTCTTTTTGTACAACAGCAAGACAAGTAAATATATATACGTTGGTTTAAAGGTCACATGTCTGAAGTTGGCATTGTGTGATTCATGGACTCTCAACAATATTGTTTGTACGTAAATGTATTAGCAATTATACAAGTTCAGATGTTTAAAAAAGAGTGGAAATATCACAGAAAGAAAAGGAGAAATTTCTGATGTAACATCACAGCCTGTCACACACAGTGTAGTTATAAAACATAATCAGAAGGTAGCAACGTTTACAGGACAGCTTATTTTGCTGTTCATCTTCCCCTCAAAGTCCAGTTGTCATACATATTTAGTTAACCGCCCCTCTTGCACTTTCCACAATCCCAGCTCAGGCTCTGTGGTTTGATTCTGTCCAGAACATGGTGCATTCTGCCAATGTGACCAAGGCATTAAATGTTATCTGCTTAATTTTTTTAATCATTATATGATGTATTGGTTTGAGAATTTTTGGTTGTGTTATGGAATATTGATACAGAATAGAAGCATGTGGCAGATTTTGAACCAAGTCAGACCATGGAAACATTGCTTTCTGTTGCCTTAGACTGATTCAGCATTGAAGTATTGTAATGTCCAACTCTGGGATTGGTCAGACTTAACTGGCAACACTGGAGTTCTCCAAAAATGGTAAGCAACAACAGAAAAAAAGATATTATTATTCTTGGGAAGGCTGTAAACTTGAAAAACCTTTTGCCTGTTCTGGTTGACAATCACAAATTGAATTAACCAGATGTAGAAGCAGAACAGTTGTTTTATAAGAATCTTATATTTCAAGAGAAGGATTCTAACCTGTATGTCATTGTATGTTGCAACTGCTTCTTAAAACAAGCCTCTGGGGTTAATTAGTTAAATTATTACAAATTACTACATTACTACTACAGGAATTTAACATGACAAATGTACCTGATTAAGTCGTTTTAGTCCCCACATTGATTAAATCCCTTTTAACTTAAGTATAACTTGTTTATAATTCCTGCCGTGGGTCAGTTGTGAAGATGGTGATGATGTACTTGATGCAGTGTTATTATGTAGAGTGAATAGTGAAAACAGTTGTGAAAAATGGTACAGCCTTAGTCTCTTATAGCCTTGATTAAGTTTCATCCACCGTTGTGTCATTGGCGTTGAGTAAAGTACAAGACAGTTCCATAATTAGGTAATTTATTGAAAATTCACCATTTAACCTGCAGATTTACATTGTTAGTTTAAACCAAAGTAGAATTTAAGGTATGAAGAGCATGTTTCAATTTTGGCGAGCACTAACCTGATCTAGGCAGTGGTTTGCAGAAAATGAAAATCTGTATACTGTACAACTTTAAGGATTGAACCTCACATATTCCATGATGTAGGTTTTCAGGAGGCCTTTAGTAGCCATGGTTGTTGTTTCCCAGGAATTGCACAGGCTTCAGGGGTTGCCTGTAGCTTTCAGGCTTCAACTGTCCATAGACTTCCGGTCGAGAGCCTGTATAATTGGTGCAGTGGTAGGAAGTTAGTATTACCTTTTGCGTGGCTTGCATGTGGTAATTTTGTTTATGTGTTGAACTTTTTATTGATAGTTTAACTGAATACCCCAAATTGCACTTTGTTGAAAGGTATTGGGATTAGAGTCTTTGTTTGAATGCAGACTATTCTTCAGACTACTGGCATAAATCGGAAAGCAACAGTTCCAACTGTCAAGACCCATGGCAAAATGGGACAGATTTTACTATAGCTATTTTTTATTACAATATTGCTTCCAGTGAAACAGCCTTTTCTGAGGGAGGGTATTTATATGGGGGATTTACTACTTTTGATAATGTAATCTCACTCCTACACTGTAGTATATTTATGCTGTGTTAGTTGTTGTAGTACACTCTCTATGTTAACCCTCAGATATTTGTCTGGTAGTACTGTGGTGTAGTGGTGGACGTATTACTGCTGATGTTGCAGTATACTGGACAAGCCTGTCCAGAATGAAAGATGTCATTAGTATTGGAGTTTTCTTCCTTCTTCTGGCATAAATATAGGTGATACTCTTTCTATTGCTGTGGGTGCTTGTAGGACTTAAATTCAATAAATGTGTGTGCTAAATTACAGTCTGTATATACATATGTAAGAAAAAAAATTATTCTGTACTTCGATTGATTTATAAGGCTGTCAGGATGAAACAAGTGTGAGTAATGTTGTATATTTAGTACTGATATAAAAGCAGTGGTTGTTCATTGCAGGCACAATATACTGATGTTTAGGAAAAAATATATATATTCTTCAGAGTTCGGAGCCATTGGCTTTTGTTGTTGGGCTGTAATAGAGATGTAAGCAGTTTGCAGCACAGACCTGGTCTCTATATATAAATACATATACATATAGAGATATTTAACCATCTTGGTTACTGGTCCACCTGTAATACCATGCTCAACTCCAGTGACCTCTTGATTAACGTGTTAACTGTGATAATATAACTATATTCAAGGGTATATGCCATTGTCACAAAGCTTTTTCATTTCTGGATTTTAGCTTGATCAGTGTAATATATACATATGTGTACAAGCGGGTGGCAGGGTGTCTACAGCTGGTGGTGGCCTGCAGTACGCAGTCAGTGCTCTTCCGCTTGGGATACCATGTGACTCACCTATGATAGTATTTCACATCATGTAACTTGTAGAGGAAGTTGTTGGAGTAGGATGCACGGCTCTCACCAGATTTATACTGTACCATGACCAGGATTATTGCTATACAACTGCCAGCTGACTTTACATCAACTCAACCACCCCAGTATGCAATTTCAGAGTACCAAATCTATGACCTTACAGTTCATCAGCCAATCCTGCAAGCCGTTATTTATTTCCATATATTTTTAAGGCTTTGTCTGATTGGTGGACTAAATGTTTATGCAGATTTCAAGTGGATACATTTGTGGGAAGTGTTTCATGTGACATACTGTATGCATGTGTGACAGTTTAGTGTTATTCTTTGTGAAAATATGTTCAGAATTTGATCACTGCATTGGGATTATCTTCCAAATGTAAATAAAGAAAGATCTTTGATCTGAAAGCTTGTTTTAAATTTTGTCTTAGAAAATATTACATGTATACGTCAAAATTGTATTGGCCATGCGCTGAGAGAATTGAAGATTAAAAGCTGGTGTGATTATGTATTGGACTTGGATTTGTTCTGAGCTTTTCTAATGTCTAGTCATCAGCATACAAGCTACACCTTAGTATACTTTATGTAACTATTCCTGCAGTATTTCATCTGGGCACCTTGCTGGCAGATGGTTAATTGACTAACTCACCCTTGACTGATGAGATATTGTGTTCAAAACCATCTCTAACTCGTTTGGCTGCAGCTTTAGGTCAGCAGGTTTGTCAAGTACCTGAATAAGACCTGTGGTTCACTCCAGGCACTGCTGTTTCCTTCGCCTATAACCTGACCTCTGTCATGTGAGTGAAAATTCTAGAGCATGACAAACACCAATCATACAAAGGAGTAGTTGGATCTTCAGGGTTATACTTGATTCAACAATAGCTGCTTATATATAAAAGTGATATGATTTTTTAGAGAATGAAACTGGACTGACAGAACTCATAGAGGCCACTTGGCTCGTCTAGTAACTGAAAAAAAACACCTGACCTCTGGCAACATTGAGGCCTCTATTGGTCGCTAGAAAGCACCCATACCGCTTCCCAGAGGGACCTTATGAGCATCCAGCCTGCTGTATAGCACTTACAACTTCACACCCAAGGTAGCTAGGCTTAAAAGTATGGGATATAAATGTTGCATGCGGTTGTGGAGGTCTAGGAGTAACTGGAGATTTTACCCAGATAAATGGAGAAATGTTACTTCTTGTGTTAGCGTCTACAAATCTTCAAGAATTCGCCTGAAAGTAGTCCAGTTTTGATATATCTTGACCCTAAAAAAGCTGGAAAAGTAGCCATTTTAAAAAATCGATGAAAAAAGTTGGGCTGGTGTTAGCAAATGTAATTTCCTTCCTGCACTTGTACATACAATAAACTTTATGAATAACATCTGAAAAAAAAAATGCGATGGATCGCATCTGGATTTGAACCACCAGTACAGGAATGGGGCGCTAGTACCGGTACGTAGAATGGCATCACAGAGCTAGGCCCACGTTATGAACAGGACATAGATGAAAACTGTTTTCATAATGTGCCAGAATTATAGTATGCTGTGAATAAATGAGAAGTGTGATATGTTTATATTCCAGGTGAACGTAGGCTGCATTAGAACAGAAAATATGTACATCTCCGCGTGAAAAGCGCATGGAATCCAGGGGCAGGTAACTCTGGTGATACTTGTAAATGGCGGCTGCTTTAAAGTCGAGGGTGGAGTGATCTGGATTATCAACGATACAGACCTCCTGTTTGTGATTTGCCTGATGAATTTTTTCATGTCGACAATTTGAGAAGGGTGTCTTGCGATGTGCACACATTTAATTACAGTTTGACAACGAAAAACCATGTTTAAAATGGAACCTGGAAAATGGGGTGATGGGGGGAAATAACTCCGCTGGCAGTGTATTATGGACGAAAACGAAGTTGTATTGTCAGATGTTCATATATCAACACCATTTCATACCCTGAGCCAAAATGAACCATATACCTGTATCGCTTATCCCCAGTTCAGCGACAAGGTTGTTCAAAGTGGAGTCCCAGCAGAATTACAGAATTTAGCAGGTATAACAATAAACAGATTTAAACAAATATCGGTATTAATAACGTTCTCTGTTCCACAAAGCAATCGTAGGCTGAGCTGATTGTAACTACCATGGCTACCAATCTCTTTAACATGGGTTGTCATAGTAGTTACAGTCAACTTAGCCTACGACTGCTTTGTGGAACAGGGACCTGCATGGTAGCCTACCGGTATCCCCGGAACCCAAGTATATATACATGTATGGCGTGGCGTTTACGTATCTACACTGCAAGTAGGCCTGTATACAAACGCCATGTATATAGGTACTTGACAATACTCCTGGATGCCTGCAGCAGACATGTGCCTGTAGGCTGTACAGTTGCACAGCTTTCAGTTCATTTAAATTAAATGTTCCAAAAAAAAAAAAATCAATTAAACAAAGCAGATGATATACCAACATGTAGTTTGATACAGTAGGCCTATGATGTAGGTTAACCTCCGATGGCTCCTATGTCATGTCGTCAGTGATAGACATATATGATTAAACTCAGGAACGTTTTATATTGCAGTGTCCAGGTTTCATGTACCAGCAGCTCTATCACCAGGTGTAGAGTTGTCGGCAGGATCTAGTGCAGAATGTCGGGACTTCCATCAGAGAATTAACTCAGGGTGTTTGACGGGGAATGCTGCAGTGCCCGTACCTTTAGATACCACAGAACAATCATGCAGTAGTGAAGAGAAACACTCATCAGTGTTAGTAGTCAGCACCATAATATTTAGACGTCATGATAATGACGGGCCTGTAAAAAGTAATTAGCTTGAAGGTTTTACAACAGAACTAAGATGTAGACTTAAAGATGCAGAATGCTGAATTGAATCCTTGATTTCTGTCATGTTCACTTGTACTTACAATGGAACTTATGTAGTCACTGAGATCTTTTTCTTAAAATCATTCACTTAACATATTTTGAAACAAAAATTTTTATGATCAAGAAATTAAACTGTTATTTTGAAAGTGAGAAAGGAGGAAGTGACGTTGATGAATCTCAAAGTGGGACAACCCTGGACGTAGAAGCAGGAGGGAAGACAGGGGTGAAGAAACCAAGGCTTTGCGAACCTGTCAACCCTAGCCCTGAAAAACAGGCTCGAAGCCTGACAACAGCTGTTGAAGATGAGGAAGGTGACCTCCTCGTGCAGCGGAAGTCAGAGTCTGATACCTCTAATACCTCTGTCATAACTATTGGTAATCCCACTTCACACGTCATATCAGTTATTCTCTTCACAGTCAGTCACAATTACAACATAGTGAGTTTTTGCCATGAAACCTTCATTTAACACAAAATAAGACCACATAAACCATGAAGCAATAGCATTTTTATGAGACCCACACATGAACATCCACTGTAACAGGTGGTTAAATATTCGTACCAGTGCTGTTACAAGTTGAGTTGTTGCTCATTGGTTCTTATAAGGTTGTTATTCTGTTATTGGTATAATGACTACATTTCAGTAATTGATGTATCCTGAATCCTGAAAATCAACAAATTCAAGTGCCTTCTGCCATTTGCTTTAGAATGAAGTTGTTAATCAATGTTTATGTTTTAGTTCACCATCTAGCCACACAGAGAGGGGATGTGGGGCATCAGGTAAGGTTTACTGCATGTTTTCTTTATCCTTCTACCTGTTTCACTGGGAGAAAATTTGTATCATTTCATACATTCCCTAGTGGTATCAGTGGCCTTTACCATACCACAATTTTTTTCTTCTCAAAATATGGAATCATTTTCTCCATATTTATTTTATAGGTTGATTATTTACATTCTACATCTTTTCCACGGTGACATCTAGTACAAAGGTTTTAAGAAAATAAGACCTTCTCTCTGAAGCAGTTTTTAACCGTGGTATTTAATATATATCTGTCTTGGAAATCACTCTTGTTCTGGAGTTGAGGATCATTATATAAAAAAAATGGCTGTGAAAATAATTTATATCGAAATGCCTTATATATGTATTTCATGAGCTGATGCTTGTTTTAAAGTAAGGTTTGTCGCTATCATGCACAACCTGGCAAAGGCAGTAGGCACTTCTGTTTCTTTTACCCATGAACCTGGTGGCATCATATTAGTGAACAGTTCTGAACTCTGGTTTTAAACACTAATCAACTATATCAATAAATGAGTAAAAGTCAGTTTTCAAGTAAATCTCATCATCTTGTATTGTATACTTTGTAGGTGTGGCTAGGGGCCTTGTTGCTGTGTGAGTACATCCTTGGACATCCAGCCCTATTTACTGGTCAGGTGGCCCTGGACCTGGGTGCTGGGGTGGGACTGACCAGTGTTGTCACTGCTATGTTTGCTAAGCAGGTCTTTTGTACAGGTAAACTTCACCATTAAGAGTGTGGGGAGCTTCAGCTAAACTGGTGATGATGCACTATGAAGCCTCTTGTCGACAGGGTTATGAGTTCAACTCTGGCTCTTGTCAAAGTTTGAACTGTCTCAGATGTAAAAAGTTTCCTGGAAGCTGGATGGTCTTTAATGTGATGATGGCTTTACAATATCTGGGACCAAAAAGTCAGTTCTGTCATGTGTGTTTTGCAGATGTTCTCAGCAGTATTCTGAGACTGGCAGAACACAATGTAGCTGTAAACAATCCACTATTGCTGAGGGCAGAGGGAATTGCACCTGTCAAAGTGCGACGCTTGGACTGGATGAGAGATTGGGAGCTTCCTCTCACAACTGATCAAGGTAATTGTTGCCTGTCTCTGCAATGATGACTGATCTGAGGCCTAGGGATTTGTGGAATATGAACAAACTGTAAGTGATGAGCAAGATAATAACAAAGGAAGATTGCTAAATACATACATAAAGTGATCATGAATTTGAGTTTTAATATTTTGTGAGGTGCCTTGCCCTTAGGCTTAACAGCTCTATTATGTTAGACAAACACATATGTCATTATTTAGTCTGTTTGATTGGTGTTCTAGCATCAGTGTGATGGATGTTCTGATGTTGTGGGAAACCACTGCACATGCACTTGGAGCTACCAAAGAAACCTACAGATGTAAGGTTAATGCTCCTTCATTGTCTCAGCAGTTCTCTTTTGTGTCACAGCAGGAGGACTCTTCACTAAAAATGATCACTGCAGGTACTAAGACTTGGCTACAGAGTAACCTTAAGTTGGTCATCCAATAAAATCTCTCAGCACAAACCTTCTTATAAATATCTTGTTCAAGTCTGCTGTGCACATTTAAGAGTGGTATTCTGATTGGTCACAACATCATCTTCACTCTGGCATTTCATTAGTGGAACTGAACTCAAATTACCCACCAAAGATGTCACCATGAAGAATGGGTTGATTCTGAATAAGCAAGAGTTGCACTGAATCACATGAATCAGTGTGTGATATTGAGGTACATTATAGCCAGGAATGCCCTCACCTTCAAAAATGTCTCCCCCAACTCGAACCCATTACAAGTTCAGTTATGTCTGTTTGCATGTAGAACCAGAGGATGAATTTAGCTGGACCAGCATAGATAATGAAGAGGTCCAATCTGCCAAGATGCTAATAGCTGCTGATGGTAAGTGTGCAAAGTTATGGTTCATCAAGGGAAGCAACTATGCTGGAACAACAAAGCCCTCCATACCATGTTGATTACAATACCAGGAGAGTCCCATGCACATTCATCTTCATGTAAGTAAAGGACACTGTTGTGTCAAAGAGGTACAAGATCTGCGTCCCTTGGTAGAAAGCAAGTGAACCCTGTACTTGCCAACTGTTTGGGCATGCACCTTTGTTTACATGCTTTGATGTCATGTGGTTAATTTGGCTGACGGTAAATAAAGCTATAATTATGCCTTTGGCCACCGTGAATCCATGAAGTTCATTGAGATATTTACTTTTGCTTATTATGTAGTGTACATGCATAAAATGCCTGCCAATTGTTCATGTACTCATTGTGGGATGTTCTCATTTCGAAAATAAGTGCATTAGTGGTAAGTTACATTAGACTGCAAAATGATGCACATCACAATTTCTTTCATTAATGTCACAGTTGTGTATGATGAACACCTCACAGAGGGATTTTTCCGCACTTTCCATCACTTCATGTCACAGCCTCCTGCTAAAGTACTCTATCTGAGTCTGGAGATAAGGTGAGTTCATGGCACTGTAGGACAGCTAAATTTGTGCCGGGTAAGTGTACAGCTGAAAATATTACGAGTGTCAATGACTCCACAAAGTTGTTGTGGATGAGATGTAGATAGGAACATGACCACCTTCGTAAAGCTTGCTTTAGCAGTTTGCATTCTTGAGATGCGATCAACCTTCATTTATTATTAGAATTACAGCTTCATTGGGATGTGTTGTGAATGGAGAAAATTTTGTGTGTAGGGATTTGTATTACATAATATGTTACATAAAGTATTATTATACTTGTATAACTTAGCAAATTCTTTTCACATATTATTACTTTATCTTGGCCTTTGTTATAAACTTCCTGTCAAAATGTAAAGTACTTGGTGAGAAGAATAAACATCATCCAATCTAATTTTGATAATCAACAGATGTTTAGTTTGGATTGTGGATATTCTCTGTGCTTTCCAGACTGGTATTCACCATCACTGACCGTGATATTGTGTGTCCAGCCTATGATCACTTCAGACAGTGCCTAAGGGATCTGCACTTGTGTACAGACAATGGACTGCAGTATGGAGTGGAACAAGTGGAGATAAACTTCCCCCAGTGCTTCCAGTATAAGAGAACGCCTCAAATGGTAGGTACACACCAGAATATGTGCTCTTTATAAGTTTTACTTGTTTGCTGCAAGCTAGGTTACAGATGAGTGGTTAATGGGTCGCTATAAGGTTTCTGAAAATTATAGTATTGAGTTCATACATTTCCACATTTTTGTTTAAGGTTAAATCCACGTTAAAACAGAACTCTTATTGTCGAAGCTGGAGTGATAATATTAAATTGAAGTTTTACCTACACTAAAGGTCACAAATGTTACATTACTTGTTCAGTGCCATGATAATTTCCACATCAAGACATCTCTGAGTGAAAACAACTTGTTATTTGTTATATAAAAATTGCTTTTAAGAATATTAAATAATGATATTATCTTTCATTTCACAGGAAATATGGAAAATCTCCTCAACGTTTAGAAGTTAGCTCTATCCAGGCGCCTGTGCACCAAATTCAAGTGGACTAAGGGGAGATAACTCATGTAGTTCACGCCTTCCTATCAAAGGAAGCTTTATCATCGAGTCTTGTGGTGCACTATTACTCGCCGAATTCCTTTACTAATTCATGCAGATAAAATTGATCAGCTTGGACCAGGCTTCCGTTTTGCACAGTTTTCTTTAAAGACATTACAGCCACCCTGTTAAAGCGGGCAGTGGATCTCACCCAGAACACTAGCACAGAAGGCCATTACTGATCATTACTGAATGCCTTTACTGGTATATAGGCCTCTGTGGCCAAGGGGTTAGTGTGCTTTAGTATTTTTCTTTTAACGTGTGACCTGTAATCAGCTCAGCGTAAAATCAGTCATACCCACTGCCAAAATTAGACTAATATCACTTTAGACATGTGACATATAACACCTCGAAATCTACACATTCAAATGTTGGACGTTCATATTTGTGCTGGGAAAATGCAGTTAAAATACTTCTTATTAAAAGAAAATTCAAAATGTTGAACTTCATAAGCTTGTTTTCTACACCAAAAGCTCACTGCCTTGAGTGACATCACTATTATTAAAAAAACCTGCTGGATAATGAACGTAGAGAGTACTTTGTTTCACAGTAGCAGCACCCCATGCAGTTAGTAACAAAGCCTAAACTACTGTCTCAGTGAATAGAGTACATGATCGTTGGTTATCTCCTTGGTTTAAGTAGCAGAAGTGATGCAGCGATCACAGACTAACCGAGTCGTGGAGAAGGTAACGGCCACAGCGTCGGTTCGAGAGCTTTAACATGGGGCTTTGTACTTTAGGGCTGCCTGGAGGGTAAAGGACGAAGGCGGGTGTGAACAGTCATTACATGCCCACTAAGTGTATCGAGAATGCAGTGTGCAAGAACTCCGGACTTACTACAAGATATGCGGTTAGAGCTCTGTGCTCTAAACGTAGTGAGTGCGAGAGTTTCGCAGCTACCTAGAGCTTGTCCCAGACTGGGTATAAACCCACATCTGGCATGTCCTAGCCACTGAAGGGTAACCGCCTTAACCACTCAGCCACATCTTGCGTCCCTCCAAGCATTGATCGATGAATGAATATGGTACACCTCTCCCTTATTATTTAGGTGATTGGTAGTTTATCTCGTACTCATAAATATTTTCAGTTATACGATGTCTGTCAGCATAATGGTGGGAGGAAACCAGGCAGAAGCTGGGGGAAACCCACAACCATCCGCAGGTTGCTGGCAGACCTACCCACATACTGCCGGAGAGGAAGCCAGCATGAGCTGGACTTTGACTCACAGCGACTGCATTGGTGAGAGACAGGATCATAACAGCAGCAAACAAACACAGGACCTCAATACCGTAAAACATTCGACACAAACACAAAACCTTCACAAAATACCCTAAAATATACATGTACACATAAAACAATACCCTTAAACAGCAACTGCATTGCTATGAGGCACCTGGGTCATTACGCTGCTCTGGCTCACAGAGTACAAATGAAAGTGTTGTACTAACAACATTGTCAGTGTGGTTCTCCGGCCATTTCCATTGTGCAATCCATGTAACTCACAAAACAGCAGTACCACATCGATACCTACTTAAATAACAGTGTCACCTATGATGTTTCATGGTGACTGATGTTATTGAGATCCTTGGCACTGTGTTGGAGTACGCAGACATGCAGCTGTTACAGGAGTTGCTTCCATTTGTAGAGGACTTCACCCAAAAGGCTGAATAAACTGAGATAAAAGCTTTATATTTTGCTTCATATTGCTTGGCCACAAATCTTTTATTTCTGAATGATTACAGTTTGTGCATAAAATGATAAAAACAACCCTCAAACAGACATGGATTCTAAGACCATAAAATGTCAATATTTTAAGCTCTGTACACTTTTCCCCTCTGCATCTTCAAAATACTCAGAAATAATTTTACCACCTTTTAAATCTGTTCACTTCCAAACTTCCACACTGTAAAGGCTGTTTCCATGTTACAAGCTGCTTTCTCTCATGCAAAGACCCCTTCCTTTAGATACTTATTTATATATACAATACATACATATCAAAAATGAAAATGTGCAATTTTTTTTTCATACAGACTCACAAGTGACGATAAAAGAACACACTATAAAAATGAAGAAACAGCAGCAATTTGTAGAGCCAACCCAAACTGATCTGTTGCATTCATGTGGTCCCTGGTCTCATAATGTATGTACACTTTATACACAGCCCCAAAGCCATTCTGAGAACCGATTACAATGTCAAATTGAATTCTTTACTCCTAAATCTTACACTATAGCAACAGTCCGAACATGTTAGACATGAAACACAAGGCCTTGCTATGTGGACCATATTCCAAAGGTATGCATTAAATTAATGTTACCCAACTATACAATGAAGAAGTCTTAGAAACCAAATCACAAGCTGACATGGCAACTGTGAAGAATTTAGGGTAACGGGCAAAGGACATACACTTTCTCAGCATTAAAAACACTCTGGTAATCACCATTTTGGTCATCAAAAAAACTTTCCTGACGCCTCAGTGTGGCAGGTCACTGACTGCATCTACTGGTACACCACTTGCAATCTATTAGCACATCACTTGGGAACGACTGATTTCCTGATGATTAAACACATTAATCCAAACAGGAACAAGGCCAAAGGGAGCAAGGCCTACACACAACTTCCTTTCTCAGCTCATCAAACACATACCACGGTAAATATTGTATCAAAAATGCACTATTTTAAGTTCAGCTAAAAAAGAACACAAGTTCTTAAAAGTAATGCACTTCTACTGTTAATAGGCTAGAGAATCCCTCTGGGATGGAGGTGTACTTTGTTGCTGTCTTTCCAACCATTATATGAAATATTGTCAATACATGTTATAGATCTGTTGTAATGATATCGTTACCTGAAGATCATGGGCAGAAATTCAAGAGATATGTGTCACCATGTTCAGATAACAAAGAATGAGTGAATGATTGAAGTTTCATGTCAAGCTAGCAATATTTCAGCTTTATAGTGGCAAAAATGGAAAACAACAAAAGATGTGCTGGTTTCCTTCCCACAATCAGATCAACTGATTCTGAAGCTAAGTGACCAGTCGAATGAGCTTATTTCACCAAACTAGGTTATGTGCATGACAATACTGTTATGTAGCATATTCCATCCAATTGTTGCTCGCCTAGGTTTTCCTGAGTGAAACTGTCAGACATGGAATCATTCAATATGTATAATGAATGAGTTATGACTGAAATGGGAGCACTGTTATGTGCTAACTCGATGTTAAGTCAAACTTGGCCTCAGTGCCATAATGTGCACATATCAGAACACTAAAATGTGTAAAGTAGAATTCTACATGGTGACACCGTGCTTTTTGGTTATAGTGGAAAATTCCTCATTCTAGACCAGGAATTTTTGTTTACATACACTTGCAATGTGTGAGTTTAATATGCTATAGCTACCTATACCTGTCAAAGTATTGGTCTCATTGTAAGTCTTCTCTACAGATTTTGGCAAAAAGACCACCTTTAATGCTAGCTGACCACAATGAAATTGCCTATTGCAGATTCACAGTTGTGTGTGGCAATTATAACTCAGGCGCTACTTATTTATCTGACTGGTGTTTCACACCATACTCAAGAATATTTTTATGATACAAGAGCGACCAGCCTCTTCAGATGGCAACATAAAGTGTTCAAGTTACTCTGATGATCAGGGTCCTCAAATTTGACACCATGTATATAGGACACAGACATACTTAAAATAAATATTGTCTAGATCTTGCTACTTACATACATTGTGTGTGTAAATAAATAGACTGGGGTCCCCAAGCCCTGTCAACTTCAGCCTTCTGTCAACCATAGGTCAACCCCTGACCGGTCCGGCCACAGGCTCTTAAAATCTGCCTGCACCTGTGTAAACCCAGACCTGTCCGTTTAACGCTGAACAGTGGTGCTGTACTCCAGTTTTCTCCACCAATAAACCTGACTGTCAGCATGCAATTTGCAGGTTAAATATTATTAATTATGTTGTTAGAATCCTACATATCTGTATCCTACAAATTCATAGAGGAACTATTATTTGTCAACATATAACATAACATAACATTTCTCAGTTTGACAGCTGAACCGATTTGGACAGCTGGGGAACTAAGGTTGAGATGAGTACTTCAAACTGTTGCAGCTAAAGGTGGATTACATCACGTCTTCAATTTTTAGTGTTACATAAAGTACACTACTTCAGTGTGATACAAATATTCTCGCATATATATTAAATTTGACCTCAGAAACTTTTAATGTAAGCTTATTATCAACAGCATTGCGCAATTTTTATGGTACCTTGACAGCAAGCCTCAATGCCACAAACTACAATTAGCATTTTCATGACCTTGATTTAATGCCTGTCAACATCAGCCATCTGCATTACTTGGACCTAAAACTTAGTTATTGTTTTTTTTATGCCATACTTATACAACAACCACCAGCACTATGGGGGAAGAAAACCATAGAGAGCCCAGGGGATAGACCATCCGCAGGTTGCTCGCAGACCCATGACCAGAGATGAGAGGGCCATACGAGGTGGACTGCACACAGTGACTCACAGTGACCACAATAGGTTTAGCCGGTAGGGTGTCTTTGAGATACCCTACACTGATAACACTAACATGGGAGAGACAGGACAAATAGAGAGGAATGTACCAATGAGACACTCTTGTTTCAATTTCTGGCTAAATGTATGCCTGACCGCATAGGTGAGAGGTATCTGGGTCACTGTGCAGTGCTAGCACGCTAACCACTCAGCCATGGAGGCTCCCAACCAGACATCAAGTGTTTACCCTATTCATGCATCCTTAATGCTCACTCTGCCTTCTATTTCTACTGTAGCATTTTGTACCCCCCCCCCCTTGTTTGGGGGGTTAATGACTATCTTTATGCAAAAACAGCAAACTGGCAGTTTAGTTACACCTACATGAACACCTACAATTCAAAGCAATAAAGATGATCTGAAGTGTTGTTAACATGGCAGTCCAGTATCATAAGCATGATCCAAACATTTACAATTTAATAAAATGGTTAATGTGATCTAGTAACTCCGGTCGTGAACATGCATGTTCCAATGTGTGTTTACTCATGATCGTTAACCAATTTGTTTAATTTGGCAAGGAACCAAGCATCCCTGAGAATATCATGCCATAAAAATATCAGACACAGGTAAGCTCCCTTTGAAAAGGTCTGAATTGATATTTTTTATTTCAATCTGCATGATGGTCCCTGATCAGCCAATCAGCACTGTGGCCAAACGGGCATATCTGGAGTTATCTCTTCAACAGCAGTTCACTGGTTTATACCTGGATTTAGAAATACCAGTTTTGCATCAATTTAACCCGAGCCTGGTGATTTCAAACTAGGCTTTAGTCATTAAGAATGGGAATTCTTGCTAATTAAACCCACAATAAAGAATTTTTTTAACTTTTAGGAAAATAAGCACAAATACAAAAGATATGCAAGACTTATAAATTGAAATCCATAAATGATTGTAGTAATTTATCCATTGTCATGTTGTGTTACAATGTTTCTAAATGGAATCCAACACCTTTGAATCATACTGGATGATCTTCATTTTTGTCATGGTCAACTCTGAAGAGCATGAAATACATGTACCACATATCTTGACCCTTGGTTTCATGTCAACTTACACTCCAGCCCCTCAGTAAGAGTATGATGTATATTAAAACACAGGTGATCCATATTAGAGGATAGAATGTCCAAAAAAACACCAGAATGACTGGCTAATAATGCTGCTTAGATGCAGTTAAAACTTAAATAGATATCCATGAAAACTGCCTACTGGTATGTGGAAAAATACTTTCCAGCACAGAATCACAGCCAAGAGACACAAACAACCCACAAAATACGAATGCGGACACATGTGGATCTGATCAACTATTACTGACAAATCAAAACTAACTTGAACACACGCAACACTTGTGACATCTGGCAAATGTTGATGTTCTGCACTCAGTTCTTTCGTTATGCGAGTGGCTCACTTTAAAGGATGCAAAAATGTTGAAAATGTCGCCAACCAATTGTACTGACAGACATGCTTATCACTGCCAAATCTGACTGAAACTGTGCCTTTAATGAACATTTCCACACTACATGACGTACATGCTATGGTTAGTCATTAAATAAATTAGAAGGAGGCTGTGTCAGCCATGAAAGTGTACTGCTACATCTACTGTGAGCCGATGTAGCTAGTACATGTAGGTGATTCAAAAAAAATAGGACAAAGGTGGAGGTGTTGCTTCCTGAGTTACCACCTGAACTATGTAATGTATGTGTGGGCAAGCCAACTTGTGGATGAGCCATGAGAAAAGAAGTCACAGCCAGTGGTCATAAGCAATGGCAGGGTTTGCTGGAATGCCGTATCAAATACACAACTGATCCCAGGCTGGCACAGTTTGTGTTGAGGTATTTTGCCAATGGAATTAACATGGGGCAATATCTGCCACACAACTTGTGTTGCATATTAAATCCCGGTTAAATTTCAACTCACAACTTTACTGGCACAAACTTTGGATTCTCCGATTGATGGCACCATGCAGCTGGTTGTGTCTGAATATTTTTTGCTCTTTCCATTAGTCACACTCCTCAACTGGGGGCACAATGCAGCTGGTTGTGCCTCTAATTTTTTGCACTCTCCAACAAGTAGCACCATGCAGCTGGTTGTGCCTCTATTTTGTTGCACTCTCCTTTTTGTTGCACTCCTCAACTGGTAGCAGCATGCAGCTGGCTGTGCCTGTAGTTTGTTGCACTCTTCAACTGGCTGTACAATACAGATGAAGGTGCCTTTTTGCTTGTGCATCACATCATGGTAGTATATCATGGCTGATTATTTCTTCGAGCTGGTCGCCAATGGCTCTATACGTCACACAACAGGCTGTCCCTTATCCTTGGCTAGAGGCTGCCTACCCTTGGTCAAACCTTACAGCTAACTGTACCTCATATTTTGGCTCATTTCTTCCTCTTAATTACACCTAATGGCAGGTTTGTTAAAATGCAGTCAGTTGTACCTTAAGACTCACTGCAATACCCAAAGACCATGTTAGACCAGTCACCTGCTCTGATGGTTTTGAAAAGCCCATTTCATACGAACTTAACTTATAGTGAAACAAATGGACAACACATATTTCAGAAATCATGATGCTTTGGGATTACTCTTGAGCCTTTCCCTGGAGAGGATGATTTTACATACTCGATATGATGAAACAATATCAGCTCCTTAGTGTCCAGACATTCCCCTTGTGAAGGTCTTCTGACTGACACGACGCCTAACTTTTCTCCGTCCTTCAATACCGCCTGGGTCTCTAAAACACAGACCAAAACTGACTAGCTGTCCACTTCTTCTCAATTCTTTGTAATTTGTTGTTCAATTCTCGCAAGATAAACAAGTTTCCCCTTCAATATTCACACTGATATGGTATTTCACACACTCTCTGACGAATTTTACTACACTGCAAATAGTTTTTCCACTTCAGCTAAAGCTCTACTCGCTCGCTGCATGCCGTCTCACAAGCTCCCTCACTGCATGTCATCACACAGGTAATTCCTCTGATCACAACTCTGCAACCAATGGTTGCATTTCCAATGAACACCTCTTCTCTATTGATTTTATCATATTCATCCTCAAGGCATCCTCCAGTCAGAGAAACTCACATGTAAAACCAAAAGTGCTGAAAGGCCCACATCACACTCCTAAACAGATGCATGCAGTTCTCATGAAAACATCTGCAGTCCATCGAATGGAAAAATAACTGTAACGAGCTTCACAACATCCTTGACAACCCTGGCTTCTCAGTTCAAACACAACCCTTAACTGGCGTCTCTGTGATCCATATACCAAAGTTTAATCGCAGCCACACAGTTCTCCTGTCCCACGGGCCTCACTCATCCACACCCATCTCCTCACGCAGGTTCTGTAACATAGCATACGTCCTGTGCACCACTTCAGGTCGAATCAAACTAAAGTCAAACAAGTTCACTAAGTGCAATAAAAAGTTCTTGCATAGTTTCCTCTCTATTATACTTGGTCCATGCTCAGTCACAAACTCCTTGCAGGCCACAGGCAACTGGCAGTCTGATATGTAACTGAAAAACACAGGAAAAGGCAAGTCCATGTTAAATGTGGTCATATACGTCAAAAATGCATGTAGTGCAGAATCAGGGACAGTGTTAATGCAAGCCTGGTACACAGTGACAGGGTGCTACAAATTGTTACAATCCATAACACTATTAGAGCTAAAATGTATGCAAATTCTTATGTCAATTTTTTTCTGTTTCTATCACTGGGATTCAAGGCTTCACTAATTTATTTATTTGCTTGATTTGTGTTTTATGTTGTACTCAAATATGTTTCACTTATTACAACCATTATGGTGGCAGGAAAAGTAGAACTAAAGAATATTTGACTAAACTGAGGGCTTTGCAATTTATGGGTGTGGTACTGGGATCCCTGGAATGACATCCTCAAGATATCAGGCATGACATTAAAATCCAGTCACAGTACACCAACATAGACCTGACCAGCCCAGGCCATCTTTACAAACTTCTTTGTAAGGGGCAACACAACCCTTTCAAAAAAACTAGGGTTGGTCAGCAGGTGAAATTTTTCCTTTTGTTCTGGCTTATGAAAGAGATGTTGATAATTAATGACAAGCCCAATAAAGACTTTGAAGTAGCACCCATTTCTGGAGGGTTGCTCAGGTTACAAATAATTAACTTATTTAATTGTGTTTATAACCAGGCCAGGGAGTACAAAGATTGCCAACTTACTAGGCAGAGACTATTTAACACTTAGATATAAGGCACTTATTTGCAAGCTTGCACTAAGTGAAAGAAAAAAACCACTTACTTGTGTTTCATAACATGGACGTTCCATAGTTTCATGAGCTCTTTTTCTCCTTCATTCACATCAGAGAAGTCATCTATCATCTGAGAGCAAAACATATTTCCATAACACATGCAAGTCTTCTTACATTGTATTATTCTATATGATCCATGCTATACACTCTAATCACACAAAAGACACGAAAATACCTGGATCAGCAAGTATCATCAACACTATATGGTAAAGAGCTAGTTGTCCACTTCTGATTTAGGTTGGGTTTCAATTCTTTATAAAAAGATCCAGACGGTAAATAATTCTATTGATCCTGACCGTTTGCATCAACGCATGTAGTTAGTACCCCTGTGCATCATTTGTTTACATACAGCAATGCAACACCCTATACTGTCTGTAAGTTATGTTTTTATCTACTTCATTATAGTTTGATACTTTACTCAAGAAACTTTCACTGTAGGTGAGGTTTATGGGTAGAGCAAACTGGAGTGCCAAGAGTGAACCATAGCCCTTTGTCAAGTAACCGACGAACTTTCCCATGTGTGATACACAGATTAACACCTGATTAGTCAACTCCATCTGTATGATACAGTAGTGGAACGTACATACAAGTTGTATCCAACAAACTTCGAGTCAGACCATTTAAATGGCCATACTGGAACTGTCAGCCATTCACTGTTACTAAGGTTCCAAGAACAGTGCAGCTGAGAGAAGAACGAACGCTTCGAGTTTGGGATCTTGTGTGTCAAGAGTATCTTGCTCCATGTGGAAATGACCGAGCCCTTGATGGGCACGCAGACCCGCTAATATCTGTGTATCTCTGAGTCATCATTTGTGAAAACAGTGTAAACTGATAGGCTAAAACAGTGTACAAATAAAGCTAAAAGTTGTTATCCAAGAAAATCCAGACTTATTGCATAAGCCCACAAGCAGCTTGAACACAGCTTCTGCAAATGCATGCTGATTAAACTTACATTAATAGTTTTTTGTCTGAGCCATTCTGGGTCCTCTTCATTTTCACTGTCATAATCTATCTCCCAGGGTTTGATAGGCTGACAGGTGCTGGTATGGAAGTACAACCTGGATCAGGGAAAAACACAGGCAAGTCCATCAGATAAGTGTAACAGACATCAGACAAATGTAATGGTAACAGGCATCAGACAAGTGTAACAGTAACACACATCAGACAAGTGTAACAGTAACAATGAGACATAAGTGCAATAATCATGCAGAGAAGTGCTACAGTAATACACATCATAGGCCTGTAAGAGTAGTATACATGTACATCAGAAACAGTACAACAGTAACACACATCAGAAAAGTGCAACAGTCTGACATCAGACAAATGTAACAGTTACAGACATGAGACAAGTGAAGCAGTAACAGACATCAGGTAAGTGTAACAGTCACAGACATCAGACAAGTGCAATGATAGTGTAGATAAATGCCACAGTAATACCCATCACAGACCTGCAACAGAAGCATACATGTACAGTACCGCCCATGCCCAACAGCAACTCAGTTGCCCTATTTCATGCGGCCTGGCCGCGCTTTGTCAGTACTCTGTACTCGCCCAGGCTATGCAATGTCTGCAGTCTGTCACTGCTCTGCACGCGCTCTGATTATACTCTGGTCACTTCCCAATAGGCCTAATCACCGAGACATAGCCGTGATGCATCACCGCCGTAACAATGTACATGTGCGTCCACGATTGAAGGGTGGCCACGTGTTCGTAATCTGTTAAATAGTTCTGTGAATGATTCCGTTAGTATTGATATTACCGATGATGATGTATTTTGGTTGGAAAAACATGTCTGAATGAATGGTTCTAGCTATATATGGCTGTAAAATAAACAAACAATCATAGTGAGTACAACTGCTTCAAGTTGAGTAATTTAAAATATCGTCTACTACTAGATCATGAATATTACAATCGCACACACTAGAATCTTTTCAACCAATCACATCAGCGGACATGAGAAGATTGAACTAATCGGCACGTGTAATTAGGGTGTCTTTTGAAATTGCGCACCCCTAGATGTTGCGCATTCGTAGTTCCTGGCCTAAAATCATGGATAAACACATTCTATAATTTTACTGCCCTTTGTTGTTTTGAGAGATTTTAGGCAATTTAATGCTGTGGGACACCCAGAATTGAAACAAAAGGCTAGCAGTGCCTTTCTGTTAATGCTTGTGCAGTCAACGGCTGAACTGTTGGCAACCTCGATAGTAATCCCACTTCCTGCTGCTTGGTGGAGATTTTCCTTTGTATCTCAGTGGACAGTCTAACAGAGGTATTTTATGATTTAGTACAATAAAAAAAATTATTGGCTTCAATAGTGCATGTATGCTTGCGCACCTTAGCCGTGGCAAAGTCTTTGCTTTGCTTAACGATTATTTGTTTCACACCACGTGATGCACATGTATAAATGAGACTTGATGAGTGTCAAGTGCTTCTCACAGTGGCATGCATACATTAGTTCATTAATAATCGTGTTACTTAACATGATTTAGATGTTGAACAAAAAAATAACTCAACCGAGGAAATTTTACGATGAAATCTTTAATAACTTTGTACAAGTCTGTGTTCTTACCTCGTATGTCGCATTGTTGTGAGTTTTGTGATGGTGAAGGGTTTTTTGGAGATACTTACCAATCTGCTTTGAATCTCAATTTCTTCACCCACAGATATTACACTATGTTTCCTCTGGGTACAAAAGTCCCACAGTAAAGTGTATCATGTGCGATTGCAGCATATCTACTGTCTCTGCAACCCCTGAGCTACGTGATAACCAGTAGGACAACTGATGTTGTGAGAAGTCAACCGGAAGTGGTAGGGCCACGTGTACAAATAAATTAATAATTTAATTAATGAATTAATAAGCAAATTATATGCCTTCATGGAGTTAACAGGTACAGACAGCGAACTAAAAAAAAACTTTGATTGTCATCCTATACATATATTTGGCATTCCTTTTCTCAAAAATTTTCGCTTTCACAATTTTGGCAAGGTGATCGAAAAAAGCGTTCTGCTTAAATTCCATGTTTGATTGATCACCTACTACTTCGAGGCCTGGTAAGCTGAATATAGCCAACTGAACTAAATTTGTTTTCAAGGCAAAGACACATGTAGTCTTATGCGGTAGGCGACGGCTGGCTGGTCGTCGATTTCCCCTGGTGTGGCCATGGTCTGGGCACGCTTTGTTAGCGGTCTGGACGAGCTTTGTTAGCAGTCTGGGTGTGCACAATTTGCTATTGGGCGTGGGCGGTACTGTACATCAGAAACAGTACAACAGTAACACACATCAGACAAGTGTGACAGTAACACACATCAGACAAGTGTCACAATATAACATCACACACGTGTAACATTAACACACCACCAAAGTGTAACATTAACACACCACAATTGTGCAACAGTAATACATTAGACCGTTTTGTTAAATGGAGTGGAACACAATCGTCAATATTTTGTTGCAGAGATAACGTTATAAAAAAGAACAGAACTACACTCATAAAACTCCATAAGATTAAAAATACCAGGCAATGCACTTAAAACCCCTCGGCCTTAAGCTATGTACAATTTAATGAATAGATACAAAAAGATACTAAACCTTTCTAGATATAGAGCATTTACAAGAGTTTAACTCAAATGACCCCGATGACCTTGAAAAAAACAATTGCTAATTTATGACAGAAATTTTAGGACCTTACTAATGTACACTTTGGCAGAGAGCAGTTGGGTATGGGTGTATATGTACCTGTTGTGGCCTTGTAACAGTTGCCTGCTGGGCTGGTTTTCAGATTCGGGCTCCAGAAATTCTGCCAGGTATGGCTCGTGACGCTTTGGTCTGAGGGTAGGAAAAACAGAAATAATTGTCACGTCATCATAACATTTGATCAACACAAGAGTATACAACAAACACAAATGTAGAATGTCAGAGCTCACAAAATACATCTTATCTCTGGTGCTAATTTAGGCAGCTATGTGTCAATTCTTGAATTGCAAATTATTTAAAATTATATGTATGAAGTGGTTTGATTATGTAAAGGTTACACAAACTAAAAGTTATCATGACCCCAAAACCTTTGCCTGTGTTTCTTTCACCCAAATGTCATGACACTCTAAACCCATCTACCCCACTTCTCCCAACATGTCCACCCAAATGACCACCTACAGATGATGACTCACCTGTATACGATGTCATGGGTGACAGGTGTTCCGCTGTAGATGATGACTCACCCATATACAATGACATGGGTGACAGGTGACCCACGGTAGATGATGACTCACCTGAATATGATGACATGGCTGACACGTGTTTTGCAGTAGATGATGACTCACCTGTACACTATAACATGGGTGACAGGTGTTCTGCGAACAGGCCCATTTCGGCTGAAGGCATAGCCCACGTGGGAATGGAGATCCTGAGGGTTGCCCACATAGGACCCGTCATAACGCTCGTTGATGGACACATCTATCCTAGCACCCTTTGGATGAGGCTTCAAAACAGAACAATCCACAGTAAACTAAAAACTATCGATATACTTATTGTATCAAGCATTAGCATTTTCTTTTCCAATATTTTTTGGAGATTTTTGGAATCCCCTACAACACTTTGAAACTTAAGTTATGTTATGGCAGATACTGCTGTGTAGGTGAAAGGTTTTCTTGACGTGTATTTTAGGTCACAAAAATCACTTGGTAATTCTTTTACCATAAGTAAAAATTTTGTAACATCAAACAAAAACTAAATGTTCTACACCGTCTCAATGTGCTTGTATGAAAGGAGGGTGACTCCTTCCAATGCAATCTAAAAGCCATCTAGAGGATTCAACTAATAAAAAAGTAACTAAATGGGTATGTAAACAGGGCTCCATCATTCACACAATTTTCAGAATGTTTGAAATGTTTCTTATTTACTTACAGTGAACATGTGTTTCTTAAACACAATCTTGTCAAGTATGGTAAAATGATTGTATGAGTGAAGACCAACAGTTAACCACGAAATAAAACAAAGCTTTTACTACACCGTACTAACACTAAACTTCCCCTGGGAAACTAAAGCTATAAGGCCAACGTTAAAAAATTCTTTGTTGGGGATAACCTGTAATTATCCAAAAAATGTAACAAAATTTCTTAATGCTGGCCTAAGGCATGACCAGTCTTACAGACCACATAGTTGAAGGTGAATCTGCTGTGGCACAGTCGGAGGTGTTTGAGTAGACTGTATAAGGTCCCCGAGTTGATGGAGCACCAGGGACACCTCAGGTCTTCCCTGGCCTCCGTCTGCTGCCTCGTGTTGTTGTTGTACATAAACTGATAAAATATACGAAGTCGTTTCTTTGGTGACGAGTGTGAGTTGTTTAGTGATCTGCTGGCTGGTATATCCCTGAGGTAGCCTGCAGGGAAAAAGACAAACCAGATTTAATGTTAATCTGATCAATTTGCTAAAACTTTGCCAGACGATAAATATATTATGAAGAGAAGTCCCTTGCTGCTTGATGCACACTACATGTAAATAGCTAACAATACCTTTAAAGAAAAGAACACATTTATACAACCTACACCTTAAATGAAAGAGCTATACAAACTGTGTGGAATACTATATTTTTTAGACTTTTTAAAAGTTTCGTGAAAGAGACAAACTGTTTCAAACATCGTCATTTTTTTACAAAAAACCCACCTATTCGGGGCACACAGAAATTCCAGCCATGTTTTAGGCTTGTCCAATGAAAATCCTCCTTTCCTCCTCTTGACTATTCATTGTGACGTCACTGTGCTTAAGGTTTTACTCCTACCATTTAATTAACATGCATTTCCAGTCTCACCTAAATATGTTCGTACATCGTGATAATCGTGGATTTTAAGTTCTGTTAAAGCCAACTCTAAAAAGGGAGAGTTTGAGATGTACTAGAGGGCCATATCATGCCTACGAGCGTGGCTGTAGGCTGCCAAAATGTGTCTGAATTGCGATATCCTGAAGGCAGAGAGCGCAACCTGTCCTTTCAGATTCCTCCCGTCAAATTACAGTTCCCACTCACTTGAGCTTGATCGGTCAAACTACTGCTCTCAGCCTCACTCCTCAGCGATTCAAACTGATAGCCTTGTAAGCCAAAGTTACATTCACTATCATCGGAACTTGAGTTGGGGTCCCCACTAAAGCCCTCCATTTTGTTATCTACAGGATTTTTGTTTTTATCTTCAAAGACAGAAGAGCTACTTTGCAAAGCTAAGCATGATGACGTAAGCAATCTGTTAAAATGGCGGCCTAAAAAGGCTTCTCAGTCTTAGATGTTCAAGTATTAAATACTCAAATAACAAAGACTTCCACCAGAACACTGAGCTTTATTATTTAACCATAAGTAAAGCTCTTTCTTTCAAGGTATAGTTTGTATAAATATGTTCTTTTCTTTTAACATATACTGAACAAAATGCTTGAGGTAGCCATGAGAAATATTGAAAAGTTGAGTTTTAGACAAATTTTACATTGAGTTTTCATAAAATGAATTGAGCTTTTGATACACTGGTCATGCAAAATATTGAGTTCTCTTATTTTGCTCAAGTTGAATTTCTAAAAAGAAATTGGCTAGAAAATCCCCGTACAGGTTTTCAAGAAACAAGGCAGAACATGTAAAGCTTTATGTCCTTTATGTGGACACTGAATTTGGACCTAATGGACAACAATGGATGCTGATAAGCTGGCCCAGATGTCTCACCTTTGCCATCTCTGGCTATACTGTTGTTTATACAATGATTATTACAATGATTCCTAGTGCTGGTCCGCTCTACACCTCGCTCATTCTCCAGGACATCCTTCCATACAAGCGTGAACTTTAATGTGGGCCCTCGATTAAAGACCTCAAATGGTCCTATGCTCTGCAAAGAGTTCAGAAATAGAGTCAAGGTGTTAATGTGTGGCTAGCTGAGCAATATTAAGGTAGAGGTACAAGAAAATAAGCTAATTTACTGAATATATACACAAGTCATATATGTGTGTAACTTCCATCTTAACACCATCCATTAAATATCTGCACTGTTATTTTTTAACTAAATATGTTAAGAATCACAGTTAACCATAGAGTATGCAAAATGATACATCCAACAGTTTAAAACCAGTTACTTTGGGAGCTGAAAAACCACTGTGATACTTTAATTATAAACAACAAAAATTTTCATGCTTATTTGCAATCCCATAGGAAGTGTAACTCAGTTAAGTAGACCGTAGCGCATCCAATCAATAGGAGACCTTGCCGTCCAAAACTGTCTCCCAGGTGGCCTGTTTTTTGGGTAAGGCTTTTGTGCCCAGGTCTCGGAGGGCCATTTCATACTCTCCATCTGTTAGCTGGCACCGCTTGTGACGATCATAAATGACTAGTTCTGAGCCAAACAGCAGCACATCTTCCTCAAAGGGAGAAGTCTTGTCATTTCTTCTTCTCTTTGCTTGAGGCTCCTCTAAAATTAGGAAATGACTAGACTGACCTTGAGTGGTTACTTTAAAAACACACACCAAAGTTACTTAAAATGAATAGGGCTGTTTTTCCCCTCCCAATGGATAAGTGGACGTCTGGTATCTGTTTGGTGTACAGTTTCTGGCTTCCGCTTTGGCCGTAAATGGGAATGTCCGCCAGCAACCTACGAATAGTTGGCGGTTTCCCCCAGGCTCTCCTCGGTTTCCTCACACCATAATTCTAGCTACCACTGTATAAGTGAAATATTCTTAAGTACAGCACAAAACGCCAATCAAAAAAGTAAATAAATAAATATAATGCAGTATCTGTCTTAAATACTTCAAAGATTGAGTGTTTAAAAGTAGGTAAATGTTCCTGAAAAATAGGTCAAGGTCACTGAACATGTTCTTAACAACATGTACAATGTAACAAACAGTTACTAGCCATTCATAAAAATTAAAAATCAATAAGGTTCTTAATCATGTCGTCAAGTGTAGGTGTGGTATAAGTTAGCCTTTTATTAAATTTAGCTTAAACAACCCCAATGCATAAAGAAAAGGTCAAGGTCAGAACAGGGTTCTTTCTCATGCCAATGTGTATGTGTTTTGAAAGTTTGGTGACCTTGGGCTAAACCGTTCTAGAGATATAGAGCATCTACAAGCTTTTCATAAAATTTAACTTTAATGACAACGACGACCTTGAAGACAAAGGTCAAGGTCCCAGAAAATCAATAGGGTTTTTCCTCATGTCAAAATAAGTGTGGTGTAAGTTTGATGAACTTGAGATAACCCGTTCTAGAGATAGAGCATTTACAAGCCTTTCATAAAATTTACCTTAAATTACCCCCAATGACCCTGGAGAAAAAAGTCAAGGTCGCTGAAAATCAATAAGGTTCTACCTCATGCCAAAATGTAAGTGTGGAGTAAGTTTGGTGAACTTGAGCTAAACTGTTCTAGAAATAGAGTGTTTACAAGGATATGGACAGAGAGACGGACAGACCAATATTGGCCGAGGGGTAAAAAGGAACTGACAGATGGATTGAAATTATCCGCCAATACCTCCAGCTAGGTCAATTAAAACTCAGGGGTAAACAAACTCCTGGAATAAAGAACAGCAAGTATCAGATCAGGTACTTTGGTCTCCCACATTATGGTACATTGTTCTCAGAGCTCATGGGTATTTATATTTTTCCAGTTCGCCTTGCCTTTAAATTTCACATTTTCAGGAAAAACTAAGATGGTCTCCACAAAAAGTTACATTACAAATTTACCAGTATTTCTAGTATTGTTTATTGTGAACTGACCTGAATCCAGAGCATCTCCATTGCACAGCCCGTTGGGTAGAGATCGTCTCACCGGGCACGACACCCGGATCACAAGCACATCCGACTTGACGGAATGGCCGTTGTTAGTCTGGAAGTTTTCGGGGCCCACAGAGATAGGGTCAGGGAGGTCTGGGTTGTGAGGACTAGGGTTGACGCAGACTTGGACTTTACCTAAACTTGTCTGTTGAGGAGATGGAACTTCCTGTAAGAGATACAGGCACAAGAGCTATGTTGAATGACTGATTGATTGATTAATTCACCGGTTCAACACTGATTTACGAATCATTACCCTAGCACTGTGACAACATGGCTGTGTTTACTGTGATGCATCACAAGACGTCTAATATCAAATCTGATTGCAATGATGTCAAAACATCAACATGACAAAATGTTGATACATGGAAATCCACCAGACACTTGAGCTGGTAACGTATCATTGTAAAAGCAAACTTCAGTTTCACATTATAGTGATAAACAGCTATGGGGGAAAAGCCTCAACAATACTCAGTTCAGAAGAACTCCAAACGTAAGCATTGAACTCAAACTTGATTTGTCAATTTTGAAGGTCAAACAAGGGTACAGGAGAAAAGACAATCCTTGTATGAGAAGCCACGCAAACAATGTTAGCAGTATACCATCTTTGTTCCCACCCCACCCCTCTAACACTTTGTCCCCGCCCCTCCCCTCGAACACTTTGTCCCTAACAGTTTTGAGCTAAAACTGCTCAATACATATTGACAAAGAATATCACTGCTCTGAACAACATACTACACTACTGTGAACAAAATCAAAAATGAAACCTTAAAAATAACAGAATTATGCAGTTTGGTTTTGTAGTAAACTTATTTGACTGCAACAACATATGGAAAGCCCTGATCATCAAGATCACAAATAAAATCAAACTCAAACCTTTCTTTTCTTATGGCACATTTTCAGCAAACATGCCTCCACATCAATTCTATCACCATCTGTTTTAAACGCTGGAAAAAGTAACACATGTGCATTAGGTTTCATGAGAGACGTTGACATGCTTCACAACTCTAATAATGTTTCACTGACAGTAAATTAATGTATGGAAAAATTTGATTTTAATACATGCTTTCAGCCCTAAAGCATCCCAACAATAACCCTCCAAAGTCAATCACAGAAAGCTAAAATATTTATCAATACAATGTTACCTAAATTACATTTCATTAGTATAACAATACATCGGCATATTGATCGGGCAAAAAATCATAAATAAATAAATACCTACCATGTTTGTCCATGAAACCGGTGAAGAGAATGTTCATACATTCTGACCTGTAACTAATCAAAAATAGTCTATAGAACAAACTTTCACATCACTATAATTTTTCCACACCAGCAAAAATAGAAAATATATAAAGACGTTAGTTTGTCACACTGTTTGTATAGGATCATCATGTTACATGCAGCACAGTGCCTTCTGAAAGCATTATATAATATTACAAATATACACAGTGAATCATTTCACCAGGTACTAACACTCAAGTTTGGTTATACACAAGCCCAATATGGTTTCATAATGGGGTGACCTCTTTTTTTGGTAAATATTCAATTGGATGTTTACAACAAATGAACTGTAACTTTCTGCTATCATAATTTGACACATGTGCACTTTATACAAATTACTATGATTATCTGAACACGAGGCCAGAATTTTACACAAATCTAGAATAACTCATTCACCTTGCTTGGGAGGCCTTCTGCTTTGCTTCTGTCTTCTCCAAGATAGAGTCTATACTAAACTTTTTCCTAGTGAGAAAACATAGAGCACAAACATAAAATTAAGAATAGACACAAAATTTCAGGAGAAATTTGTGGTAGGTTTCATTTTTTTTTTTCTGAACTGCGAAAAAACATCAACAAAACCCAATGCTTGATTCGATCCCATTGTTAGTTGATGCCACATTTGCGTGTAAGATGGGTATGGAATAACTGACTGCTCCCTCGCCAGGCCAGTACAGCCGATAAATCAACACACGTCAAAGCCGGAAGAGCACGTGGACATATCTACGTGATCTCGGTTTCGGCCTAGACCAACACGCACTCGGAGCTCTCGGCTTTCACCACTGAACTTCTTTGGATCAATCCACAACACAATATTTACCTTGTAAAGAACGCGCCTCTGATACTTTACCTGTACGATGTTCTGTATAAGCGATTGACCGAAAGCTCGATTGGATCGTACATGGTTAGAGGCGATGCTTTCTGCAAATCACCGGCAATTTACATTTTAATAAAAAGACAACTTTTCAGGCATTTCCCAGAAAGGGCTAACATCTATGGTGCTTTCTCGACAGTGACAACTTCGACCGGGAATGTTCTAAATGCCGGAGGTGACATGACTAAATTTATTACACCTGACCAAAGTATGTGGGGCCACCAGCACACACGCATGCATTACCGGTATATGGCAGGTCTTTTTCAACTGTGTAGGCTATATACTTGTACAACTATGCCTCGTGAACGATTCACCATATGAGAACACGAACAAGTGTCTAGGTATAGCGTACTCATACCAAGAGTGTGGGAAGGGTTTCGAATCTCCATAAAGTATTTACATTTTATTTATTCTTATTATATTTTTTTATAGGACAACACTAGATCAAATGTAGGCCTACATAAACTGGTGAAAGAAGCCAAATGTTTTTTTTGCAAGTGTGTGTGATAATGCACGTGACAGAGATTATCGTTCGTAGTTCAGTGTCAGCAAAATCTCGAGAAAATCGAAAGCTTCATCATATAATCAAGCTGGAATTGTTTCTACGGATGTCACGTGAAAATCGTTTCGCGTTTTAACTAAAGTATGGCGTATCAGTGACGCGACATCGTTTTTCCGGTTTCTCAAACATCGCGTTTCCGACGGCCGCCTAAGAATTCCAGATTACAAGTTCACCTATACAGTTCGAAAAATGGGCGGCCGTGGTCGACTAGGTCTGTTTTGACCAAGGATATATTATCTGATGTATTTCTCCTAAAGGTCTGACTTTGGGTAGACCTATTATATTGGTTGCCTGGCCATACAGTCGAAAAACCGTTGGAAACCATTAGAGAATGACTAAGAGCTGTATTGATAACAGTGAAGTGCACCTTAATAAAAACCCAGCATTTCAACATTAGGCTACAACCCCAAAGATTTGCTGAACTCCCTTCTCGTGATTCGAAGTATTTACCACCGGTCGCAGACATAAACGAAAACAGTACTCTATTTTGATGTTCCTTACTGGGTGAAACAGTGTTAACTTTTTGGGGCTTACTAAGCAGTGACTGCAAATAAAACTATTTCCTTGGATATACTTGTCATATTTGAATTTTCTCACGTTATGTAAGGGGAAATCTAGGTGTTCCTCTATTGCAGGCTATATATGTGCCGTATATGTTTTCTTAACCAGTATATGACTTATTCTACATCTACAGGCCAGTGTATAGGATAAGCCCATGCACAGGTCTTGCACTGTACAAAGTGATTGAGGGTACATATATAAACCAAGACATGGACTTTTCCGTACCCAGCCGTTAAGACCGACTACAATGGTATCAGTCGAGTCGTAATGGAATTAATGGACGTTGCACCAGCGCGTCACCCTGTATAGGCCTATAGAGTGTATATACACACAATGTGACGGGTCAAGAGGTATGCGCTATCCGATGTGTGACTCAAATGCCATGCCTAGATGTAAATCTTTTGTACTACGCAAGGGTCCTTCGAAAAATGTGCAGTACTGGCGAAATTATACACAAGTTTTCTTCTTTTTTCTTTTCTTTTTACGTTTCTCCTTACTACAGAACAAGATGTATTTTCCAAAAAAAAAAAAAAAAAAAAAAAAATACAAAAAAAACTATTCAGTTCCCTTCCGGAACAGAAACAGTCCTGTACACAACAGGCACACCAGTATCGTGAGATTTTAACAGTCGCTTTTATGGATGAAACGATGGCACGCTGTTATATCGATCGACGGTGACAAGTGGTACAACGTATTTATATCGTACAGCGTTGTGGGAACGATACTTTTCATTGGAATAGACGAACACTTGAAACTACACATGATACAACTGTTCTCGACACTTTATCACCATTCAAACTTACAAAAAAAACCCCACTGTCATATCATTTATATATGTGGAAGCGAATATATAGCCCTAGCACGAGAGAGGCTTACACATCCTGAACAGGTTGGTTAATCGGTTGTGTCCAGGATGTAATGAGCCCACACGAAAAATGATTATTTAAATAGTTAAATAATAATACACGTATAAAGCATGCTACATCATACAGATATACTTTTCAGCTGCAAACCGGTTTAAAATGGTTATGGCATGAACGCTTGTAGGATCGTTCAGCTGTATCACCCGATGCATCCTTTAATCGTACAGGATAACAGAATGAACAGCGCCGTGGGGTATATATTTGAGAACAATATTTATGGCATTCAACCATCACTACGCAATATTCTATTTATTATTTATACTTTAACAATCTCATGACATTGTGTATTTAAAGAAGTTTTAAGTAATGATTTTAGCTGCAGGCCTTCAAAGAGTTGTCAGCAGCGTGACGTCGGAGCGGCATATATGACGTCTAGTATGACGTCGTGTCTTGCGTGACGTCGGAACATAGCAATTGACTAGACTTGTATTATGACGTCATCCCAGTGAGCTCAGATTAGAACGTCATAAAACCAAAGTGTTTCATTTTGACGTCATTGCGTCTGGATCATGGGTCGAAACTAACAGTTTAATATCAAAATGTAACAAATGTGATATCTAATTAGTGAAGATATCACTTTTATCAATGAAGGCAATACTCCGATTTTACTACTGTATAAATAATAAATGTATTTATCTGATTGATGTTTTACGGCGTACTGAAGAATATTTCCCTGATACGGCGGCGACCTGCAGGTTTCGAGTTTCGTCGTTACAACACAGCGACGTCACTTGCCGCAATGACTTAGCCGTTTAACAGCAACTTATGTGTTCAGAAGAATCTGCAGTCGTAATTTCGTTTCTGTTGTCCAAAATGATATCTAGCATCACTGGAGAACACATTTCAAAGGCTTATGTCATCGTTTTTCATGAATGTTCAATATTGTATATACCAGCACGTTACATTGTGCAGATTGACCCTACCGCGCCATAAAGCGGCGACGTCACGTCAAAAAGGGTCATCATTTTGTTGTAACATCGCATCTCGAAACCTGCGTATTGCCTTTAGAGCTGTGACGTCAAACGAGGACAAAATGATGGTGTCCGATGTCTAACATGTGACTTTAACATGTTTCCACTCGGAAACACCGCGATAGTGTACGTAGATATAACACATTTCGATCCATTTACTTATACTGAATTATTTTCTTTCCAAAATGATCGACAATCGTGTCATGCTATGGCGTTACATTATCTACTGCAGAGCAGAGTTTAGGGCTAGTACCACTACTACTACATGTACATGGCAATAATTTTACAGGCATGTCTAGCATTTCGAAATGACCATTACTGCATGTGTCAACCGACACACATGCCACGTGCGTCATTCATATAAGCTTACATGGTGCAAATCGTTCTTTTTTTTTCTTTTTCTTAGAGCTATCACCACATTCTTTGTTAACTACATTCCTCTTTTCATCATTCATACAGAATATCTGTTCAGTAGCAAAATTTTCATTAAGATTTTTTGAACAGTTAACCGGCACGCTGGCGACAGACTGCCCATATCCGATTTATAATGATGCATGTTCAGTGCATATAGCAGCATATTTATGTTCAGTCGTCTGTAAAATCCGGGGCCTCCGTGGCTTCAGTTGATTAGCGCGCTGACCCAGGAGCCTCTCGTCAACGCGGTCGATGTCAGTTGAAGTCTCTTGCCGTACGTGGGAAGGTCCGCCAGCAACCTGCGGAGGGCTGTGGGTTTCCCCGGGCTCTGCTCTTCCTCCCTCCCACCATTATGATGGCCGCCTTCGTATAGGTGAAATATTCTTGAGTACGGCGTAAAACACCAATCAAATAAATAAATAAATCTGTAAAATCCAAGTGAATGGGACAACCAAAGCAGTCTATCAACAAGCATATACAACTGAATGTATCGTAACATAATATAGATCGTCTGCAAATGCTAAGAAGTAATTGCCAGCAGACATTAAATTCGTCAACTTGGTTAAGTTCGCCGGTGTGGTTTATTAAGGTCAAGACAGTGCAGTTCTGACGGACACTGCGTGGCCTACTTCAGCATGAATCATCCAAACCAAACATACTACTCTACATATTTTTGTGTATAGAGACGTCAAGCCCGAATACACCACGCTCTCACAACTTGGATATTGGATATCACAAGTTTGTCACGACACACTCCGACTATATATGCCTATTACGGACATATATTTATATCATTGAAAGAATAAATACATGCATATATACATATACTTGTGAAAAGCGATTCTAGGCAAAGGATTCGATACACGATCGATCTGGAGCCCCCAAGAGTTCGACGCTGCTTTCACTTTCACTTCAGTCTCAAATCATTGGGGAAGGGCTGATCATATGCGTCCATCAACCTTGCAATCAAAATCGCTTCATACGAACAAGAGACTTTACCAAGAAATCAAAAATTTAAACACCCAGCTAATCAAATTTCCTCTTTTTGTTTTGTCATGTTAGTGTCCAACCACTATGTTCGTGGTGATTCATTCCAGGCTCTCGATTCTTGTATTCGGAGCAGGGTCACCATGAAGTTGAACTGACTGATAACCTTACATCACGTGAACTCCCTAAAATTTTAAACTTACTAAATTATTATTTTTTTTTTGGAAAATATTTAGCTTCCTGTGGTAATATAATTCCTCGTCAAGGTGCAAACGTTAACATATACATAATATAAAAGTACGAACGCATCAGTGTCTTTAATTTAACGTAACATCAAGAACATCGAAACTTTACCCTTGCAATACTCACTCTCTCGAATAAATCTGATCTTTTTGTAGCAAGGTCAGACAGATGCGGAGACAGGATTGTGATATGTTTTCCGGATCAATCCTCCGATTTATTGACCAAAATACACCAGCTTGACTGGCGACCTCTATTTTGTCTGCTGCATGCTTGTCCAATAGCGTTATAAACAATATCGAAAGGCATGTGCTGTGAATAATTTCTAATGGAGTAAACAACATTATAGTATAGGTAAACTGCCCCAGAAACCACTTGTCTTACACTCCTTGCTTTGTAGAAGCCACACAGGTAACGACGGTCAGACGAATGATTCGGCATACATTTCTATGGCTACTTGGCGACTTTTTGTCTTGAAAAAGTCAAGTAAACACACACATCAGCAACAGCTGACCGATTTTCACATGCAAGACAATTTGAATCGCACCTCACTCACCAGGACATCCACAGTAAACCATGCATGCAGCATTTATTATAAATCGGTCAAACGTAAATGATTTCAAGCCTTGATATTTAAACACATGGATGCTTTTTTTTAATGACCTTTACGTAATGACAATTCCATGTACATTCAATATTGGAGTTTCGAGTTCGAACTCTTTTATCGTAGAAGGTAAAAAGAGATCAACCGTGTCATGTGACTTGTCAAAAATGTCAGGCAATTTTGTTGATTTTAATTTACCAGCTTGCCGTGTTAGGGAGGTCCAAACGAACTTCCCTTCAATATGGAGCTTCTTAAATTAAAAAAACTTCAAGCTCCTCAATTTACCCTATCGTACGTCTAGTCTAAGTAACTTTTTTGAAAGTTTTCTTATAGTAAATAGTAAATTTATCAGAAATTGTCACCTAACATTTTTAACAGGTCACATGGTACAGTAGGGCTTTTCTTATCTTTAGCGACAAAAGAGTTCGATCTCGAAACTCCCCTATTCCTTGCACATCATGTTTGACAGTGGAGGGGGTAGTTTAAAGTTCACTGCCAAGTGAATTTTTTGCTTAGTGCCGTACCTGATCAACCATTACAGGATGCTCAAACTTGAAAGACTTGAGTGTCAAACGTGGTGGAAAAAGCATGTCACTTTTGTCACGCTGACACATCCCTCTCGTATTTGCAAGGCTCTAACAAAAATTTCAACCAATGTTTGTAACAATATCGAGTGTCCTTCGATACTGTTACAAATGTAGCAAACTCAGTGAACAAATAACAAGATACGAGATTCGATGGGGTAGGGTGGGGGCTGGATTTATAAAGACTACTGTGCGGCAGTGAACGTTCACATCACAGTATATGTAATTGTAAAATTAATTGCAATCCGAGGCCATAAACCCCAGTGCAGCCGTTCTCAAACGCCATCAAACTTTTTCATCACCTCATACAATTCTTATCAGGTCACGTCAGCATATATAGCCTTCAGAGGGAGATGAATGTTACAACGGTAAAACGTAAGGAAAGCCTCTAAATATTGTCTCAATTATCTAGTTCTGATTTGTGTCTGATCATGGGTATGTGTATAGTTAGTGCAAAATCACGGACTGAAAACTTTTCGGGCACAGCCATGTCCACGGGTTTCTTTCCTGTCAGACTGAATACTCATACACCTGGGTCCCCGTCTGTCGGAGAATCTGCTAAATATATATGCCATCACACTCTTGAGGTAAGTCATCCTGAGCTCAACTGAACATCTGATCTCACTGGTCAAGGGCATGTGATTGTCACCGAAATGTATATAACTACAAATTGCAATATTTAGAATCTCTTCCACTGGTGTATAAATTGCAATATTTAGAATCTCTTCCCCTGGTCTATAACTTATTGGTTTGAGCCAACTTGAAAAAAAAAAAATTCTGAAAATATGTGAAGGTTTTATTGGGTTCGTATGTCAATCAAAACATTCTAAGGAGTGTTTTTTTTTTACTTTCAATGGTGAATAGAGCTTAACATTTTGTCTGGCAATTGGAGCTATCTCGTGAGATTAACTCTGTTTGAGCAAGACATGAGTGGGTGCCCTAGCAAAGGGTTATTTTGCGTTAGTTTGCTAGAGCACCCATTCATGTCTCACTCAAACAGCATTAATCTCGCGAGACAGCTCCAATGCCAATTCGGTTTATTATTTTTGATTTCATCACCTTGATGACTTCATCCATTTATTATACAGTTTGAATGGTATTTTACACTGAATTGGCCTTAGAAATATTTCACCTGTTGGAAGAAACAAGCACACATTTTGATAATCCTCAAGCAAACGACTACCCAACCAAAGGGAAATTTTTTCAACAATCACATCATTTGTGTGTCTGTCAGCCTAACAGCTCTATCTGCTTTTTTGATCTAAACGAAAGTTCTATTAAGGTTTATTTGGAAGTTTCATCTGTAAAAGTAAAATTTTATGACCTTCATTTACCTCTAAACTGCTTTGTTTGTTTTGTATTTTTTAGCAAACATTTAGGGCAAATGCAGTATTTGTTTGCTTTCCCACATTTTGCATTTCATGTTGATGTATATATTTTGGCACATGTTACAGAAACATAGGCAAACAGGAGCCTTTCTGAAACACAGTCAATGCAGTAACAGTTACCTGACTGAACGTCAGCTGTTGAGAAGCATGGACACATTCAGGGTAATCTGCTGTTTCAGTACCAGAATTCATTTAGGTAGGGTAGGTACTAACAGAATCATTGGGGGCTCACTTTAAGTCTTATCAGGAAACCTTGTTAACAGGCCAAAGAAAGATCAGTACATGAACTGGTGAACTATATACATTTTCCCTCTTAAACAGAAATGAAACTAACAGCAAACTGATTTTTCCAGTGACAAAGAATTGCTCCAAAACAGCCCAATAATCACACAAGATGTATCGTGTGAAATTGCGTGGGTCTCGCCAGACTAAAAAAAACTCACTGTTATCACAGTTTTTCTCTTTTTTTTTTGTTTTCTATATTTCCCATATTAATTTTGCCTTAAAGGATTAGTGTCCAGATTTTACTACTGGTCCTAGTTATAAAGATTATATCTTGTCTACACAGTATACTTTCTGGTGGTCTTCTGAGAAATGTAATAATGACCTTAAATCCACCAAAAACAATAGATTTACTGCCCTAGGCGATCTCCAGCCGGCCGTCTGGTATGGCTCACTGGACGACTTCATAGATGGCCAACCCAAGGCTGGCTGGGCCATATAACCTGGGAATTCGTGTCAAAATGATATTTTTTAGAAGAATTTTAGCTCTACAGATTCTGGTGCAGATATACTGTGGTATAAGTTTGAACCCATAGTCGTCTGAGGCCCTTATAGTAGCCAAATCTTTCAAGTTCAGCTGTACTCTACTTGTACCTTTCAGCCGTAAAATGGAGAGAACAGATTCTACTGTTTTTGGTTTGGAGGGTACAAAATCCTTCCATCTTGTACCATAAATCCATGCCTTCGTGATGGTCAAATCATCTGGAAACTTGAAAAAACTAACTCCAGGGTCCTTCAACGACCTGTTTTTACAACTGTATGCAGAACAGCAAACCACTTGGTGGAGAAAATTGATGTGCTTCTTGTCACCCTTGTAGCTATTTTAACACAGAACTAAATGATGAAGCTCTGACAGCTCGTAAAGGTTGAACTTATATGATGTAATTCGGCGGAGACTACCACATGTTGGTGGAAAAATACATAAAAGCAGCTTTGTTATCAATTGACTTTATGTACAATATCACTCAGATTAATGTACGCTATGTAAATATTTTTTAAATTTGAATGTAACAATATATATAGTGGTAGATAATTATGAATAAATACTAAATATGGACAATGATTCTTCAATATTATGTCTCCAAAACACTACACCACCATCAGTTGCTAAACCTATGGGTTAACCAGAAATACAACTACAAACAGTCAGTTCATTTATTTCCACTTGTTAATATAAGATATTGATAATTCAATACCAGACATTTTACACACCACATTCCAGTTAGGCAGCCCTGTACCCTGCCCTTAAAATGGGCACCCTGACCCTTCCCAGTCAGACAATAACAAACAGGCAGTGAAAACTGCCACCCTGCCCCTTTTTTGAGTATGGCATCTTTGCTCCCATGCTCTTTTCATTTTAGCTAGAGGTTTGCACACTTACACACAAGATATGATTCTAAAGCACTGCCGTGTGTAATATTTCAGGGTGTGGTACATGCACTAAAAACTATGAAAGCAAGATATCTTGACAAAATGCATGATAAGTACCAATCCAATGTATTCACCACTTGATCCCTAGGCCTAGTCTAGGTAAGTCCTCATACTCAGCTCCAACTTTAACTCAATCCCCTTGTTAACACTGGTATGTCTTTTCACGCATTGCAATGTTTCCCCCTTTGAAATGTACCTGATTCTAAACAGAAGCCTCTCTATTTTGTTTTCTGTTACCGTAAGCAGGAGAACTACCAGACACATAAACTGTTTATAATCAGATCACTGTAGTTTATAACTTTTTGACATATTAATGGTTTTAGGTACAAATCAACAGTACTGCTCTCCCTGCACTGCCAGATAAATACAATTTTAACAATCTTTGACAGATATAAAACAACACAACCTGGCAGTTTTTCTTAAACTCTATGTAATTATTTACAAGTGAATTAATTACGTGCATCAGAAGGTATCTTGTTATCCAGGAAATGGCCAGGTATTTAGAAAGCTTTTCCTCATAAGATGCAGGAAATATCCCCGACCACTACGAGTATGTCGCAACCTGAACTGTTGAGATCACATATGACATAATGATGAGACTGACATTTCTTTTCCTACACATATTTATATGTATCGTGAATACACAAATAGTTTTAACACTTCAACTCCTCATAAAATTTGACTGAGCAGTTCACCACCAAATGTGCAACCAGTCTACAAGGACTAGACAGGAAAAGAACTTTATGATGCACAATTTATTTGTTCCTCAAACTTTCTCCATAGGCCCTGTATATTATTCCAAACTAGCCTAAGATGCATACAAATTACCATGTAATAAAACCAGACGGAACAAAAATCTCACCTTTTCGTTTTGTTGAGAGATCGTCTGTGTTTCATATACCAAAGATTTCGAGTTAAGAAAATAGGCTGAAATGTCAAAACAGAGAAACTGATTTAATACTTCACAGTGATTGTTTGTTATTATCAACTTTCGACGTGCGCCATAATAAACTTAAATGATAAATACCGACTGAATGAGATTGTAACGAAATATACTCACAGACACAGCGTTACGTGTACGGAGATATCTATATATCTGGGTGGGTTCTGGAAAAAAAAAACAAAAAAACCAGGGCCATTATATAAGGATAATACAGGTTTTAATTACACATATAAGACTGTCATTTCCAAGAATGATTTCAACACGGAAAAACTGACATGATGTCGTCCGCTATTTCGTAGTTCAAGCAGCCACATATCAGGACCGTGTATTAAACTATTTTAAGGCCACGGCGTCACCGGGCCGAATGGAGCGAGCACTGTACATTCAACCATGTCCGTCCCCTTTATAACACAGGATCGGCTCGGCACACAGGCTTACACAAATACATGGCTTACTCTCAAAAGCTTGCAAGAACAGTTCGTGATCAGCTTGTACTGTTTCGAACTGTTGTTCCGCCGCATCATGGCCCTCTTTGGCTCGCTTTCTGGGCCGCATACTTCTTCAAATCGTACGATCCGACCCAACAACCTCTCCAATTCCGCGGGAACTAATCGTACACAAAGCACATTGGTACCGCTGAAGCATGGGAGGTAATCGCAGACGCCTTTTCGCAGACATATACAACCGATAAATTAAATAAGCCCTAACTGCTGCGACTATAGGTGTAGGTTACCGGGTGACTGTGGATTTCCAACCTACATGAAAAAAAAAAAAATAAAAAAAATATGCACATATATATATATATATAAATGAATAAATAAAGAAGAGAAAAAAAAATACAAGAGGATGGGTGGGGGGGTTTTGTGGAATGGCAAAATAACCAGAAAAGGTTTTCTGAGCGTCCACTGCAGAATGAGGTCTGAATGCAAGAATGACCCCTCAAAGAATATTATTTCATGATGACATGAACGATACATTCAATATTACATTTTATAAACTTCCACATGTACATTAATATCTTTCAGTAATTACGAAGTTAAATGAAATTAATTTGGGACTGCATAGCGCAGGTTTGGACGAACATTATTGCAGCAGAAGCTAGGCTCTACCAGTTAGCCTATATAGTCCTAATTAAGCCGATCTTTAATTAGCAGCACCTGTTAATTTGGACAAGCATGAATGCAACATCGACCAACTTTACAAGGTAGCAGCGCCGACTTAGGCGAGGAATATAATTTATAGCAATGTGGACATGGGTGAGGATTATATAAAACAGGATATAGGAGGACATTATAATAATAGTAAACCTTTGGCGAGTATAATATACAGCAATAGGGTATGTTCGGAAGCACCTAGTAGCGAGCAGCGCCGTTACAGACGAGCATGGGAAGTATACTTAGCCTGTCTGATGGGCGAGCATTAACAGCAGAATTCACATATAGCAGTGCCGATCTGCATGGGCACAGCGTCGGATTGGACAAACAAAAAACAGGAATATATATACATCGGCTTGGGCGAGCACTTTATATAGACCTAGTGCATTATAAGCAACGCTTTGGGCGAGCATTCATTTATATTGGTCACCGCCGATTTGGGCGAGCATTAACTGATATTGGTTAACGCCGGTTTGGGCAAACCTTACTTAATATTGGTCACTGCCGATTTGGGCGAGCCTTACTTCATACTGGTCAGCTCCGATTTGGGCAAACCTTACTTAATATTGATCAGTGCCGATTTGGGCGAGCCTTACATCATACTGGTCAGCGCCGATTTAGGCGAGCCTTACTTCATACTGGTCAGAGCCGATTTGGGCGAACCTTACATAATATTGATCATCGCCGACTTGGGCGAGCCTTACTTCATACAGGTCAGAGCCGATTTGGGCGAACCTTACATAATGTTGATCATCGCCGACTTGGGCGAGCCTTATTTCATACAGGTCGCGCCGATTTGAGCGAGCCTTACTTAATATGGTTAGCACCAATTTGGGCGAACATTAAATAATACTGGTCAGCCTCGATTTGGGCGAACATTAATTAACATCAGCGCAGGTTTGGACGTGATCCTCATTTGGGCTTTGATCGGTTAGAAGCTTTTCTTGTATATTGCTTAATGCTGGGAGCATGTATGGATGCCTATAAATTCTGTGCATATTTTGAGAATATTGAGAAAGCAAATATTGAGAAAATCCGTTTAAATCGTTAAATATGCACCTGAGTCTCATTTAGCTATATATATGACACCATGCAGGTCACTGTACATATATATATATCGGACGTTCATTTTGGACGTTGACTGATGACATCTGGGGAGTTCGAACTCTTTTGTCCCAGAAGGTAAAAAGATTGTCACTGTGTCATGTGACTTGTCAAAAATGTCATACAGCGGTTTCGAGTTGCGCATAATTGAGCATGAGAAGAACACGTCGTACGGTAGACAAGCAAAAGCACATGGCCATTCATGTCTATCTCTTAATATTACAGGCAACAACCCAGTGTAGAACTCGGTTCTGAATGTTTTTCTGTATTTTTCACAGAGTTTTCCACTTGAAGCTGCCCTAGAGCCCACGCATAGCCTCAAATGTCACACATACACATAAAATGCACGAAATGGACTGAACTGTGTGTGACTGCCAACGCTTACAATGTCTTCAACACAGCCACGAATGTCTGTTTATCTGCCAGCGAAGTCCGGTCATGCACAGTCGAAACAACTATCTGGCTAATTTTTGATTTTAATTTACCGATCACCTGTCGTTCTGTGCTAGGGAGCTACAAATGACCTCTTCTTCAATATGGAGCTTCTTAATTTAAAAAAAAAAAAAATTCCAGCGCCTCAATTTCACCCATCGTACGTCTAGTAAAAGTAACTTTTTTTAAAAACTTTTCTTAGACGCCCATGTTATAGTAAATGTAATCAGAAATAGTTGCGTAACATTTTTGACAGGTCACATGTTGCAGTAGGGCTTTTCTCACCTTTACCGATAAAAGAGTTCGAAACTCCCCTTGCTACATCCCGCGCGAGTGGTGCCGTCCTCGTGTCGCGGGCCAAGGGAACGGTACAATTCGCGCGCGGACGGTGACTGTCCTCACAATCTCATCCCGCGCATCGCGGGGTGAGATCCGCGACAAGAGGACAGTGCAAATCGCGCGTATAACACCGTCCTGCTGTCGCGGGTCTCGACCTATCCCAGCTTATGTCACGTAGGCCTGCGAGTTCGGTGATTAAGTAGGTCATCTGTAGCCCATTGCATTGATAGAAATTGACGTGTTTTGCTGGGGTTTACGAAAATGTCATCCATGCTTTTGGATTTTGAAGTAATAGTTAGTTCATATTAAAGTAAAAGACAGCTCATGACTGTTCATTAAAAAGTTTACAAAATTCTCTTTTGAATGCAAAAACCTGTTTGAATTTATATGAATTCATAGCTGAATTATCTTCGCTTGAAGTGTGAAATATTTTGTTGCCGACTGGGGATTTGGAGCCATCAATGCTTCAAAGTTTATGAGAGATTGACCAATCAGAGACCTAGGGGACGTCAGCTGCTTGTAAGCTGTGACGTAAATCTTCCGAATTGACTGTCCACGCAACATGGAATAACACAGGAACAGGGCACTGTTTGAATGTTATATATTTTAGCTATAACAAGGACATGTGTGGACAACACTGCAAAGTATTTCCAGACCATTGTGTTGTGGCGGTACTAATTTTCTTGATCGTTTCATGTTATGAATCTAGATATCCACTTAAATTTAAGTTTCAACCACAACCTAGCTGCTTACTAGTCTCAGGTGACAAGAGTGTTCCGCACTTGGAATCATGTGCGCACAGCTCGCACATGATGGCAAGTTAGCCAACGGACCACGGTTAAATGTTAATTTCCACTGCCTTAGTGGCTGTTAGAAACAATACTTTACCGAAATAAACATAATACTGTCCAACCTTTTTGACAAACTTAACTTTGAACATGTGCTGTCTTTCCCTTTAAGTAAAAAGAGGAGGTATGATAAGGCGAGAAATTTGCCCCTTGTAGGTACGATGAATTGATCATGAATTTTTTTTCCTACATTACTTTTTCATTTAATTTCAATATATATGATACATGAGTATATAATTTTGCAAAATAGTATAAATTTTTGAATTTTCTGAAAATGTTACAGTCAACTGAAAATGTCACATTGTTCAATTTGGTCAATTTCATGCAGTTTTGGGCATATTTAAGCTCCGATTTAAGCGTGAAGGAAGTAGAGCCCAAGAACAAAACTTGCCGGAGACTTGTATTTCATTGAGTTTGATGTTTATGCTAAATATCTTCTTGGGGTCCAATTCCTTCATGGTTAAAACATTAACTTTTTGATATGCACGACCTATCTTTCACCTTGATTTGTACTGAATACATGTCCTAGTAATCATATCTTGAGTTCAGCGTGGCGCTTAGCAAATGATGGTATGGGTTCGGGGATCCTGTGTGCCAGTCTGTCTTATCACTTCCATTTTTGTTATAAATACGCAATTCTGTAATAATATCATACAATGAACCATTTTAAAAACCAAACAGTTGAGGAAAATAACCATCGATCCCATATGGATACTACATGTTTCATCCATAATGATACGCATGTGTTGTACTATATTCCCATTCTGTAAAACTGGTCCATCGTGAAATTCTCCATACAATTATGTTTTAAAGAAACATAAAGTAGAGAATTACTAGCTGGATTAAATCCTTAAAAAAGGTGACAACAGACCTTGCATCAGATTGCACGGTGTTGAAAGAAAAGCAAAAAGTCATTGAAAAATATTAAATGTTGGAAACCAAACAACAGTCTATATGTAGCGTCCGATAACTCGAATGCCGATGACCCGGCCTGCGGTTAACTGATGACTGACATTCGTCACAGACAAGCTACTTCTTTCCTGTCTGCAACGGACAGTGCTAGCCATGGGCACTTTCAGCACCTTATTATACCTCCTGCTTTTAGAGGTTAAGGAGTGGAGCGAGCGAGCCCCTTCTTAAAGGGCTAACTGGCTTAGAACATAACGCAGATTTTCGTTGACTGTCAAAGGGCACATTTCCATTCCACATTTCCACAATGCAAAGGGTACAGACCGCGATTACTTTCAGTGCAGGCAGCATTTCCATCATGTCACGTTTGCGAAAACAATGACGACACATAGGGCGACTTCGATCTTCGGTCAAGCTAGGCCGATTTTTGGCAACACTGCTGGTACCAGTGTAGCACAAAGTAGTATTCACTATTCAGAGACTTTATCTCATTGTATTCCGAGTTGTATGAACAAAGTTGCCCTTGTTAAATAACGTCAAAAAACATGCATTCATATGTGAAAAGTTATGAACTGTCTTGTGAACTGTTAATCCCGGGAATAAGTGTAAAATAAGTGTAAAAGGCAATAAACACCCGACACATATTTTGATGAAAATTTGAATTTGGATAGTTACTTAAAATAAATGTTTTTTTTTCTAGTATATTGGTCTTAATTTAACATTTTAAATTTTAAGGAACATTAAATTCTTAAAAGTGAAAACTTTTGTGGCCTGTGTTTATTAGTAATAGCATGTGATGACGTAGTTTGTAAAGTTCGCCCTCCTGGGTATGAGCTGTGACACTGCCTTTGCGAGTATTTAAAACGTGACAAGCAATATATTACGTTGGTTTCTCCAGTTGCTTGGCACGCTACAGGATGGATGAGAGCTGTCAATTAGCCTTCTGCATCCAGTGAGTCCGTGAACTGGCAGGAAGCCAATATTCCTGCCAGCGTTCACCGTTGACACATTACAGATATAACTTACCTAAAATGAACTCTTCGAGCGAGTCTGCGAAGGCCTGCCACTTATAAAAAGCCCACAACCGCGCCCCGATGTTTTCTTGAAATCGAGATTTTCTTGAAGTCGACACTCTCTTGAAATAGACATTTCCTTGAAATCGACATTTCCTTGAAATCGGTTGATAGGCCTACATGAAATAGGCTTTGAAAGGTTGCGCACCGCGACACGAGGACGGTACCGCCCTCGTCCCCTCGTTCCGCCCCCCCCGCGGGTCGAGACCCGCGACACGAGAATGGTACCATTTGCGTGCGACTTGCAACGACGTCGTGTCGTGGGTCTCGACTCGCGAAGCGCGGGACGAGGACGGTCATCATCCGCGCGGGAAGGGTACCGTCCTCGTCCCTTCGTCCCGCGCCTCCGCGGGTCGAGACCCGCGACACGAGGACGGCACCTATCGCGCGCGATTAGCACTTCCGGGACGAGATGACCTCATCCGGCTTCCATAGTTTGTTCGCGGGCAGCAATAATACCAATACGCATCTTTCGAGATGCGATGTTACCAGTTGATGTCCCTTGGTGAGGTGACGTCGCAGCTTTTTATATGACACGGCGGGGTCAATTTGCACAATTTAACATGGACTGCAATATACAGTATCAAAAACCCTGGACTAAAACTTACGAAATATGTTCTCCAGTGATGGTGGATATCATTTAGTGCAACAGAAATGATTCTTTAGTTTCTTCTGAACACATAAGATGCATGTTAAAGGAACAGACCACATTTAAAGTGAAAGACAGCTAATGTTAAGTTTGCCAAATACTTTGGACAATATTATGCTTATTTCGGTAAAGTATTTTGTTTTCCTAACAGCCCTAACGACATTGGAAATTAACGTTTAACCGTGCTGCATAAACTACCATGAAACGCAGTGTGGGGCGTGACGTAATTGTTCCAAGCGTAGATCACTCTTGTAACGTGATAATGTAGGATGCTGTATGGGTTGTGATTGAAACTTAAAATATATATGTAAATTTATAACATGAAATGATCTAGAAACTTACACTTATCATAACACAATGTCCTGGAAATACTTTGCAGGTGTATTCAATCGTGTACTTCTTATATTTAAAATGTATAATGTTAAAAGAGTGTCCTGTCCCTATGTTATTACCTTTATTATTGACATTCAACTCAGACCGTTTACGTCAGCACTTATAAACAGCTGACATCACCTGGCTCTCTGACTGGCCAGCCTCCCATAAACTTAAAGGCATAGGTGCGTTCAGATCGCCACTCGGCAGCAACATATTCCACACTTCAAAGGAAGACAATCCAGCAAGGAATTCATACAAATCCAAAAGAGAATTTTGTAATCTTTTTAATAGGCAATGCCTCAGTCATGAGCTGTCTTTTACTTTAAGCGAATTACGTATTCAGGCCATTTCGTGCCGATTAGAAAAACGATCTTTTTTTTTTTTCTTCCGTTGATTTTATTTAGCCGCTAATTAAACGTCCTTTTATTGTTATATGTCTACGTTGAAGACTATATGTGGAATCAGCACGAAGTGATCTTTTAGATGATGTGCATTGTGTTTAAATGTGGTCTTCCTTAACAGGATAGGCATGTTGCCTAACCAAGAATCTCGGCTGTGATCTTTCAATGTGGTGTTAGGCGTAGCCAGCGGGCCCCGCGTATCGGTAAGTATAAGCAACCCGTAGTGGTCTCTGGCACGCATATGTGCCGTAACACGACTACGACATTTCGCACAGGGACGTCGCCCTCGCTGTTGTTGTATCGACATAAACATCGTAACCTGCCTACTGACACGATCGCACCGGTATAAGCTTAAGTCCACGAGTCTCAGAATATAATGTAGATCTATATTATTTTTTCCGGTATACTGGGCTATATGTTGTCAATAAACCTACAGCATCATTCACTCGACCTTCGTTCGACGCTAATTAGGTTTGATGTCGGGGGATTATATGCGAGTGAAAAGTGGTAAATGTCCTTGACAAATCTGCTGAGGTTATTTCCAGTTTCAAGACTCCAGTTTGACATGTCTCCAGGCACTGACTAGATCGTGGTCGACGACATGTTGCCTCTGCTACACGCGGTTCCGATGTTGATCGAGCTAAATATTTTAGGCAAATATTTCATACTGCAATTTTGCGTGAATTGAAAAGGATAAGTAAGATAGATATTCTACGTTTCCACGAGTAAATTTAAACTGTTATACTAGTTTGTGTAAATAATTTTCATGGGTCATAAAACTTATCAGCGTGGGCCGGCTCTTTGGGACCGTCATTACATCGCCATGTGCTGGTTCGCGTGCAGTCATGTGACCTGTTCACGTGCGCTACTTGATCATGTGGTTGATGACCTCTTCATATTGCTGAAACGAAGAGCCAGTGGACAGGAAGTGAACTTCTACAGTCATGAAAGCCTGCTTCTGCTTATTATTTCTGTTTGTCAGCCTCAGTCTTAGAAGCGCCCAAGGTTTGCACATTAAGTTACCAAGCTGTTACATTTAGAAAGCTACTCAAGATAAGATGTAAACTCAGTAAGCAAAGTCCAGTCGTGAAAGTGAAAGGACATGTAAGATTATAGGGTTTGTAAACGTGATCCTGCATCACACGTGACAATGATGGATGACTGATGACATGATGTCCGATGTCTTTGTCAGTTATCAGTGTTGAGTTGGAAGGTTTTACCTTTTGTCTCAGACGTACTTGTTTTGAGATTAGTTTGCATGCAGACTTGTTGACGTAGATTTTTAGTTGATCATTGAAATACTGTTGCACAGTTAATAAATGTATGCACATACGTATTGCTAGAGGAGATAACTTTTAGTGGCACAGAATCAGAAAATTGGAATGCTGAGCTGCTTTATCAAGCCAGTTAGGCTGCATATCCCAGGGTGTTGCTGCATGGTATCGCCATCATCACAAGACTGCTGCATGGTATCGCCATCATCACAAGACTGCTGCATGGTATCGCCATCATCACAAGATTGTTGCATGGTACCCCATCATTACATGACTTCATCATGGTATCCCTGTCATCGCAAGACAGCTGCAGAATCTTATGATTATGTGTGATTAGATCCTAAATGGATCACACTGACTGATGATATTGCTGATACACATGCATGTTAAGCATAGTAAAACCTCCAAAGGCAGGCACTGAAACTTTTAGATGTACTTGTACTGTATATACTGAATACAGACCTCTGTATAAATTATATGTCTCTGTGTTCCAGCCTGGGATGTTTCTGGGAGTGTGTACTGCTCATCCCGGGTGTGTACGTACAAAGAAGGCAGCATTCATGTGAAAGGATCCACAGCCACAGGATCCTATGATGACAAACTGTTGGAGACAGGCTGGGGAATACTTAATGTGATTGCAGGAAAGGGGCGACCCTCCTCTAATGATGACATCATGTTTGGCGCTGGATACTTGGAGGGTTCCATGACAGCCCCGTCAGTACTAATTATAAGTTTTCTCTTAAATTTTCTCTCAAATCTGTGCATGTATACTAAGATTTTAAACTGACTTTTTTAGTATCCACAACTCAAGGTAGCTTCGAAAGAGCTTGCCGGACAGCAAATTAGGTGTTAAAACTTTCCTTAATTCAAATGTTTCTTGCACTTCTTTATGAAAAGTGTTTCACAATTTCAGTCTTATATTATTCAAATGACTTTTCTTTAAGGTGATAAAATAGCTGCTGTGCTATATATGTTAAATCTGAGGTGGAAGAGTAGGGCATATATATGCTGTTAATAAAATCAAATAAATATTTACAAATAGACAAATATGCAAATAGATAAAACCTGAAATAAAAAATAAATTTCCTTCTAAAGGCAAATTTTCTGTGAACCAATTGGCGAGGCACAAAGCGAAAATGGCCATCAGGATCTTTTCACTAACGGTTAAACTGCACTATAGTTTATAAATCTTAATATTTCTTTTGTGCATTGTTAGTAGGAAATTGAATATTTACTTTTTTGTCATGTTTATGTTCATTTAAATTTTACCATGCTCCCTTGCGAAGATAGTGAAAAAGAGATGTTTTTATTTTATTTCAGGCGCATTTACCAACACTACATTAACCTGAGAAGTGCTCTACTGGGGAGAGTTTCTGCTGACACTGTAGCCAAACTGAAGAAATTCCTGACTGCCCAGGATGAGTGGATGAGAACTATGATCAAGAAACATGGCCACTCCGATCCTCTGTGGAGGCATGCATCCTACATCTTGGCCCAGTTTGACGGGCTGGTGGCTGGGTACAGCGATAACACTCTCAAAAATCAGGTGAACTGCTGATTTCAAAAAGAAAACTTTTAAAAAAAGAAAAGATGGCATTATTTAAACACAGAAAAAGGCCTCCCTTTTGCTCTGACTATAAACCTGTTTATCAATCCGTGTAGAACGTGGTGTTGGTGTCGGGGGAAGCTTTTTAGTGAAGGTCAGACCTCTGGTCAACTTAGATTGCAATTTAAACTGAAGCGCTTATTGATGAGCTGAAGTTTCTCCTAACCCTTGTTGAGACCATCCTTAAAAAATCTGTTGGGTGTACCCTGACCTTATTAGAAAAGGAAGATCAGTAGGGAATTCTATTTTTTTTCAAATTCTAGCTCTTAAAAGAGATAGGGATTTTAATTAAATTAACATGGAGAGAAAATTTTAAAAAAAAGTTTTATTAAAATATCAATTAGGTCCCTTTAGGGATGGTCAGTCAGGTTACACTCAATGAGCATATTATTAAGAATGGCCTTAACTTACTACATGTAAGTTGTATTTAACAAATAGCAGTTTGTGAGGTTCTGTTCATGTGATATTGTGGTATTAGATAACTTTTCTAAGAAGACGGGTTTTGTTTTAGAGATTCCAGTGAGCTGTTTTTGTCGCATTAATTGTCTTTCAGAAGCCAAGTCATTAGCCAAAAATTTTTATGGGACTCATAATTAAAGGTTCCAATCTGACTCATTCAAGTGAATTAAAAGCTGTGGGTGTTTAGTGAAAGTTTCTGTTAAAGTGTGCCATTTCTTATTACTGGGTGTATGTTATTGAAACGGTGGCCTGATTTAGTGAAGAAATACTTACAGCCCCTCTATTTATTTCTTGTGCAGAGCTTAGACTTGTTTGCTTTCCAAGTGCTTAATGGTAATGGAGATTTGTTAGATTTGTTACGAGTTGTGGACACCAGCAGACGACCCAACTTCTCCAAGATGACTAAGGCAGAGCTCAGGGATTATGTTCTCAAAAACAGCCGCTGTTCAGCCCTTGTTAAGGTAAGGCTCATAGCGTGTCTCTGTCAACGAGCATTTTGTTATCAAACTGTAATTTTGTGATAATCTTTGGGTTGAGGTTTTTTCAAAGTTGGTTAACCAGGAGGAGCCCTTCTCGCAACTGCTGTACCAGTAAACATGACTATTTAAATGTGCATTTGCCTGGAAAGCCTGAAAAATTATTGAGTAGGGTTAATCACACCCCGATCAGATGTATTAATAATATATAAAACCACTTTTACGTTCAAAATTTGATTATTTCTGACCCAGCTCTTTCATTATTCAGAGTTGATTATTTTTTAATGCAGGAAAAAAGAAAATGTTGATGAAGAATTAAGTAATGTTATAATAAAACATTGAATGTTACTTTGGAAAAACACGATACCATTTTGCTGTAAGTGAAAACAGTGCTGTGACATTTTTACTTCTTGTAGGTGCTGCCGGGATATGAAAATGTGTTTATGTCCCATTCTTCCTGGTTTCTTTACTCAGCCACAATGAGGATATACAAACACTATGATCTCAATGTGGCTGACCCAGCTACAAATGCCAAAAGAATGTCCTTCTCCAGTTATCCAGGTACTGGTATATCTAAGTCTGCGGGTATTGCAGTGAAAAATTCTGTGAACAGCTTTAGTAGCAATTGGTGTATCAGATTGTAAATTCTTAAGTCAAACTGTAAATACTTAAGTACCGGTACTCAAAATACGTAAATATGTGTACATGATGTAACTCAACCATGACTAAGATATATATCTTGACTTTGATGGCCACACATTGTGACACATGTGTTATTTAATTACTTGGTGTTGCACTTCTTGCGATCTTTGTGATGTACTAATATGTTTTTGAGTGCCTGCCGTTGATTCCTTTCGTCTTCAGGTTTCTTGGAGTCCCTGGATGATTTCTACATTCTGGGCAGTAAGATGGTCATGTTGCAGACAACTAACAACGTGTTCAACACCACCTTGTATAACTATGTACAGCCAGAGTCCTTGCTGGCATGGCATCGTGTCCGTGTGGCTAGTATGATGGCAGCTACAGGCAAGCAGTGGGCAGAGGTTGTGTCTCAATACAACTCAGGTGAGCAAGCCTTCATAGTTATGGTGATGGGGGCAAGCAGCGAGCAGAGGTTGTGGCTGTGGCTCAATACAACTCAGGTGAGCAAGTCTTCATAGACATGATATTACAGGTAAACAGTGGGCAGAGGCTGGTTCAGTACAACTCAGGTGAGTAAGTCTTCATAGACCTGGTATTACAGGTAAGCAATAGACAGAGGCTGTTGCTCAGTACAGCTCAGGTGAGCAAGTCTCAGTAGATAAGGTATTCAAGGTAAGTAGTGGGCAGAGGCTGTGCCTCAGTGCAACTCAGGTGAGCAAGTCTTCATAGACAAAGTATTAAAGGTAAGCAATGAGCAGGGGCTGTGGCTCAATACAACTCAGAGCAAGTCTTAACATGTAAGGTATTACAGGTAAGTAATGGGCAGAGCCCATGGCTCAGCACAACTCAGGTGAGCAAGTCTTCATAGACAAGATATTACAGGTAAGCACTGGGCAGAGGCTGTGGCTTAGCACAACTCAGGTGAGCAAGTCTTCACACACTACATATCACAGGTAAGCATTGGACAGAGGCAATGGGCAGAGACTGTGGCACAACTCAGGTGAGCAAGTCTTCATTGGCCAATTATTATAGGCAAGCAATGGACAAAGGCCTGGATCCAGTACATACAGGTGTTTAGGGTACCTCAGTACAGCTAAGATGATTTATTTATTTATTTATTTGATTGGAGTTTTATACCCTACTCAAGAATATTTCACTTATACGATAGTGGCCAGCATTATGGTGCGAGGAAACAAGGAAGAGCCCGGGAGAAACCCACGACCATCCACAGGTTGCTGGCAGGCCTTCCCACGTACGACTGGAGAGGAAGCCAACATGAGCTGGTCTTGAACTCACAGTGACCGCATTGGTGGGAGGCTTTGGGTCATTGTGCTGCGATGATGTGCTAACCGACTGAGCCACAAAGGCCCCCCTGCTAAGATGAGCAGGGCTTCTTCTTAGTTGGTTGCTAAGTACAACTCAGAGGAGTCTGTCTTTGTAGCACTATTTTAGTTGAAATGGAGTTATATATAGAGATTATCATAAAAGTTTGTGAATCCGCGATGATGTATCAGAGTTGTCTGAGGCAGCAGACCGACCTCAGACAATGAGAGCTGATACAACATCATGGATTCGCACACTGTTATGATAATCTGTTTATCATATACCTTTGTTTTTACATACAAGATGATCAAAAAGCTCATGGTTTCTCCTTAATCGGTAGCCTGACTCTCAACAACTAGAGAAAGTGCGAAGTGAAACGTAGTTCTTCTATAAATGAGCAAAATGTCTTCAGCTCTAATATGATTATGGTGTACAAATATCTGTTTCATTAGTTTAAAATGGAAACTACTTAAAGTAATATAGTTACCATCCACGAGCTCAAACTATTATAAGGCAGTCACTTCACCTAACGCTGATCAATCCCTACGCTACGGGAATTCCTTCACACGCTGTTGTTACGTGAGAAAGACGTGGATGATACAAGGAAAGTTTCAATGTGCGGTATAGTTTAAAAACAGATCTTGTTTGAAAGGAGCAGTGCAATGATGATGGCTGAATGGAAGTTTAGGTCTACAACGGTAATGTGGAGTCTACACAATATGTTCCTCATGTGACCATGTTGCTGATCGTGTTTGGCCACAGTCAAACACGCGACCAGTGGAAATTTTCAAATCGGGCATTGAATGGTGATACCACCATGGTGGAAATGATGAAACCACTGACAACTGATGTAAATGTATGAACGCTGGATATAGCCTAGGTGCTCTTTTTGCTGTTTACATTCTGTGAATGGAAAGGCAATTGTCAGTGGTTTCATGAAAACGGCAGTGTTTGGATCAATTTTGCGTTGACCTTGAGTGAAATGAGGTCAGCTGGCCGACTGGATTTATCAGCATATTCTTTGAATGAACATTCATCCCGGTGGCTCTGTGTATAGGTTGAGTTGAGAAAAAGTTCAAGGATTTTCACAAAGAAGATCAGTCATATTTTGACAGAACACTGAACTTTGAATTAAATACCCGTACTGCTGCGGTGTGACTGTGAACTGTGTTTGACTGCAGTCCAAAATGAGCCAAAAGGTTGGAAGCTGCGATAAAACTGAGCAGTTTTTCTTTGGAAATTAAATTTAAATAATGCCCCCATTCCTACACTTAGGCTTTTTAGAGTGTGCTTGTCGTTTCTTTGTATGTTAAAATAAAAATAGTAAATGAGTTTTCTTCAGAACTTGATGCTCTTGTTGTAGTGACACCACAGCAAATTCTGATGTTAATTTGGGGCTTTTCCTGGTAGAGGGCGCTTTGAATGTAAACATGGAAAATAGTTCATGTTTACAGAGGATGGTGATATGAAAAAATATGAGTGGGTTCTGTATCAGGCGGGTAACACGCATTGGTATATGATAAATTTTTTTAACATGTTTTTTTACACAATTTACATATTTTTCTCTGCAGATGTTATTTTCTTCCTGTTTGCTTAAGTTATTTAATTAAAAAACTGGATTCTATAATACTGTTAATTCATAAAATTGTATTAAATTTTACCGTTGTGCTAAATATATGTGCCATTTGTTTTCATTGCTGTCTTGAGGCCATAAAAAACTTGCCTGGGGTGGGAGGTGAGACCGTGTCATTGAGATATTATGACTTTCTACAGGCACATACAACAACCAGTACATGGTGATAGATCTGAAGCAGATTGAGCTGAACAAAAGCCTCCATGACAACACCCTGTGGGTGGTGGAACAGATCCCAACTCTGGTGGCCGCTGCAGATAAGACAGATGTTCTCAGAACTGGTTTGTGCATCATCTGTTTTCTGTACCTTTTCTTGTCCAAATCATGAGTTGGTTCTAAGCAATAAAAGGCCTGTAATCTCATTTAAGGCATTTGACATACTCATAATTAATTTCGAACTTTTTGATAATGTCGGGTTATATTTTAAGTTACATGTACATTATCTGGCATCTACAATACAGCTTAGAGGATCACTTACTCATCATTTTGGTCTGTTTCTAGCTTTGCCTAATTGAAGCTTAATTTTAACATATTTAATTGGTGGGAAAGTGGGAGAATTTGTACTGTTCCAATTCATGTTTTATTTTATTTCTTTACATCATTCATACTTATAGGCCGATTGGTTATCCTGGGAATTGCCATTTTGTTAGTGTTGATCATCCTATCCCACAGGGCAAGAGTCCAGAGTCCGCCAAAGCCACCAGAAGCTGTGGGTGTTTGATGGCTTTAAGCGTAGCTATCATGCCTGATAGCCGCTCTCAGGCAAAGCCCATGTGTCTTTATATTATTACTGTAAAATAAATGGTAGCTCATCATTGAACATTAGCTCATCATAAAAGGAGACCAATCCGTAGTGTACAACTAAACTGCTATTGACAGTCATTTATTAGTGAACTCACCTTGATTTCAGGCTACTGGCCCTCGTACAATGTACCCTTCTTTGAAGACGTGTACAACCTGAGCGGCTACCCAGATATTGTTGCTGAGAAGGGTGTGGATATGTCATATCAATTGGCCCCAAGGGCTAAAATATTCCGCAGAGATGCCGACAAGGTGGTTGACATGGAGACCATGAAACACATCATGAGATTCAATGGCAAGTTTTATGTGATATCGTTTGTTTTCATGAATACCAAATGGAATCTTCATCAGTTCAGAATCATACAATGTTTGTTAAACTCGCTCTCTTAACTTAAGGTATTTTAAATACATCTGAACATCCAGACGTCAGCTTACGTTGTGAAGCTGGTCACAAAAAATAATTCTTTTGGGAAATACATAGTTTATCAACTGGCTTATTTTGTCATAATTATTATGATACAATGTTAGTGGTTAGACTATGTGGCAGTAGGCACTGAGTGCCCTATCACTCAAGCATTGAGGGTCAACCCAGGTAGCCTGTACAGTGCTATCACACGGGCACTCTCAAGGCATACATCAGCACTCAAATACATGTATGTGTATGATGTTTAGTGCTCAAGGAATCATTCTAGGTATTAATTTTGTATGATTTGTGTATGATGTTTAGTGCTCAAGGAATCATTCTAGGTACTAATTTTGTATGATTTGTGCATGGTGTTTAGTGCTCAAGGAATCATTCTAGGTACTAATTTTGTATGATTTGTGCATGGTGTTCAGTGCTCAAGGAATCATTCTAGATTTGAAATTTAAGTGTTCTCTTTTTTTTTGCAAACTGTTTCCCTTTCATTACAGATTATAAGCATGACAAATATTCTGAGAAGGTTGCCTGTGATACAATCTGTTGCCGGGGTGATTTGCTAGAACAGCCTGAGCCTCTGGGTTGTTATGACACAAAGGTATGTATGTATGGCAAAGACCTTATATGTACCCTATAAAAATACACAAAATTATTAATGAATGATTTTGTCTGTGCTTGGACGTTGAAAGGAAAAAAAAGGTCATATGAAGATTGTTTTGTTCCAAGGACCTTGTTTTGTGGTAGAACATGTACATAAGCACCTCGTCATGCCAGAATATGCCCTTTTGATTTCATATTACCTTTACTGGATATGGATATTTGCTTAGTTCTGTATTTTCAAGTATGTATTTAACTTGCAATCCCAGATTTGATAGTTTCACACACTTCAGAGATATCATGTAAAGATGCTGTCAAACACGAGTAATAGGGGAGTTTCAAGTTCAGAATCTCTTGTCGCTGACGGTAAAAACAGTCTTACTGTATGATGTGATTTGTCAAAAATGTTAGTCAACCTTTGTTGACTTAAATTAACCGATCATCCATCTCACCGTGTTCAGGAAGTACAAATGACATTTCTTTTCTTCAGTAACTTCTTAAGTTCACAAACCTTCAGCTCCTCAGTTTTCACCATAGTTCGTCCAAGTCTAAATAACTTTTTGTGACATTGTTTTAGGCACTTATGTTATAGATGTAATAGTTGCCTAACATTTTTGTCCAGTCACAGTAACACTTTTCTTAACCTTTAGCGATAAAAGAGTTAGAACTGGAAACTCCCCTATTGTGCATATTTGATGGTGCATCATTTCCATATGAATTAAGGCCTCATACAATGCTATGCTTTCTTCCTCATTCACAAAGTTTAATTTTGTAATGTTTACAGGTTACAGACTTCAGGAATGCTTTGATGTTTTCTGCAGACATTATTAATGGTCCCACATTAGGGAATGAACTACCTCCGTTCCGCTGGACGGAGTTTGCCAATGCCTCACATGTAGGACTACCTCCTGTTTATGACTTTCCTTTCATTAATACAAAGCCAGAAAATATGGTGTGAAAACCACCGTGATAAAGAAGAAGAGTTACTTGTATAACAAAACGATTTATAAATCCACATGTCATTCTCCATACATGGATACCGGATACTCTGCCATACCAGATGAGAGGAGAATGGTCATTCAAGATTAAAACATTCTGTGGTTCTTTATACGAAATGAATCTAGTCTACTTGTTGCTTGTGTGTTTTGATATATTTTTGGATGATTACACCATTATAGAGTTATGTAGACATACACATGTATATATACCACATTTTTGTTTGTTTGTACTGATGAGCATCTTGCTAGCCTCTAAAATCTGTGGGTTTTTTTTTGTTATAAAAGAAATGTTAAATCCTCAGACCATGAATTAAGTCCAAAAATTGATACCTTGGTGTGAACTATTACCTCAGAGATGGAATTTTCCGTGCAGTGTGTGGAGTCTTTCATGTTTATTTGTTATAAAACCCAGGCGTTACCTGTATAAGAAGATTTTCATTGTATATACTAAAATCAGGATTGATCTACACCGTCCAACTACCTGTTTTGATAATAACTATGGAGATACCTAACTGTTGAAGAAGGCTGCGCCAGCTTAATGCCAAGATGACCAGCTAGACATTTGTGAATTCATATGTATGGTTGTTCTACTAGTAGAGGCAATCCTCAGTTTTGAAGTTATATATGTTCCCATTTCTAATGATGTGGTGTGTACTTTGTTTCACAGCTCTTCATATGATGACAATCTTGGGGGAAAAAACAATGTGTTTGTGATAAGAATATTTTTTTTATCTCTGTGCATTCCATAAATACTCAAAGATTTACAAAAATACAGTTCCTTTAATTCTGTATGGTGTCCTGGTTTTGTGTTTCTTTGTGTGGATTTTATTTGTATCTATGATGTGACACCTGAGTCTACTGGAGGATCACAAGGTGAAAACATTCAAGTTCAGAATTCATGATTCCTGTGCAGTTGCTGAACCAAAGCATGGCTAAACATGTGATGTATTGCCAATATGTTGCTGTGAGCTAATATGCTTTAGTGAGCTCAATTTGTCCATTTGGTCCTTTCGTGTAGGAAGAGGTACATATACATGTATATATGTACTGTTCCTTGTTAAGTTCAGATCAAAGCTCTAAGGCAATGAATGAGTGAACGCATAATTATGGTTTAAATGTCTCTCCATAAACAATGCAACTATATCGTGGTGAGGACATGATTAAGTCAGGAGACATCCTGAACATTTCATGAGGATGTATGTAAGTTCAATTCCAGCGTCGTGGTTGTGCCAAGACACAGGATAAAATTCAGTATTACACTTTTGGAGAATGGATAACTTACAGGACTGTAGGCCTATAGTCATTCTGTTATAGTCTTTCCTTCACTGTTAAAGGTGGAGAAAACATAAAAATGACACAAAGTTCAGATGAAGGAATGCAAAAAGTTAGCTGTAAATGTGGTTTTCATTGTATTTTTCAGTTATTCTTTTTGGGGTAGAAAGACACTTGAAAATAATTTTTATATGGTGGGTATTTGGGACCACCTTTTGGTATGTATAGTCTTTGTGTAATAATGTTATAAATGAGGATGTAACACATGCTTATATTTAAATTTTTAATATCTTCATAAATATTATTGTTCTTCAGGTTAAATGCATTTGTTTGGATATAAACAGCAAATTTACATTCAAATAAATTTATCAGACATACATCACATCCTTATTTAGAACATTATTATGCAACGACAATAAATACCAGAAGTTGTCCCAAATATCCACTCTATGAAAATATTTTCAAATATCCTTTTTTCCTGAAAAAAAAAATATTACAGACCATACATACAAAGAAGTTTTGATGCTCTTTCATCTGATTTTGGCATCATATTTATATCTTCTTCACCTTTAAAGACAATTCGACGAGCCTTATAATAAGACCTCATGTTGATTATGTCATAGCCAGTTGGAAATCAATGTTAGGAGATGTTAGCTGCATCACTGTTTAGCCAGATACAAGGCTTCTCCCACGAAGCAAGTCCATGTACAGTGTAACCTGGACAAGGCAAATGTTGCACAATATCATTTTCTGTAAATAAATGGTGACGGAAGATAAATAAGCTGACCATATACATGTATATATAATCCAAAGCAGCAAATGTAAAATTACACCAGAAATTGTTGCCTCTGAAGGTGTTAAATTCATTCACGCCCAGTTAGAACGCCAATGTTTCTTAACTTTGGACCACAACGCAACTGACTCTATCGCATACAGACATGTGGCACTTTGCATAATAAATATATAGGCCTATGGCAAAAACATCGATCCAAGCAATTAAAGATCTAGATGAGCTATATGCATTTTGCTCAGTATCTTCCTGGGAAGGTAGGCCATCAACCTGCAGATGGCCGTGACCGGTTACTTCCCACCATAATGCTGGCAGTCGTCGTATAAGTGAAATACTCTTGAATACGGGAATCATTCTATGAAATATCAAATTATAAACTGATTTCAAATCAATGACATCTCAATGCGACTCAGCTGGAGTTGTCTTTCAGTCGTTATATAAGCCTATACGTGAAGGCCTATGCCGGTTAAGTCCCAAGTCATATATGACCATCGGCGACACCAACTGAAAGGAAATGAAAGGATAATATTTCCAGTTGGAAAAAAAAAAAAAAAAAAAAAAAAAAAAAAAAATAGGGGTGTGGGGGGAGAGGCTTTCCTTGCAGACCTACCGGTATATCTTGACATAGCGAAATGTGAGTTTGTGTAGATATATGGTACAATCCAATTTCCATCCAGCATCATGTTATCAGGAAAAAATAAGAAAGAAATACATGTAGGGCAAATATATGTACAACTCAGTTTTGAAATTGTTGGTGGCTCATTTCTGGTGTTAATGGGCGATATAAGTAAATTATTATTATTATTGTTAAGCTCTAACTTTTGTCTCTGAACTAAAACTTTCATAGTTTTATGTATGAAATAGTTCCCACATGTCGAGCCTACTCAAGTGACGGCCATTGCATCACAACACCGGCTCGACCGCGCGTTGTCACATGGGATATTTTGCTGGAGCTACGCGCGTGCGTGGAAATAAGACAATGTGAAACCGAAAGCAAACGCCGCTGAACGCAGCAGTTTTCCTCCAGATACTGATTCACTAGATGTCTTATCTGAACGAAGCGCTGGTGTGTATGTATTTTGTTGTATCGTTGTTAACACACTGACGATGCCGCCGTTATTAAGCCGCTGTTGGACTTCTTTGGCATAAAGACTGTGTATGACCCTCAATTACACGTACATCTTCCTTGCAATCTACTGCTCCCGTTTCCTTCACTTCTGCTTTTCTATAATATTATTTCCCCACGTGGCCATATACAATCTAACAAGATTGTCAAGCAGGAAGCGGGGAGGGGTGTTTTTGAGTAGTTAACGCTGAGGTTATGACATACAGTCGAAAAAAATAAATGATAATAAAAAGATAACAACAACAACGAAAACTGACGTGACTGGGCAATTAATATTGTAGTGCATGGAGCCGTACGTATTTTTTTTTTTATTTATTTATTTATTTTCTGATGTTTTCACCATGCTAAAGAATGTTTCATATATATGACGACGGCCATCATTATTGTGGGAGGAAACTATAGGCAGAATCCCAAGGAAGCCCACGACCATTCGCAGGTTGCTGTAATTATAAGTTACTACATGTAATATTATACTCATAAGTGAGATCAGTTAATGGGCACACACATTTAAAGAGGTTGTATACCAGAGAATAGTGGTCACAGGGTGGACATAGTTTTCTGGAATTCCATCACCCTACCAGTGACTAAATTGTATTACTTGAGATTTTGATCCATTCACAATGTGTAATTGTTGACATAGTTTTTGATGTGCATGCACAGCGGTAGCTTAGGTCTCTGTTCATGACATAAATACTCTGCCTCTCATGACCAGGGGATTTGAAAGATACAATGGTGTGTAAGATGATAATTGAATATTTCAATATCTGTAACAATGACAACTTTATGACAAATTTATGCTAATTAGACTGCTTGATTACCTGAATCTTCATATTTATGTAAAAATATCTTTCAAAGTTATTGTTAATGTCCATACTTAACAATTTAAGGCACCTTTAACCACTCGACCTTGCCCCATTCTCTTAGACTATTTATGATCAATGTGTGAAAGTATAATCATCCTTTTTGTTGTCATCCACACAAAAAGATTTTGCTAAGTAATCATTGCTACAGTGACTACTTACTTAATCCATAAAGAGCATGAACGGTATTTTATAAGCCATAACTTAAGAAAAAAGTTGCCAAAATATTTTTCAGAGTTCAGTTTAAAAAAGTCAGTAAGATATATTTTTGCATTATTCATGAACACTCCCACCATGCCTACTTGTTATCTGGTCGTTAATGACAGAAGGGTTTAATATCTCACTCTGACTAGATATTTAGACAAGGCGTTTGTATCATTTACTTCATATTTTTGAATTTGTATAAACACACAATATTTTTGTTTAGTGCCATTTTGGTTGCAGTATCTTCAGGAAAAGCTTGATGTATCATTGTCCTTGAATTCATTTATATTGTACATGTTGTAAAAGTTGCATTGAGGACTCAAGAGTTCATCAAGATCTTCTCAAAATGTTTATACCAACATGGTTACTTGACAGGTGAACGTCAGTACTATATGCCTGTAGGAGGACTGTGCACATCTCACTTCAATATTTGCATAACCTGCATTTTCCAGTAGTAATGAGGCTCATGAGAATATAACCCCAAAACTGACTTGAACTTTTGAAATTTTCAATTTATTAGAACAGTTAATGACTATTTAATTTCTCATAATAGTTAAGCAAATCATCAGAAGCTCATGATTAATTAACATAAGCCTTGGGTCTGGGAGTTTATGTAGCTGGTGAACATTTCTACATGATGGGTGTTCAGGCCCATCTACCGATTTTGTGTCTATGCTTCACAGAGCATGTTAACCTACTTTATCTAATAAGGAATCAGAAAGCGGCTCAGATAAATGTCTATGAAGTTCAATGCCATTTGGCATTATAGTTTTACACTTTAAAGGTTTTGGTGAGATTGGCACTTTCTGACACGTCTAAGAGGTTATAGTAGGAGTTATAATATAGCAAAAGTAAAGCAGATTTGATTGGATTAGCACTGACTGATTTTCTGTCCACAATCTGATGTAGTTACATCTCCCTAGACTTATACTGCTACAGCTGTAGTTACATCACCATAGGCTTATGCTGCTACAGCTGTAGTTATATCTCCATAGACTTATGCTGCTACAGTTGTAGTTACATCTTTATAGGCTTATGCTGCTACAGCTGTAGTTACATCTCCATAGGCTTATGCTGCTACAGCTGTAGTTATATCTCCATAGACTTATGCTGCTACAGTTGTAGTTACATCTCCATAGGCTTATGCTGCTACAGCTGTAGTTACATCTCCATAGGCTTATGTTGCTACAGTTGTAGTTATATCTCCATAGGCTTATGCTGCTACAGCTGTTACATCTCCATAGGCTTATGCTGCTACAGCTATAGTTACATCTCCATAGGCTTATACTGCTACAGCTGTAGTTACATCTGTATAGGCTTATGCTGCTACAGCTGTAGTTACATCTCCATAGACTTATGCTGCTACAGCTTTAGTTACATCTCAATAGGCTTATACTGCTACAGTTGTAGTTACATCTCCATAGGCTTATGCTGCTACAGCTGTAGTTACATCTCCATAGGCTTATGTTGCTACAGTTGTAGTTATACCTCCATAGGCTTATACTGCTACAGCTGTAGTTACATCTCCATAGGCTTATGCTGCTACAGCTATAGTTACATCTCCATAGGCTTATGCTGCTACAGCTATAGTTACATCTCCATAGGCTTATACTGCTACAGTTGTAGTTACATCTCCATAGGCTTAGGCTGCTACAGTTGGTGGGCAAAACTACAATGGCTACTCAAAAAGAAAATTTGGTGCTTAGAGGGTTAATGATACATGTCATCCTTAAGCCATGTCCACTGTGCAGGTGATACTTAATTATGCAAGAAAATGAGTGCCTGGCTCTTTGAGTGGTCTGTGTGATACATTGCTATAATCAACCATTCCTAGTGTTTGGTCTGTGTACCTGTGTCAGTCAGTGATTGCAGACTCCACGTGTGTAATTTCGGGGCTGGTTCAGAATGACCAAGTCATGCAAGCATGTTTACAAGCCTCTTGTTGGGCAGTCATTATTGTTATAGACTTATATTAGTGTTTAGCCAGATAGACTGACACTCAGCTCTAATATGTTGGACTGTGGAAAAGAAAGCTCTTAGCCCACATTACCAAAGCAGCCAATTTAAAAACTCAATTAAATTATATTCATCGTCACATACATTAATGCAGGAGCCAAGTGTGCAGCATAGATTTTGCCAGGATTTGAAATCAGGGTATCTCATTTCCACATTTTATCCTGTTTACCCTGTCTCTCCCATGTTAATTTTCTCAGATTTTGTCAGATGTCCTCCTGGCTAAACCTGTGGTGTACAGGATTCAGTCTGGTGTTGTATCATGTATGTCGTTGGGGTAATGTAAAATTTTTTAAATATAGCAAAATAAAATATAAAACGCTAGTAAACATATATGTATAAATTTATTATATACAGTGAGTAACCAGAAGACCATATGTTGCTGATTATTATTTTTCTGTTTCATAGTCAAATGTAGTTAAGGTGTAGGTGTGTGAGGTTGTCACATACATGTACATAGAGATATGTAATCACATGATATGATATCTATGATGCTTTTCTGTGTCAGGCTGGACTTGTGCAGAGCTAAAGCTATCGTGTGTACCATGCACATTATCCGGTCGGCTGTATGCATTCTATTCAAGACATGGCTAAATTCTCATACACCTGTATGGCTATACAGCATTTGACATGCAACATTGTTCCCATACTGTGTGTACATTTTCAAGTACCAGTACCCACCTGTAACAATTCCACCTCTGTGAAGTAACATGACACACACACACGGTTTAGTGTGTCTGATCTATTGGCGTTACCGTAGCATACAACACCTGACATTCTATGATAGAGACAACATGTGGATGAAAGCTACAAGGCTGGCTGGCTTGTGGTGAGTCTTTTTGAGATTCTTGGATTTCTAGTCAGTTGTGGATTGGTGTAAGCCAGAAGGTGATGCATGGCCCTGATAAAAAAAAATCAACAACAAAGAAAAACAAAACAAGCAAAGAGAAACATAGCAAGAAAAGGAATAATGTTGAAGGATAAAGCTCCAGAGGGTTCGCATGGTGAGGGTTCAATAGATTGAAGCTGTTATTAATTAATAACATTTGACATTGAGGTCTACATGTATGAAACTGTGATGTTGATGTACATACTGATAGGATATCCACATGCATGAAACTAATGTGACCATGGGTTAGTTCTTGTGGATTGGTGTCCACATGTATGAAACGACTGTGATCCAGTGTTAGGGCATGTAGATTGGTGTCCACATGCATGAAACTACTGTGACCATGGGTCAGTTCTTGTGGATTGGTGTCCACATGTATGAAACTACTGTGATCCAGTGTTAGGGCATGTAGATTGGTGTCCACATACATGAAACTAATGTGACCATGGGTCAGTTCTTGTGGAGTGGTGTCCAAATGCATGAAACTACTGTGATCCAGTGTTAGGTCATGTAGATTGGTGTCAACATGCATGAAACTACTGTGACCATGGGTCAGTTCTTGTGGATTGGCGTCCACATGTATGAAACGACTGTGATCCAGTGTTAGGGCATGTAGATTGGTGTCCACATGCATAAAAGCACTGTGTCCACATACATGAAACTACTATGACCATGGGTCAGTTCTGGTGGATTGGTGTCCACATGTATGAAACGACTGTGATCCAGTGTTAGGGCATGTAGATTGGTGTCCACATGCATGAAACTACTGTGACCATGGGTCAGTTCTTGTGGATTGGTGTCCACATGTATGAAACGACTGTGATCCAGTGTTAGGGCATGTAGATTGGTGTCCACATGCATGAAACTACTGTGACCATGGGTCAGTTCTTGTGGATTGGTGTCCACATGTATGAAACGACTGTGATCCAGTGTTAGGGCATGTAGATTGGTGTCCACATGCATGAAACTACTGTGACCATGGGTCAGTTCTTGTGGATTGGTGTCCACATGTATGAAACGACTGTGATCCAGTGTTAGGGCATGTAGATTGGTGTCCACATACATGAAACTAATGTGACCATGGGTCAGTTCTTGTGGAATGGTGTCCAAATGCATGAAACTACTGTGATCCAGTGTTAGGTCATGTAGATTGGTGTCCACATGCATGAAACTACTGTGACCATGGGTCAGTTCTTGTGGATTGGTGTCCACATATATGAAACTACTCTTATCCAGTGTTAGGGCATGTAAATTGGTGTCCACATGCATAAAACTACTGTGACTATGGGTCAGTTCTTGTGGATTGGTGTCCAAATACATGAAACTACTGTTATCCAGTGTTAGGGCATGCAGAATTGTGTCCACATGCATAAAACTACTATGACCATGGGTCAGTTCTTGTGGATTGGTGTCCGCATGTATGAAACTACTGTTATCCAGTGTTAGGGCATGCAGAATTGTGTTCACATGCATAAAACTACTATGACCATGGGTCAGTTCTTGTGGATTGGTGTCCACATGTATGAAACGACTGTGATCCAGTGTTAGGGCATGTAGGTTGGTGTCCACATGCATGAAACTACTGTGACCATGGGTCAGTTCTTGTGGATTGGTGTCCCCATGTATGAAACTACTGTAATCCAGTGTTAGGGCATGTAGATTGGTGTCCACATGCATAAAAGCACTGTGTCCACATACATGAAATTACTATGACCATGGGTCAGTTCTGGTGGAATGGTGTCCAAATGCATGAAACTACTGTGATCCAGTGTTAGGGCATGTAGATTGGTGTCCACATGCATAACAGTACTGTGACCATGGGTCAGTTCTTGTTGATTGGTGTCCAAATGCATGAAACTACTGTGATCCGGTGTTAGGGCATGTAGATTGGTGTCCACATGCGTAACAGTACTGTGACCATGGGTCAGTTCTTGTGGATTGGTGTCCACATGTATGAAACTACTGTGATCTAGAGTTAGGTCATGTAGATTGGTGTCCACATGCATAAAAGTACTGTGACCATGGGTCAGTTCTTGTGGATTGGTGTCCACATACATGTATATGAAACTACTGTAATCCAGTGTTAGGGCATGTAGATTGGTGTCCACATGTATGAAAATCTACTGACCATGGGTCAGTTCTTGTTGATTGGTGTCCACATGTATGAAACTACTGTGATCCAGTGTTAGGGCATGCAGATTGGCGTCCACATATATGAAACTACTATAACCCAGTGTTTGGGCATGCATCCACGGATATGAAACTACTGTGATCTAGGTGGAGGGCATGCAGATTGGTGTCCACATGTATGAAACTACTGTGATGAAGTGTGACGGCATGCATATTGATGTCCACATGTATGAAACTACTGTGATTTAGTTTTAGGGCATGCAGATTGGTGTCCACATGTATGAAACTACTGTGATCTAAGGTTATGTGACCTGCAGATTGGTGTTTACATATGTGAAACTACTGTGATCTAGGTGTAGGGCATGCAGATTGGTGTCCACATGTATGAAACTACTGTGATCAAGTGTGATGGCATGCAGATTGGTGTCCACATGTATGAAACTACTGTGATTTAGTTTCAGGGCATGCAGATGGGTGTCCACATGCATGAAACTATTGTGACCTAAGGTTATGTGACAGGCAGATTGGTGTTTACATATATGAAACTACTGTGATCTAGGTGTAGGGCATGCAGATTTAGGTTAAGGTTGTGGAATGTGGATGGGTGTCCACATGTTTGACACTTTTGTGACGTAAGGTTGTGGCTTGCAGATGGGTGTCACATGTATGAAACTGCTGTGACTTAAGGTTGTGGAATGTGGATGGGTGTCCACATGTATGAGACTACTGTGACCTGAGCTTGTGGCATACAAATGGGTGTCATTATGTATGAAACTACTGTGACCTGAGCTTGTGGCATGCGAATGGGTGTCATTATGTATGAAACTACTGTGACCTGAGCTTGTGGCATACAGATCGGTGTCCACATGTATGAAACTACTGTGGCTTAAGGTTGTGGCATGTGGATGGGTGTCCACATTTATGACACTATTGTGACGTATGGTTGTGGCATGCAGATTGGTGTCCACATGTATGAAACTACTGTGGCTTAAGGTTGTGGCATGCGGATGGGTGTCCACATTTATGACACTATTGTGACGTAAGGTTGTGGCATACAGATTGGTGTCCACATGTATGAAACTACTGTGATCTAAGGTTGTGGTATGCAGATTGGTGTCCACATGTGCACTAAGGGTTATGACATGCAAGTGTTCACATACATTAACGGTGAACTGTCCAGGTTGATCACTTTTTTTTCACGCTAAATTCGCACAGTATATCTTAGAGGTATCTGAAACACGGGGCTGAAGTAATTTAGAGGACAAAACTATCTAGAAAAATACATTTTTTTCAAAACTGATTGGCTGAATTTCATGAAGGCATTCTAAGCACACTGACATGTATCTGCCCTTGATGTCCCCCCTAGTGTATGATGTTATTGTGGCGGTTATGCAGTTTTATGCAGCTGTCAGCTGTGTTAATCAAACACCGAATTGCAATGGCATTGGTTTTCTTGTATTCTTTTTGTACCCCTCCATGCGAGAACAGCGGCTCGAAACCAGAAATGCCACAATTATGTCTGCTGCCATTCAAGGGTAGACAGTGTGCAAGTTTTTTCCTTGGAATTTTTGGTCATGGATACATTTTCATTTTCTGTAAGTAAAAATACTCACCAGATGCATTTTTTCTTTGCATCAGGTTTTTTACATCACAGGATATAAAGTGAAAAATAGAGCTGAGGCAGTTCACCCTTAAACTTCTGTTTTCAAGATTATGGCTAGCAGATTGTTGCCCACATGTATAAATCTAGTTCTACATGTAGTGTGATGACCTGCTGATTAGTGTCCACATGTGTAAATCTAGTTCTACACCTAGTGTCATAACCTGCTGATTAGTGTCCACATGTGTAAATCTAGTTCTACATGTAGTGTGATGACCTGCTGATTAGTGTCCACATGTGTAAATCTAGTTCTACATGTAGTGTGATGACCTGCTGATTAGTGTCCACATGTATAAGTCTAGTTCTACATGTAGTGTGATGACCTGCTGATTAGTGTCCACATGTGTAAATCTAGTTCTACACCTAGTGTCATGACCTACTGATTGTGCCCACATGTATAAGTCTAGTTCTACATGTAGTGTGATGACCTGCTGATTAGTGTCCACATGTGTAAATCTAGTTCTACATGTAGTGTGATGACCTGCTGATTAGTGTCCACATGTATAAATCTAGTTCTACATGTAGTGTGATGACCTGCTGATTGTTGTCCACATGTATAAGTCTAGTTCTACACGTAGTGTCATGACCTACTGATTGTTGCCCACATGTATAAGTCTAGTTCTACACGTAGTGTCATGACCTGCTGATTGTTGTCCACATGTGTAAGTCTAGTTCTACACCTAGTGTGATGACCTGCTGATTAGTGTCCACATGTGTAAATCTAGTTCTACATGTAGTGTGATGACCTGCTGATTAGTGTCCACATGTGTAAATCTAGTTCTACATGTAGTGTGATGACCTGCTGATTGTGTCCACATAGTATAATGATCTAGTTGTGTACATGTAGTGTGATGACCTGCTGATTAGTGTCCACATGTGTAAATCTAGTTCTACATGTAGTGTGATGACCTGCTGATTAGTGTCCACATGTGTAAATCTAGTTCTACATGTAGTGTGATGACCTGCTGATTAGTGTCCACATGTGTAAATCTAGTTCTACATGTAGTGTGATGACCTGCTGATTAGTGTCCACATGTGTAAATCTAGTTCTACACCTAGTGTGATGACCTGCTGATTAGTGTCCACATGTGTAAATCTAGTTCTACATGTAGTGTGATGACCTGCTGATTAGTGTCCACATGTGTAAATCTAGTTCTACATGTAGTGTGATGACCTGCTGATTAGTGTCCACATGTATAAATCTAGTTCTACACGTAGTGTCATGACCTGCTGATTGTTGTCCACATGTATAAGTCTAGTTCTACACCTAGTGTGATGACCTGCTGATTGTTGTCCACATGTATAACTCTAGTTCTACACGTAGTGTCATGACCTGCTGATTAGTGTCCACATGTATAAGTCTAGTTCTACACGTAGTGTCATGACCTGCTGATTGTTGTCCACATGTATAAGTCTAGTTCTACACCTAGTGTCATGACCTACTGATTGTTGCCCACATGTATAAGTCTAGTTCTACATGTAGTGTGATGACCTGCTGATTAGTGTCCACATGTGTAAATCTAGTTCTACATGTAGTGTGATGACCTGCTGATTAGTGTCCACATGTATAAATCTAGTTCTACACGTAGTGTCATGACCTGCTGATTAGTGTCCACATGTGTAAATCTAGTTCTACATGTAGTGTGATGACCTGCTGATTAGTGTCCACATGTATAAATCTAGTTCTACATGTAGTGTGATGACCTGCTGATTAGTGTCCACATGTATAAATCTAGTTCTACACGTAGTGTCATGACCTGCTGATTGTTGTCCACATGTATAAGTCTAGTTCTACACCTAGTGTGATGACCTGCTGATTGTTGTCCACATGTATAACTCTAGTTCTACACGTAGTGTGATGACCTGCTGATTAGTGTCCACATGTATAAATCTAGTTCTACATGTAGTGTGATGACCTGCTGTTTGTTGTCCACATGTATAAATCTAGTTCTACACGTAGTGTCATGACCTGCTGATTAGTGTCCACATGTATAAATCTAGTTCTACACGTAGTGTCATGACCTGCTGATTAGTGTCCACATGTATAAGTCTAGTTCTACACGTAGTGTCATGACCTGCTGATTGTTGTCCACATGTATAGGTCTAGTTCTACACGTAGTGTCATGACCTGCTGATTGTTGTCCACATGTATAAATCTAGTTCTACACGTAGTGTGATGACCTGCTGATTAGTGTCCACATGTATAAATCTAGTTCTACATGTAGTGTGATGACCTGCTGTTTGTTGTCCACATGTATAAATCTAGTTCTACATGTAGTGTGATGACCTGCTGATTGTTGTCCACATGTATAAGTCTAGTTCTACACCTAGTGTCATGACCTGCTGATTAGTGTCCACATGTATAAATCTAGTTCTACATGTAGTGTGATGACCTGCTGATTGTTGTCCACATGTATAAATCTAGTTCTACATGTAGTGTGATGACCTGCTGATTAGTGTCCACATGTACAAATCTAGTTCTACACTTAGTGTCATGACCTGCTGATTAGTGTCCACATGTGTAAATCTAGTTCTACACGTAGTGTCATGACCTGCTGATTAGTGTCCACATGTATAAATCTAGTTCTACACGTAGTGTCATGACCTGCTGATTGTTGTCCACATGTATAAATCTAGTTCTACATGTAGTGTGATGACCTGCTGATTAGTGTCCACATGTGTAAATCTAGTTCTACATGTAGTGTGATGACCTGCTGATTAGTGTCCACATGTGTAAATCTAGTTCTACATGTAGTGTGATGACCTGCTGATTAGTGTCCACATGTATAAATCTAGTTCTACATGTAGTGTCATGACCTGCTGATTGTTGTCCACATGTATAACTCTAGTTCTACACGTAGTGTGATGACCTGCTGATTAGTGTCCACATGTATAAGTCTAGTTCTACACGTAGTGTCATGACCTGCTGATTGTTGTCCACATGTATAAGTCTAGTTCTACACGTAGTGTGATGACCTGCTGATTAGTGTCCACATGTATAAGTCTAGTTCTACACGTAGTGACATGACCTGCTGTTTGTTGTCCACATGTATAAGTCTAGTTCTACATGTAGTGTGATGACCTGCTGTTTGTTGTCCACATGTATAAATCTAGTTCTACATGTAGTGTGATGACCTGCTGATTAGTGTCCACATGTATAAATCTAGTTCTACATGTAGTGTGATGACCTGCTGTTTGTTGTCCACATGTATAAATCTAGTTCTACATGTAGTGTGATGACCTGCTGATTAGTGTCCACATGTATAAATCTAGTTCTACATGTAGTGTGATGACCTGCTGTTTGTTGTCCACATGTGTAAGTCTAGTTCTACACCTAGTGTGATGACCTGCTGATTAGTGTCCACATGTATAAATCTAGTTCTACATGTAGTGTGATGACCTGCTGTTTGTTGTCCACATGTATAAATCTAGTTCTACATGTAGTGTGATGACCTGCTGATTAGTGTCCACATGTATAAATCTAGTTCTACACGTAGTGTCATGACCTGCTGATTAGTGTCCACATGTATAAGTCTAGTTCTACACGTAGTGTCATGACCTGCTGATTGTTGTCCACATGTATAGGTCTAGTTCTACACGTAGTGTCATGACCTGCTGTTTGTTGTCCACATGTATAAGTCTAGTTCTACACGTAGTGTCATGACCTGCTGATTGTTGTCCACATGTATAAAACTAGTTCTACACGTAGTGTCATGACCTGCTGTTTGTTGTCCACATGTATAAAACTAGTTCTACATGTAGTGTGATGACCTGCTGATTGTTGTCCACATGTATAAAACTAGTTCTACACGTAGTGTGATGACCTGCTGTTTGTTGTCCACATGTACAAATCTAGTTCTACACGTAGTGTCATGACCTGCAGATTGTTGTCCACATGTACAAATCTAGTTCTACACCTAGTGTCATGACCTGCTGATTAGTGTCCACATGTATGAAACTACTATACAAAGTGTTGTAACATGCAGGTAGATGTCAGCCTATATATATGTATGAACCAATTGACCTAGAAGTACATATAAAGTTATGCCAAGCAGATTGCTGTGCACCTGTATATTTACATGTAGGGTAAAGTCTTGGTATTCACATATATATTGACAAATCATGTCAACATCTCTGCACCCACTTAAGCAAATCCAATTTTTAAATTAATATGCAGTTCTGATCATTTTAATAAGGAGTGGAAGGTCGAAGTGAAGAAGAAAGCCTGGGTATCAGTACCATTTTTTACATCAACAGTTCAAATTTCCACCATAGAATGTCTCCACCAGGGGTCCGTTTTACAGAATGTAAGTTATATCAAACGTAACTGCCATGATGACATATCCTGTGGAGATGACACGTTACACCCTTGTGGTAAAACGGGTCCTAGGTATATACTCATGTATCAGGAAGTGCTTCAAAGCCGGAGCTGTCATAGCTGTAAATGTAATGTGGTTATAGCTGTATAGTGTTACACGTCTGGTATTTATGCAGATCGTCTGCCAGTGTGTTTGGACATGACACAGGTAGCAAGGCTGAGGTATCTGCGCACTTAGTACTCAAAAGGAGAAATGTAGGTCATTTCGAGGAAATTGATCAGATACATATGTAAAGGGGTGAAGCCATGTTTGGGGCAGAAAATGCTGACAAAATTTAGTGAAGTGAGTTCAAAACCATGTGGCTGACATGACGTCATTGTCATACTACGGTAATTGGCTAAAGATAGACATGCATGCATGCATGTATACATGTTTGAATTCATGGATTACAGGCTACAGGCTACACAGAAGGGTCCAAACCACAGTAAAAATGTTTTGTTTCCAGCTGTGATGCTGTAGTTTGTGTGCACTACATAAGTGTTTTGTGAGCACAGATACACCTTAAAGGGTGATATACTACAGGAAAGAACTAAAGAATACTCAGCTTTGGACCCTCTTGTTAAAGGAAGGGAAAAGTTTTACGAGCTCCCCATTGAACCAGTAAATCAGTAACAGTGTACAATAGTGTGTGAATGTGGTATATGTACTGTGAGTTTTAAAGAATCTTGTAAAGAAATAGATTAGATGGTAAATGCTGTGTTTACTATGGAATTGAATATGTGGCTTCTCTTTTAAAGAAATAGATTAGATTGTAAATGCTGGAATTGAATATGTGGCTTCTCTTATATTATATTATGGATGCCAATTTAGTCTGCCTTAAAACAGCTCTGATGTCAAGTTGAACCAAAACCATGTCTTCATAATTTTTAGCAATACTACATCAGGATTTTTTTGACTGAGTGTGAATCTTTACAAGTACAACAAAACATAACCATTATAAAAAAATGTAAACCACGATCAAGAACAGGAATAAATCCTTAGCAACAGCAGCAACAACACCTGCCTTCCATATACAGCTGTTTTAAACGAGTATAAATCCAGCGACCCATTTTACAAACAGGGTGTAAGTCAAAGGTAATTGTCATGATCACAGATACTGTAGAGATACGTTGCCATGGTAGTTACATTTGACCTAGTGTTACACCCACTTCATAAAATACGCCCCTAAAGACTGACAAACTCCATCTCTGTTGGGATGCCATGAGCTGCCAGTTAGTTGTGTAAGTACATGCATGTGTATGTCACTCATGTGGCATTAATTCTAGCATTGCAGAAATCTTCTTGTCACAGACCTGTTTGATAACCTTCATATGTGAGTTGAAAAATTAATTCCTGAAATTGTCATTCAATCCTGAAGTATTTTTATTTTCTAAAATGCTGCTATTATTACATATATTAACTGTATCTTAACATGTATTACACATAGATAAAGGTTGAAGAGTTGGGATAATCTGGGCTAATACTAACTAGTTACTCTAGGTGTGTATGTACCTGTATGTGTTTGCTTGCATTACCTGTAGCCTACATTGGCAGTATATTTTTATGGGTATATGTAATCACTGGGGTGAATGTACGTGAGGTAAGGCATATGTTTACACCTCAAATACGGTCACGATCGAGCTAACCTGCGTCAGCAGTGTGATAAACAAATGTAAGATACGTATTGACCCAGGGCAATATTTCTGAGAAATTGGTGCACATGGCAGCATGGACAAAATACGGCCAGGTTTAAGGGACTTGTGCTTCGATTTGCTATTGTCCCTTATGGCTATAGTCATGCAGGTATGACTTAGTTAAAATATGAGTAGCATAGGTTTCAGCAGGGCTTTCACGATCTTTTTTTTTGAGTAGAAGGCAGTACCGTGGGAAAGAATCCAAGCTACCTTACAGAGAACTAATTGAATTAAAATATGAGTTTTTGTCAATCTTTAATAGACAGCTACCTAGTTAGTTTGTTTTGTGGTAGAGATAGGCTGCATGTAGCTGGGTGGCACATTCTAGTGAATGCCGTGGGTTTGTGTAAGGGGCACTGTTTATTGCATAAGCTAAAAAGAGTTTGTTGTTCTGGCCTAAAACTATTAATATCCATTTTTCAAAACATATATAGACAGTACCTATGCGTTGTATATGTATATACATGTATAAACATCAGCTTTTGAAATCATTGATGTAACAGGAATTCAAGGAAAAGTAACTATCAGTATAAACTGATTTCACACCAAGCAAATCAACAAGACAGTGGTATATTGTTGTTGATAGTAAAGCATGAGTCCGCCATTGCAGTTTTTTCCTGCCAATAATTTTTGTGTACCAGTTCAAGAAATAACCCAAATATCTGAAATATGTGGTACATGTATGTAAGCAACAGATTCACTTCTTTATATAACTGAGAACATGTGTTTCATTTTCAGTAATAGTGGAGGGTAACAAGTTATCAGCTGTCTGTTGAGAACAAAGCATGATATCAGCTACTCCTACTGGTGAATTTCATCAGGGTTGCCCAGTAAATATTTTATGCAATAGAACGAATGCGTATTGTTTAACGCCCTACTCAAGAATATTTCACTTATACGAAGGCGGTGTCTCCTTGGTGGAGGAGGGATTTCCACGGTATCTTTTATCTGGTGCTGCCTCAAAGAGACAACTTGCTGAAGACACCCAACAAGCCCCCTCACCCAGTCACATTATACTGACACCAGGCCTACCAGTCCACCCTCTATCCATGTATTGCTGAGCACCTAGCGAGGAAGCAGGATGTACCATTTTTTTTTTAAAGTCTTTGGTATGACCCGACCCAGGTTTGAATCCAGATCTCCGCGTCCAAAAGCGGACGCTATCCGGGCGGGTCTTATGCAATAGACACACACATACCAAATCAATGATGATTTTGTTGCACGGAACAAACACCCTGTTAGTCGATCAGAGCAGTTCGCAGTTGGATGGCAGGGTTTATTGATCCCTGTCTTTCCTGGTCATCTACATGTACCCAGCTCGTTAGGAATTAGCAGTTTCCTGTCAGGCTTAGCGGCCTCCAAACAGTATACATGTACATATGCAATTTAAGGACTTGAGATTTATTTGAGAAAAAGTCCAAAACAGAAAAAAAGAAAAAGAACAATAGTGAAAGAAAATAATAACTGCCCAGGTAGTTATCTCTGATGCATGTAAATTAATTGAAATGAATTAATAAATGAACATTTTAAAGTGTTTTTTTCTTTGTCTTCATTACTTTACTGTGTATTTTCCAGATGGCACATGAGGTAAAAGTTCACATTTCCCTGGGATGACCCACTGTCCTATTCTGAACTTTCCTATCATTAGCCATCATGACAAATCGTGAGGCAAGGCAGTTTCGAATAATGGAGTTCCAGTCAAGTGAGGGGTAAGTTGATGTATGAAGGAATTTCGGACGTCGCTGATTCAAGTGGTTAAAGCTGTGGCTGTCAGGCTCTTGAACAATGAGGTTGCATGTTTGAAATCTGCTCGCTGTTTCAGCTGTGGCTTTAAGTAGGAAGGTTTGTCAGATAACAGGACAAAGTTTGGTGGTTCATTCCAGCCACTCCAGTTTCCTCATCGTATAAACCTGATCCGTGACCTGAAAGTGAAAGTGACAAATTCTTGAGAGTTTCATTCAGCAATCAGCTAATCGTCTATTAAGGAATCAAGCAAATTTATGATTCAGGGGCCTGCCTTGCGAAGAGGTTGTAAGTTATGTCAAATATAACTGTCATGAGAACACATATTGTAGAAATACGTCGCCATGGCTCTTACGTTTGACATAGTAAGCATTTCAAAGTAAGACGAGCCTCAGAGGGTTTTTGACATTATTTTGATGCTGATTCTGCATAGATATTCATGGTTCTTTCTCAAATTTAAAGCATTGACTAAGAAGCGGGCATAATTTTTTTTTTTTTTTACTGGGCAGCATACACAGTGATTTGCAGGTCTGAGAATGATCACATTATATCAGTTTAATACATTTTCGGGGGTTTTCTCTTCTAGGGTTTTTGATGGTGAACCAGTGGCACCTAAGGTAAAGACTAAGCTTTTTCTTCTCTGACAACTGTAATCTGTTTACATGTCCAGGTCCTTTATGTATTTACTGGTGTTTTAAGTTGTACTCTGGAATATTTCACTCATACGACGATGGCCAGCATTATGGTGGATGGAAGGCCAGCCAGCATCCTATGAATGGTCATACATTCCCTCGGGCTCTTAATGGTTTCCTTCTGCGATAATGATAGCTGTTGTTGTATAAGTGAAATGTTTTTGAGTGGGGCGTAAAACAACAATCAAAAAGAAAAACTGATCTTATAAATAATAAGTAGAGCATTGCACAGTGAAGGTTGACGATTCTGGTGCACTTCACCCGTTGTGAGCCGCCCCACCCCCCTGCGCGGTCCCCAGCGGGTGTTCAGGTTCTGGGCACATCAAGCCATATGGCGTCCCGCTACAGAGATAATTGGCGATTGTTTTTGTAGGCTAGAGCGCGTCCACGTTCATAAATAATTGGCGATTGTTTATGTTCACTTTCGGAGATAATTGCCATAGGCCGACTGACCCTCTGTTAGAGACCAAACAGAAACATAACATAGCTCGATGCCAAAAAGAAAAGATGGCATCGACTGAGACAGCCCACCTCTTCTATCGCGAATCCACCCTGCGGCTCGAAAATAATCTGTGTACCTGGTGGCTAGAGGTCGCACGGGCCAACCGAGCCACCGTCCTGGGGACGATCTACGAGAATGAGATGACGCTTGAAGAATACGGTGACATCATAGCCACTGCCATGCATGCGTGCATTCAGAGAATCATATACCTGGTCCGTAGGAGGACCCACAATCACGATGTGATCACCCATGAGATCATCGCATATCCAACTTGTGTGCAAAGCCACAACAGGATAGAAAACGCACTCGTGGTCGCAGCAAACTGTAGCATCTAGTAGCCAGCCCAATCTCACACAAATTGAGGCTGCAATTAGAGAAAAATGCAGGTATGGTATATCAGTGACCATGAAAGGATGGTGCCATTGTGAATGGTTGCTCGTTGGCTCTCGAAAGCACTGGTGAAAAAGCTGCCTTGGCGATTAATGCAGGATCCATCTTGCACGCATTTGCAGGAATTCCCCATCCCAGCATCCTGTCGAAGGTGTAACATTGGGATGTAGTCAGAGGCTCACCTATGCGGGCCTTGTGGGGCTGACCAGACTCAAAATTTCTTGATAGAGCTGAAGACCAGGTAAGGCGTATCCACCCCCATGTCAAGAGCCAGCTCCAACGTCGGTCAGCTTGGGACACTTGGGATCACTGTGAACCAAATATCCATTTAGGGGAACGTGTGCATACTGTATATCCATCCTTAACCGCCATGGCGACTATGGATGAGTACATCGATCAGCTACTGGCAGAAATGCCAGAAAATCCCGTTCTCCATGAAATAGTCCAAAACATCCTGGAGGAGCCCATTCCTGCATTCCTGCTAAAGCCCTTGCAGCCTGGGAAATATCTGCCTCTCCCTCCAGCACCCAAGAAGAGGGGTTGGAGGAAGAAGAAGGCCATTGAGGAAGAATTTGACCCCGTCCCCAAAACTTTCCGAACCACCAAGGACTACCAGAAGGAGGTTCTAGAGCTGTTTGAGGGTACCAAAGCAGATTAGCTCACATTCTAGGAAAACCCCCGGGCAATCGGAAGGTATCTCCATAGCTGGCAGATGGCTGTGCCTGAAGGGCATCCCCACGGTGCATACCCTAGAGCTATCCTTGAAGGGGTGTGCCCCAAAATCTAAGAAAATTCTGGTAAATTCCATTACATCTGTATCAAAGACCGCAACCGCCTACTCTTTGACCAGAGAAGGCACCGGGAGCGCATGCACTTCTGCAAGCGAAGTCCCCATGGATACTCTAGGGAAGACCTGCTGGAAGCCCACAAACCAGAGTGCTATGGGATCAGCCAGACAGCTATGCGAGTGGAGATGCCGGAAGAGGATAAAAATAAGCTCACCCTCCAGAACCACCACAAGCAGCTCCCAACGCCTTACATCATCTGTACCGACTTCGACGCTCTCACCACCAAAACCGAGGGTGCCGGGCTGGACCCCACCAAAAACAACACCCGAAAAACACAGCACCATGCCTGCAGCTACTGCTACATCATGGTGCCATGTGATGGGCGTCACTATTGATTTTTGGTAAATTGTAGCATTCAAGCACCTTTTGGAAAGTTACATTGAAAGCAACCTGCAAGTAGTTCAGGCTGGGGTCTATCACCACGATTTCATGTGGCTCCTTGATGCCTTTACTCGAATATATCCCTCGGACATGGTAATTTGTTACCTTCCTATTGAATGAAAATGCCGTATTGAGCATATTTCTGAATATGTTTGTTACACTGAGCAATGTTCAACAGGGACACTATGTCCTCCTCTCATCAAGAAGGTCATTATGAGGTCACCCTATTCGAAATGACCTTCTACCCACTCTTGGCGAACATTGGCGCCAGTGTGTGTTTCGTGTTCAGTGATAGGCCAGTAGTCGTGCCAAGTGGCTTGACAAAGATGTGTTACGAACCTCGATATAAACACACCGTCTTGCTTTCACACTATGCCCCCATGTTCCATTATCATTCTGGATATTATACTGGGTAATAATCGAGTTTCCAAGCCTTCCACAACCTTCCTGGCTTGAAGATCGGGTGGCTGCAAAAGCATGTCGGTAAAAGCGTAACGATCGTTGTAAAAATGCTTCCAGGAGATAGTCAGTGATCAGACAAATGTTCTGGCACAAATGGTGTGGATGAACCGCATAAATTTAGAACATGGTGTTCAGTTGAGATGGTTAAGAATATGTTTTAAACCCATATCAGATATAGAATTAAACATTCTAACGGCATGTACGTAAAAGATGGCTCAACTGTGTCCGGGATTAGATTCATTGAAGATGAAGGCTGAAGATCCGTACCAGTACAGATTACAGCATATTAGCTCTCTGAAAAAAGAGTTGGAAAACCAGAGAGATGCCAGAGCTGCTTTACACAAAAAATAGCACAGGGCAGTCAACGCAGTTGATGGTATTGATACCGCACTACTCCCGGGTAGTATTGGTCTGGGTGTTGCAGGGGTTGGAGTGTTGTCTACGATAATTGCGGCGCCTATAGCTAAAGGCATGAAAGGTGCGGCCTTAGTCTGCTGCCTTCTCTGTGGAGTGGGTAAGTTTGTAAGCCGGCGTCTGTCCGCCAAAGGTAAGAAACACAATGAAATTCACTTACTGGCCAAGAGTAAGCTTAATAACATCACAGACCACGTCTCTACAGCGCTGATTGATGGTAAGATTTCAGGTACCGAGTTTCGGTCAGTACCGGTGAAGTCGAGAAATACCAAGAAATGAAACAGCAGATTCGAGCATGCACAGCACATAACTCGATTTCATTAGATAAAAAAAGGAAAGATGAGTTAGTGCATCAGGGAAGAGACTAGGCTCGAGCGGCCCTCATGAAAAAAATATCCACCAATTGAACTTCTCGACAGAGAGATGGGATACTGGAGTTTGATATACTTGTGGTATTACTTGCAATTCGACTATAAGATGTGTGCATCCCCCTTATCCATTATACTCATTGCGACCTCAGTTGGGGTCAGGTGGGGTATAGCTGTATATATTCTACACAAACTTTATGTCATTCAAGACCAGACATACGAAATGATGAGGCTCAGCGATAAAATAAATCATCTACTTGAGTCCGGTAAACCAGGCCCTGACCGACAAGGCTGATTCATTGAAGTGAACAAAATTCAAACCCTACAGGACTCCGGCAAGGGAGTTCTATAGGGTCGGAATTTTGTGTGCTTTGCCACGCCACACAAAACTTGTCCCGCTACACAAAACTTGTCACGCCTATCAAAACTTGTCCCTCTCTCGCCTTTGGAGGAGTGCACCGCTTTCAGCTTACAGTAAGCGTGGTGGAACTGGCACCCCACCGCCTCAAACCACTCCCGCATCTGGGCAAAGTGCATCTTCATGAAGTCTGAGCTCAAGCTGGCCTGTCCAGAGCTGTTTTGGTAGGTCTTGATCTTGTGGTAAAATGTCCTGATCCTCATATCTGAACGGTCGTCAGCCATCGCGCCGTCGGCCGTCTTCCGAGCTATGTTATGTTTCTGTTTGGTCTCTGACAGAGGGTCTGTTGGCCTATGGCAATTATCTCCGAAAGTGAACCAGGGTCTGTCTACATAAACAATCGCCAATGATTTATGAACCTGGAAGCGAACGTGGAAGAACCCCATTCTGTATACTACTAATACCATAAATACTGTTGTTGTGAATGCTGGAAAAGAATCAGATAAGGGCATGAATATCTAAGAAACTTCGGCAAAGATGAAATGCTGACCTATTGAAAATACATGAGCATTTATACTACTATCCCATCCTATCTGTAATTCTTACATTACTGTAGCCAGCCTGTGGATGGAAGTGGATTTCCACCAGGTTGTGCCTGGTTTTTCTCCACCTTAAAAGAGAAATATTCATGAGTACGGCATAAAACACCAATCAAGAAAATAAATACATAAATATGTTGGTGTAGCTTTAACGATGAAGAATTGCCTGTTTTAATAAGCAAACGAATGTTAGTGTATAAAAACAAAGTGTAAGTGGCAAACTCTTATGATTACTCACAGCCCTTGGCAGCCGTGTCAGGAAAATGGTGCATATAGGTAAAAAAACATCAGCAGGTTTGTCTGCAACACATAATTTTACTGCTTGAGCTACTACATTACTTCTAGTCATCATTTCTATTTGCTAAAATCATCAAACAAGATCACCCAATACTCTTTCATGTCCTCATTCAAATTTTAGAAATGATTTCCAAATTTATGTGTCTCTGACATTGGTTGCAAGGTAAGTTTTGTGTTTGAAGAAGACTACATATTCTGTGTTGAATGATGGTTCACACATATAATAAATGGAGACATTGTTTGTTGTTGCGGATGTTCACAGGACCACTTGCTGCTGTACATGCAGGACCTCAAGGACGAAGGCAATGAGTTTTTCAACGAACAAGATTATCAGAATGCGTGGATGTTTTACAGCAAAGCACTCAATGTGGCCATGAATTTAAGGATGCAGCATTATGTGAATGTGGATCAAGCATTCCTGTCTGCTTTATTCTCTAACAGGGCAATGTGTAGCCTGAGACTAGTAAGTGTATTATGTAATTGTGTAATTATTAAATCTTCTTTAAATTTGCTGTACCACGCATACATTAAAGGCCACGCCATGCTCTGTAAATTAAATTCCATTGGCTCTGCATTAGCTTCTTAAAGTGCCACTGACATGAAACTACCTATGACTGCGTTTTTAGTTTAAAATTGGATAACAGATTGAACACCCTTACTTCAAAGTCAAGTATTGGCACATAGAGGTAAGTTATTTTATGTTTTCAAACAGACTACACAACTCATGACATAATAAGGGGTTTCGCCCATAACAGTGACAGCTGTTTACTGAGGAAGTGGTCAAATTGGTGTTTTGTGACCCGAATAAACCCTCGTGAACAAGTCCATATAAAGTGGAAACAATATGTATGTACTTAGCAAGTTTTAATTTCCATCGCATAATATCTTTTGGTTTTCTAAAAATCGAGTCAGTGGCACTTTAGGAAATGTACCATGTTACACAGAAATGTTAATAAATGCTGTGTGGCAGTATTTTTGTCATGTGAGATTGAACTCTGGTATGGATAATGGCCAGAACAGATAACATGCATTACTATGGATTAGATGTCTTCATTCTTCGGGCTCTTTTAGTCTCAGCCACCTATTAGCATTAGAACGAAGTACTGTATATCTGAAGTGTAATTTAAAATTGATAGAGGTATATGGATTCTAGAATGAGATAGATATTTGTTCAGTAGGCTATGGTTTGAGATAGGATTTTCAAATTTGGTGTTCAAATGTAGTCGCCAGAGAACTTTTTTTGTGCCTTAGGCAATACAGTCTGCGATTGTATTTTTGTCCCATCAACATAATATGCCAAAGGTATGTTTGTCCATCTATCCATATGAACACTGTTATTCCAATAAGCCAGACAGGCTCAGATAAAGATTTCAAATGTGGTAATCCAGGTTAATATTAAGGTAAACTGGGTTCCTATTTAAACTATGTTTGGGGGCCTCAGTGGCCAAGGCGGTTAGGGCACTAGTGCAGAATAATGAACCAGTAGTCTCTCACCAATGTGGTTGATGTGAGTTTACATGTAAGTCCATTTTATGCTGGTGTCTGACTCCAGTCATATGTTGGAATTTCGCCAGCAACCTGTGGATGGTTGTGGGTTTCCAAAAAGCTCAGTCCAGTTTCCTCCCACCATAATTCTGGCCTCCGTCATATAAGTGAAATATTCTTGAGTACAGCGTAAAACACCAAACAAAATAAACTTTTTAACTACTGTAAATCTTCAACATTTTCAATCATTAGAGCGGGGTAATTTATGCATACAATTAATGTAAAAATAAAGCCAAAAATGATTTGTTTGTCGCCATAGGGATAAGCTTCATAAAAGTGTAAGAATTATTTCCCTAAACCCTACAGTTCTCCACGAATGTACTTAAATATTGCTTTGAACAGTGGTTGAAAAGATTGAAGAATTAGGGTATGTCTGTGTACAGGTTGATATGTATCCATTGTTTCATTCAAATTTCAGAGAAAGTATACTGATGCTGTTGAAGACTGTGACTGGGGTAAGTGGGCTGAATTATTCAGATAATGTGGAATAGGTTTAGAGTCATGCACTAGTAGCCCTTTGCATTATGTCGTGTTTTATTTCTGTGATTCAAGAATGTTTGAGTCAGCATGGGAACATGTTGCGATGTGAATTAGAGTTTATAGTATGAAATAAGACAATTCAGTTTCATCTTAAAATGATCCGTGTTTCTGCATTTCTTAAAGAAGACACCTTTCATTGCACAATTTCAAACCTACAGTATGCGGACAAAAGTGAATAATTCTTGTGTATGACATTATAAACAACCAATCAGTCAAATAACGGAATCAGTCAATCTGTGTGGTCGAATGGAGAGGGATCTCTGTTGTGACTACAACTAGAACACTGCACTTGCCCTAACATTCACCTGTAAAAACACAATTTTAGAGACTAATAGTGGTGGGTATTGAAAATCGAATGTTCAAAACGGAATATCATTCCATTTTCCAAACAAATCTTTACACATCTTTTTAAAGTGAATAGACCTCCCAAAATGGGGCAAAGTTGAAATTTGACTAGGTAAAAAAAAATTGTAACTTATCAACTCTATCCTATACCTTCAGGTCTTTCCTCAGTGCTGAATGCATCATCAACTTAAATCAATCTTTCAGACTCCAGTAATGGATGGTCCACCTAAATGAAACTTGGAAATCAGTGTGTTTCTGCTTTGTGCCTGTACATATAGCTAACCCAGGCCTAATTCGCCGTGTTGTAGCTATCACTATAGATGATGACAACATCAAGGCCCATTACCGTAAAGTTCTGGCATTGAAGGGCATGAAGGAATACCGGAGAGCATTGAGGGCGGCTGAAGCAGGCATGGAGAAGCAATCATCAGTGAGTACAGTTTGACTGTTGTAACCGAGACTAACAGTCACTGACATATCAGTTCATAAGCTAGCACTTGTTTAGGACAGTGTCTCTCCAAGGACATGCCTTGGTGTTTTGTGTTGGGTTTCTTTAACTATGGTGGGGTTTTTGTCTTGTGTTGGGGGTTTTTGTATTGTGTTGGGGTTTGTATTTATATTGGTTTATGATTAAGGCTACAATCACACTAGACACAGAGATTCTGCTCTGATTTCTTGGAAATTGGGTACTTCATCAAACGTACAATCATTCACATACACCAGAGCATAATTCGTGTTTGGCCACTGATTCTGACAGATGGAGTGGAGTGGAGGTGGAATTTTGCTAATCCAAAGGGAAAAATCGTGATGGATTTTCACTGTTGATCAATCAGCCTCGTTCAACATTCAAACATGGGGACAGGTACAGATCACATTGAATTGCTGATGCGTGAAGTGGAAAGGAATAGATTGTGGTACAATCAAAGATGTTCAGAAAAAGATGGTTGTGTGGAGTGAGATCGTCCTGCTGGTCGAATTTGAAAACAGTATCTTGATGATTGCACAGTGTTTGTTACAGACACTTTTAAGGTATATACAAGTAGTTATTCTTAATGTCGTAAAATCATCCGACAATCCATGATACGCCCATCCTGATCGGATCATATGCCCATGATGTACGGACAATCGGTCACCATTCGACCATGGTGGGGCCCACCATGCACGGACCATGCAGTCAGGATGGGCATAGCCTATTGGACTAGGATCTGGCTGTACTATATTAGGTATGAAAGCAACGCTCCGAAAAAATGTTATCATTCACGAATTCACCGATTTCTATGAATGTAGTTCTGTTTTATGTTCCTGTCTCTGTTGAGGTTTTGCCTTAATGTTTATTGTTTAATGAGTCCATGCCTGTTTAAGGGTATTTTGAGGATGTTTTGTGTTTATGTCTGCTGGCTTATATGTACATGGCCATTTAGGATATTATGTTGAGGTTTTGTGTTAATGTCTGCAGTTTTATGTGTACAAGGCCATTTAGGATATTTTGTTGAGGTTTTGTGTTAATGTCTGCTGTTTTAAGTGTAAGTGGCTGTTTTAGGGTGTTATATTGAGATTTGTTTTTATGTCTGCAGTTTTATGTGTATGTGTCTGTTTTAGGGTATTGTGTTCCTATCTGTTGAGGTGTGTTTATGTCAGATGTTTTAAGTGTACATGGCTTTTTTAGGGTATTGTGTTCCTGTTAAGGTGTGTTCATACCTGCTGTTTCAAGTGTTGGGGTTTTGTGCTTATATCTTCTGTTTTATGTGTACATGGCCATTTTGGGATATTGTGTTGAGGTTTTATGTTTTATGTCTGCAGTTTTATGTGTATATGGCCATTTTACAACATTATGTTGAAGTTGAGTGTTTATATCTGCCCTTATCTGGCCGTTTTTACCTGGCTCTGTTGGCTTTATTGTTGAGAGCAGCCAGAAACACCAACAAATACTAATTAGCACTTGTGACTACCATCCACTGAGATAGTTAATTTCCAGGTTTGTGAAGTGTTTCACATGAGGTTTTTTTTTCTTATGTTGTGAGACAGAATATGCTGGCATGCTGAGAAAGTTTCTCTCTGCAATCTCTGCAAAAGATCTTTAGGCTCCTTTTACATGCATGTAATCACTGAGAAACGGAAACATGTCAGTCTGATGTCTGAAGTCATCCAAGGTGATGTATATCTGATGTAAGTGCTGCCATAGAAGTAGTGAACACCTGGGGACTGATCTCTCTGCTTTAACAAATAAAGCATCTGACTGAAATTAGCAACGAAGCATGAGCATTAAGCACATGAAGATTATTCAGCACAAGATGTTCAACGAAACTGGCTTGCGCAGGATGTCAGGTTTCCGCAGCTGTTTTCAGCAGCCCAGTTTTACCCTTATACATGTACTGGGCATTTTGATTTATGAGGCAAACAGCACATTGTAGTGTATCTTTTTTAAATGCAAAGCTATTCAAAACTCTTCTCGCTTTTTCAGTATTAATATGTTTCTTTATATTTCATCTGTATTGTTTACCAAGGATGCAAAAATAAAAACAAATAGTACCGGGACAGTTCAGTTTATACTCTGTTGACACCCTGAATGTGTATATTGATCGATATTGTAAGTTGATTATCATTTACACGCAATGGCTAAAATATTGCCAATGTGGCATTAAGCCATAATCATTCATTCATTCACACGTCATCACATACTACGAAAATGATTGGGGCACAAATATTAAAATATAACTCGTGTGGCTAAAATTTTGCTGATGTGGCATTGAGCTGCAACAATTTATTTGGTAAACCAAGAGCTATTCCTGCAGAGGGCTCTTCACTGGCTCAATTGATAAATTCTTACTGCAGTCTATTGGCCTCTGTCAGTGATGGTCTGGTCTTTGGTTTGGCTGTGGTTTTACGTGTCATGACATGAATCATGTTGTTCCACCTGTAACTGGCAAAGGCTGGTGGTTTACTCGAGGACACCTGAATGCTTCAACCCATATATTTAAAGGCTGTCGTGTAAGAAAACAACCCCAAACTCACAGTCTTTCCCATATCCCAGAAAATCTGTGTTGGCTTGCACTCTTGATCCGTCATTGTGTGAATGGACATAAAAAGTTTGATTCCTGTGGGCTCTGCCCTGTTTCCTCCCACCATAATGCTGATTGCCATTGTATAACTGAAATTTTCTTGAGTACGGCATGTCACGGAGTACGGATATAATGTCAAAAAGTTTGTATCGAGGGCATATAAGTGAAAGTAAAAGTAGATGTTCCATTTACAAGAAGTCCTTGTAGGGACATGTGGCCATAGTGTCATAGGCTTACTAAGTTCATTGTTGCCTAATAATACCACAGCCCTGCAGTTAAAAAAAAAAAAATTAGGTCATTGATTATTTGTGGTAAGGTAATGCATGTGTGATAAGGTGATCTTGAGGGACTGCTGTTGTCATATTTATTTGAGTTGAGCGATGTGTGTAATATACAGGTATACCTGATAGGTATTCAGGCACTTCATGATGATCACCTTGATAGCAGCAGGTAGTGTATTTGACAAGTAAACCTCATGTTTATACAGGCTGTTTTTAGGTTTAAAGCTTATACGTCTCTTTTACATGTCATTCAACAAAACATTTACCGGACATCAAGGTAATTTTACTTGTTAATTATTCAATAGAGTTTAAAATACAGTGCATCTTCTAGCACTGATGCTGTTCCTTGTTGAACGTGAGCCTAGGGTTATGCTTGGAGGTTGTTACTATTATTGTGACAGTAGCCTGTATGAAGGGTACATATAGTACCGATACAATGCAGTGGACGTATTGTGTAATTAGGATAAGGGTTCAAATTTACATCATTGCAGAGAAAATACATGGTTTGTGCCATTAGGATAAGGGTTGAATATAACATCCTTGCTGTTTACAGGAAGTGTTATACATTTGGCATAGAGGTTGAAAATAATGTCATTGCTGTCTGAAGGAAGTAGTGTATTGTTGAGATAAGGGTTCAGAATAACTTCATTGTTGTCTAGAAAAAGTATTGCACCAGAAAAATACTTGTAAGGGTTGAGAATAAGGGAATTACAGTGGCAGTGTATTGTGCACTATACATTATTATTTTGTACATGTGTAGCGCCTTGTTATAGCGATAGGAGCTAAATATCTCATGTCTTTTAAGATTGTGATAGCTGTATTTTACTCTCTGTCTTGTTCACTTTAATGTCATTGTGCCACCCTTACCAACCCATCCCCCCAGATAAATCGTCTGTACCTTGTTGCAGTAACTATGTTTAAAATGTGCAGATCGACAGGGGGATATGAATATTTGGTTTGCTTTGATGGAGTGTTGTATAATTTAATTGATTGATGTTTAATGCCATACTAAAGGATTAGTCACTTACGCGCCAGTGGAAAGGTTTATGGATTTGTTATTGTACTGCATGACATGTATTTGTACATATCACATGTATGACTTGCACTAGAAACCCATGTAGTGAGACATGGTATTATAAAGGCACACATGCATCTACAGACATGTATTTGGTCAAATTTACAATCAGTGCAAAACCTCTTCTGTAAATATCTTTTAAATTGTACAGGAAATATGCATGTAAACAAGATATGAATGTTATATTCCACTCAGATGTGGTCTACAGAGAGCTAAATTTGTTTCACATGGTCATTACTGTGAGAACCATGCACTGATCTTTACTGCACTTGCATAAACCCTGTGAAGTGGTTGTATATGTACTCTGCCAAGAAAAAAACTTGTAGTTAGGACATGTTAGCGAGACGCAATATCACCAGGGTACACAATGAGCATGTTAAATACAGTCGGATCCGAACCTTCCATTCTACACTCATCGTGGCCCCAGGATGGTTGGTGCATGGTCAGCAGATCATACGCCGACCGTACAGTCACGGCGGACGGAGGATTTACGGTTAAGATCAGACTGCACTGTACGTGTGACCTGGTTATCATGGCTGAATGAGATTTCACCACTTATTCCAGGATTACCAAGATTTTAACATCCTCATTCTGTAACTTGCTTTGGTTTTTTATCTAGCTTTGAACAAAACAGATTTATACATTTAAAATTCAAACTGTGCATTACTTTTTGGAAAATACTGAATTTCTTGTGTTGTAGGACGGACAGAAAGTCAAATTATGTTAGCTAAGCTTTAGCCAGATCCAGAGCTCCAGCTTTACAAGGAGTTAGTGTATGTTGCTGTCACACTTCCTTCCTGTTTTAGTTTCATGTGTAGTTTATTAGAAATCTAGGCTCTCAGGATGGTTCGTATGAATCTTCATTTATAACTAGAATCAGTGTTTTGCACGGTTAATGATGTCATTCAATACAACTCCATGTAAGTTGGTATAATCTGACACAATTTCCTTGAAGAAAATACTGGAGAATTTGTAGATTTCCGTGAAGACCTAATAATATGTTTCTGTGTTGAACATTTTACAGTCCCTGAAGGCAGCGGTGAGTTGTTTGTTCGCAAAACATGTTTTGGCTCCAGCATTGTGAAACTGCTCCTGGTTAAGTACAGTTGCTGCCGCAGAATGACCTCAAAACATGATTTGGACATGTACTAATTGTGAGTGCCAGTACTGGAGACTACTGAGAATCCAGCTGCCTGAATAAAATGCTGTAGGTGTGATCTTGTCTTGCAATGCTTGGACTGTGCTGTAATTGCTCAAAGGAGAGGGGATAATAGCTGATAGATGAAAGCTCGGCATGTGTTGGCCGAAGTATGGCCGGTATTAATTAAAAAGTGTGACTTTAAGTTAATGTTCTTCATGGTGATAAATTTTTTACACCAGCGTGTTGTGTGGGTTTATGGCCTGCCAGTATCCAGCAGATGGTCTTGGGTTTACCCTGGGCTCTACCAGGTTTCCTCCAATCATAATGCTGGCTGCCATCATATGAGTGAAATATTCTTGAGTATGTTGTAAAACACAAAGCAAATAATTAAATAAATAAAGAATAATATGGTGAAGGAAAATTTTAAACTATATAATTGATTATGAAGCAGGTTTAGCAGTAAAACATCATTCTTTTAAACAATCAAAAGAATTCTGGTGTATCAGCTACTGTATTTAACATAAAATTAGGCCTGTAAAACTTTCAGAAAACACACAAAGGTCTTAAAATGGTACTTTTATTGCCAACAAACTTTGCAAAAAATCCTTCAACTACAATGTGCTATGGATGAATCATTTAGAATCCAAAAAAATGTGTCACTTAAAAAAGGCAAGACTTGTGGTCAAATGTTGTTATTGTCTTCAGCTGGAATGAGAAATAAACAGAAGGTCTAGTTTCCATAGTTTTGTTTTAGTGATTCTCTTAGAGATTGGATGTGAACATGTCATGTAATAGATGGATGATTTTATTCTGCTTGGAATGTTTGGACTCTGGAAAATAACAAAATCAACAGTTTGACAACATTAACACCATCAGTGTGTGTATATTTTTACTGACACATCATGAAATGCTCATACATATATTATTTGACTTAAACTAATATTTGTGTGTGCGTGTGTTTTTTGTATTTTGATATTGTAGGGCTGCTTTTTATTAGTAGCATGTTTTTGTCAGCGTTTAGCTGACATATTTCTGGTATGGGGTAAACCATATTCATTATTTTATGTCATAGTGCTATTGGTATTCCAGTATTAACATCCTTATACCTCTTCTCTGTCCTATTTATAATACTGATATGTCAGTGAGTTAGGGTATCAGTGTGTGCTGGTGTTCCTGAGCGGGGTGATTTGGGGAGCAAGATGACATGTCTTGAAACTAATTAAGTGATCTAGTGCAAATTTGGTGCTGGTATGCAATTTCTTGCTACTAGTGTCATTGATATTTGAAGAACATTGCTTGTTTTACTGTGATGTTTTACAAGGTTTTACACATTTTAAACATTTTCGTTTCAATTTGTGTTGAGTATGAGTGTTACTGTGTGCTGTGTTCCACTACAGAACTACATAAAGATGGAGGGAAGTGTGCGTGTGTTGGGGGGAGGGGGGCATATGTTATATGTATGACCAGTCTTGCAGGTAAATATTTGTTAATTTGTCTTTACACAAATGTGAGTTACATCTCTGTGGGTCATACCTGGGAGAGTTTGTCAGAAACTTGCCAAAGGAATGTGTTGACACCACCGAGAAACTGACCAGCATGGCATAAGTGGAAAATTGTGGCATTAGACAATAATCATATAAAGAAATAAATGATGTTTTATTTTGTAGGCCTTTTTCAAAGATTTGATATTGGAGCTGCAGGATTTGATAGCTGCCCAGAAGTCCTACCCATTCCCTCCCCCACCGAGGAAGTTGGGTCATCGGGTTTTGTTAGAGGTGGAGGACATCTCAGCTGAGCAAGAACCAGATTCTGATTGGCTCAAGGATACCAATGTGCATGTGACAGAGGTAATTCAATTGTACTGCTGTGTTACCTTAAAGCTAAGATTGAAGAGGGGTGGTCTGTGCCATGTGTGGGCTAAGGTTGGAGAGGAGTGGTCTGTAGCGTGTGTGGGCCAAGGTTTTGGAGAGAAGTGGTGTGTGCCATGTGTGGGCCAAGGTTGGAGAGGAGTGGTCTGTAGTGTGTGTGAGCTAAGGTTAGGGAGAACTGATGGGTGATATGTGTGGGCTAAGGCTGGAAAGGAGTGGTCTGTGCCATGTGTGGGCTAAGGTTGGAAAGGAGTGGTCTGTACCATGTGTGGACTAAGGTTGGGGAGGAGTGGTGTGTCCAATGTGTGGGCCAAGGTTTTGGAGACAAGTGGTGTGTGCCATGTGTGGGCTAAGGTTGGAAAGGAGTGGTCTGTGCCATGTGTGGGCTAAGGTTGGAGAAGAGTGGTGCGTGCTATGTGTGGGCCAAAGTTGGAGACGAGTGGCGTGTGCCATGTGTGGGCTAAGGCAGGGGAGGAACTGTGTGTGCTATGTGTGAGCTAAGGTTTGATGGGAGTGATGTGTGCTGTATGTGGGCTAAAGTTGGAGAGGCGTGATGTGTGCTGTGTGTGGGCTAAGGTTGGAGACGAGTGGTGTGTGCCATGTGTGGGCCAAAGTTGGAGACGAGTGGTGTGTGCCATGTGTGGGCTAAGGTTGGAGACGAGTGGTGTGTGCCATGTGTGGGCTAAGGTTGGAGACGAGTGGTGTGTGCCATGTGTGGGCCAAAGTTGGAGAGGAGTGGTGTGTGCCATGTGTGGGCCAAAGTTGGAGACGAGTGGTGTGTGCCATGTGTGGGCTAAGGTTGGAGACGAGTGGTGTGTGCCATGTGTGGGCCAAGGTTGGAGAGGAGTGGTGTGTGCCATGTGTGGGCCAAAGTTGGAGACGAGTGGTGTGTGCCATGTGTGGGCTAAGGCAGGGGAGGAACTGTGTGTGCTATGTGTGAGCTAAGGTTTGATGGGAGTGATGTGTGCTGTATGTGGGCTAAAGTTGGAGAGGAGTGATGTGTACTATGTGTTCGCTAAAGTTGGGAAGAAGTGATGCATGCTATGTGTCTGCTAAGGTTGGAGACGAGTGGTGTGTGCCATGTGTGGGCTAAGGTTGGAGAGGCGTGATATGTGCCGTGAATTAGCTGAAAGACCTGGTGTGGGCTAAGGTTGGAGAGGAGTGATGTGTGCTGTGTGTGGGCTAAGGTTGGAGAGGTATGATGTGTGCTGTGTGTGGGCTAAGGTTGGAGAGGAGTGATGTGTGCTATGTGTTGGCTAAAGTTGGGAAGAAGTGATGTGTGCTGTGTGTGGGCTAAGGTTGGAGAGGAGTGATGTGTGCTATGTGTTGGCTAAAGTTGGGAAGAAGTGATGTGTGCTATGTGTGGGCTAAGATTTGGTAGGAGTGGTGTGTGCTTTGTGTTGGCTAAGGTTGGAGAGGGGTGATGTATGCTGTGTGGGCTAAGGTTGGGGAGGAGTGGTGTGTGCTATGTGTGGGCTAAGTTTTGGTAGGAGTGGTGTGTGCTATGTGTTGGCTAAGGTTGGAGAGGGATGGTGTGTGTTATGTGTGGGGGCTAAGGTTGGAGGGTATATCTGGGCTGAAGGTGAGGAACGGGCCGTGTGTTGTGTGTCTGGGATGATGGGGATGGGAGGAATGTGTGTCTGGGCTGAGATGAAAAACCTGTAATATCTTATGTGAGTGATAAGAAGGGTTTGTCGGGATTTAAAAATCCTGGGTATGATCAATATTTTAACCCTTCTAATCAGCCAGCGACAGTTGAGAGTCACAAGTGATATGTAGGGATGATGTATGTTAATTGTCTCAAGCAGAAATGAAATACACGTGTGATATAGGCAGGACCAAAAGAACATGTTTCTGCTGACAGTAATGAAATTCACTATTAGATCCTTTCAAATCGGGAGTGGTTCAACTCAAAACAAATGACTCCACAGACTAGCTATGTGTACTAGACAGTCCTGTGTGGGTTATGCCAAATGAGGTGAGACAAAAGGGTGATAGTTCTCTCTGATTGCAAAATTAAAAGCATTTTTTTCCCATTTTCAACCAAAACACTCATTTTGGAACTGCTGTACTTTGTATGAATTTAGTTTTGAAAGAGAAATGAGTTTGTTAGAAGTTGTTTAAAATGGTGAGTTGCTGAGAACATTTCAACAACCTGCTTAACCTCAAGTCAAGAACACTGAGCTAAAGTTGTGTTAACTCCATGTGACATGAAAAGCTTCCCAAGTCTACAGCCGGGTTTATCTGTAATATTTCTCTGGTAATTATTTCCCGCCTTTAACAAAGGGTTTCAGAGCCATGTTCTTCTTTATTCGTTCTTGGATTACATCACACTTGTAGGTGCACGTGTGCTCAAAAAGTAATGGAGACGCCTGAAAACAGGACCTTGACATCATTTTAATGACATCAGATGTTCCTTTCTCGGCTCATCATAATCGATGTCACATGAAAGACCATGCGACATTACAACTGAAACTGATACATTGTAACTTTGTAGACATTGCATTATAATCAGTTATAATAATGGCTCAAGGTCCTGCTTCGCACAAACACCACCTCACAGGATTACAAAATATGCCTCCTTCCCATTAGGTAGTACACAAACTCTGCAACATCACAGCACAAAATGATGTGTTTCTCTGCAATTTGGACCCATTCGTGTAGAAAGTCTGAGTCTACCATTACTTCTTGATTTTCAAATGTCCACTTAAAACTCAAATAATCAGAACAATGGGGTTGTAGGAATCTCTGTTCTCAGGGCTCAGATTTCACTGACTCCACACCCCTTTACTGGTGTAAAATGAACCTGTGCTATTCCACGTATGTGATGCATGGAGTAACTTTTGTTATATCGTTGATACTTCCTCTGATGGCCAGTGGAAACAAAAGCAAGAACAGAAATGCAAAGATTTCAGGGTCATACTGGTAAAGTAACTTCAAATCGTCACATAAAACCAGCATGTACTCTGAGTTGAGGGTATTTCACTGAAATTCAGTTTTTATGCTGAAAACTTATTTAAATTGATATTATCGTCATTTGCACCCTGTTTTCCATTAATTATTTATGAGAACTGGTGCCCAATATAACTTCCATGAATTCCCAGGATAACTGCCATGAAGCCCCAAAAGAACTTCCATGAATCCCTGTATTTGTAGTACATGCATGTCTGAGCTTAGGTTGGTATGTGTAGATGGGAGGGGAGTTTTCTGTATTATATATCTGAAAATATGTATGCATTGTAATAGTTGCTTCAGATGAATCACAGAGTAACTTTTTTTACCATTGGTTGTCAGTTACAAGTTGTGAGAACTATCATATTAAGTGATAACTCAAGCCTGACATGGTCTTTTGTTGTATTAGGAGTATTTGGACAGAAAAACCAAAATGCCACAGAAAAAGAAGAAAGGTGGGTTACAGTAAAGATGAGGTTGGTGGGCGTGTCGCTTTTCCACGTGAAGCAGTTAATTCATGCTTCCCTGAATGAATCTTGTTGAACATTGACTCTAGCATACAGGATCCCCTTTTCAAATGTTCTCCATGTGACAAAATCATGTCACATACACACATGCACACCGCATGCTTACTAAATTCATTTGTCTTAACCACATCTAAAAAACACAACAAGCAGAATGGTGTAGTGGTATAAACACCTGCCTATGGATCCAACACTGATCTCTGGTGAGAGTTCAAAACCAGTGATTTTCCCGAGAACTTTCAAGGTAACACGTACAGTAACTCTATATATACCTCTGTGTAATCGGCGCGATAAACACGTGTCGTTATCATGTAAAACTTCCGGTACTGAACAAAACATACATTATGTTCAGTTTTTTTTTTCTTAAAATCACAACCTCCATTATTTAACCAATGAAAACACAGCACAAGCACATGACTGTGGGAAAATAATGACGTCCTACAGAAGCGACACACCCAGCAACCTCAACTTATCAAATCCCTAAGGGTGAGTGTATTTTTACCTGGGAAAGGTATTTAAGTCGTGTAAGAAATGTACGTGTACATGTTACGTTCAGTTATCTACCACAGCTTATTTGGTTTTCAAATTCAGTAAAATAATGATAAACATTTATTTGCAAGTGGTGTTTGTATGACTCTTAATGTACTCAGAGCAGCCTTCTTGAGGTCAGGAGATCCAGCTTAAATCCCTGGTTTTCAAAGACTTATAAAAAAGGACTGGTTGGCCCATTGTCCAACTGGTTGGGGTGTCATATCTGGTGTCTTGAGCATGATGTTCCAACACTTTAGCAGCATGGACTCGCCCTACAACAAAAAGACGCAGTATATACATACTAAGTATTATATATACTTAATGTACCCAGGAAAGAAGACACCTGCTGGGGGTAAGAAGAGAGTAGCTGAAGAAGTGCCAAAGGAATTGACCACGCGGGTATCAGAGGGTTCTGGTAATGTGAAGGGCACTCTAAGTGACTCAGAAAGTGGGGAGGACAACACACTGGAGACTGATGAAGATTTTGTCAGGTCCTACTGCCAGATACGGGAAGAGAGAAGTGCTAGCATCTCCGAGAAAGGACAGGCCAAAGTTCTTAAACAGGTGAGATCAACTCTGTCCACTATTCGTGTGAAATGACAGTATTGTAAATACAGTTAACTTTTTTTAGGGTAATATGTGTTATATTTATGATACAGATAGTTAGGTCAGTCACTACACATCTATGTGCTATGTACTTGTAACTCTCAGTCAAATTTTGCCTAGGTGCAATTTCTTGGTAGTCAGCCTTAGACTGTCGATTTGTCCATCTCTTTGTTAACAAGCTCTTGAATAATTGTAGTCAGGTTTACCAAACTTTGGCAACATGTACATTTTGAATTCGATCAACTGTGGTTTGAAACTTAACTCTTTAGCTGTGACTTGCTGCTATCAGTAGCTTAAGTTCCACGCTTACCGGCATGACTTGCCAGCGACCTGTCTTATCGTTTCATCTACTTATTGTTCAGTGCCTTCTTATTGGTTGTTAATTCTTTAAAAGTCAGTATTGATTGGTAAACTTGTATTCTGAACAGTCCTTACAGTTGAATAATCACAGATAACAGAGAATTGAATATTCCTTAAAGAGCTAGTAACCCCAAGTGAGAAGGGCTCAAGAACTGATCAACTGTTGGAGCCAAACTTTTTGCTTATGTGGCCCATTTGTCGTCATTTTAATATTGTGCCTTTCAATCAGCATGTTTGTGTGCAGTGTTTTTAGAACATCAGGATATGAATAAAATTTAGTTTGCAGTTAGTAAATATAAAGATGGACTATCGGGAAGAATAAGACATATATGTACCTGAATAATTTCCATGCAAAACCTTTCCTGTAGTTTGAATATTATTGAGTGTCAGTTAGTGATTTTTTTTTTATCTTTTTGTTGTTCATATCAGGTTGCTATTTCTAGGAAGTCCAAGGCAGACCTACAGAATAATTTATCCTCACCAAGTAAGTACTGCTGTGTTTACAAACGGAACTGTCTTGAGAAATTTTGAAATAATGACTGGACAGACAGTAAACTTAGAAATAGGAAACAAAGTGACTGGTTTGTAAACATTCTTGGTGGAGTGTGTACCTTTTGGTATTAACTTGTTTGGTCAGACATTTTCACTGCGGTGGATGAGAATGGAGAATGTGCGGTATTTGGTCACAGGTTTTCTCTCTCCCACCTGAGCTCATTCTGCCTTATTTGGCTTATTTTTATACTTCTTCATTTGCTTTGAATAGGTGAAGCTGTACCAGGAAAGAAAATGCAGACTTCTGGAACGTCTCCATCTGACAAAGGCAAGAAAAACAAATGTCGATTATCAGAGCAGCAGATGAAGGATCTGGACTTGCCGATCAGTGAAGACTACGACTACAAACTGGCTTGTAAGATGTGCTTCGTCAAGTTACGAGAGGGAAAGAATGGCAGTAGGCACATACCAAATCAGAAGCATCCTTGTGCTCATGACATGCTGATTGTGACAGGCCGCCAGCAGTCAGGATCAGGCTGGATAAAGATCCGAAGACGACCACATATAAAAGCTCAGCACTTTCAGGGCAACTTTAGGCTCTGTCAACAGTACGCCCAGGGGCAGCCTTGTCGTCTGGGAGAAGACAAGTGTACCTTTTGTCATAATCAGGCTGAAGTTGATCTGTGGACATTTGACAAAGAAGGTTCTTTCAGTATTGATGCTTTCATTAAAACTGCTACAGAATTGAAGCTGTGTAAGTGTTCTGATCTAAACTGTGGCTGTTGACAGTATGTCTCCTGGTAAGACAGAATCCATATTGGAAGCTGTTGTAAGTCATTTAGAAGGGTGCAGGGTGACATCTTTAACATCAGTGTTTGTTGAAGGGTGGTTTGCCATGTTTCCTGTACGCATGAACCAAGCTGCTGCCCTACATGTATAAGTAAAATATTTTTGAATCTGGAATTAAACCCAATCAAATAAATAGAAATAACTAAATAAGAGCTTTCAATTGTGCATTATTTGGTTTAAAAGGACTGTGTAAAATGTGGAAATGTCACTCACACATTAGTTACCTCTGAAAGAAGGACTTAATAACAGGATATGTGTTAGAGAAATGTCAGATTCGGAAAATGATAACTTTTGGAGGAGATGTGGGATGATGTTTGGGAGGCTGTTGGTGTACTTGTTTTTACCCCTCGGCCAATTTTGGCCAAGAGGTATTATCTTAGCAGGTGGCTAAGATTTTATTTCTTTCCTTTTCTTTTATTTCTTTCTGTCTGTCTGTCTGTCTGTCCATATCCTTGTAAATACTCTCTCTTTAGAATGGTTTAGCCCAAGTTCACCAAACTTTCACCACACTTACATATTGACATGGGGAAGAAACCTGTTAACTTCAGCGACCTTCACCTTTTCTGAAAGGTCACTGGGATCAGTAAAGTTAAATTCTTGTAAACGCTCTATCTCTAGAATAGTTTAGCCCAAGTTCACCAAACTCACACCACCCTTACACACTGGCATGACAAACACATTGACTTTCAAGTTTTTATTGACCTTGACCTTTTTCTTTAGGGTCTTTGGGGTTATTTAAGCAAAAATTAATTAAAGGCTTGTGAACGCTCAATCACCCAGTCATTTTACCTCAAGTTCACCAAACTTACACCACAACTACATAATTTTATGAATTGCTGCTGTTGTACATAATGTCTCTTGGAATTCTGTTCGTTACATTGTACCTCTGCTAAGTCCAAAGGGTTTTAAGTGCATTGCACAGTATTTTTTAGGATACAAAATATGTCATATTTTGGAGATATGAAGTACAAATACTGATGAATTTTAAAATCCATGATGTCTGTATCCTCTCTAATGATGAAGAGTGTAATGCTGGAAAAGATTATGCCTCTGTGCCTCTGTTTATTTCAGTTGCTGTATATATATATACATGCATATATATATATATATGTATACTTTACTCTACTTTACTTTCTTTAATATATGCTTTATAAATTTACTTTATACACACATATTTAAATATATTTCATTCATGATTTGCAGATGAGAGTTCAGAGTTGAAGAAAGCTGTAGGTAGTAGGAAGGTCAGCAAACAAAAAGTGCCAGGCATGTTGTATAAAAATAAACGGTCCAAATCTTGTCAATCGCTGAACATTGAACTACCATACACCTTACCACAATGTCCCCCTGAAAAGAAGAACGTACCACCTCTGAATTTAGCTGATATAAGCGTGGGAGCGAAGCCTGGACGAGCAAACGGTGTTCCCTTCGGAGTCCCACATGGAGGTGATCAGGCTGTGGATGTGGGATTTGGACAAGTGAATAAAGTGCCACTCTCCCGAGTCCCACATGTAGGATATCAGATTGTGGAAGCAGAAGTAGGACAACAAGTGAATAAAGCACCACCCTCCAGAGTCCCACATGTAGGAGATCAGACTGTGGAAGCAGGATTTGGACAAGTGAATAAAGCCCCACCCTCCCGAGTCCCACATGTAGGAGATCAGACTGTGGAAGCAGGATTTGGACAAGTGAATAAAGCACCACCCTCCAGAGTCCCACATGTAGGAGATCAGACTGTGGAAGCAGGATTTGGACAAGTGAATAAAGCACCACCCTCCAGAGTCCCACATGTAGGAGATCAGACTGTGGAAGCAGGATTTGGACAAGTGAATAAAGCGCCACCCTTCAGAGTCCCACATGTAGGATATCAGATTGTGGAAGCAGAAGTAGGACAACAAGTGAATAAAGCACCACCCTCCAGAGTCCCACATGTAGATCAGACTGTGGAAGCAGGATTTGAACAAGTGAATAAAGCCCCACCCTCCAGAGTCCCACATGTAGGAGATCAGACTGTGGAAGCAGGATTTGGACAAGTGAATAAAGCCCCACCCTCCCGAGTCCCACATGTGGATCAGACTGTGAAAGCAGGATTTGAACAAGTGAATAAAGCGCCACCCTTCAGAGTCCCACATGTAGGAGATCAGATTGTGGAAGCAAAAGTTGGACAACAAGTGAATAAAGCCCCACCCTCCCGAGTCCCACATGTAGATCAGACTGTGGAAAATGGTTTGCCCTCTGGAGTGTCCCATGTGAGCAATCCAATTGTGGAATCTAGATTTGGACAATTGAACAGTGTACCTTCTGGACTGAATAAATCAGTGGGATATAGACTTGGACAACACGCAAATGGTTTACCCTCTGGAATCTCACATTTAAGCGATCAAACTGTGGAATCTAGATTTGCACAACAGCAAGCTCCACATGTAGGTGATCATTCTGAAGTACCAAGACAGCCCCAGGAGATAAACAACTCCCTATCCTACAGATCCAGGCAGTCCCCTGCACAAGCATTGCAGGGTGAGTGGAATCTTCAGACATCACTGATGTTCACAAATTCCAGCTATTCAAGTCAGTTGATGTCATATGGTGCTGACGGACCAGTGGTCCACCAAATGCCAACTCTGGGCTCCTTTTGGCCTGGTGCTTTGACAGATCAGGTTAACCCATCTCCAAATCAGTCCCATGTTTTAATGGGTGATTTCCCTGGTCAGCCATCGACCTTAACTACTGATGTACCAGCCCGGCTCCCTGTGTTAACCAAAGAGCAACCATCTGTGATGACTAATCATATTCCGTCCCAAACACCAGTTTTCCCTGACCGTTCTGTGGCAGAGCCACCACCACCACTACCACCAGTTAACCAGTTCCAGGTCCTTCAGGCACCTCTCTACCAACCGGGATATTCATCTGTTCCCAAACTGACAAATCCGCTGAAGGATAAATATGACTTCAAAATTGTTTGCAGTCACTGTTTGTGCTTTACTGGATTTCCTGGCTTTTACAACTACAAAAATCACACTCATAAATGTGAGGAGAATGTGTTAGCCATGATTTGCCGCACCACTAAGAAATGGGTAAGGGTGCGAGAGAGAACCAATCACCGAGACTTCCCTGGGAATTACAAGATGTGTGATAGCGTAACCTTCAACAACCCCGGCCTTTGTAAGTTTAAGGAAGAGCGATGCAGCTTTGCCCACAATGAAGCAGAGAAACAGCTTTGGCGGCTGGAAAAAGAAGAAAAATGGAGTGTCACTGAATTTATCATGCAACAAAGAAGCATAAACACATACGGAGGCTACTCAGCTATGGAGATCATCAGCAAGCATCCCGGACATTTCGATTTTATTTGTAGACCCTGCTATTTTCAAAATCAGCTTGTCAGTTTCCAGATAGGCAAGGTATGCAATGGGCCAGATATGCATAGGTGGGATCTTTGTAAAACACTAGCCCATTTTAGCACATCTGGTGTGATTACTCTCATCAACAAGAGAGGTTTCACGCACAAAACAGCTTTCTTCAAGATTTGTAAAAGTCTTCACTTCTGCCAGAAGAATGTGATGGGAGACTGTCGATTTGCCCACAGCTTTGTGGAGCGTGATGTCTGGATGTTGGAAAGAGACTCAGACATTACCCCAGAGCAGATCGTCATGGAAACCTCAAGGTTTAAATCACAACAAAATGGACATGGTTCGGGTGACGTAAATGCAGAGACAAGCGAATCAAAGCCTAAGCTGGAAGAAACACCCACAGTTCCTGAAGAAAGAGAATGTCCGTACATTATTCATAAAGTGTGTGGACTCTGCTTCAGGAATGGCTCCATGAAGTACCAAGATGGCACAAAAGATCAGTGTAACAATCGAAACAAAGCTCACTCAATGTGGAGTAAGAACTGTATATACATCAATGTGGTTCAGAAGAAGGAAGTTCGCCCTCTGCCCCACAAGTACCCAGCAAACCTTAACTTTGTCATGTGCCAGCATATCAGGGATAAGAAGCGTTGTGACTACAATCTGGGCGGTCCTTGTCAGTTTGCCCACAGTCAGGAGGAAATCAGAATCTGGCAGTGGATGGTATCTAACAAAGGTAAGATGTATGCAACTGGACACTGCCATATGTGATTCCCCATCCAAAACAGTGTGTTTTAAGTCCGCATTAGCCCAACCATTCAAGAACACAAAAATTGGCTTAGAAATGGTCAGGCTAGGGGAAAATGTACATGTACAGGATGAAATTCTAACACCACAACTTTGAACAGTTTCTTTGGGGGAATTTATGTTTAGTTTAATACTTCATGAGGTAGAAAGACATGTGCCTTGAAAGACATGTCTTGAGGTTAATATTTCATGCTCAGTTTAATGCTAATGAGGATAAAGATTTCTGTTAACGTCATACTTTAGCATTAGCTCAGCAGGCGGCGTAAGCGCTTTTGGGCAGAGTTTTAAGAATCTGTTCACAAATGCAAGAGAAAGGCTTGTGTTTACTGACTGCCCTTCAAGTGAATTGTTAGTAATCTGAAAGATGCAACTGAACGTGCACCTTGTTTGCTCTTTGCGGGCTCTGTGGTTCAGTGATTAGCATCGTAGTGTAGCACAACGACAGGAGGGTTACTATACATTAAACCCAGCTTAGGCTGGCTTCTACTCCAGGGCCCACTCGTATGAAACCCTCTTAACATTAAAAGCATTTAACTACCCTCACGATGTAATGTCTCCAGTGCTGATGCCATGGTAGTTACGTGTTTGTAAGGTTAAGAGGGCTTTGTGCAAGAGGGCCCAGGTCATTTACACCTACCTGACTTTGTCATGGGTTGCCCATGGGCGCTGCCTGATTTCGACCGTTTCCATCATTTAAACGAATTATTCTTAAATACAGCGTAAAAGTATAAATAAATAAATCTTTGCTCTTTGTCCATGTGTCAGTCATCTAAACATATGTATCTTGGGATGGGATTCGTGTATTTTAAGAACGTTTGGTAATTTGCAATACTACATAAGATTGTGATCACAAGAAGTATCCTTTGAACTATTTTCTTGTTTGCCTTGGCATGTTTTTCAAAGTAGTGAAGCTTCATGGAGTGATTCATGAGCAGGTCACCTATACCGTATTAAATAGTCCTCACACTGACTGACAGTTGATGTACTTTCTCATGTCAGGGTTTTCACTTGGTGTGTTAACACTTAACATCATATTTCCAAATCTGCTGATCTCAGAAATAAACACATTGGTGGAGTGGTTGTATTGTAGACAGCACCACAGACCTTTGTAGTGTATTTTCTCAGATCAGACCTTATGTATGTTTTTTAAACTTTGGGACCAAAATTTATCATGCTTTATGTTTGGATATGTGTGAGAAGGTGTTTTCACTTTGATTTCCAAGAACTTACAAAAATGACATGACAATTTTCAGTGAAAACCTTAGAACAGCTGTTCAAGATCAGTGAACAAAGTCAGAAAGCCAAATCTGATCGTAAAGCTGAAAAACTACCTGCCCAGTCAGCAGTCCAGATCCGAGTCTCTGACAGTGGCAGCGTGCCCTTGAGTACTCGCTACTGCTGGTACTGCGGAGTGTCCTGCAGTGGAGACAAACAGTGGGATGAGCACAGGTCCTCCCAGAAGCACAGCCTCAACCTGAACTCTGACAAGGAACATCCTTGGAACTACAGGGAGCCACCTGTGGGAATTGACTACAAGCTCTGTGAAAAGTGAGCAAATATTTGATATTCTATTTGTTTTAGAGGTTTGTTGTATTTCTTCTTAATTCATAGTATCGATTTTCCAGTCCGTCTGTTTGTCTGGTTTTCAAGTATATGTATACATGTATCTTTTAAAATGCTATTGTCCCATCAATGCTATCGCTCATGATGGCTTCCTTTCCGGCAGTAGCCTATGTGGGAAAGTCTGCCAGCAACGGATGGTCGTGGGTTCCAGCCCCCCCCCCCACCCCTTCGACTCTGGCCGGTTTTCTACCACCATAATGCTGGCTGCCGTCGTGTAAGTGAAATATTCTTGAGTACGGCGTAGAACACCAATCAAGTAAATAAATAAATTACAGCCTGAGCTGGGGCCTGGAGTCAAACACAGGACCTCATTTTTACGGGCGTGATAGTTTGAGCAAACCAGAACTTCTATAGAGCTATCTATAAACTCAGCGAAACACCCAGACATTGTCATTAAGACCCTCGTGAATATTCATGCTTGCAGACATAGGGATGGTGCATGCTGTGAGTATTCGTTGAAACCAGAGATGTATAACCATTGTCAGTTTGCTCACTCCACTGAAGAACTAGATGAATGGCATGAGCGCTACGAATGGAGGAAAATGAAACGTGAAATGGCACGACAGCAAAAAGTATACTCGTACATGGATCAGCTTTTAGAGCGCTACAACAGTGCTGAATCGGGCTCATCTGTGGTGAGTAAAACAAATCACATATTCTGTAGCTCTTTCCTGTTCAGTTGTCTTTTGTTAATTTCTCTGACGGAAGCCCTGTCAATGAGATTCTTTTGTTGAGAGTACTCTCCCTTGAAGATCTCAGTTAAGAGTAAGGAATGTCCTGTGTTAAGAATACACTCAACTACAGACCTCTGTGGAGAGTTCTGCCTGTCAGACCCTTCTTATAGAAGTTCTACCTGTGAGATTGCTGTGTTAAGAATACTCTCAACCAGAGATCTCTTTTTACAGTTCAGCCTGTCAGTTTAGGGCGCTGCCAGTGAGACCCCTCAGATGGGCATTCTGTCTGTGAGATGCCTGTGCTGTGGGTGCTGTCAGTTAGAGACCACTGTTCAGGGTGCTGGTAGTGAGACTCCTCTGATGGGATTCCTCTGATGTGATAGGAAACTCCCCAATTCAGATTTGTCTGCATGCCTTGTGTTATATGTCCATTTGAATAATATATCTGTCATTCTTTTATATTTTTATGGCTGGCCTTACATCTACAGTACTGCTCTGCTGATACACTGAATCAAGCAGAGAATTATCGTGATAATAATGTATGACAAACAGAGAACGTTTTGCGCTAAACATCAAGGCACAAGTCTCCCGCTGAGCACAGAAATCCAGTGAGCCCAGCATGCATCAAGGCTTGCAGATAGTCCGGCAAGTCAGGCTCTCAGCAGGCCCATGTGGTGAGTGAGGTTCAAACAATATCAACATAGAACTTAAGTTTGTCACAGGCGTGCTGTATTTGTCCTTGTCCTACAGGTACTTACATTATTTCAGTCAGAGTATTTTTGACTTTTGAATCACTAAGAATAGGTCAACAGTTTTTTTTGTTCCTGTACCAGTTTATATCTGTGGCATCGGAAACAGATGGGCTAGGCTATACTTTACCGAATGTCGAATCTGAGTCTTGCCGATAACTTATTTTACCTTTGTTCTCAGTTTTAGTCAGTTTGCGAAAATCTCAGTTAAGTCGGTTTCATTAATTTGTAACCAAAAGGGACCTTTATGATTTTAAGTAAGAAACTTCCTCTATAAAAGGCCCTATGAGAGCGAAACTGTTTGGAGTCGACAGTGTAGAAAATCTGAATACAAATATTTACACATGTACCTTTAGACGTACAAAATGGCTTGCTTTATTTGCAGAATTTCTGAAGAATCCAGTCAGCTGACGATGGTCTGCAAGACCCCACATCTGATGAAATCTCTCAACATATGAAGACGTACAGATAGTTGTGTGCAATGCATGCACAGATGTGTTCAAGTTCATCAAGAAAGAATGCTTGTGTTCACTTCAGTTACATACACAGTCGTTTCCTAACTTAGTTTATCCTTGCTTATTTCATTTTCTTACAGTTTGTTAATTTAAATGTATATATTTGTGTTATAGTATGTTATACTGTACACTAGTATAGTGTTGTAGTAATGTTATAAATCAGTTGAATAACAGTTCAGTGAATGTGAACCTAGACATTAACATAAATTAGCTCAAACCGGATAAGTTCACGTTTTACAGGTTTTTTCTATGACATATTTGATCAAATTTACAAGAATGTGTCATTTGTTAAGGAGCTCAGCTCATCAGTTTTACCGATGAGAAGAAAATATGACATGGTGGATTGTCTCCACGAGTGCATGTGATGTCAATTTCAGGGATGAGCTGATCTTTGCATGATGAAGGCATTCTCACACATAAAGTGTCATTCACTGCAGAACAGTGCTGAACTGCTTCTGGTACAAAATCTTGTTTATGTTTGTGAAATATCAGGACAACATATCCATGGACAGTGAAGGTAAAACTGGCAAAGTCATTCCTGTCAGTCAGAATATTCCAGACCCACTTTTTGATTTCAGGACTCCTGTTGTTAAGTTTCCCTTCCTCCATGTCACAGGACACATACTGGACACGTCTGTGTGGGCATGGAAAACAACATACAAACATACATGTGTATCCATTAATTAGGCCTGCAGAGGTGTATGTTTCATGTATGTGTAGACTGCTTGATACTGTGTGCTTTGATTTCAGGACTCCTGTAGGTACATATAAGTTCGGCTACTTCCAAATCACAGGCACACACTGCACTCCTCTGTCCAGGCATACAAACACACATATCCACTAATTACAGAGCCGTACATATTGTCTGTGTTTAGACTGCTTGATAACATTTGCTTTATGTGGTAGTATATATATATATATATATATTTCATCTTGATCCTAACCTGAAAACAACTGTAAAATTGAATTTCATTTTACAATGGCCGCCCTGCATCCGAAATAATTGATCATCACAGTCAAGAATATGTATCAGTATATGGTAGGCCAATATAAATTTAACTAAAATCCCTATTTAATAATTGAAATAAGGGATTTCATCTAGTGTAGGTGTATGTATCGTTCCTTTTTTGACAATTAGCAGTTGGTTTAGTATGTTAACTGGTGTGTATATTGGTAGGCCTTATTATTTTATCACATCACTTTTATTATCTGGAATCTATTTTGGGTATATGTAATGTATAATTATGTATGTGTGATGCTGATGGGTGCAGAATTTTATTTTTTCTCACGGCCGACTTAACAGGGTACCAGCGTGAATAAAAACAGGCAAGTCAGCTGCACAATATCGCGCGACCAGCTGAGAAATATCGCGTTAAAAATCGTGCTGATTTGGGTTTTCAGCAGAGCAGTACTGTACATCAAAGACACCAGACATGACATCTGTCACAGTTTACACCACGCCTGCCACTACATGGCATTTCTCATAGTGCTGAAAATTTCCCTCGTCAGGAAAGAATCCTTGTTTTTTCACCCGTCTTGTTTAGAGTTCTGTCAATGAGATTGTTAGTGTATATGCTCTTATTGCTGAATTCTCTGTTCTTGTTTTTCAGATGGTTGAGTCACTTGATAATGTGGAGATCACGATGACAGGAGACAAGTGTGTGTACCTGGAGAAGAAGGGATCTGATTACGTCTGGGTGTTTGAAATAAGGACATCTGTAAGTGGCAATGAAGACATTTACACTTTTTGTTAATAATTTTGAAACATTTCAATTCCATGAGTGATATTTGCTCGATATTGTCCAGCTTGTCGTGGTATGAATATTAAGAAGCGTTGGTCTCACGTCTTGATTGGTGTTTACTGGTCAAAAAATGTTCATATATATAACATTTGGCAGTTTAATATGTGGAGTCAGCCAGACTGGCTGGGTAAACCCAAGTAACTCACATTCATAATGTACATTGCCATATGTGGCTACACACAAATTTTCACACTTAGTGTGAGTTCATTGAACTGAAACAAACAAGACCACGTGAAGGGCCCCTGCAAGATTGCAAATTGTTTAGTCCTACATGGTAGTAAAAAATTGGTAACTGAGGTGTTTAGAAAGTTCCTCTAAAGGGACAAGCATGGTCACAAGCAATCCATGTCTAGATGGATGGACTCTTGTCTTGATTGATGGGCTTGCATGTGCATGTACATGTACACAGTTCAAGCGCTGCCGAATGTTCACCAATACAGATGTCCTAACTTTAACAACTGAAAATGCATCTTTGCATGAGAAAGGAAAACACCATGAGCAACATGTTGGGTTTTATCCATTAAAGTGAAAGACTGGCCAAAAAGGAAGTTATGGTGAGTGACAAAGTGAGTGAAGCTGCTAGATTTTTTTTTTTACCAAATTTGATTGTATGGTCGGTTTTACGGACCATATTGGTGATGTCGTTCACCAGCAACATCACAAAACTTTGTACACCATTCATGTTTAGCTCTGAATAGAGTTCTTGAGAAATGTACTCCTATAATGTTTGTTTTGTGTTAAAAAGATAAAATGACATTAAATTTATGCTTTAGGTTCAGAGAAACATAAGTGTGATGTCACTGGTGAACCACGTTATCAATGTGGCCCCAAAACCCACCTTATAATCAAAACCTTTGACTACTTTAAATTTAATTTGAAAGAAAAAATGTAGTGAAGACATTTTCAGATACAGTTTTTAATGGTCTTTTCACTCACCAGAAGTTCACTTTTGTGTGGGTTTTTGCCTTTAATTGGGCTAAACATCGAGATTGGTTGAAACTAGGCTAAGCGCTAGATTTGGATGAAATTGATTACAGAAAAGGAAGAATTGCTGGTATACAATACATGTCAAAACACACTTTAGCCATCGACCCTGACTGTAGGGCAAAGCAGTGAATACGACTGGCATCGGTAAAATTTTATTCTGCTTTTACTGGTACATGCTCATGTATTTTTTTAAATGTTCATATAGTTTTAGAATTTTATTTTATGACTAACAAAAATAAAGGAATGTGTGTTTTTTTGTTGCAAGGGAGGTGTACAATTGGAGAAGGTGGCTCTGTTATATAACAAAGACAGACTTCACTTTGGGTTGGTCCATTCAGGAAACAGTAACAGTTGTCAATTTGCTCATGGGGAGGTGTTTGTAACACCAGGAGCTTCTGAAAACAAAAGCTACTCTGTGACAGTACTGTTCTCTGCAGCCATGTTTGGGTCATTCAATCAGTGGGTGGTGTTCGACTTCGGTCTGGATGTTGTTGTTGTTCGAAAGCTTCAGGTGGAGATAGGGAGTGGACTGATTCATGAGAAAATCAAACATTTGAGGCAAGAACGCAACTTTGAACGTTGGACTGGTGAAAATCGTGAAATAGTTCGGATGCCCAAAGTCTTGGATGAACTTGAAACACACTTGCTGTCCCGCTACAAGTCACCAGATTCCAGTGAGAGTGTTTTAACCCAGGACATGTTGGTTCAGGAGTTGAATCAAAGTAACTACACACACAGGATGTCTAAGCTGTTACAGCTGGAGGAACTCACTCGATATCAAATCATATCCAGGTATGATTGCCAGCATTATGTATTGGAAGGACCAGGTGGTGGTTAGATGGTTATTGTTTGGTAAAATTCCAGACTTCATAGGCCAAGGAATTGAATTGTCATTTTGTATCATTTTCAAACAACAATAGTCATTGCTTGGTTTGTCAGGATTTTCAGATGTACTGGTTTTTGTTTGTTTTGTTATTTAAATTTCAGATAATTTTCTTCATACATAAAGTTGACAAAAGTTGTTGGCATGAGATAACTTTGTGCAGTATGAATCAAAAAAACATGCAGACCATCAAATTTGGCTAAATTAATTGTACAGCACTCAAATGATAAGCAACTGTATTAAGGAATGTGTTACAAGCCTGGAAATAAGAGGCAGGACAAGGAGAATGTCCTGCTCTAAGTGACAGTTTGACAGTCACTACTTGTTTGGCACAGTACAAAACTTCCATGTAAACAACACTGAAACTTCTGGATTAAGTGGGTAGCAGGAAAATTTACTAGTTATGTCCTGGATCAGCTTTCCAGGCTTGTATTATAGCTGTTGTGATTAATGTGATTGACTGAGGGAAATTTTACAGGTACAACATGTACACGACCATTGAGTTGTCCAGCACCATTACTGAGGGTGAGTTTCTGTGTGCACTCCCAGGAGAGCTCTATGCTCATGTTCCCTTCGAAGGAAAACTGAATGAAGATACTGATGCAGGAGAACTCATTATCACCAGTGCGAGACACGTTCTACTGGCTCCGCAAACCAACAGCCAGGGATGTGTCTATGAGGCAGCCATTGTTTCCACGGAAACTGGTCGTTGGCTTGGACAGAACTATGTGTACATCCACCTTCCAGCAAAGTGTTGTTCAGCTCTTGAATTGAAGCAAGGTGACAAGTTGGATGTGGAGATCCAGTTTCAGTTAGACAGGCTCGTTTTCTGTAAGATGCATTACGCCGTGGATCAGATGGCAGTGAACACGGACATTATCTTCCCTGACTTGTCACAGCTCCCACGGGGACTTGAAGCAGAGCAAACATTTGAACTGAGGTAAACATTTGAATAATGTGACAGTGTTAAAGGAAAATTCTTACATACTGACAGCTGTGTTTGCCTGGATTGAAAGAGGATGAATGACCGATTATTAACTGTTGATAGTTAGCTAGCTGTGAAATGTGCTCACCGATAATGTGTATTCTTGATCAGCAGCATCAACGCTGATTTAAATGCGTTTACATTTAATAATTTACCATGTTTTTCCCCAGGTCCTCCAAGTTGAATCCTAACCAGATGTCAGCTGTTCGTCACATTGTCGCCAAGCGAAATAGTGCTACCCCACCTGTGGTCATTTATGGGCCATTTGGCACAGGGAAAACAGAGACTTTAGCTGAGGTTGCAATGTTGTTGTTGACAGAAAGGCCCAATGTGAGAATACTGATATGCACTGAGGGCAATAAGTGAGTAGACCAGCAGTTATGTTAACCTTAATTTGTTTAAACTGATAGGTAGAAGTTGTACTGTTTTTACCAAATTGGTCAGGGGGTTTACATGTTCACCAAACTTACACCACACTTACACTTTGGCATATGTTGACCTATTCCTTCAGGGTCATTGGGGTCATTTAAGTTAAATTTATACAAGGCTTGTAAGCGCTCTATCTCTAGAAAGCTTTAGTCCAAATTCACCAAACTTGTACTACACTTACACATTGGTATGGGACAGAACCCTGTTGATTGGGGACATTTAAGTTAAATTTTATAAAAGTCTTGTATAGAGTAGTGTAATGACCCAGGAGCCTCCCACCACTGCAGTTGCTGGGAGTTCAAGTCCAACTCATGATGGCTTCCTCTCGGGCTTTACATGGGATGGTCTGCCAGCATAGTCTGAAAGGCTTGTAAATGCTCAATCTCTTGAGCAGTTTGTCCATAAGTTCACCAAACTTACACCGCACCTGCACGATTTTCTGAATGGCTTGCATTATACAAAATATCTCTTGGAATTTGTATTTATTTGTTACATTTTACATGTGCTTAAGGCTGATGGAATTCAAGTGCATTGCACCATATTTTTGAAGACTACAATTTTCTTGTGTTGGGTTAACCTTGCTCATTTGTCTTCGGCCCATATGATGTGGAAGTCTGTAAAGTCATGCGAGGTTCATCAGTTAACTTTGGTATACAGGTGGTTCGGGTTAGGAAATTCTTAAAGCAAACTACACAAGCATTTGGGTCACCTTCAAGGTAGTTAGGAAAGGACTTTTTCAGACCATAAAATATGCATTTGATATGTACTCAAAAAAAGAAGGGAACATTGTTGCAAAATTTTAACGAATGCTGTTTTATTTAAATGATTCTTGTAATGAGTCAGTATTCTCGTTATTTTCTTTCTAGGTCTGCAGATTTGTACATTGAGAAATATCTAGATCCTTTTGTGAAGAAAACAGGCAACGTAACAAAGATGTTGCGTCTCTACGCTCCTGGAAGGCGAGTGAGGACAGTGCAGCCTGTTGTACTTCAGTATTGTATTCTCTCATCGACCAGAGATTGTTTCCTAATTCCGTCCAAAGAGGAGTTAATGACTTACAATGTCTGTGTCGTCACCCTGGATATGTCCTTATACCTGGTCCATGCTCAGATGAAGGGCGTCTTCACACATGTCTTTGTAGACGAGGCAGCCCAGGCATTGGAATGTGAAGCTGTAAAACCTCTATGTCTGGCAGACCCGAGCACATGTGTGGTGCTAACTGGGGACCACATGCAGCTTGGTCCCACCGTATACTGTCCAGAAGCCCGGCGCCTGAAGTTTGATCAGTCTTTGTTAGAGAGGTTGTGCACTGTCTACAGGGAAACTGTCAACCACATTCCTGACTCAATTGTTCCACACGTCTTGTTCAACAAAAACTATCGCTCAAAGAAAGAAATTCTCCAGTTCATTGCCTCGGTGTTCTATGGAGGTCCAGAAACTTTGACCTCTGAGAGCCACATACCGTCAGTTAGGGGTGTGAGCCCTCTGACATTCTACTCTGTGCATGGGCGAGAAGCTCAGGAACCTGACAGTACGTCTTACTACAACATGGCAGAGGTGGAAGAAGTTGTGGAGAGAGTTGCTGAGCTGTACAACAAATGGCCAAAAGAATGGGAACCAAAAGATGCCAGTTTAATCTGTGTGACGGCATCGTACACTGATCAGGCAAGTATCACAAACTGTATTGAATGTGAAATGTGGAGATTTGCAGCCTGTATGTAAGATGGGATACAACAATTTTCCAGCTATCAGTGACTGTAAAAGATGATACCACAAGTGTTGCATGTTAGAGTTCAATACTAGTAGTTTATGAAGTATACTCTGTATTTCTTTCTGTACAGTCAGGGCAATGATTTTAGCACTGTAACACACAATTATATAAGTTGTAAATCTGTTTCAGGTACGTTACATAAGGAGAGGCCTAAGGAGGAAGTCATCTGAGTTAAGAGGTGTGTCTTGTGAAAATGCCAAGAATATTCCAGGTGGGCCATTGTTGTGGTATTTAAGTATACATGTACTTGGTAAGAATAGGATAACATTGCCATTGTGAGTATTGAAATAGTTTATGTTTGCTATAGGTGTGAAGTCTTCAGAGTGAATGGGAAGCTTTGTCAAATGTTTTCAGTTATTTATCATATGTATTATAAAGCCATCTAAAAACTTCTTGTTGTGTAAGTAGATGATTGTTCTCTGGTCTCTTTCACAAAATGTAAAGTAATTTTAACTGCTGCCTGTGAAGAGGGCCTCAGAGTATAATCATAATATCAGGCTGGATGTGTGACCAGATACAAGTAGCCCATGTTTTTGTATTAAGGAGTTCAGATGACATTATGTTCAAAGGAAGTTCTTTTGTGGTGTAATTGGTTGTTTTGCTGTCTTTCCAGGGCGTGAGTTTCGGGCAGTCTTTTTGAGCACTGTACGAACAGAGCATGTTGGAGACACAGAGAATTTGGGCTTCCTGTCTAATCCCAAACTCCTGAACACAGCACTGACAAGAGCACAAAGTTTGGTAGCTGTGGTGGGAAACCCTATATCTCTTTGTGCATTAGGGCAGTGCATGACCATCTGGAGGGTTTTTCTTAAGCATTGTCAAAACATGAGAAGTATTCATCCAGAGACGCTCACCATTGAGAACATAAAGCAAGGTGTTCACAACCTATTGATCTCCAACATGGGGACAAAGCTTGTACAGGATGCTGAGAAGAATCGATCCTCCAACCGCTTTCCTGTAATGGTGCCTGCAAGTCAGGACTCTCAGGATGTTCTTGAAGCATCTCAAGGACATACAAGGAATGCAGACTCTTCAGCTGAAGCTACCACAAAACAGGGCTCTCCCGTTGACTTACCAGGGCTGACCACTGGCAACTTTCTGGATGACTGGGACTTGGACTATATGCTAGAACCTGATGATATTATCAAGCAGTTGGCTGAGCAAGAGGTCAAATCTGAACTTGTAGAACTTTACGAGAAAGCCAAAAAAGAGGGAAAAGCTGTGGAAGAAGGACCAGGTATAGAGCTGTCAACGCCTCTGAAGATGCAGTGTATTGAAATCAGAGAGCAACATGGCCATGCTGTCATCTCCTACCCTCCATTGGTGGAGGAAGTGAGAAAGAGAAAACTGTTATCAGCTGATGATGCTGGCAAAGAGTTTGACTCCGACAGTGATAAATCGGATGTTGAGGATGAAAGACACAGAGAAATACCCAATGAATTAACGCGTGAAGAACTTGTTACCCTTGTTGAATCCCAGCCTGATGAGTATGTAAGGTGTATCCTTCACTCTGACAGTCGACGAATGTATGCAGAGGTTCTCAGCAAGGAATCCAAACTAGCCGAAGTGGAAATAAGCTGTCGAAAAAGGTGTGGAAGAGCCTTTCATGCTGATGAAGTGGTTGTGAGAATCTTCCCAAAAAAGGACATGAATGGTGAAACATCAGCTTCCGGTGCTGAAAGAGTACATGGAGAGGTTGTGGGAATTCTTAAACGCAATATGGATCCTGAATACAGACTGTTTGTCTGCACTGTGGAACCGAAGAATACAGGTGTAATGATTCCATTGAACAGAGGTATTCCAAGGATATATAATCTTTCCATGAAAAAACAGCTGAAGAAAGCAAGGAAGGATGTGGTTCAAGTGTACAAATTCATGAAAGACAAGAGTATTGTCCCACATGATTCTGTGAAAGTAAATCCTCAGGATGCTGAGAAGCAGTTGTTTGTTGTGAGATATCTGAAATGGGATGCCAAATGTCCTTTGCCACTTGGTATTGTTGTCCATGTCATTCCACCGGGCAACAATGTTGAAAATGGAATGGCCATCTTGAATATCGAGTACCAGATTCCCAAGAGATATTCACCCGAGACAGAGAGATTTGTACAGGAACAAAAGTCCAGTTATACTCAACTTCCTCCAGAGGTACTGGAGAACAGACGTGACTACAGAGACAGGATAGTAATTACCATTGATCCTCCGTTCTCCAAAGATCTTGATGATGCACTCAGTCTTGAAACATTGCCTGATGACAGGTACCTTGTAGGTGTCCACATTGCTGATGTTTCACATTTTATTCCTCCTAACTCGGCCATTGATGATGAAGCTGCAAGAAGAGGAGTATCTTTCTACCCAATGATACAGGAAACAATCCACATGCTGCATCCATATTTCAGCACTAATGTCTGCAGTCTGCTTCCTGACACTGACCGCCTGACTGTGTCTGTCTTCTTGACAGTTTCTAGTGAAGGGGAAATTCTAAGTGTTGATCCTGAACGCTGTATTGTAAAAGCAAAGCGCCTGAGTTACACAGATGTAGAGGAGCTTCTCCATGACAGCGAAACGAAACACAAGGAAGTTAGGAGCCGTTTGCTTGCCTTGGGTAAACTTGCCCAGATATGGAGGTATCAGCGTCTGGGTAATGCTCACCTTTCTCACCAACTGGATGCAGAATCCCGAGAGTCTCCTCATGCTCACCTGTTGGTTGAGGAACTGATGATCATGACCAACCATCAGATGGGCAAGTTACTGATGGAACATTTCCCAGACTGCACACCACTACGACAACAAGAATTCCCCCACCCGGCTGCTCTAGAGAGATGGAAAGAAACTCATGCTGCTGCTGCCGCAAACACTGTGGCGTTAACGAGACCATTCCTTGATGGCTACTCCATATGTAAATGCAAAAGAGCCTGCACATGTATATTCAACTTTATGATGAGGCACAAGATAAGGGCTCCTGAGGAGATGTCTTTGCTGACATCCACTTGGGAGGCTATGAGTCGAGAAGCTGATGCGGGAAACTACAGGGCTGTTCAAGAGTTCATTGTTCAGGCTGAACATCATCCAAATCAGATGATTGCTCAATTGCAGCTGTATACATTGCAGGAGAGGGCAGTGTATGTTTGCTCTGGAAGTCTCAACAAGGAGGACCCTGGTCACTACTCGCTGAACTTGCCCCATTATGTGCACTTCACAAGCCCTATCCGCAGGTACATCGACCTTGTGGCCCAGAGGCTGGTGTGTGCGGTGATCGACCGCAAACCTTGTCCTTACAGTCAGGCAGATGTTGAGAGACTATGCAGGAAAACAACTGATGCATCTTTGTTGGCTTCTCGCTATCACAAGGCCTGTTCTTTGCTACAACTGGCCGCAGCTCTGAAGAAAATGCCTCTGGTTGTATATCCCTTGGTGGAGGAGGTGTCTGAAGAAGATATAAAATTGCAGATTTCGTCTGTAGCTCAGATTCCCCCACCCCAGAGACAGATAAAGCTTGCCTTGTTGGCTCCCAGCAAGATGCCTGTTGTTCAGGAAGAGCAGAGAAGTGTTACAGTACATTGGCAGCAACGAATCTATGAGTTGTCTGTTCACAACACAGAGAAGATCAAGATTCTTTCTGAGGATACCATCAAGCTGAACCCTGACAAGTTTGTTTGTAAAGTGTCTGCCTACAATTGGCAGCATTTGCTCTGTGCTACTAGACAGCCAGTGTCTGGTAAAATTGTTGAAGGCATGCAGTTATCAACTAAAGAGAATTTACCAGCTGTGTTTGATTCCATGAAGGATTCTGTGAAATGTGTTTTGAAGGATGGAGCTTTTGGAAAGGATGTAACGTCAGAAGTGAAGGAAGGCGAGACAATCGTCAGACATCTGAGAAACTTCTCAACTGAGATTCAGAAGTTTGCAGTGTTGAAAGCCCAAGTGACTTCCGCCTTGTACCATGGTATGCTTTCTCCAACACTGCAGCTTCTTAGCCTCACACAACGGTTGGATGTCTGTTTGGAGCACCACAAAGACCCGGTGTTTTGCTTTGCTTCTGGGAGTGCAAAACAAGCCTCAAGACTCAACTATAATAATGAACAGGCATACATAGACGCATGGCTTCCAGTCTTGAGCATGGAGTCAGCAGTGTCTTCTGTGGGTAATCAAGATTCGTTGTTTGTCCACAATGTCCGCATTAAGTGGTACAAAACACAAGGAGCTAACAGGCTTGACGTGAGGGGTGAATTCTCTCTTCCAATCAGCTTCTGCAAAGAACGTCAAATCAAGTATTCAAACTCGTCTGCTGATTACCTGTGCATCAGGTACCCTGAACTTCCTCTGCCTGTGGACACTGACTTGCCCAAGGATGTGGCAGATGTGGTGAATAATGGCCAGCTAGTTACCTGGACATGTCACTGTTGGATTACAAGCGTCATGCCAAAGGAAAAAGAGGACACAGTTCACTTTGAATGTTGTCTACATAAGAATGCTGTTCCCTTTCCAGCCATTTTGTATGAGACAGGAACCCCCAGCCCTCTCTGTACAGTTGAGTGGATCCCGAGGTTTCTACCTCTCAGGTATGTCTGTTGACTTATCCACTCATAAAATGTACAGCAGAATGCAAACGAAATGTGAATTACTCATTCTTCATCTGGTAGAGATCCAAATTTCTTAGTTATAGAAAAAGTAAGTATTACTAGTTTTTATCCCCCCTGCCAATATTGATCAATAATTGTAGTATGTCTGTACATATGTGTTGAACTTTTGATTTTAGAAACCTTGAAATTTTTTTTTAAGGTGAAAGACAGCACAAGTTGAGTTTGCTGAAAGGTTGGACAATATTATGTTTATTTTGGGAAAGTTTTTTTTTTCTTCCAACAAGTACTACGACAGTGGGAATTGACAATTGGACCTGCTCCATCAGATACCTTGATACGCAGTCATTCTCTGTTGGCTGTGATGTAATTGTTCCAAGCACGGAACGCTCTGGTCACCTGAGACTGTAGTAAGCTGCTAGGGTTCTGGTTGAAACTTAAGTATATATGTAAATTTATAACATCAAATGATCAAGAAACTTACTCCCACTGCAACACAATGGTCTGGGAAAGCTTTGCAGTGTTGTTCACACATGTACTTGTTATAATTGAAACATGTGACAATGACGGTGTGCTGTCGTGGTGTTATTACGTGTTACATTGACACACAAATCAGAACATTTACATCACAGCTCATGAACAGCTGATATCTCCTAGGTCTGTGATTGGTCAGTCTCTCATAAGTCTAAAGGCATAGGCACCTTGAGATGCCCAGTGGGCAGCACAATACTACACACTTCAAAGGAAGATAACTCAGCAATGAATTCATACAATTTTGAACAGGTTTTTACACTCGAGAGAATTTCGTAATCTTTTTAATGAATAGTAACTCAGTCATGAGTTGTCTTTTACTTTAACACCATTAATGGATGTAGAATGTTGATAAGGTAAAGCTTTATAGATCAATTAATTTCACCTTATTCACATGTGTAAGTGATGCATTTAAGAAAGTGCTGCACCTGATTACTAATGAGAAAAATCTTGTACCCATGTAAGTTTTATTTAGGGGATTTCGCTCACTGAACAGCCAATGGGATTAGCTCCAGAGGTGTATGTGCATTCCCAGGGGCAGTTTAGTATTGGGAATGCCACGAATTAACCCAATCTGTTGTCAGTCCATCGAGGAATGGTTTGTCATAACAAATGATCTGGGTGTCCTGGCCATTCACTTTAACCTCATGTACATGCGTAGTGGCCTATCAAAAACACTTGGTTATATATGAATTGAAGTTGGCCTGTCCTGGCATGCATATTTTACTGACGTTTTACCTGTCACCACTAATGGCTATTGACTGAACTTTCTTAAAGCTCAGTGGTCTGTTGTTCATAAATGAAATCTTTATTCAGAATTCATGTACCTATGGACCTGGCTTTATAGGGCATGTCAGTGGTAATCAAGTTCAAGGGTTACACATTCCAATAGGCTTTTTGATAAGAAACAGGATTCTCGTGCCTTGGGGTGATGTATGTGTACGAAGGTGAGATATCCAGTTAAGTCTGGATACATGCACTCGAACAATGCTTATAGTTTGGAGGTATCCACAGTGCATTGCATACTACTTTTTTTATTGTGATAAAGAAAATTCTTGTAGATAACTTATTTTACAACCCATTTAAACAGAATATAGTAGAAAAGAAGAACTGACGTACTGATAACTTGTTTACACTATGGTTTCAGGAGGATGGAAGATGCTGTTAAAACATTGGACAAGAAATCTCAACTTGCACAAGACATTGCAGTTGGCAGAACACCTGCTTCCTCAGGTGATATGCATATTCATCTTACAGTTTTTTTCACAGAGTCTGAAAAGCGGAAAGTTTAATGTTAGTGCATGTTTTTGTGTGCTAGAAAGGTATATGTACGCGTATGTGTTGATGCCAGTTATTCGAACTTTCTAATATTGAAAAGTAGTAACGGTTTCCTTTCAAAATCTCTTACATTATACTTTTTTCTGTTTCACCCTTGTCTAGGTTTGAGGGAACTGCAAACTGAGATTTTTTTTGTTGCTTACATGGATGTTTTTCTTCAATGTTTTTAGTGAATGTCTCAGACATTCCTAAATTGACAGCAGTTACTGTTCCCGGATTACCTCCCGCTAACAGAGTACAGATGGATGCAGTCACCCAAGCTCTAAGACAACCCTTCAGTTTGATTCAGGGCCCCCCTGGGACAGGGAAGACATTGATGGGCACACGACTGGCCTTTTTGCTTGCTCAGCGTAACAGATCGATCAACACCGAACCAGGCAAACAAGCCCAGGTTCTCTACTGTGGCCCGTCAAATAAATGTGTGGATGTCGTTGCAGGTGAGTGCACACATTTAATTTTCGATCAGTAAGACATATACCCAGAGATAATTGGGTCAGGCCTTGCCGACTTGAAACTTGTGCTCATTTCAGATGAAGAATTTGTGTGTCACCAAATGTTGAAATGTACGATAGTCAGTTATCCTACCGTGGTTGAAAGGTTCAGATTCAACCTCCGCCTGTTTATTCTGAACAAAGTCAGTGTACTCAAGTTAACTATATTAAAGTCTGCTGGTTTTCTACATTAACTCATGATGACATCAGTTTCATTCACCTGTACGTTACTATTATGTACAAGCGAGTAAGTTTAAAATCTATATTAGTTTATACTTGCTCAATGTATGTGTGCTTTTATCAGGAATGTCTCAAAAAGAAGGGGTGGCCTGATGGTTAGAGCATCCGCCTACAGGTCAGGAGATCCGGGATCAATCCTGGGTCAGGTCATACCAGAGACTTTAAAAATAGTATTTGTTGCTGCCTCGCTTGGCTCTCGGTATTGACAGGTTAGAGCAAGGAAACAAGACTGGTTGACACGGTGTCAGTATGATGTGACTGGGTAGGGTGTCATATCTGGTGTCTTCAGCATGATGTTCCAGTGGTGTCAGCACTTTGGAGGACCTGCCACAAAGGAGACACAGCATATCTAAGGACTCCTCATCGTTTGACTGAAAAATTGTTGAGTACGACGTAAAACGCAGGCATACATACATTCAAACAGTAACCTGCAAACACAGACGCTATTGACTCAGATTTCTCGTAAATAAGTTTGTAACAAAGAAAGAATAAAAAGCTGGTAAATTCTTATCAGAATGGCAGAATTGTATGGCCATGATGGGACCATGAAGGGGCTACCATGGCTGGACGATCGTGTCAGAATGGCAAGAGGGAGTGGATCTGGGTCCATGTATGATGACCAGACATGGTCTGGCCATGATGGCTTCATGATGTTTGGCTAGGATCCGGCTGTACTGTATGAGATGGAACAGGAATGCAGAAAAATCATTGCTTGTGCTCATCAGATAGTTGCAAAGTGAGAGGGTTTCTGAATAAAAAAATATTATTTCATTATTAAATATTATTCAGTTTTTAATAAACTGGCTGTTGACCAAGATCTTGGGTCTTTCAGGAGGTTTTGTCATGCAATTGATATGTGATCTGTCAGGTTTCCTACACAGCACACTGAAGTCAAATGCATTTTTTAAGATATGATAATTTACTCAGTCCATTGATAGATGAAAATTATTTCACAATGCCAGGTTACCTCAAACAGCTGGGACCCTCTTGTCCTAAGTTTGTCCGAGTGTACAGTGAGAACATAGAGCGCAAAGAATTCCCACTGCCTCGAGACCCCATCCCTCCTACAAGGCAGTCCAGCACGGCCTCAGCGTCTGCAGACCCTACTCTCAAGGACATAGCTCTGCACCACCTCATCAGACAGCCTTCCAGTGGTTACTCCATACTGCTGCGTATGTACGATGAGCATTTTGCCCGATGTCCAGATGATATTAGTGATGAGGAGGTGGAAGAATACAAGCGTCTGGTGACAGAGGCAGAAATTGAAGAGATCAAGTCGGCTGAGATCCTCTTGTGCACCTGCTCAGTCAGTTCCAGCCCCAGGATGACCTACGGTTCCCTTGTAGGCCAGGTAATTGGGACATTGTGTAGTCCATGTGTGTGGCAAGTTTGCTGCCTTTCTTTGGAGGGTAAGCACTTTGATTTCAGGTTTACCAGTGGTGCCAGATGGTACGGACATGTCTGGAAGCACAACCACAAATAGCTGGTTGCTTACCTGTTGAGTTGACACATGATCCTAACTGTCAACAGTTGCTGAGTCCTTTTATATGTAACTTGTCACTAATAATCTGATTGCAATAAAATTGGTTTCCCAATGACATTTAGGCATTATGAGTATATAATTATGTCCATTTGGGCTGACCAACACTCCCTGAAGCTTCAAACTCCTAATGGCAGCAGAGTTATATGATAACCTGATGGAATACCAGCTTGATTATGGAGATCATCGTTTGGTCATCCAGCAGATCAGAGCATTTGGAACGGTTAGGAGTCCTTGATAGAAAATTTTTGACAACATCGATTAAAGGTTACACTTAACAAGTGCCACGTCTTTCTAAGTTTCTGGTATTATCAACATTGTGTCAGGAAATGACAACACCTATAACATTGCATGAGTCACATTCATTTTTATGTCTTCTTTCTTAATAAGGGAGGATATATGATCTCTTTTTCTGTCCGTTCATCTGCCCTGCACCCTAACCGTGTACAAAATGACCCGAAGTAGTGCACAGTTAGGTTATTTTTTTACATTTTCACCAATTTTAGGAGTTGTTTGTCCTTCCAAATTTGTGAATGCCATTTGTTGACTATTATTTTTCATAGAATTCTCCAACTCACACACAATTGCACAAAATAACCTGAAGTTGTGCACTGTCAGGTTATTGTTTCGCTTTTCGATCTATTTCAGAGTACGGCGTGAAACATCAGTCAAATAAATCAATAAATAAAAACTGCAACGTCAGTCACCTTTGGAGTGACCAGCGCTAGGTGGTGTTTCTAGGCTATACTGATTTTGTCCTCAGACTGCAGGCTTAGAGCCATGTGACTGTAGTATAGTGAAACTTTATGACCACAAAGATTAGTGTCGTTGATGCTGAGTTTGGAACCAAGTTGTGATCAACCTTCCTTGGTTGGTGTGTCTTTTTTTCAGCAGTGCTAATCCATGGCATAAATCACTGCAGCAAAATTTATCCTCTGTGGACATTTGTAATAATTCCAGTATGAGTAGCCTTCATACAGGCCTTTACGGAATTTTCTATCATGATTTTTGGGCTCTGTACGGTATTGAACTACTTAAATTTAATCCATTTATTGACATTTCAATTCCCAATGATGAAAGTAGTGTGATACAGCCACTTTGCCCAAATTTTTCAAAGAGAACAAAGAAAAATAGTTGTGTTTTTACTTGCTCACCACAATTATTGCAATTAGATGTAATCATGTGTGTATGTGTTCTGAACAGGTCATTTATGGGTGGTGAAAATGGCATCAGATTGACATTTCCATCTTTATAATATGTGGGATTATATAATAGGTAAAGGCTGCCTGAATTTTTTCGGTACAGGTGATTATTGATGAGTGTGGGATGTGTACAGAACCGGACAGTATGATCCCAATTGTGAACACGAATCCCAGTCAAGTCATCCTTATTGGTGACCACAAACAGTTACGTCCAATTGTCGCCTGCCAGCAAGCGAAGGATCTCGGCCTGGAGACGTCACTGTTTGAACGTTACGCAAAGAAAGCCATCATGTTGACCTATCAATATCGTATGGTGAGTTTGTTATCTCAAACCTTCTTACATTAAATAGGGAAAACAGAGAAGCAGATATTTTGTGATCTGTTGAATTGTCTTGGCTATTCAAAAGTGATTAGGTTTGGTTATCCTAACGAAGTTTTTGGCCGCATTTTTATTGAATAGTGCTTGTATATAATTTGTAATCTGAATAAAGAAGTAGTGTAGAAAAGAACTTGATGAAATGAAGTTGACTTTTTAGTTACAATGTCCATTGAAGAAGTGATTTTGAGCTTCATATTCATTCCTAAAATGTTATGTACGGCTCATGATCAAATAATTTAAAATGAAAGTTTTGCCGAATGTGTTTTTTGGTATACATGCATTGGTCGGCGTCTGTCAATCTGACTTACTGCCTTTAAATGTCCTTTAAAACACGCTCTCTTGAATACTTGAAGTCAGGTGTAGCAAACGTGTACTACCCACATTATACTTAGACATTGGAAAGCATTATATTAATTTTTTTCAAGTTCATTGGGTTGAAATACAGTTTCATTTTTGACAGGGTTGTAAACATTTCTCTCAATGTCTGTAAGTAATTTGATCAACCTTGTAGCCCAGGTGTACCTAGTCACCAATTTTTTTAAGGTAATTGGGCCTTTCTCCATTATCTTGTATACACACCATCTTTCACAACTGTGCTTAAGGCTTGTGTTTTAGCACATTTCATGGTGTTTTTTCTTCTTCAGCACAAGGGCATAGCCCAGTTTCCCTCCGATCACTTCTATGAGGGTAAGCTGCAGTGTGGCACTCATGCTCAGACCTATCCAGCAGAACTGAACATCTGGCCCAGTGGAAAAGGAAGCCCAATCGCGTTCTGCCATGTGAAAGGGGTGGAGGAAACTCTCACGGTGACCACAGAGGAAGGCAGTGAGCGGTCCAAGAGCAACCAGAAAGAAGCTTATTTAGCGGTAAGTCTGTGCCGATGTATTTTGACCTCCTAACGTCGTATGTCGACATGAACACTGACTCGGTACAACTCACATACAAGAAACATGCAAGCCTTATGGTGATTATTTCTTAATCCATGTGATTATTCTTATTTGTCCAGGTGCACATTGTATCTGCCCTTGTCTGGCAGTTCTCGGTGAAAGAGACAAATATAAAGGTGCTTTCACAGTATAGAGCTCAATGCGGGGCCATCCAGAGAGAGCTGATCAAACAGGGGCTTCACAAGACAGGGGTTAACACCGTCATCTCCAGCCAAGGTACCGGCAACCATCCACCTAAAAACATCGCTTTTCATTTTTTCTTACAGTGTTTGATATATCTCAACCTTTTCTTACCCTCCAAAAAATTTTGATGTCTCCATGTTGTTCATGCATATTCACAAGGTTTATCCAGAGCCTGAAATCCTTTGAATGTCCTTGAAAGTGGAAATCAAAATTTGAGGCCCTGGAAAACCTTGAAAAATTGGCTAGGTTCGTGTAAGCCCTTGAAAAGTAAAGAATTTTGACTGTGCTATTCCTCGACACTTACTTTTTTTACTTTTTAAGTGTGCTTTCTCACACTTGAAAATGAGTTGATCTGTTGCAGTGCAGGCTATATGGTCTGACACACAACTATTATTTACTAAACATTTACCCTTCAGTGCAAAAGCCATGTCTCAAACTTGAAAGTGATTTCAAAAAGAAAAATTTGGAGACTGCTAAGGTAGCCAGACTACAATTTACTTCTTAATTACAAGAAATAAGGCACACAGTGAGTGGGTTCGGTGTTTGTTTATAATAGAATTGTAGAGTGACAGTTTGGCCAATTGGTCCCAAGGATATTGTTGTAGTTTTGTTAGTCTGCACATTACAAAACAGTTTCCGATTTCTTTGTGTGTTGCAGGAAGTGAGTGGGATTACGTGATTCTCTCCACGGTGAGATCTCTTCCCCCTGATGAAATTGAACGGACACCCACCGAGGGCTGGAAACGTCGGCATCTTGGCTTTATCACAGACGATCATCAGATCAACGTAGCGATAACCAGGGCCAAGAAAGGGTTGTTTATTATAGGTACGTCATGAAGCAGCATTTGCTCTATATGTGTAGTGCCTTTGTAGATAATCTTCTGAGTCTTAGTTACATTCATACAAACCCAGCTCTTCACTGAATGTCAGTGAACGGAAATTTAGCTCAAAAGCCAATGTGGAATACAAACCTGCTACCCATCCCACATTATCCTGGCTTACACCTCAGCACAGATTATAGCAGACACTGCAGATTTAAGAAGACCATTCTGTCTTTAATATTAACAGCTGCCAATAATCTGGCTATACAACCATGTACAGGCTATATTTTGGGGGTGTGGAAGCGAAGTGGACAGGATTTGATGATGGCATTTCTGAGGTGGTCAAAGTAGTTAACGTTTTCGTGTGTTTTGCTGCGGTATGTTTCAGCATCCCTGAAAGGTTCTCTTCCATTTGCACCAGTAAGCCCCATTAACGCATTGTCATTATATAGCACAGCGTAACTAAGTCATGAAACACGGCTCAAATCATTTTTTGACAATAACATTGGTGTGTTGTTTGAAGGCACTCTTTTGCTCCTTGGTACAATATGTTGTAATTTCCAGTGATTCAGCCAGGCAGACATTAAAAAAAATACTTGTTGAGGGCAACACAACACACTCGCTAAATTCGGACCGACTCAAAAATAAAAACTCCAGGAAACTCCTTGAAAAACATAATTCTGAGAGGGCCATATCATTCCTTTTGTTTATTTATAAGTGAGAAATTTAATTCAGGGAGCTAACCTTTCAAAGCAAATTATTAACGTTATTCGACCAATTCATCGTTGTCGTGGTCGCATTATACATGGCCCAATTTTCGTTACCCAGCTACACAACACATGCACGTTACTTTGGCTCTAACAACAAACTGGGTCATTATATATCGCACTGGAGTCTTGTCTTACCTTCTGTTCATTAGCCTTGGTAGCATGCTGTGTAAAAATCACTCAGTTAAAAAAAAGGCGATGGTTGAAACAGTCAAGCTTATGGTCCTCATGTTTCTCCTGCTGGTAAGTCAGTGGCATAACATTTACAGTGTTATAAGGTTGAGAAAGGATATAGTAGTAAGGATTTTCAGTGAAAAGAAAATTTGGAAGTTTATTTAGCTGGGAAATTTGTCCAAAATTACTGAGTGGCGTATGAAGAGGATATTTTCAAATATTCCTGGTTGAAGCAAAGTAAAGTACATTTCTACTGCTATTTTTTCCTGTCGTTCGGATAAACATAGCCATTTTGATGACAGTGAACGCAGGACATGAATAGGACAAAATGTTGATATAGAACTGAGAAGGTTAAAATAAAAAAGTGCTTTTTTTGTTGTCTGTTTTTCTCAGGTAAAATGAAGTAGAAATTTAATATTTAAAATAAAAACTGTTGGATTAAATTAACGTATTACAATTATAAATAGAAAACATCTTAAAAAAGAATATTTATTATCTGAATGATATTATATGGCCTACTCAGGAATATTCACTTACAGACGAAGGCCAGCATTAAATATTTGTGGAAAGAAACCGGACATAGTCCAGAGGAAACCCACAGCCATCCGGAGGTTGCAGGCAAAGTTTATTACTTCTCACTGTAGAGGAGGAAGTAGGCCTATGTCGACCAGAGCTGGACTTGAACTAACAGCATTCACACTAATGAGAATCTCCTGGATCATTGTGAAATATGAATATTTAGCATGACTTAAAAACTGGATTCTCTTAAGAGTAAATGCAAGATAAAGTCTTCCTATAAAATTAAGATTTTGTCATTAAAAACTCCTGATATTTCATATTATTATCTTCCTGTGTCTTACAATTATTTTTGGAGGGTGGGGGGTAAGGAGAGCAGGGAAATACCCAGATGCTGCATCCATTATTCTACTTGTTCATATAGCCTAGCCCACCTAGGTGGTCCCCAAATGATCATCTTTCTGTCTCAGAAGGCTGACTATTTCTGACAGCTACCAATCACAATCTCTCCTTTTTAAGCCACACGCTTGTAACGGTTCATTATTCCATGAGGCGGGTTTGTGAAAATAAATTCACATAATTTGCCAATGCGTCATTCTTTTAAGTTGTCATGACACCAACAAATTTTTGAGCTGCTTCATCCATATCCAACATCTTAGTCCTGTGTTGAACTTGAACACAGACTTCTGATTGAAGAAGACCATTCCGTCTTCAATGATACTAGAACCCCACAAGGGTGAAATTTGCCGTATGAAGGTATATGCCACATTATAAGTTTACCATTTTTTCAGGTGTATGCCACATTATAAGTTTCAAATTTATACAAAATAAGTTGATATCTTCGCATTTAATGACAAATTTTGTCACATGATCCTCCTGGAGACATTTTGGTCATTCTTTCCCGCTCTGTTTTTAAGACAGTGCTGTGGTGGAATACTTTTATTTCTCGTCTTTTTTCTTCCCAACATAAAGCTTTGAAATTTGGCACACATGCAGCTAAATACCTAAGCCATATAAAAAGTTCACAAATTTTTGATATCTTTCTTAGTTTTAAAGATATTAACAAAAAAATATCAAACTTTCCAAAACTGAAATTTTTGACAGTTTTAAATCATCACCCGTAAAACAAGCCTAGATGAATATTAAAAATGTGTGTGACCTTTTTTTTATTTTTAAATAGTAAACAATGCACGTGGATAATAAAATATTGAAAATTTAAAGTGTTTTAAAACAGCTCTGATTTTTTAATAATTTCCTAATTGTTTCAAATAATACGAAAGTTAGATAAATTTTGAAAGTATTTAGAAATCCACAGTCTTTTAGCATTCAAAATGTATATACATGTACATGAGTATATATGATCAGTGTTTTAGGCTACACAAGGAACAACGCACAAATTTTGGCTTAGAGAGGTTCAAGTTAGTATCCTTAAAGTAAAAGGCAGCTCATGACTGAGGAACTATAATACATTTTAATTATAACAAGTACAAGAGTGAACAACATTGCAAATTTTTTCCATCGTGTTATGACAAGAATAAGTTTGTAGATCATTTCATGTTGTAAATTTACATATACACTTCAGTTTCAACCACAATCCTAACAGCATACTACAGTTTCAGGTGACAGAAATGTTCCGCGCTGGGAAAAATTATGTCACAGCTCAGACAGAATAGCTGTGTTTCATGCTTGTCAATGCAGCATGGTGAAATGTCAGTTTCCACTGTTGTAGTGGCTGTTAAAATAATACTTTACCGAATAAACATGATATTGTCTAACTTTTTGGCAAACTTCACTTAAAATATGCCATGTCTTTCAATTTAACAGTAATTGTCTGCATGTAATGCAGGGCCTGCATCCTTATAAAAGTGTCTAATTGTTAGGGCAAAAACCTACTTTCACATGTTTCTTTTGAATTATCTCATGCACAGGGGACAAGCAACTTCTGGAATGCGACAAAATGTGGAAAAAACTGATTGCTCACTACAGGAAGGAGAAGAAGCTGATTGACGAGCCCCAGCTTAGAGTGCTTCTAAGTAGGCAAGGGAGATAACTTCATCACAGAAAAGAGATAAATGTTTTCGTGAGCAAACAGTGATGAATGTTAATAAAGAGGGCAGTCCACATACTGATATTTGTATATTACATTGTATATTGGATCATGCATGTGTTTGTGATGAATACTTTGGTTTTAGCTGTGAAATTTCAACTTCTTTGTGTCAAAATGTGTCTTTTGTATGTTTGGGTTTTGTGACTTGTTTTAACTTTGGAATGTATTGAAGCATTAGGTTTTCTTCTGGAATATATTTCTCTTACCATTACATCTGGGAATTGTTTTTTTAATAAGGTGTTTTTTGTCACTTACTGTTGGCTTTAGTGAAGCACATGTACATATTTAAGTGTTGCTTGTAAATACATCTACCGGTATCTGTACAATAATCATTCTATGTTTTCTAAAGAGAACTATTTTAGGAATAATTTACTGATCAACACACCAGTGATCAATTATTTTTTAATGTCGAGAGGTCTTTTAATCATATGGTGTGGATTTTGTGCATAACTTTACTCTGGGTAAAATGTTTTTAAACCAGATGTAAGCATAGTTGCAAGGGTGAGATTTTATTGTAGTTTTGTTTAGTTTTTTTTTTGCGTTTTTTTTTTTTTGGAGCTTGTATTACAACCAAGCAACATTTGTTGCCAGTCATGTAACCAAGACATTTTGTAAGAGGCTAGAAATTACATGAAAGGTGGTTTTATTTGGTGATAAATATGAGGGTGTCAAATCTGACACAGTTAAAGTTTGTTCTGTCCCCAAAAATCTGCTTAGCAACCACCAAAAATGATCTAAACATTATTCAAGTTTTTCATTATTAATTTATATATGCACATAGATGTGGTTTTGTAACGTTGTGTTACAAATGTTTGACTTCACTGTTGCACAATAATTGGTCCTTTTGAAGTCACGTCATCTTTGAGTTATACCATGAATAAATTCTAACCATGTTACTACTAAATTAGTTGACTGTCAAGTCGATTCTATCTGTATGATGTATCATAGTGTACCACTGTATGCTGTTAAAAAGCCTTTCTCATTTTTTCTTGTATTTGTTATTTCTTGTTATTTTTATATCTTGATTTGTTATCTACTTTCTGGCTACATTTTCTTGACTGATATTTTTAACAAACATGACATCATGTATTAGTTGTTTGTTAAGAAAATACACTGAACAGATTAAAACTTTTGATTTATATCAATATTACAAGAGTTTATCTTAAGGGTTTATGAAGTTTAATCTGACTTCATAGTGTTTCGGACTCAGGTTGTCTTTTGAGGAAAACTTTAGACAGCCTTGCTGAATTATAAAGAGACTGGATGAGTTTAAAGTTAATCATATCTTCTCTTTATGTCAGAAAATTCATGGACATCTGCATTATAACCGAAGTTTTGGGGAACTTACCACTGCGAGTTGATGTGGCTAACATTTGTGTTTCTGTTGTCTTCCTCGTTCCTTTTCTGTCATGGAATATGACATGCAGGCTTAAGGAACTGTCTGTTCGTGATGATATGAAATCTGCGTTCATTTGGAGGCTCTTGGAGAAATCTTTTGATACCTGGCCACGCGAATGGCACAAACACTGGCTTTTACTATGCCAACGGGCACGAAATCATCTTACAACAACAACACGAGCAGAAATACAAGGATGCATCTCTGTGGCTGGTCTGGGATGATACAATGCTCTTCCCAGGTCTTGTTCTGAGCACAAATGTCGATATATTTTGACTGCATACCTCGTCGGATTTTCGGTCTTCTTCGGCTGTAGCCACTGCACGAATAGTTCATCAGTTAATCGATAGCATATATAGGCCTGGGCATTTTGCAGCTATTTTTTGCCACCGGCAGAGCTGTCGTCTGTTGGCTGAAACAGCGCCGCGGTAAACACATTCCCAGGGGAGGTAACTTCACAACCGTACTGACCAAATGTACACTAATACTCTATTTACCTAATGTATTAATTAGGGCACTATGCTTTCACAATGTAAAGTAATAGAAGGGTAACTTATAGTATTTATTTCATTTTCCTATACATGGTATGAGATAGATATTTGTAGACATATTTTTGTGAATTATTCTTTTTATATGATTACAGGTTTGACTAAATCTTACTGTTAAGGGGGGGGGGGCGTGGCTTGGTTAGCGCGCTAGCGCAGAGTAATAACCCAGAAGCCTCCCACTAGTGCGGTATTTCAGACAGAAAGGGTATATATCGAGTCAATTAGTAATAAAGTATTGGTAGTTTTAAAGACGATTAAAAAGTAATTCCTGAAAAATGCATTATTAATACAGATATAAAAAAAGGTATTTTCGGCAATCTATTTAAAATGCCCTTGAGGTGATCTATATATAATATGTTAACAATGGGAATTGACTTTTCAAGTATTCATACAATTGATTTCAAATCAATTTTGCCTAAAAAAAGCCTTTCAAAACTATTTTAGATGACAACCTTGTATACAGACGTTCACGTATTGAACATGCCCTAAAAAACTATATATAGTTTCAATGTGCTTGTGACAGGAGCACTCTTTCCAGCACTTTCAAGCCTTATATAGAAGCCCAGCGCCAGTTAGGTCTCTGTGGGTAAATGACTATTTCAACAAAGCTTTGCCCTGTAAATACTTGACCACTGACCTGTGTGCAGTCAATCATGTTTACGATTAATACCGGTGAACATCAGTAAAATGTAGCAGTGAGGGATGGTCAACATCACCAAAATGAAGACACAACGCATATCATGTGCATGGATGGTCAAGCAAGCCTGGTAATTTGTCAATGAAACCAGTCGTCATGATCATGGGTGGAACGACATCAAGATCGGATGAGGCCTATATCCAGGTTTGCGCACTGTTTATCATTAGGCCTATGTGATTCACACCTTCGACGTATGCATGTAGTTAATCCACTGCAGCAACAGTTGAGGAGCGTCCGGACAACAAGTAGCTGGGTCTGATTAAACCACTTCACTGCCATTGACCAGTTATCCTCAAACTTCATTGGTCTTCACAAAGTGTCAGGCTGTAACACTGCAAACTTTTAGTCACTATAAGGACTTGAAGTCAGTGTCATATTGAAATTTTCGATTGTCCAGTCTGACGATCATCATATATGCCTAACCGTTTTAAGTGTCGGTCGCGTAGGACAGGTTGATGTTGGATTCGGTTGCTATAATGGTCGCTGGCCGTGTTAATTAGATGCCTGCATATTACAGGGTGTTTAATAAGGAAAACTGCACGTTAGGCCGTGGGAGAGTGTGACCGCTAATTAAGTCTCGTGGACATTGATTACAGGATTGACTACTGGTATGCAATAGTTTTATTGGTGTTTTATTGCCATGTTGAGGTATATTCGAATCAAGGGCCTGCGAGGACGATCAGTTCTATAGGCCTATGTATGGTACCATGAGAGGAAACAGGTAGGAGGCCGGGAGAAACCCACCAACGCTCCCCTGTATTCGTTGAACATCTTATTATCTGAGGTAAGGAACTCATATTCTTTCAACTCTGGCACATACATTGAAATAAAAAGAAATAATAAAAAAATGAAAAACAAGAGAAAATAAAAGAGGGCCTGGGCCTATATGCTACTTCACTCAGATAAGTGAACATCACAACATATTTACCATGTCTTACATTCACCTATATATAGCATAAGCTGATCGTATCATGAGTGCCTTCTTTGATGAGTCTGTTATTTGTAAATATTACGGAATAACAGCGAAAAGATATTATTTTGAGACAATCAGACAAATAAATGTACCAACAGAACAAGAAAATAATTCATTTTTCGTATATATTCATATATCATATATTGGTGAGGCCATGAGTCATATTAGGCCAATATTAGGCCATCCAGGTTAGTTTTCTCAGACTCAAGATATAATTTACATCTAGAAAGAAATGCCTTCATTGATAAAAAGTAAGTTATATCATGGTGTAGTTTATTTGTAGTTAAATTATTACTTCAAATAGGTTGACCATCGTTGAGTACAACGTTACACGTTGGGTAGGATTTAATTGAAGATAGGTAAGTCCGATCGTCAGTCACTATATAATTTGTCAAAGTTGGTCATATTCCGTTGAAATAATGTGTATTAAAATTACCAATATATTGTATATATACAGGTGGGTTCTTGCATTTCAAGCTAAATTACGTAAAAAACGTGAGCTTTCAACTGGAATGTTGAACAACACCTTATAGAGGGCTTCCGCAAGCAAAACTATTAGCTGTTATACCACTGCATTAAAGGCATGTACAGACCTTAGGAGCAAGGTGTGACCTTAATATGCAGGTTCATATACAACGATCAACTACATATATACCACATGATGGACCTATGTGTTGAGAAAAAGCCACTGATATGAGGGATGCATATGTATTTGACAAATAGATATAGCATACCTCTGCACATCGCCAGAGAGTGTATGCTGACCTAGTATTAAGTTGTTGCGGTACCGCCTACATGCACCATGTGCGTTAATTCCGTTTTAGAAATGGGTTAATTAATCGCTTACATCAAAACTTATTTGAGTATGCGACGGTCTCATGTTTATGAAATAGGATCTGGAAACAAGCGAAAGCAAGTCAAAAATCGTTGATCCTGCCCTTTAAAAGTTCACCAACACAATCCCACGATTACAGGTAAACAAGGTCATTGCATATTATTTTGGTTCTGAAACTTACATTTTTCCGGCAAACATCATCTTACCTTGTAAACGTTTAAGGTCAACAAAACTCTCAAAATCTACTAACTTGAAGAGCTCAGGCATGGTCAAAATTTAGGTCATATACACACTGCCGACCGTCCTCTCGCTGGGTGCGCTAATCTGATAACCGAGCCTACACACAAGGTTAGTCATCCAAATCAGCGTTCAGACATAATAAAAAATGTCATTAACTCTTAACAGTGAACTTTCACCATGCGGTCTTATAAGGTCCTCCACAATATAGGCTGCATGTACATATGCTCTCTGGCTGCTGTTCTTGGCCATATATACGCTGTTTTACAGGGAACCATTGCACATGTATGCCTACCCTGAGACCGAGTATTTATTTATTTGATTGCTGTTACTTATACGACGATGGCCAGAATTATGGTGGGAAGAAACCGAGCAGAGCCTGGGGTAAACCCACGACCATGCATCAGCGGGTTGGCAGACCCCCTCATATACGACTGGATAGGAAGCTAGCGTGAAGTGTGCTTGAATTCATGCAACCGTACGGTACCCTGGATTAAGATATACAGAGGCCTATCTTAATCCCAGGTGTACGCTTATAGAGAAACAATAACCACATAGAATAGTGTACAAGTATGCATGATTTTAAGTATTTGTTTTTCATTTTCCTCATACCCTATATCTACATTGAGATAAAGGTCTTTTCAAAATTAATATTATTAAAACTATTCATCACTAGCAAAACAAAGAGTTAGAATTTCCTTACTGCAGAAATACGAAATTAGTGGATTTTCTGCCTTATAAAGCATAATATTCCTTAAACCATTTTCACAATAAAGTCGAATACAATGGTCGATGTCTTTGACACGGCATTAGATGCTTTCCCTCCTGCACCCATGGTACATGTAGCTGTAATAATGGTATATATAAAACGTTAGGGCAGCGTAATGACCCATGGGGCTCCCACCAATGTGGTCGCTGTGAATTTCTGGCTTCCCCTACGGTTGTACGTGGGAAGATCTGCCAGCAACCTGCGGATGGTCGCACGTTTCCCCCGGGCTCTGCCCGCTTTCCTCCCACCATAATGCTGGCCGCCGTCGTATAAGTGAAATATTCTTGTGTACGACGTAAAGCACAAATGAATAAATAAATAAAATAGATATATGTAACGTACATGTGTTTTTGTGTGAACGCGAACCATGAAAAACTATTATTGGGCGATGAAAATCCTTAATGGATGCAAAATGTGTTTATGACATTTCTTAGTATACTTCTTTCATTAGTGATCGTCTTGCATGTGAAGAATTAAATAAATTCTCAAATAAATAATATTTTTTATATTTTAGTGCTCTTCATGGTTAGGCTACGCTCTACTCACTACACATTACTGGCGGTGTGTAATATAACTATGTATGACATAGCCGCTTTAGGTTGCGGAATGATGTGACTGAGAGCTTGTATAATGCAGTGTTTTTCATACGCCCGCCAGTATAATGATAGCCTCATAAAATAGTGTTGCAGGCGATTGGGTCGACATTTGTAAGCTACTGGTTAAGCTGATGCAATTTCAACTACGAGACAACTGCTCTGATTTTTCAGACATAGTCATTTGATTTTTATTCAATCATAGAAACAAAATATTTAGAAAAGTATAGGAAATTTAACCAAGATGCATGATGGTATACGCTTATTAGGCCTAAGTCAAACAATCCTTCAATCAGTCCAGCCTCCATTTATAACATTTTACTGAAACAATATTTTATATATCTACTGGAGATGGGAAAGTGAAACAGCGACAATCCAAACTTAAAGCACCCAGCAATGTGTTAGAGAATGCAATAAATACCTATTTATTTGATGTTTTCTTTTCGAAAATATGTTGTCAAAATTACAGATGGCTACATCCTGAAAGTTATGTTTGAACAACGTGAAAGCTGAGTTTACCACCGTCATTTATATCAGCCAGACAATGTGTGTATCGCTGCGCGTTTATGACTCCGTGTGAGTTGATTACCAAGGAAGTGCCACCGAATACTGAAATACCTGAACTGGTTGGTATGAGTGTAATTGGTCTGTGTAAAAAGACTCAGGATATATCTGTAGTAATTGAGTTCTTGCCTTTGCCAGGGTCGCAGGGAGCAAGGCAGTTGTTGTCCCGGCTAAGAGTAGAGGATTGCTGTTACTGGAAACAGAGATTCCGAAACAACGCCCCTCATATTCCGGGGAGAGAGCGTACTGGCCAGGGATACAGGTGCATATTGAGGAGTATTGCCACAAAACGTGAGCGCTGTGTGACTTCTAAGATGCCAGAACCAGGTATCGGGGTAGCTATGGGATCGTTGCAAGCGCGCCGACCTCTTGAAGCTATCGCAATGGGTTATATCATGCTCCGACGGCCGAGAAAACGCCCTAGTTGTGAATGCGTTCACAAAGTATACGCTGGCATACCCTACAATTGACCAGACGGCAAAGACAACTGCCAAGATATTGGTGAAAAAGTGATTCCTTATGTTTGGAATTTCGCTGCGTCTACACTCAGACCAAGGTGCATGCTTTGAGGCTGCTATCATTCAAGACCTTTCCAGGACGTATGGTGTGAAAAAGACACACACGTCGCCTTATCACCCCGAAGACAATGCCCAAACGGAAAGATTCAGTCAAGCATTGCAAGATTTACTTAGATCGTTGTCCGCTGAAAAGAAACGAAAGTGGGTTGAGCACCTACCTGAATTTATCTACTTGTATAAGGCAACGTGACATGGAGTCACTGGAATGTCACCTTACTACTTACTGTACGGTATAGATCCAAGATTGTCCGTAGATCTGCTGTTTAGAGAAACTGAGGAAATCCAAACCAGTGTCGACGATTGGTTAGAGGATCACCAGAATCGTCTAAGGTTTGTTGGGGAAAAAGCGGGGGAGCATTAGCGCCTTAAAGCTGAGAAGCAGAAGCTGAGAACACAAGGACTGGAAAATGTGTGTTGGACCGAAATTGTATCGGAGCAATCGTGGTTTGCGGTGCCGTAATAAGATCCAGGACAAGTGGAGTGATACTGCCGATAAGGTAAGTGGACTTACAGGAGGATTTGGTGGTTGTGGATGTGGAACCTGTGGATGGCAGTGGATCAACTGGCTACCCCCATCGCCCTGAGCTACGACCATGCCAGCGAATCACATACGATCCAGCAGGGGCAGTGCCTGGGAGGCCGAATCTTCAGATGAGGAACTTATGGTGCTCTACGACAATGACGACACCAATGAACACCTTCATACAGATTGACGTTCTGACCCTCCTGTCCTTCAGAGTGAGAGATCAATTGCCGGGAAGCACAGGATCCTACATTATGAGCCTCGATCGGCTGTTCAACAGCAAGTCAGCGTTGAAGATGTTAACCGTGGCCCCATTCAACAACAGGCTATCCTTGATCTAGCCATCTGTGTGATGCAGGAAGCAGGGAAACTGGTCACTATCTACTGGTCAGATTAAATCACCGAGTGCTTAGCTACCTCATGCTCTTACTTTCTATTGCTTGTCTTGAATTTAATCTGTGTTTAAACAAGTGGGTTATTGTACATTTTGTAAATAAATTAATGTAATAGGTCGTTGAGAACGCAGACCGTAGCAGAGAAGTTTATGATTAGCTCCTATAATTATGTTAGGGCTGAGTTATCTCCCTGTGTATACCGTTATGTAAGGTCATATTGCCTAAGCCATTAGGTGGATTTTCTGACCTCAAGGTTAGAATGTCTTGGGAATGACACCATCATCGTTAATGTTCCAAAGTGGGAGAGGCAAACCACATAATTGTCACGTTGAAAGTAGGGTCACTGTCCGTTCATGCCATTAGATGGTTGCTCGCTTAATTCACCTTATTCATATATGTTTTGTTAATTATGGTTGCAGGGTTTTTACAAAAACACAAGACTGCTAGACTGCTAGACTGTAAATATAATGAACTTTGTACATTATATTTACAGTGATGCGGAAGGCTGTTTTGGAGGCCTGACTTGGGCGTTTACGGATGTTTACTGTTGAATAGTGCGCCTGATGAGATACCTAGTTGCGACTGTTGTTTTAATATGCTGTGGTAAGCCGACTGTGTAATGTTTCATGTAGTAATCTCATGCTGTACTTTTGTAACTTATTTGCCAGTATAGTCTAATGATAATTCACATAAGTATTGTTGATGACAGCAGAGGCAATACGTTACTGGGAACGTATGATTTCCCAATATCAGATATCGGAGATATCTAACATGATGTCAGTGATAATTGATGGTGTATTTGTTATTTGTGTGGCCCTTTTCTCCCCTTTGTCTCGTTTGTTGCACAGTTACGAGATTGTGGATATCGGTAAAGAACATTCAGCCTACATTCAAATTATTCCCATTAAAGAACTAAAAGTAGCATCTTGATCATAGGTCTTGCGGATTTATTTCTATCTCCCCGTGGGCTATAAGAGCATATCTCAGCAACTATTGGACATAACATTCTCAAACTTAGACAAGTGTGCAAAACGACCTGAACTGGTGCACTGTCAGGTTATTTTTTCACATTTAGTGGAAAGTTAGTGGAATTATTTGATTCTCTCCACGGTGAGATCTCTGCCCTCTGACGAAAATGGCCACCCACTCTCCGAGGACTGGAAACGTCGCCATCTTGGATTTATCAAAGACAGTCATATGATCAACGAGGCGATAACCAGGGCCAAGAAAGGGCTGTTTATTATACCGTAGTCATGGAGCAGCGCTTGCTCTACATATATATTGTCTTTGTAGATCATTGATCTTCTCAACCTTAATTGTGTTCACACAATCCCCCATCTCACTGAAAATTGCTGAATGGAAATTTAGCTCATAAACGAATGTGGAAGAACACAAACCTATTATCCAACTGCCAGTATCCTGGCTATACAACAAACTATAGGTTTTAACACAGGCTTCTGATTTAAGAAGACCATTGCGTCTTTAATATTAATTGCCTGCATGTAGTGTAGGGCCTATGTCTCCATAAAAGTTTCTATTAGTTAAATGCAGAAACTTACTTTCACATATTTCTTTTGAATTACCAAATGTACAGGGGACAAGCAACTCCAGGAACGTGACTACATGTGGAAAAAACTGATTGCTCACTACAAGGAGAAGAAACTGATAGAGGAGCCACAGCTGAGAGCGCTTCTTAGTCTACAAACGAGATAACATCATCAGAATGTTTTCGTAGCCAAACGGGGATGAAAATTGCTGAATGGAAATTCAGCTCATAAGCGAATGTGGAAGAACTGATATGAATGAATGTATGAATGTAAATAAAGAGGACAGTCAACATACTTGAAATATTTACATTGTATATTTGATCATACATATGTTTGTGATTCAATAAGCCGATTATTTTGCCTTTAGCTGTGAAATTTCAACTTCTTTATATCAAAGTATGTCTTTTGTATATTTGGGTTGTATGACTGTTTTAACTTTGTAATGTTTTGAAGCAGTGAGCTGTTTTCTATTGGAATAAATTTCTCTTACTTGTGCATCTGGGAATCGTCTGGATATTGTCGTAATGGGCGGCATCTTTCCGTCCGTCTGTCCATATTTTTGTAACCATGATATCTCTAGAATGGTGTAGCCCAAGTACACTAAACTTACACCACCATTTTATTATGGCGTGAGGAAAATCCGTTTAGTTTTCAGAGATCTTGGCCTTTTTCCTTCAAGGTCATTGGGGTCATTGAAGTTAAATTTTATGAATGGCTGGTATTATAAATAATATCTCTTGTACCTAGTCGTTACATTGCTCAGGTGCTTTAGGCCGCAGGGGTTTAAGTGCATTGCACAGTATTTTTAAAAAATAATCTTTTGATTTGTCACTAACCGTTGGTTTTAATGAAACAAGTGTGCATATTTAACTGTTGCTTGGAAATACATCTGCAGGTATACATGTATATCATACAATAATCATTCTATATTGCGGTCGAAAGTGAACTATTTTCAAAATAATTTACTGATAAACATACATTAATGTCTAATTATCTTTTAAAGATGAGAGGTGTTTTGATCTTGTGGTGCGGATGTAGTAGTGTGCTTGACTTCACTGTGGGTAAAATGTTTTTAAAATAGATATAAGCAATAGTTGATATTTACAACTTGAAAGGATAAGATTTTATTATAGCGAATAACATTCTTCTTTTATCTTCATATTATAACGAAGCATCCTTTATTGTCAGCCATGTTACCAAAATATTTTGCAAGAGGCTAGAAATGAAAATGGGCTTTATTTCCTGATAAAAACGACGGGTCAAATCTGACGAAGTAAAAGTTTTTGATTTTATTTAGACCTGCAGCACCAGTACCATCTTGTATAGAACTGTACCACGGTTGTTTCATCCGAGAACAGTCGCACAGTTATACATAGTAGGATTATTTTTGAATTCGAGTATTTTTGGAACTCCATTATTGCCCCACATCTACATGTATATAGCAATGAATATATTGTGTAACGCAGAGAAACTATTAAAGTTTGCGTGTTTTAGCATGTCTGGCATTATTTGACTATAGTTATTTCGATTTTGTTTCGTATTAAATTAGCAACATATTTTAACTGGTAATAAAGTCATTTAATTGACTGTTAATATTTGATGTGGGTCGAATGAATGCATGCATTCTGTGACTCCTGTAAATCCCATATAACTGCAAAAATGAATGGCACTACTGAACTTTGTCCTTATATAGACTGTAAAAGATGGACAGTTTTATGCATGTAAATTTCATGTTAAATCGGGGATCATTAAGGCGTTTCTGTGCAATGCAATAATTTTGTATTTGTGAAAATCAAACCAAGCTGATTGAATGACAAAACTTGTCCTGTTTTCTGTTTGGCAAGTGAAATCAACCATGAATAATCTGAACATTATTGAGTTTTTATTTTGTTTAATTTGTTTGCGCACATAGCTTTGTAACATCAAATTTTAGAAATTTTTGACAAGAATTTTTTTGTACAAAAATTTTCTTTTGAAATCACATATCAGCTTTCAGCTAACCATGAATAAATTCAAATCATATAACAAAGAAAAATAGAACAAAAAGTTCAGCACTGTGACATTTTGTAACCTTGATAAACATGTAGATTCCATCTGTATAATGTATCACAGCAGGCTTGTTGAAACGCCCTTTCCTTTGTTTTCTATTAAAATTGCTATCTACATTTCCAGGATACTTTTTACTAATGCGACACCATGTATCAATTGTTTTGAAGAAATAAAATGAATAGATTAAAGTTTTTTTTAAAGTTAAGAGTTTGTCTTACGTTTTTATTAAGTTTGTTTTATAATTTTACAAAGCGTTTTGGATTCATGCCGTCATTGGAGGAAAACTTAGGCAACCTTGCTGAATTGTAATGAAATATTTTAATCATATTAATAAAATGTGTCAACATAAGCGTGGTTTCCTGTAAAGTTAATGTGTAAACTGTTGAAGGAGATGCTATGCACCAGTATCGATATGATAAGGCTGTAATGGATCCGGTGTTAGTGGAAATAATCTTTGCTTCACACCATTATATGTTTGTATGAAAGGATTTATCAAAATCTATGACCGACTGTGCATGATTATTGTTATGGACAACACACTGATAATATCTCAGTCATAAACCGCGGTGATATGTGTGAACAAGAAAAACAATAGATACCCGAATATCAAAACAGGACATACTGTCGTGTTTGATGTATGTATTTCGCAACATGCATGTAAATCTGTGTGCAATACTCAGCCTTTCATGACATGTAGATCATGACATCGACCGGTAAACTTAGTAGTTGTTAACGTCTTGTCTAAGGTTGGGCACCCTTGTGATTTTCACATTGACTTAGTGTATAAATGAGTTTCAGAAAGAGGCAAGGCTCAGTATTAGTTGTGAAGTGATATAAGGTCTCACATTGCAGCTAAACCCCAACCCCACTTCACAAACGCCTCCACATAGCAGCTAAACGCCAACACCACTTCACAAAAGCCTCCTCACCTCCACTCTCCGGAACTAGGGTTTTAAAATGCTCTGGAGCGTAAAATGTTCTGGAACGCCCTGTGTACTCATGAAGAGTGAAGCAAGTGCCTCTTTTCTCAACTACTGAATTGGTGAATTGATCATATCTCTCTTACACGGTCGATAGTTTCTTGGATTTCTTTTTATTTATGAATGGTAGGAGAATGATTACAATCCTAAAATGTATGTTAGGCCTATATACTAATGCCATGACACCGTTTTCTTGGGTAAATAAGCCCTCCCAAATACCAGAAATTCGCAAATCCGTCTAGAATATTCGACTGAAGACAATCAACATCTGAACATTTAGGCCATATAAAAACACTGTTTGTCGAATTTCAAGCTTCAGACATGCATTCAATACGCCCCTTTGAAGGAACGTCTCTAACTGTAAGACAAACGCGCACAAACTGGACGTTGTTTGTTTACTTATTTAGCGATATGCAAGGTGTGAAGTACCTGCATAGACAAAGGGAAAGTAAGTATATAGTCCAACAATATTTTATATTACTAAAATATCCACCTGCTGACAGGTGCGCTTGAATGCATGGAGTCAGTATAAATTCATTAATTCATTTCGCTTCACAAATGACACGTCTGCTGTGAGACGTGACCTTCTCCTTTAACACGTGTTGGTTTTACTCGAGAACATCAGGCAGTTGACGTGGAAAATGTCTCCACTGCACCACTTCTGTACCAAAACGCCATCGGCGAGAATCCTGCTGTACAAAAGTTATTGTAAACTTTACATGAAAGTTTTTGGCTGTGGTTCATGTCGGTATCAGAGGACCAGGGTTCAAGAGACCTGAAGAAGCCTATTTCCGTCACCAGTGTCATGGAGGGCTATATGTCAAGGTTATTTACTGTCTGGTGAGATAATATGAAATGTGGTGCTACCACTAAGCCCGCGCAGCAGATAGTCGGCAATCTCTGTGCATAAAATTAACCTTGGGGCTTGGTCGGGCAGGTGCTTGTGAGTCACATGATCAAGAGATTTCACGAGATTTAAGTTTCAATATGGCGGCTCCCTGTGCTAAAAAATGATGAAAATCTGTCATTTAACAACGATTCAGGTACTTATTTGTGTTTTATTCAATGCTACCATAGAAACAAGAAGCCGGGAGTCGTAAAGTTGGGGTTGATGTAGGTCAGTGGGCAGGTCGCTTTCTAAATCATTCATGACGTGATGTATTTTCCCCACGGTCACATGATTGAACACATTCTTCATTGGTTACTTCATAAAGTGTCTAAAAAGGGGGCGTGTTTTTGGGGGGGTTGCCAAATAAACATGGGCAGATGAATACAAAGGAAGTACTCCTGCTGAGAAGGACACGCCTATCACCTTATTCTTAACTACAGCCCACAGGAATTAGCCACAGGAATTGTTCTGTTTGACGCTTCGTATGTGACTGGGGAATGACTTTTCAGTTGTCAGTCAAAAGCTGACCACTTCATTTTTCGAGACAGTAATAGATTTGTCTACATCTCATACCGTTTTGCCCGCTGCGCGGGCTATTAGATAATATTGGTTGCCCTTCATTAAATTTTTCCCAACGCGAATTGGGAAATTTGTAAATAAGTCTAATTTCTCTGATAAGACCTAGCTGAATGTATCGGCTGAAATAATGTTAGTCACAGCTTCCTGTCACAAGATTCTAATACTCTCAAGAGGAAAGATAAAATGAGCAACACTTCTAACTGTCAGTTTTCCTACGGGCCATAATGCTGGCTGCCGTCGTATAAATCAAATATTTTTGAGTGCCGTTCAGGGGTAAATTACCAAGTGAAGACCTCCCCCCAAAATTTGACATATTATGGCTTTACATTACATTTCCTAACGGTTTTGTCAAATTCCTAACACTTTAGAAATAAATGACCTTGCACTGTAAATGTTTTCACCACCACTGTCAATATGTGCATGGGATGTAACACTATTAAAGCCAAACGTGTACATCACAATTCAATTTTATGACAACCAGTGCCGAGATTTCCAGTCTGCTTCTACATCCAGCTGATACCGAGTGTATTCTGAGGAAATCCAATTCCTCTTATGGAAGCAATGTCTCAATACTTTTTGGGTTCACTTCACTAACAGAAATAGAAGTGTATCACCGATTTTCTTTATATGGGCTAATGTCTCTTATTATAAACAAGGGCCGCCTCATAAAATATGGTACTTGTTCCTGAGTGGCTTGGCAGCACTGAGAAGTTAAAGCAAGCAAACAGGACTGGTCGGCCGGGTGTCATTATTATGTGACCAGGTGGGATGCCATGTCTGGTGTCTTCAGCTTGATGTACCAGAGGCTACAGCACTCTGCCACAAGTCGAAACAATATATATACATTCTAAGGACTCCGCGTCCTCATGTTAATCAAAAGTTGTTGAGTGCGACGTTAAACCTCAAGCAAGCATACATTATATAAAATACTTGCATAATACTAGGCGTAATAATGCATCCGTCAAACAAAATGGCCGTTCTGGGTCAATAATCGCAGGGAAAGATTCCCAAACAAGGCTTAACACCGAGTCACAAAGAACAAAAAGAATATATAAAGTAAAAAATTAGGACAAATTCGTGCCGATAGAAACGCGGTTAGTTTTTTTTCAGAGATGGCCAAAAAGACGATTGGAATATTCTAGACGGATGATTAAAATCGATATCCAAATCATGCAGCCATTGATCAAATCATTAATCAAACACGTATCTCAGCTGCGCTTTGATTGCAACTCTTCGTATTTCCAACGTTACGATCTTATTCACCACGATATGGTGTTTGCCTCTACCCCTGGGTTAAGCGGAATTAAATACAATTACGAAGCAGAATCCCAGAAATTCTGTATTTACTAACAAGAGAGGGTGTAGTCGCTGTAAAATTTTAAAAAAACTTAGGCGTTTGATGAAATATCCTTGTCATACTTGTTTTTGTGACGTTGACTGAAATCATCACACAGCACGCAGGATCTATAACAAATAACAAGTATGTACAGTTGTGCAGGGCCCGGTTAATTGCTATGTAAGCTGTCGGAATATTAAAATTGAAAGTTCCTCTTTTGTCGTAAAGACGGCGTGACCGGTGTGGTTTTTGAACATTTCGGACTACAATCCCAAGTAAGAAGGACAATAATTGTTTTAACTATTCTGGCTGGTGAATAAAGGCAAAAACAGGGCACTGCCCATACTTTTTGAACTGATGCTGTTCAATTGAGGGGATTTATGTCTTTCTTACTCTCGCCCAGAGACCAAAATCTCTCCGCCTGACTTGTGGGTGTATATATCCCCTCCTGGCTCTTTTGTTGAATTAATAGGGGAGGGTCGAGTTCGAAGTCTTTTGTTGCAGAAGGTAAAAAGAGTTCAATTGTGTCATATGACTTGTCAAAAATGTCAGGCAATTTGGTTGGTTTTAATTCACCGATCACTTGTGTCTCCGTGTTAGGGAGGCACTAACGATCTCTCCTTCAATCAGAAGTATCTTAGATTAGAAAACTTGCATCTCCTTAATTCTCCCTTCGTACTTCTAGTCTAAATAACCTTTTTTGAAACTTTTCTTAGACGCTCATGTTACAGTAAATGTAATCAGAAATAGTTGCCTAAAATGGTACAGGAGGGCTTTTCTTGCCTTTAGCAATCAAAGAGTTCGAACTCGAAACTCCCATATTACAAGGTCTGGAGCCAGATCTTATTCCAGATTTAAAGGAGAGAGCACTAGACCAAATGTATATATGTACTGATAACGGATCCCATTCATCGTTAAAAAAACTCACTGTTTATTTTTGTCATCTTGGATAACCGAGATGTCGCAGTTCACAGTAAGCAAAAACTCCCACGTTATATAGAGAAAACCGAACAGGTCGCCATGGCCTCAATTTTAACCAATGAAGGGCGAGATTATTTCTACCTCCTGAGAACTCATCTGTTTCCGCTGTGACATCACTTGTTCATAGTTCACCATGTAGAAGAAGTGTTAAATCAGCTGTTTTCTTTCTGATTGCAAGACAATTCTGATAGACTTTTAAGACATTTTCAACGAGAAAGTGAGAGGGGATTACGTCTCATGTTATTTCCCAGGGTGTCAACCAGGAAGCCACAATGAATAGCCTTCGATTGTATTTGTGATAAAGGGGACCGTACTCCGCACACAAAGCACTGTCTACACCCGTTTAGATCTGTATGGGCTGCTCTTCTTAAGTTACTTTCTTTATACTTTTAGTTGTCTTTTCTTTTAAAGGTGGTGCATTTTTCACCCTGCCTGAATCCCAGTGATCCCGGTGAGATAAACCATCGTCTCTTACATTTTGTAACTCAGTAATGCTTTCTTTCACTGCATTTGCTGGTATCGGGGATGGAAAGGAAATAACTTGTTTCAGGTGTTTGCTAACCGGAAGCGGTTGTAATGATAGGCTGTTGAATATTCATGATCTCATTATGCAAGAGGATATAACCGGATGTTACCGGAGTCCGCCATATTGCAAAATGACATGTGCGCGTGTAACCATCGGACCAGAACCAGAATATACTTCAAGAGTGCAACTATAATTGACGTGTTCTTGTTGATGCTAAGTACTGTAGCCCAGATAATCTTACACGATGCAAGGCCAAAAGGGAGAGAAATGAATTTTATTGCCACAGCCCTTCACTGAAACATCAGATCCGTTTTATTACGAACAGAAGTATGTATTTTCCTTGGAACTATTTTTATCATTAGAACCCAACCTGATGTTCTCTTTTGATCTCTAAGTCTTTGACATGCTGCATGGTTCAACAGGCTGAATGTTCTAACCTTTTTTGGAGAAAGTACATGGCAACTGAAGTATTAGACCTCCTTTGAGGGCAATTGCTAACAGTGTGCTCATCTGGACATTCAGTTAACACCAGTTCACCCAACTGCTTAGAGCTCTGAATTCTAGCCTTTATCTCCAGACAAGATACTGCTTCTGGCTTCTGTTAAGGGAATTATTTGAGCCACCCTTCCTGAAGATAAACTTAATGCGCATGCATATTCCCCTCGTCTATAGCCTCCAACTCTATACATATTGCCTCAGAGGGAAAATGACAGACATGGTAGGTTTCATATAGCCCTGTCCGGCATGGTTGCATGTGTCACCATTACTATCAGAGCGATCTTTGATCCTCTTTGAATTTTGAATTGGATTTCAAGCCAAGAAAATCGACATCCTTCTCTATATTATTTTGAATTGCTGACTACTGTTCTCTCACGTGCTACCAGCTTTATTTAGCATATATGTGTATTATTCCTTTGGGAACTGGTGTTACAGGTTGTTTTAGCAATGGGACTTGGAATGCCGCTTCAGCGCGGCACGAGATGTCCTCAACCGACTTATATACCTTCATGGTTTATGGCTGGTATACGATTATTGGGCAAGACGCTTAGATTATAAAATTGTCGTTCTTTCTCAGAAACCTGCATTCCACCAGCACACATTGGTTTGTTTTGTAAGTACTTTTGTACACCTAATGGACACATCCTTCAGACCTGATGATACTGACGACTACTGCGGAGTGGAGCGTAGTCTTTACTTCAACGAAAGTCCGCTGTTTGGAAGGGGCCATATTATGACATGCACTAGTTTATGCGGATCATACTAAGGCTCTTATCGACGGAGTCTTTTTCATGACTGTACCAAAATATTAAACACAGAGAAATCTACCCAGACCTCTTTAAGCGTGACACACTGGACTTGTCCAAGATCATTGTTTCGTCAGGAAGGCTGCTTGCAAAAATATATCCCCATATAAAAACACACGATCTTGGGTAAATCAAGTTTTCCTCTACTGGTTTCACACTGATCTTCATTTTTGGTGTAGTGAGTGTAGATCTACCAGAATATGTATCACGAGAATCTGACAAGACAATTAAGGCAAAATTCCTACAACTAACCATAGTGAAGTACAGCTTTAAAGAATTTTAGTTTTCATATTAGCGGTGTATACAGCTACGGTGGTGTGAAGTAAGGGGGGGGGGGCGTTTCACAAACAGGATTAAAGTTAGGTCAAAGGTACAGGTAACTGTCAAGATAACACATACTGTAGAGATACATCACCATGGCAGTTACGTTTGGCCCCAGTATTCATTATCGAGTTCCTTTCTCTTCACTCAAGAAACTAACTCTGTATACAAGTCTGTTAGGGTCAGACGCTGTCCTCATTGTTACATACATTTCTCTCTGTCCATTTGGTGATTTCAGTTAAAACGTTGTAGACGATTAGCCAAGGAGGTGAAGATGTGAGATCCAAAAGTACGCTGTAGGGAGGCTGGTCAGTCAGACCGTCATCTGGTAAACCAGTGACAGAGACGCCAGAATGTGGCCAAACTTGTCGACTAGAGGTATTTACTGTCGGTGGTGTGGGGTGACGTGTAATGGCGAGAAACAGTGCGATGTGCACAGATCCTCCCAGAAACACAACTGTAACATCAACTCTGACAAGGAACATCCCTGGAACTACAGAAAGCCCCCTGTAGGAATTGAATACATGCTCTGTATAAAGTGAGCAAATAGTTATGCACAAATCATCTTAAAACTGGTCAAGAAACAATAATTAGTTGTAGTGTGTGCTAACTCAGTCCAAATAAACGTTGTTCCAAACAGTACATTTTGGCTGACTTTCGTTTGTTTTATATTACGGAGCGATATCTTATCATGGCTTTGAGCAGTCACATTTGTGTCTGTAAATCATGTATGGCGCCTTACGTGTTTACGGTTCATTGATTTTCTCACTATGAATTAGGATAAATACCACGTATATTTTGTCATGTGAAATCGGGATATAATGGCTTCCTGCATTTGGGGCAGTATGTGTTTAAATCATTAGCGAATTATTCCAGAGCTGACATCGAAGAGGTAAAGACGGGATTTATAAAAATGCCCAATATGGTCGAATAGTTCTACTTCATCGATTATGTGTAACCATGTTCGCTAATGACAACACGACTACTTTCAGGTCTTTAAAATCCGCCTGTTACAAGTGAATTAAACTTTGTGCTCGATATGAGTCGAAAGTCATAGGTTTTTGAGCACGTTTACAAATGTTGTATAGAGTATATGTATGTCCAGTCATTTGCTTGATCTGATATCATCATCTATTTTCTGAAAACTGGCAGCACGTCACGCTGCTGTTACTTCTTGGGAAGTATTGGTAGTTCTTTTGAAGTACTCTTTGTGTGAAAGTCCAATTTACAACTGCCATGTATTTTCTGTTGTCAGAGAGATGTGCAACTGGAGAAAGTGGCGCTGTTATACAACCAGGATAGACTTCACTTTGAGTTGCGCCATGTCAGAAACGGTGACAATTGCCAGTTTGCTCATGGGGATATGTTTATAGCACCAGGATCCTCTGACAAGAACAGATGCTCTGTAGAAGTACAGTTCTCTGCAGCCATGTTTGGGTCATTCAGTCATCGGGTGGTGTTCGACTTGGCCAGGATGTTGTTGTTGTTCGCAAGCTTCAGGTGGAGGTAGGAAGTGAGCTGATTGTTGATGAAGTCAGAGTTGTGAGGCATGAACTCAACTTTGACCGTTGAACTGGTGAAAATCGTGAAATGGATGCCCAAGGACTTTGATGAACTTGAGAAACACTTGCTCTCCCGCTACAAGTCACCGGGTTCCAGTGAGAGTGTTGTAACCCAGGACATGTTGGTTCAGGAGTTGAATCACACTGAATGTCGAAGCTGTGACAGCGGGAGGAACTCACTCTATGTCAAATCATATCCAGGTATGATTGCCAGCATTGAAACTTTATGTATTGGAAGGACCAGGTGGTGGTTAGATGGTTATTGTTTCAGTAAAATTCCAGACTTCATAGGCCAAGGAATTGAATTGTCATTTACTCTCACTTTGTATCATTTTCAAACAACAATACTCATTTGCTTGGTTTGTCGGGATTTTCAGATGTACTGTTTTTTGTTTGTCTTGTTATTTAAATTTCAGACAATTTTCCTCATGCAAAAAGCTGACGAAATTTGTTGACATGAGATAAAGTTGTGAATGTGAACAGGTACCTGTCTACCTAAGCAATCGCCAGTTATCTCTGTAGCGGGACGCCATTTGGCTTGATGTGCCCAGAATCTGAACACCCGCTGGGGACCGCGCAGGGGGTGGGGCGGTTCACAGTGGGTGAAGTGCGCCAGAACGCCCATTCTGTATACTACTAATACCATAAATATTGTTGTTGTGAATGCTGGAAAAGAGTCAGATAAGAGCATAAATATTTCAGAAACTTTGTGCAAAGATGAAATGCTGAACTACTGAACATACATCTGCATTTATACTGCTATCGCATCCTATCTGTAATTCTTACAATACTGTATCCAGCCTGCGGATGGAAGTGGATTTCCACCAGGTTGTGCCTGGTTTTCCTCCAGCGTAAAAGAGAAATATTCATGAGTACGGCATAAAACACCAATCAAAAAATAAATACATAAATACGTTACTGTAGCTTTAACGATGAAGAACTGCCTGTCTTAATAATCAAACGAATATTAGTGTATAAAAACAAAGTGTAAGTGGCAAACTCTAATGATTACTCCCAGCCCCTGGCAGCCGTGTCAATAAAATGGTGCATATAGGTAACAAAACATCAGCAGGTTTGTCTGCAGCACATAATTTTACTGTTTGAGCTACTACATTACTTCTAGTCATCATTTCTACTTGATGAAATCATGACACAAAATCACCCAATACTCATTCATGTCCTCATTCAAATTTTAGAAATGATTTCCAAATTTATATGTCCTTGACATTGATTGCGAGGTAAGTTTTGTGTTTGAAGAAGACTACATATTCTGTGTTGAATGATGGTTCACACATATAATAAATGGAGACATTGTTTGTTGTTGCGGATGTTCACAGGACCACTTGCTGCTGTACATGCAGGACCTCAAGGACGAATTCAATGTTTTTCAAGAAACAAGATTATCAAAATGCGTGGATGTTTTACAGCAAAGCACTCAATGTGGCCATGAATTTAAGGATGCAGCATTATGTGAATGTGGATCAAGCATTCCTGTCTGATTTATTCTCTAACAGGGCAATGTGTAGCCTGAGACTAGTAAGTGTATTATGTAATTGTGTAATTATTAAATCTTCTTTGAATTTGCTGTACCACGCATACATTAAATGCCAAGCCATGCTCTGTAAATTAAATTCCACCCGTCTGCATTAGCATCTTAAAGAACCACTGACATGAAACAAATTATGACTGAGTTTTTAGTTTAAAATAGGATGACAGTTTGAACACCCTGACATCAGAGTCCAGTATTGGCACATAGAGGTAAGTTATTTTATGTTTTCAAGCAGACTGCACATCTCATGACATCATAAGGGGTTTCACCCATAACAGTGACAGCTGTTTACTGAGGAATTGGTGTTTTGTGACCCGAATAAACCCTCGTGAACAAGTCCATTTAAAGTGGAAACAATATGTATGCACTTGGCAAGTTTTAATTTCCATCGCATAATATCTTTTGGTTTTCTAAAAATCGAGTCAGTGGAAATGTACCATGCTACATGTTAATAAATGCTGCGTGGCAGTATTTTTGTCATGTGAGATTGAACTCTGTTATGGATAATGGCCAAAACAGATACCATGCATTGCTATGGAATAGATGTATTCATTCTGCGGGCTCTTTTAGTCTCAGCCAGCTATCAGCATTAGAGCGAACTACCGTATATCTGAAGTGTAATTTAAAATTGATAGAGGTACATGGATTCTAGAATGAGATAGATATTTGTTCAGTAGGCTATGGTTTGAGATAGGATTTTAAATTTGGTGTTCAAATGTAGTCGCCAGAGAACTGTTTTGTGCCTTAGGCAACAAAAAACAGCAGACATGATGGTCATGTGTACAATACAGGAGCCATGGTATGATTTGCGATTGTATTTTTGTCCTATCGGCATAATATGCCGAAGGTATGTTTGTCCATCTGTCCATATGAACACTGTTATTCCAATAAGCCAGAGATGTTCGGATAAAGATTTCAAATGTGGTAATGCAGGTTCATATTGAGGTGAACTGGGTTCGTGAAAACTGGGTATATATAGATGAAATTCCTGATTTCCATGGCTACAATTGACTTGAAATAGCAAGTTTTAAGGACATGATCACATTAGAAGTTTACAAACCGCTTCTTATAATGATTTCATATTTGGCATGCAGATTCATATTGAGGTTAACCGGGTTCCTATTTCAACTATGTTTGGGGGCCTCAGTAGCCAAGGCGGTTAGGGCACTAGTGCAGAATAATGACCCAGGAGCCTCTCACCAATGTGGTTGATATGAATTTACATGGAAGTCCATTTTATGCTAGTTTCTGACTCCAGTCATATGTTGGAGGTTTCCAACAAGCTCTGCCCAGCCTTCTCCCGCCAGAATGCTGGCATTCATATAAGTGAAATATTCTTGAGTACAGCGTAAAACACCAAACATAATAAACTTTTAACTACTGTAAATCTTCAGCCTTTTCAATCATTAGACCAGGGTAATTTATGCATACAATTAATGTAAAAATAAAGCCAAAAATGATTTGTTTGTCGCCATAGGGATAAGCTTCATAAAAGTGTAACAATTATTTCCCTAAACCCCACAGCTCTCCACGAATGTACTTAAATATTGCTTTCAACGATGGTTGAAAAGATTGAAGAATTAGGGTACAGGTTGTCTGTGTACAGGTTGATATGTATCCATTGTTTCATTCAAATTTCAGAGCAAGTATATTGATGCTGTTGAAGACTGTGACTGGGGTAAGTGGGTTGAATTATTCAAATAGTGTGGAATAGGTTTAGAGTCATGCATTATTAGCCCTTTGCATTATGTCGTGTTTTATTTCTGTGATTCAAGAATGTTTGAGTCAGCATGGGAACATGTTGCGATGTGAATTAGAGTTTATAGTATGAAATAAGACAATTCAGTTTCATCTTAAAATGATCCATGTTTCTGCATTTCTTAAAGAAGACACCTTTCATTGCACAATTTCAAGCCTACAGTATGCGGACAAAAGTGAATAATTCTTGTGTATGACATTGTAAACAACCAATCAGTCAAATAACGGAATCAGTCAATCTGTGTGGTCGAATGGAGAGGGATCTCTGTTGTGACTACAACTAGAACACTGCACTTGCCCTAACATTCACCCGTAAAAGCACAATTTTAGAGACTAATAGTGGTGGGTATTGAAAATCGAATGTTCAAAACAGAATATCATTCCATTTTCCCAAAAAATCTTTACACATCTTTTTAAAATGAAAAGACCTCCCAAAATGCGGCAAAATAAATAAGTTAGTCAGAGTTGAAAAATGACTAGGTCAAAAAACTGTAACTTATCAACTCTATCCTATTAATGAAGAGGATACCTTCAGCTCTTTCCTCAGTGCTGAACGCATCATCAACTTAAATCAATCTTTCAGACTCCAGTAGTGGATGGTCCACCTAAATGAAACTTGGAAATCAATGTATTTCTGCTTTGTGCCTGTACATACAGCTAACCCAGGCCTAATTCGCCGTGTAGCTATCACTATAGATGATGACAACTTCAAGGCCCATTACCGTAAAGTTCTGGCATTGAAGGGCATGAAGGAATACCGGAAAGCACTGAGGGCGGCTGAAGCAGGCATGAAGAAGCAATCATCAGTGAGTAAAGTTTGACTGTTATAACCGAGACTAACGGTCACTGACATATCAGTTCATAAGCTAGCACTTGTTTAGGACAGTGTCTCTCCAAGGACATGCTTTGGTGTTTTGTGTTGGGTTTCTTTCATTATGTTGGGGTTTTTGTCTTGTGTTGCGGGTTTTTGTATTGTACTGGGTTTTTTGCCTTGTGTTGGGGTTTGTATTTATGTTGGTTTATGATTAAGGCTACAATCACACTAGACACAGAGATTCTGCTCTGATTTCTTGGAAAATGGGTACTTCATCAAACGTGCAATCATTCACATACACCAGAGCATAATTCGTGTTCGGTCATAGATTCTGACAGATGGAGTGGAGGTGAAATTTAGCTAACCTGGAGAGAAAAATCGTGATGGATTTTCACTATTCATCAATCAGCCTCGTTCAACATTCAAACATGGGGACAGGTACAGATCACATTGAATTGCTCATGCGTGAAGTGGAAAGGAATAGATTGTGGTACAATCAAAGAAAAAGATGGTTGTGTGGAGTGAGATCGTCCTGCTGGTCGAACTTGAAAACAGTATCTTGATGATTGCACAGTGTTTGTTACAGACACTTTTAAGGTACATGCAAGTAGTTGTTCTTAATGTCGTAAAATGATCCGATGATAAATGATACACCCACCCACCCATCATATGCCCATGATGTACAGACAATCGATCACCATCCGACCATGGTGGGCCAACCATGCACGGACCATGCAGTCAGGACGAGCGTAGCATATTGGACTAGGATCTGGCTGTACTGTATTAGGTATGAAAGCAACGCTTCGAAAAAATGTTATCATTCCCGAATTCGCCGATTTCTATGAATGTAGCTCAAGTCTCTTTTACGTCCCTGTCTCTGTGGAGGTTTTGCGTTAATGTTTATTGTTTTATGAGTCCATGCCTGTTTTAGGGTATTGTGTTCCTATCTGTTGAGGTGTGTTTATGTCTGCTGTTTTATGTGTCCATGTCTGTTTTAGGGTATTGTGTTCCTATCTGTTGAGGCGTGTTTATGTCTGCTGTTTTATGAGTCCATGTCTGTTTTAGGGTATTGTGTTCCTGTCTGTTGAGGCGTGTTTATGTCTGCTGTTTTATGTGTGCATGGGTGCTTTAGGGTATTGTGTTCCTGTTAATGTGTGTTTATACCTGCTGTTTCAAGTTTTGGGGTTTTGTGCTTATATCTTCTGTTTTATGTGTATATGGCCATTTTGGGATATTGTGTTGAGGTGTCATGTTTATGTCTGCAGTTTTATTTGTACATGACCGTTTTACGACATTGTGCTGAAGTTCAGTGTTTATACCTGCCCTTATCTGGCTGTTTTTACATGGCTGTGTTGGCTTTATTGTTGAGAGCAGCCAGAAACACCAACAAATACTAATTAGCACTTGTGACTACCATCCACTGAGATAGTTAATTTCCAGGTTTGTGAAGTGCTTCACATGAAGTTTTTTTTCTTATGTTGTGAGAGAGAATATGTTGACATGCTGAGAAAGTTTATCTCTGCAAAAGATCTTTTGGCTCCTTTACATACACATAATCACTGAGAAACGGAAAAATGTCAGTCTGATGTCTAAAGTCATCCAAGGTGATGTATATCTGATGTAAGTGCTGCCATGGAAGTAATGAACACCTGGGGACTGATCTCTCTGCTTTAACAAATAAAGCATCTGACTGAAATTAGCAACGAAGCATCAGCATTAACCACATGAAGATTATTCATGCGCAGGATGTTCAAGGAAACTGACATGCGCAGGATGTCAGGTTTCAGCGGCTGTTATTCACACCCCGGTTTTACCCTTACAAAAACAAAACAAATAGTACCGGGACAGTTCAGTTTGCACATTGTTGACACCGTGAATGTGTATATTGATCGATATTGTAAGTTGATTATCATTTACATGCAATGGCTAAAATATTGCCAATGTGGCATTAAGCCATAATCATTCATTCATTCACACATCATCACATAGCGCGAAAATGATTGGGGCACAAATGTTAAAATATAACTCATGTGGCTAAAATTTGGCTGATGTGGCATTGAGCTGCAACAATTTATTTGGTAAACCAAGAGCTATTCCTGCAGAGGGCTCCTCACTGGCTCAATTGATAAATTCTTACTGCAGTCTATTGGCCTCTGTCAGTGATGGTCTGGTCTTTGGGTTGGCTGTGGTTTTACGTGTCATGACATGAATCATGTTGTTCCACCTGTAACTGGCAAAGGCTGGTGGTTTACTCGAGGACACCTGAATGCTTCAACCCATATATTTAAAGGCTGTCATCTAAGAAAACAACCCCAAACTCACAGTCTCTCCCATATCCCAGAAAATCTGTGTTGGCTTGCACTCTTGATCCGTCATTGTGTGAATGGACATAAAAAGTTTGATTCCTGTGGGCTCTGCCCTGTTTCCTCCCACAATAATGCTGATTGCCATTGTATAAGTGAAATTTTCTTGAGTACGGCGTGTCACGGAGTACGAATATAATGTCAAAAAATTTATACCGAGGGCATAACATTGAAAGTAAAAGTAGATGTTCCATTTACAAGAAGTCCTTGTAGGGACATGTGGCCATAGTTCTATAGGCTTACTTAGTTCATTGTTGCCTAATAATACCACAGCCCTGCAGTTCAAAAAAAAAAAAAGTAGGTCATTGATTATTTGTGGTGAGGTAATGCATGTGTGATAAGGTGATCTAGAGGGACTGCTGTTGTCATGTTTACCTGGGTCGAGCGATGTGTGTAATATACAGGTATACCTGATAGGTATTCAGGCACTTCATGATGATCACCTTGATGACAACAGGTAGTGTATTTGACGAGTAATCCACATGTTCATACAGGCTATTTTCAGGTCTAAAGCTAATACGTCTCTTTTACATGTCATTCGACAAAACATTTTCCGGACAACAAGGTAATTTTACTTGTTAATTATTCCATAGAGTTTAAAATACAGTGCATCTTCTAGCACTGATGCTGTTCCTTGTTGAACGTGAGCCTAGGGTTATGCCTGGAAGGTGTTACTATTATTGTGACAGTAGCCTTTGTGAAGGGTACATATAGTACCGATACAATACAGTGGACGTATTGTGTCATTAGGATAAGGGTTGAATATAACATCCTTGCTGTTTACAGGAAGTGTTATACCTTTGAGATAGAGAATGAAAATAATGTCATTGTTGTCTGAAGGAAGTATTGTATTGTTGAGATAAGTGTTCGGGATAACATGATTGTTGTGTAAAGGAAGTATTGTATCATTGGGATAAAGGTTCAGAATAACTTCATTGTTGTCTAGAAAAAGTATTGCACCAGAAAAATACTTGTAAGGGTTGAGAATAAGGGAATTACAGTGCCAGTGTATTGTACACTGTACATTATTATTTTGTACATGTGTAGTGCCTTGTTATAGCAATAGGAGCTAAATATCTCATGTCTTTTAAGATTGTGATAGCTGTATTTTACTCTCTGTCTTGTTCAATTTAATGTCATTGTGCCCCCCCCCCCCTTACTTCCCATTCCCTCAGACAAACCTTCTGTACCTGGTTACAGTAACCATGTTTAAAATTCATAGATGGACAGGGGATATGAATATTTGCTTGCTTTGATGTAGTGTTGTATAATTTAATTGATTGATGTTTAATGCCATACTAAAGGATTAGTCACTTACGCGCCAGTGGAAATGTTTATGGATTTGTTATTGTACTGCATGACATGTATTTGGACATATCACATGTATGACTTGCACTAGAAAGCCATATTCATTATTTTATGTCATAGTGCTATTGGTATTCCAGTATTAACATCCTTAAACCTCTTCCCTGTCCTATTTATAATACTGATATGTAAGTGAGTTAGGGTATCAGTGTGTGCCTTTGTTCCTGTGTGGGGTGATTTGGGGAGCAAGATGACATGCCTTGAAAACTAATTAAGTGATCTAGTGCAAATTTGGTGCTGGTATGCAATTTCTTGCCACTAGTGTCATTGATATTTGAAGAACATTGCTTGTTTTTCTTTAATGTTTTTCAAGGTTTTACATATTTTAAACATTTTCGTTTCAATTTGTGTTGAGTATGAGTGCTACTGAGTGCTGTGTCTTGGTGTTCCACTACAGAACTACATAAAGAGGGAGGGAAGTGGGGGGGAGGGGGAAGTATGACTAATGTATGACTAATCTTGCAGGTAACTATTTGTTAATTTGTCTTTACACAAATGTGAGTTACATCTCTGTGCGTCATACCTGGGAGAGTTTGTCAGAAACTTGCGTTGACACCACCCAGAAACTGACCAGCATGGCATAAGTGGCAATAGACAATAATCATATAAAGAAATGAATGAAGTTTTATTTTGTAAGCCTTTTTCAAAGATTTGATATTGGAGCTGCAGGATTAGATATCTGCCCAAAGGTCCTACCCATTCCCTCCCCCACCGTGGAAGTTGGGTCATCGGGTGTTGTTAGAGGTGGAGGACATCTCAGCTGAGCAAGAACCAGATTCTGATTGGCTCAAGGATACCAATGTGCATGTGACAGAGGTAATTCAGTTGTACTGCTGTGTTACTTTAAAGCTAAGGCTGGGGAGGAGTGGTGTGTGGTATGTGTGGGCCAAGGTTCGGGAGGAGTGGTGTGTGATATGTGTGGGCTAAGGTTGGGGAGGAGTGGTGGGTGATATGTGTGGGATAAGGTTGGGGAGGAGTGGTGGGTGATATGTGTGGGCTAAGGTTGGAGAGAAGTGGTATGTGCCATGTGTGGGCTAAGTTTGGAGATGATTGGTGTGTGATATGTGTGGGATAAGGTTGGGGAGGAGTGGTGGGTGATATGTGTGGGCTAAGGTTGGAGAGAAGTGGTATGTGCCATGTGTGGGCTAAGTTTGGAGATGATTGGTGTGTGATATGTGTGGGATAAGGTTGGGGAGGAGTGGTGGGTGATATGTGTGGGCTAAGGTTGGAGAGGAGTGATGTGTGCCATGTGTGGGCTAAGGTTGGAGAGGAGTGATGTGTGCCATGTGTGGGTTAAGGTTGGAGAGGAGTGGTGTGGGCTATGTGTGGGCTAAGATTGGAGAGGAGTGATTTGCGCCATGTGTGGGCTGAGGCCGGGAAGGAGTGATGTGTGATATGTGTGGGCTAAGGTTGGGGAGGAGTGGTGGGTGATATGTGTGGGCTAAGGTTGGAGAGGAGTGGTCTGTGCCATGTGTGGGCCAAGGTTGGAGAGGAGTGGTGGGTGATATGTGTGGGCTAAGGTTGGGGAGGAGTGGTGGGTGATATGTGTGGGCTAAGGTTGGAGATGAGTGATGTGGGATATGTGTGGGCTAAGGTTGTGGAGGAGTGATGTGTGCTATGTGTGGGTTAATGTTGGAGAGGAGTGGTGTGGGCTATGTATAGGTTAAGGTGGGGGAGGAGTGATGTGTGCTATGTGTGGGTTAAGGTTGGAGAGGAGTGATGTGAGCTATGTGTGGGCTAAGGTTGAAGAGGAGTGGTGTGCACTCTTTGTGGGCTAAAGTTGGGAAAAAGTGATGTGTGCTATGTGTGGGCTAAGGTTTGGTATGTGACAGAGGTAACTCAGCTGTACTGCTGTGTTACCTTAAAGCTAAGGTTGGGGAGAAGTGATGGGTGATATGTGTGGGCTAAGGTTGGGAAGGAGTGATGTGTGCTATGTGTGGGCTAAGGTTGGGGAGGAGTGATAGGTGATATGTGTGGGCTAAGGTTGGAGAGGAGTGGTGTGTGCCATTTCTGGGCTAAGGCTGGGGAGGAGTGATGTGGGCTATGTGTGGGCTGAGGCTGGGAAAGTGATGTGTGCCATGTGTGGGCTAAGGTTGGAAGAGTGGTGTGTGCTATGTGTGGCCTAAGGTTGGGGAGTAGTGATATATACTATGTGTGGGCCAAGGTTGGAGAGGAGTGGTGTGTGCCATGTGTGGGTTAAGGTTGGAGAGGAGTGGTGTGGGCTATGTGTGGGCTAAGGGCTTGGGAGGAGTGGTGTGTGCTATGTGTGGGTTAAGGTTGGAGAGGAGTGGTGTGTGCTATGTGTAGGTTAGGGTTGGACAGGAGTGGTGTGTGCTATGTGTGGGCTAAAGTTGGAGTGGTGTGTCTATGTGTGGGCTAAAGTTGGAGTGGTGTGTGCCATGTGTGTTGGCTAAGATTGTATAGGTATTGTGTTTGTTATGTGTGGGGGCTAAGGTTGGAGAGTATATATGGGCTGAAAGTAAGGAACTGGCCATGTGTTGTGTGTCTGGGATGATGGGGAGGGATGGGATGTGTTATGTCTGGGCTGAGGGGATGGTAGGAATGTGTGTCTGGGCTGAGATGAAAAACCTGTAATATCTTATGTGAGTGATAAGAAGGGTTTGTCGGGATATAAAAATCCTGGGTATGATCAATATTTTAACCCTTCTAATCAGCCAGCGACAGTTGAGAGTCAGAAGTGATATGTAGGGATGGTGTATGTTAATTGTCTCGAGCAGAAATGAAATACACGTGTGATATAGGCAGTACCAAAAGAACATGTTTCTGCTGACAGTAATGAAATTCACAATTAGATCCTTTCAAATCGTGAGTGGTTCAACTCAAAACAAATGACTCCACAGACTAGCTGTGTGTACTAGACAGTCCTGTGCAGGTTATGCCAAATGGGGTAAGACAAAAGGATGATAGCTCTTTCTGATTGCAAAATTGGAAGCATTTTTCCCATTTTCAACCAAAAAAGACTCATTTTGGAACTGCTGTACTTTGTATGAATTTAGTTTTGAAAGAGAAATGAGTTTGTTAGAAGTTTTTGAAAATGGTGAGTTGCTGAGAACATTTAAACAACCTGCTTAAGCTTAAGTCAAGAATACTGAGCTAAAGTTGTGGTGACTCTATGTGACACGAAAAGCTTCCCAAGTCTACAGCCGGGTTTGTCTGTAATATTTCTCTGGTAATTATTTCCCGCCTTTAACAAAGGGGATCAGAGCCGCGTGCTTCTTTATTCGTTCTTGGATTACATCACACTTGTAGGTGCAGGTGTGCTCAAAAAGCAATGGAGACGCCTGAAAACAGGACCTTGACATCATTTTAATGACATCAGATGTTCCTTTCTCGGCTCATCTTAATCGATGTCACATGAAAGACCATGCGACATTACAACAGAAACCGATACATTGTAACTTTGCAGACATTGTAACTATAATCAGTTTTTGACGCAACAATGGCTCAAAGCTTTGCTGCACACTAATACCACCTCACAGGATTACAAAATATGCCGCATTCGTATTAGGTAGTACACAAACTCTGCAACATCACAGCACAAAATGATGTGTTTCTCTGTAATTTGGACCCTTTCGTGTAGAAAGTCTGAGTCTCCCATTACTTCTTGATTTTAAACTATCCACTTAAAAGTCAAATAATCAGAACTCCAGTTTGATGAAATAATCATGTGAGCCCTTAACACTTTGGGGCCTGTCTTCCTCTCCATTATGGCGGGAATATAACCAAAAATGTGCTAGCAGTCCGAGGACTCTCTCACCATGTCAAAGCTCATAACCAATCAATGGCATCGCTCTTTTGCATGGGGTCGTAAGAATCTCTGTTCTCAGAGCTCAGATTTCACTGACTCCACACACCTTTACTGCTGTAAAATGAACCTGTGTATTGCAGCTTAGACCCTTTTGGGGTTATTCCACGTATGTGATGTATGGAGTAATTTTTGTTATATCTTTGATACTTCCTCTGATGGCTAGTGCAAACAAAAACAATAAGAGAAATGCAAACATTTCAGGGTCATACTAATAAAGTAACTTCAAATCGTCACATAAGACCAGCATGTACTCTGAGTTGAGGGTATTTCACTGAAATTCACTTTTTATGCTCTAAAACTTATTTGAAATGATATTATCGTCATTTGCACCCTGTTTTCCATTAATTGTTTATGAGAACTGGTGCCCAATATAACTTAAATGAATCCCCGGGAAAACTTCCATGAATGCCGAGGGTAATTTCCATGAAGCCTCAAAACAACTTCCATGAATCCCTGTATTTGCAGTGCTTGCATGTCTGAGTTTAGGTTGGTATGTGTACATGGGAGGGGAGTTTTATCTATTATATGTCTGAAAATATGTATGTATAGTAATAGTTCCTCTAGGTGAATCACAGAGTAACTTTTTTTACCACTGGTTGTCAGTTACAAGTTGTAGGAACTATCGTCATATTCAGTGATAACTCAACCCTGACATGGTCTTTTTGTTATATTAGGAGTATTTGGACAGAAAAACCAAAATGCCACAGAAAAAGAAGAAAGGTGGGTTATAGTAAAGATGAGGTTGGTGGGCGTGTCGCTTTTCCACGTGAAGCAGTTAATTCATGCTTCCCTGAATGAGTCTTGTTGAACACTGACTGTAGCAGGATCCCCTTTTTAAATGTTCTCCATGTGACAAAATCATGTGACATACGCACATGCGCACCAAATGCTTACTAAATTCATCTATCTTAACCACATCTAAAAAACACCTTTGAACACAACAAACAGAATGGTGTAGTGGTATATACATCTGCCTACGGTTCCAAAACTGATCTCTGGTGCGAGTTCAAAACCAACGATTTTCTCGAGAAATTTCAAGGTAACACGTACAGTAACTCTACGTATACCTCTGTGTAATCGGCGCGATAAACACGTGTCGTTATCACGTAAAACTTCCGGTACTGAACAAAATATACATTATGTTCAGTATTTTTTTTCGTAAAATCACAACCTCCATTATTTAAACAATGAAAACACAGCACAAGCACATAACTGTGGGAAAATAATGACGTCCTACAGAAGCGACACACCCAGCAACCTCAACTTATCGAATCCCTAAGGGTGAGTGTATTTTTACCTGGGAAAGGTATTTAAGTGTACATAATTATGTTAAGTTATCTACCACAGCTAGTTTTCAAATTCATTAAAATAATGGTAAACATTTATTTGCAAGAGGTGTTTGTATGACTTTTAATGTCCTCAGAGCAGCCTTCTTGAGGTCAGGAGATCCAGAATAAAGACTTATAACAAAGGACTGATCTGCCCAGTGTCCGACTGGTTAGGGTGTCATATCTGGTGTTTTGAGTATGATGTTCCAACACTTTAGCAGCATGGACTCGCCCTACCAGAAAAAGATGCAGTATATATATAAAAAGTATTATATATACTTAATGTACCCAGGAAAGAAGACACCTGCTGGGCGTGAGAAGAGAGTAGCTGACCAAATGCCAAAGAAATTGACCACGCAGGTAACCGAGAATTCTGGTAATGCGAAGAGCACTGTAAGTGGCTCAGAAAGTGGGGAGAACAACACACTGGAGACTGATGAAGATTTTGTCAGGTCCTACTGCCAGATACGAGAAGAGGGTAGTGCCATCATCTCCGAGAATGGACAGGCCAAAGTTCTTAAACAGGTGAGATCAACTCTGTCCACTATTTGTGTGATATGACAGTATTGTAAATATAGTTCACCTTTTTAGGGTAATATGTATTATATTTATGGTACAGATACTTAGGTCTCTCACTACACATCTATGTACTATGTACTTGTAACTGTCAGTCAGAATTTGCCTAGGTGCATTGCCTTGGTAGTCAGCCTTACACTGTCCATTTGTCCATCTCTTTGTTAACAAGGTCTTGAATAACTGTAGTCAGGTTTACCAAACTTTGACAACATGTGCATTTTGAATTCAATGAGCTGTGGTTTGAAACTTAACTCTTTCGCTATGACTTGCTGCTATCAGTGGCTTAAGTTCCACGCTTATCGGCATGACCTGCCAGCTACTAATTGGTTGTTAATTCTTTAAAAGCCAGTATTGATTCGTAAACTTGTATTCTGAACAGTCCTTATAGTTGAATAATCACAGATAAAAAAGAATTGAATATTCCTTTGTTAAAGAGTTAGTAACCCCAAGTGAGAAGGGCTCAAGAACTGATCAACTGCTGAAGCCGACCTTTTTGCTTATTCGGCCCATTTGTCGTCATTTTAATATTGTGCCCGGCAATCAGCATGTTTGTGTGCAGTGTTTCTAGAACATCAGGATATGAATAAAATTTGGTCAGCAGTTAGTAAATATATAGATGGACTATCGGAAAGAATAAGACATATAGGTACCTGAATAATTTCCATGCAAAACCTTTCTTGTAGTTTGAATATTATTTAGTGTTAGTTAGTGATTTTTTTTTATCTTTTTGTTGTTCATATCAGGTTGCTATTTCTAGGAAGTCCAAGGCAGATCTACAGAATAATTTATCCTCACCAAGTAAGTACTGATATATTTACAAACGGAACTGTCTTGAGAAATTTTGAAATAATGACTGGGCAGACATTAGACTTAGAAATAGGAAACAAAGTGACTAGTTTGTACACATTCTTGGTGGAGTGTGTACCTTTAGGTATTAACTTGTTTGGTCAGACATTTTCACTGCGGTGGATGAGAATGGAGAATGTGCGGTATTTGGTCACAGGTTTTCTCTCTCCCACCTGAGCTCATTCTGCCTTATTTGGCTTATTTTTATACTTCTTCATTTGCTTTGAATAGGTGAAGCTGTACCAGGAAAGAAAATCCAGATTTCTGGAACGTCTCCATCTGACAAAGGCAAGAGAAGCCAGTGTCGATTATCAGAGCAGCAGATGAAGGATCTGGACTTGCCGATCAGTGAAGACTACGACTACAAACTGGCTTGTAAGATGTGCTTCGTCAAGTTACGAGAGGGAAAGAATGGCAGTAGGCACATACCAAATCAGAAGCATCCCTGTGCTCATGACATGCTGATTGTGACAGGCCGCCAGCAGTCAGGATCAGGCTGGATAAAGATCCGAAGACGACCACATATAAAAGCTCAGCACTTTCAGGGCAACTTTAGGCTCTGTCAACAGTACGCCCAGGGGCAGCCTTGTCGTCTGGGAGAAGACAAGTGTACCTTTTGTCATAATCAGGCTGAAGTTGATCTGTGGACATTTGACAAAGAAGGTTCTTTCAGTATTGATGCTTTCATTAAAACTGCTACAGAATTGAAGCTGTGTAAGTGTTCTGATATAAACTGTGGCTGTTGACAATATGTCTACTGGTAAAACAGATTCCATATCGGAAGCTGTTGTAAGTCATTTAGAGGGGTGCAGGGTGACATCTTTAACATCGGCCCTTGACCATTATTGAATCTACCTTCATTTTGTTTGGTCTACAGTTAGGGAATTTATCAGGTGTTTGTTGAAGGGTGGTTTGCCAGGTTTCCTGTACGCAAGAACCAAGCTGTTGTCCTACATGTATAAGTAAAATATTTTTGAATCTGGAATTTAAACCCAATCAAATAAACAGAAATAAGTAAATAAGAGCTTTCAATTGTGCATTATTTGGTTTAAAAGGACTGTGTAAAATCTGGAAATGTCACTCACACATTACCTACCTCTAAAAGAAGGTTTTAATAACGGTATACGTGTTAGAGAAATGTCAGGTTCTAAAAATGATAACTTTTGGAGGAGGTGTGAGATCTTGTTTGGGAGGCTATTGGTGTACTTCTTTTTTCCCCTCGGTCAATTTTGGTCAAGCGGTATTATCTTAGCAGGTGGCGTCTGTTCGTCTGTCTGTCCATATCCTTGTAAATACTCTCTATTTAGAACGGTTTAAACCAAGTTCACCAAACTTAAACACACTGACATATTGACATGGGGAAGAAACCTATTGATTTCAGCGACCTTGACCTTTTTGGTGAGTGGGTTCATTTAAGTTAAATTCTTGTAAACGCTCTATCTGTAGAAGCCCAAGTTCACCAAACTTACACACTGGCATGACAAACACATTGACTTTCAAGTTTTTATTGACCTTGACCTCTTTCTTTAAGGTCTTTAGGGCTATTTAAGATAAATTTAATTAAATGTTTGTGAATGCTCAATCACCTGGACTGTTTACCTCAAGTTCACCAAACTTACACCACACCTACACAATTTTATGAATTGCTGGTATTGTACAGAATTTTAAAATCCATGACGTCTGCATCCTCTTAAATTATGAAAAGTGTAATGCTGGAAAAGACTATGCTTCTGTGCCTCTGTTTATTTCAGTTTCCTGTGTATATATATATATATATATATACTTTAGTCTACTTTACTTTCTTTAATATATACCTTATAAACGTACTTTATACACACATATTTAAATATATTTCATCCCTGACTTGCAGATGAGAGTTCAGAGTTGAAGAAAACTGCAGGTAGTGGGAATATCAGCCAACAAAAAGAGCAACCATCTGTGATGACTAAACACATTCCGTCCCAGACACCAGTTTTCCCTGACCGCTCTGTGGCAGAGCCACCACCACCAGTTAACCAGTTCCAGGTCCTTCAGGCACTTCCCTACCAACTGGGATATTCATCTGTTCCCAAACTGACAAATCCGCTGAAGGATAAATATGACTTCAAAATTGTTTGCAGTCACTGTTTGTGCTTTACTGGATTTCCTGGCTTTTACAAGTACAAAAATCACACTCATAAATGTGAGGAGAATGTGTTAGCCATGATTTGCCGCACCACTAAGAAATGGGTAAGGGTGCGAGAGAGAACCAATCACCGAGACTTCCCTGGGAATTACAAGATGTGTTATAGCGTAACCTTTAACAACCCCAACCTTTGTAGGTGTAAGGAAGAGCGATGCAGTTTTGCTCACAATGAAGCAGAGAAACAGCTTTGGCGACTGGAAAAAGAAGAAAAATGGAGTGTCACTGAATTTATCATGCAACAAAGAAGCATAAACACATACGGAGGCTACTCAGCTGTGGAGATCATCAGCAAGCATCCCGGACGTTTCGATTTTATTTGTAGACCATGCTATTTTCAAAATCAGCTTGTCAGTTTCCAGATAGGCAAGGTATGCAATGGGCCAGATATGCATAGGTGGGATCTTTGTAAAACACTAGCCCATTTTAGCATCTCTGGTGTGATTACTCTCATCAACAAGAGAGGTTTCACGCACAAAACAGCTTTCTTCAAGATTTGTAAAGATCTTCACTTCTGTCAGAAGAATGTGACGGGAGAGTGTCGATTTGTCCACAGCTTTGTGGAGCGAGATGTCTGGATGTTGGAAAGAGACTCAGGCATTACCCCAGAGCAAATGGTCATGGAAACCGCAAGGTTTAAATCTCAACAAAATGGACATTGTTCCGGTGACGTAAATGCAAGCGAATCAAAGCCTAAGCTGGAAGAAACACCCACAGTTCCTGAAGAAAGAGAATGTCCGTACATTATCCATAAAGTGTGTGGACTCTGCTTCAGGAATGGCTCCATGAAGTACCAAGATGGCACAAAAGATCAGTGTAACAATCGAAACAAAGCTCACTCAATGTGGAGTAAGAACTGTATATACATCAATGTGGTTCAGAAGAAGGAAGTTCGCCCTCTGCCCCACAAGTACCCAGCAAACCTTAACTTTGTCATGTGCCAGCATATCAGGGATAAGAAGCGTTGTGACTACAATCTGGGCGGTCCTTGTCAGTTTGCCCACAGTCAGGAGGAAATCAAAATCTGGCAGTGGATGGTATCTAACAAAGGTAAGATGTATGCACATCTGGGTAATCTGTGATCAAGTGGCAACTGGACACTGCCATATGTGATTCCCCATCCAAAACAGTGTGTTTTAAGTCCGCATTAGCCCAACCATCCAAGAAAACAAAAATTGGCTTAGAAATGGTCAGGCTAGGGGAATATGTACATGCACAGGATGAAATTCTAACACCACAACTTTGAACAGTTTCTTTTGGGGAATTTATGTTTAGTTTAATACTTCATTAGGTAGAAAGACATGTGCCTTGAAAGACATATCTTGAGGTTAATATTTCATGCTCAGTTTAATGCTAATGAGGATAAAGATTTCTGTTAACATCATAGTTTTGCATTAGCTCAGCGGGCGGCGTAAGCGCTTTTGGGCAGAGTTTTAAGAATCTGTTCACAAATGCAAGAGAAAGGCTTCTGTTTACTGACTGCCCTTCAAGTGAATTGTTAGTAATCTGAAAGCATGCAATTGAACGTGCACCTTGTTTGCTCTTTGCGGGCTCTGTGGTTCAGTGATTAGCATGGTAGTGTAGCACAACGACAGGAGGGTTACTATGCATTAAACCCAGCTTAGGCTGGCTTCTACTCCAGGACCCACTCGTATGAAACCCTCTTAACATTAAAAGCATTTAACTACCCTCACGATGTAATGCCTCCAGTGCTGATGCCATGGTAGTTAGGTGTTTGTAAGGTTAACAGGGCTTTGTGCAAGTGGATCCCGATCATTTACACTTACCTGACTTTGTCATGGGTTGCCCTTGGCGCTGCCTGATTTCGACCGTTTCCATCATTTAAACGAATTATTCTTAAATACAGCGTAAAAGTATAAATAAATAAATCTTTGCTCTTTGTCCATGTGTCAGTCATCTAAATACATGTATCTTTGAATGGGATTCGTGTATTTTAAGAACGTTTGGTAATTTGCAATACTACATAAGATTGTGATCAAAAGAAGTATCCTTTGAGCTATTTTCTTGTTTGCCTTGGCATGTTTTTCAAAGTAGTGCAGCTTCATGGAGTGATTCATGGGCAGGTCACCGATACCGTATTAAATAGTCCTCACACTGACTGACAGTTGATGTACTTTCTCATGTCAGGGTTTTCACTTGGTGTGTTAACACTTAACATCATATTTCCAAATCTGCTGATCTCAGAAATAAACACATTGGTGGAGTGGGTGTATTGCAGACAGCACAACAGACCTTTGTAGTTTATTTTCTCAGATCAGACCTTATGTAAGTTTTTTAAACCTTGGGACCAAAATTTATCATGCTTTATGTTTGGATATGTGTGGGAAGGTGTTTTCACTTTGATTTCCAAGAACTTACAAAAATGAAATGACAATTTTCAGTGAAGACCTTAGAACAGCTGTTCAAGATCAGTGAACAAAATCAGAAAGCCAAATCTGATCGTAGAGCTGAAAAACTGTCTGCCCAGTCAGCAGTCCAGACCCGAGTCTCTGACAGTGGCAGCGTGCCCATGAGTACTCGCTACTGCTGGTACTGCGGAGTGTCCTGCAGTGGAGACAAACAGTGGGATGAACACAGGTCCTCCCAGAAGCATAGCCTCAACCTGAGCTCTGACAAGGAACATCCTTGGAACTACAGGGAGCCACCTGTGGGAATTGACTACAACCTCTGTATAAGGTAAGCAAATATTTGATACTATATTTGTTTTAGAGGTGTGTTATATTTGTTCTTAATTCATAGTATCGATTTTCCAGTCCGTCTGTTTGTCTGGTTTTCAAGTATATGTATACATGTATCTTTTAAAATGCTACTGTCCCATCAGTGCTATCGCTCGTGCTGGCTTCCTCTCCGGCCGTAGCCTATGCGGGAAAGTCTGCCAGCAACGGATGGTCGAGGGCTTCCCTCTCGGACTCTGGCCGGTTTTCTACCATCATAATGGTGGCCGCCGTCGTGTAAGTGAAATATTCTTGAATACGACGTAAAACACCAATCAAGTAAATAAATAAATTATAGCCTGAGCTGGGGCCTGGAGTCAAACACAGGACCTCATTTTTATGGGCGTGATAGTTTCAGCAAACCAGAACTTTAACTCTTTTAAATCTATAAACTCAGCGAAACACCCAGATATTGTCATTTAGACCCTCGTGAATATTCATGCTTGCAGACATAGGGATGGTGCATGCTGTGAGTATTCGCTGAAACCAGAGATGTATAACCATTGTCAGTTTGCTCACTCCACTGAAGAACTAGATGAATGGCATGAGCGCTACGAATGGAGGAAAATGAAACGTGAAATGGCACGACAACAAAAAGTATACTCGTACATGGATCAGCTTTTAGAGCGCTACAACAGTGCTGAATCGGGCTCATCTGTGGTGAGTAAAACAAATCACATATTCTGTAGCTCTTTCCTGTTCAGTTGTCTTTTGTTAATTTTATCAGGGAGATTTGTCTGTTAAGAATTCTCTCAACTAGAGACCTCTGTTGAGAGTTCTACCTGTCGGACCCTCCTGATAGAAGTTCTACCTGTGAGATTGCTGTGCTAAGAATACTCTCAACTACAGCCCTCTGTGGAGAGTTCTGCCTGTCAGACCCCTCTGATCGAAGTTCTGCCTGTGAGATTGCTGTGTTAAGAATACTCTCAATTAGAGATCTCTTTTTACAGTTCTACACTGCCAGTGAGATCCCTCAGATGGGAACTCTGTCTGTGAGAAGCCTGTGAATGTGAGTACGGTCAGTTAGAGACCACTGTTCAGGGTGCTGGCAGTGAGGCTCCTCTGATTCCTGGGATGTGATAGGAAAGTCCCCTATTCAGATTTGTCTGCATGCCTTGTGTTATACATCCATTTCAATAATATATCTGTCATTCTTTTATATTTTTATGGCTGGCCTTACATCTACAGAACCGCTCTGCTGATACCCTGAATCAAGCAGAGAATTATCGCGATAATAATGCATGACAAGCTGAGAACGTTTCGCGCTAAACATCAAGGCACAAGTCTCCCGCTGAGAACAGAAATCCAGTGAACCCAGCATGAATCAAGGCTTGCAGATAGTCCGGTATGTCATGCGCTCAGCAGTTCACAACAACATCAACATAGAACTTAAAAAGTTTGTCACAGGCGTGCAGTAATTGTCCTTGTCCTACAGGTATTTACATTATTTCAGTCAGAATATTTTTGACTTTTGAATCATGAAAGAATAGGCCAACAGTTTTTTGTGTTCCTGTACCAGTTTATATCTATGCCATCAGAAACAGATGGGCTAGGCTATAGTCTACCGAATGTCGACTCTGGACCTTGCCGGTAACTTATTTTGCCTTTGTTCTCAGTTTTAGTCAGTTTGCGAAAATATCAGTTAAGTCGGTTTCATTAATTTGTAACCAAACGGCACCTTTATGATTTTAAGTAAGAAACTTACTCTATAGAAGGCCCTGCGAGATCGAAAGTGTTTGGAGTGTAGAAAATCTGAATACAAATATTTACACATGTACCTTTAGACTTACAAAATGGCTTGCTTTTTGCAGAATTTCTGAGGAATCCAGTCAGTTGAGGATGGTCTGCAAGACCCCACATCTGATGAAATCTCTCAACATATGAAGACGTACAGATAGTTGTGTGCAATGCATGCACAGATGTGTTCAAGTTCATCAAGAAAGAATACTTGTGCTCACTGAATAAAATCCAATAACTCCAATTACATACACAAGTGTTTCCTAACTTAGTTCATCCTTGCTTATTTCATTTTCTTGCAATTTGTGAATTGAAATGTATATATGTGTATTTTTGGAGTAATGTTATAAATCAGTTTTGTAACCTTCAATGAACATGAACATAGACGCTTATTCGTTAATATAAATTAGCTCAAACCGGATAAGTTCACGTTTTACAGGTTTTTTTCTATGACATATTTGATCAAATTTACAAGAATGTGTCATTTGTTAAGGAACTCAGCTCATCAGTTTTACCGATGAGAAGAAAATATGACATGGTGGATTGTCTCCACGAGTGCATGTGATGTCAATTTCAGGGATGAGCTGACCTATGCACGATGATGATGAAGTGTCATTCATTGCAGAACAGTGCTGAACTGCTTCTGGCACAAAATCTTGTTTATGTCTCTAAATATATCCACGTGGTTTCTAAATGATTCACGTGCAGAAATATCAGGACAACATATCGATGGACAGTGAAGGTAAAACTGGAAAAGTCATTCCTATCAGTCAAAATATTCCAGGTCCACTTTTTGATTTCAGGACTCCTGTTGTTAAGTTCCCCTTCCTCCATGTCACAGGACACATACTGGACACGTCTGTGTGGGCATGGAAAACAACATACAAACATACATGTGCATCCATTAATTAGGCCTGCAGAGGTGTATGTTTCATGTATATGTAGATTGCGTGATACAGTGTGCTTTGATTTCAGGACACCTGTAGGTACATGTAAGTCCCGCTTCTTCCAAATCATAGGACACACACTGCACTCGTCTGTCCAGGCAAACAAACACACATATCCATTAATTACAGAGCCATACATATTGTCTGTAATTAGACTGCTTGATAACATTTGCTTTAAGTGGTAGTATATATATATATATATTTCATCTTGATCCTAACCTGAAAACAACTGAAAAATTGAATTTCATTTTACAATGGCCGCTCTGCATCCGAAAGAATTGATCATCACAGTCAAGAATATGAATCAGTATATGGTAATATAAATATAAATATAAATTTAGCTAAAATCCCTATTTAATAATTGATATAAATGGGATTTCATCTGGTGCAGGTGTATGTATCATTCCTTTTTTGACAATTAGCAGTTGGTTTAGTATGTTAACTGGCGTGTGTATTGGTAGGCCTTATTATTTTATCGCATCATTTTTATTATCTGGAATCTATTTTGGGTATATGTAATGTATAATTATGTATGTGTGACGCTGATGGGTGCAGAATTTTATTTTTTTCTCAGCGCAAACTGTACATATGGCTACGTGATGAATATACAGTACAAAACACAAAATATGAGCAGTGAAAACATTCAGTCGCATTCCCTTTCTGCTGCCTGGGCTGTAAAACCCCTCAACTCCAACACACCAGACATGTCAGAGTCTAAATTAGACAAGAAACATGTAATTTAAAATATGTATGTATAAATTTTAACAGCAACAGTAGTTTCCGTGATAATACTTTGATTTGGATTTCTCTCAGCAAGATATCATAGTAAGATGAATTCAGTAGATCAGTCTGGCCCTGGACCACAAGCGGCCTTTATTATCCCCAGGAGATATCTTCGCATTGTGTTGCCTGAACTCCAATTGCGTCTATCACCTTTCTTACATACACATTTGAACACGGGTACAGGCTTCATAGCTGAAGAACTGAACAGGTAAAGTTTATAGGCATTACTTTCTACTAAGTTATGGACTAGAGGTGCGCTACACATCAGAACCCATGAGATGAAGGGCAAGGTAAATCCCAGGAGGTCTACTGAAGTCATAGACTAAATTGGTTGCTTTCTCGCACATTGAAGTTTTATATTTTAGTGAATTTACTTTTATTTGTGTACAACAACAACAGAAAACACAGCGGGGATTGCCTGAACATTTTGTGCAGATTTCTCCATGAGGCCGGACTATATTTTCTTGCGTGTATATAAACTGTGCACCCATGCATGAAGTGTCTGGTGATATGGCCGACTTAATAGGGTACCAACGTGAATAAAAACAGGCAAGTCAGCTGGACAATATCCCACGACCAGCTGAGAAAATCGTGATAAAATTAAACATCTTGCTGATTTGGGTTTTCAGCAGAGCAGTACTGTACATCATGGCAAAAACACCAGACATGACACCTGTCACTGTTTACACCATGCCTGCCACTACATGGCATTTCTCATAGTGCTGAAAATTTCCCTCGTCAGGAAAGAATCCTGGTTCTTTCATCCCTCTTGTTTAGAGTTCTGTCAGTGAGATTATGTACATGCTCTTATTGCTGAATTCTCTGTTCTTGTTTTTCAGATGGTTGAGTCACTTGATAATGTGGAGATCACGATGACAGGAGACAAGTGTGTGTACCTGGAGAAGAAGGGATCTGATTACGTCTGGGTGTTTGAAATAAGGACATCTGTAAGTGGCAATGAAGACATTTACACTTTTTGTTAATAATTTTGAAACATTTCAATTCCATGAGTGATATTTGCTCAATATTGTCCAGCTTGTCATGGTATGAATATTAAGAAGCATTGGTCTCACGTTTTGATTGGTGTTTACTAAAAAGTGTTCATATATATAGCATTTGGCAGTTTACTAAGTGGAGTCAGCCAGAGTGTCTGGGTAAACCCAAGTAACTCACTTTCATAATGTACATTGTCATATGTGGATACACACAAATTTTCACAGTTCGTGTGAGCTCATTGAACTGAAATAAAACAAGACCACGTGAAGGGCCCCTGCAAGCTGTGCAAATTGTTTAGTGCTACATGGTAGTAAAAAATTGGCAACTGAGGTGTTTAGAAAGTTCCTCTAAAGGGTCAAGCATGGTCTCATGACCACAAGCAACCCCTGTCTTGATTGATGGACTTGCATGTACTTGCACAGTTCAAGTGCTGCAAAATGTTCTCCAAGCCAGATGTCCTGACTTTAACAACTGAAAATGCATCTTTGCATAAGAGAGGAAAACACCGTGAGCAACATGTTGGTTTTTATCCATTCAAGTGAAAGATTGCCCAAAAAGGAAGTTATGGTGAGTGAAAAAGTGAGTGAAGCTTGTAGATTTTTTAACCAAGTGTTGTTCACCAGGAACATAACAAAACTTTGTACACCTTTTATGTTTAGCCCTGAATAGAATTCTTGAGAAATGTACTTCTGTAATGATTGTTTTGTGTTGAAAATGTAAAATGACATTAAATTTCCGCTTTAGGTTCAGAGAAACATAAGTGTGATGTCACTGGTGAAGCGCGTTGTCAGTGTGGTCAAGAAACCCACCATGTAATCAAAAGCTTTGACTGTATTAAATTTAATTTGAAAGAAAAAATTTAGTGAAGATATTTTCAGATACAGTTTTTAATGGTCTTTTCACTCACCAGAAGTTCATTTTTGTGTGGTCTTTCCCTTTAATTGGGGTAAGCATCGAGATTGGTTGAAACTGGGCTAAGCGTCAGATTTGGATGAAACTGATTACAGAAAAGGAAGAATTGCTGGTATACAATACATGTCAAAACACACTTTAGCCAGCGACCCTGATTGTGGGGCAAAGCAGTGAATACGAATGGCATCAGTAAAATTTTATTCTGCTTTTTACTGGTACATGCTCATGTATTTTCTTAAATGTTCATATAGTTTTAGAATTTCATTTTATGACTAACAAAAATAATGGAATGTGTGTTTTTTTGTTGCAAGGGAGGTGTACAATTGGAGAAGGTGGCTCTGTTACATAACAAAGACAGACTTCACTTTGGGTTGGTTCATTCAGGAAACAGTAACAGTTGTCAGTTTGCTCATGGGGAGGTGTTTGTAACACCAGGAGCTTCTGAAAACAAAAGTTACTCTGTGAGAGTACAGTTCTCTGCAGTCATGTTTGGGTCATTCAATCAGTGGGTGGTGTTCGGCTTCGGTCTGGATGTTGTTGTTGTTCGAAAGCTTCAGGTGGAGATAGGGAGTGGAGGGATTCATGAGAAAATCAAACATTTGAGGCAAGAACGCAACTTTGAACGTTGGACTGGTGAAAATCGTGAAATAGTTCGGATGCCCAAAGTCTTGGATAAACTTGAAACGCACTTGCTGTCCCGCTACAAGTCACCAGAATCCAGTGAGAGTGTTGTAACCCAGGACATGTTGGTTCAGGAGTTGAATCGAAATAACTACACCCACAGGATGTCTAAATTTTTACAGCTGGAGGAATTCACTCGACATCATATTATATCCAGGTATGTTAGGTCGAAATCAAGAGCAAGTTTTACAATATGCCCAAAAGCATCAAAGCCGTCATTTCTGTACAAGCCCCAAACCATAATGGATGTTCCAGGTCAGTAATCCAAGGACGAATTTCCAAGACAAACGTCAACACAAACGACTCAAAAACTAAGAAAATATATGAAGTTAGAAATTAGGCTGGATTCAAGCAAATAGAAACTATCATTGTTCTCATTCATGACAGAAAGACGCGAGGAATGTTTCAGGCGAATGAATTAAGTTGGCATTCAAATCATGTAGCACTTTAGTTCAGAAGCCATCCCAGTTAATACGCTTTCCAGCTGAGACTCTCCAGATCATGGAACTGCATTGTCCTTTACTCAGAATTTGCTACAGTATTCACACGTAAACTAAAAGGCCATTGGTCAACAATTGCACTAAATCAATAGAGGGGCTTTGAATAATTTTCCCATGCGTAAACCCGAAGGCTGTTGAAGATACAACTGTCCCTGTTTCTGTAGTCTTTCAAATTGACTTTTCACTAAATGAGGCCATATAAAAAGTGACGATAGTTCTCAAAAGCAAACCAACTTTCATACACAAAGGAAGTAAAAATGTGTTGTAAATTACGCTGACTCATTGAGGCTCTTGGAAATTTCAGATACAACATGTGCACCACCATCGAGCTGGCCAATCACATAACAGAGCGTGAGTTTCTGTGTGCTCCCCCGGGGGAGCTCTATGCTCATGTTTCCCTCGAAGGGGAGTTGAATAGAGATACTGATGCAGGAGAACTCATTCTGACGAGTGTTAATCACGTTCTACTGGCTCCTCAAACCAACAGCCAGGGATGTGTCTACGAGGCAGCCATTGTTACTACGGAAACTCGCCATTGGTTTGGACAGAACTATGTGTACATCCACCTTCCAGCAAAGTGTTGTTCAGCTCTTGAATTGAAGCATGGTGACAAGTTGGATGTGGAGATCCAGTTTCAGTTAGACAGGCTGGTGTTCTGTAAGATGCATTACGCCGTGGATCAGATGGCAGTGAACATGGATCTCCTTTTCCCTGATATATCACTACTCTCAAGCTGGCTGGACACACAGCGGGGTTTTGAACTGAGGTGAACTTTAGAACGATATATATAGCATTGCCATAGACGGATGACAGATGTACCTAACACTAATAACATTATCGTTGTATATCGTAATATATCGGACACAGTTAATTATAAAAATTATTTAAAAATTATAAGAAGATTTATAAAATCTTTTAGGCATCAGATATTAAACACTCCGAGACCATTATACCATGCGCCTATATACATATATATATATATTTATGTTTATATGTTTTAGAGACTTGTTTTCATACTTAGATGTATGTGTATATTTCTTAAACTGGACTTTTCTTGGCTTTCAACACCCGGCATAAATGAACAGTTTACCTAGAGCTGCATGGAGTTTTACGGCGTAAAAAACGCTGTGCATGACGTTTGACAACTTTTCCCACATCTCGCTGCTCTGTGATATTTGAAGTTATGCAAAATCAGTTTAAACTTTAATGGGTCTTAAGATATGCTTTCTCAGAAAAAAAGAAGTGTTCTAGTCATCTGATATCGCAACACAATCAATTCACAAGTTTGAACGGATTTCTTCACAGACTTTGGTGCCAGTTTTGGTGAATAATGAGAAAATTTGCTACAAATAAGCACTGTCCACATTAAATTTTGAAAGGAAAAATTAACACCAAGTAAAGTTTCAAAGTCTTGTAGATTATAAATCAAATGGCGTGTTTCTTGTTTAGGTCACTACACCTGAATCGTAAGCAAGTGTCAGCTGTTGGTCATATTGTTGCCAAGCGAAAGGGCGCCACCCCACCTCTGGTCATTTATGGACCGTTTGGCACAGGGAAAACAGAGACTTTGGCTCAGGCTGCGATGTTGTTGTTGACAGAAAGACCGGATGCGAAAATACTGATATGTACTGAGAGCAATAAGTGAGTAGCCTGCTATTATTTCTTAATTTGTGTCGCCTTTAAGTAAAAGTCATAATTGTATTTTTTTATCATTTTGCTTTTGTAGTGGTTTGCTTTTCTTACACTGAACAAAAATCTTATGCATTCTGGTACACAGTTTTCTTAATTTTTTCACAGGTCCGCAGATTTGTACATCGAGAAACATATCGATCCCTTTTTGAAGGAAACTGGTAACGGAGCAAAGGTTTTGCGCCTGTACTCCCCTAGAAGGCGAGTGAACACCGTGAAGTCTGTAATACTCGATCAGTATTGCCATCTCTCATTGACCAAAAGCCGTTTCCTCATTCCATCCAGAGAGGAGATAATGACTTACAAAGTCTGTGTCGTCACCCTGGATATGTCCTTATACCTGGTCCATGCTCAGATGAAGGGCGTCTTCACCCATATCTTTGTGGACGAGGCAGCCCAGGCATTGGAATGTCAAGCTATAAAGCCTCTATGTCTGGCTGACCCGAGCACATGTGTGGTGCTAACTGGGGACCACATGCAGCTTGGTCCCACCGTATACTGCCCAGAAGCCCGGCACCTGAAGTTTGATCACTCTTTGTTAGAGAGGCTGTGCACTGTCTACAGGGAAACTGTCAACCACATTCCTGACTCAATTGCTCCACATGTCTTGTTCAACAAAAACTATCGCTCAAAGAAAGAAATTCTCCAGTTCATTTCGTCAGTGTTCTATGGCGGTCCAGAGACTTTGATCTCTGAGAGCCACATACCATCAGTTACGGGTGTGAGCCCTCTGACATTCTACTCTGTGCAGGGGCGAGAAGCTCAGGAACCTGATAGTGCTTCTTACTACAATATGGCAGAGGTGGAAGAAGTTGTGGAGAGAGTTGCTGAGCTTTACCACAAATGGCCAAAAGAATGGAAACCGAAAGATGCCAGATCAATCTGTGTCACGGCATCATACACTGATCAGGCAAGTATCGCAGATTTAGAAATACTTCGAGGTTTTGAAACCTGCACCAGACATGATAAACGAAGGCATTTTACCTGTATGTCAGTGAATATTAAAGTAAATGTACCACAAGTGTTGGATTGTAGTATGTTGTAATCTTATTCGTGCCGACAAGACTTTGAATTCACGATTAAATATACATAACGTAATATGTTGTAAATCTGTTCCAGGTCCGTCACATAAGGGGTGCCCTGAAAAGCAAGTCAGCTGAATTAAGAGATGTGTGCTGTGAACGAGTTCATAATATTCCAGGTGTGTTAATATTTTAAAAATTGAGAAGGTAAAGGGCGGAAATATTTGATATCTACGATTTTGTGTTAATATTGAACCTATGTAGGGAATGAACAGTTGCTGACAATTTCTATTAAACTCACACTGGAAATCTATGCCCTAAGTAGACGACGGATGTGTGGGTTTTTTCACGAAGGGCGTAGAAGTGATAATATTTAAGTGTGGCAGATAAGCCATTAAACATTGAATACTTACGTATTGAAGAATGGAGATCACACTATGCTAGAAGGCCCTGTATACAGCGCCTTAAGACAGTACATGTTACACTGGATTGTTACATTGTATTATACTCCTTCCAGGTCGAGAGTTTCGGGCAGTTTTTGTTAGTGTTGTGCGGACGCACCACAAAATAGACACACAGAATATGGATTGCGCCTTGGGCGTTCTGTCAGATCCCAAACTCCTGAACACAGCATTAACTCGAGCACAAAGTTTGGTAGCTATAATTGGAGACCCTGTGTCCGTTTGTGCATTAGGACATTGTAGGACCATTTGGAAGACTTTCCTTAAGCAGTGTGAAAATATGAAAAGCATTCACCCCGAGACCCTCACCATGGAGAACATAAAGCAGGGTGTTCAAAACCTGTTGAATTCCACTGTCGGCCAGAAGCTTGTACAGCATGCTGAAAAAAGTCGATCATCCAAGCGCTTTACTGCAACGGTGACTACTAATACAGACCTGAAATGTGACTCAGAAGCACTTCAGAAGGGCATGTCGAACGCGGCCTCTTCAGATAAACCCTCACCAGCTGCAAGACGTGGTTCTTGGAAACCTGTTGATCTTCCAAAGCTGACTACGACCAACTTTCTGGATGACTGGAAATGGGATTGCATGCTAGACCCTGATGGCATTATCCAACAATTAGCAATGCAAGAGTTTAAATCAGGGATTGCAGAACTCCAAAAGAAAGCCAAAAAAGAAGGTAAAAGTGTAGATGAAGGGTCAAATGAGTTGTCTGGAGCTCTGAAGATAGAGTGTATAGAAATCAAACAACAACATGGCCATGCAGTCATGTATTTTCCACGGATGGAGGAAGTAAGAAAGAGAAAGCTAATATCAGGTGATGACGCTGAGAAAGGATATGACTCAGACAGTGATAAGTCTGTTGTGGAGGATGAAAGAAACACAGATACCTACAATGAAATAAGCTACCAAGGACTTGTTACACTTGTTGAATCCCAGCCTGCTATGTATCTAAAGTGTATCCTTCACTCTGACAGCCCACGAATGTATGCAGAGGTTCTCAGCAAGGAATCCAAAATAGCTCAGGTGGAAATCAGCTGTCGAAAAAGATGTGGAAGAGCCTTTCATGAGGATGAAGTGGTTGTGAGAATCTTGCAAAGAGAGGTGAACTGTAAAACATCAACTACTGTTAATGAAACAGTACATGGAGAGGTTGTGGGAATTCTTAAACGCAGCATGGATTCTAAATACAGACTGTTTGTCTGCACTGTGGATCCGAAGAATACGGGAATAATGATTCCGTTGAATAGAGGTATTCCAAAGATATGTAATCTTTCAATGAAAAACCAACTAGAAAAAGCAAGGAAAGGGTATGTTCAAATGTACAAATTCACGAAAGACGAGAAAGTACGCCCTGACCATCCAGTGAAAGTCAATCCCCAAAATGCTGACAACCAGTTGTTTGTTGTGAGATACTTGAAGTGGGATAGCAGCTTTCGATTGCCACTTGGTATTGTTGTCCATGCCATTCCTCCAGGCATCAGCACTGAACATGGAATGGCCATCTTGAATATCGAGTACCAGATTCCCAAGAGGTATTCACCCGAGACAGAGAGATTTGTACAGGTACAAAAGTCCAGTTATACTCAACTCCCCCCGGAAGTACTGGAGAAGAGACTTGACTATAGAGACAGGATAGTAATTACCATTGATCCTCCGTTCTCCAAAGATCTTGATGACGCATTCAGTCTTGAAACATTGTCTGATGACAGGTACCTTGTAGGTGTCCACATTGCTGATGTTTCACATTTTATTCCTCCTAACTCGGCCATTGATGATGAAGCTGCAAGAAGAGGAATATCTTTTTACCCAATGATACAGGAAACAATCCACATGCTGCATCCATATTTCAGCAACAATGTCTGCAGTCTGCTTCCTGACACTGACCGCTTGACAGTGTCTGTCTTCTTGACAGTTTCCAGTGAAGGGGAAATTCTAAGTGTTGATCCTGAACGTTGTATTGTAAAAGCAAAGCGCCTGAGTTACACAGATGTAGAGGCGCTTCTCCATGACAGCGAAACGAAACACAAGGAAGTTAGGAGCCGTTTGCTTGCCTTGGGTAAACTTGCGCAGATATGGAGGTATCAGCGTCTGGGTAATGCTCACCTCTCTCACCAACTGGATACAGAATCCCGAGAGTCTCCTCATGCTCACCTGTTGGTTGAGGAACTGATGATCATGACCAACCATCAGATGGGCAAGTTACTGATGGAACATTTCCCAGATTGCACACCACTGCGATATCAAGAATCCCCCTACCCGGCTGCTCTAGAGAGATGGAAAGAAACTCATGCTGCTGCTGCCGCAAACACTGTGGCGTTAACAAGACCATTCCTTGATGGCTACTCCATATGTAAATGCAAAAGAGCCTGCACATGTATATTCAACTTTATGATGAGGCACAAGATAAGGGCTCCTGAGGAGATGTCTTTCCTGACATCCACTTGGGAGGCTATGAGTCGAGAAGCTGATGCGGGAAACTACAGGGCCGTTCAAGAGTTCATTGTTCAGGCTGAATACCATCCAAATCAGATGATTGCTCAATTGCAGCTGTATACATTACAGGAAAGGGCAGTGTATGTTTGCTCTGGAAGTCTCAACAAGGAGGACCCTGGTCACTACTCGCTGAACTTGCCCCATTATGTGCACTTCACAAGCCCTATCCGCAGGTACATCGATCTTGTTGCCCAGAGGCTGGTGTGTGCCGTGATCGACCGAAAAACTTGTCCTTACAGTCTGGCAGATGTTGAGAGACTGTGCAGGAAAACAACTGATGCATCTTTGTTGGCGTCTAGCTATCACAAGGCCTGCTCTTTGCTACAACTGGCTGCTGCCCTAAAAGATAGACCTTCAGTTGTCTACGCTTTTGTAGAAGACGTGTCAGAAACTGATGTTAAATTGCAGATCCCATCTTTACCTGTAATTCCCCAGCATCAAACACAAGTGAGGCTTGCCTTTTTGGCTCCTAGCAAAATGCCTGTTGTAAATGAAGAGCGTGGAAGTGTTACCTTACACTGGCAGAAGAGAGTGTATGAGTTAGATGCTCAGAGCACAGACAAGATAGAGGTACTCCCGCAAAATACCATCCAGCTAAACCCTGACAATTTTTTGTCTAAGATATCTGCCTTCGACTGGCAGCGGCTCCTTTGTACCGCGAGGCAGCCCATATGTGGTAAAATAGGTGATGGTATGCAGTTATCAATAGCAAGCAGTTTGCCGGATGTGTTCGAATCCATAACACACTTGGATAGAACCTCTTCCCAAGATGTGACTTCAGAAGTTGGCAAGGATAAGAAAATTATCAGACATCTGAGAAACTTTTCCATTGAGATTCGTAAGTTTGCTGTTTTCAAAGTTCAAGTGACTGCTTCATTGTATCGTGGTATACTCTCTCCAACTCTGCAACTTCTGAACCTCACACCACGGTTGGATGTCTGTTTGGAACATTGGAAAGACCCAGTTTTTTGTTTTGCATCTGGAAGCGGTACACAAGCCTCAAGACTCAAGTATGATAATGAACAGGCATACAAGAAAGCATGGCTTCCAGTCTTGAGCATGGAGTCAGCAGTGTCTTCTGTGGGTAATCAAGATTCGTTGTTTGTACACAACGTCAGCATCAAGTGGCACAAAACCGAGAGTTCCAACGAGCTTGAAGTGAGAGGTGAATTCTGTCTTCCAATCAGCTTCTGCAAAGAACGTCAGATCAAATATTCAAACTCCCTTGCTGATTACCTGTGCATCAGGTACCCTGAACTTCCCCTGCCTGAGGACACTGACTTGCCCAAGGATGTGGCAGTTGTGGTGAATGATGGCCAGCGAGTTACCTGGACGTGCCACTGTTGGATTACAAACGTCATGCCAAAGGAAGAAGGGGACACGGTTCACTTTGAATGTCGCATACATAAGAGTGCCTTTCCCTTACCAGCCATTTTGTGTCAGGCTGGAACCCCCAGCCCTCTTTGCACACTTGAGTGGATCCCAAGGTTTCTGCCTGTCAGGTAGGCTATGTCTTTTAACTTATCAACCCATACAACACACTGCAGAATGTGTGAGGACGTGCATAAAGTCAAGGCTTTTTCATCACTTGCTATAGTGCGAAATGTTTTGGTAAAGAATTAAGAATTTTTTCTTAGTTTCATCCCAAGTTTTCATCCCTGCAGCAACATAGATGTATATGAGTGCGTCTTGAGGTCTTGATTTCAGAAATCTTGACCATGTCAGTGTCGTAAATACATGTGGATATTATTGACATTTCATGTAGGAGCTCTTTAGCAAATGTAATGTTGTATGAAGAAGGTTGCCAATTTGTATCCAATAAATATTCCCCGTGTAATATTAAAGAAAAATACCCTCTGGAATTTGGTGACGTTTTCCTGAGTACCGTACTCGCATACACTACTGGTGCATTTGTGAAAGTGCTGCACTTATTACCAGTGAGAAATCCCTTTTACCATGTAAGAATTAATTTGGGAGATTTGGAACTCTGAACAACAGGTGGGATTAGCCCCAGAAGCCGTAAGATCACAGTCGGTATAGTAGGATATTGTCCATTTTCCTGTGGTTCCATCTAGGAATGTCTTGACAAATCATCTCGCTGTCCTGGCCATTTACTTGATGGTACGTTTTGATGTGTCCTGGCCAGTCAAAAACAGTCGCTTAGGTAGAAGCCCAGGTTGGCCTTCCTTAAGAAGCACATTTTGTTATTGATTTATTGGTCTTCGCCAGTTACCCATTGACTAAACACTTTACTAATGCTCTGTGATATGTTTTTCCCAAATTAAGAACTTAATGCAGAATTCATTTACGTGGGACAGGGCTTTGTACGGCATGTTAGTGGCAATCAGGTGCACCAGTTACATATTCGAATAGGTTTTTTGACAAAAACCAGGATTTTTCTGCCTTGGGGCAATCTTTACATATGAAGGTGACATTTCTAGACACCAGTTAAGTCCGGATACATGGGCTCCATAGCTCTGGTTGGGGGGTGCATTATATTTTATTATGATACGGTTAAATTTTTATAAAGCCATTCAAATATAATATGTTAAAGGAGAAGAACTACAGTGTGCTGATTACTTGTTTACACTATGGTTTCAGGAGGATGGAAAATGCTGTTAAAACATTGGGCAAGAAATCTCAACTTGCACAAGACATCGCAATTGGCAGAACACCCGCTGCCTCAGGTGATATGCACATTCAGACTGCAGGTCCTTTGACATTATGTGAAGAGTGGAGACTATATTTTAGTGTATATGTTTATGTATACCAAAAAAGTGCGTCCAATTAGTCCACATTTATCACACTGAAAAACTGTAACTATGTCTCCTTAATTGCTGATTTCGTTTTAAAATGTTACATTATACTTTTCTTTGATGTTTCACTCCCATGCTCATGCATGTTTAATGAAACTGCAAGCTGAGGATGTTTTTTTTTCTAATGTTTGTAGTGAATGTCTCAGACATCCCTAAATTGACGGCGGTTCCTGTTCCCGGATTACCTCCCCCTAACAGTGTGCAGATGGATGCAGTCATCCAAGCTTTAAGACAACCGTTCAGTTTGATTCAGGGCCCCCCTGGGACAGGGAAGACATTGATGGGCACACGAGTGGCCTTTTTGTTTGCTCAGCGTAACAGATTTGTCAACACTGAACCATACAAACAACCCCAGGTTCTCTATTGTGGCCCGTCAAATAAATCTGTGGATGTTGTTGCAGGTGAGTGCACGCATCTAATTTCCAGTCAGTGGGACTTATTCCTTAACCCAGAGATGAATGAAGGCTGTTACGATCTTGAACTGGGAGCTGACTTGACTGACATAACTTCTACTCATTTCCTAAGCAATTTGTGCCAGTGTTCAAATGTGTCAGGTTGAATACCAGTGCAGGAAATCATTGCTTGTGCACACTTCCTGGTTGCTTTACTTCATTTCTTATTGGGCTAAGGTCCTGCGTGTTTGAATCCTGTTAGTTTAACATTGACTTTCAGGAGGTTTGTCATGTTGTTGTTTCATGTTCTGTCAGGTATCCACCATTCATAAAGCCGCATTTCTTCAAGTGCAATTTTTTAAAGATATGATCAATTGATCAGTCAGTAAATCAATAAATGAAATCCTCCTTATTTCATCATGCCAGGTTACCTCAAACAGCTGGGACTCTCTTGTCCTAAGCTGGTTCGAGTGTACAGTGAGAACATAGAGCGTAAAGAATTCCCACTGCCTCGGGACCCCATCCCACCTACGAGGCAGTCCAGCACGGCCTCAGCCTCTGCAGACCCTACTCTCAAGGACATAGCTCTGCACCACCTCATCAGACATCCTTCCAGTGATCATTCTGGACATCTGCGTGTGTACGACGAGCATTTTGCCCAATGTCCAGATGATATTAGTGATGAGGAGGTGGAAGAATATAAGCGTCTGGTGATGAAGGCAGAGGCTGCTGTGATCGTGTCGGCCGAGATCCTCCTCTGTACCTGTTCTGTGAGTTCCAGCCACAGGATGAAGGCCTCCAGTGTAAGACAGGTAAACTTACTATGTGCAGTCTTCACACAAGTTCATAGGGCTTTTAGAGATTTTGTCTATTATATGGTGCTCAGTTATTTATTTCATTCCATTTCATGATCTTTCAGTTCTCAGTATTAGGAAAATGGGATGTGACGGATGTGTAGCACATTACCACAGTATTTCTAAAAGGAAAACAAAATGTGCCTGTGTCTAGGTATCCAGACAGATATTCAACAACCCTCAACCAACACGAGCGTTCAACATGAGTCAATGTTAGAACAATGCTCAACCTAAACCATTAAAGAACTAATAAAGTACAAAAAGTAATAAATTAAAACGGATTCATGCAAAGAGAAAAAGTCAATTTTTGCAGTGAAGACGGAAAGACGCAAAGATTGTTTTAGGCTGGTCAATTTAATAATTATCCACATCGTGTAGCGGGCACAAGTTTGTGGTACAGCGTTTTGATGCTGGGAATTTACCCATTTGTGGAATCGGTGGTGTGTATCGGTGTATCTAACACAGTCTTGTATGTATCCGTAATAGTTTCTTGTATGTGGTGAAAGAATACCTCGACGAAGCGGCAGTTGCTGTGCCTGTATTTAGCTCCTCTAGCAATTGATGATGACTTAAGTCTGGATACTGCCAGTTATATTACAGGTCATCACGAACATTTTGGTTCATATACTGTAAGAAAGTTGCCTTCATTTACATGAATTTTATTTTCTATATAGGTGATTGTTGATGAGTGTGGGATGTGTACAGAACCTGAGAGTATGATCCCAATTGTGAACACGAATCCCAGTCAAGTCGTCCTCATTGGTGACCACAAACAATTACGTCCTATCGTCGCCTGCCAGCAAGCGAGGGACCTCGGCCTAGAGACGTCGCTGTTTGAACGTTACGCAAAGAAAGCCATCATGTTGACCCATCAGTATCGTATGGTGAGTTTCTCTTGTGATCATGAATGTTGTCTCAGATTCTACAATGGTGTTAAGTACGCAGAGCAGGATTGTTATTCCATGATGCATTTTACTGCGAAGTGAGGCGTAGTTATCCTAACCAAAAACTCATCTGTGTATTATGTGGACTGAATTAAGAAGCAGTGTGAGAGAATGTTGGTGGGATCTACATGTTTGTTTTGTGCAAAAAAGTCATATTCTACCTCACATTCCTTCCTAGAATAAGATACATTTCCAGTGATTATGTCGCAGAAGTTTCAAAATTTTGCGCTTCTCTCCTCCACTCCTCCCCGGTAAGGTCTGCCAGCAACCTTCGGATGGTCGTGGGTTTCCTCTGGTTTTTCTACCCGGTTTCCCCCACCACAATGCGGCCGACGTATTTAAGTGAAATATTCTTGAGTACGACCTAAAACACCAATCAAATACATGAATTTGGCCTCATCTCTCTCTTTATGGGGTCTGGAAGCGAAGAGCCCTATGAAGGCATTTCTGAGGTGATCAAAATGGTCACAAATTTACTGAAGTAGTTCCGGTTTTAGCGTGTACTTCCTCTGTGTGTTTTAGCATCTCTAAAAAGCCCCATTACGACATTGTCACTGTATGGGACAACGTAACTAAATGATGAAATACAGCTCAAATCATTTATAGAAAATAAAATTTGAGTCTTGTTTGCAGGCACTCTTTTGCTTCCTGATACAATCTGTCGGAATTTCCAGTGGTTCGGTCAGGCGAACAATTGAAAAGAATGTTTGTTGCGGGCAACGCGATCCACTCGCTAAATTCGGGCCGGCTCAAACTTTTTTTCAAACTCTGAGGACTTTTTTGGACAAAAATAAAAACTCAAGGAATCTCCTTGAAAATTCTGCGAGGAGCATATCATTCTTTTGTCGTCAAAACGTGAGAAAATCAATTCGTGGAGCAAACCTTTAAAAACAAATTATTTACGTTTTTCGACCGTTTGATCGTTGTCGTCGCATTATAGGTCTACGTGGTCCAATTTCCGTTATCCAGGTACATCAACCATATTCGTGTTACTTTGGCTCTAATAACAAACTGGGTCATTATGTATCGCACTGGGGTGGTGTATTACCTTGTATTCACTACCATTGGCAGCAAGTAATGTAAGAGTCACTCTGTTAAAAGAAGGCAATTGTTAAAGCTAAGTAAAGCTATGTGAAAGTAACATCACAGTAGGCGTTGCAGGTAGTCCCCACATTTCTCCTGCTGGTAAGTCAGTAGTGCACCACTAACAATGTTAGAGGGCTAAGGTTGAGAAAGCATCGCGTGGTGAGGATTTTCAGTCAGAAGAAAATTTAGAAGTAGAGTTTACTTAGCTGTGAAAAAATGAAGGGCAAAAAAAATGTTCACAAATTACGAATATTCGAATGACGTATAAAGAGGGATGACTTAGAGTGTTCATGGTTAAAGCAAAGTAAAATACATTTATACTCTTTTTCTTTGTTTTTCTTTCAGATAAACATATCCATTTCAATGACAGTTTTAAAATGTAACACGAAAAAGTGATGTTTTAGAGAGAATGAAGGAGAAAATGAATATTTCAAATAAAAACAGTTGGGTTAAATGTTCCGTATTATAATGTAATAAGAATATCTTGTGAAAAGAATACTTATCATTTGATTGGTATTATACACAGTACCAAGGAATATTTCACTTATGTACGAAGGCCAGCATTATAAACTTTGTGGAAAGAAACCGGGCAAAGTCTAGAAGGAAACCCATGGTCATCCGCAGGTTGCTGGCAGAGGTTACTACTCATGCCTGGATAGGAAGTTGGCCCACGTCGGCCAGACTTGGACTTGAACTCATAGCATCCACATTAGTGAGAGACTCCTGGGTCATTGTGAAATATGAATATCTATCATGATTATAAAACTGGATACTCTTAAAAGTAAATGCAAAATAAAGTCTTTCACATAAAATAAGATTCTGTCATTAAAAACTCCGGGAATTTCATATTATCTATTTATGCTATTTGTTTGTTTTTTTTTTGTTTTTTTTTTGTTTTTTTGTTTTTTTTTTTGTTTTTTTTTGTTTTGTTGTTTTTTTTTTTTGGCGCGGTGAATTACACAGATGATGTTATTATACTTGTTCATATACCCTAGCCTACATAATGGTCCCCTCATGATCCTTTTCAATCTCAACAGGCTGAATATTTCTGACAACTGGCAATCAATAGTCTCTCCTTTTAAAATCACACACTTTTGTGGAGATTGACTATTCCAAGGGGCGGGTTTGTGAAAATAAATTGACGTAATTTCCATGTTGAATTCTTTTAAGCTGTGAAATACCTACATGATCCCGACGAATCTTCGAGCTGTTTCATCCATTTACAACTTTTAGGTTCTATTTTGGGCTTGGGCAGTTTACTTGACTTGCATGGGCGTGTTTATTGTACTCTAAATTGCAACTGAATACATGATCAGTTAGCTTTTTTTATTTTTCTTCTGGTATAGATTTGACCCTGCTATTCTGTCATCTCAAACAGACAAGAAACATGTCTAGCTTTCACAATTTAATGCTTCTAGAATGCTTGTTTCCAGATGACATATTTTGTGAAAACCCAGTGTTGAAGTCGGTTGAAACATATGTACAATTCATTTCAGCCTGCCAGTCGATGATATGATCACATAAAACAGAGTTATAAAACAAAACTTCCGTATACTTTATGATCCAGCTATTGCACTACGCTATAAGCAGACCCCTTTTAAACGTTACAGGTTCTAGTTGTTTTGTTTTTCTTCTTCAGCACAAGGGCATAGCCCAGTTTCCGTCCGATCACTTCTATGAGGGTAAGCTGCAGTGTGGCACTCGTGCTCAGACCTGTCCAGCAGAACTGAACATCTGGCCCAGTGGAAGAGGAAGCCCAATCGCGTTCTGCCATGTGAAAGGGGTGGAGGAAACTCTCACGGTGACCACAGAGGAAGGCAGTGAGCGGTCCAAGAGCAACCAGACAGAAGCTTATTTAGCGGTAAGTCTGTGCCGATGTATTTTGACCTCCTAATGTCGTATGTCGACATGAACACTGACTCGGTACAACTCACATACAAGAAACATGCAAGCCTTATGGTGATTATTTCTTCATCCATGTGATTATTCTTGTTTGTCCAGGTGCACATTGTATCTGCCCTTGTCTGGCAGTTCTCGGTGGAAGAGACAAATATAAAGGTGCTTTCACAGTATAGAGCTCAATGCGGGGCCATCCAGAGAGAGCTGATCAAACAGGGGCTTCACAAGACAGGGGTTAACACCGTCATCTCCAGCCAAGGTACCGGCAACCATCCACCTAAAAACATCTTTTTTTCATTTTTCTTACAGTGTTTAATATAGCTCAACCTTTTCTTACACTCTAAAAAATTTTGATGTCTCCATATTGTTCATGCATATTCACAAGGTTTATCCAGAGCCTGAAATCCTTTGAATGTCCTTGAAAGTGGATATCAAAATTTGAGGCCCTGGAAAACCTTGAAAAATTGGCTAGGTTCGTGTAAGCCCTTGAAAAGTAAAGAATTTTGACTGTGCTATTCCTCGACACTTACTTTTTTTACTTTTTAAGTGTGCTTTCTCACACTTGAAAATGAGTTGACCTGTTGCAGTGCAGGCTATATGGTCTGACACACAACTATTATTTACTAGTTAAACATTTACCCTTCAGTGCAAAAGTCATGTCTCAAACTTGAAAGTGATTTCAAAAAGAAAAATTTGGAGACTGCTAAGGTAACCAGACTCCAATTTACTCCTTAATTACAAGAAATAAGGCACACAGTGAGTGGGTTCGGTGTTTATTTATAATAGAATTGTAGAGTGACAGTTCGGCCAATTGGTCCCAAGGATATTGTTGTAGTTTTGTTAGTCTGCACATTACAAAACAGTTTCCGATTTCTTTGTGTGTTGCAGGAAGTGAGTGGGATTACGTGATTCTCTCCACGGTGAGATCTCTGCCCCCTGATGAAATTGAACGGACACCCACCGAGCGCTGGAAACGTCGGCATCTTGGCTTTATCACAGACGATCATCAGATCAACGTAGCGATAACCAGGGCCAAGAAAGGGTTGTTTATTATAGGTACATCATGAAGCAGCATTTGCTCTATATGTGTAGTGCCTTTGTAGATAATCTTCTGAGTCTGAATTACATTCATACAAACCCAACTCTTCACTGAATGTCAGTGAATGGAAATTTAGCTCAAAAGCCAATGTGGAACACAAACCTGCTATCCAACCCACATTATCCTGGCTTATACGTTAGCACAGATTATAGCAGACACTGTAGATTTAAGAAGACCATTCTGTCTTTAATATTAACAGCTGCCAATATCCTGGCTATACAACCAGGTACAGGCTATATTTTAGGGCTTTGGAAGCGAAGTGCACAGAATCTTATGATGGCATTTCTGAGGTGGTCAAAATAGTTGAACTTTTAGTGTGTACCGTGGCGGCATGTTTCAGCATCCCTGAAAGGTTTTCTTCCATTTGTACCAGTAAGCCCCATTAACGCATTGTCATTATATAGTACAGCGTAACTAAGTTATGAAACACGGCTCAAATCATTTTTTGACAATAACATTGGTGTGTTGTTTGCAGGCACTCTTTTGCTCCATGGTACAATATGTCGTAATTTCCAGTGATTCAGCCAGGCAGACATTAAAAAAAATACTTGTTGAGGGCAACACGACACACTCGCTAAATTCGGACCGACTCAAAAATAAAAACTCCAGGAAACTCCTTGAAAAACATAATTCTGAGAGGGCCATATCATTCCTTTTGTTTATTTATAAGTGAGAAATTTAATTCAGGGAGCTAACCTTTCAAAGCAAATTATTAACGTTATTCGACCAATTCATCGTTGTCATTGTCGCATTATACATGGCCCAGTTTTCGTTACCCAGCTACACAACACATACACATGTTACTTTGGCTCTAACAACAAACTGGGTCATTACATATCGCACTGGAGTCTTGTCTTACCTTCTGTTCATTAGCCTTGGTAGCATGCTGTGTAAAAATCACTCAGTTAAAAAAAGGCAATGGTTGAAACAGTCAAGCTATATGGAAGTGACGTCACTAATGGGGCTGCTTGTGGTCCCCATGTTTCTCCTGCTGGTAAGTCAGTGGTATAACATTTACAATGTTCTAAGGTTGAGACAGGATATAGTGGTAAGGATTTTCAGTGAGAAGAAAATTTGGAAGTGTATTTGTCTGGGAAATTTGTCCAAAATTACTGAGTGGCGTATAAAGAGGATATCTTCAAATGTTCCTGGTTGAAGCAAAGTAAAGTACGTTTCTACTGCTATTTTTTCCTGTCGTTCGGATAAACATAGCCATTTTGATGACAGTGAACGCAGGACATGAATAGGACAAAATGTTGATATAGAACTGAGAAGGTTAAAATAAAAAAGTGCTTTTTTTGTTGTTTGTTTTCCTCAGGTAAAATGAAGTAGAAATTTAACATTTAAAATAAAAACTGTAAATTAAACGTATTACAATTATAAATAGAAAATAACTTAAAAAAGAATATTTAGTATTTGAATAATATTATATGGCCTACTCAGGAATATTTCACTTAAAGACGAAGGGCAGCATTAAATATTTGTGGACAGAAACCGGACATAGTCCAGAGGAAACCCACAGCCATCCGGAAGTTGCAGTCAAAGTTTATTACTTCTCAAAGGAGAGGAAGTAGGCCTACGTCGACCAGAGCTGGACTTGAACTAACAGCATTCACACTAATGAGAGTCCCCTGGGTCATTGTGAAATATGAATATTTAGCATGATTTTAAAACTGGAATCTCTTAAGAGTAAATGCAAGATAAAGTCTTCCTATAAAATTAAGATTTTGTCATTAAAAACTCCTGATATTTCAGATTATTATCTTCCTGTGTCTTACAATTATTTTTGGAGGGTGGGGGGTAAGGAGAGCAGGGAAATACCCAGATGCTGCATCCATTATTCTACTTGTTCATATAGCCTAGCCCACCTAGGTGGTCCCCAAATGATCATCTTTCTGTCTCAGAAGGCTGACTATTTCTGACAGTTGCCAATCACAATCTCTCCTTTTTAAGCCACACGCTTGTAACTGTTCATTATTCCATGAGGCAGGTTTGTGAAAATAAATTCACATAATTTGCCAATGCGCCATTTTTTAAGTTGTCATGACACTAACAAATTTTTGAGCTGCTTCATCCATATCCAACATGTTAGTCCTGTGTTGAACTTGAACACAGACTTCTGATTGAAGAAGACCAGTCCATCTTCAGTGATACTAGAACCCCACAAGGGTGAAATTTGCCGTATGAAGACATATGCCACATTATAAGTTTATCATTTTTTCAGGTGTATACCACATTATAAGTTTCAAATTTATACAAAATAAGTTGATATCTTCGCATTTAATGAAAATTTTGTCACATGATCCTCCTTGGGGCATTTTGGTCATTCTTTCCCTCTCCGTTTTTAAGACAGTGCTGTGGTGGAATACTTTTATTTCTCGCTTTTTTTCTTCCCAACATAAAGCTTTGAAATTTGGCACACATGCAGCTAAATACCTAAGCCATATAAAAAGTTCACAAATTTTTGATATCTTTCTTAGTTTTAAAGATATTAACAAAAAAATATCAAACTTTCCAAAACTGAATTTTTTGTAAGTTTTAACTTTAAATCATCACTCGTAAAACAAGCCTAGATGAATATTAAAAATCTGTGTGACCTTTTTTTTATTTTTAAATAGTAAACAATGCACGTGGATAATAAAATCTTGAAAATTTAAAGTCTTTTAAAACTGTTCTGATTTTTTAATAATTTCCTAATTGTTTCCAATAAAACGAAAGTTAGATAAATTTCGAAAGCATTTTGAAATCCACAGTCTTTTAGCATTCAAAATGTATATACATGTACATGAGTATATATGATCAGTGTTTTAGGCTACACAAGGAACAACGCACAAATTTTGGCTTAGAGAGGTTCAAGTTAGTATCCTTAAAGTAAAAGACAGCTCATGACTGAGGAACTATAATACATTTTAATTATAACAAGTACAAGAGTGAACAACATTGCAAATTTTTTCCATTGCGTTATGACAAGAATAAGTTTGTAGATTATTTCATGTTATAAATTTACATATACACTTCAGTTTCAACCACAATCCTAACAGCATACTACAGTTTCAGGTGACAGAAATGTTCCGCGCTGGGAAAAATCATGTCACAGCTCAGACAAAATAGCTGTGTTTCATGCTTGTCAATGCAGCATGGTGAAATGTCAGTTTCCACTGTTGTAGTAGCTGTTAAAATAATACATTACCGAATAAACATGATATTGTCCAACTTTTTGGCAAACTTCACTTAAAATATGCACTGTCTTTCACTTTAACAGCATTTGCCTGCACATAGTGCAGGGCCTGCATCGTTATAAAAGTGTCTAATTGTTAAGGCAAAAACCTACTTACACATGTTTCTTTTGAATTATCTCATGCACAGGGGACAAGCAACTTCTGGAATGTGACAAAATGTGGAAAAAACTGATTGCTCACTACAGGAAGGAGAAGAAGCTGATTGACGAGCCCCAGCTTAGAGTGCTTCTAAGTGGGCAAGGGAGATAACTTCATCACAGAAAAGAGATAAATGTTTTCGTGAGCAAACAGTGATGAATGTTAATAAAGAGGGCAGTCCACATACTTATATTGTATGTTACTTTGTATATTGGATCATGCATGTGTTTCTGATGAATACTTTGGTTTTAGCTGTGAAATTTCAACTTCTTTGTGTCAAAATATGTCTTTTGTATATTTGGGTTTGTGACTGTTTTAACTTTGGAATGTTTTGAAGCATTAGTTTTTCTTCTGGAATGTATTTCTCTTAACATTCCCGGTATCATGTACAATAATCATTGTATGTTTTCTAAAGAGAACTATTTTAGGACCAATTTACTGATCAACACAGAACGGATCAATTATTTTTTAAAGTCGAGAGGTGTTTTAATCATATGGTGTGGATTTTGTGCATAATTTTACCCTGGGTAAAATGTTTTTAAACCAGTGCAAAGGTGAGATTTTATTGTATTTTTTTTTTTTTTTGGTGTTTTTTTTTTTTGGAGATTGTATTACAGCCAACAACATTTGTTGCCAGTCATGTAACCGAGACATTTTGTAAGAGGCTAGAAATTACATGAAAGGTGGTTTTATTTGATGATAAATATGAGGGTTTCAAATCTGACACAGCAAAAGTTTGTTCTGTCCAGAAAAAATCTGCTAAGCAGCCACCACGAATGATCTAAACATTATTCAGGTTTTTCATTATTTATTTACATATGCACATAGATGTAGTTTTGTAACGTCGTGTTACAAATGTTTTACTTCACTGTTGTACAATAATTGGTCATTTGAAGTCACATATCATCTTTGAGTTAACCATGAATAAATTCAAACTATGTTACTACTAAATTAGTTGACGGTCAAGTCGATTCTGTTTGTATGATGTATCATATTGTACCACTGTATGCTGTTCAAAAAGCCTTTCCTATTTTTTCTTGTATTAGATTTGTTATCTACTTTGTGGCTACACTTTCTTGACTGATATTTTGAACAAACATGACATCATGTATCAGTTGTTTGTGAAGAAAATACACTGAACAGATTAAAAGTTTTGATTCATATTAATATTACAAGAGTTTATCTTAAGGGTTTATGAAGTTTAATCTGACTTCATAGTGTTTTGGACTCAGGTTGTCTTTTGAGGAAAACTTTAGACAGCTTTGCTGAATTAGAAAGAGACTGGGTGAGTTTAAAGTTAATCATATCTTCTCTTTATGTCAGAAAATTCGTGGACATCTGCATTATGACTGAAGTTTTAGGGAACTTACCATTACGAGTTGATGTGGCTAACATTTGTGTTTCTGTTGTCTTCCTCGTTCCTCTTCTGTGAGAGAATATGACATGCAGGCTTAAGGAACTGTCTCTCCGTGATGATTTGAAGTTTGCGTTCATTTGGAGGCTCTTGGAGAAATCCTCTGATACCTGGCCACGCGAATGGCACAAATACTGGCTTTTACTATGCCAACGGGCTCGAAATCAACTTACAACAACAAGACAAGAGAAGAAATACAAGAATGCATCTCTGTGTCTGGTCTGGAATGATACAATGCTCTTCCCAGGTCTTGTTCTGAGCACAAATGTCGATATATTTTGACTGCATGCCTCGTCGGATTTTCGATATTCTTTGGATGTTGTCACTGCACGAATAGTTCATCAGTTAATCGATAGCATACATAGGCCTGGGCATTTTGCAGCTATTTTTGCCACCGGCAGAGCTGTCGTCTGTTGGCTGAAACAGCGCCGCGGTAAACACAGTTCCAGGGGAGGTAACTTCACAACCGTACTGACCAAATGTACACTAATACTCTATTTACCTAATGTATTAATTAGGGCACTATGCTTTCACAATGTAAAGTAATAGAAGGGTAACTTATAGTATTTATTTCATTTTCCTATACATGGTATGAGATAGACATATTTTTGTGAATTATTCTTTTTATATGATTACAGGTTTGACTAAATCTTAGTGTGTTAAGAGGTGCCTCCGTGGCTTGGTTAGCACGCTAGCGCAGAGTAATAACCCAGAGGCCTCCCACTAGTGCGGTATTTCAGGCACAAAGGGTGTATATCGAGTCAATTAGTAATAAAGTACTGGTAGTTTTAAAGACGATTAAAAATTAATTCCTGAAATATACATTATTAATACAGATATAAAAAAAAGCCCTTGAGGTGATCTATATATAACATGCTTACAATGGGAATTGACTTTTTAAGTATTCATACAATTGATTTTAAATCAATTTTTTATTTTGTTTGATTTTAAATCAAACCTTGTATACAGACGTTCACGTATTTAACATGCATCAGAGGTCATCAGAGATCAGTTGATCGTTCAATATTGCGTACTGACAGGTACGTGTCGTCAACAAATAACACGATATTAGTAATTTCGTTAGGAATGGTTATTATCGTAAATAAGGACCAGAAAAGGACCCAAGAAGGAGCCTTTGGAACTTCTACTATAATGAATACCCAGTGATGAATAAAACAAAAACAAACAAACAAAAAAAAAACAACAAAACAAATAAAACAAAACAACAAAACACAAAAACAAATAAAACAAAACAAAACAAAAACAACAACAAAAAAAACGTCATACAGCTTAATTCTGTTACCTTGATTTATTGGTATCGATAGCATATTACTGGATTCAACAGCAAGCGTATAAATGCTGCGTTAGAATTAGGTGCTATTTTTGATCATCCATGTTGTATCATCCAGACCAAAGTGCAAGTAGTAAATTTAATTGACTAACATCATCATGGCCATAGGTATATGAAGGCTGTTAGCTATAATGGGGCTGACACTGAAGTTATAATATTATCACTTCAGCCAGCAAATTCAGCCAGTGTGTGTCGAGTCCAGATTCTGGGGAGAAAAATTATATCTGACACGTGTTTATAGAACTGTACTTACCTTAAAGGGCAGGCCCAACCATTTTTGACTGGGTTTCAGTTGTTTCTAGATCCTCTGTTATGAACACAAGGCTCTCGCACACTTAAAACAGATTTAATATAAGAGATTAATTAACTAATTGCTAAAATGGAACTGACGCACGTGGTGCTGGTAGGCAGAGCAACAACAACACAGTATATCAATGAAGCAGAGGTGTGCTGTAGCTATATGCCAAAATATATATACATCCGTCATCCACAGACATTTAAATACCACTTAGGTCATCACCTGGGCTAGTTGAACGTTGTTTGTCGATCTGTACTACGACATAAATCTCATCTTAACAGGACAGGACGGACTCCATAGCTAACCTAACCTAGACTGTATACTGTGTACTGATAGTGTTTTGACAGCGGCCTTTACCCTTAGTATCAAAGTTTTACTATACATTTGTGTCTATTTACACAAATCTTGCACAGTACAGTGTATAACACAGCGAAGCTTTATTTCATTACCTTCTATGAGACAATCCAAACTGATTGTCAACAGACATAAAATACACACTATGCCAATAAAAACAACCAAATGGGAAATTAAAAAGGGTAGTAAATAAATGTACGAACAGAACAAGAAAATAATTCATAATTCGTATATATTCATATATCATATATTGGTGAGTCATATTAGGCCAATATTAGGCCATCCAGGTTAGTTTTCTCAGTCTCAAGATATAATTTACATCTAGAAAGAAATGCCTTTATTGATAAAAAGTAAGTTATATCATGGTGTAGTTGATTTAAATTATTACTTCAAATAAGTTGACCATCGTTGAGTACAACGTTACACGTTGGGTGGGATTTAATTGAAGATAGGTAAGTCCGATCGTCAGTCACTATATGATTTGTCAAAGTTGGTCATATTCCGTTGAAACAATGTGTATTAAAATTACCAATACATTGTATATATACAGGTGAGTTTTTGCATTTCAAACTAAATTACGTAAAAGCGTGAGCTCTCAGCTAGAATGTTGAACAACACCTTATAGAGGGCTTCCGCAAGCAAAACTATTAGCTGTTATACCACTGCATTAAAGGCATGTACAGACCTTAGGAGCAAGGTGTGACCTTAATATGCAGGTTCATATACAACGATCAACTACACATACACCGCATGATGCACTTATGTGTTGAGAAAAAGCCATTGATATGAGGGAAGCATATGTATTTGGCAAATAGATACAGCACAACGCCAGAGAGTGTATGCTGACCTACTATTAAGATGTGGCGGTACCGCCTACATGCACTATGTGCGTCAATTCCGTTTTAGAAATGGGCTAATTAATCGCTTATATCAAAGCTTACTTCAGTATGCGACGGTCTCATGTTTATGAAATAGGATCTAGAAACAAGCGAAAGCAAGTCAAAAATCTTTGATCCTGCCCTCTAAAAGTTCACCAACACAATCCCACGATTACAGGTAAACAAGGTCATTGCATATTATTTTGGTTCTGAAACTTACATTTTTCCGACAAACATCATCTTACCTTGTAAACGATTAAGATCAATAAAACTCTCAAAATCTACTAACATGATGAGCTCAGGCATGGACAAAATTTAAGTCATATATACTATGCCGACCGTCCTCTCGCTGGGTGCAGTAATCTGATCCCCGAGCCTAAACACAAGGTTAGTCATCCAACTCAGCGTTTAGACATAATAAAAAATGTCATTAACTCTTAACAGTTAACTTTCACCATGTGGTCTTATAAGGTCCTCCACATTATGGGCTGTAATGTTTTTACAGACATAGCTATTTGATTTTTATTCAATCATAGAAACAAAATATTTAGAAAAGTATTGGAAATTTAACCAAGAATCATGATGGTACACGGTTATTAGGCCTAAGTCAAACAATCCTCCAATCAGTCCAGCCTCCATTTATAACATTTAGCTGCAACAATATTTTATAGATCTACTGGAGATCGGAAAGTGAAACAGCGACAATCCAAACTTAAAGCACCCAGCAATGTGCTACAGAATGCAATAAATACCTATTTATCTGATGTTCTCTTTTCGAAAATAGGTTGTCAAAATTACAGATGGCTACATCCTGAAAGTTCTGTTTGAACATCGTGAAAGCTGAGTTTATCACTAAGTTATATCAGCCAGACAATCTGTGTATCGCTGCGCGTTTATGACTCCGTGTGAGTTGATTACCAAGGAAGTGCCACCGAATACTGAAATACCTGAACTGGTTGGTATGAGTGTAATTGGTCTGTGTAAAAAGGCTCAGCATATATCTGTAGTAATTGAGTTCTTGCCTTTGCCAGGGTCGAATGGAGCAAGGCAGTTGTTGTCCCGGCTAAGAGTATGGATTGCTGTTACTGGAAACAGAGATTCCGAAACAACGCCCCTCATATTCCGGGGAGAGAGCGTACTGGCCAGGGATACAGGTGCATATTGAGGAGTATTGCCACAACTGTGAGCGCTGTGTGACTTCTAAGATGCCAGAACCAGGTATCGGGGTGGCCATGGGTTCGTTGCAAGCGCGCCGACCTCTTGAAGCTATCGCAATGGACTATAAGATGCTGGAACCAAGTTCCGACGGCCGAGAAAACGCCCTAGTTGTGAATGCGTTCACAAAGTATACGTATACCCGACAATTGACCAGACGGCAAAGACAACTGCCAAGATATTGGTGAAAAAGTGATTCCTTATGTTTGGAATTTCGCTGCGTCTACACTCAGACCAAGGTGCATGCTTAGAGGAGGCTATCATTCAAGACCTTTCCAGGACGTATCGTGCAAAAAAAGACACTCACGTCGCCTTATCACCCCGAAGACAATGCCCAAACGGAAAGATTCAATCAAACATTTCAAGATTTAATCAGATCGTTGTCCGTTGAAAAGCGCAACGTGACATGGAGTCACTGGAATGTCACCTTACTACTTACTGTACGGTATAGATCCAAGGTTGTCCGTAGATCTGCTGTTTAGAGAAACTGAAGAAATCCAAAGCAGTGTCGACGATTGGTTAGAGGACCACCAGAATCATCTAAGGTTTGCTTGGGAAAAAGCGGGGGAGCATTAGCGCCTTAAAACTGAGAAGCAGAAGCTGAGAACACAAGGACTGGAAAATGCGTGTTGGATGGAAAGTGTACCGGCGCAATCGTGGTTTGCGGTGCCGTAATAAGATCCAGGACAAGTGGAGTGATACTGCCTATAATGTAGTGGATTTACAGGAGGATTTGGTGATTGTGGATGTGGAACCTGTGGCAGTGGATCAGCTGGTTACCTCCATCGCTCTGGGCTACGACCATTCCAGCGAATTACATATGATCCGGTAGGGGCAGTGCCTGGGAGGCCGAATCTTCAGATGAGGAACTTATGGTGCTCTACGACAATGACGACACCAATGAACACCTTCACACAGATTGACGTTCTGACCCTCCTATCGGTCAGAGTGAGAGATCAATTGCCGGGAAGCACAGGATCCTACATTATGAGCCTCGATCGGCTGTTCAACAGCAAGTCAGCGTTGAAGGTGTTATCCGTGGCTCCATTCAACAACAGGCTATCCTTGATCTAGCCATCTGTGTGATGCAGGAAGCAGGGAAACTGGTCACTATCTACTGGTCAGATTAAATCTCCGAGTGCTTAGCTACCTTATGCACTTACTTTCTATTGCTTGTCTTGAATTTAATCTGTGTTTGAACAAGTGGGTTATTGTACATTTTGTAAATAAATTAATATAATGAGTCGTTGAGAACGCTGACCGGAGCAGAGAAGTTTATAATTAGCTCCTATATTTATGTTAGGGCTGAGTTATCTCCCTGTGTATATCGTTATGTGAGGTTATATTGCCTAACCATCAGGTTGTACTTTTCTGACCTCAAGGTTAGAATGTCTTGGGAATGACACCATCATTGTTAATGTTCCAACCTAGTTCCTATGTTTCCTGTACTTTTAGGGCATGTATTTACCGATTAAAGCATCTGTTAAAAACGTAAACCTCGGAAGTAATTCGGAATTCATGTTATTTTATCTCTAATCGTAATGACCTTCTTTAGGGCAAACCGCATAATTGTCACGTTGAGAGTGGGGTTACTGTCCGTTCATGCCATTAGGTGGTTGCTCGCTTATTTCACCTTATTCATAGTTGTTTTGTTAATTACTGTATTCAGGGCTATTACAAAAACACAAGACTGCTAGACACAGAACTTTGTACATTATATTTACAGCGGAAGGCTGTTTTGGAGGCCTGACTTGGGTGTCTACGGATGTTTATTGTTGAATAGTAGGCCTGATGAGAGACATAGTTGAGACTGTTGTTTTAATATGCTGTGGTAAGCCGACTGTGTACTGTTTCATGTAGCAATATCATGCTGTACTTCTGTAACTTATTTGCCAGTATAGTCTAATGATAATTCACATAAGTACGGCTATGAAGCGTGTAACACATTGGTATTCACCATTGCTGATGACAGCGGAGGCAATACGTTACTGGGAACGTATGATTTCCCAATATCAGATATCGGAGATATCTAACATGATGTCAGTGATAATTGCTGGTGTATTTGTTATTTGTGTGGCCCTTTTCTCCCCTTTATCTCCTTTGCACAATTACGAGATTGTGGATATCGGTGAAGAACATTCAGCCTACATTCAAATTATTCCCATTAAAGAACTGAAAGTAGCAGCTTGATCTTAGGTCTTGTGGATTTATTTCCATCTCCCCAAGGGCTATAAGAGGATATCTCAGCAACTATTGGACATAAGATTCTCAAACTCAGACAAGTGTGCACTGTCAGGTTATTTTTTCACATTTCGATGTATTTTAGACGCTGTCTGCCCTTGCACATATTGCTCAAAGGTGTGCTCTGACCAAGTTCTTCCTTGCCTTCCCTCCAGTTCACCAACACGAACAGAGATACACGGTACAGATTATAACCCCCCACCCCCACCCCACCACCCGCTATTTTTCTTCTCACGTATTTGTACATGTCATTACCGAATCTATACAACTGTGAAGTATGCCTGTTTTGTTTTCTTTCATTTGCATCATATGCAGGTTGTGCATTTGTACACAAGTGCACTCAATCTCTTAAAAATATCCTAACACTGTGCAATGGTTGATTGTGTTATATTTCTATTTTTCTGGAAGGGAGAGTGGTAGTTACAATCTCTATTGCTCTCTTGGTAGTCGATACATGAGAGGAGATTTCTTTACTCTGTGTGTCACCAGAAAGTTAGTGTAATTATTTGATTCTCTCCACGGTGAGATCTCTGCCCTCTGACGAAAATGGCCACCCACTCTCCGAGGACTGGAAACGTCGCCATCTTGGATTTATCACAGACAATCATATGATCAATGAGGCGATAACCAGGGCCAAGAAAAGCCTGTTTATTATACCTAAGTCATGGAGCAGCGCTTGCCCTACATGTATATTGTCTTTGTAGATCATTGATCTTCTCAACCTTAATTGTGTTCACACAATCCCCCATCTCACTGAAAATTGCTGAATGGAAATTTAGCTCATAAGCGAATGTGGAAAAACTGATATGAATGTATGTATGAATGTAAACAAAGAATATAGTCAACATACTTTAAATATTGACATTGTATATTTGATCATACATATGTTTGTGATTCAATAAGCCTATTATTTTGCCTTTAGCTGTGAAATTTCAACTTCTTTGTATCAAAGTATGTCTTTTGTATGTTTTGGTTACATGACTGTTTTAACTTTGTAATGTTTTGAAGCAGTGAGCTCTTTTCTATTGGAATAAATTTCTCTTACTTGTGCATCTGGGAATCGTCTGGACATTGTCGTAATGGGCGGCATCTTTCCGTCCGTCTGTCCATATTCTTGTAACCATGATATCTCTAGAATGGTGTAGCCCAAGTACACTAAACTTACACCACCATTTTATTATGGCGTGAGGAAGAATCCGTTTGGTTTTCAGAGACCTTGGCCTTTTTCCTTCAAGGTCATTGGGGTCATTGAAGTTAAATTTTATGAATGGCTCGTATTATAAATAATATCTCTTGTACCTAGTCGTTATATTGCTCATGTGCTTTAGGCCGCAGGGGTTTAAGTGCATTGCACAGTATTTTTTAATTTTAATCTTTTGATTTGTCACTAACTGTTGGTTTTAATGAAACAAGTGTGCATATTTAACTGTTGCTTGGAAATACATCTACAGGTATACATGTATATACAATAATCATTCTATCTTGCTGTCGAAAGTGAACTATTTTAAAAATAATTTTCAGATAAACATACATTAATGTCTAATTATCTTTTAAAGATGAGAGGTGTTTTTATCTTGTGCTGTGGATGTAGTAGTGTGCTTGATTTCACTGTGGGTAAAATGTTTTAAAAATAGATATAAGCAATAGTTGATACTTACAACTTGAAAGGATAAGATTTTATTAGAGCGAATAACATTCTTCTTTTATCATCATATTATAATGAAGCATCCTTTATTGCCAGCCATGTTACCAAAATATTTTGCAAGAGACTAGAAATGAAAATGGGTTTTATTTCCTGGTAAAAATGATGGGTCAAATCTGACGAAGTAAAAGTTTTTGATTTTATTTAGACCTGTAGCACCGGTACTATACCATCTTGTATAGAACTGTACCACAGTTTTTTCATCTGAGAACAGTCACACAGTTATACATAGTAGGATTATTTTTGAATTCGAGTATTTTTGGAAGTCCAATATTGCCCCATATCTACATGTATATAGCAATGAATATATTGTGTAACGCAGAGAAACTATTAAAGTTTGCGTGTTTTAGCGTGTCTGGCATTATTTGACTATAGTTATTTCGATTTTGTTTCGTATTAAATTAGCAACATATTTTGACTGCTAATAAAGTCATTTAATTGACTGTTAATATTTGATGAGGGTCGAATGAATGCATGCATTCTGTGACTCCTGTAAATCCCATATAACTGCCAAAAATGAATGGCACTACTGAACTTTGTCCTTATATAGACTGTAAAAGATGGACAGTTTTATGCATGTAAATTTCATGTTAAATCGGGGATCGTTAAGGCAGTAGGGTTAATCTTAACTTTCCGTGTAATGCAATAATTTTGTATTTGTGAAACCCAAACCAAGCTGATTGAATGACAAAACTTGTCCTGTTTTCTGTTTGGCAAGTGAAATCAACCATGAATAATCTGAACATTATTGAGTTTTTATTTTGTTTAATTTGTTTGCGCACATAGTTTTGTAACATCAAATTTTAGAAATTTTTGACAAGACTGTTGTGCAAATATTTTTTTTTGAAATCACATATCATCTTTCAGCTAACCATGAATAAATTCAAATCATATAACAAAGAAAAAATAGAACAAAAAGTTCAGCACTGTGACATTTTGTAACACTGATAAACATGTAGATTCCATCTGTATAATGTATCACAGCAAGCTTGTTGAAATGCCCTTTCCTTTGTTTTCTATTAAAATTGCTATCTACATTTCCAGGATACTTTTTACAAATGATACACCATGCATCAATTGTTTTTGAAGAAATTAAATGAATAGATTAAAGTTTTTTTTAAAGTTAAGAGTTTGTCTTAAGTTTTTATTAATTTGTTTTATAATTTTACCTAGCGTTTTGGATTCATGTCGTCATATGAGGAAAACTTCGGCAATTTTGCTGAATTATAATGAAATGATTTAATCATATTTATAATATTTAATCATATTAATAAAATGCTTCAACATCAGCTTGGTTTCCTGTAAAGTTAATGTGTAAACTGTTGAAGGAGATGCTATGCACCAGTATCGATATGATAAGGCTGTAATGGATCCAGTGTTAGTGGGAATAATCTTTGCTTCACACCATTATATGTTTGTATGAAAGGATTTATCAAAATCTATGACCGAGTGTGCATGATTATTGTTATGGACAACACACTGGTAGTATCTCAGTTATAAACCGCGGTGATCTGTGTGAACAAGAAAAACAATAGATACCCGAATATCAAAAGAGGACATACTGTCGTGTTTGATGTGTGTATTTCGCAACATGCATATACATCCATGTGCAATATTCAGCCCTTCATGATATCCTGTACAAACAATGCTGACAAGTCTGTACATGTTTGTAACAGTGACAGTGAATCACATTGAAAACGAAAGTTGAGGGACACATTTCTGTGAACTGTTGTTAGCATATAGTACCGGTATGTTATTTGTGTGAATTTATCGCATTGCTGCGCTGATTTGTTTGTTTAGAAGATGACACGGTCACATCCTATCACCATTGTATAATGGAGTCTACTGCATAGGTTTAGTGTACACGGCAAGTTTCATGGAGAGACCCTGATTGGGACGTCACACGCAGACCTACTTGTTTCTGATATACTGGTGCCGTCGAGTTTATTCCACTGTTGCCATGTGATCGACACGTGTATACCTCTATACAAATGATATATAAACGTTATATATAGTTATTTGCTTGTCTTCATGTGGGTTGATTGGAGCAAGGAAATTCACACGAAAACGAAATTAACGCGCTTTGTTTGTACCTATTATAATTGTTTGAAATTAATTTAAATATTTAATGCAAAGCTGTTAGCTTTCCCAGAAGATGAAAACTAAATATTCAGTCAAAATCGTCTTACATTTCAAATTTTTGTACAGGTGGGACAACTCTACAGAGAAGTATTCTTTTTCCTTATGTACTTTGAACCCATCCCCTTTACATGTATGAATTAAAAGTTGGTTGTTAATAAACTTTAATGTTCAGAACATTGGATGCAACTGATACCGGCAAGACCACTGAAAACTATAATGATCAATTCCTTTATATATCCCCCAACTGAATTAAATTCGTTCAAATGGTCAGTAATCAATAATGATCAGTTTCTCTATGCATTTTACCCCCTCCTCAGGGAATTCAACACATTCATCTATATGAAATATACGTTGGTGGTTTGTAAACTTCTATACCAGAACACTGGAAACTAGCTTGTTTATAACATAATGTCGGATATCACAAGAAAAATGTTGTATTAAGCTACGAACTCAGCCTGCGTATGAGAGAACAGCGTAGAATTTATCGATTTCACCGCCTTGATATAAGGAAGTAAAACTATTTGCAGATCTTTCTGGTATAATATCGCCTTTCCATTTGAAAAGAAGACAGCGTGAAACGATGTGGTTCTATACACGCTACAAAAAGGGGCTGATAAATGAAAAAAGGTAGTTAAACGGTAGCCAAAGTGTCATAACATATAGATACAAATCGACCGGTAGCCTTAGTAGTTGTTAACGTCTTGTCTAAGGTTGTGCAACCTTGTGATTTTCATATTCACTTAGTGTATATATGAGTTTCAGAAAGAGGCAAGGCTATATATTAGTTGTGAACTGATATAAGGTCTCACATTGCAGCTAAACCCCAACCCCACTTCACAAACGCCTCCACATAGCAGCTAAACGCCAACACCACTTCACAAAAGCCTCCTCACCTCTACTCTCCGGAACTAGGGTTTTAAAATGCTCTGGAGCGTAAAATGTACAGTGACGCCCTGTGTACTCATGAAGAGTTTCAAGTGAAGCAAGTGCCTCTTTTCTCAACTACTGAATTGGTGAATTGATCATATCTCTCTTACACGGTGGATAGTTTCTTGGATTTCTTTTTCTTTATGAATGGTAGGAGAATGGTTACAATCCTAAAATGTATGTTAAGCCTATATACTATTGCCGTGACACCGTTTAGTTGGGTAAATAAGCCCTCCCAAATACCCCAAATTCGCAAATCCGTCTAGAATATTCGACTGAAGACAATCAACATCTGAACATTTAGGCCATATAAAAACACTGTTTGTCGAATTTCAAGCTTTCAGACATGCATTCAATACGCCCCTTTGGAGGATCGTCTCTAACTGTAAGACAAACGCGCATAAATTGGACGTTGTTTGTTTACTTATTTAGCGATATGCAAGGTGCGAAGTGCCTGCATAGACAAATGTAAAGTAAGTATATAATGCCACAATATTTTATATTACTAAAATATCCACCTGCTGACACGTGCGTTTTAATGTATGGAGTCAGTATAAATTCATTAATTCATTTCGTTTCACAAATGACACGTCTGCTGTGAGACGTGACCTTACTCCTTTAAGACGTGCTGGTTTTACTCAAGGACATCAGACAGTTGACGTGGAAAATGTCTCCACTGTACCACTTCTGTACCAAAACGCCATCGGCGAGAATCCAGCTGTACAAAGGTTATTGTAAGCTTAACATTAAAGTTTTTGGCTGTGGTTCATGTCGGTATCAGAGGACCAGGGTTCAAGAGACCTGAAGAGGCCTATTTCCATCAACAGTGTCATGTAGGGCTATATGTCAAGGTTATGACTGTCTGGTGAGATAATATGAAATGTGGTGCTACCACAAAGCCCGCGCAGCAGATAGTCGGCAATCTCTGTGCATAAAATTAACCTTGGGGCTTGGTCGGGCAGGTGCTTGTGAGTCACATGATCAAGAGATTTCACGAGATTTAGTTTCAATATGGCGACTCCCTGTGCTAAAAAATGATGAAAATCTGTCATTTAACAACGATTCAGGTACTTATTTGGGTTTTATTCAAGAAGCCAGGAGTGGCAAAGTTGGGGTTGATGTAGGTCAGTAGGCAGGTCGCGTTCTAAATTATTCATGACGTGATGTATTTTCCCCACGGTCACATGATTGAACACATTCTTCATTGGTTACTTCATCAAGAGTCTAAAAAGGGGGCGTGTTTTTTGGGGGGTTGCCAAATAAACATGGGCAGATGTTTTATTTTGGGGGTTAAAGAGATGGTCGATACGAGTGGTGCGGTAAGGTCATGTTTCGGTTAGTCATATATGTGTGTGTGTTAGTACTGTCACAGCGTGTAACTACATATTCTTACCTGTAGTCTTCGCCAGATGGCATCTCCAGTCCGTAGTCCTCTGTGTAAACCACTGTGCCACTTGAGCTGTTGTGACAGTGATTGTAACTATGTGAGGGGTTTTTTTGTGTGATGGGAAGTAGTATAATAACTATGGTATCGCGCATGTCAAAATATCACGTGATGTGTGCCTGAGGCTGGGCGTTGGTGGAAAAACAGTGTTAGTTCTGAAGAGGTGGTCACGTGATATCAATGTGCGGTTTGGTGTTTATTTGCATATTAATGATTAGAATGTTGACATTATTACCAAGAGGAAGTCAACCGCAAAGCACAATATCCTCATATGTTGTCTTGTTCTTGCCTGCGTTGTGTTGTGTGTAAACTGCAGGTTACATTTGAAAAGGGTCTCCGTCCAATGATGCTATATTCCGTATCTACTATTTGTAATGTTATCATATACACAACCCATGTTGTCCTACATCGGAAAAGGATCACCGTCCAATGAGGTGATTGTGTGGAATACAGCCGTATCTCATAAATAAAGCTCTTATTGAAGATATGTATACGACGATCCCCTCTGACAGTAACCTTGAAGGCGTTGACTTATGAACTTGTACATTTTCCGATGTCATCTCAATATGTCAGTGAGTATTTCTGTAGTATTGACTTATTGGAAGAGTGGGTGTGTTCGTGGACACCACCGATCTTTTCTTCGGCCATTCAGCCACTGGCATTCCCTCATAGCCGCGTTATATGCAATGTATCGCTGTGGGTATCTGCCCTATGAAAGGCATTGAGGAGAAATCGCCAATGAGCTGTGTCCTGTGTTAGATGCATCAGCTGTATCCAATCCAGAAGTATGAACGGTTGGAGCCCATTCACGAAAGCAAAAGTTGCAAAGCATTGAAAATTCGTCAGGTTACGTGTCCAGAACAGGCGTCGAATGGTGGTTAGCCATGAAGCTGCTGGGCGAATCAAATCTTGAATCAGAAGCCACATATCGCCAATTTGGTGGTTCCGGGAGGTCATTTTCAGTGTCGTGCGAGTTGCCAGACGTTGTGTGACTCTTTATATCACTTGCACGTGAAAGGATGAAAGACATGGGCGTGGTGAAGATCACGCTGGAAAACTAAAAGACTTTGTCAGAACGTCGTTCGGCCGAATGAGTGGGAGTGTTATTAGAATTAAGTGACATGTGTACATGTCCTACTTGGTGGAGTTTATGTGGCGGCGACGTTACGGAACGGACGCCTTTGCCCACTTCTTGGAGCACATAAAGGAGGTCCATCCGTGATGATTGTTCCGTCAGGCGTTGTCTTTGGTACAGGTGTAAATGTTGTGATGAAATCGAAGTGTCGCCTGAAAGTATATCGTTGTCGTGTGACTGAGTGAGTGTGAATGGAAATCCCCTCCTCCCCGTGTTTTGGAAAATGGGTGAATGAGAGAAGACTGATTGGTCGAAGTAGGTTGGCGTGAATGAACTAGACGCTTGCTCCTTCTCTTCTTCCCAACGTGCCCTGCACTTTGTGACAAACAGAAATTATCCCGACAGTAACTGCCGTCGCGCGCACCGTCTTTTTTCACCCCTCCCGCATGTGGCTACACATCGTCGACACAGGTGAGCAAACGTTATGAATTTTTGGCAATAGTGAACATGAGGGTGATATCATGTGGCAGGGTGACGTTAATTCATTGAAAAATGTCCTTTTCTCAATGAACAGCGGAAAAGTGGGTCAACGATGAACAATAGCGCAACCTATTCTTTACAAATCCCGAATTTTTCAATGGGGTGGGCGCTTAGCTGGGTTAAAATAATGTGGATATTTGACCTACATTTTCAACTGTCTTTGTTTGGCGGGCTTCCCAGACACACCACTCTCCCCGACCTCTTTTATTCACTAGAGCCATTTAAGGAATACAAAGGAAGTACTCCTGCTGAGAAGGACACGCCTATCACCTTATTCTTAACTACAGCCCAAGAAGCCATAGGACGAATTAGCCACAGGAATTGTTCTGTTTGACACTTCGTATGTGACTGGGGAATGACCTTTCAGTTGTCAGTCAAAAGTTGACCACTTCATTTTTCGAGACAGTAATAGATTTGTCCACATCTCATACCGTTTTGCCCGCTTCGCGTCCTGCTGCGCGGGCTATGAGATAATATTGGTTGGCCTTCATTTTTCTTGGATTTTACATGGCAGAATTAGGTCTATTTGTGTTAAAATGAGGGCAATACATAACCCGGCATCCCCACAGATGGAGCTTGGGAGGCATTGGTACATATCCCCGAAAGGCATCTGATTAGAACTTGCCAACATCCAAATTGGGAAATTTGTAAATAAGTCTAATTTCTCTGATAAGACCTAGCTGAATGTATCGGCTGAAATAATGTTAGTCACAGCTTCTTGTCACAGGATTCTAATACTCTCAAGAGGAAAGATAAAATGAGCAACATTTCTAAGTGTCAGTTTTCCTACGAGCCATAATGCTGGCTGCCGTCGTATAAATCAAATATTTTTGAGTGCCGTTCAGGGGTAAAATACCAAGTGAATAAATAGACCCCCCCCCCAAAATTTGACATATTATGGCTTTACATTACATTTCCTAACGGTTTTGTCAAATTCCTAACACTTTAGAAACAACTGACCTGGCACTATAAATGTTTTCACCACCACTGTCAAAATGTGAATGTGATGTAACACTATTAAAGCCAAACGTGTACATCACAATTCAATTTTATGACAACCAGTGCCGAGATTTCCAGTCTGCTTCTACATCCAGCTGATACCGAGTGTATTCTGAGGAAATCCAATTCCTCTTGTGGAAGCAATGTCTAAATACTTTTGGGTTCACTTCACTAACGGAATAAAAGTGTATCACCGATTTTCTTTATATGGGCTAATGTCTGTGATTATAAACAAGGGCCGCCTCTTAAAATGTGGTACTTGTTGCTGCGTGCCTTGGCAGCACTGAGAGGTTAAAGCAAGCAAACAGGACTGGTCGGTCGGGTGTCATTATTATGTGACCAGGTGGGATGCCATGTCTGGTGTCTTCAGCTTGATGTACCAGAGGCTACAGCACTCTGCCACAAGTCGAAACAATATATATACATTCTAAGGACTCCGGGTCCTCATGTTAATCAAAAGTTGTTGAGTGCGACGTTAAACCTCAGGCAAGCATACATTATATAAAATACTTGCATAATACTAGGCGTAATAATGCAGCCGTCAAACAAAATGGGTCAGTAATCGCAGGGAAAGATTCCCAAACAAGGCTTAACACCGAATCACAAAGAACAAAAAGACTATATCAAGTAAAAAATTAGGACAAATTCGTGCAGATAGAAACTCGGTTAGTATTTTTTCAGAGATGACCAAAAGACGATTGGAATGTTCTAGACGGATGATTAAAATCGATATCCAAATCGTGCAGCCATTGATGTAACCATTAATCAACCATGTATCTCAGCTGCGCTTTGATTACAACTCTTCGTATTTCCAACGTTACGATCTTATTCACCACGATATGGTGTTTGCCTCTAGCCCTGGGTTAAGCGGAATTAAATACAACTACGAAGCAGAATCCCAGAAATTCTGGACACTTCGGTCGTATTTACTAACAAGAGAGGGTGTACTCACTGTAAAATTTTAAAAAAAATTTTTTTAAAGGCGTTTGATGAAATATCCTTGTCATACTGGTTTTTGTGACGTTGACTGAATTCATCACACAACACACAGGATCTATAACAAATGATAAAAGGCGAGGTATGTACAGTTGTGCAGGGCCCGGTTCATTGCTATGTAAGCTGTCAGAATATTAAAATTGAAAGTTCCTCTTTTGTCGTAAAAACGGCGTGACCGGTGTGGTTTTTGAACAGGTGGGCCTACAATCCCAAGTACAAAGGACCATAATTGTTTTGATTGTTCTGACTGGTGAATACAGGCGAAAACAGAGCACTGCCCATACTTTTTGAACTGATGCTGTTAAATTGAGGGGATTTATGTCTTTCTTACTCTCGCCCAGAGACCAAAATCTCTCCGCCTAACCTGTGGGTGTATATATCCCCTCCTGTCTCTTTTGTTCAATTAATAGGGGAGGATCGAGTTCGAAGTCTTTTGTCGCAGAAGGTAAAAAGAGTTCAACTGAGTCATATGACTTGTCAAAAATGTGAGGCAATTTGGTTGGTTTTAATTCACCGATCACTTGTGTCGCCGTGTTAGGGAGGCACTAACGATCTCTCCTTCAATCAGAAATATCTTGGATTAGAAAACTTGCATCTCCTTAATTCTCCCTTCGTACGTCTAGTCTATATAACCTTTTTTGAAACTTTTCTTAGACGCCCATGTTACAGTAAATGTAATCAGAAATAGTTGTCTAAAATTTTTGACAGGTCACATGGTACAAGAGGGCTTTTCTTGCCTTTAGCAATCAAAGAGTTAGAACTCGAAACTCTCATATCACAAGGTCTGGAGCCAGATCTTATTCCAGAGAGAGAGCACTAGACCAAATGTACATATGTATTGATAAAGGATACCATTCATTGTTCAAAAAAGTCACTAATTATTTTTGTCATCTGGGATAACCAAGATATCGCAGTTCACAGTAAGCAAAAACGCCCACGTGTAGGGAAAACCGAAAGTGTCGCCATGGCCTCAATTTTAACCAATCAAGGGCGAGATATTTCTACCACCCGAGAACTCATCTGTTTCCGCTGTGACGTCAAACAATTTGTCATGTAGAAGAAGTGTTAAATCAGCTGTTTTCTTTCTGATTACAAAATAATTCTGATATACTTTTAAGACATTTTCAACGAGAAAGTGGTAGTCAAATACGTCTGATGTTATTTCTCAAGGTCTCAACCAGGAAGCCACAATGAACAGCCTTCAATTGTATTTGTGATAAAGGGGACCGTACTCCGCACACAAAGCACTGTCTACATCCGTTTAGATCTGTATAGGCTGCCCTTTTGAAATTACTTTCGTTATACGTTCAGTTGTCTTTTCTTTTAAAGGTGGTGCATTTTTCACCCTGCCTGAATCCCGGTGATCCCGGTGAGATAAACCATCGTCTCTTACAGTTTGTAACTCAGTAATGCTTTCTTTCACTGCATTTGTTGGTATCGGAGGTGGAAAGCAAATAACTTGTTTTAGGTGTTTGCTAAGGACACCGGAAGCGGGTGTAATGATAGGCTGTTGAACATTCATGATCTCATTATGCAAGATGATATAACCGGGTGTTACCGGAGTCCGCCATATTACAAAATGACATGTGCTCGTGTAACCATCTGACCAGATACAGAATATACTTCACGAGTGCAACCTTAATGGATGTGTTTTTGCTGATGCTAAGTACTGTAGCCCAGAGAGTCTTACACGGTGTCAGAAATGACTTTTCTTCATACATGGATCACCTTACCCCATCATCACCTTTGAATCTGACGGGAAACTGAGCAGAGAATTGGAGGCGCTTTAATCAGGCTTCCCTCCATTGGGAGGAGGAAGGGGATGAAGGAACTGGTCAAAATTGTCATGTCCAAGCTGAAACCTTATTTTGCTAGATATGACATTCCCCGGGAAGTGATATCAGATAACTGACCTCAGTTTGCATGTTTGGACAGTTTGTAGAGTTGTATGAATTTAAACACACAACATCTTCTCCATACTATCCACCGAGTAATGGTCTAGCTGAAAAGTTTGTACAGAGCTAAACGGCACCTTAGAAAAGTACAGTATGATCACACAGACCCATACCTAGCATTACTAGAGTACAGAAACACTCCAGCTGAAGGTTTATGCTCACCTGTGAAGTTGTTGGTGGAAAGGAGAAGTAATACTACATAGCCAATCAAACCGTTCTTACTTAAACCCAAATTAGTTAAGGTTAACAGAAAGAAAGATCATAAAAATCGTACGCAGAAACAAGAACACTTATTGCAACAGACATGCCAGAGTGTGACCTACTTTGTCTGCAGATGACTGTGTGCGTATGAAGAGTGGCAAAGAGTGCCAAAGAGTTGAGAACAGCAGTAATTGTAAATCACATAATCGAACCAAGGTCCTTGTACAATTTGTACAATCTGAGCCCGGACAGTATCGCAGAAATCGACGAGACTTGATTTAAACACCAGAAAAATTCAACTCACGTGAACAACCTGGGACTTTTTCTTCTTCCACCAGTTCACCTGTGTGTAATCACCTGGTACCAGGCATGAACTTACCTGAATTACAATTAATTACTGCCCAAGATCTACCAGTGTCAAAACAAGTGACTTCTCCTTGTTGTGTTATTTAAAAACCGCAGAAATATTAGGAGTATGTGTTAACATGAACTTCCTATTTTTAACTGGATGTACCTTCATATGTGACGGTGACTGTTGTTTTCTGACTCAGAATCACATTTACATTTAGATCAGAGCGGAGCATGGACCTATGTATAGAAGTTTATTTCATATGTTGTCTCCAATGTTAACAGGTATATGAATGTTTATTTGAGGTATACACAGACTGCAACTTCCTCAGATATTGTTAAAGTATGTCTTATTTGTTTTAACGGTCATTTTTCAATTGCCTGTGTTGTATCTCAGTATGAAGCAATGCCATTAAATAACTGAAGGTGTAGAGGATCTTCTGTCCTTGTTTAGTTTGTAAAACACCAATCATTGAAAGGGATATGTTATGATAAGCTGTTGAATATTCATGATCTCATTATGCAAGATGATATAACCGAATGTTACCGGAGTCCGCCATATTACAAAATGACATGTGCTCGTGTAACCATCGGACCAGAACCAGAATATTCTTGATGAGTGCAACTTTAACTGACGTGTCCTTGTTGGTGGTAAGTACTGCAGCCCAGATAATCTTACACGATGCAAGGCCAAAAGGGAGAGGAATGAATTTTATTGCCACAGCCCTTCACTGAAACATGAGAACCGTTTTATTACGAACAGAAGTATGTATTTTCCTTGGAATTATTTTTTCATTAGAACCCAACCTGATGTTCTCTTTTGACCCCTAAGTATTTGACGTACTGCATGGTTCAACAGCCTGAATGCTGTAACCTTTTTTGGAGAAAGCATATGGCAACTGAAGTATTAGACCTCCTTTGAGGGCAATTGCTAACAGTTTGCTCATCTGGACAATCGTTACACTCCCGTGTAACGATATTCTTAAGAGACAAAATAAATCATTTAGGTCTTTCGCATTTGAGTTTGAATAACAGAAATGGTTCTACATTCAGTAAACACCAGTTCACCCAACTGCTTAGTGCTCTGAATTCTAGCCTTTATCTCCAGACAAGATACTGCTTCCGGCTTCTGTTAAGGAAATTATTTGAGCCACCATTCCTGAAGATAAACGTAATGCGCATGCATATTCCCCTCGTCTATAGCCTCCAACTCTATACCCATTGGCTCAGAGGGAAAATGACAGACATGGTAGGTTTCATGTAGCCCTGTCCGGTGTGGTTGCATGTGTCACCATTACTATCAGAGCGATCTTTGATCCTCTTTGAATTTTGAATTGGATTTCAAGCCAAGAAAATCGATTTCCTTCTCTATATTATTTTGAATTGCTGACTGCTGTTCTCTCACGTGCTACCAGCTTTATTTAGCATATATGTGTATTATTCCTTTGGGAACTGGTGTTACAGGTTGTTTTTGCAATGGGACTTGGAATGCCCCTTCAGCGCGGCACGAGATGTCCTCATCCGACTTACATACCTTCATGGTTTATGGCTGGTATACGATTATCGGGCAATACGCTTAGATTATAAAATTGTCGTTCTTTCTCAGAAACCTGCATTCCACCAGCACACATTGGTTTGTTTTGTAAGCACTTTTGTACACCTAATGGACACATCCTTCAGACCTGATGATACTGACGACTACTGCGGAGTGGAGCTTAGTAGATCCAGGATATCTGGGGGCTCCAAAAAAGTCTTTACTTCAACGAAAGTCCGCTTTTTGGAAGGGGCCATATTATGACATGCATTAGTTTATGCGGATCATACTAAGGCTCTTATCGACGGAGTCTTTTTCATGACTGTACCAAAATATTAAACACATTGTCATCTACCCAGGGCTCTTTAATCGTGACACACTGGACTTGTCCAAGATCATTGTTTCGTCAGGAAGGCTGTTTGCAAAAATATATCTCGATATAAAAACACACGATCTTGAATAAATTAAGTTTTCCCCTACTGGTTTCATACTGATCTTCATTTTTGGTGTAGTGAGTGTATATCTACCAGAATATGTATCACGAGAACCTGACAAGACAATTAAGGCAAAACTATAGTGAAGTACAGCTTCAAACAATTTTAGTTTTCATATTAGAGGTGTATACAGCTACTGTGGTGTGAAGTAAGGCAAGTTCCCTTTACACTTACTAGATAGACGCTTTAAATAGTCGATCATCTCTACGCCATGGGATGTATGGAGGGAGCCAGGTATCAAACGTACAGGTAACTGTCAAGATAACACATACTGTAGAGATATATCACCATGGTAGTTACGTTTGGCCCCAGTATTCATTATCGAGTTCCTTTCTCTTCACTCAAGAAACTAACTCTGTATACAAGTCTGTTAGGGTCAGACGCTGTCCTCATTCTTACATATATTTCACTCTGTCCATTTGGTGATTTCAGTTAAAACCTTCGAACGTTGTACACCATTAGCCAACGAGGTGAAGGTGTCGGATCCAAAAGTACACTATAGGGAGGCTGGTCAATCAGACCGTCATCTGGTAAACCAGTGACAGAGACGCCAGAATGTGGCCAAACTTGTCGACTAGAGGTATTTACTGTCGGTGGTGTGGAGTAACGTGTAATGGCGAGAAACAGTGGGATGTGCACAGATCCTCCCAGAAACACAACCGTAACATCAACTCTGACAAGGAACATCCCTGGAACTACAGAAAACCCCCTGCAGGAATTGAATACAAGCTCTGTCTAAAGTGAGCAAATAGTTATGCACAAGTCATCTTAAAACTGGTCAAGAAACAACAATTAGTTGTAGTGTGCTAACTCAGTCCGTATAAACGTTGTTCCAAACAGTACATGTTGGCTGACTTTCGTTTGTTTTATATTACGGAGCGATATCTTATCTTGGCTTTGGGCAGTCACATTTGTGTCTGTAAATCATGTATGGCGCCTTACGTGTTTACGGTTCATTGATTTCCAAGCACGTTTTCTCACTATGAATTAGGATAAATACCATGTATATTTTGTCATGTGAAATCGGGATATAATGGCCCCCTGCATTCGGGGCAGTATGTGTTTAAATCATTAGCGAATTATTGCAGAGCTGACGCTGAAGAGGTAAAGACGGGATTTATAAAAATGCCCATTATGGTCGAATGATTCTACTTCATCGATTATGTGTAACCATGTTCGCTAATGACAACACGATAACTTTCAGGTCTTTAAAATCCGGCTGTTACAAGTGAATTAAACTTTGTGCTCGATATGAGTCGATACTCATAGGTTTTTGAAAAGAATCAGATAAGAGCATAAATATTTAAGAAACTTTGTGCAAAGATGAAATGCTGACCTATTGAACATACATCTGCATTTATACTGCTATCCCATCCTATCTGTAATTCTTACATTACTGTAGCCAGCATGCGGATGGTAGTGGATTTCCACCAGGTTGTGCCTGGTTTTCTTCCAAATTAAATTCCAACAAACTATGACTATTTTTTTAGTTTAAAGTAGGATGACAGATTGAACACCCTTACTTCAAAGTCAAGTATTGGCACATAGAGGTAAGTTATTTTATGTTTTCAAACAGACTGCACATCTCATGACATCACAAATGGTTTCACCCATAACAATGACAGCTGTTTACTGAGGAAGTGGTCGAATTGGTGTTTCGTGACCCGAATAAACTCTCGTGAACAAGTCGATTTAAAGTGGAAACAATATGTGTGCACTTGGCAAGTTTTAATTTCCATCGCATAATGTCTTTTGGTTTTCTAAAAATCGAGTCAGTGGCACTTTAGGAAATGTACCATGTAACACAGAAATGTGAATAAATGGTGTGTGGCAGTGTTTTTGTCATGTGAGATTGAACTCTGGTATGGATAATGGCCAAAACAGATAACATGCATTACTATGGATTAGATGTCTTCATTCTTCGGGCTCTTTTAGTCTCAGCCACCTATTAGCATTAGAACGAAGTACTGTATATCTGAAGTGTAATTTAAAATTGATAGAGGTACATGGATTCTAGAATGAGATAGATATTTGTTCAGTAGGCAATGGTTTGAGATAGGATTTTGAAATTTGGTGTTCAAATGTAGTCGCCAAACAACTTTTTTTGTGCCTTAGGCAATACAATCTGCGATTGTATTTTTGTCAGATCGGCATAATATGCCAAGGGTATGTTTGTCCATCTATCCATATGAACACTGTTATTCCAATAAGCCAGACATGCTCAGATAAAGATTTCAAATGTGGTAATGCAGGTTCATATTGAGGTAAACTGGGTTCGTGAAAACTGGGTATATATAGATGAAATTCCTGATTTCCATGGCTACAATTGACTGGAAATAGCAAGTTTTAAGGACATGATCACATTAGAAGCTTACAAACCGCTTCTTATAATGATTTCATATTTGGCATGAAGATTCATATTGAGGTTAACCGGGTTCCTATTTCAACTATGTTTGGGGGCCTCAGTGGCCAAGGCGGTTAGGGCACTAGTGCAGAATAATGACCCAGGAGCCTCTCACCAATGTGGTTGATGTGAGTTTATATGGAAGTCCATTTTATGCTAGTTTCTGACTCCAGTCATATGTTGGATGGTTTTTCAGCAACCTGTGGATGGTTGTGGGTTTCCAACAAGCTCTGCCCAGCTTTCTCCCACCATAATGCTGGCATTCATATAAGTGAAATATTCTTGAGTAAAGCGTAAAACACCAAAGAAAATAAACGTTTAACTACAGTAAATCTTCAGCCTTTTCAATCATTAGACCAGGGTAATTTATGCATACAATTAATGTAAAAATAAAGCCAAAAATGATTTGTTTGTCGCCATAGGGATAAGCTTCATAAACGTGTAACAATTATTTCCCTAAACCCCACAGTTCTCCACGAATGTACTTAAATATTGCTTTCAACGGTGGTTGAAAAGATTAAAGAATTAGGGTACAGGTTGTCTGTGTACAGGTTGATATGTATCCATTGTTTCATTCAAATTTCAGAGCAAGTATATTGATGCTGTTGAAGACTGTGACTGGGGTAAGTGGGCTGAATTATTCAAATAGTGTGGAATAGGTTTAGAGTCATGCATTATTAGCCCTTTGCATTATGTAGTGTTTTATTTCTGTGATTCAAGAATGTTTGAGTCAGCATGGGAACATGTTGCGATGTGAATTAGACTTTATAGTATGAAATAAGACAATTCAGTTTCATCTTAAAATGATCCATGTTTCTGCATTTCTTAAAGAAGACACCTTTCATTGCACAATTTCAAACCTACAGTATGCAGACAAAAGTGAATAATTCTTGTGTATGACATTATAAACAACCAATCAGTCAAATAACGGAATCATTCAATCTGTGTGGTCGAATGGAGAGGGATCTCTGTTGTGGCTACAACTAGAACACTGCACTTGCCCTAACATTCACCTGTAAAAGCACAATTTTAGACACTAATAGTGGTGGGTATTGAAAATCTAATGTTCAAAACAGAATATCATTCCATTTTCCCAAAAAATCTTTACACATCTTTTAAAGGTGAATAGACCTCTAAAAATGGGGCAAAATCAATAAGTTAGTCAGAGTTGAAAAATGACTAGGTCAAAAAACTGTAACTTATCAACTCTATCCTATTAATGAAGAGGATACCTTCAGGTCTTTCCTCAGTGCTGAACGCATCATCAACTTAAATCAATCTTTCAGACTCCAGTAGTGGATGGTCCACCTAAATGAAACTTGGAAATCAATGTGTTTCTGCTTTGTGCCTCTACATATAGCTAACCCAGGCCTAATTCGCCGTGTTGAAGCTATCACTATAAATGATGACAACATCAAGGCCCATTACCGTAAAGTTCTGGCATTGAAGGGCATAGAGGAATACCGGAAAGCATTGAGGGCGGCTCAAGCAGGCATGGAGAAGCAATCATCAGTGAGTACAGTTTGACTGTTGTAACCGAGACTAACAGTCACTGACATATCAGTTCATAAGCTAGCACTTGTTTAGGACAGTGTCTCTCCAAGGACATGCCTTGGTGTTTTGTGTTGGGTTTCTTTCATTATGTTGGGGTTTTTGTCTTGTATTGGGGGTTTTTGTACTGTACTGGGCTTTTTCCCTTGTGTTGGGGTTTGTATTTATATTTGTTTATGATTAAGACTTCAATCACACTGGACACAGAGATTCTGCTCTGATTTCTTTGAAAATGGGTACTTCATCAAACGTACAATCATTCACAAACACCAGAGCATAATTCGTGTTCGGCCACAGATTCTGACAGATGGAGTGGAGTGGAGGTGAATTTTTCTAATCTGGAGAGAAAAATCGTGGTGGATTTTCACTATCGATCAATCAGCCTCGTTCAACATTCAAACATGGGGACCTCATATTGAATTGCTGATGCGTGAAGTGGAAAGGAATAGATTGTGGTACAATCAAAGACGTTAAAAAAGATGGGTGTGTTTACCGAGATCGTCCTGCTGGTCGAATTTGAAAACAGTATCTTGATGATTGTACAGTGTTTGTTACAGACACAATTAAGGTACATACAAGCAGTTGTTCTCAATGTCGTAAAATCATCGGACGATAAATGATACGCCCAGGTTTTGCGTTAATGTTTATTGTTTTATGAGTCCGTGTCTGTTTAAGAGTATTTTGTGGATGTTTAGTGTTGACGTCTGCTGTTATATCTAAAATAGGCCATTTAGGATATTTTGTTGAGGTTTTGTGTTGACGTCTGCTGTCTTATGTGTGCATGGCTGTTTTAGGGTATTGTATTCCTGTTAAGGTGTGTTTATAGCTGCTGTTTCAAGTGTTGGTGTTTTGTGCTTATATCTTCTGTTTTATGTGTACATGGCCATTTTACGACATTATGCTGAAGTTCAGTGTTTATATCTGCCCTTATCTGGCCGTTTTCACATGGCTGTGTTGGCTTTATTGTTGAGAGCAGCCAGAAACACCAACAAATACTAATTAGCACTTGTGACTACCATCCAATGAGATAGTTAATTTCCAGGTTTGTGAAGTGTTTCACATGAGGTTTTTTTTCTTATGTTGTGAGACAGGATGTGTTGGCATGCTGAGAAAGTTTCTCTCTGCAATCTCTGCAAAAGATCTTTTGGCTCCTTTTACGTGCATGTAATCACTGAGAAACGGAAACATGTCAGTCTGATGTCTAAAGTCATCCAAGGTGATATATATCTGATGCAAGTGCTGCCATGGAAGTAGTGAACACCTGGGGACTGATCTCTCTGCTTTAACAAATAAAGCATCTGACTGAAATTAGCAACGAAGCATGAGCATTAACCACATGAAGATTATTCAGCACAAGATGTTCAAGGAAACTGACATGCGCAGGATGTCAGGTTTCAGAGGCTGTTATCAGCAGCCCAGTTTTACCCTTATACATGTACTGGGCATTTTGATTTATGAGGCAAACAGCACATTGTAGTGTATCTTTTTTAAACGTAAAGCTATTAAAAACTCTTCTCGCTTTTTCAGTTTTAATACGTTTCTTTATATGTCATCTGTATTGTTTACCAAGGATGCAAAAATAAAAACAAATAGTATTGAGACAGTTCAGTTTATACTCTATTGACACCCTGAATGTGTATATTGATCGATATTGTAAGTTGATTATCATTTACATGCAATGGCTAAAATATTGCCTATGTGGCATTAAGCCATAATCATTCATAATTCACATATGTCATCACATACTGCGAAAATGATTGGGGCACAAATATTAAAATATAACTCATGTGGCTAAAATTTTACTGATGTGGCATTGAGCTGCAACAATTTATTTGGTAAACCAAGAGCTATTCCTGCATAGGGCTCTCCACTGGCTCAGTTGATAAATTCTTACTGCAGTCTATTGGCCTCTGTCAGTGGTGGTCTGGTCTTTGGTTTGGCTGTGGTTTTACGTGTCATGACATGAATCATGTTGTCCCACCTGTAACTGGCAAAGGCTGGTGGTTTACTCGAGGACACCTGAATGCTTCAACCCATATATTTAAAGGCTGTCGTGTAAGAAAACAACCCCAAATTCACAGTCTCTCCCATATCCCAGAAAATCCGTGTCGGCTTGCACTCTTGGTCCGTCGTTATGGACACAAAGAGTTTGATCCCTGTGGGCTCCGCCCTGTTTCCTCCCACCATAATGCTGGTTGCCATTGAATAAATGAAATTTTCTTGAGTACGGCGTGTCAAGAAAATACGGAATGTCCAAAAATTTATACCGAGGGCATATAAGTGAAAGTAAAAATAGATGTTCCATTTACAGGAAGTCCTTTTCATGTAGAAACACGTGGCCATAGTTCTATCGGCTTACTTAGTTCATTGCTGCCTGATAATACCACAGCCCTGCAGTTCAAAAAAAAGTAGGTCATTGATTATTTGTGGTAAGGTAATGCATGTGTGATAAGGCGACTTAGAGGGACGGCGGTTGCCATGGTTATTTGAGTCCAGCGCTGGGTGTAATGTACAGGTAAACCTGATGGATATTCAGGCACTTTATGATGATCACCTTGATCACAACAGGTAGTGTATCTGACGAGTAGTCCTCATGTTCATACAGGCTATTTTCAGGTTTAACGGACATCAAGGTAATTTTACTTGTTAATTATTCCATAGAGTTTAAAATAGAGTGGATCTTCTAGCACTGATGCTGTTCCTTGTTGAACATGAGCCTAGGGTTATGCCTGGAAGGTGTTACTATTATTGTGACAGTAGCCTTTATGAAGGGTACATATATTTCCGATACAATGCAGTGGACGTATTGTGTAATTAGGATAAGGGTTCAAATTTACATCATTGCAGAAGAAAGACATGGTTTGTGCCCTTAGGATAATTGTTGAATATGACATCCTTGCTGTTTACAGGAAGTGTTATACCTCTGGGATAAAGGTTGAAAATAACATCATTGTTGTGTAAAGGAAGTAGTGTATCATTGGGATAAAGGTTCAGACTAACTTCATTGTTGTTTCGGAAAAGTATTGCACCAGAAAAATACTTGTAAGGGTTGAGAATAAGGGAATTACAGTGGCAGTGTATTGTACACTGTACATTATTATTTTGTACATGTGTAGTGCCATATTATAGTGATAGGAGCTAAATATCTCCTGTCTTTTAAGATTGTGATAGCTGTATTTTACTCTCTGTCTTGTTCACTTTAATGCCACCCTTGCCAACCCATACGCCCAGATAAACCGTCTGTACCTGGTTACAGTAACCATGTTAAAATGCACAGATGGACATGGAATATGAATATTTGGTTTGCTTTGATGTAGTGTTGTATAATTGATATTTAATGCCATACTAAAGGATTAGTCACTTATGCGCCAGTGGAAAGGTTTATGGATTTGTTATTGTACTGCATGACATGTATTTGTACATATCACATGTATGACTTGTACTAGAAACCCATGTAGTGAGACATGTTATTATAAAGGCACACATGCATCTACAAACATGTATTTGGTCAAATTTACAATAAGTGCAAAACCTCTTCAGTAAATATTTTTTAAATTATACAGCAAGTATGCATGTAAATAAGATATGAATGTTATATTCTACTCAGATGTGGTCTACAGAGAGCTAAATTTGTTTCACATGATCAATACTGTGAGAACCATGCACTGATCTTTACTGCACTTCCATAAACCCTGTGAAGCGGTTGTATATGTTCTCTCCCAAGAAAAAAACCCGTAGTTAGGACATGTTAGCGAGACGCAATATCCCCAGGGTACACAATGAGCATGTTAAATACAGTCGGATCCGAACCTTACATTCTACACTCATCGTGGCCCCAGGATGGTTGGTGCATGGTCAGCAGATCATACCCCGCCCGTGCGGCCACGGTGGACGGAGGATTTACGGTTAAGATCAGACTGCACTGTACGTGTGACCTGGTTATCATGGCTGAATGAGATTTCACCACTTATTCCAGGATTACCGAGATTTTAACATCCTCATTCTGTGAATCGCTTTGTTTTTTTATCTTGCTTTGAACAAAACAGATTTATGCATTTGAAAATTCAAACTGTGCATTACTTTTTTGGAAATACTGAATTTCTTGTGTTATAGGACGGACAGAAAGTCAAATTATGTTGGCTAACCTTTAGCCAGATCCAGAGCTCCAGCTTTACAAGTAGTCAGTATATGTTGCTGTCACACTTCCTTCCTGTTTTAGTTTCATGTGTAGTTTATTAGAAATCCAGGCTCTCCAGAGGGTTCGTATGAATCTTCATTTTCAACTAGAATCAGTGTTTTGCACGGTTAATGATGTTATTCAACACAACTCCATGTAAGTTGGTATAATCTGACACATTTTCCTTGAAGAAAATCCCAGATAATCTGTAGAATTCCGTGAAGACCTAATAGTATGTTTCTGTGTTAAACATTTTACAGTCCCTGAAGGCAGCGGTGAGTTGTTTGTTCGCAAAACATGTTATGGCTCCAGCTCCTGGTTAAGTATAGTTGTTGCCGCTGAATGACCTCAAAACATAATTTGGACATGTACTAATTACGAGTGCCAGTATTGGAGGTTACTGAGAATCCAGCTGCCTGAATAAAATGCTGTAGGTGTGATCTTGTCTTGCAATGCTTGGACTGTGCTGTGATTGCTCAAAGGAAAGGGGATAATAGCTGATAGGTAAAACCTCGGCATGTGTTGTCCGAAATATTAATGCTCTTCATGGTGATAAATTTTTTATACCAGCATGTTGTGTGGGTTTACGGCCTGCAGATGATCTTGGGTTTCCTCCAACCATAATGCTGGCCGCCATCATATAAGTGAAATATTCTTGTGTATGTTGTAAAACGCCAAGCAAATGATTTAATAAATAAAGAATAATATGGTGAAGGTGAAATTTTAAAATAGATAATTGATTAAGATGCAGGTTTAGTAGTAAAACATCATTCTTTTAAGCAATCAAAAGAATTCTGGTATATCATGGTGTGGTATTCTGTATTTAACATAAAATTAGGCCTGTAAAACTTTCAGAAAAACATAAAGGCCTTAAAATGGTACATTTATTGCCAACAAACTTTGCAAAAAGTCCTTTTTTGGATGATCCTTTTGTGCTATGGATGAATCATTTAGAATCCAAAAAATGTGTCACTTAAAAAAGGCAAGACTTGAGGTCAAATGTTGTTATTTTCTTTAGATGGAATGAGGAATAAACAGAAGGTCTAGTTTCCATAGTTTTGTTTTAGTGATTCTCTCAGAGATTGGATGTGAACATGTCATGTAATAGATAGATGATTTTATTCTGCTTGGAATGTTTGGACTCTGGAAAATAACAAAATCAACAGTCTGACAACAGTCTAAACCATATTCATTATTTTATGTCATAGTGCTATTTGTATTCCAGTATTAACATCCTTAAACCTCTTCCCTGTCCTATTTATAATACTGACATGTAAGTGAGTTAGGGTATCAGTGAGTGCCGGTGTACCTGTGTGGGGTAATTTGGGGAGCAAGATGACATGTGGAGAAAATAAATTGAGTGAGATAGTGTAAATTTGGTGTGGGTATTTTGATTTTTGAAGAGAATTGTTTCTCTTTAATGTTTTTCAAAATTTTACAGATTTTAAACATTTTCGTTTCAATTTGTGTTGAGTATGAGTGCTACTGAATGTCTTGGTGCTCCACAGAACTACATAAATAAGGAGGGAACTGAGGGGGAGGAAGCATATGTCATATGTATGACCAATCTTGCAGGTAAATATTCGTTAATTTGTCTTTGCACAAATATGAGGTACATATCAGTGCGTCATACCAGAGAGTTCCTCAGTAACTTGCCAAAAGAATGTGTTGACACCACCCAGAAACTAACCGGCATGGCATAAGTGGGAAATTGTGGCATTAGACAATAATCATATAAAGAAATAAATGATGTTTTAGTTTGTAAGCCTTTTTCAAAGATTTGATATTGGAGCTGCAGGATTTAATAGCTGCCCAGAAGTTCTACACATTCCCTCCCCCACAAAGGAAGTTGGGTCATCGGGTTTTGTTAGAGGTGGAGGACGTCTCAGCTGAGCAAGAACCAGATTCTGATTGGCTCAAGGATACCAATGTGTTTGTGACAGAGGTAATTCAGCTGTACAGCTGTGTTGTCTTAAAGCTAAGGTTGGAGAGGAGCGGTCTGTGCCATGTGTGGGCTAAGGTTGGAGAGGAGTGGTCTGTAGCGTGTGTGAGCTAAGGTTAGGGAGGGGTGATGTGTACCATGTGTTGGCTAAGTTTGGAGAGGGTTGGTGTGTGTTATGTGTGGGCTAAGTTTGGAGAGGAGTGGTGTGTGCTGTGTGTGAGCTAAGGTTAGGGAGGGGTGATGTGTACCATGTGTTGGCTAAGTTTGGAGAGGGTTGGTGTGTGTTATGTGTGGGCTAAGTTTTGGTAGGAGTGGTGTACACTCTGTGTAGGCTAAGGTTGGGGAGGGGTGATGTGTACCATGTGTTGGCTAAGTTTGGAGAGGGATGGTGTGTGTTATGTGTGGGGGCTAAGGTTGGAGAGTATATGTGGGCTGACGGTGAGGAACGGGTATGTGTTGTGTGTCTGGGATGATGGGGATGGTTGAAATGTGTATCTGGGCTGAGATGAAAAACGTTTAATATCTTACGACTCCACAGACTAGCTGTGTGTACTAGACAGTCCTGTGTGGGTTATGCCAAATGAGGTAAGACAAAAGGGTGATAGTTCTCTCTGATTGCAAAATTAAAAGCATTTTTTCACATTTTCAACCAAAAATGGTTGAAAAAAAATGGTTGACTCTTTTGAAAGAGAAATGAGTTTGTTAGAAGTTCATGGAAATGATGAGTTGCTGAGAACATTTCAAGAACCTGCTTAAGCCTAAGTCAAGAATACTGAGCTAAAGTTGTGGTGACTCCATGTGACATGAAAAGCTTTCCAAGTCGGGTTTATCTGTAATATTTCTCTGGTAATTATTTCCCGCCTTTAAGAAAGGGTTTCAGAGCCACGTTCTTCTTTATTCGTACTTGGATTACATCACACTTGTAGGTGCACGTGTGCTCAAAAAGCAATGGAGACGCCTGAAAACAGGACCTTGACATCATTTTCATGACATCAGATGTTTTCTTTCTTTGACATCATAATGATATCAGATGAAAGACCATGCGACATTACAACAGAAACCGATACATTGTAACTTTGTAGACATTGTAACTATAATCAGTTTTTGATGCAACAATGGCTCAAAGCCTTGCTTCACACTAACACCACCTCACAGGATTAAAAAATATGCCGCCTTCCCATTAGGTAGTACACAAACTCTGCAACATCACAGCACAAAATGATGTGTTTCTCTGCAATTTGGACCCTGTCGTCTAGCCTGTCTGAGTCTACCGTTACTTCTTGAATTTCAACTATCCACTTAAAAGTTAAATAATCAGAACTCCAGTTTGGTGAAATAATCATGTGAGCCCTTAATAGTTTGGGGCCTGTCTTGCTCTCCATTATGGCTGGATTGTCACCAAAAATGTGCTAGTAGTCTGAGGACTTTCTCCTCCTGTCAAAGCTCATAACCAATTAATGACATGGACATGGCTCTTTTGCATGAGGTCGTAAGAATCTTACTTAGGCCCTTTTGGGCTATTTCACGTACGTGATGCACAGAGTAATTTTTGTTATATCTTTGATACTTCCTCTGATGGCTAGTGCAAACAAAAACAATAAGAGAAATGCAAAGATTTCAGGGTCATACTAATAAAGTAACTTCAAAGCGTCACATAAGACCAGCATGTACTCTGAGTTGAGGGTATTTCACTGAAATTCATTTTTTATGCTCTAAAACTTATTTGAATTGATATTATCGTCGTTTGTACCCTGTTTTCCATTAATTGTTTATGAGAACTGGTGCCCAGTATAACTTCCATGGATTATCTGCGTTCGCTTCCTGTTTTCCACTAATTGCTTATGAGAACTGGTGCCTAAGAAAACTTCCATGTATGCCCAGGGTAACTTCCGTGAAGCCCCAAAACAACTTCCATGAATCCCTGTATTTGTAGTACATGCATGTCTGAGTTTAGGTTGGTATGTGTACATGGGAGCGGAGTTTCACGTATTATATGTCTGAAAATATGTATTAATCTTAATAGGTGCTTCAGATGAATCACAGTGTAACTTTTTTACCATTGGTTGTCAGTTACAAGTTGTTGGAGCTATGGTCATATTCAGTGATAACTCAACCATTTTTGGTCTTTTTGTTATATTAGGAGTGTTTGGACAGAAAAACCAAAATGCCACAGAAAAAGAAGAAAGGTGAGTTATATAAGATGAGGTTGGTGGGCATGTCGCTTTTTCACATGAAGCAGTTCATTGGTGCTTCCCTGAATGAGTCATGTTGAACACTGACTGTAGCAGGATCCCCTTTTTAAATGTTCTCCATGTGACAAAATCATGTGACATGCGCACATGCGCACCAAATGCTTACTAAATTCATCTATCTTAACCACATCTAAAAAACACCTTTGAACACAACAAACAGAATAGTTTAGTGTTATAGACACCTGCCTACAGATCCAACACTGATCTCTGGTGAGAGTTCAAAACCAACGATTTTCCCGAGAAATTTCAAGGTAACACGTACAGTAACTCTACATATACCTCTGTGTAATCGACGAGATAAACACGTGTCGTTAGCACGTAAAACTTCCGGTACTGAACGAAACATACATTATGTTCAGTATTTTTTTTCTTAAAATCACAACCTCCATTATTTAACCGATGAAAACACAGCACAAGCACATAACTGTGGGAAAATAATGACGTCCTACAGAAGCGACACACCCAGCAACCTCAACTTATCGAATCCCTAAGGGTGAGTGTATTTTTACCTGGGAAAGGTATTTAAGTCATGTAAGAAATGTACGTGTACATGTTACGTTCAGTTATCTACCACAGCTTATTTGGTTTTCAAATTCAGTAAAATGATGATAAACATTTATTTGCAAGAGGTGTTTGTATGACTCTTAATGTACTCAGAGATCCAGCTTAAATCCCTGGTTTTCAAAGACTTATATAAAAGGACTGGTCGGCCCATTGTTGAACTGGTTGAGGTGTCATATCTGGTGTCTTGAGCATGATGTTCCAACACTTTAGCAGCATGGACTCGCCCTACCAGAAAAAGATGCAATATATATATACTAAGTATTATATATACTTAATGTACCCAGGAAAGAAGACACCTTCTGGGGGTAAGAAAAGAGTAGCTGAACATGTGCCAAAGGAATTGACCACGCAGGTATCCGAGAATTCCGGTAATGTGAAGAGCACTATAAGTGGCTCAGAAAGTGGGGAGGACAACACACTGGAGATTGGTGAAGATTTTGTCAAGTCCTACTGCCAGATAGGAGAAGAGAGTAGTGCCAGCATCTCCGAAAATGGACAGGCCAAAGTCCTTAAACAGGTGAGATCAACTCTGCCCACTATTTGTGTGACATGACAGCATTGTAAATACAGTTAACTTTTTTAGGGTAATATGTATTATATTTATGGTACAGATACTCAGGTCTGTCACTACACATCTATGTACTATGTACTTGTAACTCTCAGTCAGAATTTGCCTAGGTGCATTTTCTTGGTAGTCAGCCTTAGACTGTCCATTTGTCCATCTCTTTGTTGACAAGCTCTTGAATAATTGTAGTCAGGTTTACCAAACTTTGACAACATGTGCATTTTGAATTCAGTCAGCTATGGTTTGACACTTAACTCTTTCGCTATGACTTGCTGCTATCGGTGGCTTAAGTTCCACGCTTACCGGCATGACCTGCCAGCTACTAATTGGTTGTTGATTCTTTAAAAGCCAGTATTGATTGGTAAACTTGTATTCTGAACAGTCCTTACAGTTGAAGAATCACAGAAAACAGAGAATTGAATATTCCTTAAAGAGCTAGTAACCCCAAGTGAGAAGGGCTCAAGAACTGATCAACTGTGGAAGCCGAACTTTTTGCTTATGCGGCCCATTTGTCGTCATTTTAATATTGTGCCTGGCAATCAGCATGTTTGTGTGCAGTGTTTTTAGAACATCAGGATATGAATAAAATTTGGTTTGCAGTTAGTAAATATAAAGATGGACTATCGCTAAGAATATGACATATATGTACCTGAATAATTTCCATGCAAAACCTTTCTTTAATATTATTTTGTGTCAGTTAGTGATTTTTTATCTTTTTGTTGTCCATATCAGGTTGCTATTTCTAGGAAGTCCAAGGCAGAGCTACAAAATAATTTATCCTCACCAAGTAAGTACTGATATGTTTACAAACGGAACTGTCTTGAGAAATTTTGAAATAATGACTGGACAGACATTAAACTTAGAAATAGGAAACAAAGTGACTAGTTTGTACACATTCTTGGTGTAGTGTGTACCTTTTGGTATTAACTTGTTTGGTCAGACATTTTCACTGCGGTGGATGAGAATGGAGAATGTGCGGTATTTGGTCACAGGTTTTCTCTCTCCCACCTGAGCTCATTCTGCCTTATTTGGCTTATTTTTATACTTCTTCGTTTGCTTTGAATAGGTGAAGCTGTACCTGGAAAGAAAATGCAGACTTCTGGAACGTCTCCATCTGACAAAGGCAAGAAAAGCAAATGTCGATTATCAGAGCAGCAGATGAAGGATCTGGACTTGCCGATCAGTGAAGACTACGACTACAAACTGGCTTGTAAGATGTGCTTCGTCAAGTTACGAGAGGGAAAGAATGGCAGTAGGCACATACCAAATCAGAAGCATCCCTGTGCTCATGACATGCTGATTGTGACAGGCCGCCAGCAGTCAGGATCTGGCTGGATAAAGATCCGAAGACGACCACATATAAAAGCTCAGCACTTTCAGGGCAACTTTAGGCTCTGTCAACAGTACGCCCAGGGGCAGCCTTGTCGTCTGGGAGAAGACAAGTGTACCTTTTGTCATAATCAGGCTGAAGTTGATCTGTGGACATTTGACAAAGAAGGTTCTTTCAGTATTGATGCTTTCATTAAAACTGCTACAGAATTGAAGCTGTGTAAGTGTTCTGATGTAAACTGTGGCTGTTGACAATATGTCTACTGGTAAAACGGAATCCATATCGGAAGCTGTTGTAAGTCATTTAGAGGGGTGCAGGGTGACATCTTTAACATCAGCCCTTGACCATTACTGAATCTAGCTCCATCTTGTTTGGTCTACAGTTAGGGAATTTATCAGGTGTTTGTTGAAGGGTGGTTTGCCATGTTTCCTGTACGCAAGAACCAAGCTGTTGTCCTACATGTATAAGTAAAATATTTTTGAATCTGGAATTTAAACCCAATGAAATAAACAGAAATAAGTAAATAAGAGCTTTCAATTGTGCATTATTTGGTTTAAAGGGACTGTGTAAAATCTCGAAATGTCACTCACACATTAGCTACCTCTAAAAGAAGGTTTTAATAACAGGATATGTGTTAGAGAAATGTCAGGTTCAAAAAATGATAACTTTTGGAGGAGGCGTGGGATCTTGTTTGGGAGGCTATTGGTGTACTTCTTTTTTCCCCTTGGCCAATTTTGGTCAAGGGGTATTATCTTAGCAGGTGGCGTCTGTCCGTCTGTCTGTCCATATCCTTGTAAATACTTTATCTTTAGAACGGTTTAAACCAAGTTCACCAAACTTACACCACACTTACATATTGACATGGGGAAGAAACCTATTGATTTCAGCGACCTTGACCTTTTTCGTCAGTGGGATCATTTAAGTTAAATTCTTGTAAACGCTTTCTCTGTAGAAGCCCGAGTTCACCAAACTTACACCACACTTACACATTGGCATGACAAACACATTGACTTTCAAGTTTTTATTGACCTTGACCTCTTTCTTTAAGGTCTTTAGGGCCATTTAAGATAAATTTAACTAAATGTTTGTGAATGCTCAATCACCTGGACTGTTTACCTCAAGTTCACCAAACTTACACCACACCTACACAATTTTATGAATTGCTGGTATTGTACAGAATTTTAGAATCCATGACGTCTGCATCCTCTTAAATTATGAAGAGTGTAATGCTGGAAAAGACTATGCTTCTGTGCCTCTGTTTATTTCAGTTTGCTGAAATTTTTATATATATATATATATATATATATATATATACTTTAGTCTACTTTACTTGCTTTAATATATACCTTATAAACGTACTTTATACACACATATTTAAATATATTTCATCAATGACTTGCAGATGAGAGTTCGGAGTTGAAGAAAACTGCAGGTAGTGAGAATATCAGCCAACAAAAAGAGCAACCATCTGTGATGACTAAACACACTGCGTCCCAGACACCAGTTTTCCCTGACCGTTCTCTGACAGAGCCACCACCACAACTACCACCAGTTAACCAGTTCCAGGTCCTTCAGGCACCTCCCTACGAACCGGGATATACATCTGTTCCCAAACTGACAAATCCGCTGAAGGATAAATATGACTTCAAAATTGTTTGCAGTCACTGTTTGTGCTTTACTGGATTTCCTGGCTTTTACAACTACAAAAATCACACTCATAAGTGTGAGAAGAATGTGTTAGCCATGATTTGCAGCACCACTAAGAAATGGATAAGGGTGCGAGAGAGAACCAATCACCGAGACTTCCCTGGGAATTACAAGATGTGTGATAGCGTAACCTTCAACAACCCCAACCTTTGTAAGTTTAAGGAAGAGCGATGCAGTTTTGCTCACAATGAAGCAGAGAAACAGCTTTGGCGACTGGAAAAAGAAGAAAAATGGAGTGTCACTGAATTTATCATGCAACAAAGAAGCATAAACACATACGGGGGCTACTCAGCTGTGGAGATCATCAGCAAGCATCCCGGACGTTTCGATTTTATTTGTAAACCCTGCTATTTTCAAAATCAGCTTCTCAGTTTCCAGATAGGCAAGGTATGCAATGGGCCAGATATGCATAGGTGGGATCTTTGTAAAACACTAGCCCATTTTAGCACATCTGGTGTGATTACTCTCATCAACAAGAGAGGTTTCACGCACAAAACAGCTTTCTTCAAGATTTGTAAAAATCTTCACTTCTGCCAGAAGAATGTGACGGGAAATTGTCGATTTGCTCACAGCTTTGTGGAGCGAGATGTCTGGATGTTGGAAAGATACTCAGACATTACCCCAGAGCAAATGGTCATGGAAACCGCAAGGTTTAAATCTCAACAAAATGGACATGGTTCCGGTGACGTAAATACAAGCGAATCAAAGCCTAAGCTGGAAGAAACACCCACAGTTCCCGAAGAAAGAGAATGTCCTTACATTATTCATAAAGTGTGTGGACTCTGCTTCAGGAATGGCTACATGAAGTACCAAGATGGCACAAAAGATCAGTGTAACAATCGAACCAAAGCTCACTCAATGTGTAGTAAGAACTGTATATACATCAATGTGGTTCAGAAGAAGGAAGTTCGCCCTCTGCCCCACAAGTACCCAGCAAACCTTAACTTTGTCATGTGCCAGCATATCAGGGATAAGAAGCGTTGTGACTACAATCTGGGCGGTCCTTGTCAGTTTGCCCACAGTCAGGAGGAAATCAAAATCTGGCAGTGGATGGTATCTAATAAAGGTAAGATGTATGCACATCTGGGTAATCTGTGATCAAGTGCCAACTGAACACTGCCATATGTGATTCCCCATCCAAAACAGTGTGTTTTAAGTCCGCATTAGCCCAACCATCCAAGAAAACAATAATTGGCTTAGAAATGGTCAGGCTAGGGGAATATGTACATGCACAGGATGAAATTCTAACACCACAACTTTGAACAGTTTCTTTTGGAGATTTTATGTTTAGTTTAATACTTCATTAGGTAGAAAGACATGTACTTGAAAGACGTGTTTTGAGGTTAATATTTCATGTTCAGTTTAATGCTAATGAGGATAAAGATTTCTGTTAACATCATACTTTTGCATTAGCTCAGTGGGCGGCGTAAGCGCTTTTGGGCAGAGTTTTAAGAATCTGTTCACAAATGCAAGAGAAAGGCTTGTGTTTACTGACTGCCCTTCAAGTGAATTGTTAGCAATCTGAAAGCATGCAATTGAACGTGCACCTTGTTTGCTCTTTGCGGGCTCTGTGGTTCAGTGATTAGCATGGTAGTGTAGCACAACGACAGGAGGGTTACTATGCATTAAACCCAGCTTAGGCTGGCTTCTACTCCAGGGCCCACTCGTATGAAGCCCTCTTAACATTAAAAGCATTTAACTACCCTCACGATGTAATGCCTCCAGTGCTGATGCCATGGTAGTTACGTGTTTGTAACGTTAAGAGGGCTTTGTGCAAGTGGACTCCGGTCATTTACACCTACCTGACTTTGTCATGGGTTGCCCTTGGCGCTGCCTGATTTCGACCGTTTCCATCATTTAAACGAAATATTCTTAAATACAGCGTAAAAGTATAAATAAATAAATCTTTGCTCTTTGTCCATGTGTCAGTCATCTAAATACATGTATCTTTGAATGGGATTTGTGTATTTTAAGAACGTTTGGTAATTTGCAATACTACATAAGATTGTGATCAAAAGAAGTATCCTTTGAGGTATTTTCTTGTTTGCCTTGGCATGTTTTTCAAAGTAGTGAAGCTTCATGGAGTGATTCATGGGCAGGTCACCTATACCGTATTAAATAATCCTCACACTGACTGACAGTTGATGTACTTTCTCATGTCAGGGTTTTCACTTGGCGTGTTAACACTTAACATCATATTTCCAAATCTGCTGATCTCAGAAATAAACACATTGGTGGAGTGGGTGTATTGCAGACAGCACAACAGACCTTTGTAGTTTATTTTCTCACATCAGACCTTATGTATGTTTTTTAAACTTTGGGACCAAAATTTATCATGCTTTATGTTTGGATATGTGTGGTAAGGTGTTTTCACTTTGATTTCCAAGAACTTACAAAAATGAAATGACAATTTTCAGTGAAGACCTTAGAACAGCTGTTCAAGATCAGTCAACAAAGTCAGAAAGCCAAATCTGATCGTAGAGCTGAAAAACTGTCTGCCCAGTCAGCAGTCCAGACGCGAGTATCTGACAGTGGCAGCGTGCCCTTGAGTACTCGCTACTGCTGGTACTGCGGAGTGTCCTGCAGTGGAGACAAACAGTGGGATGAGCACAGGTCCTCCCAGAAGCACAGCCTCAACCTGAAGTCTGACAAGGAACATCCTTGGAACTACAGGGAGCCACCTGTGGGAATTGACTACAAGCTCTGTATAAGGTAAGCAAATATTTGATACTATATTTGTTTTAGAGGTGTGTTATATTTGTTCTTAATTAATAGTATCGATTTTCCAGTCCGTCTGTTTGTCTGGTTTTCAAGTATATGTATACATGTATCTTTTAAAATACTACTCTCCCACCAATGCGATCGCTTGTGCTGGCTTCCTCTCCGGCCGTAGCCTATGCGGGAACGTCTGCCAGCAACGGATGGTCGAGGGCTTCCCTCTCGAACTCTGGCCGGTTTTCTACCATCATAATGGTGGCCGCCGTCGTGTAAGTGAAATATTCTTGAATACGACGTAAAACACCAATCAAGTAAATAAATAAATTACAGCCTGAGCTGGGGCCTGGAGTCAAACACAGGACCTCATTTTTACGGGCGTGATAGTTTCAGCAAACCAGAACTTTAACTATCTATAAACTCAGCGAAACACCGAGATATTGTCATTTAGACCCTCGTGAATATTCATGCTTGCAGACATAGGGATGGTGCATGCTGTGAGTATTCCTTGAAACCAGAGATGTATAACCATTGTCAGTTTGCTCACTCCACTGAAGAACTAGATGAATGGCATGAGCGCTACGAGTGGAGGAAAATGAAACGTGAAATGGCACGACAACAAAAAGTATACTCGTACATGGATCAGCTTTTAGAGCGCTACAACAGTGCTGAATCGGGCTCATCTGTGGTGAGTAAAACAAATCACATATTCTGTAGCTCTTTCCTGTTCAGTTGTCTTTTGTTAATTTTATCAGGGAGAGTTGTCTGTTAAGAATTCTCTCAACTAGAGACCTCTGTTGAGAGTTCTGCCTGTCGGACCCTTCTGATAGAAGTTCTACCTGTGAGATTGCTGTGCTAAGAATACTCTCAACTACAGCCCTCTGTTGAGAGTTCTGCCTGTCAGACCCCTCTGATCGAAGTTCTGCCTGTGAGATTGCTGTGTTAAGAATACTCTCAATTAGAGATCTCTTTTTGCAGTTCTACACTGCCAGTGGGATCCCTCAGATGGGAACTCTGTGAGATGCCTGTGCTGTGAGTACGGTCAGGCAGAAACCTCTGTTCAGGGTGCTGGCAGTGAGGCTCCTCTGATTCCTCGGATGTGATAGGAAAGTCCCCTATTCAGATTTGTCTGCATGCCTTGTGTTATACATCCATTTCAATAACATATCTGTCATTCTTTTATATTTTTATGGCTGGCCTTACATCTACAGAACCGCTCTGCTGATACCCTGAATCAAGCAGAGAATTATCGCGATAATAATGCATGACAAGCTGAGAACGTTTCGCGCTAAACATCAAGGCACAAGTCTCCCGCTGAGAACAGAAATCCAGTGAGCCCATCATGAATCAAGGTTTGCAGATAGCCCGGTATGTCAGGCTCTCAGCAGTTCACAACAACATCAACATAGAACTTATAAAGTTTGTCACAGGCGTGCAGTAATTGTCCTTGTCCTACAGGTATTTACATTATTTCACTCAGAATATTTTTGACTTTTGAATCATGAAAGAATAGGCCAACAGTTTTTTGTGTTCCTGTACCAGTTTATATCTATGCCATCGGAAACAGATGGGCTAGGCTATACTTTACCGAATGTCGACTCTGGACCTTGCCGGTAACTTATTTTGCCTTTGTTCTCAGTTTTAGTCAGTTTGCGAAAATCTCAGTTAAGTCGGTTTCATTAATTTGTAACCAAAAGGGACCTTTATGATTTTAAGTAAGAAACTTACTCTATAGAAGGCACCGCGAGAGCGAAAGTGTTTGGAGTCGACAGTGTAGAAAATCTGAATACAAATATTTACACTTGTACCTTTAGACTTACAAAATGGCTTGCTTTTTGCAGAATTTCTGAAGAATCCAGTCAGTTGAGGATGGTCTGCAAGACCCCGCATCTGATGAAATCTCTCAACATATGAAGACGTACAGATAGTTGTGTGCAATGCATGCACAGATGTGTTCAAGTTCATCAAGAAAGAATACTTGTGCTCACTGAATAAAATCCAATAACTCCAAATACATACACAAGTGTTTCCTAACTTAGTTTATCCTTGCTTATTTCATTTTCTTGCAATTTGTGAATTGAAATGTATTTATGTGTATTTTTGGAGTGATGTTATAAATCAGTTTTATAACCTTTCAATGAACATGAACATAGACGCTTATTCCTTAATATAAATTAGCTCAAAGCGGATAAGTTCACGTTTTACAGGTTTTTTTCTATGACATATTTGATCAAATTTACAAGAATGTGTCATTTGTTAAGGAACTCAGCTCATCAGTTTTACCGATGAGAAGAAAATATGACATGGTGGATTGTCTCCACGAGTGCATGTGATGTCAATTTCAGGGACGAGCTGACCTATGCACGATGATGATGAAGTGTCATCCATTGCAGAACAGTGCTGTTTATGTCTCTAAATATATCCACGTGGTTTCTAAATGATTCACGTGCAGAAATATCAGGGCAACATACCCATGGACAGTGAAGATAAAACTGACAAAGTCATTCCTATCAGTCAAACTATTCCAGACCCACTTTTTGATTTCAGGACTCCTGTTGTTAAGTTTCGCTTCCTCCATGTCACAGGACACATACTGGACTCGTCTGTGTGGGCATGGAAAACAACATACAAACATACATGTGTATCCATTAATTAAGCCTGCAGAGGTGTATGTTTCATGTGTATGTAGATTGCGTGATACTATGTGCTTTGATTTCAGGACACCTGTAGGTATATATAAGTTCGGCTACTTCCAAATCAGAGGACACACACTGCACTCGTCTGTCCAGGCAAACAAACACACATATCCATTAATTACAGAGCCATACATATTGTCTGTATTTAGACTGCTTGATAACATTTGCTTTATGTGGTAGTAGTATATATATATATATATATGTCATCTTGATCCTAACCTGAAAACAACTGAAAAATTGAATTTCATTTTACAATGGCCGCCCTGCATCCGCAATAATTGATCATCACAGTCAAGAATATGTATCAGTATATGGTAGGCCAATATAAATTTAACTAAAATCCCTATTTAATAATTGAAATAAGGGATTTCATCTAGTGTAGGTGTATGTATCATTCCTTTTTTGACAATTAGCAGTTGGTTTAGTATGTTAACTGGTGTGTGTATTGGTAGGTATTATTATTTTATCGCATCATTTTTATTATCTGGAATCTGTTTTGGGTATATGTAATTTATAATTATGTATGTGTGGCGCTGATGGGTGCAGAATTTTATCTTTTCTCAGCGCAAACTGCACATATGGCTACATGATGAATATACAGTACAAAACACAAAATATGAGCAGTGAAAACATTCAGTTGCATCTTCTTTCTGCTGCATGCGCTGTAAAACCCCTCAACTCCAACACACCAGACATGTCAGAGTCTAAATTAGACAAGAAACATGTAATTTAAAATATGTATGTATAAATTTTAACAGCAACAGTAGTTTCCGTGACAATACTTTGATTTGGATTTCTCTCAGCAAGATATCATAGTAAGATGACTTCAGTAGATCTGTCTGGCCCTGGACCACAAGCGGCCTTTATTATCCCCAGGAGATATCTTCGCATTGTGTTGCCTGAACTCTCTTTGCGTCTACCACCTTTCTTACATACACATTTGAACACGGGTGCAGGCTTCATAGCTGAAGAACTGAAAAGGTAAAGTTTATAGGCATTACTTTCTACTAAAGTTATGGACTAGAGGTGCGCTACACATCAGAACCCATCATGAGGGGCAAGGTAAATCCCAGGAGGTCTACTGAAGTCATAGACTAAATTGGTTGCTTTCTCGCACATTCGAAGTTTTATATTTCAGTGAATTTAATTTTATTTGTGTACAACAACAACAGAAAACACAGCGGAGATTTCTCCATGAGGCCGGACTATATTTTCTTGCGTGTATATAAATTGTGCACCCATGCATGAAGTGTCTGGTGATATGGCCGACTAAATAGGGTACCAACGTGAATAAAAACATTCAAGTCAGCTGGACAATATCGCACGACCAGCTGAGAAAATCGTGAGAAAATTAAACATCTTGCTGATTTGGGTTTTCAGCAGAGCAGTACTGTACATCATGGCAAAAACACCAGACATGATACCTGTCACTGTTTACACCATGCCTGCCACTACATGGCATTTCTCATAGTGCTGAAAATTTCCCTCGTCAGGAAAGAATCCTGGTTCTTTCACCCGTCTTGTTTAGAGTTCTGTCAATGAGATTGTTAGTGTATATGCTCTTACTGCTGAATTCTCTGTTCTTGTTTTTCAGATGGTTGAGTCACTTGATAATGTGGAGATCACGATGACAGGAGACAAGTGTGTGTACCTGGAGAAGAAGGGATCTGATTACGCCTGGGTGTTTGAAATAAGGACATCTGTAAGTGGCAATGAAGACATTTACACTTTTTGTTAATAATTTTGAAACATTTCAATTCCATGCGTGATATTTGCTCAATATTATCCAGCTTGTCATGGTATGAATATTAAGAAGCGTTGGTCAAACGTCTTGATTGGTGTTTACTAAAAAGTGTTCATATACATAACATTTGGCAGTTTACTAAGTGGAGTCAACCAGAGTGTCTGGGTAAACCCAAGTAACTCACTTTCATAATGTACATTGCCATATGTGGATACACACAAATTTTCACATTTAGTGTGAGCTCATTGAACTGAAATAAAACAAGACCACGTGAAGGGCCCTGCAAACTCTGCAAATTGTTTAGTGCTACATGGTAGTAAAAAATTGGTAACTGAGGTGTTTAGAAAGTTCCTCTAAAGGGACAAGCATGGTCTCATGACCACAAGCAATCCATGTCTAGATGGATGGATTTGCATGTACTTGCACAGTTCAAGTGCTACAAAATGTTCTGCAATCCAGATGTCCTAACTTTAACAACTGAAAATGCATCTTTGCGTGAGAAAGGAAAACACCGTGAGCAACATGTTGGGTTTTATCCATTAAAGTGAAAGACTGGCCAAAAAGGAAGTTATGGTGAGTGAAAAAGTGAGTGAAGCTTGTAGATTTTTTTACCAAGTGTTGTTCACCAGGAACATAACAAAATTTTGTACACCTTTTATGTTTAGCCCTGAACAGAATTCTTGAGAAATGTACTTCTATAATGCTTCTTTTGTGTTAAAAAGGTAAAATGACATTAAATTTCCGCTTTAGGTTCAGAGAAACATAAGTGTGATGTCACTGGTGAACCACGTTATCAATGTGGTCCAGAAACCCACCATATAATCAAAAGCTTTGACTGTATTAAATTTAATTTGAAAGAAAAAATTTAGTGAAGATATTTTCAGATACAGTTTTTAATGGTCTTTTCACTCACCAGAAGTTCACTTTTGTGTGGGTTTTTGCCTTTTATTGGGCTAAACATCGAGATTGGTTGAAACTGGGCTAAGCGCTAGATTTGGATGAAATTGATTACAGAAAAGGAATAATTGCTGGTATACAATACATGTCAAAACACACTTTAGCCATCGACCCTGACTGTAGGGCAAAGCAGTGAATAAGAATGGCATCAGTAAAATTTTATTCTGCTTTTTACTGGTACATGCTCATGAATTTTCTTAAATGTTCATATAGTTTTAGAATTTTATTTTATGACTAACAAAAATAATGGAATGTGTGTTTTTTTGTTGCAAGGGAGGTGTACAATTGGAGAAGGTGGCACTGTTATATGACAAAGACAGACTTCACTTTGGGTTGGTCCATTCAGGAAACAGTAACAGTTGTCAGTTTGCTCATGGGGAGGTGTTTGTAACACCAGGAGAAAACAAAAGTTACACTGTGAGAGTACAGTTCTCTGCAGCCATGTTTGGGTCATTCAGTCAGTGGGTGGTGTTCGACTTCGGTCTGGATGTTGTTGTTGTTCGAAAGCTTCAGATGGAGATAGGGAGTGGAGGGATTCATGAGAAAATCAAACATTTGAGGCAAGAACGCAACTTTGAACGTTGGACTGGTGAAAATCGTGAAATAGTTCGGATGCCCAAAGTTTTGGATAAACTTGAAACGCACTTGCTGTCCCGCTACAAGTCACCAGATTCCAGTGAGAGTGTTTTAACCCAGGACATGTTGGTTCAGGAGTTGAATCGAAATAACTACACCCACAGGATGTCTAAATTTTTACAGCTGGAGGAACTCACTCGACATCATATTATATCCAGGTATGTTAGGTCGAAATCAAGAGCAAGTTTTACAATATGCCAAAAAGCATCAAAGTCGTCATTCCTATACAGGCATCAAACCATAATGGATGTCCCAGGTCAGTAATCCAAGGACCAATTTCCAAGACAAACGTCAACACAAACGACCTAAAAACTAAGAAAATATATGAAGTTAGAAATTAGGCTGGATTCAAGCAAATATCATTGTTCTCATTCATGACAGAAAGACGCGAGGAATGTTCTAGGCGAATGAATTAAGTGGGCATTCAAATCATGCAGCTCCTTAGTTCGGAAGCCGTCCCAGTTAATACGCTTTGACTGTAAATTAAAGCATGAGACGGGAAAGGTTTGTAGTATATTACTTCATCGTTGACATTCCAGCTGAGACTCTCCAGACCATGGAACTGCATTGTCTTTTACTCAGAATTTGCTACAGTATTTACACCTAAGCTAAAAGGCCATTGGTCAACAATAGCACTAAATCAACAGAGGAGCTTTGAATAATTTTCCCATGCGTAAACCCGAAGGCTGTTGAAGATACAACTGTCCCTGTTTCTGCAGTCTTTCAAATTGACTTTTCACTAAATGAGGCCATATAAAAAGTGACGATAGTCCTCAAAAGGAAACCAACTTTCATACACAAAGGAAATAAAAATATGTTGTAAATAACACTGACTCATTGAGGCTCTTGGAAATTTCAGATACAACATGTTCACCACCATCGAGCTGTCCAATCACATAACAGAGCGTGAGTTTCTGTGTGCTCCCCCGGGGGAGCTCTATGCTCATGTCCCCCTCGAAGGGGAGTTGAATAGAGATACTGATGCAGGAGAACTCATTCTGACGAATGTTAGTCACGTTCTACTGGCTCCACAAACCAACAGCCAGGAATGTGTCTATGAGGCAGCCATTGTTACTACGGAAGCTGGCCATTGGTTTGGACAGAACTATGTGTACATCCACCTTCCAGCAAAGTGTTGCTCAGCTCTTGAATTGAAGCCTGGTGACAAGTTGGATGTGGAGATCCAATTTCAGTTAGACAGGCTGGTGTTCTGTAAGATGCATTACGCCGTGGATCAGATGGCAGTGAACACGGATCTCCTTTTCCCTGATATATCACTACTCTCCAGCAGGCTGGACACACAGCGGGGTTTTGAACTGAGGTGAACTTTAGAACGATATATATAGCATTGCTATAGATGGATGACAGATGTACCTAACACTAATAACATTATCGCTATATATCGTAATATATCGTACACAGTAAATTATAAAAATTATTTAAAAATTATAAAAAGATTTATGGAACCTTTTTTGCATTAGATATTAAACACTTCGAGACTATAGCATTATACCATGCGCCAATATACATGTTTTAGAGACTTGTGTTTCATACTTAAATGTATGTGTATGTTTCTTAAACACGTTTGTTTGAAGATTAATCGCCCATTAAAGGCCTTTGGCGTTGGTCATTTCACTGTGTAACATGCGAAACCCATTAGTTTGATTTCACTGGACTGTTCTTGGCTTTCACACACGCCACATAAATAAACAGTTTACCTAGAGCTGCATAGAGTTTTACGGCGTAAAAACCACTGTGCATAACGTTTGACAACTTTTCCCACATCTCGCTGCTCTGTGATATTTGAAGTTATGCAAAATCAGTTTAAACTTTAATGGGTCTTAAGATATGCTCTCTCAGAACATAAGAAGTGTTCTAGTCATGTGATATCGCAACACAGTCAATTCACAAGTTTGAACGGATTTCTTCACAGACTATGGTGCCAGTTTTGGTGAATAATGAGAAAATTTGCTACAAATAGACACTGTCCACACTAAATTTTGAAGGGAAAAAATTAACACCGAGTAAAGTTTCGAAGCCTTGTAGATTATAAATCAAATAGTGTGTTTTTTGTTTAGGTCGCTCCACCTGAATCGTCAGCAAGTGTCAACTGTTGGTCATATTGTTGCCAAGCGAAAGGGCACCACCCCACCTCTGGTCATTTATGGACCGTTTGGCACAGGGAAAACAGAGACTTTAGCTCAGGCTGCAATGTTGTTGTTGACAGAAAGACCAGATGCGAAAATACTGATATGTACTGAGAGCAATAAGTGAGTAGCCTGCAATTAATACCTTAACGTTTGTAGTCTTTAAGTAAAGTCATAATTGTATTTTTTTATCATTTTGCTTTTGTAGTGGTTTGCTTTCCATACACTGAACAAAAATCTTATGCATTCTTAATGTTTTCACAGGTCTGCAGATTTATACATCGGGAAACATATCGATCCCTTTTTGAAGGAAACTGGTAACGGAGCAAAGGTTTTGCGCCTGTACTCCCCTAGAAGGCGAGTGAACACCGTGAAGTCTGTAATACTCGATCAGTATTGCCATCTCTCATTGACCAAAAGCCGTTTCCTCATTCCATCCAAAGAGGAGATAATGACTTACAAAGTCTGTGTCGTCACCCTGGATATGTCCTTATACCTGGTCCATGCTCAGATGAAGGGCGTCTTCACACATATCTTTGTAGACGAGGCAGCCCAGGCATTGGAATGTCAAGCTATAAAGCCTCTATGTCTGGCAGACCCGAGCGCATGTGTGGTGCTAACTGGGGACCACATGCAGCTTGGTCCCACCGTATACTGTCCAGAAGCCCGGCACCTGAAGTTTGATCAGTCTTTGTTAGAGAGGCTGTGCACTGTCTACAGGGAAACTGTCAACCACATTCCTGACTCAATTGCTCCACACGTCTTGTTCAACAAAAACTATCGCTCAAAGAAAGAAATTCTCCAGTTCATTGCCTCAGTGTTCTATGGAGGTCCAGAAACTTTGACCTCTGAGAGCCACATACCGTCAGTTAGGGGTGTGAGTCCTCTGACATTCTACTCTGTGCATGGGCGAGAAGCTCAGGAACCTGACAGTACGTCTTACTACAATATGGCAGAGGTGGAAGAAGTTGTGGAGAGAGTTGCTGAGCTGTACAACAAATGGCCAAAAGAATGGAAACCAAAAGATGCCAGTTCAATCTGTGTCACAGCATCATACACTGATCAGGCAAGTATCGCAGATTGGGAAATACGTCGACGTTTTGACACCTGCACCAGACATGATAAACGAAGGCATTTTACCTGTATGTCAGTGAATATTAAAGTAAATGTACCACAAGTGTTCGATTGTAGTATGTTGTAATCTTATTCGTGCCGACAAGAATTCCCATTAAATATCCATAACGTAATAAGTTGTAAATCTTTTCTAGGTCCGTCACATAAGAGGTGCCCTGAAAAGCAAGTCAGCTGAATTAAGAGATGTGTGCTGTGAACGTCTTCATAATATTCCAGGTGCGTTAATATTTTAAAAATTGAGAAAGTAAAGGGCGGAAATATTTGATATCTACGATTTTGTGTTAATATTGAACCTATGTACAGTAGCTGACAATTTCTATTAAACTCACACTGGAAATCTATACTCTAAACAGACGATTGATGTGTGGGTTCTTTCACGAAGGGCGTAGAAGTGACTAAAGATAAAATTTAAGTGTGGCAAGTAAGCCATTAAACATTGAATACTTACGTATTAAGAATGGAGATCACACTATGCTAGAAGGTCCTGCATACAGCGCCTTAAGACAGTACATGTTACACTGGACTGCTACATTGTGTTATACTCCTTCCAGGTCGAGAGTTTCGGGCAGTTTTTGTTAGTGTTGTGCGGACGCACCACAAAATAGACACACAGAATATGGATTGCGCCTTGGGCGTTCTGTCAGACCCCAAACTCCTCAATACAGCATTAACTCGAGCACAAAGTTTGGTAGCTATAATTGGAGACCCAGTGTCCGTTTGTGCATTAGGACATTGTAGGACCATTTGGAAGACTTTCCTTAAGCAGTGTGAAAATATGAAAAGCATTCACCCCGAGACCGTCACCATGGAGAACATAAAGCAGGGTGTTCAGAACCTGTTGAATTCCACTGTCGGCCAGAAGCTTGTACAGCATGCTGAAAAAAGTCGATCATCCAAGCGTTTTACTGCAACGGTGACTACTAATACAGACCGGAAATATGACTCAGAAGCACTTCAAAAGGGCATGTCGAACGCGGCCTCTTCAGATAAACCCTCACCAGCTGCAAGACGTGATTCTTGGAAATCTGCTGATCTTCCAATGCTGACTACGACCAACTTTCTGGATGACTGGGAATGGGATTGCATGCTGGACCCTGATGACATTATCCAGCAATTAGCAATGCAAGAGTTTAAATCAGGGATTGCAGAACTCCAAAAGAAAGCCAAAACAGACGGTAAAAGTGTAGATGAAGCGTCAAATGAGTTGTCTGGAGCTCTGAAGATAGAGTGTATAGAAATCAAACAACAACATGGCCATGCAGTCATGCATTTGCCACGGATGGAGGAAGTAAGAAAGAGAAAGCTGTTATCAGGTGATGACGCTGACAAAGAATATAACTCAGACAGTGATAAATCTGATGTGGAGGATGAAAGAAACACAGATACCTACAATGAAATAAGCTACCAAGAACTTGTTACCCTTGTTGAATCCCAGCCTGCTATGTATCTAAGGTGTATCCTTCACTCTGACAGCCCACGAATGTATGCAGAGGTTCTCAGCAAGGAATCCAAAATAGCCCAGGTGGAAATCAGCTGTCGAAAAAGATGTGGAAGAGCCTTTCATGAGGATGAAGTGGTTGTGAGTATCTTACCAAGAGAGGTGAACTGTAAAACATCAACTACTGTTGATGAAACAGTACATGGAGAGGTTGTGGGAATTCTTAAACGCAGCATGGATCCTAAATACAGGCTGTTTGTCTGCACTGTGGATCCGAAGAATACCGGCATAATGATTCCGTTGAATAGAGGTATTCCAAAGATATGTAATCTTTCAATGAAAAGTCAACTAGAAAAAGCAAGGAAAGGGTATGTTCAAGTGTACAAATTCATAAAAGACAAGGAAATACGCCCTGACCATCCTGTGAAAGTCAATCCCCAAAATGCTGACAGCCAGTTGTTTGTTGTGAGATATCTGAAATGGGGTACCAGCTTTCGATTGCCACTTGGTATTGTTGTCCATGCCATTCCTCCAGGCATCAGCACTGAACATGGAATGGCCATCTTGAATATCGAGTACCGGATTCCCAAGAGGTATTCACCCGAGAAAGAGAGATTTGTACAGGTACAAAAGTCCAGTTATACTCAACTTCCTCCAGAGGTACTGGAGAACAGACTTGACTACAGAGACAGGATAGTAATTACCATTGATCCTCCGTTCTCCAAAGATCTTGATGACGCATTCAGTCTTGAAACATTGCCTGGTGACAGGTACCTGGTAGGTGTCCACATTGCTGATGTTTCACATTTTATTCCTGCTAACTCTGCCATTGATCGCGAAGCTGCAAGAAGAGGAGTATCTTTCTACCCAATGATACAGGAAACAATCCACATGCTGCATCCATATTTCAGCACTAATGTCTGCAGTCTGCTTCCTGACACTGACCGCTTGACCGTGTCTGTCTTCTTCACTGTTTCCAGTGAAGGGGAAATTCTAAGTGTTGATCCTGAACGCTGTATTGTAAAAGCAAAGCGCCTGAGTTACACAGGTGTAGAGGAGCTTCTCCATGACAGCGAAACGAAACACAAGAATGTTAGAAACCATTTGCTTGCCTTGGGTAAACTTGCCCAGATATGGAGGTATCAGCGTCTGGGTAATGCTCACCTTTCTCACCAACTGGATGCACAATCCCGAGAGTCCCCTCATGCTCACCTGTTGGTTGAGGAACTGATGATCATGACCAACCATCAGATGGGCAAGTTACTGATGAAACATTTCCCAGACTGCACACCACTACGATATCAAGAATCCCCCCACCCGGCTGCTCTAGAGAGATGGAAAGAAACTCATGCTGCTTCTGCCACAAACACTGTGGCGTTAACGAGACCATTCCTTGATGGCTACTCCATATGTAAATGCGAAAGAGCCTGCACATGTATATTAAACTTTATGATGAGGCACAAGATAAGGGCTCCTGAGGAGATGTCTTTGCTGACATCCACTTGGGAGGCTATGAGTCGAGAAGCTGATGCTGGAAACTACATGGCTGTTCAAGAGTTCATTGTTCAGGCTGAACACCATCCAAATCAGATGATTGCTCAATTGCAGCTGTATACATTGCAGGAAAGGGCAGTGTATGTTTGCTCAGGAAGTCTCAACAAGGAGGACCCTGGTCACTACTCGCTGAACTTGCCCCATTATGTGCACTTCACAAGCCCTATCCGCAGGTACATCGACCTTGTGGCCCAGAGGCTGGTGTGTGCCGTGATCGACGGCAAACCCTGTCCTTACAGTCAGGGAGATGTTGTGAGACTGTGCAGGAAAACAACTGATGCATCTTTGTTGGCGTCTAGCTATCACAAGGACTGCTTTTTGCTACAACTGGCTGCTGCCCTAAAAGATAGGCCTTCAGTTGTCTACGCTTTTGTAGAAGACGTGTCAGAATCCGATGTTAAATTGCAGATCCCATCTTTACCTGAATTTCCCCAACATCAGACACAAGTGAAGCTTGCCTTTTTGGCTCCTAGCAAAATGCCTGTTGTAAATGAAGAGCGTGGAAGTGTTACCTTACACTGGCAGAAGAGAGTGTATGAGTTAGATGTCGAGAGCACAGACAAGATAGAGGTACTCCCACAAAATACCATCCAGCTAAACCCTGACCATTTTTTGTCTAAGATATCTGCCTTCGACTGGCAGCGGCTCCTTTGTACCGCGAGGCAGCCCATATGTGGTAAAATAGGTGGTGGTATGCAGTTATCAGTAACAAGCAGTTTGCCGGATGTGTTCGAATCCATAAGACACTTGGATAGAACCTCTTCCCAAGATGTGACTTCAGAAGTTGCCAAGGATAAGAAAATTATCAGACATCTGAGAAACTTTTCCATTGAGATTCGTAAGTTTGCTGTTTTCAAAGTTCAAGTGACTGCTTCATTGTATCGTGGTATACTCTCTCCAACTCTACAACTTCTGAACCTCACACCACGGTTGGATGTCTGTCTGGAGCATTGGAAAGACCCAGTTTTTTGTTTCGCACCTGGAAGCGGTACACAGGCCTCAAGACTCAAGTATGATAATGAACAAGCATACAAGAAAGCATGGCTTCCAGTCTTGAGCATGGAGTCAGCAGTGTCGTCTGTGGGTAATCAAGATTCGTTGTTTGTACACAACGTCAACATCAAGTGGCACAAAACCGAGAGTTCCAACGAGCTTGAAGTGAGAGGTGAATTCTTTCTTCCAATCAGCTTCTGCGAAGAACGTCAGATCAAATATTCAAACTCCCTTGCTGATTACCTGTGCATCAGGTATCCTGAACTTCCCCTGCCTGAGGACACTGACTTGCCCAAGGATGTGGCAGTTGTGGTGAATAATGGCCAGCGAGTTACCTGGACGTGTCACTGTTGGATTACAAACGTCATGCCAAAGGAAAAAGGGGACACGGTTCACTTTGAATGTCGCCTACATAAGAGTGCTTTTCCCCTACCAGCCATTTTGTGTCAAGCTGGAACCCCCAGCCCTCTTTGCACACTTGAGTGGATCCCAAGGTTTCTGCCTGTCAGGTAGGCTATGTCTCTTGACTTATCTACCCATACAACACACTGCAGAATGTGTGGGGACGTGCATAAAATCAAGGCTTATTCAGCACTTGGTATAGGGCGAAATGTTTTGTCAAAGAGGTAAGAAATTGTTTTCATCCCTGCAGCAACATAGGTGTGTATGAGTGCTTCTGTTCGTATGTCTTGAACTCTTGATTTCAGACACCTTGACCATGTCAGTGTCATAAATGCATGTGGAAATTATTGACATTGCATGTAGGAGCTCTTTAGCAAATTTAATGTTGTATGAGGACAGCTGCCAAGTTGTATCCAATAAATATTCCCCGTGTAATATTAGAGAAAAATACCCTCTGGAATTTGGCGACGTTTTCCTGAGTACCGTATTGCATACATTACTGATGCATTTGTGAAAGTGCTGCACTTATTACCAGTGAGAAATCCCATTTACCATGTAAGAATTAATTTGGGAGATTTGGAACTCTGAACAGCAGGTGGGATTAGCCCCAGAAGCCGTAAGACCACAGTCGGTATAGTAGGATATTGTCCATTTTCCTGTGGTTCCATCTAGGAATGTCTTGACAAATCATCTCGCTGTCCTGGCCATTTACTTGATGGTACGTTTTGATGTGTCCAGGCCAGTCAAAAACAGTCGCTTAGGTAGAAGCCCAGGTTGGCCTTCCTTAAGAAGCACATTTTGTTTTTGTTTTACTGATCTTCGCCAGTTACCCATTGACTAAACACTTGACTACTGTTCTGTGATCTGTTTTTCACAAATTAAGAACTTAATGCAGAATTCATTTACCTGGACCAGGGCTTTGTATGGCATGTTAGTGGCAATCAGGTGCACCAATTACATATTTGAAAAGGCTTTTTGAAAAAAACCAGGATTTTTCTGCCTTGAGGCAATCTGCACATTTGAAGGTGACATTTCTAGACACCAGTTAAGTTTGGATACATGGGCTCCATAGCTCTGGTTGGGGGGGGTGCATTATATTTTATTATGATACAGTTAACTTTTTTATAAAGCCATTCAAATATAATGTGTTGAAGGAGAAGAACTACAGTGTGCTGATTACTTGTTTACACTATGGTTTCAGGAGGATGGAAGATGCTGTTAAAACATTTGACAAGAAATCTCAACTTGCACAAGACATCGCAATTGGCAGAACACCCGCTGCCTCAGGTGATATGCACATTCAGACTGCAGGTCCTTTGACATTATGTGAAGAGCGGAAACTTTATTTTAGTGTATATGTTTTTGTATGCCAGAAAAGTGCGTCCAATTAGTCCACCTTTATCATACTGAAAAATTGTAGCTATGTCTCCTTAATTTCTGATTTCGTTTTAAAATGTTACATTATACTTTTCTTTGATGTTTCGCTCCCGTCCTCATGCATTTTTAATGAAACTGCAATCTGAGGATGTTTTTTTTTCTAATGTTTGTAGTGAATGTCTCAGACATCCCTAAATTGAAGGTGGTTTCTGTTCCCGGATTACCTCCCCCTAACAGTGTGCAGATGGATGCAGTCAGCCAAGCTTTAAGACAACCCTTCAGTTTGATACAGGGCCCCCCTGGGACAGGGAAGACATTGATGGGTACACGAGTGGCCTTTTTGTTTGCTCAGCGTAACAGATCTGTCAACAATGAACCAGGAAAACAACCCCAGGTTCTCTATTGTGGCCCGTCAAATAAATCTGTGGATGTTGTTGCAGGTGAGTGCACACATTTAATTTCCAGTCAGTGGGACTTATTCCTTAACCCAGAGATGAAGGAAGGCTTTTACGATCTTGAACTGGGAGCTAACTTGACTGACATAACTTCTACTCATTTCCTAAGATATTTGTGCCAGTGTTCGTATGTGTCAGTTTGTATACCAGTGCAGAAAATCATTTCTTGTGCACACCTCCTAGATGGAAAAAGGGAGGGCCCTCGAAAAGTTGTTTTCTTCATTTCTTCATTGGGCTAAGGTCCTGCGTGTTTGAATCCTGTTAGTTTAACACTGACTTTCAGGAGGTTTGTCATGTTGTTGTTTCATGTTTTGTCAGGTATCCACCATTCATAAAGCCGCATTTGTAAAAGTTCTTCAAGTTCAATTTTTAAGACATGATCAATTGATCAGTCAGTAAATCAATAAATGAAATCCTCCTTATTTCAAAATGTCAGGTTACCTCAAACAGCTGGGACCCTCTTGTCCTAAGCTGGTTCGCGTGTACAGTGAGAACATAGAGCGTAAAGAATTCCCACTCCCTCGGGACCCCATCCCACCTACAAGGCAGTCCAGTACGGCCTCAGCCTCTGCAGACCCTACTCTCAAGGACATAGCTCTGCACCACCTCATCAGACATCCTTCCAGTGATCATTCTGGACATCTGCGTGTGTACGACGAGCATTTTGCCCAATGTCCAGATGATATTAGTGATGAGGAGGTGGAAGAATATAAGCGTCTGGTGATGAAGGCAGAGGCTGCTGTGATCGTGTCGGCCGAGATCCTCCTCTGTACATGTTCTGTGAGTTCCAGCCCCAGGATGAAGGCCTCCAGTGTAAGACAGGTAAACTTACTATGTGCAGCCTTCACACAAGTTGATAGGGCTTTTTAGAACTTTTGTCTATTTTATGGTGCTCAGTTATTTATTTTATTCCATTTCATGATCTTTCAGTTCTCAGTATTAGGGAAATGCGATGGGATGGATGTGTAGCACACTACCACAGTTTTTTTTAAAAGATCAAAGGAGAACAAAATGTGCCTGTGTCTAGGCATCCAGACAGATATTCAACAACCCTCAACCAACATGAGCGTTCAACATGAGTTAATTCTCCCAAGACTCATTTCTAGAACAATGCTGAACCTAAACCACCGAAGAACTAATAAAGTACATAAAGTAATAAATTAAAACGGATTCATGCAAAGAGAAAAAGTCAATTTTTCAGTGAAGACGGAAAGACGCAAAGATTGTTTTAGTAATTTAATAATTATCCACATCGTGTACCATGCTAGCTTAAAAGATGTCGTTAATCAAAATATGTATTTTATTTCCCTTTTTATTGCAATTCTTCATATATCCAAAATGGCGATCACATTCAACACGATGACAACACGGCCCCATTGGCTCAACCATGAGGTGGAGTCCCAGAAATTATGGACAATGCCCTTATTTACTTACAGGAGAGGTGACCTCATTGTTGAAAAACTTAGAGTGAAGGCGTTTCATGGTAAAACCTTGACACTTAAGCTTATGCATTAATCACTTGTGAATTTGATTTAAATCGTTTCACAACACACGTGATGAAATAAATGTTATGGCGAGATATCTACACGCGATACGCAGGTTATTCTCTGTCAGGAGTATTGACTAGAGAACAGAAATCCCACGAGGAAATGTCCGTATATACCATGTGTGTATTTCAGCATCGTCGGCGAGAAATTTTGAGCTCTTAAGTATCAACATACAATTGACGCTTGAAATGAAAATAACTTGTTTTGAATTTATACAACGGTACTGTTTTCAAAGTCAATGTACTTCTTGTTCATTTGTTAAGTACATTTGTTAAGAGAGCTGGCACAAGTTTGTGGCACAGCGTTTTGATGCTGGGAATTTACCCATTTGTGGAATCGGTGTTGTGTATCGGTGTATCTAACACAGTCTTGTATGTATCCGTAATAGTTTCTTGTATGTCGTGAAAGAATACGTCGACGAAGCGGCAGTTGCTGTGCCTGTATTTAGCTCCTCTAGCAATTGATGATGACTTAAGCCAGGATACTGCCAGTTATATTACACGTCATCATGAACATTTAGGATCATGTACTGTAAGAAAGTTGCCTTGATTTACATGAATTTTATTTTCTATACAGGTGATTGTTGATGAGTGTGGGATGTGTACAGAACCTGAGAGTATGATCCCAGTTGTGAACACGAATCCCAGTCAAGTCGTCCTCATTGGTGACCACAAACAATTACGTCCAATCGTCGCCTGCCAGCAAGCGAGGGACCTCGGCCTGGAGACGTCGCTGTTTGAACGTTACGCAAAGAAAGCCATCATGTTGACCCATCAGTATCGTATGGTGAGTTTCTCTTGTGATCACGAATGTTGTCTCAGATTCTACAATGGTGTTAAGTACGCAAAGCAGGATTTTTATTCAATGATGCATTTAACTGCAATGTTTTTTAAAGTGAGGCGTAGTTATCATAACCAAGAACTCATCTGTGTATTATGTGGACTGAATTAGGAAGCAGTGTGAGAGAATGTTGGTGGAATCTACACGTTTGGTTCGTGGAAAAAGTCATATTCTGCTTCAGATCCCTTCCCAGAATAAGATACAATTCCAGTGATTATGTCGCAGAAGTTTCAAAATTTTGCTCTTCTCTCCCCCACCCCTCCCCGCCACCTAGCCCAGCGTAATGACAGTGGTAAGGTCTGCCAGCAACCTTCGGATGGTTTTGGGTTTCCTCTGGTTTTTCTGCCCGGTTTCCCCCACCACAATGCGGCCGACGTCGTATTTAAGTGAAATATTCTTGAGTACGACCTAAAACACCAATCAAATACATAAATTTGGCCTCACCTCTCTCTTTATGGGGTCTGGAAGCGAAGAGCCCTATGAAGGCATTTCTCCGGTGATCAAAATGGTCACAAATTTACTGAAGTAGTTCCGGTTTTAGCGTGTACTTCCGCTGTGTGTTTTAGCATCTCTAAAAAGCCCCATTACGACATTGTCACTGTATGGCACAACGTAACTAAATGATGAAATACGGCTCAAATCATTTATAGAAAATAAAATTTGAGTCTTGTTTGCAGGCACTCTTTTGCTTCCTGATACAATCTGTCGGAATTTCCAGTGGTTCGGTCAGGCGAACAATTGAAAAGAATGTTTGTTGCGGGAAACGCGACCCACTCGCTAAATTCGGGCCGGCTCAATCTTTTTTTCAAACTCTGAGGACTTTTTTGGACAAAAATAAAAACTCAAGGAATCTCCTTGAAAATTCTGCGAGGAGCATATCATTCTTTTCTTTTCAGAACGTGAGAAACTCAGTTCGTGAAGTAAACCTTTAAAAACAAATTATTTACGTTTTTCGACCGTTTGATCGTTGTCGTCGCATTATAGGCCTACATGGTCCAATTTCCATTACCCAGGTACATCAACCATACTCATGTTACTTTGGCTCTAATAACAAACTGGGTCATTATATATAGCACTGGGGTGGTGTATTACCTTGAATTCACTACCCTTGGCAGCAAGTAATGTAAGAGTCACTCTGTTAAAAGAAGGCAATTGTTAAAGCTAAGTAAAGCTATGTGAAAGTAACATCACAGTAGGCGTTGCAGGTAGTCCTCAAATTTCTCCTGCTGGTAAGTCAGTATTGCACCACTAACAATGTTATAGGGCTAAGGTTGAGAAAGCATCGCGTGGTGAGGATTTTCAGTCAGAAGAAAATTTAGAAGTAGAGTTTACTTAGCTGTGAAAAAATGAAGGGCAAAAAAAATGTTCACAAATTACGAATATTCGAATGACGTATGAAGAGGGGTGACTTCGAATGTTCATGGTTAAAGCAAAATAAAATACATTTATACTCTTTTTCTTTGTTTTTCTTTCAGATAAACATATCCATTTCAATAACAGTTTTAAAATGTAACACGAACGCAGGACATGAACAGGACAAAGTTATGTTGAACTGAGATGGTTAAAATGAAAAAGTGATGTTTTAGAGAGAATGAAGGAGAAAATGAATATTTCAAATGAAAACAGTTGGGTTAAATGTACAGTATTATAATGTAATAAGAATATCTTGTGAAAAGAATACTTATCATTTGATTGGTATTATACACAGTACCAAGGAATATTTCATTTATGTACGAAGGCCAGCATTATAAACTTTGTGGAAAGAAACCGGACAAAGTCTAGAAGGAAACCCATGGTCATCCACAGGTTGCTGGCAGACGTTACTACTCATGCCTGGATAGGAAGTTGGCCCACGTCGGCCAGAGTTGGGCTTGAACCCATAGCATCCACATTAGTGAGAGACTCCTGGGTCATTGTGAAATATGAATATCTATCATGATTATAAAACTGGATACTCTTAAAAGTAAATGCAAAATAAAGTCTTTCACATAAAATAAGATTCTGTCGTTAAAAACTCCGGGAATTTCATATTATCTATTTATGCTATTTGTTTGTTTTTGCATGGTGAAACACACAGATGGTGTATCCATATTGTATATTGTTGATATAGCCTAGCCTATATAATGGTCCCCTCATGATCCTTTTCAATCTCAACAGGCTGGATATTTCTGACAACTGACAATCAATAGTCTCTCCTTTTAAAACCACACACTTTTGTAGAGATTGACTATTCCAAGGGGCGGGTTTGTGAAAATAAATTGACGTAATTTCCATGTTTAATTCTTTTAAGCTGTGAAATACCTACATGATCCCGACGAATCTTCGAGCTGTTTCATCCATTTGCAACTTTTAGGTTCTATTTTGGGCTTGGACAGTTTACTTGACTTGCATGCGCGTGTTTATTATACCCTAAATTGCAACTGAATACATGATCAGTTAGCTTTTTTTCTTTTTTATTTTTCTTCTGGTATAGATTTGACCCTGCTATTCTGTCATCTCAAACAGACAAGAAACATGTCTAGCTTTCACACTTTAATGCTTCTAGAATGCTTGTTTCCAGATGCCATATTTTGTGAAAAGCCAGTGTTGAAGTCGGCTCAAACATTCCCATATGTACAATTCATTTCAGCCTGCCAATCCATGATATGATCACATAAAACAAAGTTATAAAACAAAACTTCCTTATACTTTATGATCCAGCTATTGCTCCACGCAATAAGCAGACCCCTTTTAAACGTTACAGGTTCTAGTTGTTTTGTTTTTCTTCTTCAGCACAAGGGCATAGCCCAGTTTCCCTCCAATCACTTCTATGAGGGTAAGCTGCAGTGTGGCACTCCTGCTCAGACCTGTCCAGCAGAACTGGACATCTGGCCCAGTGGAAGAGGAAGCCCAATCGCGTTCTGCAACGTGAAAGGGGTGGAGGAAACTCTCACGGTGACCACAGAGGAAGGCAGTGAGCAGTCCAAGAGCAACCAGAAAGAAGCTTATTTAGCGGTAAGTCTGTGCCGATGTATTTTGACCTTCTAATGACATATGTCGATATGAACACTGAGTCGGTACAACTCACATACAAGAAAGATGCAAGCCTTATGGTGATTATTTCTTAATCCATGTGATTATTCTTGTTTGTTCAGGTGCACATTGTATCTGCCCTTGTTAGGCAGTTCTCAGTGGAAGAGACAAATATAAAGGTACTTTCACAGTATAGAGCTCAATGCGCGGCCATCCAGAGAGAGCTGATCAAACAGGGGCTTCACAAGACAGGGGTTAACACCGTCATCTCCAGCCAAGGTACCGGCAACCATCCATCGAAAAACATCTTTTTTTCATTTTTCTTACAGTGTTTGATATATCTCAACCTTTTCAACCCTCCAAAAAATTTTGATATCTCCATCTTCTTCATGCATATTCACAAGGTTTATCCAAAGCCTGAGATCCCTTGAATGTCCTTGAAAGTGGAAATCAAAATTTTTGTTAGTCTGCATATTACAAAACAGTTTCCGATTTCTTTGTGTGTTGCAGGAAGTGAGTGGTATTACGTGATTCTCTCCACGGTGAGATCTCTGCCATCTGATGAAATTGAACGGACACCCACCGAGCGCTGGAAACGTCGGCATCTTGGCTTTATCACGGACGATCATCAGATCAACGTAGCGATAACCAGGGCCAAGAAAGGGTTGTTTATTATAGGTACGTCATGAAGCAGCATTTGCTCTATATGTGTAGTGCCTTTGAAGATAATCTTCTGAGTCTTAATCACATTCATACAAACCCAACTCTTCACACAATGTCAGTGAATGGAAATTTAGCTCAAAAGCCAATGTGGAACACAAACCTGCTATCCAACCCACATTATCCTGGCTTACACCTTAGCACAGATTATAACAGACACTGCAGATTTAAGGAGACCATTCTGTCTTTAATATTAACAGCTGCCAATATCATGGCTATACAACCAAGTACAGGCTATATTTTGGGGCTTTGGAAGAGAAGTGGACAGAATCTTATGATGGCATTTCTGAGGTGGTCAAAATAGTTAAACTTTTAGTGTGTACTGCTGCGGTATGTTTCACCATCCCTGAAGGGTTTTCTTCCATTTGCACCAGTAAGCCCCATTAACGCAGTCATTGTATGGCACATCGTAACTAAGTCATGAAACACGGCTCAAATCATTTTTTGACAATAACATTGGTGTGTAGTTTGCAGGCACTCTTTTGCTCCATGGTACAATATGTCGTAATTTCCAGTGACTCAGTCAGGCAGACATTAAAAAGAATACTTGTTGCGGGCAACACGACCCACTCGCTAAATTCGGACCGATTCAAACTTTTTTGGACAAAAATAAAAACTTCAGGAAACTCCTTGAAAAACCTAATTCTGAGAGGAACATATGATTCCTTTTGTTTATTTATAAGTGAGAAATTTAATTCAAGGAACTAACCTTCAAAGCAAATTATTAACATTATTCGACCAATTCATCGTTGTCGTTGTCGCATTATACATGGCCCAATTTTCGTTACCCAGCTACACAACACATACACATGTTACTTTGGCTCTAACAACAAACTGGGTTATTATATGTCGCACTGGAGTCTTGTCTTACCTTCTGTTAATTAGCCTTGTTAGCATGCTGTGTAAAAATCACCCAGTTGAAAAAAGGTGGTTGAAACAGTCAAGCTTGTGGTCCTCATGTTTCTCCTGCTGGTAAGTCAGTGGTATAACATTTACAATGTTATAAGGTTGAGACAGGATATAGTAGTAAGGATTTTCAGTGAAAAGAAAATTTGGAAGTTTATTTAGCTCGGAACTTTGTCCCAAATTACTGAGTGGCGTATAAAGAGGATAACTTCAAATGTTCCTGGTTAAAGCAAAGTAAAGTACATTTCTACTGCTATTTTTTCCTTTCGTTCGGATAAACATAGCCATTTTGATGACAGTGAACGCAGCCCATGAAAAGGACAAAATGTTGATATAGAATTGAGAAGGTTAAAATAAAAAAAAGTGCTTTTTTCGTTTGTTTGTTTTTTCCTCAGGTAAAATGAAGTAGAAATTTAATATTTAAAAAAAAACTGTCGGATTAAATTAACGTATTACAATTATAAATAGAAAACATCTTAAAAAAGAATATTTATTATTTGAATGATATTATATGGCCTACTCAGGAATATTTCACTTACCGACGAAGGCCAGCATTAAATATTTGTGGAAAGAAACCGGACATAGTCCAGAAGAAACCCACAGCCATCCGGGGGTTGCAGGCAAAGTTTATTACTTCTTACTGGATAGGAAGTAGGCCTACGTCGACCAGAGCTGGACTTGAACTAACAGCATTCACACTAATGAGAGTCACAGGGGTCATTGTGAAATATGAATAATTAGCATGATTTAAAAATTGGAAACTCTTAAGAGTAAATGCAAGATAAAGTCTTCCTATAAAATTAAGATTTTGTCATTAAAAACTCCTGATATTTCATATTATTATCTTCTCGTGTCTTACAATTATTTTTGGAGGGTGGGGGGTAAGGAGAGCAGGGAAATACCCAGATGCTGCATCCATTATTCTACTTGTTCATATAGCCTAGCCTACATAGATGGTCCCCAAATGATCATCTTTCTGTCTCAGAAGGCTGACTATTTCTGACAGCTGCCAATCACAATCTCTCCTTTTTAAGCCACACGCTTGTAACGGTTCATTATTCCATGAGGCGGGTTTGTGAAAATAAATTCACATAATTTGCCAATGCGCCATTCTTTTAAGTTGTCATGACACCAACAAATTTTTGAGCTGCTTCATCCATATCCAACATCTTAGTCCTGTGTTGAACTTGAACACAGACTTCTGATTGAAGAAGACCATTCCGTCTTCCGTGATACTAGAACCCCACAAGGGTGAAATTTGCCATATCAAGGTATATGCCACAGTATAAGTTTACCATTTTTTCAGGTGCATTTAATGACAAATTTTGTCACATGATCCTCCTGGCATTTTGGTCATTCTTTCCCTCTCCGTTTTTAAGACAGTGCTGTGGTGGAATACTTTTATTTCTCGCTTTTTTTCTTCCCAACATAAAGCTTTGAAATTTGGCACACATGCAGCTAAATACCTAAGCCATATGAGAAGTTCACAAATTTTTGATATCTTTCTTAGTTTTAAAGATATTAACAAAAAAATATCAAACTTTCCAAAACTGAAATTTTTGAATGTTTTAGCTTTATATCATCACTCATAAAACAAGCCTAGATGAATAAAAACTCTGTGTGAGCTTTTTTTATTTTTAAATAGTAAACAATGCACGTGGGTAATAAAATCTTGAAAATTTAAAGTGCTTTAAAACAGCTCTGATTTTTTAATAATTTCCTAATTGTTTCCAATAATACGAAAGTTAGATAAATTTAGAAAGCATTTTGAAATCCACAATCTTTTAGCATTCAAAATGTATAGACATGTACATGAGTATATGTGATCAGTGTTTTAGGCTACACAAGGAGCAACGCACAAATTTTGGCTTAGAGAGGTTCAAGTTAGTATCCTTAAAGTAAAAGACAGCTCATGACTGAGGAACTATAATACATTTTAATTATAACAAGTACAAGAGTGAACAACACTGCAAATTTTTTCCATCGTGTTATGACAAGAATAAGTTTGTAGATTATTTCATGTTATAAATTTACATATATACTTCAGTTTCAACCACAATCCTAACAGCATACTACAGTTTCAGGTGACAGAATTGTTCCGCGCTGGCAAGAATTATGTTAAAACTCAGACAGAATAGCTGTGTTTCATGCTTGTCAGTGCGGTATGGTGAAATGTCAGTTTCCGCTGTTGTAGTAGCTGTTAAAATAATACTTTACCGAATAAACATGATACTGTCAACTTTTTGGCAAACTTCACTTAAAATATGCACTGTCTTTCTCTTTAACAGTAATTGCCTGCACATAGTGCAGGGCCTGCATCGTTATAAAAGTGTCTAATTGTTAAGGCAAAAACCTACTTACACATGGTTCTCTGGAATCATCTCATGTACAGGGGACAAGCATCTTCTGGAATGTGACAAAACGTGGAAAAAACTGATTTCTCACTACTGGAAGGAGAAGAAGCTGATTGACGAGCCCCAGCTTAGAGAGCTTCTAAGTGGGCAAGGGAGATAACTTCATCACAGAAAAGAGATAAATGTTTTCGTAGCCAAACAGTGATGAATGTTAATAAAGAGGGCAGTCCACATACTTATTTACTTTGCATACTGGATCATACATGTGTTTGTGATGAATACTTTGGTTTTAGCTGTGAAATTTTAACTTCTTTGTGTCAAAATATGTCTTTTGTATATTTGGGTTTTGTGACTTTGGAATGTTTTGAAGCATTAGGTTTTCGTCTGGAATATATTTCTCTTACCATTACATCTAGGCATTTTTTTTAATAAGGAGTGTTTTGTCATTTACTGTTGGTTTTAGTCAAGCACATGTACATATTTAAGTGTTGATTGTACATATTAAGTGTAGATGCAAATACATCTACCGGTATCATGTACAATAATCATTGTATGTTTTCTAAAGAGAACTATTATAGGAATAATTTACTGATCAACACACCAGTGATCAATTATTTTTTAAAGTCGAGAGGTCTTTTAATCATATGGTGTGGATTTTGTGCATAACTTTACTCTGGGTAAAATGTTTTTAACCCAGATGTAAGCAGTAGTTGCAATGGTGAGATTTTATTGTATTTTTTTTTTTTTTTTTTGAGATTGTATTACAACCAGTCATGTAACCAAGACATTTTGTAAGAGGCTAGAAATTACATGAAAGGTGGTTTTATTTGGTGATAAATATGAGGGTGTCAAATCTGACACAGTAAAAGTTTGTTCTGTCCAAAAAAATCTGTTTAGCAACCACCACGAATGATCTAAACATTGTTCAGGTTTTTTATTATTTATTTATATATGCATATAAATGTGGTTTTCTTTCACTTCACTGTTGCACAATAATTGGTTCTTTTGAAGTCACATATCGTCTTTGAGTTAACCATGAATAAATTCAAACCATGTTACTACTAAATTAGTTGACGGTCAAGTCGATTCTATCTGTATGATGTATCATATTGTACCACTGTATGCTGTTCAAAAAGCCTTTCCCTTTATTCTTGTATTAGATTTGTTATCTACTTTCTGGCTACATTTTCTTGACTGACATTTTTAATAAACATGACATCATGTATCAGTTGCTTGTGAAGAAAATACACTGAACAGATTAAAAGTTTTGATTCATATTAATATTACAAGAGTTTGTCTTAAGGGTTTATGAAGTTTAATCTGACTTCATAGTGTTTTGGACTCAGGTTGTCTTTTGAGGAAAACTTCAGACAGCCTTGCTCAATTATAAAGAAACTGGATGAGTTTAAAGTTAATCATATCTTCTCTTTATGTCAGAAAATTCATGGACATCTACATTATGACCGAAGTTTTAGGGAACTTACCACTGCGAGATGATGTGGCTAACATTTGTGTTTCTGTTGTCTTCCTCGTTCCTTTTCTGTGAGAGAATATGACATGCAGGCTTAAGGAACTGTCTGTCCGTGATGATGTGAAATCTGCGTTCATTTGGAGGCTCTTGGAGAAATCTTCTGATACCTGGCCACGCGAATGGCACAAATACTGGCTTTTACTATGCCAACGACACAAAATCATCTTACAACAACAACACCAGCAGAAATACAAGAATGCATCTCTGTGGCTGGTCTGGAATGATACAATGCTCTTCCCAGGTCTTGTTCTGAGCACAAATGTCGGTATATTTTGACTGCATACCTCGTCGGATTTTCGGTCTTCTTCGGCTGTAGCCACTGCACGAATAGTTCATCAGTTAATCGATAGCATATATAGGCCTGGGCATTTTGCAGCTATTTTTTGCCACCGGCAGAGCTGTCGTCTGTTGGCTGAAACAGCGCCGCGGTAAACACATTCCCAGGGGAGGTAACTTCACAACCGTACTGACCAAATGTATACTAATACTCTATTTACCTAATGTATTAATTAGGGCACTATGCTTTCACAATGTAAAGTAACAGAAGGGTAACTTATAGTATTTATTTCATTTTCCTATACATGGTATGAGATAGATATTTGTAGACATATTTTTGTGAATTATTCTTTTTATATGATTACAGGTTTGACTAAATCTTACTGTTAAAGGGGGAGGGGGGGCTCCGTTGCTTGGTTAGCGCGCTAGCGCAGAGTAATAACCCAGAAGCCTCCCACTAGTGCGATATTTCAGACACAAAGGGTATATATCGAGTCAATTAGTAATAAAGTACTGGTAGTTTTAAAGACGATTAAAAAAAGTAATTCCCGAAAAATACATTATTATTACAGATATAAAAAAAGCCCTTGAGGTGATCTATATATAGTATGTTAACAATGGGAATTGACTTTTCAAGTATTCATACAATTGATTTTAAATCAATTTTGCCTAAAAAAGCCTTTTAAAACTATTTTAGATGGCAACCTTGTATACAGACGTCCACGTATTGAACATGCCCTAAAAAATTACATATAGTTTCAATGTGCTTGTGACAGGAGCACTCTTTCCAGCACTTTCAAGCCTTATATAGAAGCCCAGCGCCAGTTAGGTCTCTGTGGGTAAATGACTATTTCAACAAAGTTTTGCCCTGTGAATATCTGACCACTGACCTGTATGCAGTAAATCATGTTTACGATTAATACCGGTGAACATCAGTAAAATGTAGCAGTGAGGGGTGGTCAACATCGCCAAAATGAAGACACAACACGTACCATGTGCATGGATGATCAAGCAAGCCTGGTAATTTGTCAATGAAACCAATCGTCATGATCATGGGTGGAACGACATCAAGATCGGATGAGGCCTATATCCAGGTTTGCGCACTGTTTATCATTAGGCCTATGTGATTCACATCTTCGACATATGCATATAGTTAATCCACTACAGCAACAGTTGAGGAGCGTCCGCACAACAAGTAGCTGGGTCTGATTAAACCACTTCACTGCCATTGACCAGTTATCTTCAAACTTCATTGGTCTTCACAAAGTGGCAGGCTGTGTCACTGCAAACTTTTTATCACTATAAGGACTTGAAGTCCGTGCCATATTGAAATTTTCTATTGTCCAGTCTGACGATCATCATATAGGCTTAACCGTTTTAAGTGTCGGTCGCGTAGGACAGGTTGATGTTGGATTCGGTTGCTATAATGGTCGCTGGCCGTGTTAATTAGATGCCTGCATATTACAGGGTGTTTAATAAGGAAAACTGCACGTTAGGCCGTGGGAGAGTGTGACCGTTAATTAAGTCTCGTGGACATTGATTACAGGATTGACTACTGATATGCAATAGTTTTATTGGTGTTATACGCCATACTGAGGTATATTCGAATTAAGCGCCTGCGAGGGCGATAGCACTATAGGCCTATATATGGTGCCATGGAAGGAAACCGGTAGGAGGCCGGGAGAAACCCACGACCATCGGCAGGTTGCTAGTGGACCTCTCCAGGTAGGCCTATTTTTCCGATTTCAATGAAACTTTATTGAAGTGTAGGCTATATCACCATATATAATTCGTAATATCGATTTTCCATTTCGATTATCAGTTGTCCGTGCGTCTGTCATTTGGTTATCCAGTATATGTTCACATACATGTATCTTTCAAAACGCAACTCCTCCAACATTTTTTCTGATTTCCATAAGACTCTGTTGAAGTCTAGACTACATCAAGATACGTAATTCGTAGTATCGATTTTCCATTCCCCTGATCGGTTGTCCATGTGTCTGTCTGTTTTTAAACATATGTATACATGTATCTATCGAAACGATGGGATGGATTGCCAGCAACCTACGGATGGCCGTGGGTCCCCGCCACCCACCCCACTTCCGGTTTCCCTTCACCATGATGATAGCCGCCGTGGTATAAGTGAAATATTCTTGAATACGGCGCGAAACACCAATTAAATAAATGAATAAATAAATCAAAAAGCTACTCCTCCAACAGTTTTTTCTAATTTCAGTGAAAATGTCTGGAATTGTAGGCAAGATACTGAATGCGTAGCGTCGTATTATTGGTTTTTGCATTTCGATGATCGGCTGTCCGTATGTCTGCCTGTCTGTCGATTTATTCAGAATATGTAAACATTTTCAAAACGTTACTTATACTACAGTGTTTGTCCGATTTCATTGAAACCGTAAGTGTAGACTACTTCGATACACGTAAGTCTTAGGCCTATGGTATAGATTTTCCATTTCGATGATTGGTTGTCCGTCGGTCTTTGTATCCAGTATATGTTAATATACATATATCTTTCAGAACGCTACTCCTCCTACAGTTTTTGAATGACTTCATCGAAACTTTAGAGTACGTCAAGATGCATATATTGTAGTCTCAATTTCCCAATTCGATGATGGTTTGTCCGTCTGTCTGTTCATCCAGCATATATTCTTTCAAAATGTTACTATATATTGTTACTGTTACTGTTTTGCCTGGCTCCAACAAAATTTGATACAAGTGAATCATAGTACCTGTATTGATTTTTTATTTTGATTGTCCGTTGTCCGTTATACATACAAAATTTGCAATCTACTCCGTTATAATCTTGTTCCAACCAGTTGGGCTACTGTATCGTCAGACTCAGGTTTTTCATGTACATATAAATAACTCCTTAATTTGTTTTTCTGATCGTAAGACAAACACATAAACGAGAGACAGAAAATAAGTAAGTCTCATCCATAATGATTCTTTTATTTATTTATTTGATTGGTGTTTTACGCCGTGCTCCAGAATATTTCACTTAAACGATGGCGGCCAGCATTGTGGTGGGACGAAAGCGAGCAGAGCCCGGGGGAAGCTCAGGACCATAAGCTGGTCTTGAACTCACAGCGACCGAATAGATATGAGGCTTCTAGGTCATTGTGCTTCGCTAACCGACTGAGCCACGGAGGCCCTGCAACTCTGTATACGTCTGCATATTCCTTAGACGGTCTTCAGGACACGGTTATGATTTATAAGGACATGATTTATAAGCATTTTCTATTGATCTGGAGATATTTAATTGTTCTATAAACAAAGGCAGCGTCTAGAAATGAAGTATGATTAGGTGCATGACAAGTCGAATATTAAGCGTCATTAAATACTGATGCTAAATCTCTGTGTAATGTCTATGTTATATTATTCCTTGTCGTTTATTGTGCTGTCAGCATCTCGAAATATCCCAAAGGTTAATTCCATGGTTTGGTCATCAGAGGTCATCAGAGGTCATCAGAAATCAGTTGATCGTTCAATATTGCGTATTGACAGGTACGTGTCGTCAACAAATAACACGATATTAGTAATTTCGTTAGGAAGGTTATTATCGTAAATAAGGACCCGAAAAGGGCCCAAGAAGGAGCCTTTGAAACTTCAACTATAATGGATACCCCGTGGTGAATAAAACAAAAACCAAAAAGAAAAAAAACAAAAACAAAAAACAAAAGCAAATAAAACAAAACAAAACAAAAACAACAAAAAAATGTCATACAGCCTGGTTCCGTTACCTTAATTTATTGGCATCGATAGCATATTACTGGATTCAACAGCAAGCGTATAAATGCTGCGTTAGAATTAGGTGCAACTTTTGATCATCCATGTTGTATCATCCAGACCAAAGTGCAAGCAGTAAATTTAATTGACTAACATCATCATGGCCATATGTATATGAAGGTTGTTAGCTATAATGGGGCTGACACTGAAGTTATAATTTTATCACTTCAGCCAGCAAATTCAGGGAGTGTGCACAGTCCAGATTCTGGGGAGAAAAATTATATCTGACACGTGTTTATAGAACTGTACTTACCTTAAAGGGCAAGCCCAACGATTTTTGATTGGGTTTCAGTTGTTTCTAGATCCTCTTTCGTGAACACAAGGCCCTCGCACACTTAAATCATATTTAATATAAGAGATTAATTAAATAATTTCTAAAATGGAACTGACGCACGGGGTGCTTGTAAGCAGTGCAACAACAACACAGTATATCAATGAAGCAGAGGTGTGCTGTAGCTATATGCCAAAATATATATACATACGTCATCCACAGACATTTAAATACCACTTAGGTCATCACCTGGGCTAGTTGAACGTTGTTTGTCGATCTGTACTACGACAAAAATCGCATCTTCCTCGGACAGGACGGACTTCGTGGCTAACCCAGCCTAGACTGTATACTGGTAGCGTTTTGACAACGGTCATTACTCTTGGTATCACAGTTTTACTATACATTTGTGTCTATTTACACAAATCTTACACAGTACAGTGTACAGCACAGCGAGATTTTATTTCATTAGCTTCTATGAGGCCTGACCTTACCAAGATAAATAGGCCTGAACTTTTCTCAGCTTCATATACCAACGCTCCCCTGTATTCGTTGAACATCTTATTATCTGAGGTGACGAACTCATATTCTTTCAACTCCGGCACATACATTGAAATAAAAAGAAACAATAAAAAAATGAAAAAAAAGAGAAAATAAAAGAGGACCTGGGCCTATGTGCTGCTTCATTCATAAGTAAACATCACAACATATTTACCATGTCTTACATTCACCTATATATAGCTATAAGCACAAAATGAGATGGCGGATCGTATCATCAGTGCCTTCTTTGATGAGTCTGTTATTTGTAAATATTACGGAATAACAGCGAAAAGATATTATTTTGAGACAATCAAACAAATAAATGTAACAAGAGAACAAGAAAATAGTTCATAATTCGTATATATTCATATATCACATATTGGTGAGGCCATGAGTCATATTAGGCCAATATTAGGCCATCCAGGTTAGTTTTCTCAGGCTCAAGATATAATTTACATCTAGAAAGAAATGCCTTCACTGATAAAAAGTAAGTTATATCATGGTGTAGTTGATTTAAATTATTACTTCAAATAAGTTGACCATCGTTGAGTACAACGTTACATGTTGGGTAGGATTTAATTGAAGATAGGTAAGTCCGATCGTCAGTCACTATATAATTTGTCAAAGTTGGTCATATTCCGTTGAAATAATGTGTATTAAAATTACCAATATAATGTATATATACAGGTGGGTTCTTGCATTTCAAGCTAAATTACGTAAAAACGTGAGCTTTCAGCTAGAATGTTGAACAATACCTTGTAGAGGGCTTCCGCAAGCAAAACTATTAGCTGTTATAACACTACATTAAAGGCATGTACAGATCTTAGGAGCAAGGTGTGACCTTAATATGCAGGTTCATATACAACGATCAACTACATATACACCACATGATGCACTTACGTGTTGAGAAAAAGCCACTGATATGAGAGATGTATATGTATTTGGCAATTAGATACAGCACACCTCTGCACATCGCCAGAGAGTGTATGCTGACCTAGTATTAAGTTGTTGCGGTACCGCCTACATGCACCATGTGCGTTAATTCCGTTTTAGAAATGGGTTAATTAATCGCTTATATCAAAACTTATTTGAGTATGCGACGGTGTCATGTTTATGAAATAGGATCTGGAAACAAGCGAAAGCAAGTCAAAAATCCTTGATCCTGCCCTTTAAAAGTTCACCAACACAATCCCACGATTACAGGTAAACACGGTCAGTGCATATTATTTTGGTTCTGAAACTTACATTTTTCCGGCAAACATCATCTTACCTTGTAAACGTTTAAGATCAACAAAACTCTCAAAATCTACTAACATGATGAGCTCAGGCATGGAGAAAATTTAGGTCATATATACTACGCCGACCGTCCTCTCGCTGGGTGCACTAATCTGATAACCGAGCCTACACACAAGGTTAGTCATCCAAATCAGCGTTTAGACATAATAAAAAATGTCATTAACTCTTAACAGTGAACTTTCACCATGTGGTCTTATAAGGCTCTCCACAATATAGGCTGCATGTACATATGCTCTCTGGCTGCTATTCTTGGCCATATATACGCTGTTTTACAGGGAACCATTGCACATGTATGCCTACCCTGAGATCGGGTATTTATTTATTTGATTACTGTTACTTATACGACGATGGCCAGAATTATGGTTGGAAGAAACCGAGCAGAGCCTGGGGTAAACCCACGACCATGCATCAGCAGGTTGGCAGACCTCCTCATATACCACCGGATAGGAAGCGAACGTGAACTGCGCTTGAACTCATGCAACGTACGGTACCCTGGGATTAAGACATAGAGTCGCCTATCTACGCTTATAGAGAAACAATAATGGTCAATCCACATAGAGTAGTGTACAAGTATGCATGTACTTAAGCATTTCTTTTTCATTTTCTTCATACCCTATATCTACGTTGAGATAAAGGTCTTTTCAAAATGAATATTATTAAAACTATTCATCACTAGCAAAACAAAGAGTTAGAATTTCCTTACTGCAGAAACACGAAATCAGTGGATTTCCTGCCTTATAAAGCATAATATTGCTTAAACCATTTTCACAATAAAGTCGAATACAATGGTCGATGTCTTTGACACAGCATTAGATGCTTTCCCTCCTGCACCCATGGTACATGTAGCTGTAATAATGGTATATATATAACGCTAGCGCAGCTTAATGACCCATGGGTCTCATACCAATGTGGTCGCTGTGAGTTTCTGGCTTCCTCTACGGCTGTACGTAGAAAGATCTGCCAGCAACCTGCGGATGGTCGCACGTTTCCCCCGGGCTCTGCCCGCTTTCCTCCCACCATGATGCTGGCCACCGTCGTATAAGTGAAACATTCTTGTGTACGACGAAATGAATAAATAAATAAAATAGATATATGTAACGTACATGAACCATGAAAAACTATATTGGGCGATGGAAATCTTTAATGGATGCAAAACGTGTTTATGACATTTCTTAGTATACTTCTTTCATTAGTGATTGTCTTACACGTGCAAGAATTAAATAAATTCTCAAATAAATAATATTTTTTATATAAAAAATATAATTCAGTGCTCTTCATGGCTAGGCTAAGCTCTGCTCACTACACATTACTGGCGGTGTGTAACATAACTATGTATGACATAGCCGCTTTAGATTGCGGAATGATGTGACTGGGAGCTTGTATAATGCAGTGTTTTTCATACGCCCGCCACTATAATGATAGCCTCACAATATAGTGTTGCAGGTGGTTGGGTCGACATTTTGTAAGCTACTGGTTAAGCTGATGCAATTTCAACTACGAGACAACTGCTCTGATGACTGCGGCGTATTCAGTACGGTTTTTCAGACATAGTCATTTGATTTTTATTCAATCATAGAAACAAAATATTTGGAAAAGTATAGGGAATTTAACCAAGATGCATGATGGTATACTGTTATTAGGCCTAAGTCAAACAATCCTTCAATCAGTCCAGCCTCCATTTATAACATTTCCCTGAAACAATATTTTATAGATCTACTGGAGATCGGAAAGTGAAACAGCGACAATCCAAACTTAAAGCACCCAGCGATGTGCTACAGAATGCAATAAATATCTATTTATTTGATGTTTTCTTTTCGAAAATATGTTGTCAAAATTACAGATGGCTACATCCTGAAAGTTATGTTTGAACATCGTGAAAGCTGAGTTTACCACCGTCATTTATATCAGCCAGACAATGTGTGTATCGCTGCGCGTTTATGACTCCGTGTGAGTTGATTACCAAGGAAGTGCCACCGAATACTGAAATACCTGAACTGGTTGGTATGAGTGTAATTGGTCTGTGTAAAAAGACTCAGGATATATCTGGAGTAATTGAGTTCTTGACTTTGCCAGAGTCGAAGGGAGCAAGGCAGTTGTTGTCCCGGCTAAGAGTATGGATTGCTGTTACTATAAACAGAGATTCCGAAACAACGCCCCTCATACTCCGGGGAGAGAGCGTACTGGCCAGGGATACAGGTGCATATTGAGGAGTATTGCCACAACTGTGAGCGCTGTGTGATTTCTAAGATGCCAGAACCAGGTATCGGGGTGGCTATGGGTTCGTTGCAAAGCGCGCCGACCTCTTGAAGCTATCGCAATGGGCTATACGATGCTGGAACCAAGTTCCGACGGTCGAGAAAACGCCCTAGTTGTGAATGCGTTCACAAAGTATACGCAGGCATACCCTACAATTGACCAGACGGCAAAGACAACTGCCAAGATATTGGTGAAAAAGTGAATCCTTATGCTTGGAATTTCGCTGCGTCTACACTCAGACCAAGGTGCATGCTTTGAGGCTGCTATCATTCAAGACCTTTCCAGGACGTATGTTGCAAAAAAAAAACACACACGTCGCCTTATCACCCCGATGACAATGCCCAAATGGAAAGATTCAGTCAAACATTGCAAGATTTACTTAGATCGTTGTTCGCTGAAAAGAAACGAAAGTGGGTTGAGCACCTACCTGAATTTATCTACTTGTATAAGGCAACGTGACATGGAGTCACTGGAATGTCACCTGACTACTTACTGTACGGTATAGATCCAAGATTGTCCGTAGATTTGCTGTTTAGAGAAACTGAGGAAACCCAAAGCAGTGTCGACGATTGGTTAGAGGACCACCAGAATCGTCTAATGTTTGCTTGGGAAAAAGCGGGGGAGCATTAGCACCTTAAAGCTGAGAAGCAGAAGCTGAGAACACAAGGACTGGAAAATGTGTGTTGGACCGAAATTGTATCGGCGCAATCGTGGTTTGCGGTGCCGTAATAAGATCCAGGACAAGTGGAGTGATACTGCCGATAAGGTAAGTGGACTTACAGGAGGATTTGGTGGTTGTGGATGTGGAACCTGTGGATGGCAGTGGATCAACTGGCTACCCCCATCGCCCTGGGCTACGACCATGCCAGCGAATCACATACCATCCAGCAGTGGCAGTGCCTGGGAGGCCGAATCTTCAGATGAGGAACTTATAATGCTCTACGACAATGACGACACCAATGAACACCTTCATACATATTGACGTTCTGACCCTCCTGTCCTTCAGATCAATTGCCGGGAAGCACAGGATCCTACATTGTGAGCCTCGATCGGCTGTTCAACAGCAACTCAGCGTTGAAGGTGTTATCCGTGGCTCCATTCAACAACAGGCTTGATCTAGCCATCTGTGTGATGCAGGAAGCAGGGAAACTGGTCACTATCTACTGATCAGACTAAATCACCGAGTTCTTAGCTACCACATGCACTTACTTTCTATTGATTGTCTTGAATTTAATCTGTGTTTGAACAAGTGGGTTATTGTACATTTTGTAAATAAATTAATATAATAAGTCGTTGAGAACGCTGACCGTAGCAGAGAAGTTTATAATTAGCTCCTATATTTATGTTAGGGCTGAGTTATCTCCCTGTGTATATCGTTATGTAAGGTTATATTATATAAAGGTTGTACTTTTCTGACCTCAAGGTTAGAATGTCTTGGGAATGACACCATCATTGTTAATGTTCCAACCTAGTTCCTATGTTTCCTGTACTTTTAGGGCATGTATTTACCGATTAAAGCATCTGTTAAAAACGTAAACCTCGGAAGTAATTCGGAATTCATGTTATTTTATCTCTAATCGCAATGACCTTCTTTAGGGCAAACCACATAATTGTCACGTTGAGAGTGGGGTTACTGTCCGTTCATGCCATTAGGTGGTTGCTCGCTTATTTCACCTTATTCATAGTTGTTTTCTTAATTACTGTATTCAGGGCTATTACAAAAACACAAGACTGCTAGACACAGAACTTTGTACATTATATTTACAGCGGAAGGCTGTTTTGGAGGCCTGACTTGGGTGTCTACGGATGTTTATTGTTGAATAGTAGGCCTGATGAGAGACATAGTTGAGACTGTTGTTTTAATATGCTGTGGTAAGCCGACTGTGTACTGTTTCATGTAGCAATATCATGCTGTACTTCTGTAACTTATTTGCCAGTATAGTCTAATGATAATTCACATAAGTACGGCTATGAAGCGTGTAACACATTGGTATTCACCATTGCTGATGACAGCGGAGGCAATACGTTACTGGGAACGTATGATTTCCCAATATCAGATATCGGACATATCTAATATGATGTCAGTGATAATTGCTGGTGTATTTGTTATTTGTGTGGCCCTTTTCTCCCCTTTGTCTCCTTTGTTGCACAATTACGAGATTGTGGATATCGGTGAAGAACATTCAGCCTACATTCAAATTATTCCCATTAAAGAACTCAAAGTAGCATCTTGATCATAGGTCTTGTGGATTTATTTCTATCTCCCCATGGGCTGTAAGAGCATATCTCAGCAACTATTGGATATAAGATGCTCAAACTTACACAAGTGTGCAAAACGACCTGAACTGGTGCACTGTCAGGTTATTTTTTCATATTTCGATGTATTTTAGACATATTGCTCAAATTTGTGCTCTGACCCAGTTCTTCCCTTGCCTTCCCTCGAGTTCTCCAACACAAACAGAGATACACGGTACAGATTACAACCTCCCATTTTTCTTGTCAAGTATTTGTACATGTCATTACCGAATCTATGCAACTGTGAAGTATGCCTGTTTTGTTTTCTTTCATTTGCATCATATGCAGGTTGTGCATTTGTACACAAGTGCACTCAATCTCTTAAAAATATCCTAACACTGTGCAATGGTTGATTGTGTTATATTTCTATTTTTCGGGAAGGGAGAGTGGTATATACAATCTCTGATTGCTCTCTTGGTAGTGGATACATCAGAGCAGATTTCTTTACTCTGTGTGTCACCAGAAAGTTAGTGGAATTATTTGATTCTCTCCACGGTGAGATCTCTGCCCCCTGACGAATATGAACACACACCCACCGAGGACTGGAAACATCGCCATCTTGGATTTATCACAGACAATCATAAGATCAACGTGGCGATAACCAGGGCCAAGAAAGGGCTGTTTATTATTCCTAAGTCATGGAGCAGCGCTTGCTCTACGTGAATATAGTCTTTGTAGATCATTGATCTTCTCAACCTTAATTGTGTTCATACAATCCCCCATCTTCACTGAAAATTGCTGAATGGAAATTTAGCTCATAAGCGAATGTGGAAGAACACAAACCTGTTATCCAGCTGCCAGTATCCTGGCTATACAACAAACTATAGGTTTTAACACAGGCTTCCGATTTAAGAAGACCATTGCCTCTTTAACATTAATTACCTGCATGTAGTGTAGGGCCGATGTCTCCATAAAAGTTTCTATTAGTTAAATGCAGAAACTTACTATCACATGTTTCTTTTGAATTACCAAATGTACAGGGGACAAGCAACTCCAGGAACGTGACTACATGTGGAAAAAACCGATTGCTCACTACAAGGAGATGAAACTGATAGAGAAGCCACAGCTGAGAGCGCTTCTTAGTAGACAAAGAAAACAACATCATCAGAATGTTTTTTTAGCCAAACGGGGATGAATGTAAATAAATAGGACAGTCAACATACTTTAAATATTTACATTGTATATTTGACCATACATATGTTTGTGATTCAATAAGCCGATTATTTTGCCTTTAGCTGTGAAATTTCAACTTTCTTTGTATCAAAGTATGTCTTTGTATGTTTGGGTTGTATCACTGTATTAACTTTGTAATGTTTTGAAGCACTGAGCTGTTTTCTTTTGGAATAAATTTCGCTTGCTGGTGCATCTGGGAATCGTCTGGATATTGTCGTAATGGGCGGCATCTGTCCGTCCGTCTATCCATATTCTTGTAACCATGATATCTCTAGAATGGTGTAGCCCAAGTACACCAAACTTACACCACCCTTTTATTTTGACGTGAGGAAGAATCCAAATGGTTTTCAGCGACCTTGACCTTTTTCCTTCAAGGTCATTGGGGTCATTGAAGTTAAATTTTATGAATGGCTGATATTATAAATAATATCTCTTGGAACTTGTACCTAGTTGCATTGTTACATTGCTCATGTGCTTTAGGCCGAAGGGGTTTGAGTGCATTGCACAGTATTTTTTAATATAAATCTTTTGATTTGTCACTAACTGTTGGTTTTAGTGAAGCAACTGTACATATTTAACTGTTGCTTGGAAATACATCTACAGGTATACATATATATCATACAATAATCATTCTATCTTGCTGTCGAAATAGAACGATTTCAAAAATAATTTACTGATAAACATACATTAATGTCTAATTATCTTTTAAAGATGAGAGGTGTTTAATCATGTGGTGTGGATGTAGTAGTGTGCTTGACTTTACTGTGGGTAAAATGTTTTTAAAATAGATAACAGCAATAGCTGATACTTACAGCTTGAAAGGGTGAGATTTTATTATAGCGAATAACATTCTTCTTTTATCATCGTATTATAACGAAGCATCCTTTATTGCCAGCCATGTTAACAAAATATTTTGGAAGAGTCTAGAAATGAAAATGGGTTTTATTTCTTGATAAAAATGATGGGTCAAATCTGACGAAGTAAAAGTTTTTGATTTTATTTAGACCTGCAGCACCAGTACTATACCATCTTGTATAGAACTGTACCACAGTTTTTTCATCTGAGAACAGTCACACAGTTATACATAATAGGATTATTTTTGAATTCGAGAACGGAGTTATTTTTGGAACTCCAATATTACCCCATATCTACATGTATACAGCAGTGAATATATTGTGTAACGCAGAGAAACTATTAAAGTTTTCATGTTTTACTTTCGGTTTGTATTATTGTCTGGCATTATTTGACTATAGTTATTTCGATTTTGTTTCGTATTACAGTTAGCGACATATTTTGACAGCTAATAAAGTCATTTAACTGACTGTTAATTTTTGATGTGGGTCCAATGAATGCATGCATTCTGTGACTCCTGTAAATCCCATATTGCTGCTAACAAGGAATGGCACTACTGAACTTTGTCCTTATATAGACTGTAAAAGATGAACAGTTTTATGCATGTAAATTTCATGTAAAATCGGGGATCGTTAAGGCAGCAGGGTTAATCTTAACTTTCTGTGCAATGCAATAATTTTGTATTTGTGAAAATCAAACCAAGCTGATTGAATGACAAAACTTGTCCTGTTTTCTGTTTGGCAAGTGAAATCATCCATGAATAGTCTGAACATTATTGAGTTTTTATTTTGTTTAAATTGTTTGCGCTCATAGTTTTGTAACATAAAATTTTAGAAATTTTTGACAAGACTGTTGTACAAATATTTTCTTTTGAAATCACATATCATCTTTCAGCTAACCGTGCATAAATTCAAATCATATAACAAAGAAAAAATAAACAAAAAGTTCAGCACCCTGACATTCTGTAACACTGATAAACATGTAGATTCCATCTGTATAATGTATCACAGCAGGCTTGTTGAAATGCCCTTTCCTTTGTTTTCTATTAAAATTGCTATCTACATTTCCAGGACACTTTTTACAAATGTGACATCATGTATCAATTGTTTTTAAAGAAAGAAAATGAAATAGATTAATTTTTTTTTAAAGTTAAGAGTTTGTCTTAAGTTTTTATTAAGTTTGTTTATAATTTTACCTAGCGTTTTGGATTTATGTCGTCATATGAGGAAAACTTAGGCAACCTTGCTGAATTGTAATGAAAAGATTTAATCATGTTAATAAAATGTGTCAACGTCCGCTTGGTTCCCTGTAAAGTTAATGTGTAAACTGTTGAAGGAGATGCTATGCACCAGTATCGATATGATAAGGCTGTAATGGATCCAATGTTAGTGGGAATAATCTTTGCTTCACACCATTATATGTTTGTATGAAAGGATTTATCAAAATCTATGACCGAGTGTGCATGATTATTGTTATGGACCAGACACTGGTAGTATCTCAGTTATAAATCGCGGTGATCTGTGTGAACAAGAAAAACAATAGATACCCGAATATCAAAAGAGGACATTCTGTCGTGTTTGATGTATGTATTTCGCAACCTGCATATACATCTGTGTGCAATATTAAGCCCTTCGTGGTGCCCTGTACAAACAATTCTGACAAGTCTGTACATGTTTGTAACACGTGACAGTGAATCACATTGAAAACGAAAGTTGAGGGACACATTTCTGTGAGCTGTTATAGGCATATAGTACCAGTATGTTATTTACGTGAATTTATCGGATTGCTGCGCTGGTTTGTTTGTTTAGAAGATGATACGGTCACACTCTATCACCATTGTATAATTGAGTTCACTACGTAGGTTTAGTGTACACGGCAAGTTTCATGGAGAGACGCTGATTAGAACGTCAGACGCAGGCCTACTTGTTTCTGATAAACTGGTGCCGTCGAGTTTATTCCACTGTTGCCATGTCATCGATCACGTGTATACCTCTATACAAATGGTATATAAACGTTAACATAGTTATTTTCTTGTCTTTATGTGCGTTGACTGGACCAAGGAAATTCACACGAAAAGGTAATTAATGTGCTTTGTTTGTACATATTATAATTGTTTGAAATTAATTGAAATATTTAATTCAAAACTGTCAACTGTCTCAGAAAACTAAACATTCAGCCCAAATCGTCTTACATTTCACATTTTTGTACAGGTGGGACAACTTTACAGAGAAGTATTCTTTTTCCTTATGTATTTTGAACCCAGGCCCTTTACATGTATGAATTAAAAGTTGGCTGTTAATAAACTTTAATGTTCAGAATATTGTATGCAACTGATACCGACAAGACCACTGAAAACTATAATGATCAATTCCTTCATATATCCCCCAACTGAATTAAATTCATTCAAATGGTCAGTGATCAATAATGATCAATTTCTCTATGCATTTTACCCCCTCCCCAGGGAATTCAACGCATTCAACTATATGAATTATACGTTGGTGGTTTGTAAACTTCTATGCCAGAACACTGCAAACTACAATGACAATTCCTTTATATGTAGGTCCCCTCCACCCCCTGCGCCCTTCCTCCCTACTGAATTAAATACATCCAAATGCGTGAAATTATGTTGCTTGTTTATAACATAATGTCGGATATCACAAGAAAAAAGTTGTATTTAGCTATGAACTGAGTCTGCGTATGAGAGAACAGCGTAGAATTTATCGATTTCACTGCCTTGATATAACTATTTGCAGATCTTTCTGGTATAATATCGCCTTTCCATTTGAAAAGAAGAAAGCGTGAAATGATGTGGTTCTATACACGCTACAAAAAGGGGATGATAAATGAAAAAAGGTAGTTTAGCGGTAGCCGAAATGTCATGACATGTAGATACAAATCGACCGGTAACCTTAGTAGTTGTTAACGTCTTGTCTAAGGTTGGGCACCCTTGTGATTTTCACATTGACTTAGTGTATATATGAGTTTCAGAAATCGGCATGGCTCAGTATTAGTGGTGGGCTGGTATAAGGTCTCACATAGCAGCTAAACGCCAACCCCACTTCACAAATGCCTCCGCACCTCTACTCTCCAGACCTAGGATTTTAAAATGCTCTGGAGCGTAAAATGTACTGGGACGCCCTGTGCACTCATGAAGAGTTTAAACTGAAGCATGTGCCTCTTTTCTCAACTACTGAATGGAATTGATCATATCTCTCTTATACGGTCGATAGTTTCTTGGATTTCTTTTTCTTTATGAATGGTAGGAAAATGATTACAGTCCAAAAATGTTAATCAAAAATGTTATTAATGCCGTGACACCGTTTAGGGAGGAAAATAAGCCCTCCCAAACACACCAAATTTGCATATCCGTCTGGAATTTTCCACTGAAGACAATCAACATGTGAACATTTAGGCCATATGAAAAATATTGTGTGTCGAATTTCAAGCTTTCACACATGCATTCAATGCTCTCCTTTGAAGGAACGTCTCCAACTGTAAGACAAACGCGCACAAATTGGACGTTGTTTGTTTACTTATTTAACGATATGCAAGGTGCAAAGTACCTGCGTAGACAAATGTAAAGTAAGTATATAATCCCACAATATAGTAATCATATTACTAAAATATCCACCTGCTGACACGTGCGTTTTAATGCATGGAGTCAGTATAAATTCATTAATTCATTTCGTTTCACAAATGCCACGTCTGCTGTGAGACGTGACCTTACTCCTTTAAGACGTGCTGGTTTTACTCGAGAACATCAGGCAGTTGACGTGGAAAATGTCTCCACTGGACCAGTTCTGTGCCAAAACGCCATCGGCGAGAATCCAGCTGTACAAAAGTTATTGTAAGTTTTACATTAAAGTTTTTGGCTGTGGTTCATGTATCAGAGGACCAGGGTCCAAGAGACCTGAAGAGGCCTATTTCCATCCCCAGTGTCATGGAGGGCTATATCTCAAGGTAATGACTGTCTGGTGAGATAATATTGGTTGGCCTTCATTTTTCTTGGTTTTTCTTGGTTTTTAAATGGCAGAAATAGATCTATTTGAGTTAAAATGAGGGCAATACATAACCCGGAATCCCCACAGATGGGATTTGGGAGGCATTTGCACTTATCCCCGAAAGGCATCTGATTAGAACTTGCCAACGTCCAAACGCGAATTGGGAATTGTGTAGTCTAATTTCTCTGATAAGACCTAGCTGAATGTATCGGCTGAAATAATGTTAGTCACAGCTTCCTGTCACAGGATTCTAATACTCTCAAGTGCAAAGATGAAATGAGCAACATTTCTAAGTGTCAGCTTTCCTACGGGCCCTAATGCTGGCTGCCGTCGTATAAATCAGATATTTTTGAGTGCCGTTCAGGGGTAAAATACCAAGCAAAACAAAAAAGACTTTACATATTATGGCTTTACGTTACATTTCCTAACGATTTTGTTAAATTTCTAACACTTTAGAAATAAATGACCTTGCACTGTAAATGTTTTCACCACCACTGTCAATATGTGCATGGGATGTAACACTATTAAAGCCAAACGTGTACATAACAGTTCAATTTTATGACAACCAGTGCCAAGATTTCCAGTCTGCTTCTACATCCAACTGATACCGAGTTTATTCTGAGGAAATCCAATTCCTCTTGTGGAAGTAATGTCTCAATACTTCTTGGGTTCAATTTCACTAACGGAAGTAAAAGTGTATCACTGATTTTCTTTATATGGGCTAATGTCTGTTATTATGAAAAAAAAGGGCCGCCTCTTAAAATGTGGTACTTGTTGCTGCGTGGCTTGGCAGCACTGAGAGGTTAAAGCAAGCAAACAGGACTGGTCAGCTCGGTGTCATCATAATGTGACCGGGTGGGATGTCATATCTGATGTCTTCGGCTTGATGTTCCAGAGGCGACAGCACTCTGGTGGCATGGGCTCGCCCTGCCACAAAACGAAACAATATATATACATTCTAAGCAGTCTGCGTCCTCATGTTAATCAAAAGTTGTTGAGTGCGACGTTAAACCCCAAGCAAGCATACATTATATAAAATACTTGCATAATACTAGGCGTCGAAAAAGACAATCGTATACCATGCAGCCGTCAACCAAAATTTGCGTTCTGATTCAATAATCGCAGGAAAAGATTCCCAAACAAGGCTTAACACTAAGTCACAAAGAACAAAAAAAGTATATCAAGTAAAAAATTAGGACAAATTCGTGCCGCTAGAAACGTGGTTAGTTTTTTTCAGAGATGACCAAAAGATGATATGAATGTTCTAGGCGGATGATTAAAATCGATATCCAAATCGTGCAGCCATTGATCAAACCATTAATCAAACATGTATCTCAGCTGCGCTTTGATTGCCACTCTTGGTATTTCCAACGTTAGGACCTCAGGCAGCACGATATGTTGTTTTCCTCTAGCCCTGGTTAAACGGAATTGAATACAATTACGAGGAAGAATCGCAGAGATTCTGGACACTTCGACAAGAGATGTGAATTCACTGCAAAATTTTAAAAAACTTAGGCGTTTGATGAAATATCCTTGTCATACTTGTTTTTGTGACGTTAACTGAAATCATCACACAACACACAGGATCTATAACAAATGATAAAAGGCGAGGTGTGTAAGGCTGTGCAGGGCTTGGTTTATTGCTATGTACGGTGTCAGAATATTAAAACTCTTTTGTCGTAAAGACGGAGTGACCGGTGTGGTTTTTGAACAGGTAGGCCTACAATCCCAAGTAAGAAGAACCATAATTGTTTTAACTATTCTGAATGGTGAATAAAGGTGAAAACAGAGCACTGCCCATATTTTTTGAACTGATTAACTGATGCTATTAAATTCAGGGGATTTATGTCTTTCTTACTCTCGCCCAGAGACCAAAATCTCCACGGCTAACCCGTGGGAGTATATATCCCCTCCTGGCTCTTTTGTTGAATTAATAGGGGAGGGTCGAGTTCGAAGTCTTTTGTTGCAGAAGGTAAAAAGAGTTCAAGTGTGTCATATGACTTGTCAAAATGTCAGGGAATTTGGTTGGTTTTAATTCACCGATCACTTGTGTCGTCGTGTTAGGGAGACACTAACGACCTCTCCTTCAATCAGAAGCATCTTAAGTTAAAAAAACTTGCATCACCTTAATTCTCCCTTCGTACTTCTTGTCTAAATAACCTTTTTTGAAACTTTTCTTAGACGCCCATGTTACAATAAATGTAATCAGAAATAGTTGCCTAAAATTTTTGACAGGTCACATGGTGCAGGAGGGCTTTTCTTGCCTTTAGCAATCAAAGGGCAATCAAACTCGAAACTCCCATATTACAAGGTCTGGAGCCAGATCTTATTCCAGATTTAAAGGAGAGAGCACTAGACCAAATGTATATATGTACTGATAACGGATCCCATTCATTGTTCAAATAAAGTCACTGTTTATTTTTGTCATCTTGGATAACCGAGATGTCGCAGTTCACAGTAAGCAAAAAACGCCCACCTTATATCGGGAAAACCTCACCGGTCGCCATGGCCTCAATTTTAACCAAGGGCGAGATATTTCTACCTCCCGAGAACTCCTCTGTTTCCGCTGTAACGTCACCTGTTCATAGTTTACCATTTTGTCATGTAGAAGAAGTGTTAAATCAGCTGTTTTCTTTCTGATTACAAGACAATTCTGATATACTTTTAAGACATTTTCAACAAGAAAGTGGTAGAGGAATACGTCTGATGTTATTTCCCAAGCTCTCAACCAGGAAGCCACAATGAATTGCCTTCGATTGTATTTGTGATAAAGCGGACCGTACTCCTCACACAAAGCACTGTCTACACCCGTTTAGATCTGTATAGGCTGCTCTTCTTAAGTTACTTTCTTTATACTTCTAGTTGTCTTTTCTTTTAAAGGTGGTGCATTTTTCACCCTGCCTGAATCCCAGTGGTCCCGGTGAGATAAACCATCGTCTCTTACATTTTGTAACTCAGTAATGCTTTCTTTCACTGCATTTGCTGATATCGGGGGTGAAAAGCAAATAATTTGTTTTAAAGACATCGGAAGATTCTTTCAACTGGATTCATACTGATCTTCATTTTTGGTGTAGTGAGTGTATATCTACCAGAATATGTATAACGAGAACCTGACAAGACAATTTAGGAAAAATTCCTACAACTAGCCATAGTGAAGTACAGCTTCAAACAATTTTCAGTTTTCATATCAGCTACTGTGGTGTAAAGTAAGGCAAGTTCCCTTTACACTTACCAGACAGACGCTTTAAATACTCGATCATCTCTACGCGAGGGGAGGGGGGGGCGTTTCACAAATAGGATTCAAGTTAGGTCAAACGCACAGGTAACTGTCAAGATAACACATACTGTAGAGATATATCACCATGATAGTTACGTTTGGGCCCAGTATTCATTATCGAGTTCCTTTCTCTTCACTCAAGAAACTAACTCTGTATACAAGTCTGTTAGGGTCAGACGCTGTCCTCATTCTTACATATATTTCACTCTGTCCATTTGGTGATTTCAGTTAAAACCTTCGAACGTTGTACACCGTTGGCCAACGAGGTGAAGATGTCAGACCCAAAACTACGCTATAGGGAGGCTGGTCAATCAGACCGTCATCTGGTAAACCAGTGACAGAGACGCCAGAATGTGGCCAAACGTGTCGACTAGAGGTATTTACTGTCGGTGGTGTGGGGTGACGTGTAATGAAGAGAAACAGTGGGATGTGCACAGATCCTCCCAGAAACACAACCGTAACATCAACTCTGACAAGGAACATCCCTGGAACTATAGAAAACCGCCTGTAGGAATTGAATACAAGCTCTGTCTAAAGTGAGCAAATAGTTATGTACAAATCATCTTAAAACTGGTCAAGAAACAGCAATTAGTTGTAGTGTGTAGCTAACTCAGTCAGTATAAACGTTGTTCCAAACAGTACATTTTGGCTGACATTCGTTTGTTTTATATTACGAAGCGATATCTATTCATGGCTTTGGGCAGCCACATTTGTGTCTGTAAATCTTGTATGGCGCTTCAAGTGTTTATGGTTCATTGATTTCCAAGCATGTTTCCTCACTATGAATTAGGATAAATACCATGTATATTTTGTCATGTGAAATCGGCATATAATGGCAACCTGCATTCGGGGCATTATGTGTTTAAATCATTACCGAATTATTGCAGAGCTGACATTGAAGAGATAAAGACGGGATTTATAAAAATGCCCAACGAATGGTTCTACTTCATCGATTATGTGAACCATGTTCGCTAATGACAACACGAGTGAATTAAACTTTGTGCTCGATATGAGTCGAAACTCATAGGTTTTTGAGCACGTTTACAAATGTTGTACAGAGTACATTTGAATGATGTAGAGGACAATGCATACAGCAACGTGGTCCTACAATGATAATTGCTGCGCTTTTATAAACATAACATGTTCACTATTGTAAAGATTTTCTTGGATCTCTCTGCAGAATATCGCAGAATTTAACCCTTAATTTAATATTTCGATATTGAAAGGTTTAACCCCAGAGTGAACTACTCTCGTAATTTGTCTGCAGTCAAACATGAGTGCTGATGTTAAAACTCTCTTAAATGTATTTCTGTGTTGTACAGACATAAGGATGGTCATTGCTGTGAGTACTCCTTTTCACCTGAGAAATATAACTTCTGCCAGTTTGCTCACTCCACTGCGGAACTGGACGAATGGTGTGAGCGCCGCAGGTGGAGAAAAGAGAGACTTCAAATGGCACAGGAGCAAAATGCATACTCGTACATGGATCAGCTTTTGGAGCGCTACAACAGTGCTGAATCGGGGTCTTCTGTAGTGAGTAAATCAAGTTGGTGTTATTTTAATTTTAATAGCAATACCTTTTCTTTCGGATTTTTTGTTAGACGCTTGTGTTAAGGAAACTTCACAACTTCTTGTGCTTAAAGTAATACCAATCAGATTATTTTCCGGATACTGATGCACGTTGGTTCTCGTTTGCAGATGGTTGAATCCCTTGCTAACGTGGATATTACGATGGAAGGGGACAAGTGTGTCTACTTGGAAAGCAAACAGTCTACATATGTCTGGGTATTTGAAATAAGGACATTAGTAAGTGACATTGAACATATTTCCAATTCTTGACAGTTATAACATTTCCAAGTATGACTATTTGTTGTTTGTAGAACAATATTCAGAAGCATTAAATGCAGTTGTCTTGCAAGGGCTTAATAGGAATGTGTGGTTTTCTAGTATAATTTATCTATTTATCACTGTTTAGTGGTGGTTCTTTTGAAGTACACTTTGTGTGAAACTCCAATTCACAACTGCCATGTATTTTCTGTTGTCAGATAGATGTACAACTGGAGAAGGTGGCGCTGTTACACAACCAGGATAGACTTCACTTTGAGCTGCGCCATGTCAGAAACGGTGACAATTGTCAGTTTGCTCATGGTGATATATTTGTAGCACCAGGATTCTCTGACAACAACAGATACTCTGTAGAAGTACAGTTCTCTGCAGCCATGTTTGGGTCATTCAGTCAGTGGGTGGTGTTCGACTTTGGCCAAGATGTTGTTGTTGTTCGCAAGCTTCAGGTGGCGGTAGGAAGTGAGCTGATTCTTGAAGAAGTCAGAGTTGTGAGGGATGAACTCAACTTTGACCGTTGGACTGATGAAAATCGTGAAATAGTTTGGATGCCCAAGGACTTTGATGAAATTGAGAAGCACTTGCTGTCCCGCTACAAGTCACCAGATTCCAGTGAGAGTGTTGTAACCCAGGACATGTTGGTTCAGGAGTTGAAGCGAGATAACTACACACACAGGATGTCTAAATTTTTACAGCTGGAGGAATTCACTAGGCATCAGATTGTATCCAGGTATGTTAAGTCGAAATCAAGAGCAAGTTTTATAATATGCCAAAAGAGCATCAAAGCCGTCATTCCTATACAAGCCCCAAACCATAATGGATGTCCCAGGTCATTAATCAAATTTCCAAGATAAACGTCAACACAAAGCACCTAAAAACTAAGAAAATATATGAAGTTAGAAATTAGGCTGGATTCATGCAAATAGAAACTCATTGTTCATTGTTCTCGTTCATGGCAAAAAGACGCGAGGAATGTTCTAGGCGAATGAATTAAGTCGGTATACAAATCATGCAGCACGTTAACCCAGAAGCCATCTCAGTTAATACACTTCGATTGTAAATTAAGAGATGAGACGGAACAGGTGGTAGTATATTACTTCATCGTTGACATTCCAGCCGATACTCTCTAGATCATGGAACTGAATTGTTTTTTACTCAGAATTTGCAACAGTATTCACACGTACCCTCAGAGGTCATTGATCAACAATTACACTAAATCAACAGAGGGGCTTTGGGTAATTTTCTCTATGCGTAAGCCCGAAGGCTGTTGAAGATACAACTGTCCCTGTTTCTGCAGTCTTTCAAACTGACTTTTCACTAAATGAGGCCATATAAAAAGTGACGATAGTTCTCAAAAGGAAACCAACTTTCATACACAAAGAAAGTAAAAATGTGTTGTAAATTACACTGACTCATTGAGGCTCTTGGAAATTTCAGATACAACATGTGCACCACCATCGAGCTGTCCAATCACATAACAGAGGGTGAGTTTCTGTGTGCTCCCCCGGGGGAGCTCTATGCTCATGTCCCCCTCGAAGGGGAGTTGAATAGAGATACTGATGCAGGAGAACTCATTCTGACGAGTGTTAGTCACGTTCTACTGGCTCCGCAAACCAACAGCCAGGGATGTGTCTATGAGGCAGCCATTGTTACTACGGAAGTTGGCCATTGGTTTGGACAGAACTATGTGTACATCCACCTTCCAGCAAAGTGTTGTTCAGCTCTTGAATTGAAGCCTGGTGACAAGTTGGATGTGGAGATCCAGTTTCAGTTAGACAGGCTGGTGTTCTGTAAGATGCATTACGCCGTGGATCAGGTGGCAGTGAACATGGATCTCCTCTTCCCCGATATATCACTACTCTCAAGCAGGCTGGACACACAGCGGGGTTTTGAACTGAGGTGAACTTTAGAACGATATATATAACATTGCTATAGATGGATGACAGATATACCTAATACTAACAACATTATCGTTATATATCGTAATATATCGTAACAGTAAATTTTGATTTATAAAGCGTTTTGTGCATCAGATATTAAACACTTCGAGACTATAGCATTATAGCATGCGCCTATATACATGTTTTAGACACTTGTGTTTAATACTTAAATATATGTGTATATTTCTTAAACACGCTTGTTTGAAGATTAATCGCCCATTAAAGGCCTTGGGCGTCATTTCACTGTGTAACATGCGAAATCCATTCGTTTGATTTCACTGAGCTGTTCTTGGCTTTCACACACCCCGCATAAATAAACAGTTTAGCTAGAGCTGCATGCAGTTTTACGGCGTAAAGCCACCCTACATGACGTTTAACAACTTTTCCCAAGGCTCGCTGTTCTGTGATATTTGAAAATATGCAAATTCATGTTAAACTTTAATGGGTCAGAAAATAAGAAGTGTTCTAGTCATGTGATATCGCAACACAATCAATTCACAAGTTTGAACGGACTATGGTTCCAGTTTTGGTGAATAATGAGAAAATTTGCTACAAATAGACACTGTCCACACTAATTTTTGAAAGGAAAAATTAACACCAAGTAAAGTTTCAAAGTTTTGTAGATCATAAATCAAATGGCGTGTTTTTGTTTAGGTCGCCCCACCTGAATCATAAGCAAGTGTCAGCTGTTGGTCATATTGTTGCCAAGCGGAAGGGCACCACCCCACCTCTGGTCATTTATGGACCGTTTGGCACAGGGAAAACAGAGACTTTAGCTCAGGCTGCAATGTTGTTGTTGACAGAAAGACCCGATGCGAAAATACTGATATGTACTGAGAGCAATAAGTGAGTAGCCTGCAATTATACCTTAACTTATGTAGTCTTTAAGTAAAAGTCATAATTGTATTTTTTTATCACTTTGCTTTTGTAGTGGTTTGCTTTTCTTACACTGAACAAAAATCTCATGAATTCTGGTACACACTTTTCTTAATTTTTTTCACAGGTCTGCAGATTTGTACATCGAGAAACATATCGATCCCTTTTTGAAGGAAACTGGTAACGGAGCAAAGGTTTTGCGCCTGTACTCCCCTAGAAGGCGAGTGAACACCGTGAAGTCTGTAATACTCGATCAGTATTGCCATCTCTCGTTGACCAAAAGCCGTTTCCTCATTCCATCCAAAGAGGAAATAATGACTTACAAGGTCTGTGTCAGTACCCTGGATATGTCCCTATACCTTGTCCATGCTCAGATGAAGGGCGTCTTCACACATATCTTTGTAGACGAGGCAGCCCAGGCATTGGAATGTCAAGCTATAAAGCCTCTATGTCTGGCAGACCCGAGCACATGTGTGGTGCTAACTGGGGACCACAAGCAGATCGGCCCAACACTGTACTGCCGTAATGCCCGGGGTTTAAAGTTTGATCGCTCTTTGTTAGAGAGGCTGTGCAGTTTATACAAGGAAAGTATCAACCACATTTCACTTGGAAATGTTCCATACATTCTGTTCAACAAAAATTATCGCTCAAAGAAAGAAATTCTCCAGTTCATTGCCTCAGTGTTCTACGGAGGACCAGAGACTTTGGCCTCTGAGAGCCACACTCTCTCAGTTAGGGGTGTAAGTCCTCTTACATTCTACTCTGTGCATGGGCGAGAAGCTCAGAAACCTAACAGTACGTCTTACTACAACATGGCCGAGGTAAAAGAAGTTGTGGAGAGAGTTGCTGAGCTGTACCACAAATGGCCAAAAGAATGGGAACCAAAAGATGCCAGTTCAATCTGTGTCACAGCATCATACACTGATCAGGCAAGTATCCCAGATTTTGGAAATACGTCGACGTTTTGACACCTGCACCAGACATGATAAACGAAGGCTTTTTGCCTGTTTGTCAGTGAATGTTAAAGTAAATGTACCACAAGTGTTGGATTGTAGTATGTTATAATCTTATTCGTGCCGACAAGACTTTGAATTCACGATTAAATATACATAATGTAATAAGTTGTAAATCTGTTCCAGGTCCGTCACATAAGGGGTGCCCTAAGAAGCAAGTCAACTGAATTAAGAGATGTGTGCTGTGAACGAGTTCATAATATTCCAGGTGCGTTAATATTTTAAAAATTAAGAAGGTAAAGGGAGGAAATATTTCATATCTGCGATTTTGTGTTAATATTGAACCTTTATAGGAAATGTACAGTTGTTGACAACTTCTATTAAACTCACACTGGAAATCTATGCTCTAAGCAGACGACGGATGTGTGGATTCTTTCACAAAGTGCGTGGAAGTGACTAAAGATAAAGTTTAAGTGTGGCAGATAAGCCATTAAACATTGAATACTTACGTATTAAGAATGGAGATCACACTATGCTAGAAGACCCTGTATACAGCCCCTTGAGACAGTACATGTTACACTGGATTGTTACATTGTGTTATACTCCTTCCAGGTCGAGAGTTTCGGGCAGTTTTTGTTAGTGTTGTGCGGACGCACCACAAAATAGACACACAGAATATGGATTGCGCCTTGGGCGTTCTGTCAGACCCCAAACTCCTCAATACAGCATTAACTCGAGCACAAAGCTTGGTAGCTATAATTGGAGACCCAGTGTCCGTTTGTGCATTAGGACATTGTAGGACCATTTGGAAGACTTTCCTTAAGCAGTGTGAAAATATGAAAAGCATTCACCCCGAGACCCTCACCATGGAGAACATAAAGCAGGGTGTTCAGAACCTGTTGAATTCCACTGTCGGCCAGAAGCTTGTACAGCATGCTGAAAAAAGTCGATCATCCAAGCGCTTTACTGCAACGGTGACTACTAATACAGACCGGAAATATGACTCAAAAGCACTTCAAAAGGGCATGTCGAAAGCGGCCTCTTCAGATAAACCCTCACCAGCTGCAAAACGTGGTTCTTGGAAACCTGCTGATCTTCCAAAGCTGACTACGACCAACTTTCTGGACGACTGGGAATGGGATTGCATGCTAGATCCTGATGACATTATCCAGCAATTAGCAATGCAAGAGTTTAAATCAGGGATTGCAGAACTCCAAAAGAAAGCCAAAACAGAAGGTAAAAGTGTAGATGAAGGTTCAGATGGGTTGTCTGGAGCTCTGAAGATAGAGTGTATAGAAATCAAACAACAGCATGGCCATGCAGTCATGTATTTTCCATTGGTGGAGAAAGTAAGAAAGAGAAAGCTGTTATCAGGTGATGACGCTGACAAAGACTATGACTCAGACAGTGATAAATCTGATGTGGAGGATGAAAGAAACACAGATACCTACAATGAAATAAGCTACCAAGAACTTGTTACCCTTGTCGAATCCCAGCCTGCTATGTATCCAATGTGTATCCTTCACTCTGACAGCCCACGAATGTATGCAGAGGTTCTCAGCAAGGAATCCAAAATAGCTCAGGTAGAAATCAGCTGTCGAAAAAGATGTGGAAGAGCCTTTCATGGGGATGAAGTGGTTGTGAGAGTCTTGCCAAGAGAGTTGAACTGTAAAACATCAACTACTGTTGATGAAACAGTACATGGAGAGGTTGTGGGAATTCTTAAACGCAGCATGGATCCTAAATACAGGCTGTTTGTCTGCACTGTGGATCCGAAGAATACCGGAATAATGATTCCGTTGAATAGAGGTATTCCAAAGATGTGTAATCTTTCAATGAAAAACCAACTAGAAAAAGCAAGAAAAGGGTATGTTCAAGTGTACAAATTCACGAAAGACAAGGAAATACGCCCTGACCATCCAGTGAAAGTCAATCCCCAAAATGCTGACAACCAGTTGTTTGTTGTGAGATACTTGAAGTGGGATACCAATTTTCGATTGCCACTTGGTATTGTTGTCCATGCCATTCCTCCAGGCATCAGCACTGAAAATGGAATGGCCATCTTGAATATCGAGTACCAGATTCCCAAGAGATATTCACCCGAGACAGAGAAATTTGTACAGGAACAAAAGTCCAGTTATACTCAACTTCCTCCAGAGGTACTGGAGAACAGACTTGACTACAGAGACAGGATAGTAATTACAATTGATCCTCCGTTCTCCAAAGATCTTGATGACGCACTCAGTCTTGAAACATTACCTGATAACAGGTACCTTGTGGGTGTCCACATTGCTGATGTTTCACATTTTATTCCTGCTAACTCTGCCATTGATCGCGAAGCTGCAAGAAGAGGAGTATCTTTCTACCCAATGATACAGAAAACAATCCACATGCTGCATCCATATTTCAGCACTAATGTCTGCAGTCTGCTTCCTGACACAGACCGCTTGACTGTGTCTGTCTTCTTGACAGTTTCCAGTGAAGGGGAAATTCTAAAAGTTGATCTTAAACGCTGTATTATAAAAGCAAAGCGCCTGAGTTACACAGATACAGAGGAGCTTCTCCATGACAGCGAAACGAAACACAAGGAAGTTAGGAGCCGTTTGCTTGCCTTGGGTAAACTTGCCCAGATATGGAGGTATCAGCGTCTGGGTAATGCTCACCTTTCTCACCAACTGGATGCAGAATCCCGAGAGTCTCCTCATGCTCACCTGTTGGTTGAGGAACTGATGATCATGACCAACCATCAGATGGGCAAGTTACTGATGGAACATTTCCCAGATTTCACGCCACTGCGACAACAAGAGTCCCCTACCCCAGATTGCCTCGAGAGGTGGAAAGAAAACTACGCTGCAGACGCCGCAAATAGCGTAGCCCTAACCAGGCCATTTCTTGAAGGTTATTCCACATGTAAATGCAAAAGCAGATGTATGTGTGTGATCGACTTCATCAAATGCCGCAAGCTCAAGATGCGTGAAAAATTCTGCTTGGTGACTTCCACATGGGAAACCATTTGTCGAGAAGCTGATGCTGGAAACTACATGGCTGTTCAAGAGTTGATTGTACATGCTGGATATCATCCGAACCAGAACATTGCTCAACTGCAGCTGTATAAATTGCAGGAGAAGGCAGTGTATGTTTGTTCTGGAAGTCTCAACAAGGAGGACCCTGGTCACTACTCGCTGAACTTGCCCCATTATGTGCACTTCACAAGCCCTATACGCAGGTACATCGACCTTGTTGCCCAGAGGCTGGTGTGTGCCGTGATCGACAGCAAACCTTGTCCTTATAGTCAGACAGATGTTGAGAGACTGTGCAGGAAAACAACTGATGCATCTTTGTTGGCGTCTAGCTATCACAAGGCCTGCTCTTTGCTACAACTGGCTGCTGCCCTAAAAGATAGGCCTTCAGTTGTCTACGCTTTTGTAGAAGACGTGTCAGAATCTGATGTTAAATTGCAGATCCCATCTTTACCTGAATTTCCCCAACATCAGACACAAGTGAAGCTTGCCTTTTTGGCTCCTAGCAAAATGCCTGTTGTAAATGAAGAGCGTGGAAGTGTTACCTTACACTGGCAGAAGAGAGTGTATGAGTTAGATGTCGAGAGCACAGACAAGATAGAGGTACTCCCACAAAATACCATCCAGCTAAACCCTGACCATTTTTTGTCTAAGATATCTGCCTTCGACTGGCAGCGGCTCCTTTGTACCGCGAGGCAGCCCATATATGGTAAAATAGGTGATGGTATGCAGTTATCAATAGCAAGCAGTTTGCCGGATGTGTTCGAATCCATAAGACACTTGGATAGAACCTCCTCCCAAGATGTGACTTCAGAAGTTGGCAAGGATAAGAAAATTATCAGACATCTGAGAAACTTTTCCATTGAGATTCGTAAGTTTGCTGTTTTGAAAGTTCAAGTGACTGCTTCATTGTATCGTGGTATACTCTCTCCAGTTCTGCAGCTTCTGAACCTCACACCACGGTTGGATGTCTGTCTGGAACATTGCAAAGACCCAGCTTTTTGTTTTGCATCTGGAAGCGATACACAAGCCTCAAGACTCAAGTATGATAATGAACAAGCATACAAGAAAGCATGGCTTCCAGTCTTGAGCATGGAGTCAGCAGTGTCGTCTGTGGGTAATCAAGACTCGTTGTTTGTACACAACGTCAGCATCAAGTGGCACAAAACCCAGATTTCCAACGAGCTTGAAGTGAGAGGTGAATTCTTTCTTCCAATCAGCTTCTGCGAAGAACGTCAGATCAAATATTCAAACTCCCTTGCTGATTACCTGTGCATCAGGTACCCTGAACTTCCCCTGCCTGAGGACACTGACTTGCCCAAGGATGTGGCAGTTGTGGTGAATAATGGCCAGCGAGTTACCTGGACGTGTCACTGTTGGATTACAAACGTCATGCCAAAGGAAAAAGGGAACACGGTTCACTTTGAATGTCGCCTACATAAGAGTGCTTTTCCCCTACCAGCCATTTTGTGTCAAGCGGGAACCCCCAGCCCTCTTTGCACACTTGAGTGGATCCCAAGGTTTCTGCCTGTCAGGTAGGCTATGTCTTTTAACTTATCAACCCATACAACACACTGCAGAAAGTGTGAGGACGTGCATAAAGTCATGGCTTACTCACCACTTGGTATAGTGCGAAATGTTTTGGTAAAGAAGTAAGAATTTTTTCTTAGTTTCATCCCAAGTTTTCATCCCTGCAGCAACACAGGTTTGTTCGTATGTCTTGAGCTGTCCTGGCCATTTACATGATGGTACGTTTTGATGTGTCCTGGCCAATCAGAAACAGTGGCTTCGTTGGCCTTCCTTAACAAGCACATTTTGTTATTGTTTGACTGGTGGTCGCCAGTTATCCATTGACTAAACACTTGACTAATGTTCTGTGATCTGTTTTTCACAAATTAAGAACTTAATGCAGAATTCATTTACCTGGGCCAGGGCTTTGTATGGCATGTTAGTGGCAATCAGGTGCACCAATTACATATTTGAACAGGCTTTTTGAAAAAAAACAGGATTTTTCTGCCCTGGGGCAATCTGCACATTTGAAGGTGACATTTCTAGACACCAGTTAAGTTTGGATACATGGGCTCCATAGTTCTGGTTTTGTGTGGGGGGAGGGTGCATTATATTCTATTATGATACAGTTAACTTTTTTATAAAGCCATTCAAATATAATGTGTTGAAGGAGAAGAACTACAGTGTGCTGATTACTTGTTTACACTATGGTTTCAGGAGGATGGAAGATGCTGTTAAAACATTTGACAAGAAATCTCAACTTGCACAAGACATTGCAGTTGGCAGAACACCCACAGCCTCAGGTGATATGCACATTCTGACTGCAGGTCCTTTGACATTATGTGAAGAGTGGAGACTTTATTTTAGTGTATATGTTTTTGTATGCCAGAAAAGTGCGTCTAATCAGTCCACCTTTATCATACTGAAAAGTTGTAACTATGTCTCCTTAACTGCTGATTTCGTTTTAAAATGTTACATTATACTTTTCCTTGGTGTTTCGCTCCCGTGCTCATGCATGTTTAATGAAACTGCAATCTGAGGATGTTTTTTTTTTTCCTAATGTTTGTAGTAAATGTCTCAGACATCCCTAAATTGACGGCGGTTCCTGTTCCCGGATTACCTCCCCCTAACAGTGTGCAGATGGATGCAGTCAGCCAAGCTTTAAGACAACCGTTCAGTTTGATACAGGGCCCCCCTGGAACTGGGAAAACATTGATGGGCACACGACTGGCCTTTTTGTTTGCTCAGCGTAACAGATCTGTCAACAATAAAACAGGAAAACAACCCCAGGTTCTCTACTGTGGCCCCTCAAATAAATCTGTGGATGTTGTTGCAGGTGAGTGCACGCATCTAATTTCCAATCAGTAGAACTTATTCCTTAACCCAGAGATAAAGGAAGGCTTGTATGATCTGAAACTGGGAGCTAACTTGACTGACATAACTTCTACTCATTTCCTAAGCAATTTGTGCCAGTGTTCAAATGTGTCAGGTTGAATACCAGTGCAGAAAATCATTGCTTGTGCACACTTCCTGGTTGCAAAATGGGAGGACCCTCGAAAAGTTGTTTACTTCATTTCTTACTGGGCTAAGGTCCTGCGTGTTTGAATCCTGTTAGTTTAACATTGACTTTCAGGAGGTTTGTCATGTTGTTGTTTCATGTTCTGTCAGGTATCCACCATTCATAAAGTCGCATTTGTAAAAGTTCTTCAAGTTCAATTTTTTAAGATATAATGAACTGATCAGTCAGAAAATCATTAAATGAAATCCTCCTTATTTCACCATGCCAGGTTACCTCAAACAGCTGGGACCCTCTTGTCCTAAGCTGGTTCGCGTGTACAGTGAGAACATAGAGCGTAAAGAATTCCCACTGCCTCGGGACCCCATCCCACCTACAAGGCAGTCCAGTACGGCCTCAGCCTCTGCAGACCCTACTCTCAAGGACATAGCTCTGCACCACCGCATCAGACAGCCTTCCAGTGGTTACTCCAAGCTGTTGCGTATGTACGATGAACATTTTACCCAGTGTCCAGATGATATTAGTGATGAGGAGGTGGAACAATATAAGCGTCTGGTGACAGAGGCAGAAACTGAAGAGATCAAATCGGCCGAGATCCTCCTCTGTACATGTTCTGCGAGTTCCAGCCCCAGGATGAAGGCCTCCAGTGTAAGACAGGTAAACTTACTGTGTGCAGTCTTCACACAAGTTCATAGGGTTTTTTAGAGATTTTGTCTATTGTATGGTGCTCAGTTATTTATTTCATTCCATTTCATGACCTTTCAGTTCTCAATATTAGGAAAATGCGATGGGATGGATGTGTAGCACACTACCACAGTTTTTCTAAAAGAACAAAGGAAAACAAAATGTGCCTGTGTCTTGGTATCCAGACAGATATTCAACAACCCTCAACCAACATCAGCGTTCAACATGAGTCAATTCTCCCAAGACTCATTTCTCGAACAATGTGCAACCTAAACCATTAAAGAACTACTAAAGTACATAAAGTAATAAATTAAAACGGATTCATGCTAAGAGAAAAGGTCAATTTTTCAGTGAAAACAGAAAGACGCAAAGACGCTCGTCAATTTAATAATTATCCACATCGTGTACCATGTTAGCTTAAAAGGTGTCGTTCATCAAAATGTGTATTTTATTTGCCTTTTGATTGCAATTCTTCATATATCCAAAATGGCGATCACATTCAACACCATGTAAACACGGCCCGAATGACTCAACCATGAGGTGGAGTCCCAGAAATTATGGACAATGCCCTTATTTACTTACATGAGAGGTGTACTCATTGTTGAAAAACTTAGAGTGAAGGCGTTTCATGGTAAAACCTTGACACTTAAGCTTAGGCATTAATCACTTGTGACGTTGATTTAAGTCGTTTCACAACACACGTGATGAAATAAATGTTACGGCGGGATATCTACACGCGATACGCAGGTTATTCTCTGTCAAAGGTATTGATGTGTATTTCAGCATCTTCGGCGAGAAATTTTAGTTCTTAGGTATCAACATACAACTGACGCTTTAAATGAAAATAACTTCTTTTGAATTTGCACAACGGTACTGTTTTCAAAGTCAATGTACTTCTTGTTCATTTGTTAAGTACATTTGTTAAGAGAGCGGGCGCACGTTTGTGGTACTGGGTTTTGATACTGGAAAATTACCCAGTTGTGGAATCGGTGTCGTGTATCGGTGTATCTAACACAGTCTTGTATGTATCCGTAATAGTTTCTTGAATGTCGTTCAAGAATACGTCGACGAAGCGGCAGTTGCTGTGCCTGTATTTAGCTCCCCTAGCAATTGATGATGACTTAAGCCTGGATACTGCCAGTTATATTACAGGTCATCATGAACATTTTGGATCATATACTGTAAGAAAGTTGCCTTGATTTACATGAATTTTATTTTCTATACAGGTGATTGTTGATGAGTGTGGGATGTGTACAGAACCTGAGAGTATGATCCCAATTGTGAGCACGAATCCCAGTCAAGTCGTCCTCATTGGTGACCACAAACAATTACGTCCAATCGTCGCCTGCCAGCAAGCGAGGGACCTCGGCCTGGAGACGTCGCTGTTTGAACGTTACGCAAAGAAAGCCATCATGTTGACCCATCAGTATCGTATGGTGAGTTTCTTTGTGATCATGAATGTTGTCTCAGATTCTACAATGGTGTTAAGTACGCAAAGCAGGATTTTTATTCCATGAGGCATTTAACTGCAATGTTGTTTTTTTTTTTTAAAAAGTGAGGAATAGTTATCATAGCCAAAAACTCATCTGTGTATTAATTAGGAGGCAGTGTGAGAGAATGTTTGTGGAATCTACACGTTTGGTTCGTGGAAAAAGTCATATTCTGCTTCACATTCCTTCCTAGAATAAGATACATTTCTAGTGATTATGTCGCAAAAGTTTCAAAATTTTGCTCTTCTCTCCCCAACCCCTCCCTGCCACCTAGCCCAGCGTAATGACAGTGGTAAGGTCTGCCAGCAACCTTCGGATGGTCGTGGGTTTCCTCTGGTTTGTCTGCCCGCTTTCCTCCACCACAATGTGGTGTATGAACTTGTATTCACTATCCTTGGCAGCAAGCAATGTAAGAGTCACTCAGTTAAAAGAAGGCAATTGTTAAAATTAAGTAAAGCTATGTGGTACCAGCAGGAGAAATGTGGGGACTACAGGCAACGCCTACTGTGACGTTACTTTCACATAGCTTTACTTAATTTTAACAATTGCCTTCTTTTAGTGCATCACTAACAATGTTATAGGTCTAAGGCTGAGGAAGTACTGCGTAGTGAGGATTTTCAGGCAGAAGGAAATTTAGAACTAGAGTTTATTTAGCTGTGAAAAAATGAAAGGCAAAAAAAAGTGTGTTCGAGTGTTCATGGCTAAAGCAAAGTAAAATACATTTCTAATCTTATCGTTTGTTTGTTTTTCTTTGAGATAAACATATCCATTTCAATGACAGTTTTAAAATGTAACATGAAAAAGTGATGTTTTAGAGAGAATGAAAGAAAAAGTGAATATTTCAAATAAAAACAGTTGGGTTAAATGTACGGTATTATAATTTAATAAGAATATCTTTTGAAAAGAATATTTATCATTTGATTGGTATTATACACAGTACCAAGGAATATTTCACTTATGTACGAAGGCCAGCATTATAAACTTTGTGGAAAGAAACCGGACAAAGTCTAGAGGAAACTCATGGTCATCCACAGGTTGCTGGCAGAAATTACTACCCATGCCTTGAGAGGAAGCTGGCCCACGTCGGCCAGACTTGGACTTGAACTCATAGCATCCACATTAGTGAGAGACTCCTGGGTCATTGTGAAATATGAATATCTATCATGATTTTAAAACTGGATACTCTTAAAATTAAATGCAAAATAAAGTCTTCCATATAAAATAAGATTTGGTCATTTAAAACTTCTGGAATTTCATATTATCTATTTATGCTATTTCTTTTTATCGGTTTTTTGCACGGTGAAAATACAGTGATGGTGTGTCCATTATTATACTTGCTCATATAGCCTAGCCTACATAATGGTCCCCTCATGATCCTTTTCAGTCTCAAGAGGCTGAATATTTCTGAAAACTGGCAATCAATAGTCTCTCCTTTTAAAACCACACTTTTGTAGATGCTGACTATTCCAAGGGGCGGGTTTGTGAAAATAAATTGACGTAATTTCCATGTTGAATTCTTTTAAGCTGTGAAATACCTACATGATCCCGACGAATCTTCGAGCTGTTTCATCCATTTGCAACTTTTAGGTTCTATTTTGGACTTGGGCAGTTTACTTGACTTGCATGTTCGTGTTTATTGTACTCTAAATTGCAACTGAATACACGATCAGTTAGCTTTTCTTAGTGAAACCAAGTTCTGATCCGTTTCGCCCAGTCTGAAAAAAATTCTTGCCTTTTTTGGTTCTGGTATAGATTTGACCCAGCTATTCTATCATCTCAAACAGACAAGAAACATGTCTAGCTTTTACAGTTTAATGGTTCTAGAATGCTTGTTTCCATATGCCATATTTTGTGAAAACCCAGTGTTGAAGTCGGCTCAAACATTCCCATATGTACAATTCATTTTAGCCTGCTAATCCATGATATGATCACATAAAACAGAGTTTTAAAACAAAACTTCCGTATACTTTATGATCCAGCTATTACACTACGCTAAAAGCAGACCCCTTTTAAACGTTACAGGTTCTAGTTGTTTTGTTTTTCTTCTTCAGCACAAGGGCATAGCCCAGTTTCCCTCCAATCACTTCTATGAGGGTAAGCTGCAGTGTGGCACTCGTGCTCAGACCTGTCCAGCAGAACTGGACATCTGGCCCAGTGGAAGAGGAAGCCCAATCGCGTTCTGCCATGTGAAAGGGATGGAGGAGACTTTAACAGTGAAAACAGAAGAAGGGAACGAGCAGTCCAAGAGTAACCAGGAAGAAGCTTATTTAGCGGTAAGTCTGAGTAGATGAACGCTATTTCCTGGTCTACATTTGGTATACAAATGTCGTGTTATACACTTAGACACAGAAGACTACAGTGTGGAGAGAAAAGCTAGATAAACGACGACAATGTGATAGCTGGTAAATGGTAATATGTAGACTGTTGAATCGAGAGTATTCGCTTACATACAACATGCACATGTACATCTGATCATTTCTTAATCCATGTGATTATTTGTCCAGGTGCACATCGTATCTGCCCTTGTAAGGCGGTTCTCAGTGAAAGAGACAAGTATAACGGTGCTGTCACAGTATAGAGCTCAATGCGGGTCCATCCAGAGAGAGCTGATCAAACAGAGGCTCCACAACACAAGCGTTAACACCGTCATCTCCAGCCAAGGTAGCTGCAACCGTGCACTTAAACACACCTCTTTCTTAGTGATTACGCGTACCAACTGACATTTAGGGGGTACTACGCTCTCTTGGCGAGACACCTCTTCAAATCATTGCGGTAGGAGAAAACCAGCCCATCCTTTTTCAGTTCTGTCATATATTTTTCCTTTTTTATTATTACCATAATAAGTCAACATCGGACTGTCGGTAATGGAATTAAGGTAATGGCCGGAACACCGGCAACGCTGTTGGAAAGTCGATTTAAATGAGATTTGGATTGTGGCCGAAGAGAATATATACATTTACTCCGTTCTCAGTTGGTGCTTTCGAATTCTCAATCTCAAATCATCTCAAAGGTCCTATTGGAATTGTAGCAGCAACAGCAGCCAACACAGTTGGTAGACATGGAAGAAGAAATCATTCCATGACAACATCCTACATTTAAGGCAATCAGGATCTCTGTCCCTAGATCCTTACCGTGGTCCAATGTTAAACCTCATCAATGTCAAGAAAATGGTACTGGGTTTCCCCCAGGCTCTGCCCGGTTTCCTCCTACCATAATACTGGCCGCCGTCGTATAAGTGAAATATTCTTGAGTGCGTCGTAAAACCCCAATCAAATGTCAAGCAAGATGCCAGTTTACACATCAGCATGAGCATCAACAAAGGCTGTTCCTCCGTGGAATTGTTTCTTCTGCCGAATCTCGCCATGTCCTCCTCAGAATATGGAAGGCGTCATGAGCGTAAAAGAAATGCATTTGTTGGACAAAGATATATATTTGGTAGCGGTAGTGTAATGGTTTGAGTTGGGGGGAAGGGGCACGATTTAGTTCCCGATGGACTTTTATGCTGCAGACGACACTCAAGCATCCGTGTCTACACAACACCACATGTTCGTCCCCACGATCCGACTCTGCATGCTCCATTGTATATTATCTGCCGGGGCGACATTTGCGGAAATGTCCCATTTTGGCACATGACCAGTAACCCACAATTTTTTCCCAGTGTTGTTGCAATTGGTTTGGTGGAGATTTTTGGCACTGTTCACTTTTCCCAAAGGCCTGTACTAAGCAATGCATTTTTTTCCCACAGCTGTGTTATTGCTTTCTTCAAATGTGTCCATATTGTGCTTGTTCTATTTGCCATTGTATTACTTTCTCCTTTCACTTCAGCCCACTTGCCCACCCATTACCAAATTTTCTGTGCTGTCAAAACATAACATCCAGTTGAAAGACTGGAGTGTTGTAAATCCAGCCAATTTGAATCATGTGGATGGGCTTAACGGGGAATGCAATCAATTAAAATCGTGTAAGGAATATTTTATTCCGATCTACTAACATCCAAACAAACATCGCCATACATGAATATCTAAGAAAGAATTAGATGTGGCAAATTCGGCATATCTGATGCATAATAAGTAAAAAAAGAAAATAAACGAATATAAGATCTTTAACTCTGATCTGCCTACCGACTCATTTTCAACGTTGGTGCACACTTCATTCAGCATGCAAACAATGGGATATCACAACTTACCGATATGCACATTAACAGTCTACAGGAGCAGTTCAAGTAGAACTATAGACATAACGTCTGATTTATTAGGCCAACGTAAGTTGTTGGGTGTGAGATTGTAGTATTTGTTTGATCATGTGTGTGGTATGTGATGATTTCAATCAAAGCCACGAGTTTTTACTACAAAAACTAGCGAATCAAGATTATCTTATCATAAGCCTTCACTCTAAGGTTACTAAATTTTACATTGAGCTCTTGGTAGCTCTTGGAACTCGACGAATTTTATGAGTACACTTCAGTAGACGATGGGGACACCATTCTCCCCTTTTCAGGCTATGGTTTGGGCTTGATGTAGCGATATAAACAAAGCATGCAGTGATGTGTGTGGTACAGTTAGAATAAATCTCAGCGGCAAGCCGACAAGAAGGAGACGCACCGCCACGGTGGCCTAGTAGTTACAGCGTCCGCCTCGGGGTTGTAAGATCCGCGGGTATTACCAAAGACTTTAGAAATGCTATTTGTTGCTGCCTCGTTTGGCACTCAGCACTGGGAGGTTAGAACAAGAAAACAGGACTGGTCGGCCCGGTGTCAGTATACTGTGACAATATGGGGTGTCATGTCTGCATGGTGTCTTTGGCATGATTTTCCATTGGCAGCAGCAATTTCGCCGTATGGAGAAGTCCTGCGACAAGAAGAAACAATGCATATAAATTTTAAGGACCCCTCGCCGTCATTCGATTGAAAGGCTGTCGAGTACGACGTAAAGAAGTAAGCATAGGTATATATACATAGAAGGAGGCCGCGGATTCCATGCAGTTAGGTGAGGCCTTCTGCCAACTATTACACCGTCGTTGTTACGACAGCCTTGCTCAGTATCTACTTTTGTTTTGCTGTATGTGTTGACAGGAAGTGAGTGGGATTATGTGATTCTGTCCACGGTGAGGTCTCTGCCACCTGACGAGATTGAACACAGCTCCACTGAAGGTCGGAAACGTCGCAATCTTGGCTTCATCACAGACCATAATCAGATCAACGTGGCCATAACCAGGGCCAGAAAAGGGTTGTTTATTATAGGTTAGTAATGAAGCACTAACTTATTAGATGGACTAACCAGCCCTACATTCACACAAACGCCCATCTTCAAGGAAAGGCGCTGAATGTAAAATTACTTCAAACTGAAGAAGAAATACAAATTCGCCAAACATGCGGATCCACCTGTAAATATATTGGCATTATGCTTAACTACGGTTTTAAGTCAGTCAGATAAATTTTAAAACGCCGACTGCCTTATGTAAAGTGACAGACTTATTTACGTGCCCGGATTTGGTTGCAATCTTAGATAAATGGAGCGTTACTTATAGGCCTTCTTCCACATTTAACAATCAAAATGTTTCTGCCGGTAATGGTTAAAGGAAGAAACTTACTTGTACAAGTTTCGTTTGAATTATCTCATGCACAGGGGACAAGCAACTCCTGGAATGCGAGAAAATGTGGAAAAAACTGATTGCACACTACAGAAAGGAAAACAAACTGATAGAGGAGACACAGCTCAGGGCGCTTCTGAGTAGACAAGGGAGACAACTTCATCGCAGAAAATGATCCGGAGAGTGAGGGCATGTAGGATATCGACTTACACAAACACGAATGGTACAGCCCTTGTGCGTATGTGTATGTATATGTATACAAGCACATCGCAGGAGTATAGTATATCATTCATCTTCATGCATGTGATACAGTGTGGTGATTTTTACGTTATTTCTGTTTTGACTTGTTCATGTTTAAAGTTTTACGTCTATTCACATTTACAAGTAGGCTTACTTTGTCGTGGGTTTCCCGCTGTCGTACAAGTGAAGTATTCTTGAGTAAAGCGTAAAACAACAATGAAATAAGTAATCTGTTATTAAAGATGTTTTTATACTATTTTTGAATATGCTTACATAATTAATCTGTGATGTATGTATACAATTATATATTTTATTCATATATTCTGAATTTATATGCTTGTCCTGGGCTGTCAATGAAATCTGTTCCATTAGATATTCTTTGAAATAAATAAATAAATCAATAAATATATACATTATAATTGAACATCACATTTTATCGACATTGACAGAAAGTTTGCTAAATTATAATGAGATTGAATTGCTTGAATGTTAATTATTTTCTTGGCTAAAGGAACAGAGTGTCCTGATAGGTAGGCTCTGGACAAATATACCTCAGTGAATCATTGGCCAATTCTGGATATGTACACAAAGAACTGAATTAAGCATCCCCTTGGTTTTCACTGTGGCGATTCTGTACACATGCGATTAATGTTCTTCTAGATCAAAAGAGTGTAAAATGTGATTAGTTGTGAACCATGTGACCCTTTGGGTAATGACAAGTGATTGGAATCCATGTGTTTTAATGATAAGACACATGCACTTCTATCATCACTAGTTTTGACAAGAAACAATTGCTGTACAAGTATGATTCTGCAGTCAGCAATGTTGAAGCAGTGGTTGAAATTACTCAATGAAAACGTCATCTGGTATCTCATAAGCCTCAATATCGAGTGTATCGTGTGCCTGGATGACAGCCTGTACCCTTCTCCTCGTACCACCTGTCAGCCTTCCGATACTGTGACTGATCCATTCAACAGTTTATTCAGACTCATAAGCAGGCATGTGTATTAATGACACCTGCCTAGCAGGGTAACCACCAGTGACAATAACTGTACTGGTACATGTATTGAATCAAAAATGTGTGCACATATATACATATATGTCACAAGTGGGAAAGATTGTTGGTAACTTGCCAAAGGTCTATGGTTCACCTTTGGCACTCTGGTTTTCTCCACCGATACAACTCATCGCCATTATGTAAGTGAAATATTGTTGAGCCTTAATGAACAGAGAAATAAAAATATACACCGTATATAGCCATGGTTATATAGTACAGGTTACTATTTATAAATTTAAGGGCATATAACATTCATGTCACTCTTGATGTTAAGAAAAATATTGGAATTCATTAATATGAATACAGAAGTTATTTCAAGATGCTGCTCAGTGAAAGATCCTGCTCAGTGAAATATACTGCTCAGATACATAAAATATCAGTGGCTTACCTTGTTCATTGTGGTTTTCCAAGCCCATAACGCTGATTGCCATGGAGCATGTGAAAAGATTCTTGAGCTTGGCCTTAATGAACAGTGAAATAAATATGTATACATAAATACAATATATAGGATATAGCCATATAAATACAGTAATAGTTCATTATTTATATGTATAAAGTAAAGAGCATTTGCATTTTATGTTTCTCTTAATTTTAAGAAATAGACTGACCTGTATTCATTGATATGGATATATCATTCTATTCTTGTTAAAGGATTCTTGTTAATAGTTTAGGTAATATAAGTTGTACATACTACAGCAGTAATAACAAAACCATTCCAGCTTGGCAAGGCAAATGTATTGTCTCAAGTGTTACATCTGGTGGTGGAGATCAATCAACCAAATGTCACGCACATGAGAAAGAACCACAGATTTGCTAATAAAAACTTTTCTGTCCTGCCACCATATATGGTTCAATGTATTTTTATCATGCCTCACTTGGGGTACATAAAATTTTGGCTAAGGGACAAATGCAGAAAAATCTGTGGAAAACACAGTTTTTCACATTTTTCAATGCATCACTGCAAAGTATATAGTCCGAAGAGTACCAGAAGTACATGTATACAAGACCGTGTCAAAAAAGAGTAGTATCCAAATCATCTAATTTATCTTACATGTAAGTGCAAAAATTGTGTTGATGTTTGAGACATTCTATTACTATCAATAAATGTATCCTGTATAATAATCCTGAAGTCTTATAATTAATGTGTACTCCTACTTGATTGTGCCCTTATAACATTGAATATGTCTGCAAGTAATGCATATAGGCCTACACTTGAAGGTTATAGTATGTTTGCCTGATATCCATTGCTGAAACTATAATCCTGTTCATCAATGTTTCTTGAGCATGCATGACTCTTCAAATTCGCCTTGCTCCAGTTCAGGGGTTTGGTGTTACACTGTACCACTCACACCTCTGTTGTAATGGTTTCTTATCGCTGGACTGATTTCTCATAACCAGCAGCAGTCGGTGGAAGTCAACGTCAATGTTACGCACACATTTCGGCTTAAACCGTCCAACCTCCGTCTGCTGTACACAACAGGAGGGACATGTTTTCCTAATTCGTCGTGTTAAGGTGCACAGGCGTCACTTGCGGGATATTGGCAGTATGTAACGCTCATAGAGACCGCATTACGCTGTCAACGACTTTGCTGTCCGCTGCCATGTTGGGTGTAAGCATGGCTCTGTTTTGTTTTTTGCTATATTTAGCCTTCAGCGGACTAAGATGCAGGGCGGTGTAGTTAGTCAATCCTTTGATGCTCGTAGTCAGACAATAGGACTTCGGTAGTGATTCGGCCTAGTTCGACGCGATATATTCCGAACTTTGATTTAAGAGTTCTCACAACTGTGCCACTGTCACGAGGAGAACTTTTGATATAATATACATTGTCAAATTATTCAGCTTTCCGCGACAGTTTTATGTAGACCCCTTCTCACTGAGAAGGACTTGAACGCTGCAGCGAACAGTGTACGACCTAGGGGTGGAGGAGACCCTCACGTTGAGCAGAGGAAGTGATTGGCCCAAGAGCAATCAGCACAACAGGCTTGTTTAGGCCTGGATAAATCTGTTCTGTTCAAGTGGCATTTTATATAACCTTAACCGTGTTGTTGTGAATCACTGGTTGTTGGCACACGGTAACCTCACTTGATGATAGAGACTCCCACATGTAGATAATATAGTGGTCCAAGCTGTTGTGTCTTTGCGCAGGTGCAACTTGCATATATAGTAGCCCAAGGTGGTGTATTTCATATACATACAGTTTACTGCACATGTCCCAGTGCGAAAAATCAGCTAATGTGATAGCTTTGGCAGGTTCCTGTCCACCTAATCTAACACACAATGAAATGATGTGGTGGGGAACCCGTAAAACCTCTTCCGTCCTTTAATAAAGAATCCAGAAATATCTACACTTTTGTTCTTTGCTGCAGTACGCAACGCTTTGACTCATAAAACTCTTGAGTAGCACACCACCACTGCAGTGTCTCGGCAGTGTACACCCAGCATCAACAATGGTTCATCCCTGTCGTTCCCGTGTGCTTCACACGTATGCAAAACCAAGCTATACTTGCAGTACTTTCTGAGATACCATCCTTGACGTTTACATTAATTCTAATAAACGAGAAAGCCCATGTCGTAAAATTTGTAAATGGACGCATAGTATAAATGATGGACCACCCTTTGGTGTTACTATGTAGTACTGTTTGAAATATCACCTTTAACATAGTCTCTTGCATGTATACAAAACTGTGTTGTGTACATGCAGTCTTATTTGGAGATATCCGTCCTTAAAATTGTTTTACATGTTATTTGGACACCAATGTTACCACTCTGTAACATACGCTTCCGTGCTACTTTGTATAGGCGAGTTAATTGGGATGGAGAGAACAGGAATGGGATAAAGGAAACAGTGAAAAGAAATAATGCTATCCAAGTGATGTTATACTATAGCACAGACTTGAAATGTCCAGCTGGGGAACAAATATGTCACAAGTATCATAATAGAGGTCACTTTTCCACTGTGTGTAAATATAAATCACGCGGAGAGTACGTCAAGTGAAAGAAACTGCCAACTTTGCATTCACTGTGTTGGATAAGAAACTGCAGTAAACCGGTATTAATGTTGTGATAATAGCGATTTACGTTGAATATGTGATTGACAAAATTGAAAGCATCAGCCAGCAATTTCCAAATGTGATCAGAAGGGTAGATGAACCGAACACACCCAACAGGTAACACTCAACGTGCGTTAACCTCTTGATTGAATCAGTTTCCCGGTCACTTAGAAGAGCTTTGAGTGGTGAAATCGAAGTGATTTTGGATATTGACATAGCGGAGCCAGACAGAGACCTGACATTATGGGTTAATCTGGTGGTGGTTGTGCCAATGGGTAACAGTTAACAGTTAACAGGAAATCTGCAGAGCAAATGAGGCAATGGCTCAGCGGTAGATATCCCATAGCCACTCTGGATGAAGTGTTTAGCCACGTTACACTTGAGGTAAAGGTATCATCAATTCGAACTTACTGCCGAATTGTGTTACATTTCAACCTCTACTGACTTGTACATGTATATAACCGACTAATACTTGGTGTATGATCAACCAGTGAACACCACACCAACACGATGTCGGAGACATTCCTGTGATGGCGAAAGGAATCGAAATTACCAACGATCAAGTACATGCAAGTGTTCAGGCAAGAAGCTAAGCTCCCGAAAACATGTCAGACATGCGAAGCTCTTTTGAGCTGCTGCAATGCTGCAATATCAAGGAGGAGCCAAGGAGTTGGGCTAGGTGCGATTAAATGGTTCCTGCTTTGGCACAACTGTGCTCTACAGTCTGAACAATGGTTTTCAATACCATTCGCTTGGCCTCCCAGTTTAAATTCTATATCCTCTCCTTGCTGGCACATTATCCTTGCCACTTCCATTCCATTAATGGCGCAACACCGAGACCTTGTAATGACCTCTTCGCAGGAGCTTACGTCCAAAGAGTCCATTGATTATGGACCTGTTGGCGTGGTCGCCACGCTTCTAATTCTTCATCTTCCTGATGCCACCAAGGCCTGTTTCACAAAAAGCGTGTAACTTTACCTCAAACGTACCTGTCTACCCTTTCTGCAGAGGTGCGTCTGTAGGTTGTACCCGTTTGAGGTAGGCTTACCCCCAAGAAGACGACGTGGAATATGTTCGTGTTGATCAACCTTTGCCATCTCAATCTGGACTATCAGACTTTTATGGAGGGAGTGTCCAGAACCTCTGAGACTCATAATTACCTTATAATTGTGTCTAATTGCGCTGAACCCGGCGGCTAGGGGCGGTATGTTCATTGTGTTGAGTATGATAGCCACGTAGCTTGTATGAACAGTTTCAATCAAAGTGCAACTGAGATACACATTTGGTAAACGACACTATATATATACTGAAATTATATGATTTGGATACTGATTTTATTCATCCGCCTCCACATTCACTGCGTGTTTCCGTCATCACTGAAAACAGCTGACTGCTTGTCTTTGTGGGAATCTGCCCTGATTATTTATATTTTCTATATTTTCATAATTCTTTTGTGGTCTGTGTTATTTGTCGTTTTTGGAAACTGGTCTTGCGATTTATTGACCAGGCACGCCCATTTTGGTTGACGGCTGGTTTACGAATGTCGCTTTCGAAGCCTAGGTTAAATTGCTTTCAGGGTATATTCTTCCCACAGTAATGCAAGCAAGGGTCGAGCTATTTGCGCCATTTATTCGCGAACTGTATGGATCGTCAGCTACCTCTATTCTGGACAGAGTGAGGCACACCTCGGGTATTGTCTGACCCAGTTACGGGCCATATGAAATATCGTCCCGCCAACTGACTGTGGACTTCTGCCTCCATCTTTAACCATCCAGGCGCCTGATTTACGAGGCAGTCGCAAATTGCGCCTGGTGTAACTTCCATGACATGTCCTAAAAAGATACGCCACCATAGTAAATGTGCTTGGCATAGTGTTTCGACAACTTTGTAAAACGGGCCTCCGGGTTATCGAGTGGCTATTGCCAGGGTTTTTGTATGTCTAGCATCCATATTGGTTCTGGTCGGAATTTGTTAACTAGATCCATTCGTACCGGGCCTTGGGGAGATATCTGGTGCAGATATGCCACCACATACACAACCCTCAGTTTTTGCTGCCGGATCTCCAATGGCCTTTTGAACATGACAAGAATTGAGACATTGTTTTTTACACGGAAAGGGCAGTTTTCATTTTGACATGGATACCTGTGCTAATGTCCCTATTATACTTCTGGTATAGTGTGATTCCCTTCCTCAATCGATCTACTTTCTCCGCCAGTGTGCTGAATTGCAACCTGCCTACCTGCTGTGAGATTACAGTCACCTGTCACCAGAGGTCAACTGTGAGGAACACTGTATCATACACGGATCACTCATCTCTCACGATCTCGGACACTTTTTCTATCTTTACTTGTTTAGTCAAGTTTGTATAAAACACCACGTAAAAACAAAACTGCATGTACATTTTTTTTTAATCATGTTTCAATTTTCCCATTAACGTAATGGAAAACCTTGACAAAACACTCATTAATTCATAAAATACTTCTGGAAAGGATTCTGCATTACAGAGACTTGTACACCATTCAGTAAGAGAACACATTTGATCAGCAGTCACACAACAGACCTTGTCTCTCTATAGAAAAAATACCCCTGATATACAAAGGCAGCAGCTCTCAAGTCTGTCATACTATGTGCTGTAACATGTACTTTACCAGGCAAATTCATTAAAAGTCGAGACAAGTCCCTGTAAAAACAAGATAATAAATATATTAAAACTACTCACAAACACATATTATATCTTTTTTTCTGAGAACAGCACTTTAAAACTTTCCTTTGTTTTCACCTCGATAAAGAAGCCATCACTACACCAACTCACTTGCAGGAGGTCATGTCTTCCTATAAAATTACATTTTAAAATTACAATGATAATGCCCTGTTGACAATGGAACAGAGTGTGATGTTGATGCCCACAGAAAACTGGTGTCTGATGTGATCTGATATCTGATCCCAGGAGACTGGCGGACCCTGTGACCAATTAAGCCTTGAGGGACTGATTATGAAGGCACTATTTGCTGTTCTGCACAACAAGGTGAATAGTGCTAGGGTCGCTGAACGCCGACATCCGTCCATGCACGTCGACCGCTCTCACGGCGAAGTGGTACTTGTTACCCTCCTGGAACTGGGTTAGTGTGCACGCCATGGGCAAAGGGAGCGCCTTCACGTCACCTACCTGACAACAGAAATCACAACACTACTTTTATTCCTCTTTGCCTCGTCATCACTATTAAACTTACATATAGGTAGTATTGCATGTGTCAGAATCAATTCTCCAATCAACACAAGATGGAGTACAATAATCTAACACAAACCTTTTTCCACAGAAGGGTAGAGACAGGTGCCGAGGTTTCCTGATAGGCAAATAACTGGTAACTGGCGATCTCAGCATGGCTTGATGAGGTCAGCATATTCCAGGACAGAACAATGCCTGCAAATAATAATCACACCCCATTAACAGAGTTACAGCAATGTTGTGCTTACAGCACTGCAGGCCTTGCAACAAACAATTATATATTTCCTCTCTATTCAAAGCTTCATGACCAAATGTATCTGTATTGTTACAGCATGGGCTCAATCTGAAAAGATCTGTTATATCAAAGGCAACTGCTTATTTATTTATTTTTTGAGATGGAGGAGGGGAAATCAACATGAAAAAAAAAACTTAGGATACAGAACTTCAGCAAAACTTTCAGATTTTGGACCACATATTCAAAGTTTTACGTCACATGCGAAAATGTTGAGGGCATCAACAAATCAGTTTAAAGGGGAAGTGATCTGTCAGCATTAAAATGTATGACATCTACATGCTCTGTCTCGGGCCTTTACCTTGACTGACACGAGAAATTTTCAGACCAGGTTTGGGAGGTAGGGCTTTCTTCTTCAGGCTCATGTCCTGGTTTGCCGGGGGAGGTGGAAGAGGAGCTGGATGCTTGGATAGCTCAGAACTTTTCCCCGTTGATTTGTCACCTTCTGATGAAGTTTCTTCAGACTCTGGTTTGTCCTTTACTGTTATGGTAGTTGAGGTTGCTGCCTTCTGCAATTCAAGAACGGCACATATTCATACGTTTTTTTCCGCTTTTTTCATTTTTTTTAAGTTCAGCAGTCTGGTGTGAAAATACATGTATCTATGCCATAGGGCAGTCATACGAAGGACACATTTCTAATCAGTAATGCAACCCACATGCTTCATATCTGACACTGCATTCTGCCCTTATTGACCATGAAAGGTACATGTACTTGCTAGTTTTATATATCAATCAACATAAATGACATACATGTACCTGTGGATGTATTATATTAGCCACCATACAAAATATGTCCAGCTAAGATGTACACGGTGAAACAAGACTTAGCTACCTCGTAAACTTGAATTCTTTAAATGGTGACAGAAAGAGACTTACGACTGGTGCACTTTGCAGTGGAGGTGGAGCCCGTACAGAGGGTGTGGTCGGTGGGGGACGGGATACAGCTGGCTGAGAGGGTCGGGTGAGCTGTGGGGGTGCAGGGGCTGCTTGTCTTGCACCCGTGCTGTTACTCCCTGCCGGTGGGGACACCAGAGTGACCACATTACTGGCACTGACTGCTTGGTTACTGGGTGCATACAAGTACTGGTACTGAACTCCGGGCTGACGTGGCTGAGAAGTTGTCAAAGCTGTCTGGTTCGCCACACCTGGAGCCCGTGTCCCTGGGGTTAAGAGTATACGGGTACCTGACTGCAGGGTCGCGCTCGAGGCCGGACGAAACATAGGCTGGCCTAGTAAACTCTGACCAACAACTGATCGAGGTGACCCTCCTTTAGCAGAGCTGTTCTCCTCATCTGAAGTTAAATCTATCACCTTGACCAGTGTTTGTATTCCCTGTGCCTGCCCTGTGGCTCCACCAGCCTGGCTGCCTGGAGCTTTGGTAACTGCCGTTTTGTTCGCTTGTGTAAGAGTAGCCTGTGTTACTGGCTGGGATGAAGGTCCACTGAGTTGGCCAATCCTATTGCTGTTCAAAATGCTCTTCACTGTTGGAGCCACTGCATCCTTTCGATTCTGGATGGAAAAAGGAAAAAATGTAGGCTGTAGATGACCTGAAGTTTCATCCAATAGTGCATCTTTAGAGGAAAATAAATGTCATAAAATATTATATCTGGTGATGAAACTCACATTTCCCCAGTAGGACATCATCCAACCTTTCAGACAGACCTCAAAACAACTTTCTAAAATCAACAGAACTGTCAGAATCATGTAAATTGAGCAACTTAAGTCATGGACGAAATTTTAGATGATTTAGGGTAAATGTACTTTGCAACAGCTTGGCTTAACAGTGCAATGCCGATACAAGAAACAAAGATCATGTATGTGTTTCTTAATTGGCAGAAAAATACTATGTTGGCGTGAAATGTTTAGGAGTGTGTTGATACCTTCAAAGGGACAAAATATTTTGACCCCATTGGTCACCCTATATTTTATACTACTGATATCACAACCCAGTTGAGAAATTCGCTCTTTCTTTTGTCTCCATTATTATGTGACCATACTTATCACCACCTCAACAGCCAGGTGCAAAAATCTCGCAGGCATAACTCAGTCGGCTTTGCTACTCTCATTTACCGGCATTAGTCGGCAACGTTACTTCATAAATGTATTTGAGAGATAACAAAGAAATTAAAACCATTATGGTTGCCCAATTTTTACAGGCTAAAACGATTCCAATTGTAAAATGGTACCTATAATACATACAGCTATCTGCTCAACTGTAGCAAGCCAGCCATCTGGAGCAAAATTCTGAGCAGTTTAACATTACTGAATTTACAAAATTCTCAAATGGAAGATAGGGAAGTGCAATGCTTAGCTCATATTTTCACAGTCATTGCTATACCCAGTGTTCAGATCATCTTCTCATGGGCAATCAGTGTAAAGTCTGGCGTTATGAGGCAAGACTGTGGGAGGTGGAGTCCCGGACATGATATGATCTTCCAACTGACTTACCGCAGAAGCTGGCATTGGCATCCTCTGAACCAGCACCTGGTTGGTTGGGGGTTGGTTGATCCCAGCAATAGCCGTAGTCATAGGCTTGGAAGTTAGTAGACTAACAGGGGTGGGGTTTGTCAGGGGAGTCTGGGGTAATGTCTGTGAAGGGCTGGCCACACCCATTTTTGAGGTAGTCTGTTGATTTACACTGTTTATCTGAAACATAAGAAGTCACCACTTACATCCAGCCACCGTATTTTTTGTACAATAGCAATGTCACCATCCATTTCTTTAATTCCCATCTTCCTCAGGACCACCACCTCCATAGCCTAGGGGAGAATGTGAGGCCTATGCATTTACCAGTTCTGTCACTTGAGAATTGCTAAAGTATGACAAAAAATTATGGTCACTATTTCAATTATTTATTTATCTGATTGTTTAATGCCATACTCAGGCTGCCTGTCATAATGGAGGAAAACTAACACCGGTGATCGGTTATTGTCACCAAGGCCCCACAAACAGGGAGAGTGAACTGCATAATTTATATGTGGGAAAAGATAAACTTAAACTGAATGAATTTTTCTTCACATCAAAGACACTACAAAACGCACAAAACATGCAAGGGCTACTATACTTACTCTGTCTTCTCCAACCTGAATGCCAACATTTCTCCTCTGACCGCAAACCTTAAAAAGACACGTTTCACAAAATCAGTTTACTTTTCGAAACATAGACCAATTAGCAATCAGCCTCAGAAGAAATTATATATTGCTGAAATCACCTACCCCCAAACTGTTCAGTTTTTTTCCACATTTCCAGGGTTTACATATCCACATGTTTTGTGTTTCAGCTTAAATTCTTAACCCTTGATGCAGTAGTGTACCTACCCTTACAGCTCTCCTTCGTTCCTGTCTTTGTTGATGAGTCATTAGCTCCACAGCCTGCCTGTGTAATTCTTTGGCTTGACTTTTCCATGCCTCGTTGCTTGTTTGCAGCTCATTGATTTTTTCTTGAAACTGCTTGGTCAACATTTCCTTTTGTTGCTCCAGAACTTGTTTGATTTTTTGTTTTATCATTTCTTCTAAAGACTACACAACAGAAAAGAAAATTTACTTATTTATTTGATTGGTATGTTATGCTGTACTCAAGAATATTGCACTTATACAGAGATGGCCACCATCATGGTGGGAGGAAACTCACAACCAATCGCAGGTTGGTGACAGACTTTCCCATATAATTAAGATACAAGAATGTCTTGTAACAAAGTTCCCGAGTCAATCCTCAGTAATTTACTGTCCCTTTATCAGAAGTCATTATGCACTCTCCTCTCTTCAATAAACTGTGGATAACACCCATCACTTACAAACACAATACATGTCCGTTAAACAAATTTAAAATACAATTAGGTCTACCTGGCAAACTTGTAAATGCAGAGAGGTTTACCTGACAAATTTATAAACACATGCATAAACATGTATGTTTACCTGCCAATTTATAAATTCATGTACATGTAGGTCCATATGATAAAATTCAGAAATACAGTAACATCATGGTCCATCTGACAAATTCATAAATGCATGTAGGTGCGCTGGGCAAGTTTTATGAATTTTGGCATGGAGGTCCATCTTGCAAATTTATAAATAAGTACATGTCTACAGGGGAACCTATATTTAAATTATACATGCACAGTGGTTTCACCTGAAAATTCATACATACATGTACATGTAGGTCCATGTGTATAAGCTGCCTGCAACCTGTGGATGGTCGTGGGTTTCTCCCCCCCGTTTTCCTCCCACTATAATGCTCGCCATGGTCATATGAGTGAAATATTCTTCAGTATGGCGTAAAACACCACTCAAATAAATAAATAAATAAATGTGTATAAGCAGGCTTTTTAACTACGTTAAGCCCATACACTTAACATCTCTAAACAATGATCTATCTATATGTCTGTCAGCACTTACCTCTTCTGTCAGTTGCTTACAGGAGGTTTTTGACACCATCTCATCATCTTCACTTGTTACCTCTTCTGAACGATTTTCTGTGGAGTCACTGGAAGTCTTGCCTGATTCAATGTCTGAATCAAACATACTTTCATCACATTTAATGTTTTCTGGACTAATGCCTATTTGGGAGCCCAACTTTCCAATCACAAGGTCTAGGCGTGATCGCTTTGGTTGGGAATGCTCAGAATCCTCTGTAGCACAACGTTTACGATCACTTGGTTCGCCTTCTCCACCGTCTACACACTGTTTCACTGAACTATCTGTTTTTAGCTCTTCACACTTCACCTTTCCCCCACCTTCTGGCAGGAGGTCAGCTTCTGAGCTAGGTTCAGTCTTTGGTTCTATTACTTTGTGTAATAAATTTGGGTCTTTGCTGCCTTTTTTAACGACGCAAACATTGTCTTCACCACCTGATACCTCAGTATCATTGGAATGTCTACTGTCACATTCCACCTTCTCACTGGCCCCTGTTTCACCCTTTATAACACACTTTATTGCAGGTCCCACTGGCTTATTTTCACCAAACGCACTAGCATCACCCACAGGTGACTGAGATAGTGATCTGCTGATCTGTGACACAGGCTGTTTATCAGAGGCATCACTGTTTGTTCCCTTGACAAGGGATGTTTCACAAGGTTCCTTATCCCCACTGGTCAGTGTCGTCACTTTCTCCGCTGGACAGCTGGACAGTTCCTTGGGATCTGCTGATGTACTGGACACTGCAGACAATGTGGAGCTCTCATCATCTATGGCTCCTTTGGGGGAGTCAGTCTCCATGGGTTCATCTACTGAGCAGGCTGAAAGGTTAGTCCTTCCTGTGCATAAAAGGAAAAGACAACATGACAACATTTTCTCTGAATAAGAATCTGCATCAATTTTTTTTTGACTTGGCAAGTTACTGGCAAACTTCTGCACATGTATACACATGCACACCATATTATTACAAACATGCTAATGGACACAATCCATTCTTCTGATCACTATCAGACATTCTAAACATGTCTAATAATTTAATAAATAATGTTTTTATGGAGATTCTTTGTATCGTTACTGTTAAAAACATTAACACTGATATGCAAAAGCAGTCAGTACAATATACCTAGTCCTTTTCGTCTTGCATATTTGACAAACGTTTGTCGCATTTACATCAATCTAAATTGATACCTATATATATATGCACTCACTTTTTGTTCGGACTTGACTTACATGTGGCAGACACTAATTATCAAGAGTAAAACACACACATCTAATAGCATTTTCTCAGTATTTTGAAGATGCATTTTAGAACAAGTTGTGGAGAATTACATGAGAAAAGGGCAAACCTAAACATGCAGCCGCAATTCAATTCCAAAAACCCAAATCTGATTCCATGTTACCCCTCTAATAATAACTGAAAAACACGTCAGACTTGTTTTTTCTACCGTAACAACAAAAAACTACAAATGCCACTCTACATATGGCCCTTGATTCTGACAAATATTAGATACAAACAGTTTTGCACATAAAGGCAGGATCATGGTTTACTGCCAATTTCAACTTACTAACTGATTTCCCATTGAAATGTACTTGAGAATTTCTCCATGAAGCTTTCTAAGGACGATTTTCACATAGATGACAATGTGTACCTGCCACTGTGTTCACATAACAAAGTGCACAGTGTTATCTACTTCAAATGCTGCATCAACAGTTACACAAAACAGCATGTTACAAATGACTTTGTAAATAGTGTGTTTGTTGATCAACTGAATACAGTGTACGCAACATATGCACTACTGACATTTCCTCTCACCTGACTGCTCCTCATTGCTTACACTGCCCTCTCCAGGTCCTGCGTTCCCTTTACCAGTGCTTATTTGGGAGTTTGACTCTTGGTCCATTTCAACATCTGTTTCTTCCTTCCCAGAATCAGTCAAAAAGCTGAGTTTTTCAAACAAGTTCCTTTCATCAGGCATGGTAGAGGAGTCGGCCGGCAGGTCCGTGACCTCAGACAGAGAGTTAGAACCAGCAGAACTGTCTGGTTTGGAATTCTCCTCTCGTCGAGGGGACAGAGATTGGACAGAATCAGAGTCATTACTGACCCGCTTCACTGCCGTCGTCATGATCCCTTTGAAAGAGTATTTCACATTTTTACCAATAAATAAAGGGTGTTTTTTACTCTCACTGAAGTTAGAAGACACAGATTCCGAGTCGCTGAGTTTGCTGCTGGCGTCTTGCTCAGCCTGAGTGCTTGATTGTGATGAGCCATTGTCAGACACAGGGGAGGTAACTCTAATAGGCTCAGTCACATCTGTGCCACGTTCCTGCTCTAAGGTGATCTTATCCTGGGCTTCTTCTTCATCTACATCCATCAAGAGTCGAAATTCCTCATCTTCATTGACGGGTGCTTCACTTGACAGCTCCTCCTTTCCTACAGTCAACAGCCTCTCATCCTCAATCTCCCTCCTCAATTTCTCTTCCTCCTCCTCCTCACTCGATTTGTCCTCTTGATCCTCTTGATGACTGTCCTCTTCAGACAACATAACCAAAGGACTTGACTCAGACACAGTATCTTTCTTCTCCAATCTTGTTACACCATTAGTCTCTTCTTTTGACTGCGAACGACCCTTTGACTTGTTAATGCTGTCCGCTTCACCATTAAGAGCTTTAATGTTCAGTAATGTTTGCTTAATGCTGGAACCTATCTCACTGTCAGTATCCGAGAAGCCCATGGACTCTGAGCCACTGTCACAAACGGTGCTGTCCTGATGACTTAGTACTGATACAGGCATGCTGCGCTTGTGGCTGACTGTGTCTTGCACTGAGGGAACAAACAACACACATTAATAACAGAAGGCACTCCTGGAGCGCAAACCTGCGCCACACCAGCAATAACCATACGAACACCTCAACAACAGGCCAAGGGACAATACTCCGCATTACTGTCCTATCTGTCAATGGTATTGAATCGCTTAAAAAATTCTGGAAACTTGATTCATATTTTCATCAAAACTTAATGGCATGGTCCTTTGCCCAAGGCCAACCTATGACAAATATATATATATATATATATATAAATCCTTGTATATATTTTTTTTTTTTACTGTAAAGCTGTAGGCAGAGAGCCAGACAAAAAAAAATTTGCACAAATAACAGCAAAAAGAAAACAAAAAAATATTCCTTGACAAGGGTTACAACAGATAACACTATGACTAAAAACAGGTTTTATTAAAGAGGAATATAACAAAATGGTGGGTAGCTCTGCAGCTCTTCAGAATATGTTACCCAACTACAAAGACGAGAAAATGTGTTCACAAGAGCAACATGGTTTAACATGAAGTTCTACAATTTGAACTTTTTCACAATCTGATCACGTAGAGGTCCCCGCCCCCTCTCTTGTGAATCCATGTATAAAGTTTCACTACATACCATTCAACATTGAGAAGATGTATTTTGTTAGGGGCAGACTGACCACAATCTATAGCTGTCTCGGGGATATATGAGGGGTTTCATTATAATGTTTCACTGCATTTTGTTCAGTCATTAGGAAATATAAGCTTTAGAGGTCACATATGAACTCTAATAGGGCAGGTCAGATGAGATTTGCATCCACCACACTCTGACACATTATGAGACCTTCACCACTGAATCCAAATATGACATTTTTATGAATTCATCACTAAAACCTTGTCTGACTATGAGCATGTGATCAAAGGAAGACTATGACAACATATATTAGCCTGCCATCAACATTAGCTTTCCCAATCAATGGCACAGCATGACAATTCATCATCATGGGAAAAGGCAACACTAAGGCATATCGATCAAAATAAATGACACAACATAGCTATACATGTCATGTAAAAATTAGCAGGTACAAATAATCGATGACAACTTCTAGTAACTGATTACGAATTAGATCCATGAGTTTTACCAACACAAAATTACTAATATTTCAACAATGGATGCGATAGAATTCTCATATTGTAGGCATGTTATCACACATGTGCTAGTAACTGTGCTTTTTCTTCACAACTTCAATGTTCTACAGTATCTACAAATGACGGTCTTTGCATTTAAATAACAGCGTACCAAAAAACATCACAGGAGTCAATTGGCTAGCAACATCACAACGCTGCAAATGCTGTGTGTCTGAATCACACTGTCTTCTCCCTTTATGCTCAGCTGTTTTGCATTGATACATCATTTCCTATAGCATCACGATGGACTTACGAAGATCGCTGCGATCCGTTTTGAGGATAACTGGCTTAGCTCACCTTGGCAATCTGGCTGACTTGCAACACCCACAGCCTCCCGCAGTGTGGACATCACTACAATGACAACAACAGTACTGGTATAATTAGGCCACATCAAAAAGACGTTGCTTGGTTGCCACCACCAAACTGCAACCTGCATCAAAAATCCAGGTCTGTTTTCATTTTTTTCTTTTTCTTTTTCTTTTATTAAACTAGGAATGGCACTAGGTCAAAGAAGGAATAAGAAATGTGTTACAGTATACACATATTTAGCCCTAAGTAAGTGGAGGTGTAAAGATTCAGAAAGAATCAATATACAGTACACGAAGTTGCCCTTAGTACTCTTACAACCAACGGAAATGCCTTTACTTACAACTAAAAATTACATGTAAAATAATGTTGCAACTGACAAGCAGTTTTCTTTTCCAAATTCTCAAAGACCATTCAGGTGCCATGCTGGCTGAAATGGTTGTGACTGAGAATATTGGTTACAGACATGGAAATAGTTTGGTGCAACTCTATTATTCCCTAGGTCATATATACCAACGGTTGAGACAACGATTCAGTTGACCAGTGTTGGCTTGTTTGTCAAAATACAAACACAACATAACCTTATTACAAAGGAATCAAAGTTGACATGTACATGTATACTGAGAACCACAAGTGAAACGTAGTCCGAAAGTGAGAACTTTTAATCCATCACCAGTCTCATATGTATGTTTATATAATGCTTCAGGATGTCGATCTAGTGATTTTATGTCAATATCAAGCCAGCAAACACATGCCTGACCTTTCTGAAAACACCCCTTTGTTGAAAGAGGTATGCTCCAAGAGACCTTTGTCCATTAATAAATAACATGGATAACATGGTCCTACAACTTGGTCCAAAAGCGGTGTTTTCCAAAATGTCAGGCACCTATTTAAAAGGATTGCAATATACAATCAGAAATTTTACTATCTAGTGAGGAAATGTGGAGAAACCAGCACTGTATCACTCCATTACCATTTTAACATTACACATTGATGAGGCCGGTACTTTCTACAAGGTTACAATTTGGGCTATGTCTACAGGAAAATAAAGAAAATTCATCTTGGTTGACCATTAGCAGTACTGATTTTTTTCCCACAATCTACTCACCTATTTAAATTTCTCCTGTAGCATCACATCAGACAATACAATGCAATACACAGAATACCCCTTGACCATACGTTGTGAGAAACAGTACATTTACAAGATAATGGAGGCACTAGTTCAATTAATTTAAACACTGAGGTCTATTTTCAACAATTTCTGATATTTGCACACCTCAACATTTAAGCCAGAGGCCCTACAACCTTGAAAAAATATGTCAACATCAACAGAAATAGGGCTGTTTCTCGTGATTAGGTACACGTGTAGTACAAACTTAACGCACAACTTCAGGAGCAATTCTCCAGGAGTATGCTCACCTTGCCTTGACTGTATGGTGTCCCTGTTCCATTCAGTCTTCTAGCTGCAAATGAAGAAGGGTAGATTTATAGTCAATATTCACTAAGTTCATAGAACAATAACCACTGTGTGCCAAACTCAAAGTTTTATATTTAAATGAACTTTTAGATTTCATCACTGAAAGCCTAGTGCAAATGGTTTCCAAAACCGTTCCCTTTTATTTCTTCCTATAAATCTACATGTATAGGTGATTTGTGTGATCAGTGTTTCCCAATCACCACATGCCATATGGAGAACATATCACCCATGTGTGTATGACAGCAGTGGATTGAAGAAATCAGGTTGGGATAAATACACTCCGTAATTAATGGTAGATGGGTTTGGGTTAAGATTTGTGGGTCTTTATAAAACAAATTCTCCTAGCTAATGGCACGACATTAAAGGGGGATATTAAACATGTCTTAGACATTAGGAAGACTTAATCTTAACATCAAAACTGTTTAATTTATCTTTTCTCTTCATGAACAATTAATCCTACAAAAGAAAACTGATCGTATTTATTATTTATACATCAGTGAAATCCTAAGAATTTCCTCTCCGATGATAATGATACTTTTGTTATTACATTTTGATATTTCACACACAGCAAGAAGACACAGCCTCATACAAGACTTCAAGTGCCTTTACCTCAAAGCAATACTTAAACCTTCTTTAAACATATCAAATCGAGATACTTTTAAAATATAAATAATACTGCACAGTGCAGGCAGAATGTCATAAATACTGTTCTCATGATTGGTGGAAATGATAACCTGCTCGAACACTATTACAATTCATATACTGCTTACAACACATACTTGTATGTACATGTAATATTCTCTTATAATAATAATGAAAACCTCAAGGCATTACCACACGATGTTTCACAGATTCACCAGCTTTCGACCTTCTTGCCAAGGTCTTTTTCAAGTTTTTTTCATTATTAATATTTATAGTAAAATTACTGTTCATAACTGTGCATAATAAGCAAGAAGTCAACCTGTAGCTTTCACTGTGTACATGTGCATTCTTGTAATAAAACTTGTCCTTCACATGTGTCCTGTTAAACATTCGTAAGTCTGGAAAACAGGAACTAAGATAATCAACAATTATTATCTCTCTGTTTTCACCACACACAGGCACTATATGACACAAACTGAACAATGATATGTGACACAAAACACCGATTCCTGAAAGAAGGCTGTAGACATCTGAGATTTATTCCATCTCTAACTCTTTCATTTTTGGATCAGACTTACGAACAACATTTCTGTTTGAAAAAATGAAGGATTACGCATTACAAGCTGTGTTAAATCATTTGGCCATTTAAAATAAATGCTTCATGAAATGAAGCACTTCTAATATTCACAAAAATTGTACTCCAACAAGCTTCTCCTTTATTGTATGTGATCTCCGAAGCTTTTCTTCGTGTAAAGAATTCACTGTTTCTAAGTCCTTGTTTTTGACATGGGTTTATTGCAAGATTTAAGCATAAATCAGAGTATTTTTGCAAGCTGGAGTACATGACAAGATATTTAGAAAATGTGCCATAAAGCCGTCTATGAAGTACATGCCCTCAAATTCCAAGCTTTGGGCCCTCCTCTCCCCCCCCCCCCACATATGCATATCTTGTACAAAATGCCTCTCACTCCCCTTACGTAGTACACTGAATCACCACAAAGGTTTCACAAAATGTACAGAATTACGACAATGGAGAAGTGCACCCAATGCTAAATGTACAGAATTACAACAATGGAGTAGTGCACCCAATATTAAAAGTACAGAATTATGACATTGGAGTAGTGCACCCAATACTAAAAGTACAGAATTACGACAATGGAGTAGTGCAGCCAATGCCAAATGTATAGAATTACAATGGAGTAGTGCAGCCAACACTGTGTAAGTGTAAAAAATGGCACACACTATCAATTAAACAGCTTTATTTTCTACCATTTGCCAATGAGTTAACAAGAGGACAAGTGAAAAAAATTTGGAAAGGTTTGCTGCAGATTTATCAATGGTTCAACATTTTAGCACCACATGGCTTAAACGTACTAAAGTTACATATGATCTCACAAAGGCATTGTCAAACCAGCGGCAGCTGCCCTGTCATTAGCTGATGGTTGCCTCGATATACAGGCTGGTTTTCACTTCTTCTGGAAGAGTTTGAAAGTCATAGCGCTATTCTTTTTTTCACAGATTTGCTTTTGTATAAGCGCCCATGGAGTCTGAAACCGATTCTAGCTGACCGCTATTGGCGCGTACGTCGACATCCATTTAAGGGAAGACCACACAAAAATGAGTGAAAAGACCATTAAAAACTGTATCTGAAAAGATCTTCAGTGAATCTTTTAGACTTTTTTCCAATTAAAAAAGTCAAATGTTTTGATTATATGGTGGGTTTTGTAGACCATACTGATAATGTGGTTCACCACTGACACCACGCCTACTTTTCTCTGGCCCCAAAGCAGCAATTTAAGGTCATATTAGCTTTCTAACACACAGGCAAACATTATAGGAGTACACTTCTCAAAGACTTTATTCAGAGCTGAACATAAATCCAAAAGGTGGACAAAGTTTTGTGACGTCGCTGGTGAACCAAGTCATCAGTATGGTCCGTAAAACCCATTTTACAGTCAAAATATCCAACTGCGTTAAATGTGGTTAAAAAATAAAAAAAAATGAAATCTAATAAAATTCAGTTAAGGTATTTTCAAATATGGTTTGTAATGATCTTTTCAAACACCATAACTTCATTTTTGAGCTGTCTTCACTATGGAAAGACGTACTCTTTGTGGGTACTCTTATCCTCTATCTACATTAACATCGCAAAAATCTGCTTCGTACGCACATCAGTTGATAATCCCCCATGCCTCCTGTATGATCTTGTACCTAATGCAGAGACAACCTTGCCCCCACCCCACTTGGACGTACGTACTTTATTCACTGTGCATATCTTCGGATTTCCCAGTACATATACAATCACCACTGCATTTCTGCTATTGTAAAGTACAGTGGGCTGGGAATCTGATTATGTTTCACAGTCTTTTTTTTGTTGCCATGATTATAATCCCAGTAATACTTCAATGGAGGGTGAATTGCACAATGACTTAAATTTTCACTAACATTGTTGTTAACAGGTAAAACACAGCTACATATTGCACACAAGTATACAAAATAATGGATATATGCAACAAAATCATTACATAATACATTTGCTACAACTGTATCTCAACATCACACCAAAACCTTTACAGTTCAATATAAAGCCAAACAAATGTAACTATTTCATTGTCTACTTAAAACACTTTACTGAAGAATTATCACAAATTTTCAGTTTAATCAATTCAAAGTAAACCTTTTGTATTTTTCTTCCAACAGCTGACTTATGCACTTTCAGAAAATGATACCCTGGGTACTTTTTCTGTTTTTAAGCAATAATTAATTTTCCAGGTTCCATTTTGACGCAAACTACTAACGTTAATGTATGTGCGAAAAGTAATGAGTATTAACAAAGATGTATCTACAGCCATCTTAGTTCTGGAAAACACTTGGGCATCCAAAGTATTCAAGCTGTTTCAAAACTAACAGGTAAACTGAACACTAATATGATGGTGTACCCATAAAAATGTTTAGTTATGCAAATGTCTGTCATTCACATACCAGAATGCCCTCCTCAGAAAGCAACACTGAGAGTTGTATTTTATAAATGTTATTAATGCAGTCACGCTGCATTTATGACGTTTGGGATGAGAACCTACAATTTTTTTCTAGATATGACCCTGATTACCAATTAAGGATGTAGACAACCGCTGGGGAAACTTCACTCAAAACAGATGCTTTCATTTGATTTCATTCTCAGCAAAAGTAATTGTGACGTGACAAACATATATATATCCAATGTGTGTGTCATTCCACTGACGCTTTTGACATCATATGCATGTTCTTGAGTAACAGTTCAGAAACCAGGCCACCCTAATGTTGAATATTTATGAGTTTATCCATATCGAAAAACTGCTCAATAAAACACAATTTCCAATCCAATCTGTCTTCATTACTGAAACTAAAGACTTGGTCATCATTATGTTTATGTTGACCTACTTTTTTTACTCTCTTTTCTAACACACTGCACTTATACCCTTTCCAAGTAAATGGTTCAATTGTAGAACAACTTAAATTTCGAACAAAAATCACTACCATGTATTCCAAACAAAACAGGAACTGACTATAAATTGACAAAACATAATATTACTTCAAGAAATATTTCTCGATGATCATTACAAACAGCATGCGAACATTTACACACATTAGATTTAGTAAACATTAATTTAGTGCCAGGCACTACATTTAACTTCTTGGCACTAAGCAATTCATAATCAACCACAAATGTGATGTAATTTCCTGTTTCACAGAACTATAAATATCAACCAATCAAATCACAGCTTAAGCCCCTGCTTTAAACCCACTGCTGAACCCCATACATAACATGATTATTTAGGGGTCATATAAAAATTCCACTAGGAAAATAATCTATATTTAATCAATCTGAAGGACATTACGCATAGAAAAAAATTAGAATTAATGCACTGATGTGAAATTTCAGCATTATATTCTGAAATATCATGCTCAATTTGAATTATGGTAATTAAGGTTTGACCTTCTGAAAGCCCTTAGCTAGTACATCTGTACAGCTGAATTTACTGACACAACCAAAAGATGCATCACAACAGGTTTCAAAGAGAGGTTATATCCTGATGATAATATTTATAATCCAGAAATCTGAATACTACCTGGATATTATAATAAGTACTTTCATGAAAAAAAAAAAAATAATAATCACCAAAGCCATTCCGAACACAAACCACACTGACTTGTCCATATACTTTTTGTAACTAGAAGAGCTCTACATTGATCAGTGAAGAAAAGCTTAATTTCTTACGTTACAAAACATTCAGACGTAGCATATCACTTACACAAAAGCATTTAATATATGTGCCTATTCAGGTTGGGTGCCATACAGAAGAAAATGTCTTTTCCCTGTATAATGTTAACTTGAATGAGTTATGTCCCTTGGACTTGACCTACAATGTGATCAAAATTTATCCCAAGGTCATTCACGTAACTGCGGCACACAAAGGAGAATATATATTTTAGGTCATGCTTGACATATTCAAAACTAACACCACTGATTCTAAAAATATATCACTAAGGAGGAAAGGCAACCTGTAAGACTGCACCCATCTACACATTTTCCTGAACAATTTAATTTCATTTCCTTCAAAGAGAATGAACTGTTAGAAACTATCTGTAACCAAACACACATGAAAAATCAATGTGGATCCAGTTACACTGTCACTTAAACATGTGCAAATTAACAAATACTTAAATACAAATGTAGAAGAAGCAACAACCTTGCTTACGCACAAGTGATCTTTAAAACAGTGACATGAATTAGGTCTCACAGCCAATGGAATTACTGTGCACATTGCACACCATGAAACTTGTGCACCAATTTAATGTTTGAAAGACAAAAGCCGATTTAAAAACTGACGAAATTTCACATAGAAAACCGAGGATACTTCACTGCTGGTGGCAAACAATAAAAATTTCAGGAAAATACCACTGTATCTGCTACATCAAATTATAAACTTCCACTTGTACAATACATGTTTCTATTTCATGAACATACATTTTTCACTTTAACCTAGCTGTGACCCCTGTCGAACATCTGGGATTCTAAACTATGAATAAATAAGCATAGTGACATTCATTTCTAATAATTCCACAATTAAGACAACATTACCCCTTGGCCTACATCAGTTCAGCATTATAAGTCGGCTTCTTGAAGTAATACAGTCACCTTAGACATGGAAGAATAAGCAAAGAAATTCAAGGTAGGGACATCTTTCAGATCTGGTTTCAAAGTACCAAAACAAGTAACTTCATATCACTATGAAAATATACAGATAAAATAAAAAAAAATTACTAAATCAATGAATAGCAAGATGCAGTACTGATGTATACTTTGACAAAGAAATCATTTCACCATCAATACATGCAAACACAAGAACTGTTAATGGAATCCGCAGATTTTCCCCCATAGGAATGTAAGGCCTGACGGACAAACCAAATGCCTCGTAAAATGTTTAGTATACATACAACATATGCACATGTAGTACTAACGTTATCTTCATTAATACAATTTACTTTTTTAAAAAAATTTCCCCTGACCAACTTACAAACACCACAGTTCTCTGGCACCCCGTTCTAGTAGTTCTAGACCCTCACAGACTGACTAGTCACGTGACACTTGGGGGTCGTCTCCGAATACCTTGTCGAATGAACCGTACACATTCGAGCTGGAATGGCCGGGGTTATAAGACGGAGAGCTGGTGATTGATTTGACATCAAATGGCACGACAGCTATTACGTGATATCCGATAGTAGATCCGACCAAGTAACCAGCTTCCGACACACTGCACTGAAGAGGTATTACGACTGATGAGAAGCGCAACGCCGATCAGCGTCGAGGATGTACTGCACCGAGGCGCTAGCCTTACAGTGTAAGACCGTAAGTCAGTCTACTTGATCTACACGCAACCACACAAGGAGACTGGGGTGTAGACGATGGATACAAGCTTAATGGAAATTCAGTCAAGGTACACTTACTTTCAGATTCTAGAATCACTAATTCCGTTGTATCTAGGTCAATCAGACGTTGTTGTGCGTTCGTCAAACATGGCCGTGCAGCCAACGCAAGTTCACGCATGCGCCATGCGCGTATGCAAATTACTTCAAGATTTGCACCATTTGCTAATGGACATATCCCAGAATCCTCTTCATTATCCATTAATAATACCTTTCGTCCATTAAAAACAGGGATGGTTTACCATTTTATGTTATGCTGCCTCCACGGTATTGAAATACGGGTGTAGGTATGCTTGGGTGTTGCTAAAATTAGTCATTGGGTGGAAGCTGCTGCTTGTAGGCGGAAATCACCCTTGTCTGGGGTTTAATATTTTCTCATTCCTTGGTGGATGTTAACTGTAGGCAGGCTATATGCCAACATAAAATTATACTGTCAGACGCCTTCTCATATATGGTGTTATCATGTATACCTGAAAAAAGCTAGCCTAATAACCATAGTCTGTACGTGAAAGTATCCCAAAACAGAACCCCCTGCCTGTAGGCCCTCGTGTAGCCTATTTAGACTAAAGCTCAAATATAGGCCTATATATATAGATTCAGACAATTACATGGCGATAAATGATAATTCGGGTACTAATTTATAGTCAGATAATGAGTCAGCGCACAAAATGGGCATGGCTAATTTTTTTATGTATTAGAGTGGCGTCTATGTATGATGGAAAGGCAAATATAACCACGCGAAGGTTGCAGAATGTGCACCTCCTTCGAACATGGCATCAAGAGCGTTTCACATTTCAGTGGTCCTCATCATCGGCCCAGGGAAGAATTCTTCGTTTTCAGTTACTAAGCGCTGTTAGCGTTTCGTACTCACTGAATGTCAGCTGTTATTTAATCAAACAGATAAACAAGAAGTGAGCCATGTGGCCCTGTCGTTTATCTCGTCTTTGTGGAACAAAATGGCGGGATCATGCAGCTACCGCGTGATATGTAGCCTGACCTACTTTTCAGTTTGTATCGGAGTCGTGTTTCGCGCTACAACCTGCGCCACCATTTGAAATAAGCAGTAAACCCTTGACATCACTCTCATGAAAAGGATATACGAACATTGTATTACCCACCAAAGTAATGAAGAAACACTAAAATAAACACAATTTAACTTAGGTGCGTAGGCTGAAAACGTTCTTACACAAATATGCTAAAGGTCAGTTGAAGATATACTATGTAGAGAGCCTATATAGGCCGCCTTTCATTTTAATTATTGAAAACATCAGAAATTGTATTCAACTGATCGTAAAATCAAAAACAAAAAAGAAAAAAAAGGGGGGGAGGAGGAGAGTATGAACACAGATGTGAAGCAAATAACGCACACAAAGACCTATATGCATGATGTATGTTAGTGTTTATATATGCCTTCTCCTTCGCCTTGTTCTCCACAGGTCCATGAGAGTTGGACAAGATGTTTGACCTTCAGCGGATGAGATTGATGCAAAGAAAGGTATTAATTTATGTGAGCGTTAGTTTGGTTAGGGTAAATTCTGTTGTCTAGATGCACAAAACTCGTTGACACAGTGAACTGACAGACGTGTGTATAATTACCCACCTTTCGGGTTTGTTTGGTTGGTTGGATATTATGGTAGCATATGCATGGATATATAAGGCAAGAGGCCTAATTTATTTTCAGCCTGACCCACCTGCAGACCTTCATGCTTTCAATATGCAATCCATGCACCATAAAAAAGCTGTCAGAACACGTTTTGTACATTGTACAATGTTTCAAGTTTTATTAATAAAACATGTAGGTCTGATTTTGCAATTCACCGAGTACTTTTCTTTCATCATTATCACTTTCCTTAACGATCTGAACATTTTAATAGACCACATGCTTGCCTTCCATTGCACCCGTCATGCATGGATGTTCGTTGTGTGTAAACGCTTTCCGGTTTGAACGACACTATAGTTGTAATTGTAAATACAGACCAAATATAAGCTATGCCGACCAGCGACCAAAATAGCGGGAACTGTCACAAATTTTGGGGATTTAAGATATCGCATTTCCGTCTGGCCAGTATACAAAGTACGTGGAATCTAAATGCGCTTTGTTTGTTAGTATCTTCTGTGTGTCTTCGTGTATAGGCCTATTTGGCCTCATGTTGTATGTACATGTAGACTTGTTTGCAGTGTACTAATTTAGTTTCACCTTGAAGTCCACAATAAAAATGTTTCCAGACATGTAAAACTATATACATGTAGGAAAATTCGAATATAATGAAGCAGTTAAAACGTCGTTCACATGTTGGGATGGATGGTGGTAATCAAAATCACACCACAAAATATAAACATCTATTCTGAAATGTATATAAATATGATACCGTCTTAGTTGTCTACAGAAATATTCAGTATACGCACACAGCTATGAAAATAGGGGAATTTAAAAAGTGCGATGGTTTTAGCAACGGCCATTTTCCCTACTATCATAGCCTATGCCCATAGCAAGAGGCTTGTCGCCATGACGACGGGTTTTGGTTTGTGATTACCACAGAGCCCAAACTGTATATTGATTGGTGGTTATTTTTAGCCCGGGGCTCTTCAGCATTTTCGCTGTGTGTTGGAGATCCTATGTGGTCTGTCGACGCAGAGAATAGACAGACAGAAATTTGACCTAGTTTACATGCCACCATGAATAGCTGATTTTAATACGTGTATGTGGATGTTTGATACATACTTATATGGTGAACATCATATTAGCAGATATCCAAATCGAGCACCGCAAAAAATTCACGAAGGAAAGATAATAATGATTTATGAAAATCGCAGCTAACATTTGTCGAACATGAGATTCAAAAAACAGACATTTCTGTAAGGAAATCGTTGTATTTAGGAGTAAAAATAATTCTGAACCGTTGACTTTGGCAGTGTATGTACCTGGTTTACCTATCGGATTGCTGAAGAACGCGGTCTATTTCAAAATGTTTAGACAAGAATTAGCAAACATATGTCGGTGTAATATCTGATACTAAATTACAGCCTCAGTCAGAAAACCACAAATGATCTTGCGTTCATAACATATTTAAAATTTTTGTTTTGTTTTCTTTTGTGTGTATGTTTGTTTGTTGTTTTTTTTTTAATTTTTATTTATTTATTTTTTTTTGTTTGTTTGTTTTTTTATGATATGGTTACTTTGTGACGGTCGAGAACATAACAGGAGCCAATGGTGTTATATAGCGTGACCCTCCCGTCAAGAGCCTCTTGACTTTGATAGCGCGAGGCAAGTCTGGCAGTGATCCATGCCAAGCGAATATCATTATCCTCCACCATTAAAGCTCGCTATTCTGTGTATGCACCAAATTGTACTGGCGCCAGGTTTTAAGTTGACGTGGAGTATGTATAGACGTTTGGGGTCTCTTTCCATTACAGTTTTGTAGGTAAAATGTTTCATTTATGTATTGTAGAAAGATAATTATTTTATTTGGAAATTCACCTTCTGAGACTGAACTGGCACATTGCTTGGGGGCGAATCAGTGTATAGTGCAGAACATGTAGGTGGTGATTTCAGCTCGGTGGACAACAACGGAGAGTCACGCGATAAAAGTTCCTTCTTTTTTCAGGACGTGTCAATTAACCCGTAGAATAATCCGCGGTCGATTTCTTGTTCCAGTTCTGTCAACATTCCGTCCGCTGTCAGGTTGGGCGCTTACACAGGACTTACGACATGATGTCCTCTTTCCCACGTCACTATATACACGTAGTCAGAAAACTCGCGCAAGGGCAGTTAATTTTATTTCAACCAAGAATACTTTACTTGTATGACGGCAGTTGATTAATGGTTGGAGAAATCCGGGCATATAGGCAGGAAGAAGCTGTCACACCTTTCGATACACAAGGCCAAACCTCCGAATCAGTGGGACGTGGAATAGACCTTGCTACTGGGGAGAGTCCAGTACACTTTACATGGACAGAATGGGCAACGAATGATATCAAGGAATGTTCAGCATTTATAGGCAGGATATACATGTATACATAAAACACTTGGCTTTAAATAATGCATGAGAAGTTGGTTGGAAGCGGGGGAGTGGGGGGGGGGGGCTTGGCATGGTTTGATAACATTAAGAGCAAGAAAAAAGCAAATGTAGTGGTAACACTATATTTCCCAGAATGAAATACATGCATATCCATCTGTTACATGAGTTTCTCATGCAAGATTCTCGGTTTGCTCATAATTTTGGTCGTTTTGTCATTAAGATACATACATCTAGCTACATACATGTCAACAACTTAACTATATACATATACTTCACACGCATGTTGTGAAACGCTGTCAACCTGACGTCGCTGTCAATGTGACGTCAATTAAATGCACATGAGTAGGGCGTTAAACAATAAGCATTCATTCATTCATTCATTCAATTAAATGCAAGGCGTTGCCGTTTTGGTTATGCATATTATGAAATTGTGAAATGGTTGAAGATGCTACATATGCACGGTGTATTGGCTAATCATAGAACTCTCTACTTCTTCAGGTATACACCAAAAAATTTCGTTTAGTTTTTGTTAGTTCTTCCACATTGTTCGATAAATTTGTTTACCAGATAGACAGCAGTGCTCCTTGGAATCGAATTTTATGCTTGGTTATGCATTGCTCTGAACCTCACTTTATAAAACTGTAATTTCTGGAAATTATTCTAGTTATATTGAGTGAAGGGCAGTCAAAGGGCATTATAGTACATGTACTGTAGAGGTCCCTTGCATCGGTGCGAAATTCTTCTGCCGTTCGGCATTCAGCACTCTCACCAGGCTGATGTCATTGGATGAAGGTTCGCTGGGCATGATATCAATTGGCCATGCTCCTATATGCATATAAACCACTCTTACTCGTTCCACCTACTCATCTCAGTAATTACCATCTCCATATTACCGTCTTGTCCGTGAACGAATAATTAGGTCTATAGGTCGAAATTAACGCAAAAGTATTCTGCGCTGCACCAGCACCGCCAGGATTTCGAATCACTTCGGCAACTTTTCCAAAAGACAAGAGCATTTCATGTATTATTTTATAAGCTCCTGTTCACTTTTAAAATAATAATTGAACCCATGACTCCCAAAGACGTTATCTGTCAATGCAATAATTGTGTAGATTTCCCTGTTCTCATTCAACACGTTCCACGAATTAACCCCGAATCGTTATACGATATCATCCGAGTGCTTGAGTGAATTTGTTTTGCGTAAATATGTTATGAGATATCCATTGACCGGCAACTGGCACGGATATCCGAAACCCCTTTGCGGTGGAGTTTAAATATAAAGCCTTCATTATTCAATGATAACAAAGTGATATGAAACCAGAGCCACTTCATCATTGACGATAGCAAAAGATGCGCACGCAGACCAAAGCGTCTTTTACAGGATGAGTTTTGCACGAGATAAATTTATGCACAGATTCATTTGAGTTTTGATTGACAGTTGTGCATTGTGTATCAGCAGTGGTTTTTGGACGAAGGCAAGGAAGAGTCACCATCCACAAGATGATAAGAACAGTCGAGCTGAGTGTTCCACGTTGTACCCAAGAAAGATTCATCTAGATATTAGAACATTAATCTTCAACAGCATGCGTCGATATAACCCTCCAAATGTGGAAACCACAAATGGCAAGATTCCCAACGCATTGAAGTATATAGGTCTCTGTAAATCGTCGCATATATGTATATATGTAGGTCGGATGTAGTTTAGTTCTGCCGAGTATGATTCTGTATTCTGTCAGAACACAGTTATATTTTATAGGACTAGATTTAGTTCACGTTTTGTAGACACCTTACCAGTAATATAATACTTAGCGAACAAATGTATGGGTTAAATTTCCCACAAAATGGCGGCTGTGACCCAAGCTGAAATGACCATGTATTCTCTTGCAATGGATACCTGCAAGAGTAATACGTGACCTTGCAGTCGGTCCACAAAACATCAGGAAAGCTTTCCCAAGGATTTAAGCGAAATAAAGGAGCATCTCTTACTGAAATGATACATATAAGTTGTCGTGCACGATAAAAAGCTCATGCAGAGCCACTGGAGGAGATTTCAACACATTATACACCACAACCTTTTCTACAATCATAATTCTCTATATGCAGGTCAAATTTATGGCGAAATTCCGTGATTACGCATAACTTAACGTTTGTCATCCTGTAAGCAGGTCCTAATATATATTAAAAGTCCCAACATTCTCTCTAATTCTTTGGATTGATGTATGTGTATGTATGTATATTTATTTAATTGATGTTTAACGCCGTGCATGTTTTAAGAATTTTTAACTTGTATGAAAGCGGACCACTTTATGGATGCAGGAGACCCGAGTGCTCGACTTTCAACGACTTTCACACTTCTCGAATAATATGATCTACGTGCTTGTGATTTGCAGGTAACTCCAGAGATATAACCTCACGCCCAGACAGTTTGAACATTACGAACAGACTTTTGAAACTTGGAAAATATATATATATATTATGGATGCATGGAACTCTTTCTAGGTCAAAAATGTGTCTTGCATCCATTATGTGCCCTGATTTAACTCCATCATGCATGGAATTCTTAAACTTTTCTTTTCCATTCCTATTTGGTCGTGGGTTTCCCCCGGGATCTGCCAGGTTTCTTCACACCAAAATGCTGGTCGCAGTCGTATCAGTGAAACATTCTTAAGTACGGCGTAAAACTAAAGTCAAATAAATAAATAGTCTATTTATTTCACACGAAGACAGGTTGAGCATCATGAAAACCCATTCCCACACGAATTCTCGCGAAATTTATACCAACTTACCAACTATCATTTTGCATGAGACCGTTATACCCATGTTGCTGCCAAAAATTTTGATTCTCCACTCACTAGGCTTTGTGTCATGGTGACGGAAGGTCTTTGAATGAAGATAACTATAACTTATATAACAAAGAATTGTGCACACTAAATACATTCAGGTTGTATAGTATATATACATTATAACAGTGCCGAAAGACTTCACGAAAAATATGCATAAATTCTTCGGAATTTCTATATGTAAATTCAATTTCATGTATTCGATCCCTTGTTGTATATACAAGATCAACTCTTCGCAATCACGCATATGTATCTATCTGACTTCATTCCTACACATGAACTATATATATATCCTGGAAACAAACACTAATCAAATAAATTAATAAAAATATTATATATAGTTTAAGTCCTGCAAATACATATGCATATAGATGTACATAAAATATATCCTGAGTTCGTTGCCCAGATTTTTCTTTACACCCACGAGGTTTTGTAGGCTTGTCGTTTGCACTGATGTCGGACAGACGTCAGATTGTCAGAATTTGCATGTTGAACTCGGCATAACCATTTTACCCTGCATGTAGGGAAATGGGAAGTCACAAGTTCTATACCAATTCTTTCATTTTTTCATTTGATAGTTGAGATTTTCGCTTACACGATGGCCAGCAGTTTTACAAGGAGAGAAAATCGAAAAGTCCATGCTAAAACACCGACTTCTGGCAAGTGACGGCATGACGAACTTTCCTACGATTGACGAATTGGAGGAGTAGTAGTCTACTCTTCATTCAAACGCTGGATTGCGCAGACGGCCAGACGAGCACCGGCCGTCGACCTCTTACTGTCACTAAGACCCCACAACTCCAAGAGAGCAGGGAAGTCAGCAAGTTATAATTCTTTCTTCCAGTTGTTATTCAGAAAATGGAGGTATGGCTCTAAGAAAGACAGGAAGAAAACAGATCACCGAAGGGGCCATTATGAGGAGGAAAATCGATGGTGTGTTATATTGGCTTAATTATATGGTGAGAAGCGTCTACTCTGCGTAAATGTGCGATGGCAGCAGAGGACGCATCCTGCACACAATGCCATACCCAGTGCCATACTCATGCATAATGCTTTGTAGACTGTCACACAGCTCGATTCAGCGCACAAATGAACGTCGTCTATTCGCCTATATATCACCATACACCTAACGGTTATAAAGAGTTCACCGATGGGATGGATAGAATAAAGATGATCTAACATACGAAATTATAAATTACCTCTCAGATCCCCATACTCTTGCCCATAGAGCTTAACCAAATGAGACGAGGCCCGATATATAGGAGTGTTTAGTTTACCCTTTGGATACGTCAACGAAAGGATTTCGGGGATTTTGTACTCCTTGCGATACATCATGTATTCACTGCTTACACTCATCATGTGATTCACAAGGAACGGTCATTTGTGTGCGAAAACAAACACCTTCATCCACAGACATTCCTTTCATCTTCCAGTTGCTAATGACAACTCTTCCACAAACATGACCATGTCCTTCGCGCCGTCCCCCTGAAAATACAGGCTATACACACGTGTACGCGCATTCCCTTTGGAATTCAGCATCCATTGGCGGGAAAATATTAGGGTACGGGAAACCGCTAGGACAGGTCTGCAAGGCTATAAATAGATTTGTCCACAACGACCGCTTTTATACACACACTGTGTACTGGATTCATGCTCAGCGCACTCAGGCCCTACCTAGCTTGCGGTTACAGTGCATGCGTGTGTACATTGCGCCTGCGCGAAGACATTAAACAGACTGCCATTGCGGTTTAAAAATCGAGAGAACTGCCGATTCCGTATATATCACTGAATTCATAACGAATTCAAGTCCGAAACCTAATCACGAAAAGAAGTGCTTGTATATGGAAAAGGTATTGTCATGAAATGTGTTGAATAGGAACGGGAGTTTGTACAACTGCAATATAGGCCGCTTACAGGCTTTGGAACAAACTATACATGCAGTACATGTGTGGTGAATAAAAATTAGTGAAGAGTTACACATCTACACAGGACTTGGTCCCAATTAATATTAGATTGTTTACAGCTGCCTAAAATATTGTTGCCGTCATGTGTGCGAGGACTCAAGCAAATTAACGTAAAATATATAGGATTTTCTAAAACCGGTTACTCCATTGTGTAATCAGCATGTAGTGTCCTCTACTGTATATAGGTCACCCCAAAAAAGTCTTATTGTTGTTTATTGATAACTTATATTGATAACAGGTAAGTTCGAACATCATGATGTACAATTCACGAACTGGTTGTGACACCACTGCATTTTGCATGGCCAGTCGTATTTATAATACATCCTATGCTGCTACATTCAGTTCAGAAGTCTATTACAGGAATGTAAACGGCGACCTGGGAATCAACGCCTATGGCTGCCATGTAAGCGCCATGACGTCCATGCAGAGCCAGGATTGGTAACATTTATATTATGTAATGGCCACGTGCGGCACCCGCCACTGACTGACATGACGCATTTCCGTTACACAGACGCACGGCCTTTTGAATATAGAACTATAAACGCCACCTACCACTTTTATGACAAGCTTGGTTGCCAATCCGGTTTGATCCTGTTCGATCCAGTTCTGTTCCTCGCTTGGTGAAGTGATTCACAGGTTTGTTATGCCCCGTTTTCTGATGTCGCATTTATACATAACACCCCATACGCATGCGCTGTGCAAAGCGCATGGAGTCCATAACCTACATATATTTCATTTGGTTTCTCCCATCCTCAGAGTCAGCACTTTTATGATGCACTGGTATTGAGACAGCAAAACGACAGCGTATACGCACATTTATTTAGACCACCTGTATGCTTTTATCTAATTCATTATATTTCTTCAGCAAAATTGTTTCAGCCAGCCTACCCACAAGATGCATGCACCATGCATACATGGTGTTCATAGGCTTAAAGCCATGTCTACCTTAATTGCCTATACACAAGCAGTACGATACATATTAGGCAATATATACAGGCACTCTACAGGTAGGCCTACACATATTCAAAAATATGAAAACGATGAAACTAAGCGTAGCTGTTATCAAGGTGAAATATTCCCTATTCAAATCAGCATGCGCTGCACACATCTACAGAATTTTAAATGCCACCTCCGTAATATCGGCCTGATGCAGATCCTCAGGATTTACCTTGCATATTGATACCTTTAAGTCAGCTTTATATAAATAGGTTGTAAGCACAAATGCAATTTTAGACCAAAGCAAAATGGCGGCCAAATATTAAGCGATTCACATAATGGAGGAGAGACCCATACTCGTGACCCTCTTTATGGCTAGCCCAAGTTCCCGCGCAAAATAGACGCGGAGAATGGCAGCTGCTGGATTGAGTGTGCTGTACATAATCAATTCTGTACTACATAGTACTGAAACTTAATTAAAGCTCCACCAGTACCGCTCCATTGTTTCTGGATAGTCATCTCGGTAATACAAGAACACGAGGCCTGTGAACTACACTAACTGTATTCTTAGGCCTATAAGTCTGTGTTTTCAGCATAACGAGATTCAAGTAATGAATGAATACGTTACACGCCACCAATGGTGACGTGTCAAGTCAGTTTTGTTATTGTCAGCTCTGCCCCTTACGGGATGGACCGTCAATATCACAGTGCCATATGACTTCAAATACTGTTGTTTCCTGTCATACTGGAAATTATTTATACCCCAGTCGACAATAGTCAGGTATATGCGGACAGGAAACACATGAAAAGTCTATGTCGCCAGTATTATAATTTATTATAAAGTTACAGATATAGAACCTACATTTTAAACAACTGAACATATCGGCCCTAATAAGCTTTCGTAATCCTCTCGTAAACAACATCCCCTAATATATGGCGCTATAGCAAGACAGTATCGTTTACGAAAAGAAGTTATGAGCAATTTGACTTAGGTCTACGAAGTTTTCTGAAAGTTCGCCAAAATTGCCGCGGAATCACAGCCACGGCCGAGGCGGGAATCAACAGAGGTGAAATGTTTAGCGAGCATTTAACAGCCGTCCAACGTTTATCTTCAACAGAACCTGGTGATGTGCACGAAAGCCTGTGTGTAGGATAGGCCTAAACCTGGCCACCTCCATCCGCGGTTCCAATTCAGGGTAAAGATAATTTAGAAAAGATCCTCTTTCAAACGCGAAATATTCACCACCTGCATTTATGTAAATATGCTTGTGATATGTGCCATTTCCCTTCAAAACCTTTGTATATATCTAGATTGCGTGGGTTATCTCCCATGTTCCACTTAAAGCAGAAGGTTCTCTGTGGGCAATCGACATGTGGCCTCAGAAATGTGGTTCGTGTCAACGCCAGAAGGCTAAGTCAATCTGCATTTGCCACTCTACTGATCACATTTATAAACATACCGGGAGTAATATGCTTATCGACAAGGGGACCTTTCTTTTCCAGTAGCTTCATGTATGACGTCACTAATTCGTGTGCTACTTAGCTTTTCACAGCCAACATCTGAGAAGGAGATATTCAACAACATGTGCGCATTAAAGACATCATGCCCGAAGCCACTGTAATAGAACGGTCCGCTTATAGTGCCCGTTCTGGTATGACGAATGAACCTGGAAAGGGTCAAGGTGACAGTGTTCGCTTTATTATAGTTTTTTTCTTTTGTGACAAACCCTGTTAGTCAACGCTTTGGAATGTTCTCGCCGGAAAATACAAAGGCAATGGTTACAAAAGTTCTTATCTCGCAATCCTCGCGCAACGTTTTATTCTTGCAATTACACTTGCAATTACGTCAAAATGTTACACCACAACGTCGTTTACGTGAAAAATTATATTAAACAAATACAGGCCTATATTTACGCAGTTTTGTTAAATGCCCCTGAAATGCATACTGCTTGGTTTCAAGGTCTGTGCATTATTAGGGTGTGGCGTTGATAATACCTCTAGCATCTGATTTGTTCACAGTGTCGAATATGTGACCGTCATGACTGTGGCTTCATGTATTTTGTACGCGTCAGACATCCATGTCGACACCTTAGTTTGTGAGTGTCACGCGTTGATCATTCCTTAGACATACATGTCTGCTATGATTTCAGGAATTTTGTCCGTGTTGCTCATTTCTTAGACATCTTTGTTGGGATTGTTGATATAACTTCCATATATTTGGTTTGTGTTGAACATTCCGTGGACTGTTTATAGATTTGAAGTAGTCGATTTAGCAAAACTGAGCACAGGCATCCCTTTGACAACAGTGTCGGCAGCGTGGACCGCTACTTTCACGAAGGCAGTTGACCATTTTCTTTAACTGTACAGATATCACTGTCTGAGTTTCGATTGCAACATTCACGAATTTCTAAGGACTGATTCTTCTTCTGTCATCCATGCCATCAGGGTCAACTGACTTCCACGTACATGTATTTTGTGCGCGTGTTGATTGCTCCTTAATATCCCTGTCGACTCGCTACGCATGCAGACTTTAACTTCCACATATTTTGTGGGTGTTGATAATTCCTAGGATATCCTTCGCATCGACTTTCACTCATTTTGTAAGTGTTGGTTATTCCTGTATATACCTATTTATCACTCCTCGCATGAACATCACTGTCGGCACCTTCCACTGTGGCTTCACTTATTTTACACATACAGACCACTCCACTGACATCGGTATCTACTGACTTCAAGGTCCCTGTCCATTTTTCTTTGGATATTCCTGTGGGCAGCGTCGATGATGACTTGCTAGGACAACCGTGATATCATCGACTGGGAGTGCACGTCTATATATACACATACGAGCTAGAGACAGTCATAAAAGGGCCCGAGATGGTCTCGGACCATCCCGAAACTCGGTCTGAGGCCATCCGTGAGGAACCTTGGTCAGTCCCAAAAGCCAGACAGTTGTTACTGCGGTTCACCGTGGTGTATTATGCAAGGTGTTCCAAGGATCATTCCAGATGGTCACGGGTGTTTAGAAAAGCTCAAAAACCATGGTTCGTCAAGGTGTCGAAACGATCTGGCTACGGACTTGACCATGATTCCCCATGCTGATCGCCACGGACTGATCGCTTGGGTTCATGGTCCGGTAAATTTCGTAGCCGTGGTGTCACTGGCGGAAATGTCTCTGACATTTATGTATTTTCTTCATGTGGTTATTGCCTTGGACATCCGTCTCGTCCCTTGAAGTGGAATCCACATTCTCAAAAATTCCGGGATTGTCGCCCAAATGTTTCTTACAATCTGCTTCCGAAGATTTCCTTCCACTTCGTTTTGTAGGTACGTCCCCCAAAACAATAGATTCCGACACTGACAATCAGCTCAAGCTGTCGAAGAATACATTGGGAAAGCCATGTAAGAAAGACTGTCCTCCATTTAATTTTGGTATGAGGTTAGAAATGACACCAAATGTCATTCATTTTGATCGCCGAGTTACATACTGCCAGATGTGTCAACAAAATGTTCCGCGTTCCAAGAACAGGATTGGCACCCAATTCGTGCAGCATGAAGACATGTGTATGCAACGTAATTATCTTTATGTCTATATATTCCTCATAGTTATTCCTTCTAAACCGCTTTAAATCGCTACATAAAGTATGCCCGGATATACACATATATTACACAAATATTACACCCACATACAAACTCAAATGCATACATGCATGGGATTGATTGATTGATTAATTCATTAGTTGATTCTTTAAAGCCGTACTTCCATGTAGGATTTTTATCAATTATATATATCGTCGACTTATCGGTGGGTGACCTTTTGACCTAGAGCCACAAATGAAAAGAGAGCCAGGTTCCAACACGCGGTCTCATTGCTCAATTTTTCCATGCAGGAAATATCGGGAATATTATACTATATTCTTTAAAACTGGCTCTATAGGAAAGAAACCGCACATTTTTCGTATATTACACAATAATATACATACAATATCGCTCAAGCCAACATGCACGGAATGCAGTTCCCGCTGTGTATGTGCCGTAAAAAAGGAAACCTTCCCATAAGGTGTAGGCCTACACATCATGTTCACGCCATCATATGTACACTAAACAACGCAAATAGTTCAAGGTTAACAAATGAGACTTTTCCCCAAGGCTCACTTTTCTATTCAAATGTTTTGTTTTGTGAATTTTCTAAAATAATATACTTCTAACTGAATCCTTAATATAAACTCACCCAACGCAACTCATGGCTATAGGCTATATACACATATATGGGGTTATCCTTGGTGATGAGCAACCTGTTTTTCTATTCTACAATTCTTGAATTGTATAAGTGTATATAACATTTCTATACCCCAACAGTGACAAATCATATACATAGCCATGTACAAGTATGGTATAATTTCTTGGTATCGTTTATAATCTGAGGTAGCAAATGTAACAGGCCTGCACACTACGATCTGTCACCGCTTCATGCATAGGATAGGCCCATATTACTGCTTCAGGCATGCCTATTTATAAGTACATGTACGTGTCTCTCTCCTGGTAGATACACACATACACGTATACATGAACGAAAACGCTCATGGGATAGTGGACAAATAAAATTATATCCATACACACGTGTAAGTGCTGACGTAAGGAGGGGAGGTAACAATATACATGCGTGCACTCAGGTATAAATGAGAACGGCATATATATATATATACATTATTTTTGGACACTGGTTACAAGGGTCAACAGGAAAACAGCTTTCAAAAACACGATTCGCCTGCCCACAACTTTTGCCCCAAAGACAAATCGGTTTAAGCACATGTAAAGAAATTCAGCGCAGAAATTCATTATCACTATATTCTATACAGTGTATATCAGTGGCACCGGAAACCGGGGGGTGGGGAGTGGTAGGGGGCCAGAGGCCGGAACCCTCACCACATTTGCTAGGATAGTCGCCCTTGCGACTAGTTTGTCTCCAAATCAAATTTAAAATGTGCATAAATAGCACTGAAAGTTGCTCTATCACATACGAAAAGGTTGAGGAATTAGGGTAGTCAGCATTCCTGGGAACGTAGACCTAAATGTCGGGTTAGGTCAAACTTTATGATCATAGATGTACCTTGTTTTCATATAAAAGCCCATATTTCATAAATAACATTGTCATCAGTCAATATTTCCACTTTGGCTTAGTCAGATGTCTGGTCCTCGGTCGGTTCGTCGTATTTGGCCCTCATCGTATTTGACCGTCGACTGCATTACTGAGTGAGCCAATAAGAAAATCCTTGTAAACATTATGTACAAGTACATGTACTACAAAACCTATACTATATACTTGTACATACAATGTATTTACATGTATGAGATATGACGCGTACTCCGGTGCGTGAATACATGTCCATGCATTCGTTGCAGCGGCAACTTGCTGGGCAATGTAGTTCCGCTGAGCAGGTTGGAAACAAAGGATGACCACTTTCATTCACAAGGTAATTGTTACCGGTACTTACATCCCATTCCGCATTCAGAATATCAGCAGCCGCATGCACACAAGCCGGTGTTGTGCATGAAGGCTGTAGACCTACTTTTACGGAAGCGACAAACCAAGAGCCGAGTAACATGCCACTGAAGGCCTAAGGGATGTTTCTCATGCAAGTTTTCTCCCCTTAGTTATGACCACGTACACGGTAGACACCACTACGGCCAAATTTGTGGCAACTATCACAGCAAACCCCAGCACGCAGCTCCACTGCGCCATTACCTCCAAAAAGTTTTTGAAAAGAATTTCACGAGAAATTGGACTCCATGTAAGAGTGGCATCAGAGTAGGTGAAAGTGGGAGGTGGAGGTATATTCTTAGCAGCAAATAGGCCATATTTAATAGTACACAACGCACGTTTACCTGCCCAAATATTTACTTATTTTACAAATATTAAAATTTATTGGCTGCATTTTCAACATACTGTAGTAAAATGACAAGTAAATATTAGAAATAACAAAAACCAAACATAAAACTAAATGCTTTAAGTACATAATTTGTAAGTCCTTAAATATACATGTACATCATGTTCATCCTGCATGAAGCAAACATGTAGGCACTACAGAGTGGTAAGGAAGCAGAGAAACGGGAGAAACAAGGATACATGTAGGCCTATATATACGGAAACTTTCCTGTCATATATATTGTAATTTCCATCATTCAATATCCATGGGTTATATATATGGCATACATATACATATATATATGTGTGTGTGTATAATATCTGATTATCTACAGCCAAATTAGATAAAAAAAAAAAAGCAGAAAAACTGCCTCGAAAAATTGCCCTGATCTGGACAAAACCTATATGTCCTTCAGCTGCTCCAGCCAAATCCTTATTGTTGTTAATGGGCAAATATGAAAGAAAAACACAAAAACATCTCAAAATAATTCTGTAATTTCATGCATTCCTGTCTTTCTTTTCTGAATTTCTGGATTGAATCTGGATCTGGTCGAAATAAAATAACCTTTCAACTGATAGTTTACATTTCGTTAATATCACAGTTGTCATATATACACTGTCTTACCATGACATAGTCATTTATTTTGAACTTCACTCAAATCCTGAGTGAATAGATGAGGATTTTAAAATGTTTAGTAATACTAAAACGTCAACATTTTCTTCAAGTGTTAGGATGATGCATGTTCAGCGTTTTAAAATACGTATGGCTCTCAACATCCTAACATTTCACACCTTGTACAATGCTTCTCCTAGCTCCCCCATCACGGCACAGTGCATGCCGGTGATGGATTTAATATTATTTAATTTATACCTGTATATAGCATTTCAGTTTAAAGAGCTGAGGGTATTCTTGCATGTATACAAATTACATGGCTTTCAGTTAAGGCTAGGCAATCATGTATATCCTTATTGTGATGATGCTTTTGTATATGCCTGTAACAATAGTTGGAAGCTGCTGAGAGCAAAAATGCTGAGATAACCATTAACAAGATTTTTTGGGCGAAGAAAGCATGCAATGCTAAGAGAAAGCTGAAAAGCTAAGCAAGTTTCTGATAGGCATTTTCATGTTTGAAGCTGCCTAAGTTGGATTTATATAGCTGCCCTTTTTCATTTCTAACATGGAGTTCTGGCAGTTTTGTTACTTTAACTCGAGCTGTCATCTGGATCTTAACACCATTCACAAACACTTTTCATTTTACTCTATATTGTACCATACTGATCATATAACACTTCCGCATCCTATGAAGCATAACTCATATTTAACAACTTAAACATGTAATGGTAAGGAAATTAGCAAATACTGAGCATGTATATAAGACATCGGATTTGACATTTTGACATGGTGGAGGTCACTTTTGTGCACCTATTTTAAGTCAAATCATACTCTACATAAATATTTCTCCAACACTCAAAATTAAATGATTTTCATCAAATGGCAACCTAAGCAGTATTAATATTTTCATGCTTTATACACTACGTAGATGGTATGTGGTTTCCGAAATTTGCATTTGGAGCCCATTTGTCTCTTTAAGGACATCTGAAACTGATTGGATGATGTACTATCTTTAACAGTTCTCCTTGTGGCGTTACACCCCATAATGAGAAAACATCAGAGGAATGGATCCACCCTTTACGACACCAATTTGGGAATATGATAGCCTGATGCACAAAACAGAATTTCCCAGTTTCACCTAAGTAAGCTTTGTATGTGAACTCCTCCCATTTACATTTTCCTTCACGTTTTATTTTACAAGTTTTCATATGTACATGTACTTTGTCTTACTATCAACCGGTTGAAAAGAAAGCATGCACATCTACCCATATATGAATATGATTATATACAGTATTTATTTATTGAAAAAAATAACGATTCATAGATACGTCTTTAAAAATTCATCGACTTCAAAGAGTGACTTCTTGCTGCCTCGTTTGGCTCTCAGCACTCAGGGGTTAGAGCAAAGAAACAGGATAACAGTATAATGTGATTGGCTCAGATTTCATGTCTGTTGTATACAACTTGATGTTTCAGTGGTAGCAGCACTTTGGTAGCACCCTTCCACAAGACACAATATATATAAATACTATGGACTACTCATGGTCATATGACTCAAAAATTGTTGAGTATGACGTAAAACCCAAACATATACACATACATACATACACTTCAATGAATGCAAAAGACAACCCCACTCATGGCTGTGTAAGGTGATAGCAATGCATTCAAATATATATACATCATTCCTGGACTACAGCTATTAACCTGCTATGACCAGTGCTTTTGAATCCTGTGATCTGAAGGACCAAGACACACCTTCTGATCATTAAGAAGATAGGGTGGCTACAAATACAGCTTATTCCCACTCTGAGCATGCTGGAGAACCATGGAAAACAAAACAAAAATCTCACACAAATGACACTTTCAGGAAGTTTAACACCACAATTAATGTCGCAAGTCTTTTATATGTTTATGCTGACCTTCACTTGTGGCCAAGTCACGTGTTGTCATGTTTTGTGCTGTCATGTCTTGACAGTGTTGGCAGCTGTCTCCACCCAAGGATATATGAGCTCCCCAATAAACATCCTGTGCAAGAGATTCCCCCAGGTATACTGAGGCTGTGGACTGATCTTTACACTGTCTTCTTGAAGTAATTTCACCACACGACTGAACGAAACATGTATTGTCTGAAACAAATGAATATAGTACATAAGAAAACAAAGTACACCTGCAGCCTGTTAGTAAATCAGTTTTATTTGGAATGAGTATCATATAAAGCAGGCTGGCTTGGGTATTAAAATATTGTGAACGCCAATGAACAAAATTTGAATTGTAACTTTATTACTGTTTTACTGGGTACATAAGCCTAGAGCTGGATAAGTAATTATAGTCCACAATGCCAAAATACATCTTGAAGTAGCAAACATTTGGTTATTTTATTCTGAAAGCAGGTGGGTTGGATACAAAGTAAGTTGTTAAACACTAACTCAAGATGTTAATTTCAACCCCTGCCAGAAACTTTCAACTGTAATGGCTTCAAAACCTGACTATGAGATGTATGAACAAAAACAACTGGAGACGACTTCACAAACCTTCATTGCTACAAACAAGCAATGATCTGTGGTTGGATTTGGTAACACTGTAAACATGATGTCACCTACAAAAAGACAAGACGCTACATACAGGTGTACAAGACATTTCAGATCTCCCATGTCCAATTACCTGTGTGGTCTCCCTTAACTTTTTATCACTTATACAAAGTTTCCAAAAATTTGAAGTAAAAACTAATAGCACGCGTGATAAATACTCAACACAAACAATCTAACACCATGATAATGTAATTCTGTAACTTTATACCTAATATACAAAGTTCTGAAGGCATATTGGCATCACATCATAGAGCAGGGTTTAAAATTCCCTCTCGTCCACCACTCACTACACACCAAAAGACTCACCAGTAATACTGTTTGATCTGAAGAGCCTGAGAAGAAGGCCATACACAGGCAGAGAGTTGATCAAGGAGACTGTCTTAGAGACAACCCCTGTCAGGCTGAGCACTAACAGACGAAGCTGAAAAGGTTAATAATTCAATTTTTGAAAATTTTACATGATCATATCTGCTCTAACAATAAACGTGAGCAAAACTTAGGACATGGCATCCTGCTTTTAACATCAGTCTTGTAACAGTTTTACTGCCCACATATTTACTGGGTACTGGTGCTGAGCATACTCTGACAATTATAATATCGCCACTCCATGGTTATCACCCAACAAATCTTTTATCTCACTTATTCAGATTTATAATACCATTTCCTATACCACAATTAACAGAATCTAGTAAATACATGTATACTATAAAAATTACAGTTTTTTCTCCCATATCAGTTTAAAAAGAAATCCTGTGTGTACATTAAGAATTATGGGTGTAAATACTTTAATAAATCAATGTTCTGGGTTCAAGTTTTCATACTCTTTCTTGATCTAACATCAGAAAACAGCACCAAGCAGTTGCCACCCAATGTCTGTTCTCATTCTTCCCTTACATATAAAATGTAATCTGTTTGAATCGTGAAAATTTATGAGAGAATTTTCATCTTGAACAGAGGTTTTGGAAGAGTTAACATGTTGCAGTAAATCAAGGTAGATGCTGTTGTTGTATACAATGAAAATGATTAAATGAAGATGCTTACCCCGAGGAACACTACATAGTACAGGGCTGTTGTGGGTAGGAGGAAGAGGAGAATAGTGAAGAGGAGGGTGCCCACAAATAGCTGGTCTACGTCATAGGAGGCAGAGTCTACCCGACGACGCAAAACATTCCACTTCTTGCCACGAAATAATCTCCACAGAGATGACAAACCGTACAGCTGAAAATAATATAACCTGAAAGAGACAAAATCAATTTTGGTCTGAAAGGATCTTTAAAAGTGCACTTTCAAGTCAAATGCTTGTATACATGCCTTACGGGCTTTGACTTGAATGCATTGTAAAATGAACACAAACAACATCAGAATGGAAACAACACACCAGTTCCGACGCAAAGCGTACAGGCCATTTTTGTCACTAAGTGAAAATGGATAAATATTCATATGCGTACAAGTACTACACTGGCCTTCTATACAGAGTGTCATAGCCTTTCAGAGGACTCTTCCCAAAACCCTGCAGGACAAAAATAATAGGAATCAAATGAAACTTTACTTGTCAGGACCAAATTTTCATTGATGTGCATCCTGAAACTGATTTCCTTTTTAGGAACAACTTTACAGTGTCATATGTAAATTATACAAATTTTCCTATTTAAAATCATTACAATGCTCTCTCCAGAACCTACTTTTTCTATTGCCTTTTGATTATTCCTTTTTATTTTGTTTGAAAAAGAAAGCAATTTCTTCACATTGTTAAATCTTAAAACCATAAATGACATAAAACATAAATTTATTTATAGCTTCCACCAATGAACCCCTTAAGTGGTAACTCAGGAAAGATGCCACATGTTTGGTTACTACACTACAGTGTAATTATTGTATAAGCAGGGAATACTTACTTTATCTAGCAAAAGTGGTTTCAATACCTTCATTGAAATAAGTTCAGGCAAATGTTAACAAATTTCATTGTACACATAAACTGAACCTTTACCTTGCAGCATATACATAGAAACAGTAGATATGGATGGTGAGTGTAGAAAAAATATCTTGCAGAAGGCAGAGTTGTGCAGTGACGCCCAGTACACCCACTATGGTGGAATACCACAGTAATGGAGATAGTACTGGCTTTAGGAGGGTCAGATAGCCTGTGAACACAAATATAACGCATAACCATTAAATGCATCACTGAATGTCAAACTTTGCCTCATATTCAAGGCTTGTGGTCACCTCAAGCCAGTTATTGCAGCTAATTTGGTATATATAGCACAGCCTAATTTTAGAAAAGCAAACATTAGAATGAACAAAAATGGGGACCTTATTTGAACTTCATGGCCATACCATTCAACTACTAAGAATGACCCATGATTAAACAACCGGCAACCGTAGGACTGCTTCTGAAACCATGTCAGGCTATGCGCAAAAACGACTTTTCTCAAAAGCATTTATCATACCTGTCCAAAGGTAGATGTGATAATGAAAGAATCTCCCAAGAAACTGGTCCAGTTGACTGTTGAGTTTCAGCCCAGCAGGAACTCCCATCAACCAGTCTAATAGGTTGTTTAACCAAATCACAACACTCTGCAACAGCAACAGGTGTAGTCACATCACAATGACTGATATTCAAATAGTCCAAAGACAGGATGCTTTATCAGGACACTCACACATGCATTAAACATGCTGTGTATAGATTTCATTCAGAACATGTACTTACACGAATGCATCAAATGATTATTGTACTTTATACTGATTTTTTCAACACATAGAATAAAGAACTAAATGGAGCTCAGTGTCACACCGGTTGTATATTAGAATAATATTTTACATTAATTATTCCATTTCAAAAGTAAAGAATGACTTCTTACTTATCATGAACAACATTCATCGAAAACATTCAAATTTAAATCTTTATAAAAACACCTGGAAAAGAATTTAAATAGGCCTTTGTAGCTTCTCAGACCAGAAATTCTGTGGAATTCAGTATAAGACCTACACTTCAAAAAAAATTCTGGGGTATGGTCCAGTTATTCACTTAGCTACAAATCTGATTGTTAAGAGAGGCTTTCAGTGACTCAGGTAAACAATGTCCTCAGTTGTTCAACATAAATGATTCAACAAGGCTCTCAGAGCAATATCCAGTGACTCATTCAGTGACTACCTTATCTGCCAACAGTGGGGTTATCATTCTGAATTAGGTAGCTTGCTACCCCTCCGGTCATATGTGGGAAGGTCTGCCAGCAACCTACAGAAGGTCGTGGGTTTTTGCCTGGGCTCTTTAGAGTCTCCTAGCAGCTGTTGTAAAAGTCGAATATTCTTAAGTACAGCTCAAAACCCCAATCAAATAAATATATAAGTAAGTAGATGGAGCATCCTAGGTGTTTGTGACTTGTTAATAAACTTACATCAGCCCATATTATTATGTACTGTGCAAGAGTCTCTGTAGCACCACTCCACATCAGCAACACCATTAGAATCACTCCGAACATCGTATCAAGAAGCAGTCGAATGTTAACATTTAAAAACCTGCCAAGAGACGAAGAAGATTATTAATTTGTACATTTATACACGAATTAAGTGTCAGGTACTTAACATAATTAGTCCAGGAAAACTGCAGCCTCACAGCTTGAAAGCCATAAACCTGATTATGTGTGGTACAATAAGGAAGTCTGACATGAAGGGAGACAATCACACACTTACCTCCCTTGATCTCTGCAAATAACGGTATCAAGAATGGTGATGTTTTGTAATACCTTATCTCCTGCATATTCTCTCTTTTTGACATAACTCTGGATCTTTTCACTTGCAGATAACGTATCTCAACCTGATGTAGAAATGCTATGTGATTTATGATAGCTCTTGGAGTGCCATGATTCATCAATCTGTAACAAAGATATTAAAACATTCATTTTGGCAGTTGTGTACATGGGAGGTAAAGGTTCATGTGTACACGAAAGATGGGAATGGTTATCACATGAAACTGAAAAACTGACAAACTTCATCAAGTTAAAAGAATTCAATGTCCTTTGAGTAAAAAAAAAACCCGTCCATTTATACAAGATAACACAAATTAAATATTCAACACAAAGAAATGTTGAACTCAACATAATGTTCGGTATAGATCAGCATCTGGTGTAAGGCTATAAATTCATATTGTTGATACCTGTGTTTTACACATGTATACCTAACCGATACTCTCATCACCTGTCAATGACTTACCGAGAATCCACTATTTTGCCCCAGGCAAAATACAGCCAGCCAATGACTGTGGACATAGCCGAGATGACTTGATGACAAAAAGGTACAGACTTATGCCTGATTAGTCCAAGATAAGAACCGGTCTTACATGTTTTTGTCAAGTCCAATTTTCTATACTGGTATAAGAAGTAGACTAAAATTTCTACATTAGTGAGGTTCACCTCTGAAATACTTATGCGCTTTCCCTTATCACAGAGGAAATGTGATGACAGCAATTCAGCTGCATCATACAAAATACAAGTCACCTGTCTTTCAGCTACTTTTTTCCTGCTGCATGAGAGCTTTCTAAAACTGCATGCTGGATAATTCTCCGCTGACATATAGACGTCCATCCATACAGTGCTAGTACTGTGTTTCTGCTTGCTATCCATCATTAACATATCAATGAATTCTTGACTGGCATGCCAGTATCCTAAGCATTGCAAGTTTTCCTTGTCACTCTCCAACTGTTTAACAACTCCATCAGTTGATACAGTTGTCACACATGCAACAAATCGTTCATGGCAAAGAAATCCCAATAAAAATCCACTCCCAGAAGTTAACAGTTCATGTGGAATGTACACTTTCCAAATCTCTTCTTTCTCTAGATCCCCACTTGGTGACATTGTCAGTATTCCTTCAGACTCACCAGCTGGAATATAAAATGTAACTTAGTAACATTATAATTGGGATGGGATCTATTAATGCTGCGTCTCTGAAAAGGTTGCTACCTGAAGCAATCTCAAAGTTGATCTTCTAATCTCATTTGGTATAGGGGAATGATCAGTGTATGTGTGACCATGAAGAGTTGAATGTTCACAATGATTACGTCATCTGTAACCTTCTCCGTCTACGAGAAAAGGAGATTCATGTAAGTTAATATGCTATTTCTTAAATGTGACAATCATCACCACGACTACATCACTACAATCTCAGTTGCAGTATTAAGTGACAAAAATATTGTGATTTGTAGTTTCTGGCAGTGTCTTGGTAAAGACTACTATGAAGATGAACTTTTCTTTCATTGAAACTTTGCTTTTCCCAAAAAACATCAGAACAAGTGAGTCAATGACAAACAAAGGCAGTAACATAATCTTTACAGCACCCAAAACATGTAGTTTTCATCTTGTTTTCAATGCAAGAACTCTGCTGGATTTTATGGCTTAAACATGTCCACATCTTTACTTTTCTGATAAAAAAAAAAAACGTGGATGGGAAATGTCATTTTTGCCTTTCAGCGGGAATAATGTGTCCCAAAAATCAGAAGAATTATGGTGCCATACATATTAAATTTAAAAAAAGAAATGATGTTTATGAAGCATCCATTCTCTGTGAGTATTAACCTGGCCGTCAAAATGTATAAATAGATCCATGTTTACATCTGCTATTAAAGAATACAGGATTCATGATTCGACTGCTCTCTAACAAGGACCAGTTATTCACTATGAATGAAACAACAACAACATCATGCGAGAACTCAGAGTGATCTGACACGTCGCCAATATCATGCTTTCTGTCTTTCTGCTGTTCAAAAAAATGTCATGAATATCCTCACATACAGCTTCAGACGACAACATGCATTGGCATTTCAGCTGAATATTGCACAAAACAGTTTCTATGTTTCCGCTGTCACTTTGTCGTCTGCCAATATCCGAGGTAACTTGAAAACCTAAACCGTAACAACAAACTGGGATAAGTTAGTTGAAAAAAGTACGCCAAGCTATGAGTACGCATCTTCATTTTTTTATCATATTACATTTATCAAAAATATTATTTTCTTATCTATCATATATTTTAATGACATGGTTTGCCGAAAGCTTTCCATTCTGCCGTTGCAGTCCGATTTCGCGTATGTCTTTTCTTTGACATCTCGTGTTAAGTTCGGAAAAGGTTGCTCGACTGGCGCATGGCTCAAACGTTTGGTCCGATCTAAAAATTGTTATGACAGCCCATAAACATTAGTCACGGCTCTTCGTGTCATCTCAGTCTGTGACAGAAACTGTCGATTTTTCGGAAACATTTGTTCTGTCTGTTAATCTCCCTGTGTCCTGCAGTGACTTTAAAACGTAAGGTAACAATCGTCACCACTTATTTCCTTGGAGTCCGATGATCCTCACGCATGTTCATACACTTATGTAGATTTACCAGCCATGTAGTACTGATGTAGTTTAGGACTGTTGAACGTAACTGAATTTGAAGATGGCTCACACTGTTGCATACCTGTTTGTGTCTTCAGATTTCCGCTAAACGAGTCTTATCTATAACCTATGTTTAGTTACACTGTACATGTACTGATTCAGGCTAGGTCTGGATATGTTGGCCTATGGTACCTAGCTCTGGGATTGTTTGCCCATGCTAGATCTGAAATCTGTCACATTCTTCCCAGCTTAGCTTTTAAGAATACATTTTGGGAGTTAGACTGGAAAAAATGAAACAGATTTCAGAGCTAGCTCATACCATAGAATCGTCTGAATGCTGATATACTAAATATATATAACAAGTTACACAACTTCTGTCCTGCAAACATAAGCCCTAACTTTGCATAGCTGGACAGAAAACACGGAAAAATATTCAAATCGTAATCAAATGATGTTCGTTTCAAAGATGACACACTCAGGTGACCAAGGTTGACCTTGGTGTATGAATCAGCAAACAAACGTGATTCTCTTGGCTACACGTAGCCTGAAGCCCATCAGTTTGCAGGTTTTTTGTTAAGTAGGACAAACCGCTGACAGGAATAGGAATATCAGGAAGAAGATTCATTCTGATCGGTTGCACTGTAGCCAAGGTAGATTTTCGACCTATCAGAGTGATGCTCTTATTGCTTATAGAGGCATTGCAGTGAAATAAACTGACAGCTGTCCATTAATGGAATGAAGAGCTGCAGAAGACGTATAACTTTCCTGAGTGTAACCATACAAGGGTTTTATTAAAATAACCATTTTCTTGATCGATAGTAGAAATACGGTGGCACCATCAGCATTCAGTGCTGAGAAATCGGACCAGAACTAACGCTTACCACTCTTTTGCTTATTACTGAATTTGTCCAACTAAACAAATAACCTACAGACTTACAGGTTTCAGACTTCATGTAGCCAAGTGAAAATAGATTTGTTTGTCGAGTCATACACCAAGGTAAAGTTGAGTGTGTCAGCTTTCCAAATAACATTGTGTGGTTGAGATTAGAATATTCTTTCATGTTTTACGTCCGTTTATATAAAGTTAGGGTTTATGTCCGAGGCATTGGAGTTGTGTACCTTGTGATAGATATAAATAACATGTAGACAGCTGTGCCATATACATGTATGGCCTGTACGTGCTGTTTGCGGTACTTCAGTTAGACACTGTTGCCTTGTAACATGACAAACTTTAGAGGTGATCTGGTGCTGTGTCTTGAATCTGGGACGAATGTAACAGCTTGAACCCATGACTCTTTTAGCATTACGCTGTCTCTGTATATAGTGATATGCATGATGTAAAAGTATTGCCATTGTGAATGTACTCCACGGTGTAATTTGATGCTGCTCTGTTTCATATTTTTTTACAACTTGCTTAATGAAAGTGTGTTTAATAAGTCTGCTTTGGGTTAAATGCAGGGCTTACCATATTTAATGTAGATGTGGTAACTTTATTCATTTTTTATTTTTCTGAGATACAACATTTGTTCAATAAGTAAACTTTTACTATAATACATTGTTGAAGGACTAAATATGGGAGTAGGATCTGGAGATGCTGACACAATGATGGGCGATACAGAGGATGGTATTGGAAAAGGATCCACTCATGAAGATTTCAAGGAGTTAGATGAACTGAGGGGTCTGGTCAGTGGATTACAAAATGTTTACAAGGACCAGATCGGCTTAGAGATGTCACGGGAGAGAATAACATGTAAGCTCAGATGGTTTCGTTTGTATTGTGATTTTTGTCATTCTGCAGGTGGCATGTCCAAATGTTATGTCAGAAGATCAGATTGGATCTAACCTTGGGTCAGCAGTACCCAGCCCATAGGATGAGTGTGACTTCTGAGACAATCTGAGACACATTTACTAGCTGCTTTTCTCAGAAAGATTCTTCTTCAGGGAAGCATTTTTATAATGTGCTGTATGTGAAGGAGCAGTGAGATGGATTTTAACTGACATCATCTTTAACATTTGATTAAAGTATGTTGAGGCTAGTCACATTGTATGTATGGGGGAATCTTACTAGCTAAGCTGCATTGTGTTTGGTGTATAGTAGAAGTTTGCCCTCTATGCAGTGTGGACCCTCACTGGATCAGAAGGTTGAAATGTCAATGATACTTCCACATAGTTCTGGCTGGTTTGGATGTAGCTTTAAAATCAAAGGTTGTCATAATACTGTGTGTCGTCCTATCGGTGAAATATTCTTGAATATGACCTAAAACATCAATCAGATAAATAAATAAATAAAGTCAAAGGTTTGTCAGACAGTTGGTAAAGGGCAGTGGTTCACTTGGCACTTTCAAGTCTCAGGCCCATAAACCTAACTTCTCTCATGTATAAGTGAAATTATTCTTGAGTATGTCAGTAAACATATGAACCAAATATAAAATAAATAAACCTATATAGCCCTGGTCATGTGACTGTTATCTTGATACCTGTTGTCTGTTTGCAGTCATTGTGGACCAGTACCAAGAACAGCCTCATCTTATAGATCCTCACCTTGGTAAGCATGAGTACGGTATTCTTCTGGCATCTCTGAAAATTCAAAATATATCATTTCTTGTTTCTACAGAGTTTTGTTTTGACATGTGAATGAAGGACTATTATCTGCCTTTGTGTCACCATAGAGCAGTGGGAATTCTTAGCTCCTGTGTTGCTACAGTGTATGCGTATATATTTATATTGTTCCCAATTTGTTTATAACATTTGGCCTGCTTGATATACATGCTGATATTCCCTCATCAAGATTCATAATTTCACAATGGGAAAGGAATAATGTAAGGATCCTTGTTTTAACAAATCTGCGTTATCTTTTGAGATTAAGCTGTAATACCAGCGAAAAACTCCTGCAGAGTAACTCTGTACTCAGTTACAGCCTCTGTATTATGACACTTCTGCTTGTTTGCAAAGACTTGTGTTATTTACAAGCATCCTAATTGAAAGATTGGAGGATCCACCTGGATTGGAACATCACACTTCAGTTGTAAGAGAATATTTTCTCTGTTGACAGATTTACTCATCTCTGATCTTCTGTCCCTTGCCCGGAACCCAAAATCACCAGCCAAAGTGATGCATGAATCTTTCAGATACCTTTACCTGATCACAAAGGTAATGTGTCAGAAAGACTTCTGAGAGAAATGCCAGGAGCTGTCTTTAGTCTTTAGCCTCTTGTTTCAGATCAGTTCCACCAGCAGCCCTTGTATTATAGTATCATCAGGTGGCAGTGGAAATTGAAGGATTAGTTGTGTGAGAAAGTTTCAGTGTACCTCCGGATAAAAAAGACGACAAGCCTTTGCAAAATGATGAATGTGCAAATCCAGGTTCTCTTCACTAGGATCTCTGAAGGGCGTTGACTTCCTCTATGTCCTGTTTCCTTCGACCTGTAAATTGTTAATAGGACATAAAATAATTACCTTTTTGATCTCTGCATAAAATGTCCAAAGTTTTAAGCATGTAAAACCTTGGAAGATCATGGTTTTAACAAGACTTCAGTACAACATATTTTTGCATCCGGAAATTACCATTGAGAAAAAAAGGTTATGTGGTTAAACAGTATTAAGTGTGATTGATTAATGTATTTCAGATGCGAGGTTACAAGACTGTGGTCAGACATCTACCTCATGAGGTAGCTGACCTTGAGCCGGTCCTCCAAATGCTGACAAAACAGGATCCTTATGACTTTGGAGTAAGTCTTCACATCTAGCTGCATATAGAGCGTGTCTGAAATATGTTGTATTCAGTACATCATTTCCTTTCGAATTTGCCATTTCTCGGCTCCTTTTTCTTTCATCTGTATACTTTGCGGTCAAAGTGAGTATATGTTTTATCAAATGTCAAAAAATAAACATGTTGAATGATATTTTAGTGCTTCATATGTTAATTCTCTTACATTTGTCTGATATGGAAAACCCTGGACATGTTTCTGATACGGCCACAATTTATATTCCATCATTAGACAGAAGGTGTAGGTATCACACTATATGTTGATAATACTGCTTCATTTTTCCTCTTCTCTGGTGTGGGAAATTCCCGCATTTTGACATCGCTACATTACATGATCTTTTGTCAAATCCCGAAAACCCTGCTACATGTTGTCATTGTCTCTTTATGTGTTTTCTTCTCCGTCGTGGGAAACCCACTACATGTTGTCATAATCACTATATGTTTTCTTCTCAGACTTGGGAAACCCGCTGCATGTTGTCATTATCAATTTGTGTGTTTTCTTGTCAGACCTAGGTAGCCCGCTACATGTTGTTATTACCACTGTATGTGTTTTCTTGTCAGATATGGGCCCCCCCCCCTCGTCTGTTGTTACTACCACTTTATCAGTTTTCCTCTCAGACCTGGGAAGCCAACTACATGTTATCATTACCACTTTATTCTCAGACCTGGGAAACTCGCTATGTGTTGATATTACCACTTTATGTGTTTTCTTGTCAGTCATGGGAAATGAGCTACATGTTGTCATTACCACTTTATGTGTTTTCTTTTCAGACCTGGGAAACCCGCTACATGTTGCTGTTGTGGATGTCCATGGTGTGTATGATCCCATTTGACATGTCCCGTCTGGACAGTCATGCCCAGTCTAACACAGGAGAGGTGAAGCAGCCAATCATGGACAGGATCATTAACATGGGCAAGGTTTGTCCCATTACCATTACTCCTATTCAAAAGTGCATTTGATAGTGAGGAAGCCCAATATTACTGTAATTCTACAACTTGCTTGCAAGTTTGCATGATGTTTATTGAAGCATATCCTGAAGGCTTTATGCTGTGTGGACTGATAAAGTTGTGCAGTTTGGAAGCATAGAAATTAGCAAACCCAACCAATGTAGTTATATCTCCAAAATCACATTAAAAAGATGCACAAATCACACTGAAAGTTGCTCTTTCATGTGCGAAAAAGCTGAGGAATTTGGCTAGTGTGGACTTAGATCCCATTTGTTCTGTGTTGGGACAAAACTTGTGTTAAGATTTAAGTCTGACATCACTCTTAGAGCATTTTGAACAGCCAGCCCTTGAGGTGTGTTTTACCTAAGATGTCAAAATTCTAACTGGCCCAGAAGTCATGTCTAAGAATTGATGCTTCTTTCGAGCAACATCATAACTCTTGACTTTTTCAGAACCATTATCCAATACCCCAAATGCTGTTGAAAATGACGCCTGTAGCATAATAGATTAGAAATGGCCATCCATATTTTGTGACTCTTTAATTTTGATCCACAGATATACTTACCTGTGGCAGACAAGTCGCAAGATGCGGCGGCGTACATGATGTCTCGTTTCCTCACTCGTCCTGACGTGAAATCCCAGCGGTTAGAAGACACCCTTGATTGGGCCTTGGTGACACTGAAAAAGGCAGACTGTGAGTACAGGACCACTCAGATTTAGAGTTTTGTGATTCCTGGGGGTTATCCTTGTAGAACCTTGCCTTTTGTGATCTGTTATAAATTGAGAATGTGACATGAGTGACAAAGTTGTGAAAAGAAATTGTGCACATGGTGCAAGCTTTAGCGATTATGCGAAAGTTCTTCAGTGAGTTTCATAACTTTCATATGAAATGAACGTAAGTATAAGATTCTGTTTTTATCACTGAAACAGTTAAAAGATGAAAAAAAAAAAACACGAATCCTGTACAATCAAGCTCAGTGACATTATCTGAATGTAAAAGAACTGCAGTCTGGCTTAGAGCACAGTCAATAGCAACATGACTACACACAAACATAATGTTCTATGACAACAACTTCAGCTCTAATTATGTACATTGTATAACCGGGCACTTTAAAAAAAATCAGTAAAGAAAAAGGATATAAAACATGAAAAGTTGTGTTAGAGAGATCAGATATTGCGAGTTCAGTCAACAGTAGAAAATGGAACAGGTCGTCTGCACTGAATCACTGGTTTTATGCCTATCACTTATGATCACCACTGTGGCCTGAAAGCGATGATTGTGCCATTGAAGTGTCTGTGTGAAAATGAATGTGGAACTGTCCACCTGACATGCCTGATATATTTCAGCATAAAATTTGTATTCAGGCAGCTGTTCATTGTTTCTTATAGCTGGGTTGGTTTTGGAATGTGATGATGGGCTATATTTAGTGAAAACTGGTATCCATGAAATCACCATTTACAGATGAGAACAGAGCAACAATGTTGCAGCGGGTGCAATTTCAGATACAAAACAGAGCTTGTTCCAGGTACAGGGCTTGCAAAAATAGTTGATTTGACAAACTGAGAAATTATTTTTTGTTGGACAGTGTTGATGTGGCTGTAAGTACTAATGAATCGGATGTTTTTGTGGCCAGAACGTTATCAGGAAGATGTGATTTGATGGGCTTTCTACAACTTTATAGTAAAAAAGAACTTTCATTACTTCTTCACGCGTATTAATGTTGTTCCTACACTTTCAACCAGTGGAATGTACTGAAAGTGTCATGTAACTAGTTATGTACAAAAAAAAAGTCATCGCTTTATGTCACTATATAACACTGCAGTTAAGTGATAAATGGCATTAAGAAACCATGAAATGGATCTGTTTCATCCTGTAAGTGCATAATATCCTCCAGAGGGTTTTTTAATATATATATACTCTGCTCTGTCTTGTCTTCAGATACAACAATGCAGGGCATGACTCAAGCTTCTGGCATCCTAAGGATGTTAGCACTGCTGTTCAAACAGGGAAAACGTGAAGATCTCCTCAGCTCTGGTAAGGACCATCTTCAGAGGGTTTTTCGTGGAGGGGTGGGGGGGGTAGCCAGTTATGGCCAAGTCACTAAAGCTGCTTGTCTTTCAGGGGAATGGACACACAACATGTGGCTTTAGTCCTGATCTTGAGAAGGGAGTGTGTAGTTTTCCATTGGTCACTGTTTGTGGGACCTTGGAGACAGTAAACATTCAGTGTTGCTTATATGACTTTGTACACAGAATAATGTTTGTCAGACACCACTTGTCTTCAACCAATATGGTGTGTATGTCGGCATGTCACAAATAGGAAGCTTGTCAGTAACTTGTCAAAGGTCTGTGGTTCACCCCATGCAGCCTTGTTCCTTCCACCCTTAAAATCGTCATTGTGTATTGTAACACTTAACCATAGTGTTAAACACACAGATTAATACATCAAAGAGTATTAGCACATGAGTTATTACATGAATAGTTATTTGTTTGAATCAGAATTTTTGCGTCAAAATGTACTCATAATTAATTTAATCTTTGGAAGGTGAAAACCACTCTGCCTATGTGAACTACCCTAATTTTGGGGCAATTGGTCTGCCCTTTTTAACCAATATATCTGTAACTGTCACAGTAATACAGTTTCTTTTTCCTCACATGGTAAGTTCATTCTTTGAACAACATGTGTGTGTCTTTACTTATCTGTAAAACTGGGAGAGAAATGTAATTTTTTTGATTTCAGTGGTTCTAATATGTGTCTCAAAAATTAGAAGAATTAGGGTATCTACACTTCAGGGTGTGATAACACAACTACACACCTAGCCTATTTATGGTAACAGCAGTGGTCAAAGTTTTCAGAAGCCGTTAGTAATGTTGCCAGGAAGGGCTGTTGATTTGAGTGATTGCTTTGAAACTTTGTCATCTTATCTGGCCAGGTGGCCATCTTATCCTCCACTTTTACACATGACTGCCACGGTACAAGTGTACCCTGTGTAAAGAGTTATAGATACTTTCACAATGTATTTAACAGACAATTGTTTTTGCGTGCAGCTCCAACCATTCTGCATACCATAGATGAGTGTAAGCTGATTATTTCCACCAGCACAGTGCTCAGAAAGCTGGCCGTGAAACTGGTACAGCGGCTCGGATTGATATTCCTCAAGTACAGAGTGGCTGCATGGAGGTAACAGAATTTAGGTCCCAAATGTAAATAAAACATTGTACACTTCAACTTAGAGACTTAGAGACTGACATGCTACAAATACAAAATATCAAGATATCAGTATAATGTTACAATTGACATGTACATTCCAACCCTCAGCAATCAAACTAACCAATTTGTAGGTTATTGCTGATGCTCTGCTATTGGTTGCTGTCATAATGATTCAGCTGTGATCATATTTTATTTCAGTATTGTACACCTGATACATGTGAACATGTTGAGTACACAAAACCATGACGTATGTCATATCCATAAAAACAGACATTAACTTTGGCCAGCCTGTCGAATACTGAATTGATCAAATAAAACAGTTTACTTAACCTAGATTGCTAAGGTTTTGCACAAATGGAACAAGGATCAAGAAATATAGTAATTTAAACTGTATAATTTAAAATTAGTACCCAGTGATGTTTGAGAACATTATGCATTTACTAAATAACAGAGACAAATAGTTGTTTAAGGACGTGAGATTGAAACTTCATCTGCTGTTGTCTATCCATGACAGATATCAGCGAGGAAGTAGGTCTCTTGCGGAGAATCTGAAGGCCTTGAAAACTCCCTCACAGAAATTGATGTCCAACGGTTCAGGAACGATGGAGGATGAAGAGGAGGAGTATGATATCCCTGATGAGATTGAGGATGTCATAGGTGATGGTCCTCTGCTCCTATCAGGACGAGAGAAAGTCAGATGAAAATCACGATGATGTTTGACATGAAAGAGTTCATTGTGCTCTTTGCTGTCTCCTCTCGTATTATTGGGTGTTTTCGATCTTACCTGAATTGTTCAACTTGTATTTTTGTTGCATGTAAATACATGTACATCCCCACAACTTTTCAGGTTTGTGGTCCATTGCACATTCTTACAAGTGTTGTTTACAACTTATGTGAAATACCTTCTGTTTTTCATGAGAATGTGACATATTTATGTCAAGCGTTAATATACATTCCGGATGAATTCTTTTATTACTTTCATACAAGCTGCTGTTGGTATATGTTGTATTAAATACATGCAGAGAATGACAGTAAGTCTGGTGCCATTTGGAGTTTGCCCAGCAATAATTGATAAACTGTTTCAGCCTGTCTTTTCAGAGCAATTGCTGAGTGGCTTGAAGGACAAAGATACAGTTGTGAGATGGTCAGCAGCTAAAGGGTTAGTACATGCAGGAAACTGGAGTCATGGTTGTACAAGTTTTGCTCCTTTACTCAGCTTCTCTCTTTGGTTATGAAATATTTGCCCAGAAACTGGCCGACAGGTTCTATAGCAATGCCCAATGTTTTCTGTGTGCTTGTAGTCATGTCCAAATAACTAGTGGTATCAGCACTGTATTAAACAAGATTACACTCGTTGCCTAGTCTGTACTGTTTAACTCTGAGACAGTTTTGTGTTACATCCGGAGTGAAGTACAAACAGGACACACCACTTGATAAGTCTGATTGGACCAAATGATCTATTCAGTCACATGACCTGTCACAATGGGGGCCCCAATCCAGCTAGGATTTGAGTTCAGATTATAACTACTGATGTGTTTCTTAGAAAAGCAAAAGAATTATCTGCCGGTGATTTTGAATTCCTGAAACCTCTCTACAAGAACACTCCATCATCTTTTATTGCCTTTTTCTTTGAAATTTAAATCTGCTGGTTCGACTTTTAACAAAAAGCAGCCATCCTCCCACTGTATGATAAGGTCAGAGGGTGTGTATATGTGCTTGTATTTGTATTTGACAGCATAGGCAGAATTACAGGACGTCTCCCCAAGGAGCTGGCTGATGATGTTGTGGGGTCTGTGTTGGAGCTCTTCACACTTCAGGAGAGTAATGTAGCCTGGCATGGAGGTACAGTGGTGTATACACATCATGCAGCCTAGTCATGTAGTGACTGCCAATTTGCACCAATCTGGAGCCCATTTTGCTAGGCAACACCAAATAGCACCAGTCTAGGGTGCACTTTGCAAGATTGCACTATATAGACCAACTTCTAGAAAAACATCATAAATCATTTTTTCAGAACATTCTTAATAAATCATAACCTTATGGTACTGGTTTAGCTGTTTACCAGTCATTCTCTTTTTGAGAGAAATGATTATAGGTGAAATGGCAATTGAATAAAAGTGTAAACGGCTACAGTCGCACTGAGAAAGTTCTCTGTAACATTCAGGGACATATGTGCTGCCAAACATATGTTTTTGTTTAAAACATAAATTTATTTATTTTATAGGGGCTTATCCTAAAGAATAATAAGAGGAAATTTTCACTTCGATGATGGCAGTGGTGTTTTATGCTTGTGTGAAATATGAGTGCCCGGAGTAAACTGCAAAACATCCCACATGCACAAGTAAACTGAAATGTTATTTTTCTTTGAAAAAAACTTTATCCAAACTGTGCTGTGGTTCTTTCGACAAGAAAATTTTCATATTTGGATGGTGCCCACCTGATGTGTTGACAGGTTGCTTGGCCCTAGCTGAGTTAGGGAGGAGAGGCCTTTTGCTACCAGACAGGTTGACTGATGGTAAGTGGCAACTGAGAACAACTGATAACAACAGGTAACAACATATAATACCCCATTAAACTCATCTTCCTTGTTTCTGTGATTGAAAGCCTATAAATATACTTACTGGCTATAAAACTGACCACCAATGATCTCCAAAAGTTTATTCCAGTGCCCCCGTGAGATTTCAAGATTTCACCTAATTTCCCAACCACAATTTCGTAAATATCCTTTTATCCTCACCCATTATGTTATATATTTGATGATAGCCATGATTCATTCCAGGTTCCTAATTGGCTCACAGTTCATTCTGGCTGATATGCAGTTTGATGTTTCACTGTTTTTCAGGTACTTAACGAAGATGATTGTTATCTCGTGGTCTTTTACAGGTATGCTCAGTGTGTGTCCACAGGTTATAGAACAGAAGACATGCATGTTAATCACCTGTTGTGGAATAGAAATTTTTTGATTCCTGAAGGTCTTGTTACAGAGAATGTTATATGTTGTAGTTGTGCCAGTTGTTCTGCGAGCATTATCGTACGATGAGCGGTGGGGAAATTTCTCTGTGGGCGCCCATGTCAGGGATGCAGCATGCTATGTGTGCTGGGCATTTGCCAGGGCGTATGACGCTAAAGAGATCAGCCAACATGTCAACAGTCTTGCTAAGTGAGTGTGAAGTATACAACCTGTGGAAAAAAAAATATTGAAGACATTTTGTAACTATGAAATAGAGATAAAATGTTCTCTTTTAAGAAAGAAGGATTTCTGAGTTTAAAATACTGTAAAATAAAGAGAATGCATACTTAAGTAGAAAACTTCTGTGGGAGCTCCACTACATACAGCTGTTGGTTATTTGACTCTCCAAATTGCAATAATAAATGCGTAAATCTTACTTTTATAACATGTATTAAAGTGTATGCAAAGTAAAAAACATTTACTATGATGGTGACAAACATCTATACTTTTAATGTTTTGATAAGCACATTTCTGGATGTTTTTGTGGACTTGCTTAGTGCCTTGGTGATCGTGTCAATATTTGACCGAGAAGTGAACGTGAGAAGAGCAGCCGCTGCAGCCTTTCAGGAGAATGTCGGCAGACAGGTCAGTCAGTCAGTCACTGCTTAGCTGCTCAGTTCTGAGATTTCTTTTGATCTGAGAAAAGTGTTCAGGGTTTGTTTGGAAAGTAGCAAGTATCAGCACCAAATGTAGTAGTGTATTACCTTAAAGCAATTCACACTTGATTCCGCGTTTACCGTCACTACCCACACATCACAGCAATGTTTCACTGCCAGTTTCTTCCACCAGTTTTCCCAAATATTGTGATGAGAAATAAGGCCTGAAGTGTCATAGGCCTAAAAATGCACTTTTTGGATAAACTGTATGGTTAAATACATGTACAGTGTACATTTTTCAAGAAAATTACTAAGATTGCTTCTGGAACGTAATAAAGATACATTATGTGAAAATAAATACTCTGTTTGCCATGAATATCATGAAATTTGTGATGTACCTTTAATATACAGTTAAGCTGACCCTCTTTCTCCAGATGTACATGACACCTAATGAAAAGTTATTCCTTGTTTTTTTGAGTGAAGAGGTATTTGTGTCGTTTTAGGGGGCATTTCCTCATGGCATAGATATCCTGACAACCGCTGATTACTTTGCTGTGGGCAATCGTACTTTCTGTTACGTCAACCTCAGGTAAGATCAAAGAGAATCTCTCAGGTGGGATTTTACAGGTGAGAGAGTCCTGTTGTGTGTTTCTCAAGAGAAACAGCTTCAAGGAACAGTGGTGTAAGCTCTCATGCATCATGAAGAGTTGTGTGTACAATATCAAGTAATTGCAGAAAAAACAATAAACAAAGAAAACGTTGTTTTTGAATATTACCTATGTAAATGTTTTGGTTATCCTTTGTTAAGCAAGGATGAGTGGGTGTATGAAATATTTAAAGTGCCACTCTGGTCATATTATGAACATTACAAAAAAGCCTATGGAACGATCTTAACACCATGGTTCAAAAACATTTTTGATGAATAACACTATTTAAGTCATATAACTGCAGATTCTTCGAAAAACAAAATCTTCATAAAATTTTCCTACTGTAACATGATAATAGTCCTTGTATGACATCGAATCAGGTGGATATGACGTAAAATAAAGCATTTATGGTGGGATGATGTCCAGAGCACTTTAATTGGCAGTGTCATTTCTGGATACATGTCAGCGATTTGTGACATCATGTGTTTGTGTGTAATGTCACACTGGGCAAAGTGGAAAGGACATTAAAATTTTGTTTCCGTATTCTGTAAAGAAATGTACAATATCAGTGGTAATGCACTGCAATATTTTTGCAATTCAGGAAAGCACTTCAGACACAATTTCAATCTTGAACATTTCACCAGGCCTTTAATACACAGATGTTCTGACTGCCAAGTAGATCTTTTAAGTATGTGGGGCCCAGTTTGAAGAGTAACTTATATGTTTGTGTGTTTTCCAGTGTATTTGTGGCCCAGTTTGAGGAGTACCTTGTATGTTTGTGTGTGTTCCAGTGTATTTGTGGCCCCGTTTGAGGAACAACTTGTATGTTTGTGTGTGTTTCATTGTAATTGTGGCTCAGTTTGAGGGGGTAACCTGTGTGTTTGTGTGTGTTCAAGTGTATTTGTGGCCCATTTTGAGTAACTTGTATGTGTGTGGCTCAGTGTGAGGAGTAACTTATATGGTTGTGTGTTTCAGTGTATTTGTGGGCCAGTTTGAAGAATACACTGCCTCTTTGATAGATCACCTGGTCAATGTAAAGATCAGCCATTGGGACAGGTAGTATTAACATTTCTCTTTTGTCTTCTGATTTACATTGGTCATTCTGGGAGAATGGTCAAAAGTGCAAATAGACCCCAAAAAACATGAAATATTTAGTATGGCATTAAACCAACCAAAGAAATCAGTGGAACTCATTTGTTTTTATATGATTTAGTGGATATACTTCTTTGAGATATTTTTTCAAAATCTGTGTAGGTTCCGTCCTTCTCATAATGATTTGGTTCATGTAAGTTCCTGCTCCGGTGTATTGACATCATACAAGGCAATAACCTTGTATATATGTCATCTGATATTCTAAAAATACTGGATGAATTTAACATGTTTGGTTTGGTTCTTTAGTACATAGACATCAGAACTTTCCAACTTTTAGACCACCAGTATGTCTCAGTGCTCTGACCATCTTGTGGGCCAGCTTTTGGAAGTGGAAGACGTTAATCTTTGGTTCCACTGTTGATCCATTGTACTTTATTTTGATTTTGAAGTGATATACGTGAGCTATCTGCTTTGGCGTTGCACAACCTTACTCCTACAGCCGCAGACTACATGGCCAACAAAAGTAAGTCCTCAGTTTGCCAGCATAAAGTAAATGCATATTTGTAGTGTACACATATACATGTCGCCCTTCACGTCTGTCCTGCTCTATAAACGCTGCAAAATATTACATTTTCAATTCTTATTAATGTACATGCATGAGTATAAGCCCATTTTTGTTTCTTTCCATCAATTATTCCTAAAAGTTTGATAAAGCTTGTATTTGTGTAATATTTCTTCATAGGCTGTACTTTGGATTAGACAAACCCTATTGCAGACCCATCAAATGTTTTGTATGTTTTTCATTATTCGGCATGCAGTGTTTATATCTGCCTGCTTTCAGTTGTTCCAGCATTGCTCCCTAAAACAACAGGGTTAGACCTACACCTGCGTCATGGCTCTATACTGGCCGTGGCTGAGATAGTACATGCTCTGGCTAAGATAGCTGCTGACAGAGGAGAGTAAGTCTTGGAATTGGTATTCAGTTATCATAAGCTTAAAATCCTGTTAATGGTTCAAACCGTACTTATCCGCTCATAAAAATGAACCAATTGAAAATTTTTTCATGTAAGATTGGCAGAGTATATCCTACAGGTGTATAAAACATGAAGTGAAAGTGATTTAAAGAATAAAACTTGTTATATTTTTAAGAAGATATACCTAATTTTTGAAGACGGATAATCTGAATTTCTTGAAGCTTGGTATTCCATACAAGGTTATCTGGGCTTGATGTCCCCCAAGTGAAGTTTTGTGAAGTAATCAACTGTGCTAATCACACACCCACTTACTATGGAAGTAGTTTTCATGGCGTCCCATTGAAACCTCTGTGGGACAAAATTGGATAATTACCATGAGACGTGATCATTTTGAACTGAGTATAAGCACTTTAAATTATGCGCTAGCTATTTTGAGGAGACGTGTGTTGATCTGGCAAAAACTAAAACATTGTGCTTCAAAACCGGAAATTCCACATATTTGGCACACTATTACCATTCAAGGGTAGACAAACGATGTGTGGTTTTCTTCTCAGAATTTTAGATATATTTATGTATAAATATTTAATATACTTATTTTTATATGTTAATATATTTATATTTTCTGCAAGTAAAAATGCTCACCAGGTGCATATTTTTTATATCACAGCCATGCCATTCAGTTCAGTAAAGTGAAAAACAGAACTTGGACAATTCACCTTTAAATTTTTCTTCTTCACAGTGATTTTATATTCAGTTTTACCCTTTCATTATATACAAGTGGCTCGATAGAACTGGATGTTATGTCATTGGGAAAAGTACCCACAAGTCAATTTGACAAAGTTGTCTCCTCTGTGATCAATGTACTATTTCTGTTGAAATCCATTTGTAATAGAATTCTTAATATAGTTTGACCCATGTCTTTAGCCAGTCAACTGTGTATTTGTGCAGCTAGTGTGCATATGGTAAACCGGAATTCAAAGCATAGTTTAGGAGTGGTAGGTTGTAAAAAGATTTCAATATTTTCAGAAATTTGTTTAATATAATTGAGTGTGAAACATGTAACCTAAACACGTTGTGTACTTTATACCAAAAGTGTTTCTCACTGAGTGCCCAGACATTTTTTCCTGCTCATGACTTGAGTTGACAGTAGAGGTTGTGTCCTGAAGATCACAATGGAATGAACTTGGGAACATTGTATTGTACACATGCTTTATAGATAATGAAATCACAAGTGCTTTTTCATTTATTTTATTTATGACTTGTACTCAGCTGATAGAAAATATACCGCCATAGTTATGAATAAAAAAATGTAAACTTTGAATAAAACAAGAATGTTTGTTGTTTATTTCAGACCCGTTGCAAAGTTATTAGATAGCAAAAGTGTGAATGGGCTGAAGGATATAGCAAAAACAGTAAGATTTCATTTTTGTCCAGTAATAAATATGTGTTTGTGGTCACCTATTCTTACTGCTAAAGAACTGCCTGCTTGTGAATTTAGCATGTGTGTAAAGTGGAAGTCATCATGGTATCACATCAAGAAATACATTGGTTCTCATTGGGCACAATTTGAGCTTATCTAAAACTGCACGTATAAGTTCTAGTATCTTTTTTTCTTGTCATTAGCTTATGTGTGGATTGTCTTTGTGGTATGAAGCATTGTCAGATTCCAATCTGTTTCAGTTGTATGATGGTAAACTGTTCCGTGGTCTGGGTGGTGAGCTCATGAGGAAGGCAGGTAAGTTTAACAAGGTGTAGTGGTGGCAGCCGAGCTCTTGTGTAGACAACATGTATGTGATATTCTATGCCTAGACAACTGTGTAGCTTCAGCTGTTATACATGGATTCAACTTACATGGTCTGGTATCTAATATAGTAACATACATGATGCTGTGTGAAGAAACAGTCCCTCATGCAAGTGAATATTGTCTCTGCTACAAAACTGACTGCCATCTGTTATTTGAGTAATTTGCTAAGCAGTTGTTAAAAAGAACAGAACCAATCTAATTCATAAACATGCTGCTGCCTGTAGAAGTATTTCCTTGTTTCTTTCACCTGTAAATCCGTCGTGATTTTCAATACTATATTGTTAAGTTGGCACTGGTGCTAATAAGGACTGTGTCTGTGTTTAAATTAAATTGTCTCGGAACAAGGTGAAACCTGAGTCTCTGTTTGATTTACCATGGTTAGAAAAGTTTCTGGTAGAAAACATTGCCATCTCTGTTTGGAATGTGTTTGCATTATCTCTTGCCATTGCTGTGCGTAATACGCCCTTAATTTTGTTTAATCCTGTTTTCTGTATTCATCAGTGAGCCGTCTCGTAGAGAAGCTATCCTTATCCAAGATGCCATACCATAAAGGGCCCGTCATAGGTGAGATCGTCTTCCTAAAATACCATATTTTGTCTTTACATGTTTCTCGCGGGCCTCCGTGGCAGAGCGTGTTAGCACAAAAGTACAGTATAATGACCCGAATGCAGCTCACAAAGTGCAATTACTGTGAGTTCAAGCCCAGCTCATGCTGGCTTCCTCTGTAGTTGCACATGGAACGGTCCACCAGCAACTTGTAGATGATAGTGGGTGTCAAGAATATTTCACGTATACGACGACGGCCAGCATTATGGTGGGAGGAAACCAGGCAGAGGCTGAAAAAACCACACGACCATTCACAGGTTGCTGGCAAACCTTCCCATATACGAACGGAGAGTCATCAGCGGATTCAAGGCAGGAGATTTCTCAGGTAGCTGGTGAAGGTAGGTGCTCCCCCTCCATCATTCTGGGTTCCTGAGTTTTAATCAGAGCTTTAAACACAAGTGAAATAAATGTTACTGTATCCCACATTTAGGTAAAATGTGATTTTTTTTTTTTCATTTAAAATCTTGATTAAGGAATCCTCTCTGTGGGAGGATTCTTGACAATGTTAACAATGTAACAAGTGATCTTGATTAAGGAATCCTCTCTGTGGGAGGATTCTTGACAATGTTAACAATGTAACAAGTAATTTTGATTAAGGAATCCTCTCTGTGGGAGGATTCTTGACAATGTTAACAATGTAACAAGTAATCGTGATTAAGGAATCATGTCTGTGGGAGGATTCTTGACCATGTTAACAATGTAACAAGTGATCGTGATTAAGGAATCCTCTCTGTGGGAGGATTCTTGACAATGTTAACAATGTAACAAGTGATCTTGATTAAGGAATCCTGTCTGTGGGAGGATTCTGACAATGTTAACAATGTAACAAGTAATCTTGATTAAGGAATCCTCTCTGTGGGAGGATTCTTGACAATGTTAACAATGTAACAAGTAATCTTGATTAAGGAATCCTCTCTGTGGGAAAGAGCTCTCCAGATCTTAATTCAAAGCATGCAAGAAGTAAGATAAAATTTTACCACCAGTGAAGCCTGTGTTTGAATCCATCTCATACTGCCTTCATTTCAACCAGGAAAATGTGAAAAGAATGTCAGTTTTTTTCTCTGTGTGGCAGATTTATGGCAAGAGCTGATAGATGACTGTCTTGAGCACAGAGAAGCAGAGGTCCAGGTGAGTTAGGTGATAGTGATGAGGTCCAGGTGAATCAGGTGATAGTGGTGATAGCTCAGTAATCTGGGACTTTACTTTCGTGAGCACATAGAACCAGAGGTCCAGGTGAGTCAGGCGATAGTGATGAGGTCCAGGTGAGTCAGGTGATAGTGATGATGTCCAGGTGAGTCAGGTGATAGTGATGAGGTCCAGGTGAGTGAGGCAATAGTGATGAAAGCTACGTAATCTAGGACTCTTACTCACTTCAAAACTAGTTTTTTGTGTGTTGACTCTATTTCACACAAGTTTAACTGTTTTGAAGTGACATGTTTTGCTTGACTCTCATTGACTTATCCACCTTATAGGGCCACTTATGAGTTTCTTTGTGAAGTTTGATTAATTTGCTCACAAGAAAAACATAAGCGTTGGCATCAAAAGTACCATTTTAAGGACTTTGTGTGCTTCTGAAAGTGCAGGCCAGATTTTTGATGAAATAGAGTATGTCTCAAAATATTGCAAATGACCTACAATTTCATCCTTCTCCAGCATCTCATTTTTCCTGATTCAGACAGCTCCGTTCATCTTAGATTGACGTTTATTTGGAAGGCACAATTCAGTACACTTATACAAATAAATTTATTATAGGTACTAAAGTAACAAGTGTTCTTGTCTTGGTTGATGTGCAAATGAAAGTTTCCTTTCTGTTGAATTGTCGTGTAACACTGTACTGTGATAGACTCTGTGTTTTTATTTGTCTGCCAACAGACTGCGGCAGTTGGAGCTATCTCAGCGTTTTTCACGGAGTATTATACACAGCCAGGGGGAGGGGCCTACCCAGCTAAACAAGGTCAGTTCATGGAGTATAACTATATTATGACAGTGACTGAAATTTTATAATGCTGTCAGATTGGTAGATGTCAGTTAGATTGTAGATTTCAAATAACAATGTTATTTGTTATTAGGATTATGCAATCTGAATATAACACAGATTCTTGTGCTGAACTCTGAGGTTGCTGGTTTCAAACCTGAAGCGGTCTCAGCCAGTTTCAGCACTAGCATCTGTGCTATATCCAGAAATTGTAATCCTTAGTAATGATAATACTTTTACATAATGCTACCTTATTATTTTGCAATGTAACCGTGGTGTAGAAATTGAATTCAGGTCTAACTGCAAGTTTACCCGTTTGTGAGATGAACCCATATTTTGATTGTTAAGTCACTAAATGTAACCAAAAGTGTAAAAATTTAGCCGCATAAAACACAGACTGTCTACCTGTGAAGGACATTGACCATGTGGCACTGTGCCTGCCTGTGTTGAAGGAATATAGGCAGAATAGTAAGAGATAACAGAGTCAGATCTGGATTTATAGTGGTCAGCTTAGTGTCAATCTCAGTGTTGGTTTAGAGTAGAAAATATTGCATATCTAGTACCAGTCATGATCTAAGATGAAATACATTGCATATCTTTAACCAGTCATGATCGAATATAGAATACATTATCATATCTTATCCAGGCCTGGAAAAATGTGGTTGCCAAATGGCCATTGGCAACAAATTCAAATGTAATTGTGAGTAAATATAGGAATCTACTTGCCAAGATGACAAATTTTTATTTGACTTATTCGCCACATTGCAAGGAGAAATATTTTTGTGACATGAAACTTTTGTCAATCACCTCTGTGAACAGAGGGTGATCTCCACGGTGAATATTGTCCTAGGGAAAATGAAATAATTCAGACTTACTCTTGGCTTATAGCTTGGACCACGTGATCGTTTTGTGTATTTAAAAAGTTTTGTCCTAGGACAGCATTCACGAGCAGTAAAAGTGGAGCGCCACCTGGCACACACGAGGGTTAAACGTGATGTAGGTCTGGCTAACTTGCCACTTCGAAACTTTCAGAGAATTGTGAAATCAACTGTTTTGGCCCGTGTTCATTCCTGATGTTCGCAGTTACAGGAGCATTTCAATGTAGGCGTGACAGTTCAGCTAGGCTTCATATGCTTGATTGGGAGGCTAGTATACATATAATACCAGGCTAGTGGCAAAAGTAAAGTTCACGCACTTGGTTGGGGAAGAGAGAATCTATCTACTCGCCCAGTTGGCAGGCTATGTTTGATATTTACTTGCCAAATGGCTCCTGAATATAAAACTAATTTTCGAGCATTGATATCCAGGACCAATCTTGGCCAAAGATATGTTGCATTTGATCTTTCATCAATGTGGGCCAGTGGTAGAATACTTCGAATGAACAGTCTTCAACCTTTTCAGTCGTTTAAGCAATTTTTGAAGGGTAATTTATGCATACAGTGATTGTAAAAATAAAGCCAAAAATGATTTTTTTGCGTCATAAGACTGTAAGAATTATTTCTCTAGGCCAAAAAGTTCTCGAAGAAAATACTGAAATGTTGCTTTCGGTGGTGATTGAAAATGTTGAAGAATTAGGGTAAATAGCTAGTGTTTTGTATATGGTATACCACATCATTGTAATTTTATTTCAATTCTGTAACAAATGTTTTACAAATTGCCATTGCCTGAATTTAGCTGCCAAGTTGTTTCTAGCTGGGTTGTTATAATCTGCCAAATTAAGTAATTTGTTTTCTGTGAATTTTGCAGAGGAGATAATTGAGAAATACCTGAAGCAGTTGCGATCAACTGTGGAGACCACAAGGTAGGTATCAGCTGAAATTCTTCCGTTATAAACTTTCACTTTGTGTGCATGTCCGATTGTTATCGATTTATTCATATGCTGTTTGACCATGATAGATTTGACAGTTGAGAATTTCTCGCGCTGTAGCCTCTAAAACTCCTGGGGCTTTTAGCACTAATCGTAATAAGCTTTCCAGATGTTTAAATGGGAGGGCACATTTAGCTGTTTTATTATGTATTCCATGCGAACACATAGCAATGCATAATATTGTCATGACAATTTCCTCAACTCTCAGACCAGAAGTTGTTGACCAAAGTACAACCAATAACAAATAATTCTGAAGACAATGCCCAGAATTAACCTCTCTGGTGTCTAGTTTTGCTACCTGTTCTATTTAAAAAGTATTATAGGGATGAGGTGTGAAGTAACAACTCAGTAAAGTGAATTTGACGTCTAAAAATGTCATTTTTTCCCCTCCACCTGCAGGAATGTTTTGTCGTTTTTGTGAAGGTCATCTGGGCCAGACCTGTTAGTTTGTGAGAAGTAAACGATTCAGAACACAAGTCTTTATCAGTATATATAAATTAAAAAAAATTTAAGCGACTTAGCATCATTTTGATTGTTTTCACAGTGTTAGAGGTGTGAGCACTTTCGTTTTGTTTTTGTGCTGTTTTTGATCTTCACAGCCTGCTTGATACTCGGCCACCATCTTGTAAAATCTTTGATCATCGAAGGCCATGTGTGTGCCATACTCAATAAATATTGCTTCACTCGCTGAATATAGGAGATCAGTTGCAGTTGAACAGTAGTGGATTTGCATCAATCCTTATTGCGGTTTTGCCGAACACTCAGACCCGATCGGCAGACTGGAGATCAGACCTAGCAGCTTTTAGGCCAGCCCTACCTGCTATGGAGTGTCAAGTGACTTAAATCATTTTTGAATTAATTAGAACAAAGATGTCATATTCTAGAATGGTACAGAGCCTTACCCATGTGTACCTGCCATAAATAATACAGATTTAAAGGTAAGTTTAAGCCCACCACAGAGTTGAGCCAAATGCTAAGCTACTGACCAGGCAAGGTGGATGCCTCAGTTAAAAGTTTAAGCGCTGACGACGAGCTTTGGCTCACAGACTAAGGTCATGTGATCAATTACAAGATCGTTCACATGGATACCCAATCAAGCCTGTTTCATTCGAAACTTTTATCAACACCAATTCTGCTACAGATTTTCCCCCAAGAATTGCATGGCTTGTAGTTTGTCATGTTGTCAGAAATCTGATGAAGTTAAGTCATACAAGCATGTGAAATCTGCATATAACTCTACGAACTTGCCACCCACCCTCCCCTTACAGATCCGTCATCATTTCAGATACCATTTTCAACATTCTCAACTGCAGATAGGTTTCACGTGATTTATTAGCACATTTCAATTGGCCGTTTTATCTGTTTGGCTGAGCTGTTGGCTTATGTTCGCTGCACACGGTGAGTTTATTCCTGAAAATATCAAACAGGCTAGAAACTTGCCTCACTTGCCTCATATTTTTGCTGCGCGAGTCAAAAATCTCATTTAAGACTGCACTCACACAGTGAGGTTTTAATTACTCGTGGTCATTAACTCAGCTTTTGGCTCTCACGTTCAATGGGTTTAAGGTTAAAACTTGTTTCAAACCCGTCAGAAGTCACATGTCAGTAACAACAAAAATTGGACACTGTCTAATGTATCAAATCACATTGTTGAAGTAATACTTCAACATTATGTAGGGCATGACAAGGGAAAACTGATTAAGCTCAGCATAGCTTATTACATGACTTTTATGAGGTTTATTTTGGGTCATCTGAGGTGAAATTGGGTGTTCTTAACAATTCAAATGGGGTTGACAGCATCCGACCACATATTGCTAGGAATCAATAACTGCTGTGTGTGTAAGCTACCATGCTTCACCTGATGCATAGTTTGTGTAAAAAGTAGAGGGTTCGCTGGATATCAATGAAATTCCTCTCAGCCCCTTTCTTCGAGTAGACATTCGTATATGTATCACATGCTGCTTAAAATGTTAAAGAGTTAGACTATGTAAATTATGGTACACGTATATCAGTTAATTATATACAGACTTTATATGATTGGGAAAAACAAAATTGTTTTTCATAATTTTCTTTCATGGAATCAATTTTGTGTTTCGTGTTTGTCATCTTGATTCCCATGAATGTGAAATGCAGAAGTGAAGAGTTGTTGTCCCTTAGGCTAGTATGGGTGAAATTCCCAGTCTGAAGGCAACAATTCAAATGTTCATCACTAATTAGTGTTTGCTTTCCTCATCAAGCAATTCTCAAACCTCCTAGTTTGCACAACAAACAGCTGATGGATAAAAGTGTGAAATTATGATAGATTTACTTCCGTGTCTTGATCATAAACAAAGGCCAAGCAACATGATTATCTACACGCCAGAAGCCTGAGCATTCATCATAGAATACATTTCAGTGCCTATAGGCTCTAGTCCAAAATTCAACACTTTGCTGCACCACAGAGAAGCCAGTTTTGGCCACCAGCAATATTTGAAATGTTTTATTTTTGAAACATTTTAGTCCATTGCATTGTTACTGTCCATTTGGTCTGTATTTTTTTTTTTCTAGATTTTGTGTACAACTACTCTCAGTCAAGTTTGTCTGTGAATGTGTGTGAATTTTAGGGCCTTGTGGAAAATTTACTGGAGGACACGATATGTGAACCCACTAAAAAAAAAATCTTCACTATCATTAGTATATTCTCAACTTCGATTCTGGGATATGTCTGATGTGTAATTGATGAAATCAATAAACTGAGACAGGATAGTACATGTATAAAAAAAAGTTCCTTTTTATTTTTGCCCTTAAATGCCATAAGTACCATTTTGTGTCAGATTTCTCTCTATAATATTTTATATAGGATTGGTAGGTTTACTGTTGTTGTTTTGTGGAGCGATGCAGTGTAACTGTATAACCCTTTTGCTAGGCTATTGTTTGAATTGATTGAGGAGTGTCTTTGTGTAAGGCTTATTATACAATGTGAAGTGCCCCAGTCTCTTGGAGGTATTGATTGTGGGACAGCAGATTGCTGTGTTTGCCCACCCAGAGTTGTGTCCCATGACATCACCCGGGCCGGTTGTGTACTCATCTAATTGTGGGGTTGTTAGCGTGTAGACCCATCCTATTAATACGGTATTCCCATCTACCTACGTGTACCTGGCCCACGTCGCAGGAAATCGATCCAGTGGATTGTCCCAAGGTGTGTTGTCCTAGGGGTTGTTTGTCAGTTGACAGCTCACACACAGCCTGATGGGAACAGCACACTAGACAACATTCATCTCAGTTCGACAAATGTTACCCATGGCATTGAAGCAGAATATACACATTTATTTCAATGTATAATTTAATGTTGTCTCAAAGAACCGCCGTCACACCCGTCATCTCCTATGTTTTCTTGTATAGTATGTACACAGAAGCTGGATCTGGCAGCACAGAATGTTGGGTGTGAAGACTAGTGGTTACACAGAACAGCAGTTACACACAATAGTGGACTTACATTCTCTGTCACCGTTTAGAACTGTTAAACCGATAGGTACCAAGCCGACAATTCGTTGTTTTGGATAAAATATTTTAAATAGGTGTATGGTTTGAAAAGATGAAAGGCATTCTTGTTATGTGAAATCCAGCATGTGCAAGTTCTTTCTGGCTTTGATGGTTCGAAACTTGAAGACATTTCCTCAGTCTCAGTGATTAAATGCTCATGGCTTAATTCCAGATTTGCAATGTTTTATGTGTATTAAAAGGTGTTATTATAATGTTAAAAGTGAAATTAAGAAGTTGGGAACACCAAAGTTATTTGCACAGTTGTTCAGGAACTGATATGTAACATTATTTCAAACATCACTGCTACATGCACATGTCCTCTGGTACAGCATGATCAAACAAGCCAAGTTACAGTTATAACATGTGATATATATGGTGACATTGCATGTTTGTGACCTGCCAACTGTTCATTACATAGAGTTATCAAGTGTACAACAATGATCTTTTCCACAGTTGAAATGCAGAGATGGGCAATAATTTTAGGCAGAGAGAAGAACTCTCAAAAACATGTAATCAGATTTAGGACAGCCTTGTCATTCAGCCTTGCTGACTATGCTAAAGTAATCAGCATGTGGACTTGTCAAAATGCTCAAGAATTGAAGGGTGCTATATTTGGACGTGCTTTTCTGTTTGGATGGATAGATCAAGTGGTCTGAAGTTGTTTAGATAAGTTTTCTACCTTTATTAATTCACATGTGAATGTTGAATGGCCTCTGGTCCGAGTAGGACCAAGTAATATTCAATATTTGGGTACACTCAATCAATGGAAAGCTTGAGTGGGGAGGGCAGATATGTAGAACTGAATTCTTATGGAGGATTGATTCCAGAAAATGATTATATTTGGAGTGAAAAAAAATTAATATTGGACAGAGTACAAATATTTATTTTGTTCTTATATTTCGTATGTATTCTTTGTCATTTAAAAGAGTTACTATTTGTGTGAATGGGGAGGGGAGGTATTTAGGACTGAATTCTTTTGGAAGATGGATTCTGGAAAGTCATTATATTTGGAGTGAAAGATAATTAAGATGGGAAGGGAATGCAAATATTTATTTTGTTCCTATATTTCGTAAGCATTCTTTGTCGACTATCAGAGTTAACTGCATGTATATTTAAATATCAGAAATGGAGCGTGAGCGCGGCACATTTATCGGGTTCAAAGACATGTAGGTTTAACCGTGACAGCCTTTCAGGCAAAGAGCCCTTATATAAATTGGTTAAGTGAGAAGACGCAGCCAATTGTGTGGAACGAAAATCTAAATGAGATTTATTTGGATTTATGTTTGCTGGAGACAATGGCATCTGTGGGCAAATCAATGGTTGATGGGCTTCTGTTAGCCATGTCTCGTAGGTTAACCAATCAATACTGACCATCAGGATGGTTTCTGACATGGGGGTGTATAGGATAGACATGTCTACTGTCCTGACCTTCACTACGAGGGAGTTTAATGATAGGGTAAATGACCTAAAATTTCGCCGTTCAAAAAACTGTTTTTTCCAGACAAAAAATTGTCATAAAATTAGCTTTGTCACTGAAACTTAACATTTTATTTCAGTAGGACATCATGCTACATTCCAAACAAACCTTAAAACACCTGCTAAGATCAATGGGACTCTCGGAATCAGACAAAATGTGTGACTTTATCACGGACAGAACTTAAGGTTCTTTGCTGTATTGAAGTTTTAAAGGGGACAGGTGTGTTCTGGTTTATGGTTGCAGTCACCTCTGAGGCATATGTAATGTCTAGTTCCCCATGAAGTACATTTGTGTGCAATAGACTGCCAATATTGCTTAGGAGTTAGGAGAAGTACACCATAGGAAAGTACCAGTGCTGTCACTGTGAGTTCAAGTCCAGCTCTCAGTCTGGCTGGCTTCCTCTCCAGTTGTAAGTGGGAAGGTCTGCCAGCAACCTATGGAGGGTCACGAGTTTTCATCCAGGCTCTGCTTGGTTTCCTCCCACCATAATGCTGGCTGCTGTCCTATAAGTGAACTGAAATCTGGTTGAGTATGTAACTAAATAAATAAATTCACAGGAACAGCCAGCTTACTCTCTGCAATGGTTAAAGACCCTTTAATAACCAAACAAACCCAACAGCAAAGTTTCATAAAGGAGGACTGATGTTCCTTTCACACGTAAAAGCCTGGTTTTGTCTTGGGGACTACAGTGTAGTGTTTGTTGTCGATGTATTGAGCTGCATCGACAGTGATCAGGTCAGTACTTCAATGTAAACACTAACTTTGATTGTTGTGTATATGCACATCCCAGGGACGGGGACTACTTGTCCAAACAAGTCGCTGAGCGGCCTCTTCATAATGGGTTGTAGATTTGTTTGATCTACACTTTCAGGTTATGTATACAATGTATTTGTGTAGGCAGAAGGTCTGGTAGTTTATGTACAGTATGGGTACTGGATCAGGTCAATACAGCATTGTATATTTAATAGGATGTTGTGATTGGTTTGAAGAGTATGATCGTTGATTATAATATATATGTATAAGCTATATATCATCACTCACGCTTGACCTTTGTACCTCTCGCATCTGTTTTCCTGACCCATCATTTTACAGCTTTCCTCAGTGAGACTTCCATGCAAAACAACATACCCATGCTGTTCTCCACATTAGGCTATCAGTTGTTAGCTTACCATATTCTTCACATCAGACTTCCTGCACAAGACAACATTCCCATGCTGTTCTCCATGTTAGGCTATCAGTTGTGAGCTTACCATATTCTTCACTCAGACTTCCTGCACAAGACAACATTCCCATGCTGTTCTCCATGTTAGGCTATCAGTTGTTAGCTTACCATATTCTTCACATCAGACTTCCTGCACAAGACAACATTCCCATGCTGTTCTCCATGTTAGGCTATCAGTTGTGAGCTTACCATATTCTTCACTCAGACTTCCCGCGCAAAGCAACATACCCATGCTGTTCTCCATATTAGGCTATCAGTTGTGAGCTTACCATATTTTTCACTCAGACTTCCTGCACAAGACAACATTCCCAGCTGTTCCCCAAATTAGGCAATAAGTTGTGAGTTTACCATAACATCCCTATCCAACATCTCCATGCTCTTCTCCATAGTAGGCAATAGAGTGTGATTACCATTTTCCTTTAAAACAGACTGACATTCTCCTAATTAGGCACTTGTTCCCTGTCAGCCAATTTATTCTTATTAGACACATAGTAAGGTATTCTCCATATTAAATAGTGTCTTTTTTTTACAACTGTATTTAATATTGCTTTCCCTGTCGTCATTACAAAACAGGAGGGGCTATGCCCTGGCTATAGGTGCCTTGCCCAAGTTCATGCTGGAAGGAAAGCTGAAGCCAGTTTTAGCAGGTTTGATCCAGGCAGCTACCATCACCCCCAAGGAGGTAAAGTGGGCGGAATCACGGAGGGATGCGCTGAAGGCCATTACTAGGTGAATGATATTAATAATATTCATTTCTATTGACATAAAAACCTGATCAAATTCTCAAGTGTACATTTAAATGTGTGGAAAATTATATAAGGTGGAACTGGAACAATTTCAAAGTCATCATAAAGCCACTTATTAATTCACCTAAAGTTTCACGGCCATACGGGGGAAGGTCTGCCAGCAACCTGCAGCTGGTCGTGGGTTTCCCTGGGGCTCTGCCCAGTTTCCTCCCACCATAATGCTGGCCGTCGTCGTATAAGTGAAATATTCTTGAGTACGGCGTAAAACACCAATCAAATAAATAAATAAATGAAGTTTCAATATCTATCCAGATGGATAATACAGCATGACAAACTTGTGAAGCTACTGTTGAAGTCTTTGTTGTTTTCACTGTCACTGTGGTGGACAGTTCCATTGAGAAATCAGTGCCTTCTCTGAGTCAGCACGTGTCAGCTTTACCTGTCAGAAGTGGTGATCTCAGATGTTTTGAAGGAAATCAGAACTTCAAAAGGAATATATTCTATATTTTCTGTATTAGTGCATACAAAAATACAGATGAGAATTTGTGAGATTCTGTGTTTTTGTAATAGACAGCCTTAGATGGAGGCAATAAATGGAATGTTTTCCCTGTTGTCTTTCCAGCGTCAGTTGCACAGTAGATATTGACCCAGAAGGTTCAGCCAGCCAGGTGCTCAACACAGACAATGTGGCGGATATCTATGAGATTCTCATCACCGTCATGTCAGATTACACACTTGACAGTCGAGGGGATGTTGGAGCGTGGTAAGATTAAAAACATCTTCAGTTTTATATCTAGTCTTAGAGTTGCTTTTTCTGTGGAAATGCAGAGTACAGAGATGTTTCAGCCGTAAGAAGCATCATTTATTTATTTATTTGATTGATACAGGTACTCAGGTATATTTCTCTTATACGATGGCAGCCAGCATTATGGTGGCAGGAAACCGAGATAGCAGGTATCATGTGAATTTGGTGTTACATGTAAACAAATGGCAGTGTTGCATTTCAAGCAGCGTTCTACCAATATGGTGTTTCAAGAGCTAAATATGTCCACTGAGATGTTTAAGAGGCTAAGCTGCTCTGTCACATTAAAGGTTTAAATATGGGCCTTAAGACTGTTTTAAGAATTTGCAAACCTTCTAATCCTGCAAAGATATTCTCTGATATCGGTTTTACAGTTTTACACGTTAAAGTTTGTACTGTAATTTCAATCTTCATTTCATTTCATTCACCATAAATCATTGAATAATAACCCAAATATACATTTGAAAAATATGGTGGGAATAAAGCTCATAAGAACTTGCTCTATTCCGTTGAAAATATAATACTTCTTGTTTACTGAGGGAAGCATTGCATGTTGGTGATGTGTTACAGTGTATATGTAGCAACACAATGTAGTAAAACAGGTATTTATGGCAAAATTAGATGTACATTTAACTTTGCATTATTTAACAAAATTGCATTCTTAATGAAGTTGTTCAAGGAGATGGTACTTAAGTTGAGATTTGAATAAATGAATGAATGATTATGGGTTAACACCACATCAGCAATATTTCAGTCATATTGTTGTGAGAGATTTGAAGAGAAACATGAAATTAATACTGCTCTTTTACATGAATTTTGAATGAAAAGGGCTAAAGGATTGAAATATGAATAATTGTGGCTTAACACCACTCAGGCAGTATTTCAGAACATATCGTGGCAAATACATGAGAGATACGTCTGTAAAATGAAAAGAATATCTTTGACTTGTAGAAGTTTGAAGTGGTTGCTTCGTTTATAAGGCAAATATGTCGCTAGCAACTTCTTAAAACATCAGTCATTATGTACAAATAGATGATGGTTATTTCTGTCTTGTAGGGTGAGAGAAGCCGGGATGATCGGTTTACAGACAGTGACCAGTAGACTGGCCACGTCTTGTCCTCAACTCCTCCAGCTGTCTGTGTAAGTCACTCAGGCCCATTCTACAAAATAGACCCAGTTTTTATTCAGAGATCCAAATGTGCTCCAAAGGAATACTTTTTAACATGCAACATGATTAAGAATTAAAATTCAAATGGGTTATATTTTAATGTTAATCTAATCAATACATTTTTCTCAATTCTGATTGTGTTTGGAAGTTGTAGTTTTTACTCCTTGGCCAAGGGGTAATATCGTAGCGGGCAGCGTCTGTCCTTCCATCTGTCCATATTCCTTTAAATGCTCTATCTCTATCTCTATAATGGTGTATCCGATCTTCACCAAACTTGCACCACACTTACACACTTTCATGAGGAAGGACTCATGATTTTCAGCAACCTTGACCTTTTTCTTCTAGGTCATTAAGGTCGTTTAATTTAAATTTTATTCAAAACTTGTGAACACTCTATCCACACTTACACATTGGCATGAGGAAGAACCCTGTTGATTTTCAATGAACTTGACTTTTTTCTTCAAGATCTTGTAAACGCTTTATCTCTAGAACAGTTTAGCTCAAGTTCACCAAACTTACACCACACTTACAAAGTGGTTGAGTATGAACCCTATTGATTTTCAGCAACCTTGACCTTTTTGTTCAATGTCATTGGGGTCATTTAAGTTAAATTTTATACAAGTCTTGGAAAACATACAAGGCTTGAAAACACACTATCTCCAGAAAGGTTTAGCCCAAGTTACCCAAACTTACACCACACTTACACATTGATTTGAGGATGAATGCTATTGATTTTCATTGACCTTAACTGTTTTCTTCAAGTTCGTTGGGGTCATTGAAGTTGAATTTTATAATGCGCTTGTTAACGCTCTATCCTTAGAACGGTTTAGCCAAAGTTCACCAATATATCCGACACCTACACAATTTTATGAATGACTGGTATTACACATAATATCTCTTGCGATTTGTATCTGTTTGGTAACATTGCATGTGTGTTTAAGGCCAAGTAGTTTTAAGTGCATTGCACGGTATTTTTCCTAAATAATACTACATGACTGTAATTTGAATTTTAACTTTTACTAGTTTTTTAATGAAACTTAGTTTTTGGCCTCAGCATATTGGTGTCAATATATTGTATTAGAATAGCTGGTTCAAATAGACTATATGATACAGAGCAAACAGTTTCATTCCAATTTATACCTAATACTCTATTAAGCAAAATTATAAAGAACATTCTTTTTCTAAAACTATTAAACAAGGTAAATGACATGCCCTGTTTTACTTTCTTCTGTTTGTGTCTTAGTTTCCAGTCAAAAAAAAAACTTGTACGAACAAGGTGAACCCTTCTGACATATTCATTGAAATGTGTGAAAAGCCATTCGGGTTTAATAATTGTGTGTCTCATGTACATAGGAATGGCTAAGAAATGGGTTGTATATCTCTGACTCTTTATACCTGTAGTGTTTTAGAGTGAGCCAGCTGTCACACTGAGCAATGACTTGCTATTAGCAGCAGTCAGATGGTCCAGTGTCAGGTGCCTCCGCTCCGCAACCCGAATGCTAATCAGTTACCGGTCACCATTAATTCTGCTGCCTTGATTAGTTGACACCTGCCCCCTGTTCTTTAAACTTGTTAAATCTGTGAACCATGGAGGGCAAATGCTGGTGTCACCCAACACCGGGGACGTCTGGCAGCCTGGCGCCGGTGACTGATGACTGGCCTGTTGCTGATAAATCAGTTACACCAGGAAGGGCCAGCTTCTGAACAGCATCAGCAGCTGCAGACCATAGCGTCTAGCTCCTGTTCACAATGTCTGTGCTCGTCTCTTTGGATTCTTCTCATTTCTCTCTTCATGTTTCATCCCTATTCAGTTTGGCCTGTTGGTTAGCTTGCTAGCATATTAAAATGATCCAGGAACTTCTCACAAATGCTATCTCTGAGTTCAAGCGCAGCTCAGATTGGCTTCCTCTCTGGTTGTACATGAAAGGTGTGCCAGCTGCCTGGTTTCCTTGTCCCGTAATGCTGACTGCCAGCGTATAAGGGAAATATTGTTGAGTATGGAGTAAAACACCAATCAAGTAAATAAATGAAGAATTATTCACTGAAAATTCATCCTTTTCACTGAGGCTTCATCCTTGTGTCTGATAAAAACCTTGCAACCCTACATTTATCCGAAATGCAGTAGCTTTATCTTCTGATTAGCCACAACATGTTTATGTAGGTAAAGCAGAAAGGCCGTCTTTGCCACAGCTACATGTGTAGATGGATGTACCCTTGTACACAAAAGCTTCCAGTTGACATAGTCATGGCTCCCATGCCCTGTGTTTATGCTATCCCACAAATCCTCTAGCTGTTGTCACTCGGTTGATATTTCAGGATAAAGGCTGTGTTCTGTAACTTGGTTCAGCAAGCCTGTGAGAAGATAGATCGTACCAGGGCCTGTGCAGGAGGGGTCTTCTCTACACTGCTGTATCACAGGTACACCCAGCACATACACACATTCACACACACCATAACACACTTTGTAAGCAATATGTTAAGTATGAAATAGATTGCAGTAAGATTTTAACAAACTTTAAGAAAAAAATATTTTAAGAGTACATTTGTCTAATCTTCTTATTAGACCCAGCATGATGAACACCAAGGCATAATCATTATATTATTCATAATCTGAATTTGAAAGGCTAGGCAACATTTTGGGCTTGCCTAACTCAGTTTCACAGCTGATTCACTGGTGTAAGACTAATTTTTTTTTTGTAAGCCCTCGTTTGCAACTGGTAGCAATTCAGAATTATTGAACTTGTACAAGTATGGCTGACGATGTGTCTTACATTCCCATAATATCTGTGATTTGATCGATGCCAGCCCACCAGTCCCTCACATTCCCCACAGAGAAGAACTAGAGAAGTTATTCCCCAGGTAAGGAGCATGAGGAGACAGGAAAGGTACTTGGTGGCCTGGACTTCTCTTACGAAGCAGTAACATTATTTGCCTCACATAATATCCATGGCAACCTATATGTCACCATGGTAAATGAGTCTTGCCTGTTTTCTTTGGTATTGACTTCCAATAGTACAGAACTAAAGTTGCATCAGCAACGATGCTAGCTTGTTGTAATGAGACAACATTATGACATGACCCATGTATTGTTGTCAGTAACATTAAAAACCTAAGCATCAGTTTATCTCTCTCAAATTAGGAAGCTGTCAGCGACAAACCCCTGGTTTAATATTGATACCCTGACAGTATCCGTGTCTGGCCAGGAGTGACTGTTATTAAACTGAGAGTCAAAATTTTATTTTATTTATTAATCATCAAGAATGATTAGAAATAAATGCCATGGATTTTTGAAAGTGTTCAAATGTATTAGGGAACTGAAAAGAGAAAGCAGGTTATTTTGAAATGAGATCACATTGAAAATATGCTTCTTTTGTTTCTGATTTGCAGTGAGGAGGTTGCTTTTGTGAACTGGGGATCACCTGCATACACATTCCCCCGTTTCACCCGTCTGCTAGCCCTGGACACGTACATTTACCACGTGCTGCTGGGCCTGATAGTTAGTATGGGGGGGAAGATGGAATCTCTGGTGAGTAGTGGCTGTCATTAACCTGGTATGTGGTGTGATTATGTCTTATCTTGGTCTGTCATGTCGAGATCACATCTGATATAAGGCCTATGATAAAAAATGTAAAAAAGTCATTACTGAAACCAAACACATTGTGTGTTAAGTCATTATTGAAACCAAACACATTGTGTATTAAGTCATTATGAAAACCAAACACATTGTGTATTAAGTCATTATGAAAACCAAACACATTGTGTATTAAGTCATTATTAAAACCAAACACATTGTGTATTAAGTCATTATTAAAATCAAACACATTGTGTATTAAGTCATCATTAAAACCAAACACATTGTGTATTAAGTCATTATTCAAACCAAACACGTTGTGTATTAAGTCATTATTAAAACCAAACACATTGTGCATTAAGTCATTATTAGTACCAAACACATTGTGTATTTAGTCATTATTAAAACCAAACAAATTGTGTATTGTCATTATTGAAACCAAAACACGTTGTGTGTTAAGTCATTATTGAAACCAAACAGATTGTGTGTTAAGTCATTATTGAAACCAAACACATTGTGTCTTAAGTCATTATTGAAACCAAACACATTGTGTATTAAGTCATTACTGAAACCAAACACATTCATTACTGAAACCAAAGCCTTCGCTGCCACATTGTTTCTTGTTTTACACTTTGACTCAACTCTGGTTTTGCTCGCTATGCTGCAGTTTTTTATATTGATAATGAATATAATTCCATCCAGAAGTGGCAGAGGAAGAGCTGATATTACCCCAAGTATGGTACGGTGGGCTCTAATCTGGCTAGGGTCAGGTCTTCAGTCTGTTTTTGAGTTTCTGATAAGATGGTATTTAAGATGCATGAAGCCTAAAAGATTCAACTCAAGTATCTAATGCATTCTGTTGATAGGAAATATTCCTGGATATTATCATATTAATGGCTATCGCCTGTACACAGTAGACATTTAGTGTCTACCAGTTGATTCCCAATCAATCACTTATCCTGTCACTCTTACTTTTCACAGGTTAAAACCTCAAGTCAAGCTGTTTTCGAGTATTTGGGAACTCTGGCCAGAGACAAACAGAAGCTGACCACATTCTCTGACACCTTACTACAAGTGTTTGTAGACTACAAGCAAGTTGACAGGTAACCTCTGACCTCTACCAGTTGTTTATAATACATGTATATAAATACCAAATAATGTGAGAGTCCTATTTATTCACAAGAAGAAAAAACAATATCTTTAATATCTTTTAGATTTCTTACGTTAAGTTTGATGGAATGCCCAAGATATGGCAGGGGTATCTCTTTGTCCTTTTCTGTGTTCTGTTCCAAGCTGTATATTAAAGTAGCTTTGTGTATGAACCTGGGCCCACTTTCCTAAAACTTCGTCAATCAGTTTCTCATAATTTAACTTGTAAACCATGTCGTTTATGGCAGTATAGTCTAGACATAGTTTTTTAACAGGAAAAGTTTAGAAAGAAGTGATTTACGAAGCTTTGTGAGAATGGCCCTTGAGCTTGTCATATCAGGTAACTTACATGTTGGCATTTTGCATGGGCATAGTCTAGACTTTTTCTCATGTTTCTCAGAATCAGTCTTTGCATCCATCTGCCCTTCCTTAACCCTGAGCTCTGTTCCCGGCTGAATCTACAATACAGTTTTTTATAATGACAAAAATATGTTTCAATAGTTTACACATTGTTGTGAAAGTACGAGGTTAAACCCCAAGCACTCACTCACTCGTTTTGCGTATTAGCATAAAATGTTTGTAAAAGCGTGCACTTTGCTGCGATGAACTGTAATGGTCCTTTGTCTTTCACCTTCCTAGGAATTGTTAAATATATTTTCATTAATACTGTATACTGTCATCAGAATGCAAGGGAATCACTAGTGCACATTTTAGCTTGATTTATTTCATCAATTTTTGTTTGATGTTGGTCACAGAGTGGCGGTACCAGCCTTCAAAATGTTTGACCAGTTGTTTGCTAGAGGCTGCTTTGACCTATTTATTCAGGATCCTTAGTAAGTTGTTATTATCTGCAAAACATTTGCACTCAGGAATCTTGTTACTTTACCTGTATCTGTACTTCGTAGTTCTGTGACAAAACAGTGATAATGAATAATGGACAGAATATTGTTTTCATAGAATTAGAATGTTGTAAATCTTTGTTCTTTATAAATAGTGTTTCACATCTTTCTGGGAAATTCTTGATGACATCAATTTTGCGCTATCACGTATGTGTATGTGTTTTGTTACCCTATCACGTATATGTATATGTGTTTTGTTACCCTAGTGCAGTGAAATATAAATGCTTCAATGATGTGTCTGTATTGGTTACAGTGATTCCTTTAGTGAGAAACTGTTACAGTGTAGCAAAGAGGTGATATATAAGTCGGGTGACCCTCAGAAACTCATGGCCAGTGCTGATGTGTAAGTTTTCTGTTTTGCGCAATCTTAACTGTGGTACTGCAAATTGATATTGTAATAGACCTAATCATTATCATGGCCCTCTGTCAAGGATGAATTAATAACCACTGGCCACTACATTTGAATAATTACAGGTCTGCAGAATTGCAAGAGAAGAGTTTTAGCTTGTGAAATTTTCTTCTGATTGAGCATCACAATAATAATTCTCCTTCAGAGTTGACATTCCACTGTAGAAGCGATGTACTTTCTTTTTCAGTTTTTGTGGGTTGTTACCTTTCTCTGAAGACATCAGGAAGAAAGCTTTGTTTCAGTTGTTGGTTTTCTTGTGCCACAGATTCCCAAGGGTTAGAGTTTTCTTCTTGTTTAATGCTCAGACTCAAGTGTAGCATACATTAACAGGAGACTGGTGTACAGTATAGGGCGTCTTTAACAGTTGATTTGAGAGTGCTGTGAAGATTTGGAATACTGTGAACTAGGAATGCTGTAATACTAGCCAAGTGTGCAGTATATACCCTAAATGACCTGAAATTTAGACCATGATTAAGGTGCATGGTTTTGTTGATTCCAAGAGTTGTATGAATTTTAGAAAGGTATTTTATTGTTTGATTGGTAAACAGGATCATATCCTACTGAAAAACTGTAAGGTTCAGCAGTAAACATAACCTTTTGTGACATTAATATGCCCCTAAAAATGCACTTTTGTGGGACAAAATTTTAGATCAGTTAGGGTATGGTACTACATATACTGTACATGTGTGTACTACATATACTGTACATACGTGTACTACATATACTGTACATGTGTGTACTACATATACTGTACATACGTGTACTACATATACTGTACATACGTGTACTACATATACTGTACATATGTGTACTACATATACTGTACATACGTGTACTACATATACTGTACATATGTGTACTACATATACTGTACATACGTGTGATGCTGAAAGGTTTCACTCAACATTTAGTAGTACGATGTACTTTCATGATATGTTATGATATGTTATACTTCATAATGACACTTATAGGCAGTAGTCTGTAATTCCCTTATGTGATGTGATACTGCATTCTGTTACCTTGTCTTCTATCATGAGAAGTCATGAAGAAATGTGCTGTAAGTCACAGAGGAAATATTACCACACTGGTTTTGACACATTTGAGTACATTTGATTGATTGAAGAGCATGCTTTCACATGTTTGAAATGGATTCTCTTGGAATCCATTGAAGACTTCTCATCTTCAGATCTTCATAGCTTAAATTTCTCCCACAGGTGAGGAAAACAACAGCCAGTAAATTGTATGAGGCTTTCATCACTTATGATGAAGTCATACCTGATGAACACAATGAAGAAGTCATGACCATACTCAGTGAAACCAACTGGTAAGTGAGTAGATGTCCACATGAAGGGAAGTAATAACTCGTCTGTATTTGTTTGCCTGGTGCTTAGCATAGTGCTAGTACTGGAGAATGTTTCATTTACAACGTACATGGTCAGCATTGTGAGGATAGGAATGTGATAACTAATTCACTCCTTTCATATCACCTGACAAACCTCCTGATGTAATTTGTGAATGGGGTACACGGGTTGAAAACAAATATTTATTGCTGGCTTTGCCTTGTATGTAGCGGGCATGTTATGATGACATCATACCTGCAATCCAAGGTGTTGCTTCAAATATGGCTGCTGAACCGTTGCATTTCAAGGCTCAGTGCACCTTTATTGTCTTACATTCCTTGGATGTTTTTAGGCTTTTGAAGTAAATAAACAACAAACAGCTATGGAAGTTAACCTGGGAGATTCTTGTTCGTATTTCCATTTGTGTTCAGTGACAAAGGTTAGTATAACAAATACCGACCAGTCGAGCATAGATACTCTGACACCTGGGGACAATCGATGAAAAGGTAAAGACAAGATAAAACCTGAAGGACTTTAGCAGTCCTTTATCAAATATCAGAACAGTTTTTAATATGAGAAGATACTCATCAGGCTGTAGTTTAGATAATGTTACTTAATGCTGTCTCTCATCTCTCTCAGCTAATTACACGAAAATTACAGGAATTTCAATTATTTTTGGAATGAGCATGATCATCTCTTTCATCAAAATCTACATGACATCAACGTTTACCATTAGCCATACGTCAGATTACCCTGTTGAAGGCAGAGATGACATGTTTGCGCGTGTCTCTTCAGTGTGAAAGATTGAAGATGTTAGATCTTTTCTTGGAATCAGTTTTCTTTTTATCTGATCATATTTCAGTGGGTCTTTGATGTCACAGGAAATTAGACGTTATACGTCCGATCAAGCATAAACATACTGGTTGTACCTCCTTTTGATACGCGTTCAGTGAGAGATAGAGCTGTGCAGTTCTCATTATGCCTGATCATAGAGTCATTATGAAATCAGGAGATGGTTACTCTAGCGTGTGGTCATATTAATCACACTCACTGGGTTGATAGCCCTGATTTGATGGAGAAGCCCCATATAACAATGGAGAAGGATATCTTTCTTTTTGCCCATTTTTTTCTTCAGTTTTTAGTCATTAAGTATTTCTTGGTGGGCATGAGGAGGGAGAGGGGGGAGGAGGGAAAGGTCTCGCTGTCCAAGGTGGTTAATACGCCGGCTTTCTGCAATTATCAGATCCGTGAGCAATGATACCTCTTGTTTCGTTTGTGGCTTTAGGTTATTAGAAGTTTGTCAGAGGTCAGTAATTAAGGCTCCAGGCACTCTTGTGTCCTCCATTCACAAACTTGACCATAAATGTAAGAGAAAAATTGGTAAGGATGGTAAACTCCAATCATGTAAATTAATGGATAATATTTTGTTGGTATTTTCTGCACTTTGCTGCCATTCCTTACCAATAAACCTAGTCCCTTTAAAAAAATTAAGTCATATCTTCAATGGGGTGTAAAACAACAGCCAAAAGTAATTACTGAAATAATTTGTCCTAAATCCACAACACATTTGATGCAATGAAATATAACTTTGAACCATAATTCATAAGATTTTGAAGATTAAAATGTATTGTTCAGTTCTTGATACAGTGTACATATGGAATTCACAGAAATGATACAATAATGGAAGAAAAAAATTTAAAATTTAAGAATAAAAACATATTAAAAAAACCTGTCGATCTGATGACATTCCTCTAACATGCCAAAACATGCACTGTCAAATTTTTTGAGCGTTTCAATAGAGTAATTAGTAATTTTGGTCAATTTCATTTCAATCTACCATCATGCTTGACACATCGTAGAGCCAGTGTTAAATTCAGAACTGTCCAGCTCATGCTGGCTTCCTCCCTGACTGTGCATGGAAAGGTCCGCCAGCAACCTGCGGGTGGTCGTGGGTCACCCCTGGGCTCTGCTCGGGTTCCTCCCACCATAATGCTGGCAGCCGTCACATAAGTGAAATATTCTTGAGTAAAAACACCAAGCAAATAAATAAATGAATTCAGAGCTAAGCATACCGTATTGTAAATGCCTGAATGCTTTTTTATTTGCTAGGGATGAGTCTTTAGAAGTCCTTCGACCAATCCGAAACAGGCTGTGTGATGTTCTCAGTGTCCCTGTACCTGTAATTAAGGTAATGTAGATTACATATCTTGTAATATATTTATACTATAAGTGATTCATTCATGAGAAGAGCATTACAAACCAGATAGGGATCTTCTGTGATGGGAGAAGGTGCTTAAAAGAACAGGCCACATTTGAATAAAATACACATCATCTAAAAGGCCATTTTGTGCTAATTCCAAGTATGTTTTTCATTCTTTTATGGCATTTTTTTTTTTGCAGTGATTAAAATAGAAATAAAGCTTGAGGTGCTACCTTGGGTTGGACCGTATAGAACAAGCAGAAGCACAGTGACGTCACAGACTCTTGTTAGCTGCTAAACAGCCTCGGATTGTTATGTGTTTATGTTCTATCTGAATCTACATGTAGCACAACACCTGTATATGTATTTAATGTGAAACTATAACAGTTACAGCTTGTTTAACAGCCAGTAAAATTTGTGATGTCACTGTGTATTAGCCTGTTCAGTATGGTCCAAAAAATCATCCATATCACCCCAATCTTTATTTCCGTTTTAATCACTGTAAAAAAAATGCCAAAATATAATGAATGAATGAATGAATGCTTATTGTTTAACACCCTACACAAGAATATTTCACTTATACGAAGGCGGCGTCTCCTTGGTGCTGAACGGATTTCCACCGTATCTTTTATCTGGTGCTGCCTCACCGAGACGAATCTCCGAAGACACCCAACAAGCCCCTTCACCCAGTCACATTATACTGACACCGGGCCGACCAGTCCACCCTCTGTCCTCTTATTGCTGAGCGCCTAGCGAGGAAGCAGGATGTACCATTTTTTAAAGTCTTTGGTATGACCCTACCCAGGTTTGAACCCACATCTCCCCATCTGAAAAAATATAATAAAGAGCATATTTGGAATCAACACGAAATGGCCTTTATACAATGCATAATTTGCTGAAGTGTGAACTGTTGTTTTAAAGGCAGTAGGACACAGGAGTTAAGAGTTCAAACATGACTTTGGAAATTTGTATATTCTCTCACTCTCATTGCTCAGGGGACTTCAGTGATATAGAGCAGTTGACGTCATATTCTAACACATAGAGATGGAATTTCCGTGCATCTTCCGGGTTTGCCCGACGTACATGCATTAGATGATCATGAGAAAGGTTGATCACGAGTTGTTTCGAATGATCCCCTCTGTTCCGTGACCAGTTACAGACAGGGGAAGTCCTCTCCACTGAACGGTTGCTTATGGCTTGACCATACGACCACAGCTCTTTATACTGGCCTGATGGTCATGATCTGCCATTAGCTGATCAAATCACAGGTCATTGTGTAAACAGATATAGGGTAATGAGCCCGCTGTGATCGGAAGAGAAACCTATTTTGTATCAACAGGATCACTCCCTAAGGCCTCTTTGCCATATCCCCCCACCCCCACCCCCACCCCCACCCGGTTTAATTGTCTGGGTAGATAGAGGACACTCGTAAGACTAATCATCTATTGAAAATCTCTCAGGGGAATGGTTCATGATATTCTGTCTGAGGCTAATCCACAAAACGTCACCCAATACTTCACATTATCACATCAGTCCACTGATATGAATCACCAATTTCGTGCTGTTTATCCATTACAAATTCATACCATAAAGAACTGATGTCCCCTTAGTGTACATTTCAGTCTCCTGTGTTGCAGGTAACACAAATCTGTCACAAGTCAGTAGGGAAATTGTTGCCCATGAAATAGATTTGGATTTCAAAGAAATTACCAGGGGGTGAAAAATAAAAAAAGAAATTCCACCTTAAGCCCAGTAAAAACTTTAGAGTTGGGATCTTTTTAGAGGTTGGGTCAGGTTACATGTACATGCATTTGCAATAATCATACATGTATTTTTAACGATGGCCCTACTGTACTAAGTATGACTCATGAAAATACTTAGTACAAGTTGCCCTTAAAATTCTTACAAAATGCAATGCATTCAGACGTTGTGGATGCGTTCACTTGTCTAAATGGGGAACATGTAAAGGTGAGTCATGTTGGTTGCCAGTTTTAGCAATGACCCTATATTCTCAACAAATACTGCCACAGTGCATGTTTTGGCAGTGGAGAAATCTTACCTGATGTGACAAGTTAGTTTACAATTTTTGTGCAGTTCATATGTGTCCCTACATGTACCTGAACAATGCATTTTACCCTGCAGAATCTTTATGCACTGTAAGTTGTATTTTAAAATTGCTTGTAAACTTAAACTTTTGTGGTCAAGTTGGTTGAGGATTTAAGGTAGGATTAACCTCACATTGTGCATGTATGTGTGTGTGTGTGTGTGTGTGTATGTGTGTATGTGTGCATGTATGTTTGTATGTATGCGCTATTAATATTGAGAGATGATGAGGGCCACAGTGCTGGCTATTCCCCTAGACTGTTGATGTACACCATTGTGTAGTGGTTTATGTTGGATCACATGTCAGAACTGGAAGCAAGATGGCTATGTTATGACCCTAGGGAGCTCTGTCCTCACACATTCACCTTGCTTTAATGTGCAGATAATGTGTGGTGAATGACTCTGTAGTTCTTCTGTCCTGGTGTTAACTCAATCAGCTTTATCACAGCCTGCTCCACAGGGCACCATTATACCATCCCCATAACTGGATCTAGTTGACATCCCAGTAAAGCTAGCAGTTAATGTGCCCTCTGATGTCCCCATAACGGACGTTGCTGACTAATACATGGCTGGAGTCTTCTTAGATTTTAACTGTAACATTACCAGATAAACTGGACAAATCTGCTTTGGTTGGTTTTCAATTTTAAAATTAGAGTGATAACAACACCAATGCTCTGTCCTTGGAGGAGAAATTTCCTCAAATATACCAGAAGATAACTCTTTATAGGTGATAGTGGAATATAAACTGAATGGACCCTAAGGGAAATCACTGCGCCTCCTTCAGCACCAGATGAACACCCACATCAGAGCCAGCAGGAGCAGAGGGGGAAATTTATTGATGTCAGGCTGGTGAATTTGAGATATACCCTGCTAGCAACACCAAAATTGGCCTCTAGATATAGGCAGATCAAAAACAGTGACCTGTGGAATTGTGGCTTTTGGAGCTGCACATGAAGACTTATAGACTTGAGCATAGAAACTGTGCTTTTGATGGTGTAGATAGAGACTTTTGCCTGGGACATAGAACATTTGTTTGCGAATGTTCACACTGAACAATAACAAAAATAGTGTGTGATAGTTGTTGTGAACAGCTAACAATGGATCATCTTATGTAAGTAGCACAGTTACTCAGGGGCCTCTCAACAAGGGGGTCACTGTGAGTTCAAGCCCAGCTGGTGTTGGCTTCCTCTCAAGTCATACTTTGGAAGGTTTGTCAGTAAACTGCAGATGGGTGTTGGTTCCTCCCACCATGATGCTGGCTGCCATTATATAAGCGAAATAAGTTGAGTACCCCAATGAAAAAAGATCAGCTTATTTGGATGTGAACAATCTTCAAGGGCAAGTCATTGTTCTGGTGAACATTTGACCAGATCAGGCTCAAGTCTCTCTGAACGATCTAAACAATTGCTCACCCCCACTGTTTTTCAGCAAAATATCAAGAACATTCTTGATCAGGTTGATACAAAACGTTGACTCTGTATCAACTTGACATCTTAAATATATTTGATGGGTGAAACCTTTGCTTTTACTTACATTGATCACCTTCACTGCCGTTTTCACAAAATGTCTGAACCCGTAGTGACTTCACCCTGAACACTGTTCACTAATAAGATATGGTTCTCTACATTGTGCCTATATTAGACAATACCTTACTTCACACTGTTCCCTTTATAAAGCCTTCAGTAAGGTCTCTTTGTCATTGCAGCATCTGTAATCTCAGGCATCTGGCACTAACAGCTGTATCTTTGTGGATGGTCGATATGGCACAAATATTCAACTCAAGCATTTCTCCCACCTTTGTACCTTGGTGGGTGTTTAGATAAAAAACGCTCATGAGCTTGAGCTTTTACATTACCATTATGTACGTCTGATACCAAGCAGCTGTTTTCATGGAAGCCATTAAGTGAATGGCTACAGAATAGCGACTCTTACTCAGACACGTGTCATTATTGGTAATAGTAGTCGTGGAGATTGAATGGCCCAGAGTACAGTGGTGTGCGCAGGTGTGTAACTGTACTGTGGTAAAATATCATTACAAGCAGTTTACAACATGTGTGTAGATGTGTGTCACAGTAGTAGATATGCCTGGCTGACAAAATGCATTGATAAAAACAGACACACTGATGATTTTCATGAAGAACAAAATTAATAAGTAGGCTTAGTAATGTAGACTTAAATTTTGCAGTTAGTCTTGTACCCTGTACTGAAAGGGACTATTGATTTGCTCCTCATTTGTCATGCCTGTCACTCCCTCACAAAACAGTTTTCCGGACATTTTTGTGAAATGGTTTGTTGTATTAAATGGAAACTTAGTACATGACAAGTTAGAAATTTTGTTCCAGTTTCAACCAGTTTCATGTACCGGCCATCAGCCAAAATGTTCAAGGGTCACTAATCACAAGACCAAAAACGACAAATAATTAAACCATTTCATCCATTTTCAACAGAATTTTGTCCTGTTTTGCACTTTGACAGTTTTCTGAACTTAGCAAAAATGGGCAGATGGCTTCACCAAGTGGAGGACTTACAGATCAAGTTTTAGTTTTTGTCCGTTTCTTAGTTTTCTTCAAAATTATGAACACGTTCCTTTTGTTGGGGTCTTTGGCACAGCTGTTGATGGCTTCACCTGGTAGGGGACATGTGATATGAAAGCAATACGTACAAAAATTGCTTGTACAATTTCATTTTCCATAATCCTTCCAAAAGAACTGATAATTTATGGCGCAGAAAAGCTTGATCATAATGTTGCAAACTACAGGTATGTGCAATGGTTAACTTTTGTGCTGCCTGTGTAAAGGAATACAATAGGCTAGTGATATTGAGGATTTTCTGAGCATTATGGGAGTGTGAAGGGCCGTGTTCATTAATCAGGTGATTTGTCTGACGTCAACGAGCTTTTATGGATTTTTTCCCAGGCAATTCTCATTGGTGGCCGTTAGTGATAATGCCTATCTCATTACCTTTAAATTTTTGACAGTAGATTTGGCCTGTTACTCATTAGATTTCCTGTGTTGTTCTCCAGGTGTTCAGATAAGCATGAACCATGTCAGATTTCACATTATCACACAAATACATCAGGGAAACATGTGACAAAACGCCCTCCACTTCCAGTCTGCCTGATTCCCTTGACTGAATTCTTCTGACAAGTGAAATATTGTATGGCATGATCAAAAGATTTATTTACAGATTCAGAGTTCTGCAGAGTTACATCTGTAGATGTGAATCTAGATACACATAGGATATGTGCGTGGATGGAGAAGTGTAGACACTTAGGGGATCCGGTCTCCTTTCCATAATAACAAACTGTCTCTGAAGGAAATAAAAAACAAATGCCTCCTGGTTGTTGTTGCAAAGCTTCTTTTATCATACATGTACCTACTTCACTACAGGCACCATGACATGCATATGTTTATTCATCTATTTAGAAAACAAACATATTTTGGCTGTAATAACGTGCTCATTTATTAGATGCGTATAAGTAGCCGACTGTCTCATTGAATTATGTAGTTGACAAATTCATTACTGTTCACCAAACAAACCACACACAGAACTGTGCAACGGCCTGACTGAGCCAGGTGACCAATTCATCCCACATACTGTACATACACAACTTATTCTATTCATTCCACTGCTATTTTTATATGATATGATTCCTGAAAGGAACTTTTGGTTTTTGGGCATTGTAACATGCATGTGGTATCCCAAAACACCCTTGTCAGAACAAAAATTATACATGGCTGAAATATTTAATAATTTCAGCACCTTGAAGTAACGTTAACAGTATCTGGATTTATGCGTAGTGTTTAGCCAGTTAGGTTTTTGTAAGTTTACGACAATTGTAGAACTCTCATGGTGGCGTTCTATAGTTAAGACATAGATGAAGCTAGTTTAGACCAGCGATAAGAAACGTTTGTTAGGCACATGTATGTAAGGAGCAGTGCATGGAATGGTCATCCCTGTGTACTATGTCCAGGTGTAGAATCAGTATGTGGACATTCACAAGTTTTTCTGACAAAAATTTGGCCCTGTATTAAGTAATTAATCGAGAATTAGTTCTACATGCAGTTGTTGGTCTTGGACAATATGACCAGCTGTCCTGGACGATTCTACTCTTGGACAATAAATTGACCTGTATGCATGTTTACATGTCACTTGATTATATCACTGACTTCAGTCTAATGCTTGATGACACCATCACAACACTTCAGTGGGGCGTGTGGCATGTAAAGTATTGCCGCTATCAGCATGGCATTATAGCTTTGTCCTACAAGCTTGTTAGACCAACGGCATGTGTGTGAGTAAGAGGCCATCTTTAGTTTATATAATATTGTAATTCTATCTTCGTATTGCTCTGTTTTGTTTCTAGATGACAAAATGAACTCTCTCGAGACGGTTGTAGGACAGCTTTGAGGAGCGCTGTGAACACTTCACAGATCTAGATGGAGACCAGCCAGCTCGCACACAGACAATCTCTAATGACATCCTGAAGACAACCCAAGTAGTGGAGAAGAGCGGAAACATTGAGCTGATCAGACAACTCACATGTCACTCAGTAGAGCATGCGTCAATAGTATATGTGGTCTGGACAGGTGCTGATCAAACGTTGTTTGGCAAGATCTGTTGTTGTCTAAATGTACAAAGACACTGCATCATTCTGAATCTACCTTCATCATAAATGTGTATTTTTGTGAGATGAGAACACAGAAATGAATTGTTTGACTCATGATTAATGTTTAGGTGGGTGGGGGCAATGAGATTGAAAGCAGTGTTTGCAGTACATGTAGGCATAGATAACTGTAGGAAAGTTCTTCACTAACTTGCCAAAGGTCGGCGGTTTTCTCCCAGTGCTCCATTTCCCTCCACCCATAATTCTGATCGCCATCAGATAAAGTGAAAAATTCTTGAGTATGGCATAAATAAATAAATCAATACATAAATAAGTGCAATGTAGTGCACTTATAGAAATGTGTCGCTAAAATTCAGCGAAAAATCTTCTGATAATGATAATGATTACTGATAATGCCAGGAGAGTCACTTGAGCTTATTAGTTAGTACTTGCTGACCTACATGTGCTTGTGTCTGCTAAACCGGCTGTCAATATACAGGCTCACACAGTGTACAGGAAATAAGGACATGTCTGTCTTATTAAATCAATCCATTGCACACAAGGCCAATTATATACCAGCAAATTGGCTATTCTTTGCATAAAAATGCAGGCACTATATGCTCCACAATTATCCAGATCATTCAGTTAATTTGACAGGTAGAGTTTGTTCAAATAAGAGCTGGAATCATAATAAAGAGCAGTATCGGGTGTTTATGAGTGTATATGTACATATGTTTTCCATACACCTTTTCACATGAACAAAGTTTCTGTAGGCCAAAGGCTGTGAGCGGCTGTGAGGCTGTGGAAGGGTATATTCTATCACAGAAAGCTAATTGTATTGGCTGAAAAGGAAATTGCTTTAAAAGTCATCTCCCCGTGCTTCAGGAGAACTAATAGGTGTATGCTGGCTGCAAAGTAATTCTGCTTCTCATATGTATTCCATGAAGCTTACTTTCTTCAACAGCAATCCAATCAATTTTTTCTGTGTGTTATTGCTGTTGGGCAAATTATCATCCACTTTTTGTGTATTTGTGTCAATAACTGATGTATTTTTACAGTGCCATATTAAACGTAGGTCATCTGCATAGAGTTATCTTTCAATCACCTTTGACACACACGATGAGATTTCACACCCTGGTCAGGACAAGACTTGTGTAGATTCTCTTGCTCTCAACATGGGGCCATGACCATAATAAGCAATCGACATGGCATTTTTAGATCAGTCTAATGATTGTTGAAGACCATATGTATGACACAAACATCACACAGGAAAGGTCATCAGTAACTTGCCAAAGGTCAGTGGTTTTCCACCATCAATTTAACTGACAACCTTCCGATAACTGATCCATTCTTGGGTAAAGCGTGAGACAATGCTCAAGAAAATAAGTCTCAAGTCTAAAATGCTTTTCACTAAAATACTCTACGGGCCCAGTTTGAGAAACTTTCATATGTTCAATACATTGCTTAGGTCGGTAAATTTTTGCCCAATTTTTTTGAAACAGATTTAAGCCAAACACTATGCATGTACAGTATTCTATTTCTGAAGCAAAATGCTTTTGCATGAAATAATACATCAACACTTTATTAAGTTTATCAATCTGACAAGCCAGGCAAAGTCAGTGCGTCAGTAGCAGAATGGGTTGATTCTGTGTAAGTTCACGTGAACGGGGTAGTTAATCCCACGACATTTCGTGAAACACGAGCCTGGTAATTCACCCTATTCTCTACGTGTTTTTGTACAGAGAAAGTGGAACTGTTACGATACAACTTCAGATTTTTTCGCGTTTTCTAAGCAGCTGTTTAAGTTCCATTTCTTTGCCTATGCATAAACTGCAAATGTTTGGCATCAAATGAGTTTGTCAAAATGTACAAACTGATGAGTGAAAATTTTGAGAAAGTAACATGTAGCTTTTCTGGGTGTGCTTAATAGACACTTGTACTAAAGGTGGGCTTTTTCTGGACATGTTACCGCTTGTGACAACTGCTATACTTATTAAATCAACCAACAATGTGATATTTCAGGACCTCCGAGGGTATGAAACAGTATTGTTTCCTGGTTATGGTGATAAACCACTTTTTCCTAAATGCTGAGAGAACTGGAAATTTAAAATGCTCAAGTTTTCTGTAAGAGATGTGTGTTACCCATACCTGTGGTGATTTTTTTTTTTTTTTTTTTTTTGCGTGATTTTCACCTTGTTGAAACGAATCTGTTAATACTGCTTGTTACATTTTGATTATTTCACTTTAATTATTGTGCTAAGTTGCAACTGGGACTGTAACAGACTGACATGACATGGCCAACAAGTTCATGCAGTCTTGAAAGTGCAATACATAACACTGGTACCTTACCTCTGCTGAACATGGTTGTTATAAACTGGGATACAACCTCTTGAATATCGCTTGTCAGATTAAAATGCCCTTGAGAATTAAACTAGCAGACTTCCAAAATAAGACCCTCAGATTTAAGTCCTCACAATATAGGTCCACTTAGTAACTTAACTTTCGCATCAAATTCAGATAAAAGTAGAGATGATAAATTTTGACTTTGTCAACCTTTGTAGTTGCCTGCTTTTGTGGTTGTTAGCCTTACATAGTGATACCTTCTGATCAGGGAAGGAAGTATACACATGGATCCGCCCTAATTTCTTACTTTACATACTTATTTAGTTCTGTGGTGATTTTTGTTGAACGTTGTGCTTGGAAGTGTCCTCGCGATTAGTGACTAGGAACTTCCATTATTGTTGACGGCTGGTAGACGAATGTCGGTGTAGACTTTTAGTCATGCAAATATTTACACGTGTTAAAAACATACGACGCGAAACTGAGAAAGAAATTGACAGTTGCTATGATAATGTACATGTATATGATTTGATCACAAAGTCTGATTAGGGTTAAATTTTGAAGGCAGGATTTTGGATTTTTTGTGGGTGGGGTGAAGAGTGTCCCTGTGGCAATTAAATGTGTCAGGAAGTAGTTAATCATCGCAAATTGAAATTAACTTTAAGTCCTTTCGTAAAGTATATTAATGTGGAAAATTGTAAAAAAAAAAAACATTAATCCTTGTAATTATGAAGATAAAAACCATCATCCTTTTATCGCTTGTTACTAATGGAAGTCTATCCTGGCTTCATTCGTATAGCTCAGGAAAACAAGTTGTGAATTTGAGCCAGTAATTGCTTACACATGTTTCTGTGGTGCGAGACGTCATCGAGTCTTCTTGATTATACAAGACTGATGGAATGGAGGTTTGTCGTCACCTTCAGCGTTATTTTGTTGTTAATTTCGTTGATATTAACGTACGGTGTAAGCCTACCTCCATGCTGCCTGACTGGACCCCTGTACATAAGACACTTTAAACGTAACACCACACCTAGTCACAGCGTATATTGAAACCGCTCAGACCAATAACCAGCCCTTCCACTCACACTGAACGCTGAAGCCAAAGATAAATAAAGGCAGGAAATGGGTAATTTTTCAGTATGGCCCAGCCCGGGTTTGTACCCATGTCTCCAGCTCGGCTCCATAGAGCTCGGTTTGTTCGCGAAGAATACAAGTGGCTCGATCTTCGAGGCAACAATCACGCGTATGAATGCGTGGATTCTGAATATTCCGTTTGTTCGCTTGGGAATTTGGATGTTTGTTCTTAATAGTGCCGTCAACAAGATTATTGAAGTACATCAGAAATAAGCAGGCAACGGCGCGACCTGGAAGCTTTGATGTAAAAAAGAGTTAAATTCAGAAAAAATCCTGTGATACCGTCCGGTCAAATTATTGAGGGGATTTCGTTTTTATTGTCAAAGTGTAGCAAGCTCTGACACTGTGAGTTAAAAACTTCACCTCATTTTTGCAATCGTGTTCTAATTTTTATTTCTGCCGAATCGTGGTATAGTCTTATACACATGTAGACGTAATCTCAATTAACGTCGTGTGTGTTAGGCATCTTTTTTTTCTCTTCTAGATTTAAGGTGTTCTTGTACTTCTAGCATCTTGCAAGTCAGTAAAAATTGCAGTTGTTGTAACCACGTGGTGACACTCCTAAAAGCATCCAGGCTTTTTTATCTGACCAGGGATTTAAACGTTAGACGTAGGCCTGCCACTCAGTCGTATTTACTCACCATGTTACTCTCTTTCTTTTTTATTTTTGTTATTTTTTAACAGACTTATTCCACAACAAAATTGTACTGGTTTGATGCATGCATACTAATGATTGCTGACTTGGAGTAATTGGTTAGGGGGTTATTAAAGAGTTGTAGCGCAAAAAGGCCCGTAGCAAATTGTACATTTTCCTGCAGCACTGAAACTGACGCATTGAACGTACACATTAATTTATTTGATTGGTGCTTTACGCCGTGCTCAAGAATGTTTCACTTTACGGCAGCCAGCATTATGATGGGATGAAACCAGGCCCATCCGCAGGTTGCTGACGGACTTTCCCACCACTGCGGGCTTGGCTTGAACCCACAGCGATCGCATTGGTGAGAGGCACCAAGGTGTTTACGCTGAACTAGCGTTCTAATCCCCTCGACCACGAAGGCCCACCTGAATATGTACAATTTATACTTGTAAATAGAGAGTAAAATAGAATGTAAAATGTCATCATGAAATATACATATACAGCTAACCGTGAAAGTGTTTTGTGCCTTTGAAGAAAGTTTTTGTCCTATAAAATTTTGATTTTAGAGCACTGTGGGACCTTTTTTATACGAACGAACCATGGAAAGAACTAGGTAAGACAACTTTTTTATTCGCCTTCACCTGTTTCTTCCTGACTATTGAAATGTTACTATATTTCGACTACTCTGTAGTTCCCCTCGATCCAGCAGGTACAAGCATGGGAGGGTGGAGAATATGGTGTTGTCTTTGTGCCCGGAAAGGGCACTTGTCATGATCGACACCCAAAGACAGACGGGTCCAGTTTGTACATGCTGAATATACAAGGGTGCAAAATGGGGAGTAAAACCATATCAGCGACGACAGAGTGGATATACTAGTAGCTGGCAAATGGCCACCTATATAGCTGGTGAAATATGGCCCAGTGTCAGTTTACCGGAGTTAGAGTTTTATTCCATACCAACTGTTCATGTAAATGCTACAATACTAGTATCAACTTAGACGTCTTCAAGCGCTATGGCTGAAGCAGAATTAGATTTTTTTCTTTGTTTAAATTGCGATCATGCAATTCATGGAATGTCGAAGGTCAGGTTTTGAAACACGGGGTCTAATTTTGGTCTGTTTAGTGTTATCTGAACACAAATGTAACACCATAGCAGTCAGAGCACTATTGGCCAGCATTTTAGCATTCGGAGTCAGTGCTTTAACCGCCCTAACCAGCGAACCAGCGTTTTAACAGTCCTGGCCAGCGAGCAAGCTCTTTAACCGACCTAGCCTGTGAGCCAACGCTTTAAGGGCCCTAACCAGCGAGCCAGTGCTTTAACTGTCCCAGCCAGAGAGTCAGCTCTTTAACCAGTCTAGCTAGCGAGCCAACACTGTAACTGCCCTAGCCAGCGAGTCAGCGCTTTTACAGTTTAAGCCAGCGAGTCTCCGCTCTAACAGTTTGAGCCAGCGAGTCAGCGCTTTAACAGTTTGAGATAGGAAACCAAGGCTTTAACTGTCTTAGCCAGGGAGCCAGCGCTTTAACCGTTTGAGCCAGCGGGTCAGTACGTCTGTAGTCCGAGTCAGAATTTGTGTTGAGTAGGCTTTGCGAGAAGTTCATTTACCGTGGGGAAACTGATTGGAGGGGGGGGGGGGTATTTGCTATCATACAGCAATGTTTAGAAACGTTTTCTTTTGGTACAGGCTGTATGTGACGCTGTGTGAGATGCAGAGTTGTAGGATTGAATTGAACCATGGACATATATACTTTCAAAATTGAATACATTCGTCTCTGTTCATGATCCTCATGTATGAAATTCGTACTTCTTGGGAGAACCATATAATTGCCCTTACCGTATACACAAGTGCGGTTCTTTGGAGATTCCATAATGTATAAATATCCTGTTGGTGTCCTTTTGTCTCTCCGCCTGGAAAGTACCGAAGCTTATCTTTATTCCTCACGTGCAGTCATTTATTAATATCCATACATTTTCTGGGCAGTGGTGGTCGCAGTCTACGGTCACGACTCTGCTCTTTACACGGTATCATTAAAAGTGTTTTCTCAGAAACATTGATCCACGATTGACAGATCTAAACTTTCACCACCCTCAAAAGATGACTGCTTCCTCCCTACTCTCCGAGCGTATTCACTTCCGTCTTCCGCTGGCATTTCCGCCTTTTATTACAATTAATGGCATTCGTGATACAGCATCTTATTACTGGACGAACACGCTGTCGTATGTTTCACTGTTTGTATATGTATGGGTGTGCGTATGTGTGTATGTATACCTGGGTTTTAGGTATATATATGTATATATATTCTGTGTCTCCGTGCGGTAGGGCGAGTCCGTGGCGCCAAAATTCTGGCATGTTTCACTGTCAAACGCATTGTGGTGTACACACACGCACATACACAAACTTCGGAAATCCCCAGACCTGTGTGTAAGCAGTTTCCAAATGAGTTCCAATTTAGTAACTGCTGATTGTTTCCTTAACGGTACAGACCTATCGTCTCTCTTCGTCAGTGACTCGATATCGTGTTCAGAGCAAGCCAGTCCACAGTGCTGTAGTGCTTGACCTGTTCATCCTGACCTATAGCGAAGATTTCGTGCAATAAGTACTTTTTGTTGATTATTTTGATTCGTCTTTACATTTCTATGAAATATAATTTTTCTCGTGCTATACACATGTAGTCAATTTGTGAATTAGTCAATGTTACTTATTTTATTAAATTCCTGTGACCACCGATCATTCCATGAGATGACTAAAATCTTCAGCCAATAGGTCAAACATTCTGTGTTACAGATGAAACAAACTCATTTCATCATGTAATCAAGTGTATGTAGGCTTTATCTACACAAGGCTTCTCATTTAGGCTTGGCAACCACGGACTCTAAAAGGATTCAGTCAAGGAAGCCCTTTATAATCATGATTGTCGCAGCTTTAGGAAGCCAGATATAATTTCAAACACTGATTGTGAAATATAGAGGATATTTGGAAGATAAACAGATGTGTCAACATCAGTTCATATCCACCGGTTGTTGTAGTTTCCTATGATGGGACTCAGTATTTAACGAACAGTACAAGGCCCGACCCATCCCCCGACCCCTCCTCGGTGTTCATATACAGTATACTGTGCTGGTGAGGGTTTAGTTGGTGCCAGCCGGGCAAGGCTCTCTGTACTGAGGAAATACAATTACTAGTACGACGTTGAGTCGATCGCCTATCCAAGGGTATAGAAAGCGAAGGTGTGGTTATATGACCAATTTGACCTTAATCTCTAATCTTCATTCAGTAAACCAATCAAATATACAGGATTTCAGAAGAAAAATGTCTCTGTCGAGATCTGAACCAGTGACCAGAGCCCACGCTGCCGTTTGTCGACTAGGTACTTGTACCGTCCATTCACAACCCTCGTATCGTTGTTTTATACGTGTAACATCTCAGCAAGGTAGCAGGTTTAATTAGCATTAAGAATCAAGCTGTTACTTGTAACGAAATAACACATTGCTTGTAACCTCGTTTAACCGGTACAAGTCGTTGTATTGACACGTCGAATGCAAACGTCGAAGAAGGGTTAATACAATTTGTAGCACTCAACAAATCGCATCATGTGATCTCACGGCTTCGATGTGTTGAGAAGACAAATCGCAGTGTTGATAGCGGCTATTGAAATAAACTTTGTCTTTATCTCGTCTGACTAGTTGAATTCGACGAGTTCAGAATACAATCGAACGGTGTGGTCGCACGACTTGTGAATTAGGGTTTGTCCCATTCGACGAGTTGAGAAGAACAATTCGAAGCTTGTTATCATGGCTTAAGTAAAGTGTTATTCCCTGTCTATGGAGGATTCTTCAGCGTCGTGCTTGTCGGGGTAGTGAAACCATACTGGTTGTCTGTGATAACTCAGATTAAGTTTGTACAGCCTGGACAAATTCATATTGCATCCCAGGTATAGCACCGGCCAGAGTGCCTGTGAATATCTAGGGGTGTTAACATCAATCCGATTAGGGCAAGTCAGGTGTGATAATCCTGCCCATCACACACCGTCATCACACACTGTCAGTGTCTCACTTCACGGGATGAAGATCACGGTACCAGCTACCACTCGACACGCTACATGATTGATTGTTGATGTATCATTATTGATACACTGTATATTTGTTAATTCGAAGGTCAACACGTAAAATCCAGTTAGGAACCCGATAAATGCTAAATACAAAAAGGTACATGAGACATGAAGTAACATAACTGAAAATACTAAAACCACCAATATTGCGGTGTCCGGCTGGGTGGTCAAAGGGTTAGAGCGCCGCCATAAGGTCAGATCATATCAAAGACCTTTACAAAATGGCGCTGCCTCGCTTGGCGCTCAGCACCGAGATGTTAGAGCAAGGACAAATGTTGGCTCTCAAGGTTGGTGTCTTCGGTATGATGCTCTATCTGTTGCAGCATTTTGGTATGGTAGCCAGGTGAAATGTCCTTTATCAGCTTCCATACTTTGGCGGCAAAGACTCGCCTAGTCACAAGAAGACACAGTACATGTATTCATGCACACATGCACTAACGACTCTTTGTCGTCATACGACTGAAAAAATGTTAAGTACGACGTAAAACCTAAGCACGCATACATACACTCACACATGTGCACGCACACACATACTTATGTACTAAAACCTAAACATAAACAATTTACTCCCAAATACAACTTGATCCTGGTCTTCCAAGTTAGTCTATAAACGTAACAAAATTCTTGCTCGCAGGCTGGCTCCCGTCCTGCCTAAGCGACAACAACTCTTCAGTTCTGTGTTTCAGGTTCATGTGAACCAACATGAACATCAAGAAACGAAAATCGGTTGAATGAAAGAAAGTTATGGAAAACATTGTTTCCCACTAAGACAAAGCGTACATATAGTCAACATATAGTTTCTGCATTTGTTATACAAACTATGGTAGCCTATACACAGAGTAGTTTTAGATTCCTGCTGCCTGTGGTCGGACACTATCAACCCCATTTGCATTGTTAAGAACACCCCATTTCACCTCAGATGACCCCAAAAATCCTCAGAAAAATCATATAATAAGACATGCTGAGCTTTATCAATTTTCTCTTGGCATGCCCTACATAATGTTGAAGTATTACATCAAGAACGAAATTTGTTGTATTATACAGTGTCCAACTTTCGTTATTATCTACTCATGACATCTGACGCGTTTAAAACAGATTTAAACCTGAACTACTCTTTTAGATCTGTATTGTTTAAAGCAGACACATATGGGTATAGATCAGTACCATTCTAGAATATGACATCTTCGTTCTAATTCCTTGAAAAATGCTTTAATTCGCTTTACATAACATTGGACTCCCCTCGAGGTACGACTGGCCTGAAAGCCGCTCGCTCTGATTTCCAGTCTGCCGACCTGAGAAAAAATTGACAATTTGAGATGTTAAATTCATTTTATTGTATTGTTACTTCACATCTCCTCACTATAATACTTTCTAAAAAGAATATGTAGCAAAACTGGACAACCAGAAAGGTTAGGCCCAAATCTGTGCATCATCTTTAGAACTATTTTATATTGGTTGTACTTTAGTCAACAACTTCCGGTCGGAGAGTTGGGAATTGTCGTGACTATTTTATGCATTGCTATGCGTTCGCATAGAGTACATGAAAAGGCATTAAACGAGGCAAGAGCCCTGTTTATATATAACTGTTAAGACATGACCGAAATGGTAAAACTGTTGTGGACGAAGGTGTCTCGTCGATGCATACAAATTAATTCTTGAAAAAAGGTTGGGGCTATTAATACGATTATTCAGAAGAGCGTGTAAAATGTCATATCTAACAGCTGCCTCCCTTTTTCCGATGTTTATGAAAAAGTATTTTAAAAAATTTTTTTTTTCATAACCGTTACCTACCTAACCGTACGTACTAAACTGTTACGAACTAAATGTAAATGATAAAAGTGCATGGTGATAATGGGGGCTTGGCCTCATTATGGTTTCGTGCACAGTGATGATGGCGATTAAATAACTTATTTGCTTTGTTTTTTACATGATACAGGTCTATGACATGTCATTCAGATAACGTATACACTCAAGATAGAGACCCTACCCCGCTCCCCTCCAAAAAATGCAATTACTTTCCACATGCCCACAGGCAGCGCATAGTAATTTAGTTGTGAAGAAAAATACAGAAATCCCATTCTTTTTGCACAAACCTTTGTTTGAGATTTCCGCTTTATATACCAAACTCCAAATGTGTCATTGTGCAGCGTATGCTTTCTGTCAGGCTACCACGTGTTAGTCATGGATTCTTCATGGGGAGAAGTAGGACTGCAGATATTATAACAGTGGTTTATATCTGGTTATGGACAGAGTATTATCCCATGTAGGCAACAGAAGGAGTTTTCGGACAGGAGTACTAAATATACATCGGCAAGTAGGATGAGATTTTTAACAAGGCACTAAATATTAATCAGTGAGTGGAGTGAGTTTTCGGACAGCTCCATCACATATTAATCGGTGTGTAGAGTGAGTTTTCGTACAGATGCATTTCACAAACAACCCGACTCAAAGCCGATGTGGTAACAGCGAGAGCTGGATTCGAACTCCGAGCCTCAGTTGTCAAGGGTTTGATGACCGTGGCGAGTCGGTGCTTTAACCAGAGCAAGACAGGTCGATTAACAAGGGGACATGGCGGCAACGATGGCACACGGCTAGATGGTGGAAAAGACATAAAACGCAACAAGACAACAATAAAACTTAAAAACAAAATTACAAATTTGGCTAAGCCATACAGATAAGCGTTCATTTCAATGATTTCTGTCGAACAGGATTTTAGCGCTGTATATATAACTGATGAATTATTACGGCTACATGTATAGCTCCCTTGCCTGTAGTACTCTGTTCTATAAATAGAGTATATCATCTTGGCATCATACAGGCATCTTTTGTTGGCCCAAATGCACTATGTTAACCATGATTTGGATATTACAATATTGTTTTTTTTTTCCTGGACAGGCGGTGTAGAGTTACTCTTCTCACCATAATGCTGGCAGCCAAAGTATAAGTGAAATGCCATTGAACATGGTGTTAAACCCCAATCAAATAAATAAATAAATAAATGTTTCTGATGACGCCCGTCCTTCATTATGTAAGGCCCCAATCCAGCATTATTGCATACCTTATCCATTATTGACTAATGATGTTTTGCCTGTATGATGGGATGTAAGTAATCTCGTATTATACAACTGTGGTCAGCGTATATGTACATCAAATAATACAAGCCAATACCGAGCGATGGGATGGACTGTAACTTGCCTTATTTTACACCAATATTCATGGCTGGAGGATAACCGTATGCAATGGTGCAGTTAATGAGAGTTTTATGAACCTATCTATTCCATACCATTGGGGATTCCATAACTGGATTCTGTGTATGAACCGGTGGTTAGCCTGTGGACAACAAGTTAAACCTGGGCGGAAGGGGAGTATAGAGATCGCGGTGGGGGACTCCATATCTACATGATAATACGTGGTCTGTATCACCCCCCTCTGATGGGGAATCAAATATCATCTCCATCCCTCCGACGGTCTCAGTCAATATTCTGGCGTAGTCGGCACTCTCCATGTGGAATCGAACACCCCTTGTCTGGGGCAGTCTCCGGGGCTAGAAGGTTCTAACCCACGGACTCATTACAGGGCGTGTTTATCTCTTATCGGTCTTGTGGGGTGCTTGTTACATCTATATCCCGTTACGCTGAGAACACGGTATGTATGTATACATGTATAGACATGCTGCAAAGTAAATTAGATTAGTACTAACTTTTGGTGTGGTCTGACGCTGGTATAGCATAGCCTCTATACGTGCTCTTTTCGTGCACTGATCGAGGGTATACTATAGTGCAGTGTTGGATGTTAAGTCGTGTAGTATGTAGCCTGTTGTCTTGTGTTGTGCACAGCTATATATATACAGTTTCCCTCTGTCTATTAGTATATGCATGTGTTCGCCTACAGCTGTATCCACAAGCCCAAGCAAAGTAACTCAATTGGCTTTCGACGTAAACGGCACGAGCTCGAAACCAACATTTGACGTTGCCGAGCACGCTCCTCCCAAACCAACATTTGACGTTGCCGGGTACGCTCCTCCCAAAAAGTCAACGTTCTGTATAAAGATTTTAGTTAAGGTTCTATCCTGCAATAGGGAAATGTCGTATAAGTCTCGAGGCTCCAGTATATAACAAGTCAGTTTGTAAGCCAGTCATTCACTTTCTCGAATGTTAGAAATTTTTAAAGAGCATAAGAGGACTTGGTGCGTTTTATTTCTTAGAGTTACATTTACAAGGTTTGTTAATGTATATTGATAGGAAAGATGACTTGGAGTAATGCAGCCGTCAAACCGGTAGGAAGAGCAGGTATAATATCAAACGATTCAGCATTGGGTGGAAAATATGCATATAGAGCAAACAATTTAATATTTTTTATAAACAAACCGTAAACAAGTTTAAGGCAGTGACACATATTCGCTTATCGTTCCAGCCCGTACAATTACGTGAGATGAATTTATACCCCTTATGTATGCTTATACCACGCAATAAAATGCAAGAGGATAGCCTGTAATGGTATGCTAGGGTCTAATATCTATATGCAAGTGGGTATGAACGCGTATACGAACTACAGCGCTGATGCTCTTCAAGTATTGCCCAAGTCTGGTAAGTATATGGTATAGATGTGTGTATAAAGTTCGTAAAACATTCATATACAATATGTATATGGCCGTGTTGTCTAGCATCTTTAACACCTATATCAGATGTGTGTGCCTATTTACACCTGTATGAACTAGCTGTGCGATTTGGATAGCGCTTATAATTACTTGCGTCTTTCCACCATCATTGAAAACTGTTGACGGCTTCTCCTACTCCATTCTAATTTCTTTATCAACATTTTTAGTTCTGTGATGGTTTGTGTTGAAAGTTTTGGTTTGGCGATCATTACTGACCCGAACCGCCCATAATGATTGACGACGGGTGTGCGAGTGTTTGTTTCGGCGCCAGGAGGCTCGGGGAGAAAACCTTTGCACTGGGGAAAACACTCTCCGATCAACGCAAAGAAAACATTTACCACGCCGAAAAAAAAAATTACCTTTACACCGCGGAGAAAACATTTACACCTTGAAGAAAACATTTAATAGATCGAGGAGAAAGCATTTGCATATCGGAGAAAACATTTACACCGCGGAGAAAACATTTAATACACTGCGGAGAAAGAATTTGCACTTCGAAGAAAACATTTAATTGCGCCTAGGATAAAAGGCATTAGACCGTGGAGAAACTGTTTACTTCGCTGGGAAAACGCAATACATCGCGGTGACAACGCTGTGGAGAAAACCTATGAACCGGGGAAAAACCTTTACACCTAAAAGAAAAGCTTTTTCAATGTTTTATATGAACTGAAAATATCTAATTTGTTTCTGTTTCCTTGGAATTATGTTTTTGTGTACACCTTAAGTTGTTTGTTTTAACGATAAATTTTGGGAGACAAGCCTATCAATACCTGTTACTTAGTATGAAATGTAAAAAAACCCAGTGATTCTAAGGGGCCATCTTACAAATATGCTGTTCCCCAACCCAATGATGTAAGAGCAAAAACAAATGCATTAAGAACGTTGTGTAAGTGCTCATTGTTTATGACACACGGATCCTTATGGAGTTCGTCTGGGAATTGGAGTTCGTGGAAATTACCTGGCTAGTACGGCACATTTATGTTATATTCCAGGGAATGCATCATGTAAACATCCGTAGACAATTCGATTGTGCAATAAACAGCCATGTGATGAGACATGTTAAAACAGATCCGATTCCCCGTCTGTCATCACGTCCTGCTTGCCAGTCCGGAAGTGCAATAAGCATCCTAGCATCGAAGCACATGATATACTTACAGTACATGTCCATGGCAGAAAAGCGAGATGTCGTGACTACATACATAAAACAAGGGGAAGGAAAACAGACGGGACATCGGTTTTATTGACCTTATTCGCCGGGTGTTTATTCCAAACCAGGTAGTTATTCTCATCGGCGTGTAAAGGTACTTACGATCCACATTTCCCCACTTCTTCTACCAGCGAGCAAACCATAAACAAGTATAAGGGTGTGAACATGTAAACGCATATCTTATCCTTCCAGCTCATACAATCATGCAATGGAATGCAAGACTAATTACGTACGAACTGAGGCTAACATCTATATACAAGAGGGTATGGACGCATGTATGAACGGGCGGTGAGTGAACCCGTGGTATTATTTCAAGTTAACATTTTAAAGGAGATCTCGATGTGATATAAACTCCTTATAACATCTATGCACATGTATGGCTGTCATGTATACAGCACCGCTGACATGAAATCAGTTGTTTTATGTAGCTATTAATAATATATCTGTTCACCTGTATGAACTAGCATGATTCGGATGCTGTTTTCAAGTATTTATTTGCCCAGGACATTCCTTGCGTCTTTCCGTCGTCATTGAAAACTGTTGACTCTTTCTCTTTGCACGAGTCCATCTTAATTTCTTACTTTGTATATATAATTTCTTGGTGATTTCGTTCTTCACATTGGACGTTGTTTTGGATACTCTTTATGGGATTATTCACTCGGAACGTCCTTTATGGTTGAATGTTGGTATATTAATGTCTGATTCGACGTCCAGTTAGACTCATCACGGAGAGAACTTTGCACTGCCGAAATCTGTTTATTCCACGAAGAAAAGGTTTTCATAGCCGGGTAATTGTTGAGATGGCGGATGAAACCTTTGCATCGCGAAAAAATAAAAATGTTTACGGAGAAAACAACTTACTTTGCGGATAAAACCTTAAACTTTGCACCACAGAGGCCGCGAAAAAAGCTTTTGTGATGTTTTTCTATGTTTATATAGAGGACTTTATCTACACTGACAGTATGTTTGTGCGTTATTCGTCCTGTTATGCACTTTAAATCTTTTGTTTGCTTTTAGGTAAAAAAGTTGGCTCGATGTTTCTATGATACGCCGTAAGTTAATAGAAAATGTAAAACCAAAAAAAAAAAAAGCAAATCGTATGACACTAATGGGCCACCGTACAAATCAGCGCTTCTCAAACCCAGTCATATACTAACCATCTAACAGATGCACCATAAGCGTTGTTTAAGTCTTCATGGTTTATGACATAGATCGAGAACCCTGTCCGTACAATGGGAATTAATGTGCGTAGGTTTGACCTGACCGATAAGGCACATGTATGTTGTCTTTTCTGGCATGTCAGTTTTAAGGAATGAATCATGTAAATCCGTAGACAATTCGATTGTGCAACGATTGTGCATCGGAGCGCCTGGTATACTTACAGTACATGTCCATGGCAGAAAAGCGAGATGTCGTGACTACATACATAAAACACGGGGGAGGACAACAGGCGGGACATCGGTGTCATTGACCTTATTCGCCGGGTGTTTATTCCAAACCAGGTAGTTATTCTCATCGGCGTGTAAACATACTTTCCGTCCACATTTTCATACTTCTTCTACCAGTGAGGTCGTCCAAGTTTAGACACGGACGTGCGACATCATAATGCTGGCCTATTCAAACACGTGTTGTTTCCCAATACAACGGTGTAACCCAACAAATCCTCGGGGAAATGTCCCGACTTATGTTGGTCCAGGCTTTGTTATTTTGTCGTCAGCTGATTTGTCAACGCGTGCTTCACGCCTCTCAGCACTGTCGATCTCTGTGATGGGGAGTTATGCCAGTAAACGTTCTTAACCTTCAATTCTGCTGTACGCTCCAGGTGGCGAAAGGACTGCATTCCGGCCACAGGGAACAGAGCGCGGAACGACGTCCCCTCCACTGGTCAGCCGAGTATATGCCCTGTCCAACACTTCCCCCTCAAAAGCTGTGTGCAGAACCGTGTCCACAAACATTGATTACACGTCCAGACTATGTCTACACTTACAGAACTTCGATCACCTCACAAGGACAAGACCCATACAGAGGCCAAAAACGCAGGGAAAAACCTTGGCCAGACGATCCAGGGACTTATGGACAGTGGGTTAGAAAGTTTGGAAACCAAACATAAAATCTTGATCAAGGAATCTTGATGTGGGAGTAAAAGTACAAATAGCACACAAAAAAATTGCTAAATATTCCATCCTGACATTATTTGGGTCCGCCTGGTAATGTGGCTTGAGATTCACGGGCAGCCGTGCATGTTCCACATAAATATAGTTTGTTTCTGGTAAACCCGTTGGTAGTCATCTACATATGAATAATGTGAATATTTGCTGTGTTAACTGGCATCATTAAATCTAACGGCCTTGGCATTCGTATTCCACACGTGAGCCATGCACCACCTAATTTTCTGTGTAGATAAATCTGGAAAGGTGTGTCCAAAACTACATACACCAGAATAAACGGATATGTATAGTGACTGTCATTGTACCAGTCGTTATGGGAACTCACTTGCCCGAAGGGTGATGTTGAAATTTTATCTGAAACAAAACACCCGTTAGCTCAAAGACAAAAAAGAGCAACTCAAAAGCCGAGGCGGTATCCCAGATTTGTAATTTGCTTTCGATAATTGACATAAGCATAGTGCATTAGGCCGAGATGATCACATTCATAAGCCAAACACCGGAGATCGTGTGGTGAGTCCACCCTATATCAGGAACTCTGTAGAGATTACGCGATTGGATGGGTTTTGCACTGATCAGAAATACAGTTAAGGGAGGAAGGCAAGCACCACTTCAGCGTTATCGAAAGTGTGTTACAGGTTTATTTCAAGACCCTCCATTGTGAGAATTCAGGATCAAACCCCACACGCACGAGATGTTCAAATATTAATGATAAAAATGATTATATAATTGTGGTTATTATTTATTCCGAAGCATTGTATTAATAGACAACCTTTCGCCTCTTATATCCTATCCCGGGTGACCAATCATATGAGCAATAACGACATTTGGTAACCAGACTTTTTGTTGGAGATACACAACTGACCAAAAGGCTATCTTGACTGTCTTCCAAGAACAGACATGTTATTAAGAGTAATAGTGGTAAGTTGAGTTCTAATAGTGAAACTTAATTCTCCGTGAGATAGGACGTACTTCTTGTCGTGGTGTATAGCTGTAATACTAATCTCCCTGTGGTTACGTACAATTTTAATTGTTGTCGTGCCGTATGGCGGTGATGCTTCTCCACGTTATACATATGTAAATATACATATTCCCACCGTCGTGGAATATAACTGTGGCACCTCATTGTGTTACCTCTTCTCTATATGTCATTTTTGCTATTGATGAGTACGGTTATGATAGTTCTCTGTCTTATTCTCCTACAGTCGTTTCGTATTGCCTTCATAATTCTCTCTTCGTTACACTTGCTGTTGGCGCGTACATAATGGCGTGAAGTGTTGTCATATACAGGGTACAGATGTATATGATATGAAAGCACATTCCATACCAATTGTTATTCAGATTGATCCCAAACTTGAAGCAAACATTATCCAGAGATGTTAAGCAGTTTCTCCGAATGAAGCCATATGTTAGCCTTTAGACAATTGTGAGCTGCAACAGCTCCTAGAATGAATCCATGACGGAAGGCAATTACGCCATTTTCACGTTCGCGTTAATGCATGGGTTCGTGCGAAAGACGGTATTCTGAATGGCTTTTGGTCACGTTCAGTTGTGAACTTACAAGCAAAATGTGCTCCTCTTTTGAGCTGCTAGCACACGCCTGTGCAATGAAGTTGCAGATTAAGTGTTTATTTCCTGACAACATTGTAGATGAATTGTTGATGTTTCAAAGAGCTAGATGTCTTAAGCTGTAAACATTCATTTTCTGAAGTACAACCAGAGGTCAGATAGGAATATAACGAACAAATTTTATTATATGGACATTATCAAAGATATTCTAGTCACATGCATATTCCAGAAAAAGAAATGAAAAGGATTTTTTAAGACTAACACAACATAACTTAATAACGCAAATGGCCTTCTAACGGATATAATTAGAGACCGTAGCGTGTTTATTTTAAGGTACAAACAAAATGACCCACTAAGCATATAGTGCTGGCGAAATCATGAACGTGGGAGATATATCTGAAATAACGATATATGCCCATAACTGCCACACTTTTAATGTGGGCGTAACATTGTGTTGCCGTCATTTGATAGTCAAAGATAAGCTTTGTCTGTTCTGTATTGCAAACTATAAATAAAAATACAGTAAATGTGAAATTGAAAGAAAAGCTAACTAAACGCGAAGGAAGAGCACATTGTGTTGAAAATATATTATAGTGGTATATAGAATATCACATGCTCATTGATTCAACTCCAAGGAAAATCTTTTACATGTATCTCTTTTAACACGACCATCAGCCTGATACATTATGCATTCATATATGTTAGAACAAACCAAACAATACCATATGCTGTTTGATAACATGAATGTGTAAGTTGGTTTTGTACAGTCAATATGACACTGAAAGCTTCGATGTTGTGGCCCGTGGCAGAATAACTAAGCTAGCTGTGCTCACGAATTTATACACTATCAGTCCATGCTACTGATGGACCGATGGCCATGACATCTCAGATTGATAAACTGGATATGAACTTGCCAATGTATTGTTTATTACATTTAATATACCAGATTTTTTTGACTGGTGCTTTTCTGTTATATAATGACTGAAAGGTTGATAGGATTATGCGTGGAGGAAATTGGAGTAACCGCATACCTTCCCCAGGTACTTAACACACTTCCTGACTTAAAGCCGCAGGCGAAAAGGAAGTACCCGGATTCGAACACGCGATCTCATTAGCCAAGGGCCTGGCTGTCGCAGCGAGGGAGGGCTTTAACTGAGGGAGCGAAGAGCCTTGTTGATGGGTCCCGGATGGCGTTTAATTGGCACCAGTTTCTCATGCCAGAGTCCAGGAACATATGGTCGATTCAAATAAATGGAATAAGTCAACAATGTAAATTGGTTTATATGTCTGAAAGTGTGTATGATATATTCATGTGTCCTGCGCCATTTTTATCAATATCAACGGCAGACATGCGGGACTCCAAGGAGATCTTGTATTAAAATAGAACATGAAACTAATTTTCAGGGAAACAAAAAAGTGTACATCCTCTATAGCCAGGTCTAAAAAACAATAGTCTTTATAGGTTAATATTTATCAGCATCTAATATTTAGTTATACATTATACTCTACAACACGTTTCATTATAGTTGCAGTGGATATATACAGGTTTTAGCAGCATACCGTCATGTCCGTCAGTCCGTCGGTTTGCCTGTCCTCCATCTCTTCGTCCATCAGTCCGTCCATATCTTCTTGTCTGGCCTGCATATTTTATACCTTACATGCACTGGTTCTGTTATTGTGTACATATGTTAAATGTTGTGACAACACCGAATTTTGAGTAATTCTGGACCAGTGAAATCTAGGATATTGAATTTAACGTCACGGCAATTTTCTTTACCCAATTCTGTTTAAACCCTTGTGCTTGGGGGAGTGTAAGTTGTTACTTCTTAAACACATGGACAGTTAGAATAAAACCCTGAGTGAGGTAAACTGACAAAAGGCCGGATTAGACGGTAATGTTTGGCCATTTGCCAACTATCATACTGCTGTCTTGTTTTAGATCTCATGAATTTTTTGCGAGCATATGTATATTTGGCTGGAGATAATGTTTTCCTGTGGGTAGCTGTCATGACAACCAGGTTTAAGATTTATCCGTATTCATGCCACTTGTAATCAGGTATGGCTTCATGTCTTGGATTCTGCTCCGATTAAACTTTTCTTACGAATAGTTCTAATTCTTGGCTCATGGATTCAAATGCCATGATGTGATTTGTCCATTTCTGCATTTGTCATGCATGATAAACAGATTTCCACATGTAAATATCTACCGTATTTAAATACGTATGGCCCTATGGCCCTTTTGATGTGCATGCAGTTTGAATCTTCGGTGGATACATAAATATAGGTGCGACAACATGGTGCACCTAATAACTGTCCACTTTCTCTACTGACGTGGCAATCAGCTTGCCGTTTTCCCTATATAATTTCCACATCTAGGAATGACTGCTTGAATTTTAGTGGATACACAGATAGAACATAGACACAAGGGTGTATATGGTGCTCCACATTTGTCATGGTAACGAAATCAGAGCTATAATTCTTATACAATGGAAGACCAGTTCTTCAAATACCGGTTGTTTTGGCAACAGTTTTAAGATTATAATATTCAATGCATGTATGTGTCCTTCAAGGCACATGAAGTACTTTCCCCCATGGAACTCATTAAAATCAAATGTTTTGATATTCTTTTATATGTTTCAGGCAGAGTATATTTTGGGAAGTACATTACGAACTCTTGTTTCTTATGTCCTAAATATCTAACATCTACACGTAAGGACGTTTCGCAGACACATTAAAAGGGTAAACGGTCGGCCTACCACTGTTGAGTTAACATAGGTTTGTCTTTTTGTTGACGTCTTCGGTGGGTGAGAACGGCTGGTCGATAGCCGGAGATAATAAAGTCCTCGGGGAGTAACCCATCACAGCTGGGCAATTCTCAGCCTCATTACTTGCCAGAAGCCGTGCCGTCGGCTTCGTGGCCCGACCCTCTGATTACCATCCAGTAAACCTCCTAGCGCTATTATGTCACGTTAATTCTACTCACAAAGTTACGTGATTGCAGAGGGTTCCACGAGGGATAGTGCATCTAAACTCTGTGTGTGTCAGGCTGTAAGATACATGGGAATAATTCCAACGTAAGGATGCAATCTGTCCAACAGCTGATGTGGATGTAATATAGACTACATCCTTTTGTCTGAAATACATTGTGTATGTACGACATATACACTTTGTGTCTGAAATACATTCTGCATGTACGGTATGTGCTCTTTGTGTCTGAAATTCGTACCGTATGTACAATATACGGCCTTTTGTGCCTGAAATACATTCAATGCTTTTATGTTAGACACATATTCCCTTTGTGTCTGAAAATTCTGTATATATCGTATATACCGTTTGTGTCTGAAATGAATTCTGCATGTACAATACGGTATATATCATTTGTGGCTGACATATACTTTCTGCATGTTTGGTATATACCCTTGTACCTGACATACATTTTACATGCACGTCACGGTATATAACATTTGTGTCTGAAATATATATTCTGTATGTTTGGTATATATCCATGTGTCTGAATTAAATTATGCATGTACGATACGCACGGTATGTACAGTTGGGCGCGAAATACATTCTGTATGTACGGCCTATACCACCCTATCAAATACATTTTGTAAGTACGGTATGTAACGTTTGTGTTTGAAATACATTATGCATGTATGGTGTGTACTCTTTATGTCTGCAATTCGTTCTGTATATATATAGTTTGTGTCTAAGATAAATTTTGCATATATGAAGTACGTGTGATTTTCATTCAGTATGTAAGGTAAGCACATATGCCCATTGTATCTGCAAATTTTGTATGTACCGTGTAAACCTTTTGTGTCTGAAATACATTCCGTACCTACGGTATATACCCTATATCCCTTTGTGTCGGAAATACATTTTGTATGCACGGTACTGTAGATGCCCTTTTGTCTGAAGCACATTCTGAATGTACAGTCTATACCATTTCTGTTGGAAATACATTTTGTTGATACTTTATATAACCTTTGTGTCTGAAATACATTCTATATGTACGCTATGTACTCTTTGTATCTGAAATTCGTCATGTATGTGTGCGGTTTGAGTTTGAAATATATTCTATATATATACAGAAAATGCCCTTCAAGTCTGAATCACAAGTGGCTCTTCTTTGTACGAGGGAAATAGGTTTGAGGTTGCCCTGAGGGCGGTGGTTGGTGATTTTCTCCAAGTCCCTGCTCGATTGCCATGATTCGTACCGATGAAAAATCGTGAAAAAAATCGTGAAAACACGAAACAGTACAGTTTCAAAACTTCTGGCAATTATTATCAAATTCTTGAGAATTTCTGGCAAAGTTTTATAACCATACAGTAGTCATTAGTTTCTTATCAAAGCTACTTTAAACAGGATGCTTAAACATATTTAACACGGTTAACCTTCTCCCAAAATCAGTAAACTGTTTGAAGTATTTTCTTCGTTTGCGTTAAAGTGGGCACTTTAGGCGATAAACAGGAGTCACTTAAGAGAGAAAATGGACACCACCTTGAGCGCTATACAGGCCCATTTTACAGGCGATAAATCCGTCGTTATATTACCCGGGGAACGCAACATGGCTTATACAGAGAAAAGGCGGACACCACCTTGAGCGCTATATAAAGGCTCATTTTATAGGCGATCAATCCGAAGTTATATTACTCGGGGTAGAGGACACCTCTTAAAAAGAAAATGTGGACACCCCTTAAATATACTGAACACTAATGGGGCCTATTTTGTAGGCAATAAGTTCGACGCTGTATGAGATAAGCAGCAGTGGGAATAAAAGGAGACCGCTTGAGGAGCTGTATTCGATTTCAGACGATAAGTTAGACACTAGTTACATTTAGGCGATATACAGTGCCGATAAAACACGGCATCTACTTTGCGATATTTAAAGGCTAAACTATGATAGTCAAAACTGCGGACATTATTTAAGGTGTTGCCTAGAAGACCCTCTATATATTGGGTATCAAAGAATCCGTCGCTTGATGTTTACGATTCGTTGTATATGGAAGGCCCCTCCTGAAATTACTCTGTGAAGAACGATTGAATTGATCATAAGCAATTCAGCCCTTTTCTTGCCATTTTTATACAAGTATTAGTCCTCAAATAGCCGTTCGCCACGATATGGCTGAAAATTTGCCGATGTAACGTAAAGCCATAATCATTCATTCAAAGATCGGTTTATGATAGACATAAGGTTACAGGCGTTGATTCTGCAGGTTAGCAAAATTATTTCGAGCACTGTTTGATGTTTGGGGAGCTTCCATCATCTGTTGTCTGAAATAGCGTTCTTGTGCCAGGCGAACATTCGTACGTAACATTTTTAGAGGAGATGACCGCTACACTTAGAAAAATCAACAAGTTCCGTTCAATAACAGTGCACACGTGTTCCACGAAGCTCATTTGGCCTTTTGCTCAATGGAACGTTCGATGAAAACCACTTTTCTTGCCGGCTAATGTGACGTCCAAGCCTGCACGTCACACGTAGAAATGTCTGTCAGGAACTTGCCGATGCTTGTCCCCTATCGTATTTGTGAAAGACTGCGCTTAGCGTTAAAACAATTAACAATCATGCAAATAAATAAATTAATAAATATTCATATTAAGAAATGTCAGATTATTTGAAAGATTCTGTTTTCCCATTGCAACCTCTCTAAGAATGCAAAAATTTTCGCTTTGTTTTACTTTTTCACCCGAAATAGGGCTGTATATCTTCACATAGAGATTTCCTGGCAATCAGAAAGCTCAGTATAAGAATACCACCTGAAGCAAGATGATCCGAACAGGTGACACTCAATAAAAAAGAAATCAGCCCTAAAATGAACATTAACAGGAGCCACTCTTATATGATTTTGTCGAAACTTACAAACCCACTCAAAAAGATCTTTTATGTTAGAATGCGTTCCGCCAAAACATGCAGTAAAGTATTGTATTAAGATTATCATGGCTCTGTATCAAGTTGCATAATTTACAGGTTGATGTATAAATGCCACCTCAATATTTACGTCCACGAAGTGATGATACGTCTGGTGGGTTATTTCAAATATATGTCGTTGAGTGTCCGGATATATATCAGCGAAACATGTTGAAAAGGTTATACCTATAGAGAATGTAAAATATCTAATAGATTCCATCTAGAAAACGAGTTAAGATCTATGTGCGGTGACAGGCTCGAAAGTTCACCTCCAGCTGTGTGATTTATAACCCGTCAAGTGATCAATAACCGATGGAATCAGCGCGGTGACGCTGATTTTATCGACTGTATTGGCTAGATTCTTAGAAGAGAGCAATCATTTCATGCTAAGAATACACTAAATAAGTAATTTTGAGCACAACACTTGGCGACTGAGCGAATGGATTTTATTTAACTTGCGGGGGTTAACTTTGTACTGTTTGTATAGGCCTACGTACAAAGTAAATATTTAAGGACAGAATTGGTTTCCTGGAGATCCATGACATGAATTATACATCAGTGGTAGAATTCAACAGTTTCTTCATAAATATTGTTTGATTCGTGTAACAGTTCGTTTCTTGTAGCACGATTAGTCGTTTTACTTTGTTTATTTTGTCATATTCAATTAAAAGAAGATCGATTTAGATCGATCATGTGGCATTGTGATCAGCGTATCGTCTGTATATATCTGAAGGTAAGGCGACATTCTGTTACCTTGTCACCATAGCGAGCCCATTAATGTCTCCCACCTAAAATCTGTGCACTAACCCTTGTCTTATAATAACCGTTGGTTCAAATCCAGCTTTGATTACATTGGCCACACATTTAAGTCAGCAGACTTTTGATAATATACACGGCGAAGGGGGATGGCATCCACATGACCCACGTGCTATACAGTGTAAGTGAAATATTCTTCACAGAGTATGGTGTAAAACACAAATCAAATCAATGAATTACCTTGTGCATTATATAGCATGCCTTTTGCTATCATCTGCAACATTTGGTTAATTATATCATACGCCCATCTGTTTGCTTTTGGTATTCAAATCCTATAATTTGTTTAAATGCTTGTCATTCTCTTATTATCTTTTTAACATGATATCTTTTTATTAATTTATTCGCATTTCTATATCATCTGCAACTGTTCGCGAATTAAAGAACATGGTTTATGGCCACCTGCTTGTTTTCGTTAGGCAAACCCTATTCAAATAGCTGTACTTTCAATAATTTGTATTAGTATGTTATACTCTATTCGCTGCATATCCACTCGATCTGGCCATTTCCTGTGCGGGGAAAAATCATTCCTAACTCTATACTATGCTATTATTTTATTGACAGAATTGTTAAAATGAAAATGATTGGTTGAGCTTATAAACTGCAGTCTATATTTTCTGTCAGCCTTAAGTTAGGTCAGAAAGTTCCACAAACAAATCTGAGAGGGAAGAATTATAGGACATATCCAGACGATATCGAACTTCCGGTCTGAGCCTAGAAAAAAACTAGACCTCGTGTTTGCGTCGACCACAGAACCCAGCATGTACGGTATCTTTAACCAATGCATTCAAACAATTCAATGTTCAATCAAGATTTCGATTTCTCATTTGTCATGTGTGTAGCAGCTGTCTATAAAGTTTGCATCTTGAGAAGAACATGGTTCCTAAATTGCTTTCCGGGTCGATGAAAGCATAGTCCTTTTCCTTTTAGGCTGCATCGATTAATGTTTACATTCCTGTTGGGTTGTGTTGTTGTTATATTTAACAGGAAGCCTGCATTTTACAGTTAAAGAAAAACAATTTTATTGTCGGAGATAAATCTAAAAAAATTTAAATGTTTTGCAGTCAGAAGTTTTTAATTATCTTGTCTAACTAACAGTCTCAAATTCACTCATGGCAGACTGGAATCCTAGACGATTATGCGATTATTTTCATAAAAAATTTATTTCAAGTATTACGTAACTCTCCAGGCATGCTGTAAAGCGAATTACCATGTTATGCTGCTGATTGATATCATTCTAGTGTTACATATTCTTTCTTAGGAGACTTTAGGAGGAATTTTATTACCATTATTATTTTTATTAGATCATTTCTGAGATTGTTTGACAGCGGGATACATTTGTAAAGTAACATTCGCTTTATTGTCAAAGTAGCACGCTTCGACACCGCCTGCATGGGTACTCAAATTTAAGGACTGATATCGTTATAAATAATAACGAGCACATATTCGCAACAGCCGCCATATCCAGTTAAAAGTCGACGTCGTCTTGCATTAAGTTCGCTTATTATGTGAATGGCCTGCGTTGAAACCCAAAATGTCAACCTGTGACCGATCGACCAATAGGCAGAGTGACTTTCGACCTCATTCTCACAACTATAAATTCCATATTTCACAGATTATAAATTATTCTTTTATAGGACGTGTATTTCAAAAGTCCTCAAGATGAGATTTGCTCCTGTTGAATGAACGATTGATGAAACGTCACATTTACAATATTTCAACATATAAATGATACATATCCTGGTTATAACTTTTAACAATAGACTGAAACCTAACCTTGATTTTTATAATATACGTAAAAAATTTCTTGTGAAAGTGGTAAGGTTATAAAAGTGCAACCTTGTGAAACAAACCAATTCCGTACGAAGTTTTAATCCTTTTTTTGATGAAACGTAAGACGGCTGAGTTTATGGTCAAACTGAGACTCGGGGTCAGTGTAAGGTATGGGGGATCAACAACTATACGTCGGCTCATGTCAATGGACACTAAAGCCTCTGTGTATATTAAGGTGGAGGTTGGATTAACAATTTATGGGCTCTAAGAATGGAGTATTTAAGCCTGCCACTTAACCCATGAATAACAGGCGGTGTTCCGTCTGGGGGGACTTTTACAGGCGGGGATTACAAGTGCACATCTTCCTGAATTCAAGCCTCAGCCTGTTGGGTCCCCTCCTTATCGCGTGAATTCTTTTTACTCCACAAATAATCAATCAGTCGATTTTCTGAAGCCCCCCCCCCTCCCCATCTGTCGCCCAACCTCACTATGGTGCTAATTACCATAAAGGTCAGCCACCTCGGTAACAGACGACCATGGGTCCGCTTTATGAAGAGGATGTAACTCTTCGTCGAATATAACTGCCACGACGACGTATCTCTACAGTGTGTGACGCCACGGCACGTACATTTGACATAACTTACACCCTGTTTGTGAAACGGGCACCAGTCGTCTGATGTGCAGCACATGCAAGACAACCTCCTCCACGAAGACAACAGGTGTTGTCATTAAAGTCACAGGGCGGGTGCTATGAATAATATAAGCCAGTGTACTTTTGTGTGGTTCAAGCAACAAGTGAATAAGAATTGTAGTGTAATATATAAGTGGTGAATGCGAAATGCTGTTTGGAACAGGTCATTGTACAACAAGGCTTACACATGTATGAAATATTTCGAAACATGTGCATACTTTATTACCCATTGATGAGTTATTCCCGTTTTCCGTATTTACCCAAGGCGTTGTGGTATATTCAGGAAGATAAAAAGAAAACTAAAAAACTGGTAAATTTATCAAAATTATCCACGGAGGACATTTTCATTTGTATTGCTCGAAGCATTACCATTTGGTCTGTGTCATTCACAGGATCCTGTAATCCTGTTGGGGAAAACTTGTTATCTTATACGGCTGGATTCTACCAGGGCGTTTCACAGGTACCTGACGAAGTATGCATGGTGGTTTCCTAAGGGCATACATATTTCCTCCCCTGCAAAGCTGAATACCGTCCAATTTATAGGTAGAAATTTCTTGAAAACGACGGTAAACCATCCATATAAATCGTCTCCTTTCGGTATGAACGATTTCAATTTCCCTTCTGTACGTCGTGGCTATATTCTTACTTTCAAAAGAACCTTCAAGGACGCAGTTTACATAAAGCAGTAAAGCCAAAGCGCGTTTAATCAACACAGGACTACAAGTAAATATACGGCTCTTTTCTCCTGAAATCAATGCCAAGGAATTGTCATCCAGCCGCACACAATTTTTTCAACAACTGCAAAGATCCCTGAGGCTGGTAGTTAAAGTGAGACTTAAACTCACGAATTAAGACGTGAAGCCATACGCCCGTGCGCGTAACGATAAATCTTTTGCGAGAAAATGTCCAAATAGAATCGGATATGCAAGGTTTGTCTATACAGATGGGAACAAGACACCAGAGCCGTCAAAGAGCGCATGGCATCCAGGCGCAGTTTAAATGCCTAGTAAGTCACTGTCTGCCAGCAGAACCATCTCATGTAATAACTAAATAAATGAATAAATGGGTGAATAAATGGAGTAGCAAAAGAGGGTACAGTGACAAGGAAACTTAACTGGTGGCATGGTTTCCTATAAAACACTGCAAATAATAATCAGAAACGGTTGAGTAGGAGACCATTGTTATGTTCTCTCTACTGGAAACCAATACCGGATATGGCCAACAAATGCTAGGAAATTCGACTAAGCTGCTTATTGATTGGTCAATATGGATCTGTTCTGCACCTATAAGTTCAGATTCTGGGTCGAGACGGAAATACTTAACAATTCGAACCGGGCATATGACAGACATGTTGAAACAGCAGACGTCATAGCTTTTAAAATAACCAATCAGACTGAATAGTTGTCAAAATTGTGGATGTACACCACGGCTATACGTAAGGTTTTTGTTCACTTTTAGTGGTCCTCGAGGAAAGTAGCTAAGAATGATTAAACTGAGATTAACTCAGAGATCTCTTGTAAGAATCCCCATCGACAGTTGCATGTCTCCCGTGTACAATAGTCGGCTGGTGACAGAGGTATTAAACGCAGTTATCACGAGCTGCATCACACCAAGGTCAACATTGACATTGCCTTGCCCAGATTTCAGTTTTCCTTAATTACCAATTATGACGTCTTCAGTTTTTTTGCGATGCATGGTAACCGTTGATATATCTCCTATGTTCCAGTGGTAACGACGTTGTTTCGTGTTTTGATAACTTGATCCTAGGCTTGTCTCCTAGTCTTTTTAATTTAATTCATTTACTTTTTCTCTCGAGTTCTGCATTACCCCATACTTATGGGAAAAGCACCCCTGTACAATTGATATCTAACGGACAAACGAATTAAGTGTGCTGAAAATACCAATTTTGTCCTTTCATTAAATTCTCATTCATGTGCTGAGAAACCAATACGTATTTTTACTGCAATTTGATCAGCTTTAACAATTCTTTTCTTGTTATATACCAATACATGGGAAAGTTTCTGTTTCATGTATTTGCGCCCGCCTTCACGATCAGATTGATAATATTAAAAGTATTGTGGCTAAAGATCATTTTTTCAGGAGAGCAATATAGCCGCAGTGTTGTGACAGTTACAGATCCAGGTTTGTTTGCGGCAAGTAAAGCAGAGTTTGTCCGAAAACAATGGGTTTATCGATGTATCATCTGGAGGAAAATCCTGTTGTCGCATCACCTTGGATTTCTAACAAGTGTAAAGCCAGCACAATGGGAACCTTCAATGAGTCCATAACGTTTAATTAATCCAACTTACACTGCTGACATACAAACGGGACATTTCGTTACTGAGTATAGACACAGCGCTCTCTGATTCATCCGCCTGATTAACTACAGCCCGATTAGTAATCAGTATAATTGGTTGATTTGTCCCGCTACGTTTGGGATCGATCTCGGGACCCCACCCTCACTGACAACTCTCTAAGTGAGAATCGAGTCTGAAACTCTCGCCTGCAAACTCTACTAAGGATGTTGACGGTCATCACCGGAGTTTACCGAATGACGAACGCACGCGATATAAACAGACAACCCTGTTACTTTCATACGCCATAAATCTATTAGTGATGTGTGATCGTGATCGACAAACCTCCGGCCTAGTTCTAGGTAATACTAACCCTCTTTCCGTCGTTCTTATAGACTTCTTTGCAGACCATGGTAGTCTTATACACATATCCGGGGTATAAGTACAGAACTCAGGCTTCCGAAATGAACAAAGTCCTCTGCACGAGTCCATTGTTTATGCGGTGAAACTCTTCAGCCTTAATTCTGCGTATTGGCAACAGTTTTCATTGAATCCTATTGTTATGCATATCCTTCAGGTAGGTCAATCTTTGTGCAAATTTGAGTCACATAATGATGACATACCATGCAATATTCACATACGTCACTGTTGTAATTTAATACACCAAGAACCCTTGACTGTCCATTTATGGAGATTGGATTGTGCTTTGCCGTTATAACTGTTACGCAGACGAATAGACGCTTCTCATGACAGACCTATGAATTCTACGTCATTGTAGGTGTATTGTTTTATTCATGGTTATGGAATAAGCCCTTTGTAGCTGAAAACATTAATCAAAAACCAGGAAGGATTTACCTGCATGGGAACGTTACTTATGATCAAATGGTCCCTGATCTTGCGAGGGCGACCGCTAGTCATCATATTTATTTATATAAACAGTAAATGATGACAAATAAATGATGGCATATGACATATTAAAGTCACTGATCAATAGTGGGCTGGTGGGGACGGATCACACTTGTGTACCCCACAGAACCATAGAGTGTTGGACTATTGCTGACTGCACGATCACACTCGCATGCAGCAGAATGTTTAATTAGATCAAGACTTCCCAAGGCGGAAGTTATACAGGATCATTGGAAGCCCAAGCACTTCGCGACAACCATTTTAAATGACAGAGGCCCTGACAGGAATTTGGAGACGTGTCAAAAGTGATTCAACCCACGTTATGTCCGATGAGAGGATAAGATTGAGATTCCAGAAATCGCGACAAGATCGAAGAAGCCTTTCTTGTCGACTTCCTGGACTCACCTTTAGAAACCTGTTTAGACAATTCATAATATAGCATTTCTTCTTCATGTCGACGCCTTTGAGGAATATAACCTATAAGCAGTCATACATATATGCGCATTTTCGAAAGAAGAATTATGGGTACCTTTAGATTTGCCTGCAAAAAACTACATTCTTTAAATAACCTTCCAATTTATTGTTCCTTTGGTAGATCGAGGTGATATTTTAATATTAATAGCGAACAGTGAAGTAAAAGCACGGGAATGCTTTTCAGGAAGTGTCTCAGCTATCACTTCTAAATCTGAGGTTATGGGGTGAATGTCATAGTACGGGCTTATACACAACCTGATCAACAAAAGTTTTAACACATTGCACATTTCAGGTGGCAATTATAATAATAATAATACTTTGTAGCTGTGATGCGTGGCGTTGTTGTTTTTTAGGAATGTGTTCTTGATTGCCGAGTGATTTGTTGAAATGCGCATGCACAGGAACTGCTGACCACACATTGCATGGCCGTTCTTTTCTTGCTTTCTTGCTATTCTCAGAGCCGTTGTATGACCGAAGGAAACCGGACAGACCTCGGTGGAGACCACCGAACGTCATCATGGCGTGATTTCAAAGCAGAACCCAGCAAATGAAAGTTGATCATTAAGTTATGATAACTTACATTTGTGTCAGAAATGACCAACAGTAGTTCTCATTTCTAGCAATACCTAATTATCTGGAGAGTTTTATGCTATAAGAGAAACTCATAACTCCCCCACTACCTCCCTTTTAACAAAGTGATCCCGAACTACATGATCGAAATTGTTCTGTCCGGTGTATTACATCACACTTCGGTATAAGTTTGCTTGTAAAAGGTCTAGGTGGTATTCAGAGCAGAAAACAGTGTGCTTTGGCTATTGAACCTGGCTGTGATGCACCTGAAATCTCACTTTCTATTAGAAGTACCAAAGGCTTTCACATTAAACTCCATCAATCTCCCTTTTTGTCAGTAACTAGTCCCTGTGTGACTTCTCGATAATGCTCTCTATGAATATTGATAAATCAAGTTGTTAAAGCAGCAGTAAGTAAATCTCATTATGTCTCATTCCTTATTTTTAATTCTGAAATTACAATTCCCTTGATATCCCATATATTAACCCGCAAAGTATTACAATATTAACATCGGTTAATTTTCTACATGGTTCAAATGGTTAAAAGCATCATTCCTTGTTGTTTCTCGACTGTATTATAGGAAGAGTTTGAATCTGACTGTGGTGAATCTGTCGTATACTTCCTGTGCCATTGCTTCCATGCACTAGTAGAGTAACTCCGAAAAACTTAAACTTCACATTTCACGCAATATTTCACCAATTTATTTTGCCATAACCAGGTTATGACAAATGAAATTGCTGAAATACTGAATAAAACTGACGGAGTTACACTACTTGTGAATTATGTTAAATGTATCAGTGGCGCTATAGTGCTTCCACACATCAGCTATATATGTGCACCACACGTGTATATATATATAAGTTGTTCTGATATGCCGACCTATTTTAACATGTAAAATGTTTCAGATTATGGCAACATAATTTCGTTCCTGATAATACTCTTACGACGGTTACTTTTTTCTACTCATCATTGTCATTAACAGGTCCTTGACGTTCTTTCGTGAGAGCTTTCTCACCTTAAGGAAATTATACGACTGTGGAGAACTGTGGATTTGACTAGGTACGGGACAAGGTTAAGCGTTATCGGGTTATACAACAAATACCAAGACGAAGGTGTTAAACCCTTAACCATACCACGTCTGTAGAATTACTAAACTCTGTGTTGTCGGTTTCCAAGTATGAGGTACAAATAGTTCGAATAACGTAAAGACACAAGCTCGCATGCCTTTTCTTTATCATGTATAACAGCTGTTTGAATCACACGCCGCTAGACTATGTAGCATGTTACAATATGCATGGGCTGTATGCGGTATTCATTCTTCAGCCATTGATTTCTGATTGCTCACAGTGATATGTCGCGTTTTGTTGCGCCGTTTTTGATCTGCAGATTGCCCCTTCAACGTTATATCTTGCCCGTGATCACGGATGGACGCCGATATAACCAAAAATAACTAGCTCTCTATTCAACGAGCCCTGTGGCTGCCCACAGTATCTCTGCTGTGTATGTCATTCTATAATCGCGACGCTGCATCGATGGAAAAAAAAACTCTTAATTGTGGAGATGCCCCGAGGAGATGTTAAGGACAGCCTTAATACACGTCTTCATCTGCTCTGACGGTGATTGTCAACGCCTTTACCTCGCCACAGCAGATAGTGTACCTAATTCTGACCAACCTTGACTTCACATGCTATCTCCTAATGCATTTGCTTAGTCGTCTCATATCAATCTTCTAGTATATACTTATCAGCAATGTCGTAAGCCTGCAATCGTTCCTTATATATGTGACGAAAGTTTTTCTTCATGAGCAGACACGATCTGCAAAAGGACCGCACATGAGCCCCCTGTATGTATCTCAATGAGGTGTTGACAAAACTATGACAGAGGTCCAGTTAAGACATTGTGTATTGTTTGACATATGTATTATCGGTGTACCAGTATCCGGAGAGTCGAAGGCAGGTACAACAGACATGCGTATGTCAAATTAATACATCGGTACATGTAATTGTTCTGAACTATATAAATCAGACTACAGGTAAAATCCTGCAGGAAGAGCTCAAGCTAGGCTTTACCCGGTGGGCATTGTAAGACGGACACTACGTTGTGTTTGTGAACAATCTAAGATGTCGAATGGCCGGGCGATTTGGCAGCAAGATCCATGAATACTCCACACCTGTATTTACAAACTTTATGAGTATATGGGTTCCCTATATGAAGTGGATGGCTTGTTGGGACTTGGGTACAGGTCAGGACAAACACACACGGTCTCGTGTCTTCGTCAGAGATCACCCGCTAAGCAGGTAACATCAACAGAAAACTGTCACCAGTAAGACGTCGGTCTAACCAGGTAAGTGTTGCGCGCACAGGTAGATCTAGCTAGCCGCCCAAAATGGGGACTATATCCATACACGTGTGTTTATTATCTTACACGGAACAAACTTCTCCTAATGTTTAAGCTACGGCCTCGTTTCTGTTAGGCGGTGTTGTCGTATTTCAAAAGGCAAATCACGACTCGACATGGTTCAATTGTATTGCTGAGTCGTGTAGTGCTCAGGACCCGGCCCTGGGAATGCCTACCTAAATCATGATGTGGGGTGAGTAGTCCGGAAAAATCTTCAGGTTAGAACGGATATTAAAGTCTATATCTCTCTTACCTGTACGTTCTGAAAGTTAATCTTCTTTTTTGACAGGTAGACGTAAGTCTTAGAGACTTGGCCCTGATTTACCTGTCTGCTCCAAAACATGGCGTTAACAAGTTACGCCAAGGTACGGGTGGAGATAATTGATGTTCCCGAGGCCTAAACAACATGACAGAAAATCAACCGTAAAGACTACTGGGTAGACAAAATACCACGTCTTTTTTTTCACCTACTTATACTTTTTAGAGGGGTGATCTAGGTTGAGTGTACGTATATAGCGTTTAGATACAAACCCAGGAGAGAGTCCCCAGCAGTTAACAATACCCGACCGTCACACACCTATTCCGAGCTGGAGTAGGGCTGCCTCAAACGATTGGTCTATCTGCGGGGCAATGGGCCGTCTCTGCCAGCCTACCCGTCTCCTCTTCTACACAGGGCTTGTCCTCGCTGATCAGTCGAACGTGTGACTGGCCAGGGCTAGGACGGAATAAACCAACACCTGACTCTCAGCCGGGTTAACACTGACAGAGTGCCACCTTTGAAAGTTCATCACGTCACCGATGGAGCTAGTTGCGGATGGTTAGTTGACCCATACTGTCCTGCCTTACACACGGACTGACCAGAACAGGACGGGAATGATCCCACGGGTCACAAAATCCTTTACTCTCTCCTATGCACAAAACAGGAGACTCCGTCACCTTAAGGCATGGAGCTAACGCGAACAAAATCAAGCGGAACGAAGTTGAATTTATAGCAGTATAACAGTGTTATTTAAGTTGAAGCGAGAAATTGGGGAGACTCATTTCACAAGTGACAGGACAGTATGAAGCTGAAGATACGCAGTCTGCTAGCATTGGTCGCCGGTGTCGGCTTTACCTTAGTGCTCATCTCTAGCAAACTCCTAGGGGAGTTACCGTCCTTACTGAACGCCCAGGTGGGGTCGAACCATCTATTAAAGGATGGTCTGCTTCAGGCAGGCCGGGCGTCTAGGGGCTCCGAGGCAGCTCACATACACTTCCCTAGGAAGGACTTAGACAAGAGCAACTACACTAGTGATAATTTTAGTCCGGAAAAGGACAAATTGTTGTTTCGTCCAAATGCAGATGATCATAATGGCAAACCTTACGAAGACACTGGAATGGACAGAGACAATGTTGAGATTGGCAATGAGACGCCGGCAAAGAAAGAAACTTCAGGAACTCGACAAATTCGTTACTTTAAGCCAGACAGTGGCACTCAGTTAAAACTGAGGGTGCTAGAAGATTCTGTGAAACGAAGCCTGCTTGATGATGACGACTTCAGGGAGTTCGAAACCGATCCATTGTTTGCTTTTAACAAATGGAAACCTCCGAAGAGCCCCAGGTTACCGTTGTATTCGAAATACCCAAGGTAAGTAAAAAGTCACCGCTTCTAAATGTATGTGAGGTTGTGTTTCAAGGCGTTATTCCTTTTATTCCACCTTATGTATGTACTGCCAGTTCACGGGTAAGGTTTCGCGTCTTACTGTTCTTTGAAGATTGGTCGAGCATAATGTGATGAGGACATGGACCTTGAGTGTATAGTTGGTAATTATTATAATAATGTAAGTGTCCATGATCAGCGGAATATATTTTATAACGTTTGACACAAATAATTACTCAACCTGTTAACAGATTTATCTGACAGCTCTAGGTGATCTTTACTGGCTCCTGTCCGCATTTCCAGACGTAACCTTGTCATAGTTAATAACTTAATCAATGGGAGAAGAAGGAGTTTTGTCCAAGGCTTTCTTCCCCTGAACGCAGGAAATAACCTTTTAGCTGGCTTCTTACACGGTCCCACGGACTAGATGGTTATAAAACAATGAGTTCATAGTGAGAAATTTTGCCTGCTTTTTGTCTATTAACCTACTTACAAGGACGACCACAAAACATGTCGTCAATAGAGAATAACCTGTCTGACAAAGTGTAGGAGTTTTAATGAGTAAAACAATAGATTTTCCGGGATTGTCTTCCAGCTTAACTGGAAGTATTCAGGTATTCAGGCAACATCCCATACTCGCTCAGAAGTGATTGAGTTCAGTTATCGTCACCGTGTCATGCATGAGACACAAATTTCTCACTACCATGTCATGTGTGGCTGGGTGTATTGCTTTCCCTACATTAATGAATCAGTCGCATTTAGAATAACAACACAAACAAAACGCATTTCATAAATTAACAACACTTTGTAATTGGCCATACATCATGCAATGTATTTGAATACCAACAAATCAATTAAAGTATAGCCACATTGCAACCATGCAGACATAAGTCAATTTAAATATGCTAATTCAAAATTATGTCAAAGCAAAAGTTCACCGATTAATAATTGTCCACATATAGCATGACCTCTAATTTACGCTTGTATTCGTTAGGTTAATGTCGAAGACCTAATATTGTAATCTTGTGTAAATAATACATGCTTGTTTAATTCATATTGAAAGTGCCCCTATGATAATATTAACATCGAAAATACCGAGGGCTGTTGAATAATTGATTACTGTTTCAGGATGCTGAATATTCTGTCGGAATCTTAACGCGTTTTAAACATTCACATGAATATCATCTTGTATTAATATTTCTTCAAATCGCTGAGACTGCGATAATTTGCATATTTTGACGTGGACAAAACGAATAGTGAATTTCGTAATACATCATAAACAGTACCATCTACCATTTGGCAATTACAGACAGGCTTAGACCATCGTCGAACATTTGGAAACCACGAAGGATATAGCTGTACTCTGAATGTTTGACACGTGTAACAGAACTATAGCCGTCGTGAGACCCGCACAAAGCAGAAGAGTTGTTTGATTGTTCCTTTTTTGACACTTGTCGTAGAACTGTCTCAAGTTACATGGCCGTCAGTATGAGCAGAAATGTACAGTTCCTTGGACATCTGGGACGTTAGGACACACCTAGCAGAAGTATTCAAACCTCTAGCAAACCAATGCGAGTAATATGTCCATGAACAATTGTAGACCTGTTCGGCGTTTTTAGTGGGTTTTCTTGATTTCCTAATATAATAAATGAAACTTTTGTGCATGTGTATATTGCCAACTTTTATGAAAAGTATACTATGGTATATATGTCTTTTAAATTGAATGTTCGCGGACAAACTATTCTAGGTTGTCGGATTTTTCCACCGTGAACGTACAAGTTCATATAAGACACCGTGAAATGTGTGTCAACCGTTTATATGATGGGCATTGTTTTGATAACTATTACTGTAAATTGTAAAATTTAGATTTTGTCATCTAAGACATAATTAATAGTGTAGCAAATATATCACAGATTCTGGAAAAGGCCGTTTTCTCTGATCAGTCTGTTTTGTTATTCTCTTAGGGCGTGGTATGTTTCTACATGTCTGACCAAATGAGCGCCGTTGAAAGGACAAACACGAAAATAGAAAATAATGTTTAAACATCAGTCGATACCTGTATCCTGCAGGTGCAATGAAGTCTAAAATGTATGAATATCTCAGATCAATGTCTCCTGGATGGACTTCTCGTTCGAAACGGGTGTAGAACTGCCTATATAATCGAAAGTATGCGTTTATACACGAACCCTCATCAAAAAAAAAAAACAAAGAAATAAAATATGCTGATTTGCACAATGCAGTTTGTTGCTATGTTCAGTACACACACTGTCTGCAAATAAGGAATGTCCCTTTTTTCAGTCAGTGTAACGAATGGCAGAATTAAGTGGGCCTTTCCCAACGTGTACGCTGGAGAGGAAGTTGGAACATTCATTTTTGCTGGTTGTGAGGACAAGGTGTATTGCATGTACATGCTTTATTTGACAGCATTGTGGTAACATGCAGCCTGTAGGGCAGAACGCCGACATATATCTCTGTCTGTAACCTGCAATTTGCCGAGTTCGTACTCTGAGCACCACGCGACGTCGTCATCCTCATGTGCTCGGACAGTAGCATAGCAACCCGCGAGCCAACAGAAATACCAGAGGGACGGGCTGCTCCTGAGGCCTTCACAAACTCAAACACCCAGGGTTCTGATGATGTCACAAAATTACGGAGTTTGACGAAGGGTTTATCTGGCCTTTTGTCTCCAGACGATGTCAGGTCGATGATTTCCCGATGATTCTGTTTGCAGATCTCAATCTAGCCAAAGAGAAAAGCAGCTGCCAAGTCTTGTTAGGTTCTAGCTGCTTACACAGAGTCTGGCAAACCCTGTGTAGAACGGCAACACTCACATCCCAGGCGGTATGCTCCCTATATTCAAAGCTCAAATCAAATGCAGACATGTCAATGAAAACGGCTAATGCTTATTAGCTTAGGACTAGTGATTTGACCACCTACATGATCCTTGCACCTTGCTCTTCAAGGTTTGATGGCGATGTGGACATTAAATATTTACAGGCCTTTGGCTTATAACATAAAATAAAGGGCCAACAGTTTCCATTCACAGTTTCTATTTTTGAAGTTCTCACTATCGCACTGACACCATGCATTGTATACTGACCCCTCTCCTAAACATGTTCTCACCACGATATGGTTGCAACATTGATGAAGTGGAGCCAAGCCATGATCATTCATGAAAAGTTTGCAAATGTGCCATGTAATGTTTGACAGCAATCTAACATACAGCTACTGGCTGGCTAACTATACATACATTCGCATACACGCCTACCTCCATCTACCCAAATGAAAGCAGTACATATGTCATTAGGGACACAGGTAAAGATGCTCCTACTTTTCTCTGTGTGTATATACTAATTCCTCTTTTTTTAAATGAAGCTTTAATGAAAATTTCAGGAAAAAAATGTAAGTATTTGAAAGCTGATCCGTATCAGCTGCGCTCGAGGCCGTTTTGTACTACTTAGGATTGTTTATCAGTACATTAATTCTTTACCATGATAAAACCATCTAAAACAGAGCTAATCCCCACTGTAATCAGATAGCTGATTTTTCAAGCTGCTCAGTTCTAAATTAACAGCAGAAATAAATGCAAAGAACACCGCTGGAGTAATGGACCAGAAACATGACGATGTAAACAAAATTTGTTGTTTTTCATCCACGCACCCAAGCCCCTGATAAAAGTCTGGACCTGTATCAGCATGGTTTTTTCAGATATACAGACATCAAAGGTGAGTTTTCCAGGGATAATTCTCCGTTTTCCTCCACGCGAGTCATTAGTCAATGTTTCAAGTGCAAAAAATGTTTTTGTACTTCATAACAAAAACCTTATTGACCATTAATTGCGCTAATATGTACCTTTGTCAAGAAAATAAGCATAGCCGATCGAGCTATGTCTGATACAGCGCCCCCACCCCGCAATGAGTTTTCAAGTCACCAACTCAGCATTATAACCACGGTGTTTATAACCAATTTTATCGGCAAAATAAACAGAGCAGACCTGCAGACCACGCATTATACACACACACACACACTGAACGCGTAGATACCAAGTCAATTTGTGCACTGTAATGGGAGATATGTATGGAGTGAAATAAGTCTCGTTCGGATGATTCATATGCAGAGTTTATGCAGTGGAAAAGTATCAGTTTGATCTAACCCCGATATGCACGTTAGGCTTCTTATTCTAGATACAATCTTAGTATTAACGTGTAAATACTCATGTACAGTAGACTTGCATGTGAAGTTCCATATAATCACTTAAGTTCAGGATATACTATTACGGGGTTTACGTTTTATATGCAACTCTTCACGTAAAGGTCATTAATGCATAATAAATTTTTGTAATAAGACGATTCAGATGCTACATGAATTCACATGTTTAAATAATATAAATTTATACTGAAGGTATTTTGACAATCTCCCTATATGTATTTATCCATAGTAAGAATTCTCACAGCGGAGGAAGTGGTAAGTGCAATCATGGTTTGACAGCTAAATGAATGTGAAGAATGGAATGTTGACTCTCCTTCAAATCTACCACAATAAAGCACGATCTTTTCACTGTGGCACGAAGGTAAACACTTCTTCTCTATCCTACGCTATGTGCGGACAGGAAAGTAGATCGGGCTAATGAGAAGGAGCAGAGCACAGCACCTTGTGGTACCCCAATTTTGAGAGCACTCAGATATTTCATTTCAAATTATCCCAGTGAGTGTGCATATATATCAGATAAATATCCACATTTTGTCAGTAGATTTCAGGTTGTGGTCAGTAGGTCAAGAAAATCCAAGAAAATCAATAGGAGATTATAAGATATCGCTAAACGAAAATCGATGATGTCTATGAAATATGGCAATGTGTCATGCCGCTCCTCTGAGAAAATTCAGGTGATCGTTACTGTGTTGTGTGTAAGTATGAAGGCTGTAAACGATACCGGTGATCTGTAACAGAGTTCGTTATGTGGTCTGTGAAGGGACAAGGTCGTTCAACTTCAAGGAATGTTCCACTATGTCGGTCAACAGGACCCAATGTATAAGCTGTAGACACTGAGATTTCATTCACAGAAATCTTTCTGGGATGGGACATATTTAAAAGATATGTTAGTAGGATGGTAAAAAACAAATCTCCACTGTTAAAAGTGAAGCGTCGAAACAAGTTACTCGTTAGACAACAACAGCTCATTTGCGAGCAAAGAAATACGAGTAGAAGGCATCGTGAGTGAAAACGTCAAACTTGTCAGACCAGTTATACTTCTCTCTTCCGCGATGCCAGCTTCTTTCATAGTTCCTGTCTTGTGCCGAATTTATGTTTTTAGGCCTCACGCCAATTTGTACTGGAGCAAATGATGTCACATGCAGAACCCTTTTTATGTGGAAATTAATCTTTTTTTTGACAGTAACTTGTTTGACGTTGTCTCTTAACCATTCATTATTCGGGAAGTATTTTTTTATGTCGCCTTCTAATATATTTAAGAGTTTACATGTAGGGAAAGATATGGTATTATTTTCATTCGCGAATTCTTCGATAAAACCTGGCATGAACGTGTGTGTCAAGAGGCAAATATGTTCCCCGAAGATCGATGTCTATATTAAGCCATTGTCATAATTATTAGTTCCACTAAATGGTGAATTAGGGCGTGTGACGAAATACATACGCATTACTAAATGATGAACATCAGGTCGGAACTTATTACACCAAAATCTTATCTTCCGCCGGGCAGTAGGCATATATCAAAATATTTCTTGCGGATGATCGTGGGTTTCCCCCGGGCTCTCTCCTGATTAATTCCATTGTAATGCGTCAATACGTCAATATCATGTGCGTAAACCTTTGATCAAAAGCGGTCTTCTTAAGCGGAACTTTTAGATGATTGAGTTCACATATATCGGATGTGCTTTTGACTTTCTGGGACATTATCCCATCCTACGTCATGCAATGCCCTAATGCAGTGCGTGGCGTCCTAATAGGGCTACGAGATATTTGTAACTGTATATACATGTATTGACACGGTATCTCAAGCTGACACTTGTAGGTGTGGGAATCAATAACAACAGCATGCCATATCTTGAAACCTCCACCTTTATACCTCTTAACAATGACATTTATACCTATTCAAATCGTTATATTCTGCGTACATGCGGCTATATTTGTTAAACCAGATCCTACTCAAAACTCTTGTTATAGCCGGAGCCTCATTACAACAATTGTGGACTATAAACTATATATTGACTGTATTGGTTCACTCTGCTTCATCCTGAAAAAGGAAAGAAAACAGATGGTGTTAATTAATGGCGTACCAGCCATTATTGGTTTATCAAGGATGAAAAAATAATATTTATTCCAAAATAGAAATTTAAGCATGTATTTATATGCCTGTTTACCGCCTTAATGAAGTAGCAACAGTTGTCACCGCCTAGCTTTGTATGTGTGTGCGTTCTTTTGTAGTTGGGATTTATGTGCTTTCCTTTCTTTTTGTTTTCTATGTCTGGTTTATATATATATATATATATATATTATATATATATATATATATATATGTATATATATGTATATATGTGCGTGTGTGTCTTTTCCTTATATATGTATCCAGATGTCTCCCCGGGGTCATAAATTATTGGCAAAAAATTCATTGGCATGTTCTTGATTGTTACTTATTTTGGAGCACTTTGCTGTTTCAGTCTGTGTTGTAACAGAGGCACAGTGCTAATACTGAGTGTTTTAAACGGTTCCGGTGGAACACCACCCAAACAGCACACAGGGCTTGGATTCCGCCATCATGCGGCCGAAGTGTTTTAGTTGTGACGTCGAATAATTAATCTGATGGAGTGAAGTCTTTTGCTGCTACAATAGTTCTACTCTGAACTAAATATAAAGAGACAGAAAAGAAGTTTGTAAGGGGTACCTATGCTGGTGAGTGCAATGTAATGTGGGTATCGTGGTGTCAGAAAAGTTTGTCTGTATTGCAGTTAAAAAACATAGATTTTATTTTTATCGTGTGTATATGTTCTATTGACAAAGAGACGAAAATACCGAATGTTGTCATAATTCATATACATCTATATTTATTTGCTTATTTGATGGACGTTTTACCCTTTTACTTACTTTTTACTCAAGAAGAGTTCACCGGCTTTATGTTGGGAGAAAAACCCACGACTATCTGCTGGTTACTGGCAGACCATCCCACGTTAAATGATATATAACTATATAAATTCCTAAATATGGCTCCCTGCCTGCCTTTGCCTTTTTCAAGCCATGTGCTCGTTGCCAATTAACTTTTGACATTAAGTGATCCCTTTTGGATTCGCCATCTGGTAAACAAATATAGACAAAATATTGAATTATTTACTCTCTGTCGTCCTTTCAAAACTTTTTGTCATGGACAATGTATTTTTCCTACTTGCTCGCGAGTTAAAAAAAGAATTCAAATTATGCTTTCTTAAAATACAGAGAAAACATGCAACCTATAGCAACACGGCAGTAGGCATGACCCAGTTTTTCTAATAATTATTAGGGGCCAAATATAGCCAGCGTTGATATTGGCCTGTCCTGGTGCATGCTGATGGGTGGTTCTCGTGTCAGCTGTTCATTCCCTTATGTTTATTCATGACTGAACATTTACACAAATCTAACTTGTGGGATGATATGACGACACGCCATGTTGTCTGTGTAAATACTGTCAACTGATTGGTTGGCCATGTGGAGTTGCATGGTCATCAGGACGTTAGATTTGAATGTCGACAGTGCGCAGTGGTCAAAGACTAGAGCTGTTGGTGCACGCAGATACGTTATTGTATATATTTGGTATAGCGGTACTCCCCATGCTCCCTGCCATATGAGTATTTAATTTTTCCTGACCAGTGTATTTTTTGATATGATATATCTACAGTCCAAACATTCACATGTTATCACTGTGTGGAGTGACCATATGAGGTGCCAATTCCGCTATATTAGATTATCGACACCACGTGTCCAGTGATGTGTACATAACGCATCTGAAGAACCACCCGACCGATGGTTTAAACGCCTATTCCTCTGCTTTGTTCTCAGAGGATAGAGTATAGCGTTAAATCCATTTAAGATCGGAAAATTTTCAGGCTAAATTTTCAGACCAACAGGAAAGAAAGAACATTGGATAGTTAGTTCAATAGTCTGCCGTTTTCAGTTTATAGTTGTTTACAGTGGTTCAATTAAATTTCAGAGAATATATGTGATTTTTGATAAAGAAAAGATATGTAAGGGAAGAAATTAGCACGTCCGTGTACGCCGTAGGTTGTATGCACTTTATGCATCACACCTAGCCTCTTGTGATATTAGACTACTTATTAACCTTACACATTATCAAATGCAGGGGCAATTGCAAAATACGCGTCTTTAATTTCTGTGTCGATTATAATTTTCTGTAGCGTAGTGATCTGACAAGGTGTTTCCTGTGGCTATAAATTCCATACATCTATTTGAACAGTGCCATTGTCTTTTGAACACCTTCTGTATAAAACAAGTGTGATAACAACTGTCGGAATATGAGATAAAATTTTCATGGGTTGTCCATGAAGAACAGACTTTGTAAGATAGGCGTGTAACTTAGGCGTCTAGAGAGTGGCACTGGAAGTGCTCGAAACACACCCACTGACATCGGCGTGGGAAACCTATACATGATTTATACATTAATAACTCATGTTTTTTAAGATTCTAAAAACACCTTTTTGCCTTTCTGAATCACTGATGAGACTCAGACACACTTGCTAGATACAGGCTTAATGGATTATACACAAAAATTACTATTGTATACTCACGCCTTTTTAAAATGAAAAAAAATCTTGAGTAGAGGCTTAAACAATGGAATAAAAAAATGCAATGTTTTTTCTATATGATTTAAGCATGAATGTCACTTTAACGTACATACATTTGCAATATCTATGTTGTACCTATCCCTACACTCACTCCTTCCCCCCCCCCAAAAAAATATCATACTAAACCCAGCCTTCATTTCCCCTTGAATGCTTGTAATACACATTTTGGAAGTGCCACAAATCTCCTGACGAATTCATAAAGTGTAAATTCCTTTTGGAAGTGCCACAAATCTCCTGACGAATTCATAAAGTGTAAATTCCTTTTGGGAGTGCCACAAATCTCCTGACGAATTCATAAAGTCTAAATTCCTTTTACACGTTGAACCCCATAATGTGTTCGTGTCTCGCCTTAATACTTACTTAGTATTAATAATACATCTGCGCGCCTACTAATTGTTGCTGTATATTCAATTAAAATTTGAGCAAAGATTCAGTTGACGGTAGAGTCACGTTAGAGGTTGAGTATATATACCTTTAAAAGCTATGGCTTTGAGACGTCATATCCTGATGGGTACTGTAATATGCATACTCAATATCTTTAATGCACTTTTCTTCTGTGTTTAATCCAGGACAAATCTAATCTTACATTCACTTGTTGAGATTAAAATTCTTAGGAGGGATATGCTAATTAAAATATGTGGTATTTGTATGCAAATTTAGTAACCATTGTTAGGGATTATTTAAGCATCTCATAATTTATTCAACTAGAGATAAATGTATTCAAAAGATCTGTTCTGGATTGTATATTTTAACCATATACTGATGACAGTCATATGTATGTATGCATGCGATGGACGATTACATTCGTGCATCATGCGCTATGTAGCAGATTTTCAGTGAATGTATAATTAAGGCTTGGATTGTGGGAAATATAAAACATCTAGTTATAATTATGATTTCTAATTTTTTTTTATTTCTAACATTTTGTGGGAAGTTTTTATAACGGCAGTGAGAATTGGAATTAGATTCTATTTTCGATCAGCATTTTTCATTGTCAACCTATCTCTATATGAAAACACCACTTCACTTAATATACAATGGTGCATAGAGGGTTAAGGATTCAAACTCAAACACTTCTTCATCACTATCAGAGCATTCGCTGTATAGGTAGGTACAAAGCTCAGTGATTTTATCAATTTAGTGGGGGAAATCTGCTCACTGGGCCTAATCAGAAGGCCATCATTGACGAAAGACCGCTGGGGACACTCTGACTGGTCGCACTTCACATTTCTGTATAGACCATTACTGTAGCTTTAAGATGATCAGATATCTGGTCCAAACTGGGACGATAATTAGTGGAGCATAATGACGGCTCGGGGGTGGGGACTTTGCAGGACTTCTTCTTTGAGTGTGCTGTTATACCGGGCAGTGTCTTGGAGTGTGGTATAGTCAGAGAAGACGCCGCATGACCACCCAGGGCTATCAGTTGGGAGAGCTATTTTCTCGGAAAGTCAAGATTAACACAGTTGGGTTTTCCATGGTTTTATACCGAGCTGGTAACTGCCAGATTTGTCAGCCTCCAAGCCGACTATTTGACTACAGTGTTAGCCGAAGACTATCTATTGGAATAATGGCGTCTTGTCTGCCCACGCTCAAGTGGCTTTAATGAGTACATGGGGTTTCTAAAACCATCTCAGTGGAAAACATCAGTATCTTCGCTCATGCCATCGACCTTAGTTTAAATCGTGAGCAGGAATTTAACCAGTGACGGTCGTGGGTGATTCCGAAAGGTCTGACTGATATCTGTGTACGGAAGAATGTCCAGAGCTTTCACAATATTAAACGGAGAAAAGGGAAAGAAATGAAGCCAATAAGTCTGATCCAGCAAAGTTCGATCCCTTGTAGGAATCTGCCATTGATTTGTGGGTAGCTTGTCTTTTGTTGACGATAAGACGGACCGTGATAGGGGGGTTGAACCAAGCATGCTCATGCACACTAATTTCTCCAACGATTGACTTACTGGCTGACTGACATTGTGATTGATCCAGTAATAACTGACCTTAACCGGGATCTAATTATCATGTCTTCCACCAGCTATTTCTTGTCTCAGAGATTGTGACTGAGTGGCCTGTTGAGCACTTACTCCTTGTTACTCTCCTCTGGCCTACGATGGGTAGATCTTAGTTCTGTCTCAAGGATATATACAGAGCTCTAAGAGTCTGTAGTTTAAAAGTGTCTCGTACAAACACTTAGCCAAAGGCTGAGAGTGCCTTCAGACGGCGTATTAAGACAATAGCTTTCCAGCCATTTGTCGTTGTTGTCAATCTCCACTGTGAAGAGCAGCGGAAAGGGCATAAAAAGGCTTGGCAATATTTTACATAGATAGATAAAGCTTAGCCCGGCTCTTGACCTTACGAGTTGATGTAAGGAATCTGGCAACAGTGAAACCGCTGGTCTGAACTATCAGTTATCGAATAAATGTCAACTAGAACGTAAACGAAGACGGGTTTTGACAAGATGCTCAAATTATCCTTCTTTCATCATGTTCTGACTGTATCGAAAGAATACGATCAAATTTACCCTCTGTATAACTGTGGTTTGTTTTCATTTCATTTGCTATAAAATTAGAAAATCTTTAACTCTTTAATATTGTCAAAGCAAGACCATTGGGTTATTTTGAGTTTGCTTTTTCCCCACTCGGCAATAATTCTGTGGAAGAACAATAGTTCTTAAGCACGAATAAAGGCCATTAGTTTAACGGAGAAAATAACATGAGGCTCCAGGTGTGTGTGAAGGAACACAGCTGTCAGCCGCTACCTGGAGGCCAAGGACTACCGTCCATGGAGAAACAGACCATATAGCTGTCTCTTCTTATTGGCAAAGCATGAAGGTTGAATTTCAAAATGGCACTGATGGAAACGTTGATGACGATGTTTGCTTAGCCCCAGGCCTGGGACTCTTTGTTCTTAATTAACTCGTCTTAGTTCATTCCAAGATGGATTTTATTTTTGCGTACAGAACCACATGGGTGACCGCAACATTTTCGTACCTTTGATCAAAATCAACAATATGTGTTGATATACTTACAGTATGTGTGTGGTGATCGTAGTTAATGTGACTTTAACATAAATCACTTTCTGAACCGGGGCGTTAGCTTCCATATATCCCCGTTCGCCCACCTGATCTCTGATTTTTGATGAGACATTTCTTTTTTCAAAATAACCGCCGTTGCAGATTCTCTGTAATGGTGTTCAAAATAAATACGGAAGGCTGATAATATGTACGAGAAAAGCTGTCAGCAGCGCTGAATACGTGAGTGAAGGAAAGGTGAAACATTTTTGTTGCATGTATCAAGCATGTCGTATAGACATGAAGCATTCTGGGGACTTACGACTTGACCTGTATATATCAAATACCAGAAAGTTGTGAATAAAGAGCATTGTGTTCAGACGGTATCGTATTGAGCCGTCCGTTTCTTGGCTCCTGCCAAACCACTACGCTTAATACGGCGCTGCCTGGAATCCAGAGGTTGTGCAATGCCTTGCCCCGTCAACAGACCTCAGCGCCAAAATGGACATGACATTAAGACCACACTACACATTGCCCTTTCCTTCTGACCTCTCTATGCAGCAAGTCAGCCGGTACGGATAAGGAGAGGAGGGTTGTATAATATCCCTAGGTTTATAGGCTACTTCTGGCCATTCGCTGTCCTCATGGCTGTGTCCGTGAGTTTTCACCCCTATTACCGATATATCGATCTGCATGTTTCCCGGCTGTGTATGATCTACATGATCGTGGCCCTTGTCCGGAAGGGTCGTCGGGTTCTACACTCACACAAAAAAATACTACAGCACATGACCTTCAAGGTCTAGTCATGTCAGGTCAGGTAAAAAAACAAAAAACAAACACTCACACTTATAGGAGTATATAAATATACATTATAGGCTTTCCTTAGGTACAATTAAACACATTTTTGTGAGCACTTTTTTTTTTACATTTTTGAGTAAATTTCCTGGCTACATATATTGAATGTTTTTCAGTGATATTTTTGTTCCCTGTATCACGAGTTACAGAATTTGCTCATCCTTTCCACTAATTTCAACGCTCACAAACATAATGGTTGAAGTGTAAAATGAGTGTTTATATTTTGTAGTTTTCCGCCGTTGATTTATATTGCTTTGCCATTGTCATTATTATGAGTCTCTTCATCAGTGTCAATTGTTCACTGCGGATATGTCAGTTCCAAAACTAGAGGTTTGATCATGGGTGCATTGGTTCAAGCTTTCTTTGTCGACGTGAAACTTATGTTACTACGCATGTTCTGTTATTTTATTATATTATTAGATTTTCCACCGGAATAATAAGGTTATACCATTTTCACTTTGACTTTCCAAATTAGAATCCAAAATCGACTTAATCATTTCTTGAACTAGTCTCACAGAAACTTAGCTAAGCTCGAAATTGTATCGACAACATTGCACGATTCCATCCACGATCTGTTTTTGGCGGTTGTTTCATTAGTGACATAACCTAGTTGGGGGTGCTTAACCCTAGCGTCGTTCCAAAATTTGGCTACAAATCATCATTATTACCCTACCCTCTTGTCATGCGAATGACAAGAGAGTGACAAAATGTGACACAAGCTAATATGTGCGTAATAGATTAAGCTTGTATCTTGCAGTAATGATGCGGACAGGCAATCAACATCAGTAACCTGTATAAATGAAACATGATTGCCCTGTGCAGTGCACTTCTTAATAATAATGTTTATTTTGGCACAGTTTATCTAGCTTCTTGAACGTTCGTCATCGCTGCCGATCTTTAATATATTGCACATCAAAGGTTGTCAGCAAAACCTTTACCACTGGCAAACGGCATTGACATTTTTCTCGTTTGAGACTGGATACAGAAGTGGTCCAGCGGCAAATTTGCTAGAAGAAACAAACATGTTTCGTCAGCCATCATATTTATTATGCTGAATGCAATTAAAGGCATGAGCTACTTCCGCCATGGCATCCTTGAAGCATTGCTCCCAGCGTCTCAAGGTGGCCGTTGACCCTTGCCTGGCTGCTGTCATTTAGCCACGCAGTTTGCGGTGTTCTACGTGAAGATTTCGGCCGTCTGGTTGGACATATGTGTATATACCTTGGACTGCGGTTTCAGGTGTCACCTGATAAAACCAATTTACCGTCTACCTGTGAATTACGTGTGACTCCACAGTGTAATGGGCCAGGTTGTGTGTACTTACCCGGCAGGACTGCGTGATGGCGGCTTACCCAACCTAACATATGTAAACCACCTCCTGGGGCACAAGGCGCTCCACAGCTGCCGGGGATACTGTCTAACTTCTCAGACAAACAAAAATTACAGTAATGTCATCTTTGGAAGAAAAAGACACACGATATGAAGTTCCCGATCTAAAAACTTTGTCTGGCCGGGGAACACACAACATGAGTTCCCACAAGAAATTTAAGCTTGAAATTCTCTTCTTTATATTGTTTTTTCACTGGTATCCCGTTCGGTTATGACGCTGATAATTCACGTCCTCATAAAACGAACATGCATTATTAAGACGTGATTTTTCATATATCCAGAAACACAGAGTACATATTTATGATGTCAAGTAATCTAACAAAAATAGGACAAACTTAGACTACCATTCATATCGTTTAATAATTTAGCTCTTGGCTATTGGTCTCCACTCGCAGATATGTGAACAACCAAAGATTTGAACAGTTTTCAAAACAAAAGGACAAATAGATGGGAATTTAATTTAATTTATTTATTTAATCTAAATAGTACTCTAGAATATTTCTAGCATACTTCACAGCGCTTTTTACTTTTATGACATCTCTATTGCTCAGATTGGACCATTCTTTAGTAGAGTGAAATAAATAAGTGAAATATTTCGCTTATCAGTTGTGTCAAATGTGAATCAGTTTGACGGAATACAAATTCTTCACAATATTTCCATGATGCTTCAGGACCAAATTTTGCCACACATCAGACATGTGTATGTCTTCCTTCGTTTTCTCATATCAAATATTTCATGTTCATGAAATATAAGTGAGTGATTTAAAACAAAATGATAAATCTGAGTTACAAAAAACGTTGAAATGTGAGCAGGAAACTTTCGGAAACTTACTGAGTTGCGAAAAACAGGTGCTATTGGTAATTATGTGAGGTGAAAATAAAGGCCTTCTGCTTTTTCTTGCTGAATGTAAAACCTTTCCGTTGGACTTCCGATAGAGTGTTGATCACACAAGCAGTGCTTTGCCTGTCTACTTTGAGATTAATAAGCTGTGAAGATTTCAATCAACGTACAGCTGTAGTGTACCAAGGATACTAGTGTTCCGTTAGACGTGCTCATTTTAAGTTTGTTAAGTTTTACTATAAGTAAAATTCTTTTGTTGAAGACAAGTCGGTGGTTTATGTTGATCGTTGTCTTGGAAGTTACTATTATTGATCTGGGACGTGCATTATGGATGTTTTACGATTGATATACGAATGCCTGATACAACGCTTGAGTTTCCATAAGAAAAGCCTCTTTGAATCTTGACCAAAGGAAAACGCTGTACTTTATCTCGCAATTTTATGTGTAATCGGATGCCAAATTCCTTCATAGTTTGGGAGTGATGAGTATATACTCCGCTTTATCATTGGCATGAACGGCCAAAATAGGAATTTAGCTGATGTTGAAATTGTCGAAGGTTGCTCCATTGCCGTTATCCTTCTGTTGTCACTGCTTCGCTTTGACTCACTCTTCCTCGGCATGAACACCTTGTTTTCATCAAGAGGTCATTCCTGAGTTGAATCATGAATGGATTGCTCATTGTATTGCTTACAGTACACAAGTCTGTTGGGTATAGAACCCAACTGATGTCTTCTGGTCAGTCAAGTCTACTCTAACAAACGTTAACTACGCTGTATATATGTACATACGTGAAATCTATGTGTATACAAGACTAGAGTCCGTGTTGTTTCGGTCAGTCTCAGTGTACTTCTGGTCAAGGTCAGGTAATGGTCAGCCTGGGGTGATATATCTGTGTCCAGAGCCTTAGAGGCAAGTACGGTCCACCTGTACAGCGTGACAGTGACCAGGTGGTGAGAGTTACGCCAATATAACATCATCAGCCGCTGTCGTGTAGACAGAGAGACTGAGAGGATCACTGGCGTCAACCCATCGCTCACACTGCAGCATTCCCAGCCTGATTTTTTTCTTTACCCACGGATTCGGAGAGACTTGCGAACCAGGTCTTGTTTTTTGTGGCGGCGGGTAAATTTGTGTAACCCCCGATTGACGAACAGGGGTGAGGAGGTTGGAAGGGCTTCTGTGTATATCCCCTTGTCCTGAAAGCTGTTGTGTTTAGCTGGCACAAAAGCAGCTTACAGCGATTACAGTAATCAACCCACAGCAGCTCCGAGGGCTAACTTCAGCGGCTAGCAAAACACTTGTATCTTCTCGCACATGAGAGCTCTTCTCGCTCTGCATAGGCATGTCCAAATGTCTCGTCTGTTTGCTGTATGTCTCGACCTACTGTGAATAATAAGGTCGCTGGTTCAATCAAATTTGATCGAACTCTGTGGCTAACATTATCTGTGGAATCTTGGCCTGGGAGAGTTATCTTAGCTAACAAAGTTCCAGCGGTATGTATTGGCTTTATATGACAGTGGCTGGCTGGGATCAGCGGAACAGAATCTAGCCAGGAATCCTTTTCTCAGAAAAAAGAACTGAACTAAAACAATTCACATTCTAAGCATACGCAGCAAGTATCATCAAAACATCGATCGCAATTACACGCAAGAAAATCGCAATTACACACAATAAAAATTGCAAACATTAATTTAAAAAAGAAAAATACACCATCACAGAAGCCACATATATGAAAGGTTACACGAACCTCCCATACATGTAGATCTCTTTCCAGTATAAGTATTAGACAAACACTAAACCTTTGGACTCTAAAGTTCCAAATAAAAAATATAAAATATGCCTGATAATATCATTTCTGACGAGAGCTTTCTATATAGATGGTGCTATAGGCATAAACTAAAGTCAGCGTAGATTATTTGCTTGTTGGACTTGGAAACATTGCAAGGTATGCATGCATCGATCGGAGCCTGTGTTATTTTGTTATTGACATGAGTAAAGTACAGACTTGGAATTCACATGGTATGTTTTTTCAAACATGCACGATATGAAAATAGGAGTGAATTCTTTGAACCACTCTATGATTTGTCATCCTGTTCTGATGGAAATCAATTGCCTGGTATGTCGTTCATGCTGGCATTTCCAGTCGACTTGCTGTAAACTATTTAGCGAGTCAGGAAACACATTTTACTTTTTATATAACGCTCCATCTACGTGTTTCCAATCGTTTGTTTCGGAAAGTTGTTGTGCCATAGCGAATTTTATTTTAGACTAATGAGTGAACTTGAAACTTAAATCTTTTACGAAATTGTTTATGTGTTCCTTAAGTAAACAGCGATTGAGTGACGATTTGTTTACAAAAATATACCTTTGTCCAGAACAGTAAGCGTTCTCAAGGTTAAGTTCCAAATGTTGCTTTTAGTTCAGTGAAATTTAACCCAGAACCACATACGCTTATTTATATAGTAGCCATTGTCTGTTAAGTCAAAGATTATACATATATTCAATTGAAGTAGACAAAACTCCATTTTTGATTAGTTTTATCCTCCTTTTTATCTTCCTTTGTTTTTCTTTATGTTGATTCCGTGTTTGTCTAAGTTTCCTTGTTTTAGCTGTTTATAGTGTGCTTTAACTGAGCAACAAATGTAGCATTGGAGGATAGGTCCAACCGACGTCAGTTTTATTAAAGTCCTGATCTGGACATTTCTGATGTCAGCTTAATATATAGTCCTCCTAACTGTACCAAACTGACAATAGTTGAATTATACATGAACGATCATGAAGCAGCCAGTCCGTTTGTCATGAAGTCCAGCTGACGTCCAGCGGCCTATAGCCGGGCAGTTCTTTAAGGACATCGATAATGCGGTTGAACAGCCTTGCTGAAACATTGTGAAAGTGAGTTAAGCTGAGTGTAGCACCATATGTTCCTATTAATTCTTTAAAATTGTGAAGATACCTTAGACACCCGTTTTCTCAGAGCGAGGATTTAAGCTTAACTTTGACCTTAACAGCTGTCGATTTGTCCTTAATTCAGAACTGGCGTGCTCCCGCTGACCTGAAATACACCTAAGCAGTTATTCACACGCGTATGTTGGAGATTGATTAATTCAGTCGTAGAGAAGCACATGGACCTATACAGAGACGGTAAATTCTGAGCGTTAACATGTTTTACCTGAAGACAGGAAGATTGATCGATAGACCAAAAGGACAAAAATGTATGTCGTTGTCATCATTGGACTGGTGTAATGATATAATAAGGGCAATGATCGGTGGTACCTCTACCATGACGATCCAGTGCAATTGAGGTTGACATTGATAGAAAAATCCTAAGCAGGCAAACTAAAAACCTTCAAGAAAAAAGTAATTAATCCTGTAATGAAAAAGGGAGAGAAAAAAGATGACACGCCCGAATCCATAACATACTTTGTGCCTTTCGATCAAAGAAAAGGGAAATCATAGTTTTATCTCTCTTTTTTTTTGAACATCACTGTATCTATACAGGTAAAATCCTTGACATATATTTGACTTTTAGCCTATGGGTATTTGTGGGTGAGTCACCTGAGGGTTTCGTGCGCCGTTTAGTAGCATGTGCGTGAGTCGACCTTGCAGCTAATGGTGCGCAGCATTAACATTCCCACTGGTTGATCTTTTTTTTGTTTTGATGTTGTTTCACATTAAAGAACACTGACTCACAAAGTTGACAATTGACAGTTGCTTACAGCCATATATTTGTCATCCGTGTATTGTTTTGTAATGGACAACCTCTTCTGACAATTTAATATTATCACGGCCTGTTGTATAAGTTATATAAAGTTGGCTGTACTTCACATTTAATCAGGCTGTAACTTCTCTTAAGCATAATGATGGAAACAGTTGGATTTTGTGCATGCGCAATGAAATTTATTGTTATGGAAGTTGACCTAGATTTGACAACCGGTTTGTGCCAGTCTGTCTATTTTAACACTTGGTCTAAAGAAGTTTTTTTTTCTGGCAACGAAATGGTGCTGCACCAATTTGTATCAACATGATTTGCGTGATATATTACAGGCCTAATATTATTTGCCTATTTTGAGCAAATAGTTCATTCTAATAGATCCTTGTCTAAAATGTTATTCTGAAATTTTAACCCGTCGTTCGTCTCAAAACGACAATCCATTTGTTTACTTTGATAATCATACCACAACCTCCTTACTATATTAGCGCTGAGAAACTAAGAGGTGTTCATTATTGTTAATTGTATGTAGCGTTTCTGTTTTTGGAATCAGAAGCAATTTAAACTCTAAAACGACCAGATTAAGACTTTCCTGACCTTTCATAGACTTATAAACAGAATCAAAGATAACACCGTGATCGTGAAACTGAGGAAGAGTATTACGCTCCATTTCATTAAAAGAAACACAGACATATGCCAGTGTTATACCCTGTCTGCATGCCGTTATTTGTACGACCCTATAGGAAAAGATTTTCCGTTCGATTGGTTGATTTTATCGAGTGAAGGACGTCATATCCTGGTGAGCTGCAGAAATGGACGAATCTAGAATTAACATTTTATCTGTTTCCGCTTTGTTTCGGCCGGGGGCATTTTGTGTGAATGGCACCTTACAGCTAAATATCAAATTGAAACTGGGGAAAATCGACTCCAGAACGTTACTGGCGGGTGCGATGTGCACTTGACAGCTGCGAACGAACGCCCTCATTCATCAGCGAAGATGCCCTCCTAGAATAACAGAGATCTGATATGCATTGTCTTCTCTCCTGGCATGGTTGATGATCGTTAAAAGAATTGAGAAGCCCTTGACAGTCAGTGTATGAGAGTATGGAGTCTTTCCATTCACCAGTAAATGGCAACCCAGCCACGGTGTACGGACCAACTTCGACCACTTTAACTTAATAATCAAGCAGTAATCAACCTATCCAGCTCCCAAGAGATCACTAATTAATCTGACTAACACCTAAGAGTACATTCATCATCCTGTCTTTCAGTAAGCACTCCTGTAATCAAACTATCTATTAACAGCCCCTTTATCATTCAACCTAATTGTCACACATTAAAAAAGAACTTCTACTAGAGATTTCAACAATCTTACCTAAGACAAGAGACTTCGGTAATCAGACTATTTGTCACCACATTCTTCAACAATCTGAATATCCGTTTCCAGAGAGGTCCTTCAGTAATCATATATATTTTTCACCAGAGACGTCAGTAATCAACCTATCTGTTACCAGAGACTTTAGTAATCAATTCATCTGGTACAGAGACTTTAGTAATCAACCTATCTGTTACCAGACACTTCAGTAATCAACCTATCCGTTACAATACTTCAACACCAGAGAGTTCAGTAATTAGCACATGTAACACCGTGCAGGAACTGGTAATCAGCCAGACGAAACGTCAGATCGATGTATCTGAGTTTGTGTTTAGTTTACATGAAGGTCGAGGTAAACTCCTGACTTCCGTAAACAGGGTGCTGAACGCCGAGTAAAGGTCGAGCTGTTCAGTCTAGCTTTCCGTGTGTCTATAAGCAAGCCTGTGGGTGGAAGTACACGAATGTCAGGGCACGCACTGAACTTGTCAAACATCGGTCCATCCTGTACACACATCTGTAGAGAATTTGACTCGAACAGATCAGTTAAAGTTTGTTAATCGTGAAGCCAACGTTTTCATTTGTAATACATGTATTTCCTGTCGTTACTACTCTTGTTGCGTTACTTACCTAATTGTTTTGCGTTTCAAATAAAGACTGTACCGTACATCAACAACCGGATCCAAAGGCTTGAACTGTTTGATATTGTTCTCGTATATTTCACATTCTCTTGGCCAAGATAGTTCTCAAGGTTTAACGTTACAGAGTAACTATGTGGGAGGCGGCAACCCTGAATTCCCGTTAATTGGCCTTGCATATCATTAATTTCAGTTATTTGAATGACTTTTCTTGAAGTATATTGCGTCTCACGTAGCAGTGACTACCGGAAGACAGAGATGTACGTAGAATATACTTAACGCATTTCTCCAAAGGCAGAAGGTAGATCAGTCAATAAAGATGTAATGTAACCATTTGGAACACTGTCTTGCTCAGCATTCTTGCTTAGGTGCCAGAATGTCTGAGAAATTCTCAGAGGCCTCTGTAAATGGTGTGACTTGTCATATAAACAGACTACTTGTGTGAAAATGGGGTAATAAGTTATATTCCCTGTATGACCAGATTATGGTTGAAATACGATAGCATGTTGCCACGTTGCGGAAAATCGCAGCCTGAAAGCAGCCTTAACAGACATGATAATTTTTGCGAAGAGATAACACTGTAACCGATTGTCACTTTTTATTTAACAGGCGGAATTTGACAAGCTGGGAGAGGTTCCACATCGGTATCCGCAAGTATGCTCTCTATGACCCCGAGGAGGGGGCGGCAGATGACCTGATCTGGGATTTGGGTAACCAGGAAATTATAGATGTCGGTAAGTTCAAGCTCCAAACTGCCCACCTTCATGTGGCACCTGACTGACTTAGTGACTGGCTGAGTGACTGATGGGCTGAAAATGCTCTTAAATACAGTCTTATTGATACTGAGCTTCTGGCTTCAGTGTAACAAAGCTGTCTTAGGCTTCAATTACACTTAATCTTTTTTTTAAAACAGTTTATAAACAGTGCTAAAATTGGGAGTTACCTTTAATATGTTTATTATAATATTGAGATATGTAAATATGAAAAATAAGCATTTAAATTCAAGCGTAAGTTTATGAATAATAGCACACGGTAAGCCTGAGGTTAAGGCAGGTTAACGCTGATAGGACTGGGTGGATGAGACAGTTAATTAGTGACTCTGTTGATTAGATAATAGATGTCGTTGCCACATGCTGATCTAGGTGAAACATTTTGAAAATGAAGATATTGGTTAAGGTTTGAAAGTGCATGGAATGTGGGGAATAGGCTCTAAAGGGTTAAATTCTGTTCTGCAGACTGATGATGACGTTTATGTTCATGTTTAATAAACGGCTATCTGCTAAGTTGTTCATGAAATACAAGTTTTCACAACTTTTTCGTTAGATAAATTAATAAGATGAAAAGTAATCCGGTAGTGTAAGAATTCTGTTATGCTGACTTGCAGTATCGTTTACAGCTTCAGGAGATGGCTCTCAGGACATGCCTGTAGGCAAAACAATTTTTTGTCCGGCGTTTAGGTCTTTTAGGTCTGTTTTTCCCTACACATCACAAATGTAGGGGCGTCTTTTTAATGTGACTTGTCCATATACAAGTAAGGTTTTGTGATTGAGTTATCTCTATAGCATGTGCACGGCTGTCATATGTTGACGTGCCCAGTACTAAAGAACGTTTACATGTGTTTTCACAGAGGAGAAGAGCGGGGGGACTCAGTTGAAGCTAATTATCACGTTGAACAACGAGGGCATGACACTGTTCAAACCACAAAGGTAAGACAGCCAGACAAAGACACACTGAAATGGTGCTCAGAGGGCAAGATACCGGTCATTCCATCATCACGTAGGATTTACCCGTAAACTTCATCCATGTTGACTGAACGTGCGACTTCACATATACCCACGGCTTTAAACTATACTTGGCGATACATAAAAGTAGTAAACATGCGCTGCGAACATTCAGACTCCCAAATAAAGCGAAAAGGGTTAAAATAAAGGTTATTAGTCTAAATTTGGTATAAAATATTTTTTCCTCTTAGTGTTTACTCCAGCCTGAAGTTACATTACTGAAACATTCTTGAATAAGGCGCAAATCCCTTTATCAAATAAAGAAGTAAATAAATCGTTTTCTGTCAGTAGTTAGAACGCGCATAGATATATAGACTCTTAGATCCTTTGAGAAATGTAGTGTTTCTTGTACTCATATGTTATAAACTGCACGCCCAATTTCCCCAGTCTTACCTCCTTCAGTTTAGTGGTGAATGGTTTCCTTCTTCCATAACCCTAGGCAGATCAAATAAGGGAAATATTCTCAAGATAAAGTACCAGTCAGGTCACTGACCTCATCCATATTCTTCTGTATAGCTGGCGTCATTGCTTCATGTTACAGATTTGGACGGGAATATGAAACTCCTCCCAACCATTTTTACTTCGTTGATTTTGAACGTCACAACGCTGAAATAGCTGCTTATCATTTAGACAGGTGAGCTATACTGTCATGATCACATTTGTGTGGCGAATAAACTATATTTTTTTGCCAAGAGAACCTTCTCATTTTACTTGTCATTCACAAATACATAGTATTGATTTAGAAAATCCAGTCAAGCCAGTTATCTTTCAATGAAAGTACCTCGTTTTAATTGTCTGTTGGTTATCACATATGTTGAAAGTATTGATATGATGAACATTGGGTTATTTTGACGAAACAGTGTCCGATTGAAAACTAGTTGCGCTTTGTGTCTCTTTGGTGTTTGTTTAAGGCTAATGTTTTATTGTATGGATCTGTTGTGTTTTCCATCAGGGTTCTCGGATTCTATAGGGTTCCGCCAACAGCTGGACGAGTGGTGAACATAACGCGTGATCTCCATCGGCTGGCCGATCATAAACTAGCAAAGACTTTCTTCATATCTCCAGGTTGGTATATGCATGCATTTGAATTAGCTGCAATCCTCTTGGGTCTAGGCGTCGAATAGTCATTCGTATACCAGCCGACAACCAAAATCAGATCAGTGTCCTTATCGTCTACCGTGTTAATTTGTAAGTTCTCGTAAATCAGAATCTGTATCTTAGTTGTGTTTTGATCGCAACTGTTCATATATGCATCGCGGCGATCTTATTCAGCACGAGGAATACACAGCTTCTAGATCCTGGTTACGAGTAATTATACATACCTTTCCTAAGCCCACGCATCAAGTGTCATAGTACTTGTTTTATGGAAAGCACGTGCCAATCTTTGTCTCCACGATACATGTATAGGCACATAAGTCATTAGTCACCGTTGGTTATTTAGTCAACTTTTACACGACCATACCTGAGGGGAAAGACAGCCTTTTACCGGTACTTGCCTGTTGGATGCGTTAGTTTCTTTCATATTTTCTCTCTCCCTATACAAAGCCTATACAGTTAGACAGTGCCAATGAAACATTGGGTGCCATCAAGTTGGCATCCTCGAAAAGCTTAGGTGGAAAAGCTGAATTGAGTTTTGGCCTGGCTTGATCAGAAATCTACATACTGTCGCCAGCCACACATAGTCGGGGTCATTTATGACCAGGTGACCATTAACCTATAGTTATAAAAGGACAGAAACCCTTATCAAATCAATCATTCGATTATAATAACTTTTTATTCAAGCTGAGTGGATAAACACACGGCTATTTCAGCATGTCACTTCTCGCTAATCAATGCCTCTGGGGGACACGGTAAAGCTGCGACAATGATAAATGGTATACCATTAAAAGCCTGCACAGTTGAGAGTATGTGTCTTCCCCTGGCATCGATCAGGCGACAGCTCTAACACCGGAAGCGATACGGACTTGGCAGTCTTTTATCAAAACTGATTTTATAAAGTGTGTTAGCTCGTTTATAAAGTAAGCCAACCAAGGTCTGCCTAAGAGTTTCCGGTGCGTCTGGTCTTGACCACAAAACGAATTCCTATCATATGGTCACGAGAACAACCATTAAACATCGTGGTCTTTGAAATATTCTTCCTGTGGGCGATTGTACACACTGACGATTAAAGAGTTCAAGCATCCAAATATTCAGGGTTTTTCCTCACTTCCTGTTGTTTCAGCCAAAAATCATTGTTTCCATGGCACATGTTCGTATTACTGCGACACGTCGCATGCTGTTTGCGGTTCCCCTGACATGATGGAGGGATCGTTTGCCAGTTTTCTGCCGCCGGAGAAATTAGCGCCAAGAAAAACATGGCGGAATCCCTGGAAACGCTCGTACAGCAAACACAGAAAGGCCACGTGGGAGGTGTACGACGACTACTGCGATGAAGTGCGCTTGAATTCATTGTTTCAAACTGGCAGGCGGTTTTTAGACATTATGGACCTGACGGTGTTTGACTTCCTTATAGGTAACAAGCACACACCACAGTCAGTACACCAAAAATACTACTTTAATAAAGTTAAAGGAATCCTATGTCCTTTGTAAAGGAACCAAGTCTCAGCAGAAAGGTAACAGGGCCATGAACAGAAAACGACAGCAATCTAAGAAAGAAAGTAAATTTGGCGAAAGTAATGTATGTCACATTTTATCCACAGTCATTTTTAAGATACGATCATGACATCACATTCAATAACATAACAATGGGGAAATATAATTTTAAGACCTTATGTGGTTTGAGTGATATTCTCTTCAAGTTACAGTTATATTGAAATCTGACACTGCTTTGGAGAGCATATAATGCCATGTAAGGAAGAATGCATTCTGTTGTTTGATATTAGCAATATTCAATATACGGCTTTGAAATGGAGCCCAAGCCCGTCATGTGCTTGACTGCGCGTTCGCACGTAATCGATATCAGTGCTTCAGCCTGGGTAAGCGGGTAATTGTACATTTTGTTTGCAAATGTATTGATGCCGTAGTTCAAATACCTGGACTCACTTTTCCATCCTTTTCTTTAATTTAGATTATGTTTTTTTTTTTGTTTTTTTCAGGTAACATGGACCGTCACCATTACGAAACATTCCGAGACTTTGGTAACCACACGTTCCTTCTGCATTTAGACCACGGCAGATCGTGAGTAGTGCTGTTCTCTTTGACTTCAGATATTATAATGATGCCTACATGCTGCATTAAACACGTTACTCTGTCAGCCTCTGCTGATTTACCTGTCACGTTAACCTGATATAACAAACTGGTATATGCTTGTGTGTAACCGATGGGCCGCACAGGCGCATGTGTATACATGTGTATTCCCTGTTCTAATTCTTAATACGACAGCGTAATATCATTCAAATACAGACTTGATGTAATGTTTCATCTGGCATGCCTTGAATATTTATGCTTTCGAAAACTGAGGTGTATTTTATGACTCTGAAATCACTCACCAAGTTTTTAAAGTGCCATATATTAACCAGCATATATTGTTTAATTACTAATTATAATTATAATTAATTATATTGTAAATTTTTGACGTATCACTATACACGTCTGGTCCTCGGTGTGCTGGATCAATCCTAGCTTTGCATTGGATATTCCATAGTTTCTATCGTTCTGTGGTACCTCCTGAGAGTATGCGCATTGGAAAACAATCTTGGGTCATTTGCGTCACCTTCCACCAATGTGGCGGGTAAGTCACACACAGGAATAGCCTACTTGTCACTAACTTGGCTTACTTCGGACACTCCGGTTTCATCCAGCCATACAAGTCACCACCATCACATGTGAAAAAAATTCTAGAGAAGGCCTATATATGGCGCTAAACACACTTTTAATACATTAAAATAAATACATTCTGGTCGTTAAAACCATTTATTTGACGTTGGTAATTTCTTGTATACTTCAGGTTCGGCAAGACGAAACATGACGAGTTGTCTATTTTGGCGCCTATTTACCAGTGCTGTCTGATTCGTCGGTCCACGCTCATGAAGCTGTTGGGGTTCTACAAAGGACCTATCCATCTGAGCGATATGATGAGGAAGTCTATGTCCACTGATAGGATTGCCCCTATCTTACTGGAACCGCATTTAGAGGCCCTGGACCGGAGGGTGTCCATCATTTTAAGGACAGTATCAGATTGCCTGGAGCATGGTAATAGAATAGACAAAGTTATCGTTGACGATGGCTTCTAGATGCTCATGTATCCAGGGGGAACCAATGCCTTCCCAAGCGTGGGCATCAAGGGAGTTCACAGCATCAGTGGTGTCGGGGGTCGACGAAAGTGCTAAAAGGACTGACAGTGGCGAATGACGTTTCCAAATCGTTGCATCTCAAATATCGAACCCTGCACGTACTCACAGGTGTCTTTAGAAAGAGATATATATGGACAAATTCATTCCTGAATTTCAAGAGTTTGGCGTTTGGCGCTTGTTAAGGCCCAAAAGATATCAAGAAGCAAGCGATATCACTTGTAATGAACGCAAATGGTGACACTGATTATGATTAAGTATGTGGGTGATGGATGGAAGCGGGTGTGGGGTTGGGATATGGGTGGGGTGGAGGAGCAAGAGGCAATGCTCATCTTATTATCACAGGATACATATCCCATAGCGAAAATCGTTTTGACCTTTTTTTTTTTTATTTTATTTTGGATATCCATGTTCCATGCAATAGGTAGCATGCCACGCACCGTTTGTACACATTCTTGCTGTAAATGAATGTTCTGCTGTATGTATAAGATATTCCATAATGGCAGACATGATATTCTTATCTGTAATAAATTATCATGCCACATCACACCTTTCCATTCCAGCATAGACGCGTACAGAGTAAACTGAAATGGTTGCGTCAGCAACATACGTTGTACAATCATGATGCAATGCTCTGTGAACACGTACACGTATGCGTTCAATGTGTGTATGGTACAACAATGGCATTATGATGACGTCATGTCCTCTCATGGCATTCAGTGTTAACCCTAGTATATCGAGAACAACGTCATCTTCACTCTACGATCTGCATTGGCAATCATTTCCCGACATTCCGTCTCGTATCTCGATCATTGCCAAAGCTGTCCCTTCAACTCGGTAATTGGGATTTAGACTCGCATTTTGTCGTATAAGTAACTCATGCTCATTCGCCGTGCACCTTTTATAACGCATTTACATATGTTTAGACATGTCTTGTCTACTTGTCCAGGGAGAGCTTTTTCAGCGCCCGTTTGATTAAATGTATATGGCAATTCCCTGGTTTTCAGCCTGATGTAACTGGCTTGGAATTGCTGTAGAGAACGGTTGGAAGCCATCTTCTCGTAACACCGTCTTCCCCGTAAACCGTGTGCTCACATCTGTGTATGATTGTTTTTATTGGAATACAGCTGAGTTAAATTTTCACCTGCCATATATATTTAAGGCTTATACACACTTAATTCAAGTAACAGTTTCCGAGGCACTTTTACTGTCCAACTGATGTTTATGGAAATTAGTATGGCTTTATATCTTATTTATGGGTATATTTTGCACAGGTGCGTTGCGTGGCATCGCGTTGACGATACATTTGGCAATAACACAGCTCTCCTTAGGATAAAGCACTATTGAGTACGTTCATTTACATCTTGGTGGAGTTTGAATGAAACAAAAATGGCGGCGATTTCATGGGATAATAGGCTACAAACCAACTGAGTGCAAGAAAACTGACTGATTTATATCAGAATATTCGAATTTGAAAATTGTTTAGCAGTCTAGGGGTTGACAAGCTAGCCTAAACGTTTTGTAAATGTCGATCCATAACAAAAGTGTTTATGAGTATACATGTACTACATATGGGACACTTTGCAAAGCCATTGCATAGTTTCCTTGCATTTTAACTGTGATTGGTTTAATGTATATTTATTGCGATCGCGCGCATGCTCGCTGTGCGTGGTCATTACGCTATCAAGCGTGGGATATGATACAGCTCGAGGCATACTACAAGTTATATATGTATATAAAAGGCCTGACTGACAGATTGACTTGCTTTATGACAATATAGTGGCCTTATTTTTGTAAAATTTATGAATTATCAAATATGACTGATGAAAGGGTTTATCTGTATAAATATTTATGATGGTCTGAAAATAAAAAATGGTGTTGAATGTTGGTGTCTTGAGTGCATCTCGAATTGAAATGGCTGTTGGTCTTGGAGTTTGCCATACGTAAGAGAGATCACTGAGTATTGTTAACAACTTAAACACATGACAGAGATACAGGAAATCTTGGTTAAGATGCCAGTCAGTCGCAATTCTTCGCTACATTCAACAATCATGTGAGCACCTGAATTTCTGAGCGCATTGCCTGGGGCTTATTCAGTGAGGGCGAGGATAGAAGTCGTATAGACAGTAATGCAACACTTGAGAAACAATAACTAGACACACAAGTAAAAGAAAAGGGCTAAGCATGAAAAAATTACTTTCAAAATAATAAAGAAACTCCCTGTCAAAGACAAACGTTAACAAAGAATTCATCCAGCCGCAGAGTCGAACCAAAGGAATTATAAAAGCACAAACAAACTAAAAACGTTTTGTTCTTCACACCGGAAGAAATTTTTCGAGGCCCTCATGGACTGTAAATAGCTGTTGATAAATTAATTATTTTTGCTGACTGAATCCAATGCCAGTGTTTATGGGACAACAGGTTTACCCCACTTTTGCAAGTGTTTATGGGACAACAGCTTTACTCCTACTTTTGCCAATGGTTATGGGACTATAGGTTTAACCCCACTTTTGTCAGTTCATCCATAGTTTTGAATTAATACCTTGTACATGGCTTCACTGAGACGGCTTACAAATCACGTTCAAGCTTGCAACCGCTTCGTCCATGTTTGATTAAATTACAGCCGATTTCTCTGTTTTAGACTTCGGCACATTTCCAAAATTTATTTTTCAAAAGTTTTCATTATAATGAGTTGAAATTCTGTACATATATTGGAAATGTGTGACAGATCAAATTCTAGTTTGGGGTCGTTTCGTTCATTTTCCAAACACGATTTTGTTCTGTTTTGGAGTTTTCTGGACAATCTTCCAAACCTTTTGGTCCTATGCAATTGAAACTTGGTAGATGACTTCATCGTGTCAAGTTGCTAATCAACTTCCACTATGATCAAAACAGACGGTAATTATGAGTGGAAAGTTATATAGGCCAAGTTCAAGTGTTGCCCCGTTTCGTCCATTTTAAACAAACAAATGCCTGTTTTCGTTCCTTTGTAGACTTGGATGTAGGCCTAGCTATTATTCTGACAGATGTAGGGGCCTTGTATTCACAGAACAATGCCTCCGCTATATGCTTGTTTGGACTGACTTTAGGATTGCACCTACTTCTTTCGGACAGTCATAATACTTCAACATCAGTCTTTATTCTCAACCAGTTCTCTTTCTATATTGTCCGCAGTTTGTGAGATATGCAATACTTCTGCCTCAAACGTCCTCTTTATCAGAGCTGTCGGTTGACAGTGTTGACAAGTGTGAGTTATCGGTACCTGTCTAAATTACAAGGCCATAAAACATAGGCGTCCAACCGAGCGGACGCTCGTCAACCTTGGTTAGATTCCGCCTGGTGTTGCAGGATCGGTTGCAACTGCTCACATGAAATCTGGTGACAGATGTCAGTGCGAAGCTGCGCCTGAATAGTTTGTGGTACGATCAATCCTGAAATATTGTCTGTAAAAATGCTATGTACATATAAGGGATAAAACAGAACTGCGCATGGAATGTGTTAAAATCAATCATTCTAAATAACGGTCATTTTAACTATAAATTATGGTGTGCTGGGTTATTTACAGCTTCGATCTAAGTATACCTTGCCACTATGAATACATGTGAGTCACAATAGGAAATATCTCTTCCAATACATTGAGTAAAATATACCTAAAAAACATATCACAATGATTTGATTTGATTTGACGACGTGCATGAATATTTCACTTATACCATGGCGGCCAGCATTATGATTGGAGGAAACCGGGAAGGGCCCGATGAAAAAACACGATCATCCACGAAGATCTGCCACGGTTGCTAGCTGACCTTCCCACGTACGGGGGGATAAGAAGCCAGCATGACATATCACAATGAAAATTCAAAAGTCCTGATCGACATGAAAACTCATGAAAAAACACAAACAGATAGTTCAAATGCGGTTTTCTGTTCACTATATTTTGATGCATGCAACATACAGAAAGAAAAACGCCGCAGGTTAACAGAACATTTAAGCGGTATATCTATATCCAACAGCGTATATGATATATAGTCGATCGGTCATGAAAGTTAGAAATCTGTTCAAATTAAAACGTAGGATTCCAAGTGAAGTAAATCATGAAAACATTTTCAGAATTGTTGATCGAACGATCGTTTGCTAACTATCACCCTCTCGTCGCTGCTCCGGTTTTAGTCTCCATGCTGTTGTCTTTTATATTTATTTATTTATTTAATTGGAGTTTTACGCCGTAAGAATATTTCACTTATACGACGGAGGACAGCATTATGGTTGGAGGAAAGCGGGCCGAGCCCGGGGGAAACCCAGCAACCATCCGCAGGTTGCTGGCAGACCTTCCCACGTACGGCCAGAGAGGAAGCCAGCATGGACTTGAACTCACAGCGACCGCATTGGTAGGAGGCTTTCTGGGTCATTGCGCTGCGCTAGCGCGGTAGTCGTTCATAATTGCACTGTATGTGTATGTAGTGCCGTGTTCAAGAATTTTTCAGTTAGCTGACGGCAGTGAGGTTTACGAGCGGAGGAAACCGGTGTGCACTGAGAAAACCAACGATCTTCTCCCCTATAACCGACAAACCTCCTGACTTAAAGCCACAGCCAAAACAGCTAGAGCTGGATCTGAACACGCGACCTCATTAGTGTACTTAAGAGGCCTGAAGGTTGGGGCGGACCTGCGCCTTAACCATCTTAGCCAGTTTTCAAAATGAATATCTGTTTAATAATTTAAAAAATTTGAACATAACCAGTTACAAAAAATTATTCAAAGAGGCTGGTGATTTTGAGCATTTGAGCCAATATAATTACATGTGCACAGGGGTGATGGTGGTAGTGTAAAACGCATTGGGTATGACCACATGCCTGTTCATGTCTGGGAGTACGCAGGAGCAAGTGACACGTGACCGCCACTGACAACGGAATATTCGGCGTAAATAAACCAGTTGCGAGAGTGTTGTACATAGACTTAGTACGTCCGCTTGATGTAACTTAGCGTTAATTAAACTCACAAAGGCCCTTGTAATATCCTTTCTACAGGGTAAATTTAAGTACTTATTGTAACTTTAGGTTACTAAATAGATAACATGAGTGAAATAAATAATTTCTTGGGACTTTGGCTTGTTTTGGAATAAGTTTATTAGGCCATGTCATACATATATATATATATATATATATATATATATATATATATATATATAGGCAAATTCACATTTATAATATAACTTTTGGGCGAATATTCTTTAATCCTCTAATTGAGACCAACTTGTGTGCAGTTTTAGTCTCTAGTTATAGGAAAGTATTGTGTAATTTATAAAAAGTCATATTTATGCAATAGACCTATATAAGAGTAGAAATACTACAATGCATAATCTTTCAGTCCCGACAGACAATATGTTTTGTTTTCTTTTTAATGTTCCTTTAGGTACTCTTTAAAACGACTGTGTACAAATTTGCACATCTACAATGCATGTGTGTCACTGGTACATAAATTGTGTAGGCCTATCACTGATACACTAGTCTTTACATGTGGATGTATTACACAAATTACACAAAATGTGTACTGCTGGTAAACAAAAATTATGAGGATGTGCATTTTGTCACAATGATGTGTATAACTCGTCCACAGTAGTTTTTTGAAAGTGTAGGCGACTAATTATTTCGTCTGTCTACCCAGCCAACACTCCCAACTCGGCCCCACCCAGTTTTAGTGCGGGCTGAGTGGCCATAAGTGGGCTAGGGTTCTGGGTGGGCTTTGTAATGGTATCCGCATGGGTCCCATTCAGGCTACCACGGAATGACCACAACCTTGGCACACCCAATTTAACGCCCATCATAAACATAACTATGATGCGTGGGGCCCCTGTTCAGCCCTGTATGGCTGGCCCAATTGGGGCCCTGGTGGAACCATGTGTCAGAATTAAAAGGGACCCCATCAGGCCCCAATTTGTAGTCCGCTTTGGCCCAACATGGACCCCAACTGTCAGTGTTGGCAGGGATATGCATGCCACAACAAATGTCACGTGGGTCTGTTTATATAGAATTTAAGAACTGAACCTCTGAAAAGATTTATTATTGAGCTTGCGTTGCTGTGTTACTCTTCGTTAAGTTATTACCTAGCCCGAGGTGGCTATTTCACTCCTATGCTGGGCTGGTTCTTATCATAGCCAAGGAGGCAAGTAATGGTAGAGCTTACGTGATTTCACGCCGTCAGATAATTCGGCGCTGGCGTGTCATTACCGAGTGGAATTTTCGAATGTTGTGTGTGCGGCCGAGCTGAGAGGTAAGAGCAACAGTCGACACCTGTTTTGGACTTCAAACAACGTTCAGAAAGGACTTATCTGACTTGGCGTACATTCATAATTGTCAACATAGTGTAATCCTGAAGAGGAAGTGAGGTCGAGCGATTATATATGACAGTAGAAATGGGTTTAATGTTTAACACCATATTAAGAACGTTTCATGCACTTATAAGATGGTTGCACGTTTGATAGATGAGTGAAAAACCGGCATGCTCGGCGTAATCCACCGACCTTTGACAAGGTACGAGAGATCTTTCCCACGCGTGACAGATGTCATGATAGTGGAAGATAAGTCGTCTCCAGCAAACTTCGTGAAAGGCCACGCGACAGGCCACCATCGACTATTTATGGCCACCAATGTCACAAGCACAATGAAGCTTTGGGAAATTGGAGAAGTCCGTGCCCAGAAATGGAACTGAACCCAACTTTCTCGTGAATCTGCGATTGAAAGATAACTTGGAAGCTTAACCGTGCCTACCTCAGCGACTCGCTTTCTGTAAGGTTTAATATGGATTAGATGCTAGATGTTAGCAAGTTTCAGTCTGATGGAATCATTTCACTTCACTAAAACCAATTTGCACCCGACAGAAACATAAATGAGAGTCCCTATGTAAATGTCAGCACGGATGTCTAACTATAAATCAGTTGGGGCTCTCGCGTTCTTATCGGATCACGTATACAGATTAATGTGTCGCTGGAATCGAGACAGTAATGACTTTCCCTTCCAGCTGGCGTATGATGTATTGTGATGCATTTTCATTTATCTCTTCATCATTTCCATTTAACGTCCTTAGGTCCAAAAAAATGCTATTACATACAATGCTTTCTGAAGACTGACGTAAATCTTCCTCCGTCAGCCATACCGGTGGCGTCCGAAATTCTGAGAGCCTAAAAGAAAAAAAAGCAAGATATATGAAAGGTGAGATAACCAGAAGGAAATTCTAAGAAACGTTTCAAGGTGGCAACTGTGTGGTGGCCAGAAATAAATAACCATTCGCTGTTATTCATGGACAGACAGGGATTAGAATTACAAAAGGACGCATGCACTTGCTGTAGGCCACAGAGAAAAATCATACTGGGACACAACATAAAGCTCATTCATGTTCAGTTATGTAAATCAGCCACCCAATATTCCCGTCACAACCTTCAACAATCCAAGACAGAAATTCACAAACGTTAAGGATGATTTCTTTTCAGATCGCAATGAAATGCCTATTTCAGGGAGTCCAAACGGGCCAGTGGATTCATTTATTGATGGACTGATTGGTGTTTAAGGCCAAACTAAGAATTTTTCACTTGTGCATCGGCGATCAGTGTCATGGATGGAGGAAATCTGAGTGTCCGTGATATACCACAGAGCTTTGACAAACTTACATTGAACTTTCCCACATGTGAGGCGCTGATATTTCATCCGCATGGTCAGCTTGATGTAAATGATATAACTGCCGAATCTAAGCAATAGATTCGCATACATACACAAGATCTTCTATGCAGTGTTAAGAACGCTGTTGATCCCGTTTTGCCAGCAAAACCTCGAAATCGCCAGAAGCAAAGGAATCTCGATAATTAGCCTCAATCATCTTAACGGCGCGGCCAAGATTAGCCCCTGGGGTTAGCTCAATGACTAGTGTCAAATACTGTCCGAATCATAATTGCCTTTCATAAAAAGAATCCATGTCGTCAAAAAAGTGAGCCCATGAGAGCCTGGGGAGAATGCCCAACAATCGACTGATAGTATGCGAAGTATCCAAATCACAAGTTAGCCATCAGCCGCTAAAATAATATCCGATTCCAAATCCCCAAGGACCGGTTTCAGTAATAAAATTTGCAGCAAAATGTCACAACCGATAACGATATACATTAAATTACTGTTGTATTGGGCAGAAAAAAAAAAGAAAGGGGACTCCGTTAAGGAAAAGTGAAATGCCAAAATCTGAAAAATACGAATGAACTAATAAAAATAAATCCTTAATTATTCATGACAATTTTTATGTATTCTATACGAATGCATAGCAATGCTTTACATAGTCATGACAATTTCCCAGCTCTCAGACCGGTAGTCGTTGATCAAAGTACAACCGAAAACAAATAGTTCTAAAGAGGATGCACAGATTCAATACTTCCGGGGTCCAGTTTTACTACATGTTCTTTTTGGAAAGTATTATAGTGAGGAGATATGAAGTCACAGTTCGGTAAAATTAGTTTAACATTTAAAAATGTCCCCTTTTCCCCGCGCACAGAAATATTTTGTTGTTTTTGTGAGGGTCATTCGGGCTACAGTGCCAGACCTGTCAGCTGGTGAGAGGTAAATGATTCAGAGCACAAGTCTTTACCAGTATATAAATTTTTAAAAAAATTTATTTTTTATTTTTACGCTAATAACGCAGTATTAGAGGCGTGGTCGCTTTCGTTTTGTTTTTGTGCCACTTTCGGTCTTCACGGACCCCGCGCCTGCTTGATACTCGGAAGCCATCTTGGAAAAGCATTCATCATCGAAGCCCGCTTGTGTACCTATCTATCTCATAGCTGGCATACTCAGTAAATATTGCTTTACCAGCTGAATAGATGACATCCATAGCAGTTGAACGGTAGTGGATTTGGATCAATACTTATTGCGGTTTACCGAATAACAGACCTGATCTCAGATTGACGGACTGGAGCCAAGATCAGCTTTTGCTTCGCCAGCACCACCGAATTGTTGTGTCAAGTGACTTAAATCATTTTTCAAGGAATTAGAACGAAGATGTCATATTCTGGAATGGCACAGATCCATGCCCATGTGTACCTGCCATAAACAATACAGATTTAAAATTAAGTTTCGGTTTAAACTTGCTTTAAACGCTTCAGAAGTCACAGTGTATAATGTACATGTATCACATTTCAGTAGTGACTTGAACATTATGCAGGGCATGCAAATAGAAAATTTACAAAGCTCAGCATAACTTATTACATCCTTTTTATGAGGTTTATTTGGGTCATTTGAGGTGAAATGAGGCGTTCTTAACAATTCAAATGGGATTGACAGTGTTCGACCACATACAGCAGGAATCTGTTCCTCCACCGTGTACAGGCTACCAAGCCTCACGTGAAACATAGTTTGTATAAAAAGTAGAGAAGCTATACGCTGGCTGGATATCAATGAAATTCTTCCCGGCCCCTTTCTTAGGGTAGACATGTATGCTGCTTAAAATGTTAAAGAGTTAGATTATGTAAATTATGGTATATCAGTTAATTATATACAGACTTCTGGAAAATAATTGTTTTTCATTCATGGCACCAGTTTTGTGTTTGTTTGTCTTGGTGGTTTCGATGACCGTGAAACACAGCACCGAAGAGTTGTTGTCGCCTAGGCCAGTACAGGTGAAATTCCCAGCCTGCAGGCGACAGCTCAAATGTTTATCATTAATTAGTGTTGGCTTTCCTCATAAAGGGATTCTCAAACCTCCTGTCTTGCACAACAAACAGTTGATGGATAAAAGTGTGATAGATTTACTTATAATAATGTCTTGATCATAAATAAAGTCCAATCAAGAGAATTATTTACATGCAAGAAGCATGAGCATTCATCATAGAATACATTTCAGTGCCTATAGCCTCTGCCTACATTTCAACCTTAAACCACCATAAACATCCCATAAGATGCTCACAAAGCCTAAAAATAAACGGCAAGCCCTAGGGAGCACCCAAGAAGCCATGGAAAGAACCAGGTGTAATGGAAAGCCCAATGAGAGAACAGGGAGCCATTGAAGCCCCATGGAGCCATGGAAAACTAAAGGTGCCATGGAGAGCTGTTATGGACAGCAGCAGATGCAACGTACAGGAATTTGTGAGGTTAGCAGCATAACCAAGATATAAAAGGTCCTGTTGAAAGCTTGGTATCTTACAATGAAAGTAACACAAGTGAAAAATAAGAAAAAATTCTACCCAAATCACCAAAAACATGTAGTTTATTTGTAGTGCTGCTATTTAGAGACACAGTCATGTTACATTCAACAAGCATGTTTTAAATGTTGGCCTAACTATTACACCACATGAGAGGTAGAGTGGGCCACCCTTCGTGGGGAAGTAAACAATGCCTGACTGACCATAACAGTTTGACCTCAGGTAGAAACCACAAGACATAACGAACATGACCATAGCAGACAAAAGACATCTGATGAGACATGTTTTAACTTAAACAAATGTAAGAAGTCTGAGGTAAGAAACCATGCTAAAAATAAATACACAATCCCTCCACAACGCACTTTTCTCATGCCCAATGGCAGAGGTGTCGAGCCAGTCATGGCCGTTTTTACATCATGACGAGAGGCATCTTTTCTCATTTATGTAGGCGTCTCATGTAAATCTGTGCGGGCAGTACTTGTGAGTTGACAGCATCAGATCTGATGAGATTACATGCTTTGTCAGAAAGACTTTCATCTATTTCTAAGTCACTCATTTTTCCTGATTGAGAGTTTCTATTCATCTAATAAAGGTGTTCAGAGGTTTGTTTATATTTGTTTACATATTTTATGACATGTATTTGCCCCTGATATATGCTCTTTTTTGAGAGAACTTTTAGGTCAACATATATAGCATAACCATACCTTGAAGAAGCTCAGGCAGCTGAGCTCATTAACACACGTCAACCATACGAGTGTGACGATAACAGTAACACAAAGAACAACACAACTGATGGGATATCACTCAACTACTATGAATTACAGTTCACTTTCTCAATCAAACAATTTTTGCACATACACTACAGATGCCTCCCACTTGCCAGACATCTAATTGCCTTACCTCTCCTACTTGCCAGACATCTAATTGCCTTACCTCTCCTACTTGCAAGACATCTAATTGCCTTACCTCTCCTACTTGCCAGACATCTAATTGCCTAACCTCTCCTACTTGCCAGACATCTAATTGCCTAACCTCTCCTACTTGCCAGACATCTAATTGCCTAACCTCTCCTACTTGACAGACGTCTAATTTCCTTACCTCTCCTACTTCTCATTTCCTTCTTACTGAAAATAACTACCAGGTCACAGGGAGATTGAATATACAAGTGACCAGTGCGGAGGACATTTTGTTGATATAAGTATATGTATATTGCTTATGATTGGTCATAAGCAATTTATTTATCTTTTTCAGTAGCTGTGTGAAAACATGAGACAGACAGACAGCCAGGTGAGGAATGCAGTGGTATTTTAATTTTACCAGGATTTATTCAAATTTTAAGCACAAAGCTGTGGATCAATTTGATTTGATAATACCAACAATATGCAACATTTTTGGCAACTTCTTGCCAAAGAATCCCAAGCCAAGAGTGTTGCTGGGATTCAGAAAATGAATTCAGAAATCATAGCTTGCTGGCAAACATTCTGACAAGCCACTTAGAGCTGACTGCAACAGGAGGCCAATTATTATTTTGTTCTGTGATCCCTGCAATAAGAACTATACTGCTGAATAAAGTGTTCACGCACAGACTTTGGAAGAATGTCAAAGTTCTTGATTGAACGAATGCAGATAAAGTGGCACAAGGGATTTAGAAATATCCACAATGAAACATGAATTACATCGGAATTGTGATTCTATTAAGATTAGGATAATATAGAATAATACAGAATTACTTAATCAGGAAAGCTTCTACCATGTTATATGGTTCTAGGCATCACCATTCCCTTGCACCACCTAGAAACCTTCACTTGGAAGAGAAGATACTTCACAATTGACAGTTTCACTTAGGCACACATCTGGAGATTCCTGCTGAGGTGAAACCATACTTTCCTCAGGGGCCTTATTTTCTGTTTTACTCTCAGAATTTAGGTTAGGAACCGGAATGTCACAAGCTCCTGAATCAACAGTGTTTACATCTAGTTTCTCTGTATCATTTCTTGCAACTCTGGCCTGTTCTGTAGCAGGACTGTCAGCCAATTTTATGCAAGCCACTTCATGTAGGTTGTATTTTCTCAGTTTGTAAAAGTCTCTGACAACACCAAGGCAGCAGATCTTACACACAACTTCTACTAGGATCACTCTGTCTGGGGTGTGGTAGTCACAAGAATTCAGGGGATTCATGTCCTTGATCAGCTGGCCAATGCAGGGAATGACTTTGTCACGAGACAAGCTGTTGTTATTCCTAGATTTAAACAGAACTGAAAATGTTCGACTTTCACCAAACGGGAGGCGAAAATGAGGCTCTAATAGGGTTTCAGCTGCCTGCATTATATCCTCCACAAACGCCTTACACGTCATTTGCACAGGCAAGAGACGAATAGCAAAGCGACTTTTCAGAATATGGGTCTTAGCAATGTCACTCAGAATTTCATGACCAAGTTCACTTGTGTCCTCAACATTTGCTTTAATGAACAAGCAGTTTTTGGCTGTACAGTCGAGTCTCTGAAAGCGTCGTTCAGCAGGTTTCGTCTCCTTGAGTGCTGCCACTTCCTTCTGTAGAGCTGTTTCAATATCTTCCTCTTCAGACTCTTCTGCATTACTGTCACCTGACTCATCATTATCACCAGGAGATGAGGACTTCTCCCCTGAAAGCTAGAAATTGACGAAAGATGAATAAAAAGGTGGATCAGGGGAGATAACTACAGTTGTCGCCAAAAATTATCTCCCTTTAAAACATGCTATGTTGCACTCTTTACCTGAAATAACTAATTACGAGCCAGAACTATTTTAGATCGCAGCCCCATCAGTGAAGAGCAATAAGCTGCAGCGATAGGAACACTAAACTAAGCGAATTGAGCTCGCAGGATCACTGCTTCAAACAGATCAGCAATACATCTTTTATGTGGAGTACATTTCCTACTCAACTGCACCCAACACAAAGGTGGAGTATCCCTGTTAAAAATCCTCTGAAGACTGATTCATTTGTTCCATGTCTGCTGTATTCTAGTAAAACATAACTTTCATCAGCTACAGGCTTAGTGTTGACAGCCTCTACAATACATTCCACCTTACAGAACATGAGACCTTGGAGGCTGAGCTCACCTCTTACCAGCTCTCCTGGCATGCCATTGTACCTTTGTAGGTTTGTCAGACACAATGTAAGGTGTAGTGTTTCCTCTAAAATTGTTCACTACAGCTATAAACCTGATTTTCAGTGTATTACCAGCAGTGCACTATTTTCACATCTGCCTAAAGCTTACGACAGCAATAAAATAACTAAAAATGATACCAGATACAAGCTATATGCTACCATTACCTGTTCTGGTCCATACAACTTGTCAGCGTACTCATTCAGCAGGTTATAGCACTCTCTAACAGCCTGGTCTTCATGGGAGTTGCACGTCACCAGGAATCCTTTCATCTCAACATCCAGCACATTCCTCTTGAACTTTTTCTGCTTGGTACATTTCACATAATACGCCTTTGATCTTTTCTTCCCCCCTCTTCCATGACCCTTCTGGTGTTCACTCATGCTGGGTTGCTTACAGTCAACTGGCTAATTCATAAACCTAACGAGAACAGGACAAAGATAACACAAACTGTGATTATGGGTAGCATTCATACATGGCAATCACAAGACATACCAGGAATTCCACTATCAGCAAGTTTAGCTATGAGTTTTGACATTAATATCCAACCGGAATATATATATGACCAGTATTCAAAATTTCCTCCAATATTCACATTTCACAAGAGTCAGTAACAGATAAAGGTTGTTATCACATGAAGCTTGGTAATATAGCTGACATGAATGAACTCCCTGACTTCTCGGTTCGGTTACATCTGTTAAGAGACATTGTTCCGACCATCACTCAGCTTGACTGTAAGATATTTCCTGAACTCTACTATCAAATTTAAACAGGTAATGTGAACAATTGCCATTTCTCAGCCACGTCAGTAAGAAATTCTGTTTCACATACAGGGTATGTAGAAAGATGACTGATCATTGACAAGTCTCCTGTACAAGGGTTCCACTAGGCTGACCCAGTGTGTTGAGTAAAGTCATCCCCATTGTCAGTCTGAATGTTTATCAATTAAATTGGAGGCCTTTCTAGTATTTACTATCACGACATACCATAAATCGTGAAAATAAAGCCAACCAACGTACACAAATGACCCAGGCCTATCATAACTCGTTCAACCAGATTGTAGATCAACCATCATTGCTTAAGAAATGATTACTCTTTCGGGTATCAATATGATCAGGTCTATGGGCGGAGGAAGAAGGGCAGCCGCCATTTTCATTGTGATAACAAGCTTGTCAGTTATCCCTTGTGACTAGAATGTGTCATAAATTGCAAGTCAACTTTCTGAGTGTGCAAGGGGGTGGGGGGTGGGGTTAGTTCAGTTAGTTAGTTAGTTAGTTAAGTCTAGTTATGACAACAATTTGAACAACAGATTTTTCATCTGATCAGACGAAGATATGAAGCTGTAGCTACCCTCAAAATTAGATGATTTATTACATTAGGATGTCACATCCCGGACAACAATAGGTGACAGAATATACCTGCTTACCAAAGAAATGTACAGCATTCATTCAGTAAGCTGTCTTTCCATCGTCTGCACATGTTGAACGAATGTGTACCATGTGAGCACAACCGCGTAACTCTTCTCTGTTGGGAGGTGAAATTAGTACAGATTATCATTCGCGTTCACCATGCAAAGATCTTTCGTTTTGATGCCTTACAAATAGTGTTTTTTTTTAATGGTGATGGTTTGATACCTGCTCCGTTTATCGTTATACGAATTAGGGAATTTAATGAACTTCAGGCTAATGTAAATTTGCAGTCTAGAATTGCGTGTTAAAGCGGAAGGAAATACGCAGTACTTTGCCGGAGTTGTGCAAAACAACAACAACAGCGGCGACTGTCATCATTTTTGAGAAACTCTTACCCTGTTAATTAGTTACGTAAATATGGCAGACGTCTCCCTAGATGACTACATCCTACAAACGGGATTTGCACAACGGACAAACCAAGGGTACATTTTAATAACATTTTCTTCATTTCATAGATGTCAGTTCTTCCTGCTCCTACCTCGAAGTATGTAGCACAATAGATACTGTGCAACTATAACGACTTTCTATATTGGACCAGTGTCTTTATAGATGCTGGCTCTTTCCCTCGAAATCAAGTCCATCAGATTCCTCCCTGGACACCTACGTGTGATAAAGCAGGTGTACATACACTCCTGAACATACCTACTAGGCCAAGCCATGAGTTCAGGCCACAACTGGTCCCTTGAGTAGTTTGGTAATCCAAAAATCTTGGCAAGGTACTAAGTTTTGATATCCATCTTGTCATAGACATTTTGAAGTTTTGTCATTCTGAGAATGCTGCATTTGATTGGCTCTGCGGGGTATATCATGTGCTACAGAGTTGCGCAAAGCTGCAAAAGTGAAAACTGTAAAAGGAAGGAGGAATCTGATGGACTTGGCCGGCTGGTTCCCGGTAATTTCAGGGGAGAAGAGCGAGCATTTATAACAACACCAGTTCAATATAGGAAGTCGTTACAAATGCACAGTGTCTGTAGCACAAGGTGTTTGACATTGTGTACACTAGTCAATCTAGATGGAATCATTGTATTGTCTTTGTTGTTTCAAAATATTGATATTCATCATAACACTGAGTCCATCTCCGCCTCTGAAAAAAATCCTCACAGGCAGATTTCCAATCTGATGGTATTGCTCTCACTGAGGTTTTGCCCTTTTATCACGCAAACTTACCTACCCTCAAAAAGTGACATTCTTTTTATCTACTTCTAAGTTGTATTATGAAAATTGTAGTAATGCCTGTACATGACAATGAAATCAGCATAGTTTTCAGGATGTTTTCGATGCCAGAATGAAAAGTAGGCCAATCTGCTTTTCAAAACCGTTCAGTACATTTGAAGTGCTCACAGTTAATGTGATCACAAGGGAGCGAGTCAGTTACCTTCACTGATAAGGGTAGTTGAAAAAGTTGTTCCTATTCAGAGAAGAGCCCCATCATGATGTAAGATCATGTATAAGCAATCCAGTTAAAATTCCCTTTCCCCACACAGAACAACTCAAGAAAAGCTTGTCATCCTCTGCAGCTGTTCAGTGGAACAGTCTGCCTACCTCTGTGCAATCTGCCTCCTGAGTTAAATTGTTTAAAAATTTGCACCAAAAGTGGCAGAAAGTACCAAAGACACAGTAAAGCCTTGTATCTTTGTGTGCATATACATATATATATATATATATATATATATATATACATATGTATAACTTAGAACTAGTTAATGCTTTGTGAATTTTTTTACCCGTGTGACTGCCGAGTGATTGTGTGAGTGAATGGAGGGCCTCAGGGAAGATCAATACTGTCATATTGACCGAGTTTGTTACCCTCTGAAAATAAAGATATTATTATTATTATTAATTAAGTAGGTAGTATTCGAGATACATAACAAAAATGAGCACAAAAGGTAAGTTGGGGTGCCACTGATGTCCATCAGTTTTGAGTTCAAAAATCTAAAGCGATTATTTTGATAGGTGGGGATGAACTCACACTGCAGATGAATGTCAGAATTATAAAATAATACACTAGATGGACTACTTGTATTCTAAGGATACAACATCTAACAGAGGTCCATTCCTAAAACCATGGGTATTTTGCTGTCTGTATTTAAATTTGGCCTATCCTTTAAAATCTACATGCTTCTCAGTCATCAGTGATCAGCAGAGGGCATAGGATAGTGCTGGAGGTTTGAAACATTTCCGTTAAGCTCACATTGCATGTTTCAGGATATGGTGCCTTTACAAACTACCTGCAGATTGCCAAACTTTGTGTGTATTGTAAAATCTCTGCAGTGTGGTGTGAAATTCCGTCATCGAAAAACTATGCATCACAGAGATTGCTGAATTCCCTCTAAGGCACACTAAACACGGCAGTCTGAGAGAATTTTTAACCCAAGCAGAGGTCTAAGACAAGCGATAACAGAAGCATTTTAAAACCCCTGCACCATGCAGCAACCTCAGCTAATCACTGCTAATTGAGGAGCATGCAGATTTTAAATGCTAAGCAGCGTCTAAAAGTGGGTAGGAGAACATCCAGGGCTTGAGGAATGAACCTCTGTTGGACATTGTATCTTTAGTCTGCGCTGCCTAATTCATTAGGCTGCCAAGTATACTATTATTTTGCTGTCTATACTATAGCTCTCAGGGCCATATGCATTTGACCATTTTGTAAACTTGAAACTCAGTGAAATGTCTTGGACGAGCCATATTCACTCATTGCAAAACTTCAGAAAATCACCCTCTGCAACTGAGAGCTTTCAGACTTGTTATTATCTTGCCATTCGTGGACATTCTTTACCATAAACTTCTAAAGCAGTGTATCAGTTTTATTTATTTGCAAGCTTTTCAAAGTGTGGCACGCACAGAAAATCTGAAGGCTGTTCGGGCCCAACAAGCTGGAACAGTCATCCATGTAGACAAATTCTAACTAATTAGAGGTGTTGTGTTTGGGAAAGTAGGACAGAAATAAATTTAATTGGCATTGAATTTTAAGTGTAGCCCAACAGACACAATCCGTAAAAAGTCTAGAGTTTTTTTTTATTTTTTTTATTTTGATACAAGTATTAAGAATTTTTTAAGCATGGCCTTATCCATTTTTTGGACTATTCTGTGAAAGATATCAATAAACTTGAAAGAGATCATGATGTAAAGGTCATATTTCACACACATTGTAAATTGACTATGAAACGCTATTTATTTTCACAGATTTAATGGTCCAGTCAAAGGCAAAGTTGTGATATCAAATCCTGGTGTGAAGGGACGTCTTGGAGGATTGACTACAAAAAAACGTGTCAGCCCTATTAAATGGCAGAATACCAACAACAGAGCCACTGGATTTGGACAAAACAAACCAGGGCAGCAATTTGGTCTGACAACAAAGAAGTTCACCGGTGGACATGGTGGACTTGTTACAAAAAAATTTAGCACTGCAAATCAGAATGCACAGGCTAATGTGACAGTAACTGGTGTTGGCAGTTATCAGAAGTTCGATGCGCGGCAAAAACTTTCAACCAAGAAGCCTGTTGATGCCAGGGCAAAGATTCTTGAGAAAACCAAATTCTCTGATGCCCGTGTTCGTATTCAAAATGCAAGAGCTACAAAGGAGATCAAAGGGCCAGGTCCCCGTGTACAGGTGATTAATTTATCTCTTTGTATGTTTGTTGTATAAAGGTCAAGCACAAGTGTCACATTGTTCTTTTTTTGAAGCAATGAGCTTTTAAAATCTGAACCCTGAAGTATTGCCATTCCCAAGGCATTTTGAAATACCTCAGTTCTCTTTTGTATGGTTTCTTTTCTTCTAGCCATTTATTCTGTTAATTCCTGATCACAAATCATGCTTGAATTTGACTCAGGGAATAAAACTATGCGCCACTCACTGGCTATGCTGTTTTAGGCAGGCAGATTTTCCCTTTATAAAGGATGACAAATGTTCTTTAATGAATTATGCCCAGAACTTGAGTCATATGTGGATGTTGCCCAATTCTTTACATTTGATTCATGCAAGTAAACAAGTTTTCTGTATTTACAAGCCATGTAATTTAACTACATGTATTGGTGATTTGACTGTTACATTCCAGATGAAAAGCCCCCAATCTGCTGGCTCACAAATAAGGGCGCAGACAGGAGGGAATGGTGGAATAGTAAGAACAGTAAGTCGTCTCTACGTGCAAACACACTGCTTGTAAACTTTGTAAGGTATTGAAATCGCACTTCAAAACATGGCTCCAAGTACGTGGTGCTTTGTGTATACCTCATTATACTATGTCAGCAGAGTATTTGAGACCGCACACATCTGGGCATTAGCGGCTTTATTCTCGCCAAGACACAGCTATGAATACATTTTCAAAATAACATGGAAGTTAATACAGAACTCTGCTTCATGGTCTCATAAGCCCAAACCTAGGTTTCGTTAATGTTCATAATTTACATATACTATGCAGATTGTTTGGTGGTAAAACATACTGTAATTTCTGGTTATTATCAGCCAGAAATCTCAGAACATTGCCCAGTGCTGTTTACTTTCCAAACCCTTCCCATGTTATCTTTCACCTCCTCGTCTGCTTACGACTGCCTGAAGCGCGTGAAGTGCCTGGATGTCGGCGGTTTCAAATTCTAGAGGGGCAAGCTGATGTAGTTTGTGAAGTTTCTTGATTAAAGCAGTTTGATAACTTGAAATCTAAAGGTGGAAGATGGATTTTAATTAACGAAAAAAATTACTTGTATGGGTGTATGTATTAAAATAGTTCTTCTGATTGTAGGTGAATAACAACCCAAACATAAGTTCAGTGAGATTTGGAGGCTTGTCCAGGACTAATGGTGGAGGTTTACAGTTACACAGTAGCGGCAATCAGTTACACAGCGGCGAGAATCAGTTACACAGCGCAGGGGTGCAGTTACACAGTGGAGGGGAACTGAAGATTACCAAATCTTCAGACTTTGAGAGGCCCTCTAGGCCTAGCTTCTCCAAGACCATATCCTCCATGAAAGTCCCTTCTGGCTATGAGGTATGGCAGATTGTATGAGCAACACAACCAGAATTCTCTGACACTGATTCTGACTTTCATTATGTCATACCTTTGTATGTGTTCACTTTTGAAGCTTTATTGAAGTAATTACTTTGATAATGTTAAAAACAAGGGATTTTGCTGAGAAAATTCACACCTGTTATGCTAAGAAATCAGCAGCTCGACTGGATTTTAAATTTTCTTGTGCAACTAAAATCTCACCTCATTTAGGTTTTGAGCTGTGAGCCATTTTTGCAGAAATGAACCCAGATGACTTGTATGCAAGGAACCAGGCTTTTGTTAAGCTCGTAGATCTGCTGTCGGTCAGTTGAACGGAATCTAGATTTACAGAAAGATGTTTTGATTTTCAGGACTTGTTTGAAGACGAGCCCATGAGCCTTGGTTCTGAATGTTCCTCCCTAATAGACACAGACAGAGGACCAGTGATTAAAGTGAAGAATGAGCACTACTCTCAGTACCCCAAACCCACACCTATCACATTCCACACAGACACTCGGCCCCAGAGAAGTGGGAATGGTATGAGCAGAATGGCCCCTGTAGCTGCGGCTCGTTCTGAGCCCGTGACTGTGTCACGATCTGCTCCCATCACATACTCCTCACAGGTCACCTACAGACAGAACGATCCTCCTAATGTGAGATTTTCAGCAGATAATGACGATGAAGAGGAATTCATACTGAATGCTCCAACCCCAGTGCTGCCAAAGTCCAGGCCTCCTCCCCCTAAGGCTACCCCTCCTGTCATGCTAGGAGGCCCCCCACTGGTCCTCAACCGCGCCCGCCCCAGGACAGCGCAGAGTGAGTCTGCAGTCAGTGCTGCACCAGTAGCTGCACCCCTCAAACTCTCTCGCCCTAGTGGTCGCCTGTCTGCTCCCAGCCCCAGCAGCAGGGATTTACCAAAGGAGAAGATAACTCTGACAGCATCCTCTTCCATAGATGGCCTTAAAAGGGTATGGTGTTGGCCTTTCATTTATACCATGATGGTAATATATATAAAAGATATAGGAAGGTTAAGGATGTAAAATAGTGACACACGGCACTGTTATTGTTTTGTTTTCTTTCTTTGTAACTAATGATCTGAAAGTTAAGTATTTAAAATGGTCGGAAAAATAAAGCATTTATGATATGAAAAGCAGTAGCTTGAATTTTGGCAATCTTTTGGAACATCTGTAAGTCTGTAGAATTTTCACTTTTGTTTGCTTAGTTTGGAACAGCATCGTAAAGACTATAGTCTGTTCCTTTTTAACTTGTCGCTGTCTGTAAAATCATCCCTGCCTTTGTCAGTGACATGAAACTGGACAAGCTCACCTTGATATGACTGACATCCTAATGCTTTTTTGTATTAGTTCATGATATTTTAAGCTTGTTTTTGATACTCGTTGCCATGAGTGACATCATACTTATTCAAAAACAATGGGCGTGCTGTGAAATGGGCATGGAGAGAAATTTGTTTTACATTAGCACCACTCCAAGCAGTGAGAACAATTTCTGCACAGTAATGAAACATACTGTGTCTGTGAATAAACTACATTGTTTCTCGGAAGTCATACTTCCAAGAGATAATATAGATACAAGAGATAAGGTAAATTTCATTCATGGAAATTATATTATAAACTTAAACTGTAAACAGTTTCAAACGAGACAGAGACAGAATTAGGGATTAGAGCAAAGTCTGTTGCAGTTTAGGTAACTGCAGTGACTCTCCTTCAAAAGATAATGCACTCCACCCATCCCACAGCGTGCCACTTGTTTTTGAATAATTGAGTTACCACCCAAGACAATGAGTGTTGGTATCGAAAAAAAGGCTTATGGAGTTTACTATTATGAATTGGAAAAGTATTCTATCTGCATTGTCTTTGCAGTAATATGAACATTCAACATATCAGTGTGAAGAACTAAAGGCAATTTTGGTAGTGACTGATTTTACAGATAGACAAATATAGGTGACAAGTAAAGAAACAGGCTATAGCTCTGGAGGACAGAATAATGTATGATTACTGTCTGAAATATGTTCTTGCTTAATGTCAACTTCATACATGTATGTTTATAAGAAAGTATGCGGGTTATTGTTTTTACATGTACAGAAGTGTTAATGCATTCAGCATGTGTTAGAAGTCAAATATGCACTTCATTACCGTTACTTTCGTTTCCTTAGATTTCAAAATTTGTCTGTTAATTTCTGTAAGGGTGAAATGTGCATTAAGTGATGAAAACTTGCTTGATTTTGCAGGATTTGAATGAGGATGCAGGTCCTGGGGATGTTCTCAGTCCCCTTCAGGGGTTCCGTATCCTTGTCACTAACCTCCATCCAATCGTCACTCAGGACGATGTCATCGTAAGTTCACAAACCACTTTGAAGAATCAACTGTATTTCACATTTGTATTTGCTTATCAGTTTGCTGTCTGTGTTCAGAATCTTACAGGATTAGCTTATTTTCTTCATTAGTTTTAGTACAAAGTTTTCAGAATATCATGGTTTTCTCATTAAAATATATACTGCGTCATATGTCAAATTAACAATGTCACCTGTAGTGCAGGATAGTTCACAAAGTTTTTATTACTGGTTTCAGGAGTTATTTGGAGCCATTGGTGCACTGAAGAAGGCCAGATTGGTCAAACAAGGATCAGCTGAAGTCGTCTATGTGAACAAAGAGGCAGCAGTTACCGCTGTGAAAAAATATCATAACAGGGAGTTGGATGGTAAGAAAGAATCTGAAGTTTAGAATTTTGTGATGATATTGATGGTACAGTTTCAGTGTTTCAGGCTTTTGACGTGCGAAATGCTTTCCTTGTTAACGTCTGTTTAATAATGGATGTTGCTTTAATACCTGTACACAAATGTATAGTTTAGAGATATACTGATATCGGAAAAATCCCAAGTCATTGTATTGTGATTGTATGTCCTCTGTTTCGTACAATGTCAGTGAGTCAAGATTGATCGGTACTTGCTCTGTTTCATACAAAGCCAGGGAGTCCAGATTGATAAGTACTCGCTCTGTTTCATACAAAGCCAGGGAGTCCAGATTGATCAGTACTTGCTCTGTTTCATACAAAGCCAGGGAGTCCAGATTGATCGGTACTTGCTCTGTTTCATACAAAGCCAGTGAATCAAGATTGATAAGTACTTGCACTGTTTCATACAAAGCCAGGGAGTCCAGATTGATCAGTACTTGCTCTGTTTCATACAAAGCCAGGGAGTCCAGATTGATCAGTACTTGCTCTGTTTCATACAAAGCCAGGGAGTCCAGATTGATCAGTACTTGCTCTGTTTCATACAAAGCCAGGGAGTCCAGATTGATTAGCACTTGCTCTGTTTCATACAAAGCCAGGGAGTCCAGATTGATTAGCACTTGCTCTGTTTCAGGCCAGCCCATGCAGGTTAAGCTCATCACGCCAGTGACGGCCTCTGTTCCTACACCCAAAGTATCTGCGGAGATCAAAGCTCTCACCAAGTAAGACCACATGATTGTTGTACTCTGTGTGCATTGTATGCAAGATTATCTGATTGTCCTCATTGAGAATTCACAAGCTGGTCATGTAAATACAGAGGTTGTTAGAAGCACACATATCACACGGGAATTACTGATGCACAAGGGTGCATGTGTACAGGGAATATGTAAATTGCCCTTCTTTCATTGTTTTTTGGGGAACTGGCGACAATATTACAGCCACACTTTCACTGAGTGAGTGAGTGCTTGGGGTTTAATGCTGTACTTAACATTATTTCAATCATATGACCAGAAGGAGTCCTTCTGGTGCATGAATATAGTGTGTCTTCTTGTGGCAGGGCGAGTCCTTGTTGCCAAAGTGCTGCCGCCACTGAAGCATCATACTGAAGACACCAGACATGACACCCCACCCAGTCACATTATACTGACACCCGACCCAGTCACATTATACTGACACCCCACCTAGCCACATTGCACTGACATTGGGCTGACCAGTCCTATTTCCTCGCTCTAACCTCTCCATTCTGGGCGTCAAGTGAGGCAGCAAGTACAACTTTTTAAGTCTTCGGTATGACGCGACCCGGGCTTTAACCTGGATCACCCGACCTCAAGGCGGATACTCTAACCACTAGTCCACCAACACTGCCCATTCATTGAAGACCAACGTTTCTTTCCTATGCATATGCATGCTAATCTTTGTTGGTTCATGTTATTCATATGTCAGATAGTTTGTCAGTAACTTGTCAAAGGTTGGCTGTTTTCTATGGTCGCTCGGGTTTCCTTGGGATACTTTCGTTTCCTCCAGTCACTCTAGTTTCCTTTCAGTCGTATCAGTGAAAAATGTTTGAGTATGGTGTTAAGCAACAATCCAAAAAAATAAATAAATCAATTGAATAAGCCAGTAAGAACGCCAAAGCTTCAGGGGCCGATTCCACATAACCTTTAAACTCCAATCTGCAGCTTCTTTCATACTTACTTGCTTTGAAATTTGTGTCACTTGTACAAAATTGTTTCGTGGAATCAGTCCCTGGCCAGGTACATCAAGACCCTCTGATAGCAAGGCTGAGTTATTTCCACCAGAATCAGGTGTTCATGTAGCTACTCAGACTTACTGTGTTCGTGCTGTATTTCAGATCTGTGAAGGACTCTGTGGGTAAACCAAGTGGCCCGTCTGTGGACACAGGACTTATACATAAGGCTCTGTTTAAGACAGGTGGGACAGTGTCTGGCACTAAACCTGTGACATTCACAGTCAAAATCTGAGCTGAGGTTGGTTGGCACAGTTGTGTGGTGTCAGGTGTTCAGTAGTATTATAACAAGCGGGTTCCGAGTGTGGATACTCCACCAGAGGGACTTTTTAGGGGTTTTCACAGTGTACACTACATGTACACTACAGATAAACTGTGACACAGAGTTAGCAGTGAATTTCATATACCTGTCGGTAGTTAGTATTACATGTACAGAGAAGACCAGGTGTAGTGACACCTTCCTTCTGTGTCGACAGAAGTCTTCATCCACCAAAACTTTGATATCACCTACTATCACCCTTTAAGTAATATTGTTGACATTAATGTGGGTAAGAGAGTTTGTGTGGATAAAAGATGAATCCTGAGGTGTTTTATTACAAGTGGTCTCATTATTGTCAATGTTTCACCATATGCCATGACACTGGAGAGGGTTTATGGCAAGTTTGGTATTGTGTTTCTGGCATTTTAGTTGATAATAAATGCGTAGATACATTTTTCATCATTGTACGTATATATCAAGGCTGTTTTTTTTTTCTTTTCATTTTCTTTTCATTGGGATCTGTCACAGAAAATGGATACTTGGTGTGTTTGCTTTTTTCATAACATGTTATGATCATAATCTTTAATGTGGTAATTCATCACCTTTGATGACGATATGACTGTTTTGGACCAATTAAACCGATTGATGACTTGATGTGCCCATTGACTGACAGGCAGTCTGTAGTGCTTGAGAGTTATTCACTGGATACATTTACCATGGAGAACCTTGAAGAAAAATGCATCAGTGTTTTTCCATCATGTATTTCATTAGAGAGCCATTGATTCATTGTGTCAAAGGAAGAAGCCTAAAACTAAACTACAACTGTTTAACTTGTTACACAATAAATTGCAACATAGTTTTTATATGGCCAGAATATTTTTCTGTTTGCTGGTACATGTAATATTTGTACTTCTGTTGCAAACATGAGAGAGAGAAGTTAACTGTGTCATTTCTGATAGTGTGTCAATTGTGTTGAATATTTGATCAATCCTGCTTGATTCCTGTTACATGGCTCATGTTGTTACCCTTATTCTCACCCCGCTCGGTGATGTCTTTAATTTTATTGAAAATTCATTACTACCGAATAATACTGGGTAAGTCTCACAATCTTACAACTCAGCCACACTGTTGACTCTCTTGTATGTCTTACATGTACTCTGCACTCAACTGTGATGGGAAATAGAATTCTGAACTGATGGTGCCTCACAGAGGAGCTTATGAACTGGTGCTGGAGGTGACCCTGTTTTTAATTGGTCAGGATCCAGCTCATGCTGGCTTCCTCTCCGGCCGTACATGGGAAGGCTTGCCAGCAACCTGCAGATGGTCGTGGGTTTCCCCCGGGCTCTGCTTGGTTTATTCCCACGATAATGCTGGCCCCCGCTGCATAAGTGAAATATTCTTGAGTACGACGTAAAACACCAATCAAATAAAGAAGTAAATGAAAAAAATTGGTCAGTATTTTTTCTGCTCTCCAAAAAAAAAGAAGTTAAGCTTGAGTTTGAGAGGACAAAGATTGAATAAGATCACTTGACCATTTTACCCCAGCCCTGCACAAATGACAGTGGGTAGAGATAATATAAGCTTTTTTGCAACAGTCAGGTCAGCCTTTTCTTGGAGAAGGAACCATTCAACTTGTATATACATTTGCAGGCATTTTCAGGCTTAAATGAATCATGAGAATTTGGATCATACAGGCTGCAAGACACCACTTGTTTACAATTATTTTTGCTGCTGTTTTATTAATTTGAAAGCATGTTTCAGAGAAGCACATGGCTCCAGCAGTGCAAGCATTCATATAAAAGACTTCTTCTAGAATTTCTGCTGTAAAGGATATGCTGCCCTATTCATCTCTGGCCTGTATCTCTTAAGTTTCTGTAGCACTCCTGTAGTTGTGAATGCTGTTTGGATATGTGCCTTTGTGCTTTCTATTCTTGTTGCTGAATATGTTGGTGTTTCTTGTGGAAGTTTTGAGGCCTCCAGTTCCTCTTAAGTTCGGGCTGTTTTCTCTTCTTGTCACCAAGGTCTGAAAGGTTTCTTCTGTCCATTACCACACACACATCATGATATTCCCCTATATATGGTTTCATAAAAGTGGAGGATATCTCACTGCTGGCCTGTAGAAAGTTTGAGGTTGCAGATTGGTAGATGTCATTTAGAAAGTGAATTTAAGTAACAGTATTATCGTTATTAGAGATTACAGCACTAGAACATGTGCTATATCCAGAAAGTGTAATCTCTAATAACTATAATACTGTTAAGCTGGAGGTTGATAAGCTTTCATTTGGTTGGGATTATCAAGATCTAAAATGTTACTGGTTAAGATTTCTGAAGTTTGCTGTGACTGCGAGGGAAATCTTCTGTTTTTATCAATAGTCACTGAGGTTTCTGCTCTCCTTCACCTCCATTCTCTTACAGCCAATAAATCGTCCCAAATCTGGAATGTAGACCATGAGGCGTTGGAACAGATTAGGGCTGTGCTGACCCACATTTCCTTGATGTCACTTTAACCATGTAACACCACTCTCTTCTTCACTATAGCCGGCCATTGTTGTCTGGGTCAGCAAGGCTTCTTCCAATTGTTGAAGTTTGAATAGACCTACATGGTTTTTAATAACGGTCTGGACATCCATCCTTTAGTCAGTCATGATTTGATTTCACAAAAGTTAACGTGCATATTTTGGTCATGGCCAGGTATCTGCACTTCCTTATGGCAGTCTCATAAAAGCCTGTTAGTCACAGTGGCCGCTTGCTCAGAAGTGCAATAAAAGTTATGTCTGACTTAAATCTTATTTTCAGTCTTACACAAAAGCAAAATTTTGCACATTTTAGGGGAATTTTGTCCATGCTAACATTAATGCCAGGCTGGCCCATGGATTTGCTATGGGAAACTTGTAAAACTCCCTCCAACCTTTAACAACTTAGGTAGTACACCAACACTGCAACGTCACACCAGAAAATGTTTCTCTGCGATTTGAAGCCCCTTTTTTGTAGGCCACCAGTCTCACATTCTGTGGAAATAGTGGTGTCCTAACCAATCACATCACATCTCATCATGATTGCTCTATGATTTCTTGGCCACACTAGTGTTTTCATTTAGTCGCCAGCATCATACAGTTGTCCCACAAACTTTACACAAATATTGGCTGCCATTATTTTCTTGAAATAGAATCCAAGCAGCCAGCACTTTTTGCAGAGGTTACAAAACAGGTTTGTATAGAGTAAGCCTTAATCATTCTTCATAACTTTAATTTGTTTTATACAGTGCCTTTAAGCACAAGGCTGTGTAATGGTTTTATATTGTGTTTTGCACATTGTTCATATGGTAAGACCAGTGCTAATCTGAGACATGTTTTTTTTTTGTGTATATACTAGACACTTCTTTTTATTATTTAAGATCATGTAAGCTCATTAAATATTGATTAATGTCATTAAACCCAACAGAAACAATAGAACAGTGAAATGCTGACAGGGTGAAGACTAATTGTGCAGCCTTGTTCTTTTATTTGAATAAATGGAGTTCATGAAAAAGATTGTAGTTAAATGTTTTTGTTAAACCCAGGCACAGAAAAGAATTATCATTTCAAGGTCAGCAATTCTGTAGCTCTGCAAGCTGTTTGCCAGTGTTTGGGTAGTAACAAAGGGGCTCATGTAGAATGATCAAAGGCACTAGTACTACACCAAAGGGGCTCATGTAGAATGATCAAAGGCACTAGTACTACACCAAAGGGGCTCATGTAGAATGATCAAAGGCACTAGTACTACACCAAAGGGGTTAATGTAGAATGATCAAAGGCACTAGTACTACACCAAAGGGGCTCATGTAGAATGATCAAAGGCACTAGTACTACACCAAAGGGGCTCATGTAGAATGATCAAAGGCACTAGTACTACACCAAAGGGGCTCATGTAGAATGATCAAAGGCACTAGTACTACACCAAAGGGGTTAATGTAGAATGATCAAAGGCACTAGTACTACACCAAAGGGGCTCATGTAGAATGATCAAAGGCACTAGTACTACACCAAAGTCTAGGAATGGGGTACACATACATTCTCCGCCAGCCAGGACGAATTGGTTCGAAGCATGTACATGTGTACAACATTGGCAGTTTGCCCACAAACTGCCAGCGCAAAAGGCAAGAATGAGCAACATACCACACAGCTTTGGTTCACGTAACTTATTCTTGGAAGTCAGCAAGATCTGATTTCCTCCACTTACAAACAGGACAGCATTCATGTTAGTGAAATCTGAGGGATGATATAATGTCATTAAGTCAGATTTAGTAGCTGCTCCCAATGCTGATATGACACTAACTAAATCAGAATTAACACCTGCTTCCAGCCAGTCTGACGAACTTTCATTCAGTAGAGTGCTCACATCAGTCAGATGATTCTGGGTTTAAAGATATTATTGTCACAATATGACTGACACACTGTTGAAGTGGGGTAAAGGATACTACAATCCCTCAGGGGTAAAATTTGACCAGTTTTTTTTTATTTCACATTCTTATTCTCCATTCTCCTACCTTTCCTCTTACTTGAAGATGAAAACCAAATTCAAATTGTAAATACCTAAAATTTGACAAAAAGTATAACACGTTGTGAAACAAGGCAGTTGTGTTTTCTCAGTTCATCCTGATGATGCGGATTAGCTCGTTGCTGTGAATAGAATGCCTCTGGTAAATGTGTATTGCCTCCTGCTGTAAACTGTAAATGGCTACTTTTGCAGACAACCCTAGCAGACCTATTAACTTAAACAACAGCCTTAATCACATCACCCGGTGCCTCTGGGGGAGAGGTTTATAAACATGTTCTAGCACAGTTTGCTCCAAAATGTGAAGATATAACACCAATTTACACTATGATGGAACATGATAAGATTAAAAATTAACATAAGTAAGTGCATATGTTCACATTTTAACTGGGGACAAGACAAATTGTGAATAAAATTAATTGGCAAACTAATTAATGATGAATTTTGTCACACAGTGCTCCTCCAGACATTTTGGTCTTTTTCTTCCTTTCTGAGACAGTTGTGTGATTTATTTCTTGCTTATTTTTCAACATAACTGTTAAACTTGGAACAATTGGGTAAATACTTAAGCTAAAACAAGGTCCCACAAATTTTGGATATCTTTTCTAGTTTTAAAGATATTAGTAAAAGAACATCAAAGTTTCAAAATTTTTTGTAAATTTTTGAAAGTTTCAACGTTGAATGGCCACTCAGAACAAACTAAGATGAATATTAAAGATCTCTGGGGTAGTTTTTTAGTTTAAATAGTAAATTATCCACGAGCCAGAAAAATTTGAAAATTGGCAAAAAATGGCAATTTGAAAAACAGCTCTAATTTTTGTCAAGGTTTCTCTTTATTTTGAATAGTATTAAAGTTACATAAGTGTGAAAGGTTTTTTTTTTAAATCAGCAGTTGTTTATCTGTCGGAAAATATCCACATACAGCCATATTTGATCAATATTCAGGGCTACACAAGGCATAAGTTGAAATCTTGCACACAAGGGGTTCTGGTATCCTTAAGCCATAATCATTCAGTCATTCACACCTTTTAGAATACATGTAGTTAATTCAAATCAATACACGAATGATGGAGCCAACCTCAATGCAAATACAGAAGCCAGAATTATATTGGACCAAAACTGGATGGGCTGTAAATGGGGACTTCTTTGGATTTTGCTTCTGATAAAATCCCATAAAAGTCTCAATAAGTGCTATGCTAATGGCCTAGGAGCATGGCCTTGAGGGTTTGTCTGACAAAATCTGTGAGCTGCTACAAAGTATAAAGCAACAACACAAATCTGGATATAAAATTTTATTGACCGTATCAAATACATAGTTGCGCAAACATTTTTCTGACAGAATGCTACAAACATTGGTATGGTAAACTGTACAAAAAGGAACAGAACCAGCACTAGTAAAGCTGATGTGCTTGGTGTAATACTTCCGAGTAGAAACCAAAAAAAAAAAAAAAAAACAAAACAATCCTTTCGCAACTGATCTGTTTGGCACAGACATTTTGAGAGATCAAAGAACAGTTAAGTACCACACTCAGAGAAAATTAAGTATTATGAAAAATTGAATATGCGACTGAGAATATTATTGGTGTATTAACAGATGCATCTGCCAAATTTGATAAACCCATGTACTTTTCGTTTACAAGCTGATCAATAGCCAGTGCTACTTCAGAGAATGTTATAATGGCTACAACATATCATGGAATGACAAGATCCCACTGGCTATCACAGCACAGGCCATTAACACAACCCTATAAATGTCCGATTGTGAACAACCACCAAGTCTAATGATCAGACTTCTTAAAATAATCTTCTGTTGCAGGCTGAATAAACTTTCATGGAATACACAGCCGTCTCTCACCATTGAAGTTTACATCATAGCAGTAAATATCCAACAATGCCAGTAAACCAAGATTTCTGCAGCGAGCCTGAAAGAATTCCTTCCTTTTGCAAACCACTGTATAAACTACAGTTCTGAACAGTGTCTAAATATCACTTGTCCTCGAGTCACTGTCACACCAACAGTAATTGGATACATAAGAACTTTCCGGAATAATTCCCAATAATGTAAATCTTGTAGACTAGATCAGTGGTTAAAAATGTATCCTGAACACTGATTATTGCACTGTTTTGATTCTCAGTAACTATATGATTATGGGGTAAGCTATCGTGTAAAGGTGATAAAAGCTGTATTATCGGGTACATTAGAAATGTTTATTTTTCACACATACTATGCTATTGTCTGAGATTTCATCAATACAAGTTTTGTGCCACATCATAAGAAAAACTCATAATAATAATAATAAAACAACACAACTAGTAAATACTCAGAAAAGAAAAACACTAATCAAAACTCCTTTATATACACGGGCAGGATCCTACTGTGCCACCCTACTTTATTTTGATAGTGTAAATTTCATCTAAAAAGACTTTATTCTTTAATGACCAGAGAATCCCTCTCCTTGAACACCTTATACAAAATAGTGACCATAAATTTAAATTCAAATTCACAATCACTAAAACTATCAAAAACATAGAATTCTTGCGTGTACCAATAATGACACAAACAGGGCAATACTGCAATAGTGTTTTCACAGTACGCAGGCCTCTTGCCTTGGAAACAGGAATGAATTAACAGAGTCCAATTACAGGACTCCTGTTCATACTTTTAATGATTGAGACAAAAATTGACATGAACATATAGTCATATATAGTCAAACATGTGATTGATGGTAAGGTAAGACTTCCATAAATCATAAACCAAAAAGCAATAATGCTATAAATGTTGAAGAGCTTTACATTATATTCTTTGGCTTTGAATGAATTTGAATGTACAGTTTCTTTTTTAAATCAGAAAAGGTGGGAATGAACTTGGGAGAAATAAAAAAAGCTTCAGAGCAGTTAAATCTACACAGGGAATGGTTCAAAATAGAGAGATCCATTGCACACAGGTTTTATGTAGACCTTGTGTGCGGCTGACCACGGACAAAGAACGACATATTTGATGGTTGTAACTTTCATCAATCGGTCCCGTTTGTGATTTCAGTTTATTTCGTTTATGTTTTCATAACATAATAAAGGGTTTTGTTTTGGGTTTTTTCGGTCTTTTTGTCCTCATGATTAGAGGCTCTTTCAGGGGTGAAATGAACCGAGAACCAGAACGAGCAAGAAGCTTTCTGGAATATTTACAAAATACAAGAACACTGCTATGTCGAGCGTTCATAAAATATGAGCCCACATCAAATACATGAAAACTGCCAACCAACAGGATCTATATACCTTTCATATCAGAAATCAGCTCTAAATATTTCCACATAATTTTATCAATTGCACTAACATTTGTTTGACAGCCAAGGTTGGTGAAATTTAAGACATTTCCAAATTCACTGTTTATGTAATGTGTTTTGCACCAGAATGAGACTATCAATATGATGGAGAAGACAACATACATGTTAATACCTTGACATCACTGTATTGCTAACAAGCCACATCAGTTGTAACAACATCCAGTAGTAAGTAATACATTCAAGTAAAAGCAGATTATACCATCCATTGTAAATTTTGTCTTCATCAGTAAACTTTGGATTTATCATAATCAACATCAATCTTACAAAATGTAAACAATACTGTACATACCAAAAGTGAGAAAAAGTTCTTAAAAAAAAAAAGCAAAGCACAAAATACTGTCCAACTATGGGGTAAAATCATACAGATGTAACAAAATAGTCAACTTGATTTGTCAAGACTGCTAACAATTCTTGCTCATACTTTTCATTATACAGTGTACACATGGACCTAACATAAATTAGATCTTAAATCTCAAAATCTTTCCGTACAAAGAAAAAGGGCCTTATTTTTTTTTTGTCTTGACACCTCCCCTCTCCCCCAACAGAAAGAAATAGATCAAAGCAAGAAGAAACAATTTGTCCTCCAATATTATCACACAGAATCATTGATACATGTACATTAAGGTGGTAAATCAAATTATCTAAACTATACAAATACTGTACAAAAAATAAAAGTTACACGTCCCTATAAAAGTACACAGAGAATAAGTGCAGCAATACTCGGTGCTTCGTTTGATTTTAACAAGGTTTCAATTCAAAATCTGCAAGATAAATCCAAATCAGTAGATAACTTTTACGATATAAATGTAATAATGACAAATGAGAAGAACATGTATTCCACTTTTTAGAGACTATGGAGCACGTGTGAACTATGCAAACTATGGAAGACACAACCTGAATCTGTGTGAAGTGGTCAAGGTTTTGTGATACAGGCCCCTTTATACAAAACCATAAAACAAATCCTCAACTACAACAATTACACATCACGGTAAGAAACATTCCAGATGAAAAATTTGACTTGCACTCCTGTCAATGGTTCAGTTAATCCTAGCCGTAAACATTATAGATGACTGACCGGTCAAAGATTGACAGAGATTTTTCATATAACACTTGGCCATACAGTCTTCTAGCCTTACCATCATTTTGAAAAAAAAATGATTCTTACAAAATGATGTGAATGTGGCCTCAGAGTTTCATCATGCAAGATGCCAAATTAATTTAATGATTCTCAACAATAAAATGGAAGTGGGTTCACAGAATACACAGCATATAGTACATGTGTACTAACAACTACATGCACATTCCATGACACTTTACATCAATGTTTGCACAGCGTGCATTAGGTCAGAATGTAAAGCTGCATTTGAAAAGTAAAAGAAACAACAAACACAAACACCATCTCGCATTAGTTAAACGAACACTGCGCGAGGTTATGTTTGAAGACGGCCTGTGCTAGCTTTCCTTTGAATCTGACCCATAGCTAGGTGTGCCACAAGCAGATCTACCTGCCACAGTGTCTGACACATAATAAAGTCAGCATGTCCTCACTTCAGTTCCTTCCCCCCACAAGTGCAAACATAATGCTGAAAACTTAACACTGGTCAAAAGTTCATTCCATATGAGCCAAAAGCTCACTGCAAAGTGGGACTGACCTACTGGTGAAATATTTTTATGTAACATGTAATGCCAACACACAGCTTCAAAAATAAAAAAAAGGAAAAGGACTCCAACTCCAATCTTGAAAATGCCTTCCAGCCAAAGCTCAGCTTTACAGTCCTAATAAGCTCTTTATGAAGGGGCTGTAGTTTGTCCATTTGTCCCTCTGGTGGCTCATTTGAAGGGGCTGTATTTTGACTGTTCATTTGCCTGATCAGTGGCTCGTTTGAAGGGGCTGTATTTTGACTCTTCATTACTTCCCTGGCTTGATTGAAAGGGCTGTATTTTGACTCTCCGTTACTCCACTGGCTTGATTGAAGGGGCTGTATTTTGACTCTCCGTTACTCCACTGGCTTGATTGAAAGGGCTGTATTTTGACTCTCCGTTACTCCACTGGCTTGATTGAAGGGGCTGTATTTTGACACACTGTGACTTCATTGGTTCGACTGAAGGGGATGTACTTTGACTCTTTCACTCCATTAGCTCAACTGAAGGGGTATTTTGATTCTGACACTCCACTGACTCGGTTGAAGGGGTTGTATTTTGACTGTCTTTCCTTCCAGTGACTCATTTGAAGGGGCTGTATTTTGATTGTCCGTTTGTCCGTCCACTGTCTGTTAGCCGGACGCCCATCCTATTGAGTATGTTGCTGGCAGGTCCAGGTAGACCTTGTTGAGCTTCATAAGAGTGCAGCATGTTCTTCACTGTGTTCAGGTCAATGTTAACAGGTGTGAAATCATCATCCTCATCATCAATGTCCTTCCTTGAGTCGTCAGGCAGACCATTCACCTGCAATTGTTAACGTGGCATTTGTTCAACAGTCATAATTAGAAATACAAAACTATCACTCAGCACAACAAACTTTACTGATTTAATTGATTGTTGTACTCGGCTTAAATATGTCAGAGTTTTTTCCGATTTTCAAAGAACCTGGTTTCCTGCCCAGGATTACTTCCCACCCACAGACTATAAAGAGAGAAAAGTTCCGAAATGTTAGATGATATAAGTGAAATTGATACAGAAATATTAAAGAAACTCAATGTAGTGGTTTAACCTTGAAAAATTTATTTGACTGGTGTTGTTTGCTGTACTCAAAAATATTTCACTTATATGATGGCAGCCAGCAAATGGTGGGGAGGAAACTGGGCACACCACAGGGGAATCCCACAGCCATCCGCAGGTTGCTGGCAGACCTTTCCAGAGAGGAAGCCAGCATGAGCCTCTCACAGCGACTGTATTGGTAAGAGGCACCTGAGTCATTTGTCACTTGAGGCCCTCCTTGCACCCTAACTTTTAATACCTGTCTTTTCTTCCTGGGCTTGGGGACAGGCTGAGACTCCCTCACAAAGCTCTTGCCCACCTCGGTCTGTGATAACTCCCTGTCCATCATATCCATATACTCCTCCAGGGACTTCCCATCCTTCTGCTTCCCCGGCAAGCTAGGGCCTGGGGGTCGGGGAGGCTTGCTGCTGGGACGACCTGCAGGGGCTGGGGGGCGTGGTGGGGGCACAGATGGTCGCTTTGAGGGTGTGCTATTAGCAGACTGGTTGGCCTTAGGATTGGGCCGTCTGTGGGTGGGACTGCCCAGTTCGTCATCAGAGTCTGTCTCCCAGCCATATTCACTCATACTGGAGCCAGACTCACTCTTAGCATCATCCTCAAACTCTAAAGACAAAAGGAGGGATGTCATGAACAACTGAGATCTCAAATGGGCATGATGACTTACTAACATACATCTGGGATCTTACACAATGGGAACATTTGCTCTAAATCATTTAGTTCTTCCAAAGAGGTAACAAAACAATGAGAATGCGAAAGGTAATGGTAAAGGGGAAGAAGAATGATCTTACCAAACATTTTTTGCATGGCATGGATAAAGCCTGTGCTGTCAAACTGTATCTCCCCATCAGCAGATTCCCTGTGAACCACAACAGAAGTATTAAACAACAACATTCATTATCTGACAGTTACGTAAAGAAACTGTACAAGAAATGTAAGGCAACATGTGATAAAGCTTGTATTTATGCTTGGAACTGTTCAGTACGAAATGTAGATGGCAACGTGATTAAACTCGTATTTATGCTTGGAACTGTTCAGTAAGAAATGTGAATGGCAACGTGATTAAACTCGTATTTATGCTTGGAACTGTTCAGTACGAAATGTGGATGGCAACGTGATTAAACTCGTATTTATACTTGGAACTGTTCAGTACGAAATGTGGATGGCAACACATGAGTAAGCTTGTATTTAGGCTGGGAACTGTTCACTAAGGGACTGTAGGAGCCTTGTGGATGGGAAGGTATGGATGTTCTTACAGATGGAACTATTCTCTAAGAAGCTGGACTTACGCTGGGAACTCTGCTCCCTCATGACTGGACACGGACTCGACAAACGTCTTCATGCTCTCAGCGATATGACTCATGTCCATTTGGGTGTCCTGGGCTGGCTCCCCTTTTCCTGACAGCCTCATTAACATCTCATCCAGCTCCTCGGCACTGATGTCCAGCCAGCTGTCATCTACAGAGCATCATCACACATATGTGTAGCAGTTAATATGGACCTCTCAAGGTTTCAACCCTAACCTATGATCACTAATGCTCTAGACCAGCTAATTTTCTTATAATAGAGAACACCTTCTGAGGCCACCAGGAATAGTTTTATTTTATTTGCGTGTTATAAGCAAGCAGTATATACACGCAGTATCCTATGAAAGACTACTATCTACTAAGGAAACACTATTTAATTTAATTTTTCCACTGATAAAAAAAAAAAAACAGTCGGAAACAATACTTCAAACACATCAAGGCCTTCATAGCTGAATTGTACATCAAAGCACTGAATAAATAAAGGTAATTTTCAAGTTTCACTTACATCCTAAAAAAATTCCTTATGCTAGTGGAAATTATTTTGGTAACATTTTCTCACAACAATCTAACAACAAAAGACAATTTCTATAATGCAATAATGATGACTTATGCTCTTATCTTCCTGAAAGCTGCCTTCTTCATATACCTGAGAAACTTTCTGACATAAAACTGCAGGCAAAGCAGCAAGAGCTGGATTTCAGCCTAAGAGCTCATCCCCCAGGGGCCAAGCATCTGCTTTGAGACCAACACATTTAGTGACTGAGGGCAGCAAGAGCCCCTTAAAAGTAATATCACGGCTCTGAAACTTTCTTTGGCAATGAGCCACTGCCCAGTAAAATGAACTGAATGACACGTACCTAATGTTTTCATTACTTTGGCTAGCCAGGCAACAATCTGATTTACCCACCAGTGCATTGATGACAAACATACATGAAGGGATTACTTATTTATTTATTCACTTATTTGATGCCTTACTCATGACCCTTCATGAGAGGACTGAAGAGCTCACCATCAGGAGGAGGTAATGAGGTCTCTGCTCGTCTCATCACCTCTATATCATATTTCACAGTCTTCAGCAGCTTCATGATTTCCTCCCCTGGACTCAGTATATTGCTGAAGACAAGGAATATGTCACACGATAATGAGATCAGCTTGTATGTACAAATTGTCTGCATTTCTCATTAATGGAGTTTCGTGATCCCTCTACAAAGGGAAGCAAATCTTTAATAGCAACATCAAGGATTTCAATAACAGGTCAAGTGTTCACAAATAACCACAGCTGGTATCATTACTTACACAGCGAGATGACTTTGCTGTTCCATGGGTTAAAAGATTTAATCCCCTTCACATGAAGTCTGGTGAGCCCCATTGTTTCACCTCACAATTTCATTCCTGGTGTCAAACATATTCTACTAGATAAATTCTATGAACCGAACATAATGTCTTCCTTCCTAAGATTACACATGTAATAAATGTGAGACACACAAAACCCATGTATATGCCATGAAAGCCTACAGACAAGGAATGTGTCTACATGTTTTCAGTGTATAATTTGCATTAGAAATCCATACATGATTGCATGGTGCACTCCGAGGGTAAATTTACAAACTGCATTTTTGTATTTCATATTAACATGGTCTCAAATGCTCGCAAGTTTCTTTTTACCTTGATTGGTCCAAAACATTCTCAGTGTAGAACTTGTAAGCACTCTCCTGAAACTTCTGGTACAGACGTGATCCTGGGATTTCATCCTGGATGGAAGCAGGGGAAATACAGGAGCAAATACAGTACTAATTGAGGTCATCACGTGACAGAATATCTACATGAAAGCTGTGAGGAGCCACTATACTGTAAATGGCCTCAAATTTTGTCCAAAGAAGGGCATTTTTAAAGGTCAGTAAATGTCATAAAATATTGTTTTTAGTGCTGAAACTTATATTTTTCCAGAAGGATATCACCCCATCTTCCAAATACACCTCAAATATATTTCTAAAATCAATAAATCTCTCAGAAATATGAAAAATGACCAACTTAATCACTGACAAAATTTTAGGCGATTTAGGGTATTCTTTCTTTAATTTCCCTGTACTTCCCAATGGCTTGAGTCTGGGTGGAAAAATACATTAGCAAGTCTCTATACAGTATTAATTTTCTGTATACACAACAAGGCGTATTTCATTGTATGTATTGTAAAATCTGTTTTCCTGAAATAACACTATATTTCAACTCTCCATGTACCTGGTTATTTGAATAATGTTCATATTAAAATTGTCAACACTCAATTATGCATCACTGGTGAAGGAATAGTATGTTTGTAATGTTAACACCTGTACCTTGAAGTATCCCTTGTCACTTAATGACTTCACAAAGCGTTTCCATCGGATATCAGACTTTGGACTGTTTTCATGGTTACCATTAACTTGACTATCTGAGCACTTGCTGCACAAGATTTCAAATCCATGGGCCTGTTCAGTAAAATGATCAAAATTAAAACCTGTAATTTTTTTTAAAAATAAAATTACATGACACATGCTTCCCAAAACCTTTTTTACATAAAACACTAAAAAATGAGTGAACACACAGATGTGGGTAACAAAACATATTTACACTGACATACATATGTATAAATGTACATGCAACAGTTATTGGCTTTGTCCTTAATAAACAATTAATTCTGACCCTTTGCATTTTGATCTAACATATATACTGAACAAAAATATAAACGCAACACTTTTGTTTTTGCAATATTTCACAAGATAATGCTGCGATTTTTGTCAGTATAGTACTGAGGGATGGGAACGAGATGCGACAAAACCGAGAGCTCGTCATCTCCATGCTCGACACTGGTATGACCCTTTGAGCTGTCGCCAGAGCCCTTAATGTTAGTGCGTCAACAATTAGTCGTCGCAGAAGAATTCGGCCTGACAGCTAATCGTCCACATGCCTGCCAAACATGTGTTAACAATCCCTGACCAAGACTGCCATATTCGTCTCCTCCACCTCCGTGACCGTTTCAGGCCAACCACTGCCACAGCTAATGAAACATAGCTCCATAATACCTGGATTTCTGCTCCGATGATTCGGATTCACATCAGAGAAGTGAATTTGCAAGCCCGCAGATGGGGGGTTGCGTGTGGCCCTAACACAGGAATGGGAAAACACTCCGTTAGTCACAACTGACCATCTGATCACGTCTATGCATCAACAATGTATAGCAGTGCAGCAGGCAAACCGTGGACATACTCAGTACTGAAGTGTGGAATCTCTCAAACTGATCCCACCTCTGTTTCCCAATATGCCTCAGCATTACCAATGGTAGTCCGTTTCCATCAGTTATGGAAATGTATTGTTAAGAGTCCATTTTATGCCCCAGTGAAAAACGGTATTGAAAAAAATTTGATCACGTAGTTAATTTTATCAATATATTGTGTGTTGCGTTTATTTTTTGTTCAGAATAGCTCATGTCACCTCAAACTTTTTACATAAAGAGAAGACAAGACACATACCAGTTTCATGCCAAGGTCATGTGACTTGAAATGAGGTGCTGATTGGCTGGGTAGCACAAACCCTGACCTCTGATCAGGTTGAAATCTTTGTTGCATCAGCTGAGCGTACAAACACCTTGTGAAGGTTATCTGGCAACACGAAAGGTCAAGGAGATTTTGCCAACAAAGCTCACCATTGTGTTCAATAATGTAGATGTAGATAAGTCCTATCAAGTTATATTTACCACTGTCATAAAAATTAATTAATTAATGTTCAAACTGCTACCAAAGTTGTCTTTCTACATGCAAAAGTTAGAAGAAATGGAACATGTGTCACACCATCAATTGTGTGATCAGCATGTATATCTTACCTGAGCTGTGATTCTGGTACCTGGCCTAAAATACTTCATTGTGCGACATGCCTACAACAAATATAACAAATGCTTGAGTATTTCATCTAATACCTGAGCAGTTCCACTAACAATGTTCTCCAAATAGAAACATACATTAAGTGCTCTGGAATCAACTTTGGTGGATACACATGTACATAATTCATTATTTTTATGAAGACATTAACACGGCAAATCAAAAAACTTAACAGGGTCTGAACGAAGAAATAACTCTGCATCTAAAAACGCAAATTTAGACATTGGCTCTTCTGTTTTTGTAATATGCTCTGATCAACCAGCATTTTACAATCTCTTCATTAAGTTAACAGATGGTGTGCTTTGATTGATTCATGTTAAACATTAAATTTGTCAACAAACTAGGAGATGTGCGAAAAAAAGTTGCCCAAATATTCTCTCACCTTAAGGTCTATAGGATCCCTGTAGTAGAAAGCCTGTACAGCCGGGGCTATAAGACTGGGTTTGTGGTTCAATATGGCCGCCAGAGCTGCTGGAACGTAACAGTGGGTTCTGTGCTTACTCTCCAGGGCCTTCTGTGGAAAACTGCAAAGGATAAAGACATTAGATGTGAATTTTTGATGAAACTTTACAAGTCTCATTCAATATGGTGCATAAAACTTCTTTGATTGACAATGCCAACTGTCAGCTTTATGAGTGGGAGCAGAGCTTGGAGGAAACCACTATTCCTTGTCAGCTACCCAACATAAGAGCCAGTAGCATAACTTGTTGATAGCCTGAAGTGTGAGCTGTGTACACTGTTCACCCTGCAAGGGCACCTTAAACAAGTGCAGATAATCATGCATCTGCACTTGGGCTAGCTACATGAAGTGTTCAACATCAGCCTTTAACACACTAATTTTATTCCTGGAAAATCAACCTGGCCAATTCAGGTTCAAAAATTGTGAAGAGCCAACCCTCAAAACCTGTCAACTGTCCAGACCAATCTAGTAACAGGCCCTTCACACCACACACTTACCACAGGTGACTAGGGGAAATTATATGGTGTTCATTTGTGACACCTGACACTCAGGTTACAGACTTGACATTGTCAGGAGATAATTCCAAACCCTTTTCTGACTTGAGTCAAACATAAAGACCTTGCCACATGGTGTAGATTTTTAGCAAGGCAAGCTGAAATTTTAACACATTAGTCTTAAAGGTAACATGTATGAGGTGGAAAAAAGTTTAATCTGAAGCTCCCAAAACAGATCCCGAATTGTATTTTCAAATTTGGACTGTCAGTATAGCTTTATTGAATCTGCCCCAGTGTTACGTCCATAGAGTTCAATCCCAGATATGAGTATTAACATGTATCTATGTATGTAATGGTTGAACAATTAGGGCAGACAAGTAGTACTAAGGACAAGTAAGACATAATGCATGACCTTATCAACAGCTGAAGGTAAAAAGTACTGACCAGCTGAGCTTGTTACGAATAGCGGTTTGTATCTTATCAGAGGCGCATGTGTCCGAGGGACTGTCGCGTACACAGCTGACGGCATCCCGTATGGTAGAGAGGAACAGAGGAAGTGAGGTCATCTCCGCCGGGGATTCTGGGATGGGGATAAGATGCACCTGACCCTTGTATATGTACACCTGGATAGACATTAGATCCATGATGGTTCAGGAAGATAACTGTTCATTTCTCAAATTAAATGACAAATGCTTACACATGTACATAACTTTTACATACAAAATTGCAATTGTTTTTAACAAGTTGTTAATATAGTTTTTAATGAAAATTTCTCTGTCAACAAGAACAATGATTATTTCAAGAACTAGTTAAAATTCAGAATTGATCCTAGCTGGTCAATTATTTATGTCAAAATAGCATAAAGGCATGCATACAAAAGTGTGCACTTCAGTGTCATTAAGGCAGGATTTATTTCATTGTGTTTCATCCAGAGTTAGTTAATCAGTACCTATCCTTCATCACTTCCATAACATACTAATTAGATACTCACTCTGTTTTCTGCACTTTCTGGGTTTGCCCATTTAGGCAGAACCTCTGCGGCTTCAATAAGGATAAACTCTCCATCATTATCATTCATCCTATAATAAAAGAAACAAATTAATCGGAACAGTCATTAGGCAAGGAATGGGTTATGATATACAGTACAGGTTTACATGTGTATCATAAAGAGATATGAAGAACAAAGCTATTAGTTTTACTAATAGTTTTACCAAAGACGAGATGAGAATTTCTCGAATACGTTATACATTTTATGGAGAACTATTATGACAAAGGCAACAAATATTATACCGTTTATGTCAGTTCTTGGTGAAAATGTCAAGGCAAGCATTGCAGATATGTATGCTTTCCAGCACTTATCCTAGAGGTACATGTACCTAATGGCAATTTGCCTTTAATTCAGTTTAATTCAAAATCTTTCCAAGAGGAGTGGGGTTCTGGGCATCTGTTTGGGCAGGACTGAAGTAGGGCAGAAGTGTAATGACATAGCTTATGACATAACACTAGCACAAGGAAGTCTCCTTTAATATACTTCGATGGTAAAGCACCAGTCATACCCTGGAGATTTAGACAGAGTTTAAACCCACGAGTCATTTACAGCATACTAGGACATCCATCATCCATTGTAGAAATATGCAACAGTACATGCATAGCAATGCAATATGGCTATAATGTTGCTTTAAATATGTCAGATAAATTTCAAGAACTAACATGATTAACAAACATTTTTGAAGTACTATGGCCGAAATATACCTGCGCTCACAAACTGGCATGATTTGTCCACACGGAAACACATTAACATGCAAAAAAAAGCCTGAACTTCTTACAGTAGAAAAATGTAAAAAACACTTTAGCATAGAGCTGCCAAAATGTAGAAATTTGTCAGTAAGTCACCATAACAATGCCATGTATACAGAAGTCCAGAATAGTACAAATTTGAGAAAATAAATTTACCCATGAGGCTCAATTTGAAAGAAACAATGAAAGCATTGTAAAAGACATCTGTGACAAATTTGTCATGTTTCAGACGCATTTCCATTTAGCCCATTTGAGAACCATGTAAGAACCATGTACACTGCAGACAGGGCTGGTCTGCATTAACACCAGCTGTGGGACATTCAGCATACTTCACACAGGTTTACAAGCGAACATGTGAATAAACAGAAACTGCTCACAAGACCTTCACTCATCTACACCTTTGACCGGCATTGACGTTTGTCAAACATTTCTTACTTTCAGATTCACAAAATCAGTCTTGTTGCTAATGCACAAACCGACATTCCAATGTGATTACAGTACACATGTATATCTCACACGTCCAGATTCAAAGCATGTAACAATGTCTTAAACCAGACTTAGCTGAACTCTGACTCATCTTGACATGCATCAATGACTTCTGCTGAACCACTTGCACTTATAAGCGCTGATGCAGACACGAGTCTCCACTAATGTATAATATAACCAAGCATTTTCAAAGGTAATAAACTTGAGCTCATCAGTACTCCTTAAATTGAAAATAAACAGCTAAGCATTATGTGTTCTGATCAACCACACCCAAGGCCGGGTGGAAGAAGTTAAAAGGTAAGCACTGGTCACCATGACATCATAACGGGCACTTGAGTGCGGTACACCACTGTGAACATTCATCTAGGACATACCTGACGATGAGGTCTGGGAACTGTTTGGTAAGCTCCAGGAGAAGGTAAACGATGAACCACTCATCATCGATATTGTCCCCGAAGTGAACGCGGCCGTACAAGTGAGGCGGCAAATCCACTGAAGCAAAAGAACAACGTATTAATATCTACCTGCATGACAACGATGCACATTTTTTCTTTTTGTGAGGACAAATTTTGTTTCATTGAAGAAAACTCCAAAAGTTTGTAAATTCTGATTTCAACTGAGTGAAACCATTTAGTGCTAAAAATTACATCACTTAATTCATGACAACATAAAATTGCATCTAGCAATACTGTCTAGCAATACTGTTGAAATATTTAACAAATGACACACACAAACATGTACACGTAATGGTACATAAACCAGTGCTTGAGGACCAACTGGTTAAATAGTTAGAACATTATTTCATTTATGAATACAAATGTACATCTGTACAAATTTTATGATCAGATCCTTATAAAAATGGGTGTTCAATACCATCAAGTTGATTTAATTCCTCAGTGTTCAATGTCATGTTCAAGAATTTTTTCCTAATATGAGAGCTGCCAGGTTTATGGTGGGAGAATCCAGAGTGCTTCTGCTTCTAGCCATACACCTAATAAAACTCTGTCTTACACAACTGTCTTACAGTTGCTGCAGTGAAGCTGTGCGAGCTGGATTCAAATATGTCATGTCATTGGTCAACGGCCACAGGCGGCCCTGCTTGACTCATTGTGTTCTAATGCTGAAAACACCAGGCATGACACAATATTCACAATTCTGACTCTAATCACATCAAGTCTTGTGCTTTCTCCCAAATGCCCACCATCCACCAAAGAAACCAGAAGAACTATTTTTACAATCTTTGGTATGACTCACCTCTGCGTTCACCCCAGGCCATGAAAAATGACACACTTTATTGGCAATATCATATTTCTTTCTCAAGGAAATTATTCTTCCACACCATAAATGAAGAGTCTGGGGCATTATTTAAAAAGTTATAAGGTCATTTACATTAAGCTGGGATCAAGTACACATTACACTAGATAGTAAGAGGAGGCCACACATACAGTAAGAGGAGGCCAGGAGGTATGAGGTGGCGAAGTGGAAAGAAGATGACCAGTTAGTGATAAGAGGAGGTCAGATTAATAGAAAGATGCCAGATCAAGTCAGCAGTGTGAGCAGACCAGGTCCGTAGTAACAGCTCCTTAGATGAGACAGGCCTAAACCAAGAGTAAGGAGACCAGAGCTGTAGTTACAAAAGCCCAAGTTTGCAGTATGAAAGAGACCAGAGTTTGATGCATGAAGCCCTCTTAATGTTATGAGCATATAACTACCATGGTGCTGTAATGCCTACAGTGCTCGTTACAATGGTAGCTAAGGGCCTCCATGGCTCAGTTTATAAGCACGCTAGCGCAGTGTAATGACCCAGAAGCCACCAACCAATGCGGTCGGTATGAGTCTAGCTCATGCTGGCTTCCTCTCTGGCTACACATGGGAAGGTCTGCCAGCAGGCTGTGGATGGTCGCAGGTCTCCACCGGGCTCTGCCCGGTTTCCTCCCACCATAATGCTGGCCACTGTCGAATAAATGAAATACTCTTGAGTACGGCATAAAACTCCAATCAAATAAATAAATAAATAACCATAGTAGTTACGCGCTGGTAAAGTAGGCCCAGGTAAGAGGTGATCTTATGTACACTATGGTTAAGGTAGAAAAGATCAGGCCCCTGGGCCTCATTTCACTAAAAAGTCTTAAGTCGTAAATCTTAATCTTAAGTCCCAAGAGTTAAGTTTTAACAGTGGGTACAGAGTAAAGCATATATAGTATTGTTTAGAGAAACGGTCATATGGTGTAAGTTTTAACTTGGGACCTGAGTTACCACTTATGAACTTCAGAGAAATGGGGCCCTGATCAGCAATAACCTGAGATCACATCAGTGGTAAGGGGTGGCCAAGCCTGTAGTAAGGGAAGGCCATATCTGTGGTAAGGGGTGGCCATGCCTGTAGTCAGGGGAGGCCAGATTTGTGGTAAGGATTGGTCAGGGATGTAGTATAGGGAGGCCAGGTCTATAATAAGGGAAGGCCATGACTGTAGTAAGAGGATGCCATGTCTGTAAAAAGGGGATGCCAGATCTGAAGTATGGGGAGACCTGCAATCAGGAGAGACCAAATCTGTCGTAAAATGGACCTATATTTCACTTTGTTGTCCGTGGAGGCTAGGCCTATAGTCATGATAGTAAGACAGGCCCAGTGTAGGGACAAGAGACCAGGTCAGTAATAATTAAGAAGAGTTCAGGTATATATTAAGAGGAGAGAGTATCTGCCTGAATTAAGAGATGGCCAGTGATCATACAGGCACATGCAGAAGAGACCAGGTCAGTAATAAGAGGCCATGTACATAGTGAGCATTGTCCAGAAACATTAACTACTACTCCTTCCTAATACTATAGTTCATGTGTACATTGTCAATAGGGTATTGATCAGTGTATCCAGGTCAGAGAGGGTAACAAAGGCAATCTCACACATTGCCTGCATCCAGGACAAACTGAATCAATGTGACCCAGTATATACATAAGCAGAACTTCAACAGAAATCCAAAAAACATGAATGCTTTTGCTCCAGGCTGGTCACTGAAGGCACTGACATGAGAGACTTGATGTGGGCGACAGAAGCCAGCTTCACCACATTACATGTGTCTGTGATCTACATCTATGTGACTAGGAGCCACACATTTTACTACCTCAAACAACAGCTGAGGCTTCACCTCCCAGCAAATCATTTATTATTAATGCTGTGGGATATGAAGGCAATTTCCATATAAGCCCTGTGAATGTATTTATCTACCACCACACTACTCTCTCTAATATTTCTGCCATTATTATGACATGTAACAGTATTAATCACCATGTGCCCAGGCTGTTAAATTTCTTTAGCGTTATAAAATTCCGGAGAGTTATTCTTCGCCAACTGACACTCAACACTGAAGGCCAAACAAATGTTCCATTTAGATATCAGTATTACAAATACACCATCGCAACATGATCCCTTCAAGGTACTCCTTTGAAGTTAAACTGAAATTATGCAAACTTTCTATTATCTTTTGGAATGCTTGATTTTCCTAAAAGCCTTCATGTATATGATTATGTAAATAGAACCATTACCTACATGTAACTATATAACCAATTATGATTTATCACAGATCTATTACAAATAACAATTTCCATCAAAAAGAATTAACCACATGTATACATAACACAAATTATATATTTAACATTTATCTATTGTTTATCTATATTTATTATACCTTGTTAATATTATTAGTTTATCATTCAAGATACAGATGAAAAGACGATCACAATAAAGTTTGGCCATGCTGTATGGTCTAGCCAATGGATAACAATGCTGACAAATACTGCTGACTTCTGCATTTAGGCGACCTGTGTGTTCAGTGTTTGTATATATTTCTGTGAATGATTTAGTAACGTTATGCTTATTTCCAGTTTTAGCAGCAGTGCTGGAGACAGGAATCTGATCTGTCTAATTTATCGGAGGAAACTGAGCAAAAAAGCCTCAGGAAACTAAAGGCTTCTCCGTCTGTGGGTTACATGGTTACATGTACATGTAGACACTTCAGTGTTACATCAGAAACTTTGCCATCTAACACAGGGTTACCATCTGTATTGTAAACTGGGAATTGTTACCATTACAGCATGTGCTAAGCAATATTGTCATAGTACATTGTATGTTTGAATGACAGAACATGAATATCAAAGTCAATGCCGATGAAATACCTGTAATATGTCAATCCATGATCCCACATCAGGCTATGTACTCTTATGTATGATAATGTGACTATGAGAAGTGGACAATGTGACCATTACTGTGCCAAGCAAACAATAGAGCTATTATACATGCATTTCATCAACGCAGAGTGGATGTGATATAACGCTGGTATTGAACAGTAAAACCCTGAAAGTTTCATGATGGTCCTATATCAGAAGACTTCTAGCATGTGCTGAAAGTACTTGTATCATGTGCTAAAAGTGATTGCATCATGTGCTAAAAGTGTTTGCATCATGTGTTAAAAATGCTTGTATCCTGTGCTAAAAATGCTTGTATCAGAGCCATTGTGAAAACTGGACAATGGGAGCATAACACATGCCTCATACACAATAGTGTTATATTTCACTGATGTTGACAATGAGATAAAAGGAAACTAATCAAAAGATAAGCGAATTGATTCATCCCAAAGACTACTACAAGTACACGTGTACATCAATACAATTGCATTTGCATATCAATACAATTATATTAGCACCAAAGTGAAAATTAGACAATGATAATTTATAGTAATGTGGCACCTATGTAACAATAGAGCTACATATCTGGCTGACATCTGCAGTGCAAACAACAAGCAGAACTGCAGCATGAATCTGGAGGTGTACTCCCTATCTGTCAGATTCCTAGTAAAGCCTGACCAAATCCTATTTGCGACAGTATTAAGCCACGCCACTTCTATCACACGGTCAGTACTAATGGTGTTGTCAATTAATGATGCTGTCAATGGATAACTACACAGGCAGACAAAATAAAGTGAATGCAGAGCGATGTCTGCCAGCAGTCTGTGACACTATAAACACTACCCATCAGCGACTGGTCATTAGAGGAGGGGTTATCAACCCATCAGAATGTCTGAGCATGGCCAAAACAACAGGGAGCAGACAAGCACCATAATATCTCTGTAATCAGTCATCCTAAAGAGTATACTATAATAGATGAAAATCAGACAAGAAATGAGACAAAATTACACCTATAAAATAGAGCATTACAGAAATCATTTTATTCCCTTCTCCAACATATAAAATTACTGCATCTTGCCACTGTGTTTGAATTTAACAGTTTCCAATTATAATAAATATCTCCCTGCGCAGTATTCATCATATTGCTAATTCTTATTCACTTATTTCCCTGGTTTTTAATGCTGTACTCAAGAATTTTCACTTACACACAGCAGTAAGGATTATAAGTGAAGGAACCCTGTGTGCCTACAGTACCTGACAATACGCACTGTAGGTGGCTACTTTTTATTCACTTACATTGTAAACAGTTACAGTAAAACTCTGTGGCGGATGATTTCATCTGTGGTGCATGTGGCCATTTGCCAACTATCACACTGCTGTTACTACCCTAGATTCACTCTAATGCTGTAGGCTTTCATATTAGGTACATGTGCGTGGGGGTATTATTAAGCTGTTCTAGATGCGAATGATAAGTATGCAGTCCAGGTTATATTGCGTGTATTGCATATACTGCCGACAAGTTTTGTAACATGAAAATACATCACCAGACTGCCCTCTGGACATGCAATCTGATATTAATAATGGAAAAGTTAAACATGTGAAAAAATCCCATAAATCTACATTTTGAGCAGCTGGTGTGTATAATTATTCATGAGATTCAGCAACGACATATAGATGAATTTCAGGTGTTAGAAGACTTCCTTTCTTTATTTATTTATAAGTCACTGTTTACGTTATCACGTTATTGGAGTTTCATTTTCTTTTACCCACAGACATGGGATTCAGTCTCTAAAGTTATGCATAAAGGCAACCACAAGGTTTTACTAGCCAAGCAATATTATTACTCATTTATCTAAAGGCCCATCGACACAAATGCTCAATATGTAAAAACTGAGGAGCAAAAAAAACAGATAAAAGATTACTGTTTTCAGGCATCAGATGTTACCTACATGATCCACAGAGAAATGTCAACACATAATCATGTATATAGGTGTAGCTGATGGCCATGAACCTTAGTAAGGTTGGTTGCATGCATTATGTGTGAGTTTGGGGGCTTGTTACACTTAACTCCTGATATGGGTAAATCTGGACTCTAAACTTGTGACTATGATCCTGGCCTGGCCCCAATAACATGCATTAAGTCTGGCACAGCAATGGTACTAAATGTCAGCTGTAACCATGAGTTATTTATGTTAACTAGTTAATTGCCAAACGTTTCTGTAGACTCTCCTTCCACATTACCATATATTTTCCACTTCTGGTTAAATCTTTAAAACAGCCGTTCTCGCGCTGTATTTAAATTTCTAAATGTTTTTACACAATAAGTTTGAGCAGCCAGCTACACACTTGCATTTATTTTCCCACCAAAAAATGTGGAAAACGTCTGAACATATGGGACAGTAAAAACTGAGGAAAGTGAATGCACTGGAGTGGTGTGAAATTCTTCACATTAAAAAACTGGGCAAGCTCACTGCAGTGTATGCGCATGTGTACCTCATTTCGTTCTTTTGTTCAGCATGTGTGTTGACTTCGCATGTCTCTGCTTATATACTGTGTACAGTGTATGTACATGTACAGTACTAGATGGGTACAGAGATTGAGTTGTAAACAACCCAAGTACTTCTTCTGCATTCATATATGTTCACTATCACTTTCACTTACTTCATACCATGAAGGTTACATTGTATGTTTTACAGTAGTTAATGTACAAGCAAAAGGGACATAGCTGTATCAAGTAATGAAAAAATAAGGGCCAAGTCGGAGTCAAGCAGTCAACTTCAGTTTTGAAGGTTTCTTGTTAGAATGTGTGTATTTGAACAGGTGGTTGTGCAGTGTCCTTACTGTAAACTAAAAGCAAGGCAGCTTAATGTGAACCACCTGTTATCAGAGAGTGGCAGAGCAGGACACCCTGTCTACTACCATTACAGCAGGACCAAAGCAGCATAAACATACCATGGAAGCCTGCATTTAGATCATTTCCCAAGAAGCATATCCAGTACACAGCCAGTGTTATACCATTACCACATTTTATATAGGACACTAATATACATCTGTATTCACATATCATAAAAAAAAATTGTAAAATGTTGTACATAGACTTGATAAATGCATTTGCACTGAACAATGCACACTGAGCAATCCACACTATCAATATACTCAGCATGAGTATAATGACTGATTCGTGTCATACAAAAAGCCTATATAATCAACACTGAAACGCGGTAGGACCTGGTAAAAAATATCTAGACATCAATACAGGTGCATGTAATACCCCATTTACATGCAAATGCACGAGAAACAACACAAATGACTGCTTTTTTTCTCAAATTGTGTATACAATAGAACACACCGTGACACTGCACGATATGTGTAATTTTTGTGTGAATGCTCATTAATATTTATTTACACAATTCTACTATTAATAGTGTGAAGTCATTTGCACCTCATTAGGCACAGTGACAAAATACAATGCTTCAAAGCTTTAAAAATATTTTTAACTGTTCTTAACATTTAAGAAATAATTTTATAAAAACTTCAATTTTCTATCCATAACCAGCATACCACATTATACCTATTATGATCGAACTCCACACATATATGCGAATTCCGTATAACCTATAATGCATGTATGGGTTATTACACCTAAATGCACATTGCCTTAACAGTATTTCATATTCATCACATCAGTGTTTTCCTTTTGGTCATGGTATACAATGTACCTTATCAGCATTACTCACCTGAGAGGATAGGTTACCAAATCCAAACACTTGGCTATTTTGCATCACGGTCAGAGTCTTTGTTGTACTTTCAGTTTTGATACTCTATACGTGTGTACTGCATGTACATGTAATCCACACTTGAATACATAATGGTATGACACTTAATTTCCACACAGCAACATTTCACTTGCTTGTTCGGAGAAAACAGGCAATAATGCTAGAGCCTTGCTGTTTATCTCTACTGATGACAAACACATACATAGACATGGTGTTTACCACGAAATATGATATCAATTCTCAAACCACATCATATCATGAAAAACCTGTGACATTAGTTAAACTTTCTTATCAAGATAACTGAAGATTTAGGGTAATGATATAAACATATATTTCACTTTTGTTACACATAATTTGAAAGACAGAGATTTCAAGAAAAATGAAATTTCACAAGAGTTCAACACCAAAAATCTTGATTTTAACTCATTCACTATGAAGTGTGCTATTCATCAAAGGTAACAAGGGTATAGCTCTTGTAGTTCAACTAGTCCTACATGCCTTCACCTTCACTGTGATATTTACTGATTTCTTTCATTAAAGTCATAAAATCATTAAGTAAGTCTGTAGGTATCTCAACAGAATGTTCTACACAAGTCAAACGTCAAAATCTAAACTTGTCTTCCTATCCAAATTTTTTATGGCAATTAAACAAATAAAGCAAAAGGAATCAGTTACAGTAGTAAGTAACTTTCGCATTTCAAATGGCCACCATATTATTTTAGTCAGAATGCTGCAAATTCCTGTGGTACCATGAACTGGGTGCTAGATTTGCTCAAGAGCCTATCACTAAACCCAGCAGCAGCATGCTTACCACATTAAATATGTGGTTTGTTGAAACTTTACTTTGCAAATAGTATTCCAATACAGAGTAACTTTAAGCAAAAAAAATGGGCAAACTGAAAATACCACGCAAAGAGAGTGACTTTGAAGTGCTTCAGCTTAATCAGCCGTACAAAGCAGCTTCAGCCTCTAACTTCAAAGGCCGCTGACAGGCACTCAGCTGTGATTGCTGGTAATTTAACCACAGCTGCTCTTTTGTAGAGAATGTATTATGGATGCCACTTATTATATTTTCGTACTTTAATAGATGTTGTATCTTTCCCTTGCATCCTTTCGCTTTTTCTTCCACAGGCATGTTAATAATGGTAATATAGAAACGCCACATGCAAGTTTCACATTTTTTTAAATCTGTGATTATAAATAATACTTTCGATTTCTCGTCCTATTTCCCAGACAGTAAATACTGTAATTAGCTATACATAAACAAGTAATTAACCGAACTCACCATCACCTAGGACCGGTTTCAGAGTGAAGGGCTCATTCTGCCAAATGTAGTCAATGAGGAGATGGCTCAGACTGGCCATGTACTCGTCATGTTTTCGCAACAGAAGCTCTTCCAGCTCTGCATCTTCCAAAAAAATGGGAGTTTCTGGAAACAGAAAGTATTCTACCACATCGGCAGGAAGCCTGGTCTGTTCTGCCATTCTAGTTGCTGTTCATTCTTTCTCAGATACACCGTCACTTTGTTACAACAAGGTGTTGAGCGATCGACTATCTCACGTCAGTCATCGACTTGTTCCCCCCCACGCCGGAAGTCTCAACTATTGGCTTGAAACACCGGAAGTAGGCCGGTATCATGTGATCAGTGCTCGTAACAACAACAACGGAAAAGCAGCAACCTGAAAGCCAGACAGGAGTGTCCAGTTTATCTTTTGTGAAGAGTTTTCTGTGTCACCATTCAAAACGGCGACAGTAATGTTAAAACCAAAAGCTCTTACCCAGGTGTTAAGCCAAGCGAATACTGGGGGCGTTCAAAGCACCCTGTAAGTAAGAGCTCAAACTTCAAACACTCACTTCGTGAAATTGAAAAGAGCTAGTCATCCAAATGTAACAAGTTCATACGCCTTCCAAAAATTTCGTAATTGTGACATGCCCAGAATAGTTTTCTCTGTGACTAGGACACTCACTATTCACCCACACAGGTGACGTAGTACAGTTCTAAGCCCATCAATGCCTTTCTCTAGTTCACCAACTCAAAGCATTCCATTATTCCTTACCCCAGTTACAGTTCTTCACAAAACTATTTGAAAGTTTCTGAAAGAATATAAGAATTTCACAGATGAGAAAATGTAGACAAGCATTCTGTTGATTGTGCTACAGAGTGTATATTGACATAAGCTCTACTATGTGTGATGTTTAAGATTGAGCATGGCAATACATATACCTCTGCTGTCATTCACTGAAGACCAGAGATGCTAGAGAAATAAGTCAGTTTGAGACTACATATACCCCTTGTAATTATCCTCAATAAGTGATAGAAGTATGTAAGTTTCTGAAGCGAAGGCTAGGGTCTACTGAAGGCCACACTATGGACATAATCTGCATTGTCTGTTGTCACCAATGTGCTAATGTGCTCTCATGAAAGAGTTACACATCAAGTTTTCAAGAGCTTTCATGTCTTAAATAACTGCAAGTCTTGGTGGAGGTAAACATAAAAGGAAAAAATGTCTAAAAACTGTCAGCTCTTAGATATGAAAGAAGAGTGTAAAGAATGTCACAGTCCCATTATGTTGGTCTTGCTACTGACAACAGGCCCATGACAAACAGGGATGTGTGTTCTAATTAAACTTTTACTGGATTGGTACTTGGCAAAGGACAAATTTGGAATAGCTACATGTACATGTAAGTGAACATTTGTAAACAACGAATGTTGGAAACTGACTTTGAATGAATCCAGGGAATTTGTGGTGATTGAGTTATATGAAATGATCCAATGTGAGCCCATTAAGTATCATTGTCTGGGTTACGTCTCTACTTTCAGACTGTTAAACAGCGAGGGAGCATTACTGGCCTACTCTGGTTATGGGGACAAAGATGCTCAGGTGACAGCAGCCATCGCCAGTAATATTTGGAGTGCATATGAAAAGAATGGCTCTATAGCATTTAATGATGACAAACTGAAGTATGTGCTTCTAGATTGTGAGGTGAGGCATTAACATTTGCTTATGAGATTGTCCAGAACAAACATTTTAGAAAATAGTTATCATGGCAGTCTTTATTTGGAAAGCTGTTACTGACTTAAGGAAGAGAACATTCTATCTGGTAGCAGTATTCAAATTTATAGGATGCAAAAGGATTACAAAACCAGTTTTTATAAGAAGATAATCCAATGTAGTTGTAATACATGTAGTTTCCTTTTTATCTCATCTTCACTCTTTGATATCATTGTAGCTATTTCACATTCATTTTAAATTTGAGCAATAAGAACCTTGACCATATATCTAAGAAAGCAATATGATTGTTTATTGTGACGAAAATTTTAAATTTTGTCAAATTAAGATTAGTCATATATATGTCTTCAAAGATGTATGGCACTTGAAGTTAAAATATCAACTCTAATTACTTATTGTAATGTATAGCAGAAATGTCACAGTTTAAAGTAATCAGATTCTCTCCAGGGGCCTGCTTTAAAGCTTGTGTTGACTTTTGGCAGATAACTTAGCCCAAGTATTGACATGATTGACAGAATAGTTATGTGATCAGAATTTGTACTTCTTTACCTTTGAGAAGTTTTAGTGTGTATGGTAGTTTAAACTACAAACTGTTGCTAAAGGGAGGTAACTCCACATCTTCGGCCATGAACAGTTGAGTTACACATGGGTTTCATTTTGTTTTTTCAGCAAGGAAAAGTAGCTATCACAAGAGTTGCTAAATTGCTGTTGTGTATTTATTCAAAGGAGATTGTAGGCTTCGGGATGTTAAAGGCTAAGGTAGGTCATCCAGCAGGCACTGTATGATCTCACAACTATCTTACTGGTGTTGTTTGTAGAAGGCTTTTAGGGCCATTTCATACTCATTTGGCTAATGCAGTGGTCCTGCTGCAGAACATCAGCTCATGACCAGTTGCATTGCAGGATGGAAATAAGTTCTCTAGCCTTGCTCTGGCTTTGAGCCTTAGGGTTGCTGATGGCAATGCTTTGCTCAAACACCCTGGTTTTCACCCACAAGTAATAAAACATTCTTGAAAATGGTTAAACACTAACAAAATAAATTAAATAAAATCTTTTACGACAACATAATTGCAACATGTGTTTGTATCTATGCAGAGCTTTATTTTTGTCATTTTGTGCCAGAATCTATTATGTCTTGTTGTCTATTTAAAATGGATACCTGTACATTATCTTTTCCGGAATCCACTGGAATCTTGTCCAAATCTAGTATGACAAGAATTTGATCCAGGTAAAAATTTGAAAGTGTATGAAAGCAGATTTTGGGGATTCCATGTTTGTAACTTTAATGATCTGAAACAATGCATTTTTTCTTATAATGAAACAATGAATTTGAAATTTGACTTCTTTTACTGGACTCCAAGTGGATTCCTGTAGATTTTGTTTATGGGAGTCATGATGAGAATCCGATTCCTAGATTCCTGTGAAAATGAAAGCCCTCTATGACCATCGAAAATGCTGATACAATACAAGATTTTACTCCAGAATGATTGTGTTCCTGATGTCAACACTCTGAATGCAAAGTGCTTAATAATTGATTGGCAAATGGCCAGTGTGTAAGATCATCTTTTTACAGCAACTGTGGCTGGCAAGCATGAGCACATCTTACCAGATATGTTTCTGCATTGGTGTACTCTGTTAGCCTTTAAACATCTCTAAATGTTCTTTGCTTCTTGTGTTGTAGGCTGAAGCTTTAGCAAAGTATCTAGAAGATCCTCTATCCAGGGTGGCTGAGTCCTGATGAACAACAACTGTTCATGTGCTTTGTTTTGTTCACATTCTCTATGTACTGTACACCATCAGTCTGACAGACAATATGCACTTTGAGCAAATGTCAGCAAGGCGGCATCTTCACTACTGGAAGAGGCTGGCTTATATTTCAAACATTACTAAGCTTGTCTTGCCAGAATTGAACAATTATGTTTAAAGATATTATGGAATTGTAGTCATGCAAAAATGATATTGCGTCTTGTTTAAGGGTACTTTTACTACATAGGAATTTTCACACATTATCAGTGTTGTGTTTAAAACCAGAATTCGCAGAACTACAATAAACATTTTGGTCAAATTTTGTCCAAACTTCATCAGGAATTCTTCAGATATTGTCCCTCCATCCAAAAAGATAAGGTGAGGTGTATTTGTGACATTTATTCCGGTAATACATAAACGTGTATGCTTTTCTGAACAATTAAAAGCAGCAATTACTGATAATGATTACTAGTAAATTTAGAATTTGAAGCAATGAAATGCGTTTGTTAAAAAAATAGTTTTACAGAATATTTATCTTCTGTAAGTAGGAAGTCCGCTATTTGGTTGTGATTGGCAAGGAACTGAAAAATTTGTTTCCAAATCAGTCTGTATCTGGCCAGCTTCAAGGTTCAGTTGTTAGGTAAATTGACATGATAATTGTTTCTTTCACTAAAGCAACAGATAATTAAGCTAGAGATAACACCAAATGACATGATTTGACTTGAAATATGCTCAGCATATGTTCTCATTGACCCATGTGTAGCTATATGTATGTTACCAAGCAATATATAAAATAAAGTGTATATAAAGTCATTGTTTGACTTGCTTTTTCATGTTCGAGGTTTTAAGTACTGTGGTACGTTATGACATAGCATGGCATTGTCCATCCTCTGTAAGCTTTTTGGCTTGACCTATACACTTACGGTCCAGTCTACATCATTAAAGCTGAAGACTAAACCTAGTCAGCCTACTTTGAAATATAGAATTACACTCTTAATGTGAGTGATTGCTTTTTTATGTCCACAGTTTATTTAAGGAACTGCTACACCTTAGAGATCAAAGTATGTTGATCTTGTGTATTTGAACCATCAGTACCATGAGATGGCATTGCCTTCTTATTTATTCTGTCATCGCAGGCATATTTTTAGGTTCTGGAATTCTTATGCTTATGGTATTACAGGGTTAGTCAAGCCATTGCCATGTGATTAGTTCTTTTGGGAATTAAGCACCCACAGGGTAGATTGAGGCTTTAAGTCAGGAGGTTTGTCAGGTGCCCCCTGAGGTGCAGTGCATGCAGTTGGTGCAGTACTCATTCAATAATCCTGACCAGAATGTAGGTAAAGACAGGAAAGTACAGCATTGTATGCCAATTTAAATAAAACTGGCAGTCATACAAATACCAGACTGGATTTCTTTACTTATGTGATTGGTACTCTACACTGTACTGTAATATTACACTTATATGACGGCAGCCAGCATTATGGTGGGAGAAGACCAAGCAGAGCCCAGGGGAAACCCATAGTCATTCACAAGTTGCCAATGGACCTTTCTACGTACGACAGGGCAGGAAGCTAGCCCATGAGCTGGGCTTGAACTCGCAGCGAGATGCATTGAAACAAAAAAAAACATTCATGTTTGTATTGACCTCATTGAAAAGGTTAAAACTTATAAAACCTCACAGGGCATGTACATGTATTAACCAGTGAGGATGCAGGCTTCAATCCAGTTCTTGCTAGTTTGTCTTCAAGACAGGAGGCTTGCATGAAGGGTAGTGGTGTACCATTTCCTCCACCCATGAACATGACTGCCATGGACCCTTTCGGCATAAGCTGTGAGACATGCGTAGTGCATTACATTGGAAGACAAAAAATGGCAACAATAGCCAGGACACTTGTTTTCTCACCTTTGTCAAGGCAATGTTGTATCATATCAACAGTTCTGTCCACTGTGACATTACAATTGAGACCGGTGCCATAGTGCGATGCAACCAGGAAGTGATTTCAATGCCAGCCCAAAACTGAAAGTATTACGTCTTGGTTGTTATCCCGCACTGTCTATTGTATGTAGCTATATATGTATGTTTGGGTTTTACGTTATACTCAACAATTTTTCAGCCATAAAAGGCAGAGGAGTTCTTAGATATACTGTGTCTCCTTGTTGCAGGGTGAGTCCACCCAGCCAAAGTGCTGCCTCCACTAAAGCATCATGCCGAAGACACCTGACATCACACCCCACCACATTACACTGACACCCAGCTGACCAGTCCCATTTCCTTGCTCTAGCCTCCCTGTGAGGAGGACCTAACGAGGCAGCAACAAGTACCATTTTGCTGGTTTCTACACTAAAATTCACCAAGACGATTGAATGCAACACAAAATGTTGCTCCAGTTACGATGTTGGTCAATTTATTGTTTGTCTTGACTGCGATTTATCCTCTTCCAAAACACAGGAGTCTCTGTGTCTCCCTTTAGCAGATCCGAACCGGATGGTGAAATATCACTATACTGGACATGCCAAGGTGACCAATTTTGAAGTCTTAGGACACCCAATGCATTCTGTTTCTAGAGTAAGAAGTACAAGAATTTTCCTGTTTTTTCAGGGAATTACTCTGTTTATATGCTTACAAATGCTGAAAAATGTCAAAATTGTGAGTTGTGCAAGGCAGTTTCCTCTTTTTCCAGTGTCCAGCTCATATCTCGATATACCAGAATACCACTGATTTTAGTAGCAAAGACCTTGAACTATAAGGCCACAGGTCTGTCTGTGAGGAACCAATCATTATGCACATGTAATTATTAACAAACAAGAGATAACCATTTAACATCTTCATTCAATCATGAATAATGAATTAAATGGATTACCTACTTCTAATTCCACTTCTGTCTTTTTGATTCAACATTTTTACATCATATGATCTGTACACAGCACAATAAGAAACTAAAACATTAGGTACAATGTGTTCACTGACAACATCACGATCTTAGTAAAGTAAAGTGGTCCTGTTCGCAGAGAATACAGTGGTCCTGTTCAGAGAGAGTACAGCAGTCTTGTTTGCAGGGTGCAGTAGTTCTGTTCACAGGGAGTAGGGCAGTTCTGTCCACAGAGGGTAGGGCTGTTCTCTTCACAGAGAGTACAGCAGCTCTATCTCCTTGCTGTCATCCACGGTTAAGGGAGTTTCCAGAATCATGGGAATGTTGTTTAGTCGCTCGTCCTTCATCACGTGGCGGAAACCCTCCAAACCTATCTTGCCCTTGCCAATATTCTCATGTCTGTCCATGTGGCAGCCAACATCACCTGAAAGTGAAACACCAAAAACATTTAGAATGGTTAAGTTGAGTGAGTAATGGAGCAATTTGGGTAAAAGTATAAAATTCTTAACTGAAACATTGAATGATTGTCTTGCTTAATAGAAATGTAGCCACGTGCCACTTTTCATAAATGATCTTAAACAGGGTTTGATTCTCTTTCTCTCTCCTGAGAGTCTGGACCTCTCTGATGCAATTCTTTTAACCGGAAGTACTATGCTGTGGAGAGTTTGGAGATCTCCAATCTCTCCCTTCTGTCAACGTGGCTTGGTTGTGGAGAGTCACATGACAATCATGGCTATCACTTGTAAATAATTACACTGAAGGATATTTGTGCCTCTTGACCTGAATGCCAATTTACTTCATTCATGAATATGAAACAGAGTTATAAAAACCCATTATACCCGTATGTCAGTGTCAAAGCCACAGACAACAGGACATTTGGTTTATTTACATTCCCACTTCTCACGCGTTCTGGTGAAATTTGTAACTCGTGTCGATTCTTTTACTTCCAGGGTGGAGAGTTCAGAGAGTGCAGTCGGGATAGTTCGGAGAAAGAAGAGGAATCAACCCCAGGTGAAACACATTCAGGGGAGTAAAATGATTCACAGCAGGTGAGTTCATAAACCATAGGAGCTTTTTTGGTTGAATTGTTTTATGTAGCCATTTGCACCAGAATAACACTTATTCATACTATTATACGTATTGTCTTTCAAAGATATGCAAAAAGCCTCACCTTTTGAGTCATTGAGATGAATTGCTTTGAGATATTGAAGTCCTATTTTGTTATCAAAATCTGTCATCATCTGTTCATAGCCAGCTTTTGTTTTTATGTTAAATCCTGCGAAAATCAAAAACAAACTCCATCTTATTTTTCTTCAAAAGCATTCTTCTTAAATTATGATCACAAAAAATATTATCTGCAGTCTGTGAGTGTCCACACATGGTACGTTTGTTTCCTGCTGAGTTGTGGGCTTATGCAAAGGTATGTTCATCTCAGCAATAAAATACAATTTCGTTTACTAGAAACTCCCTTCGTGGCTCATTTATCTATCTTTACCAATAGACCCTTACAGTCACAATCTCATATCCAGTCTGAATTCGCAGTGATCACATGGATTCGCTCTGACATCACAAGGCCCTGACTTAAGTGAAATGCTCTTAAAGGAGAAGACCGGGGAAGTATTAAGTAATTTGTGGTAAAAGAGTATGGTTGGAAGATTTAGAAATGACCATCATTTTGTTTTTCCTTCTGAGGCAAAAAATTTTAAAGTCGGTCATAACACACAATCAATGGTGAATAATAAATATCTCCATTTAAAAGGGGATATAACTGCGAAAATAATTTTGATCAGTCAGAACACTGGATTATGTACAGCCTGACTAGCAAATATGACATAAATCAGGCCCTTAAATTATTGCCATTCTATCTTTTGAATGCACATAACGCCACTCATATACGAATATGACCTCAGCCCGATTATGGGTGGTTGGCTGGTGCCCCTTGTTTTGTCAGTGTACAGACAAGAATGAAGAACTGGCAATGATGCCAGAGTGTGTAGATTTTGGCTGCACAAACAGACCATCGAATATAGACAGGACAGAGCCCAGCTGGACAATTGACTGCTACAGAGCGAATGGCCCAATTCACGTCACTCGGCCAGCATTGGGTCAGTAAAATTTCAGCGTCCTCTTACAGCTATGTGGGCTTACAGTAATGAAGGATATGTTTCTTAGAGAACGTCTAAACAATTATCGGATGGTATTTTTTAAATCTTGAAACCATACTCATTTCACTACAATTTACGTTATACTTCCCCGGTCTCCAGTAAGGACAACGTTAATTCCTAATGAGATAAATAAATAAAATTAAAGACGTTTACATAAAAAGACATCTGTATATCGCTAATTAATTTGTGCAACCTGACGATAAAATATACACATATATTTTTCCTTAACTTTTTTTTCTGACAGCACCATACCTGCAGCAAAGGCATGGCAGGTGTCCAGACAAACCCCCACCCGGTCTTTGTCCTTCACATGAGTTATGATGTCCCTCAGCTCCTCAAACCTGCCCCCGACTGTGTGCCCTTGACAACTCATGTTCTCAATCACTGGCAAACAGACAAATACAGCGACATGATTGGCTACTCATCACATCACATCTTTATGTACTCTGTCCATATTATATATGTAGTTGGCAATTCCTACACTGCTAGCTATTAAAGACGTTACTGATCTACAAAATTAAATCTGAAAACAGAATAACAATAAAACTGAAGAGTCAACTTTTTTAGTGTCTGAACTAGAGGTTATGAATTTCCTGCGTTTTCAAATCCTTCCTATCATGTAAACCTGCTTTCAACAAAATACAGGACAAATTTCTGGCAGTCCACATTTCCCACAATAACAATGATTTCTATGTTTTATATTTATACCCTCACTCGTCATTGAAAGAAATAGTTACTTTGCCTGTAAAACATTAAATTTATTTGGTCTGGCCTTAATATAATTAGAGTGTACGCTACTGCCTCCACAGGTTCATCTTTTCAGCACATGAAATCTTGATATAAAACCAAAAGTAGCTTACAGACAGTGACTTGTTTGGTCTGGCTATGGGCCATGTTGATGCTTTCAGCAATTCTACTCACACATTCCTCAACACTTATCTTCCCACAAGTTGACCCTGTAAATATAATTATTCATTTATCATTTATTATCAATTATATCATTTATTTATAAATAAATTCATTTATTGAATTTTAACAACAACTCATGTTACAAAACAATTTTCTGTTCAACACATTTTGTTCAGCGTAAAGATTTCATTTGTGTCAAATCTTCCAGGTGAAAGGCAAAAAGGTAGTCTGTTTTACACATAACAACCAGCGCTCAGGTGTTTCAATCAGCGAGCACTAAATTATCTCCCTTGCCATGTGATAGTCAATATTAAATAACGCGAGATCAGTTTTTGTCGCTTGAAACTACGACAAATGGAACCTTGCTGAATAGCCTGAATGACGTTTGCAATCCGTTGGTTATTTCACGGTGATAACTCCTCCACATACCAGCATGTAAATTTTGTCACCCAAAATAGTTAACACACGTTGTTGTGTAGTTTACTGTTAGGTGTCTGACAAGAAAATGAAGCAAGTATCCTACTCTGCAAAGGGTGGAGTAGTTCTTTATTCCCAACTAAATCCACAATCCAAAATATATAAATGATGGCTAGACAGGATCAGAGGAAACACACGATCTTGAACAGATTCCAAATAAATATACATGAGAATTTTCTCACTGCATTTTGTGGACAAAATGCTGTTGACTGGCAAGCACTACCGAATGGTGTTTCCTTACCTCAGGTGGGGTAATCTAGCTGAAAACTGGGACTACTATTTTCCTGCATGTAATACTCCCAGGTGGAAGCAAGCGACTAATGATGAGATAAACAAGGAAAGAAATCCATTTTTCCTAAAACTCGTAACCTTACAGAAAAATTTCCTTCGTTGTGATCAAAATTTATAAAAGTTTTGCCAACTGGTATCACTTTGACTTAGCCAAATCACATTCAACGACTTTCAAGGATCCACCTGACCACACAGGGCTCAAACAAACGTACCATTAGAGTGAAATGGACTTCAAGGCAGATATTTCAGTGTGCAGCACAGGATTCATTATGTGGAAGCACACTGTCACCAGATATATAGTGTATTAATTCAGTGTGTATTTTATTACCGAAATACAGTCAATGCAGCCAGTCCTTTATAGTAAAGCTGTATAGGCCAAGCCAAACTAGTTAAGTCAAAAGTGCTTGTCGACATGAAAGTTAAATTGATCGCGGAAACAAAGAGCTGCGATTGCAATGTGCGGCGTGTAGCCTGTCATAAATGACGACAGACAACAACAAATCACGAAGGATGTAGTCAACAAATTTTACAGCTGGAAACCAGCAGCTATGGGAGAAATGTAGCAATTTTCAGGTACATGTATTATAAAGACCACCAACATAAACTACCACTCCGTTCTCAGCACCAATCCTTCACTGGAATCTTCTATATATAGTACAGAGACTGACTGTCCCTTCCATGCCTTTCTCAAAAAGTTTTCACTTACTTGATGGAGGTAACTGAGTGACTGGCAAATAGATGACCAACTTTTGCATGTGACATACATATATATTGCACGTGACATACATATATACATATATATATGTATATACTCATCACATGTACGGAAAACGAAGTCTCAGAAAATGGCTTCCCCTTCATCACAAAGATAACAACTTATCTTTCCTCCCACACCTTCAACGTGTCTAGGTCTTTTAAGAACCAGTGGTGTAAGTTAATGCTTGCCGGCTTGCCAAATGCAAGAGAAATCGACATTGGGAGAGTAAATCCTGTTTTCGGCTTGCCCAGCAGCTCAAGTGTGTTTGGGTGGGCATGAACACAAAAAATAATCCATGATCTGAATTGCACGTTGAAAATCCTTTGCTTGTTTTAATCTTTCGTCTGTAGGTGTTAAATATTTCAGCAAAATCACAAACTTAATACACTCTGGCCAAGTTGCCACTTTCAGTCGCCATTCAGCACGGCAACACCTTGTGTTCAGATATTTCACTCCCAGTCAATGGAAATATCGGACTTGACAATGGGGTCATTAAAAAATCAACACAGAATGGTTGCATTTTCAATTATAACAGGAAGTGCTGAATATTTGAAGTGCATTTTGCAATGCTATGTTTGCTTTGCAAGTATCTATCGGTCTGTGTGTCTTTATGTTATTCTCCCAACATGAAACACGACTGAATTTGCATCGGTTTTTATAATCCGCAGTCTGGTTCAGATTAGGTCATGGTTTTTTCTGTAACAGCCGCAAGCTGGAGAGCGGCAGTGAATAAAAAAACACACATATCTGCATCCACTTTTCTTCAAATCTGACACATTTACAAGGTGCATTTTGTAGTTGGTAATGCAGTGGTTGGGATTAGATACAGGGTTACCAGTCAACGCATTGTGTTGACTCAACTTCAAAAGCATGTGGTCTGAGGATCATGTAGAAACAAAAATGATGGACTTTTTTATTTTAGTTTATGTCATTGCTGAATAAAACAGGAAATTTCTACGTGGAAAAATATAGTTTTGTTGAAGACAACTATTTTTTTTTCAATTTTATATAAAAGGACAAGGGGCTGAAAGTGACAGCACGTATGTAGGAGCCATTATTTTCTATGTTAACTTCACAGCTGTAGCAGAGTGATGCCGTTTCTGACTTCAAAGCCATTCTATTATAAATTACTAAGTATTAAGAGTTGTACCCATACCACCCAGCCCAACCAGGGCTGTCATCACTGTTTATGCTCGCCATGCTGGGCTGGTGGACTGGGTGCCATTCACATCATGTGCTCTTTGTTGGGGTACACATATATCATGTATTTTGGAGGGGGAGATTACACAAACATAGATACTGCGGCTTATAGTAGGATGCATTAATGGCGATAATCTGTGGGTTTAGGGGTACATAACTGCTGCTTCTGTCCCCAGTATACAGTAAACATGAAACTTGCAGGGAAATAACCTAAGTGAAATGGATATTAATAATAAACCATATATTTCTGCATCATCCTCTTTTTGGAAAACACCTCCTGAATATCGTGTAAAAATGCACTCATAAATTAATATCTGAGTGGGTTATGTATTATTAATTTATAAATCAACGAATGACCAGAATAAATGACAAACCACAAATCAGAAGTCAATGTATTTTTTTCTATGCTTCACTGCTGTAGTGTGTAATACATGTAAAAGTAAAAATGCATGAAAAATGCATGTTGATTGAAGGTATGTGTTGCCTATAATTCGTTAAAATTCTAATGTACATGAATACAAAAAACTGAAAAACTATTGTTGCGTGGTGGTATGTCAAGTGAAATTTAGTGAGGGCAAGCAGTTTTCATTGCTAGTTTGCCCAGAGTGCAGACACTTTAAAAAGTCAAGTTACACCACTGAAGAACATTACCTCGATGAAAGTTGAAGAGCTGTATACCAAGTCGTTCATATGTGTGGAGATCATCGATCAAACATTGCCTGGATGAAAGCTGAAGAGCTGTATACTGCATCTTTCACACGTGTGGAGGTCATTGATCAAACATTACCTGCATGAAAGTTGAAGAGCTGTATAACGAGTCGTTCACACCTGTTGAGGTCATCAATCAAACATTACCTGGATGAAAGTTGAAGAGCTGTATACCAAGTCGTTCACACCTGTGGAGATCATCGATCAAACTCTCTCTGCTCTTGGCCAGCAGATCAGCCTTGTGAGATCCACAGTTTAGCAGATACGAACCATGCGGCAAGATCATGCTTGTTGGAAACTTGTAATCCTGGAAGCATAGGTATATTGACATACTTAAAAGAAAAGAACACATTAATACAACCTATACCTTAAACGAAAGAGCTATACATATGGCTAACTCAAATATCTCAATTTTCTGCCAGCAGTGTTTGTTTTTGAGTATTTAATATCCAAGACTCAGTAGCCTCCTTCAAACTGCATACAACATCATGCTTAGCTTTGCCAAGTAGCTCTTCTGTGTTTGAGGGTAAAAACAAAAATCACATAGATAAAGTAATGGAGGACTTCGGTGGGGACCCCAGCTCTAGCTATGATGATAGTGAATGTAACTTCGGCTTACAAGGCTACCAGTTTGAACCACAGAGGAGTGAGGCTGAGAGCAGTAGTTCGACCGACCACGCATCAAGTTCAATTGAGTGGGAACCGGGATTGCTGGTTTTGACAGGGGAATCTGTGAAAGGACAGGTTGTGCTCCCTGCCTTCAGGACACTGCATTCTGGACAAATTTTGGCAGCCTATAGCCATACATGTTAGCATGATGTGGCCCTCTAGTACATCTCAAACTCTTCCTTTTGAGAGCTGGCTTTCACAACTTAAAATCCATGATTATCACAATATACCAACACATTTACCTGAAACTGGAAATGCATGCTAATCAAATTGTAGGAGAAAAACCTTAAGCACAGTGAAACCGCAATGAATATTCAAAAGGAGGAAAGGTGGATTCTCATTGGACAAGATTTTCAATGTGCCTCGAATCTGTGGATTTTGTAGAAAATGATGATGTTTAAAACAGTTTTTGCCTCTTATGAACACATTAACAAATTTACAAAAAAACAGAACTCCACACAGTTTGTATAGCTGTTTCATTTAAGGTGTATGTTGTATAATTGTGTTCTTTTCTTTTAATACTGCCTGTTTTATCTTCTCATTCATGTCTCTCTTCTCAATGATTTTCATGAGCATACAACAGATGGACCAAAGTGAACATACAACCCATGACAAGTCTTAAATGGGTGTCACCATCAATTCAAAGAATAGACAGATTTCTAATGTAATGACTCAGTTTCCAAGAGAGAAAAGCACACAAAGCTAACATAACTGTAGCATACTTTTACATAGGGATTCTGTGTTTAAGAAAACCTCCCCTTGATGTCTTGAAAACAAACTGGCCCTAACTCTTACTTGACATGCTTTCCTAAACTTCTCCACTGTGTTCTCTTCCAATGGTTTACTTTTCCAGCTTCTCTGTGACTTTAAAAACAAGCCCACAGCTTCAGCTCCGATTTCCCTCGCTCCTTTAATTACGTTTTCCAGACCACCTTGAAAACAAATCCATACAAACAATCAAAAAGGACTTCAAAATAATTACTTATTACATCTCCTTTTCAAACAGCTGATTTTACTATGAAATATAACTGTGTTGTAAGAATTTCAGTTAAAATCAAGTGAGAGATATTCGTTTCCTATGTGTAGCATACATATAAGTGGCCATGAGTGTTTATGTGATTAAAAGTTCAGGTGGAAAATAAGCCAACTATCATACCACAAGATGGTATACCTGCATCTTTAAAATTAAGTTTTTTTTCAAATCTTTAACCCTAATATCCATTGTGTATAAAAGTGAAGTATTCTTGAGTAAGGTGGAAGAATCCAATCAGTTATTGTTCTAATACTTACCGCTTATGGATAAATGAGCTCCAACAAACTTCTTCATCTCTGTGCTCTTATTATCTATTTTTAATGCAACAGGCTTGCCCTTTGTCCTAATCTGTGATTTTTTCTCCCTCTCTCCTTGCTTGGAACTTACAGACGTCTGTTCAGAATTAATTATTCCCTCCTTTCCCTCTGTGGGGCTAGCAGGCTTTGTGTTTTCCTGATCCAATGGATTCCTTTGCCTCTCCTTGATTTTCTTATTGGAATTTTTGATACTAATCTTTTTAGTGTTTTTCGATATTGACTTCTTTCTCTCTGCTGTCTTCGGTTTACTTTCAGAGATTCCTTTTCCCTCCACTGTCTTCACTTCGCTGTTTGGTTGTGAGATTCCTTTTCCCTCAGGTTTTGCTCTCCCTGGCACAGTTTCAGAGCTGTCTTCAGTACCCGGACCTCCGACGCTCACCGCACCAACTTGTGTCAATTTTAACTGTTTGGCTCTGCTCCGTGTCACTCTTCTAAACGAACTATTTAATGAGCTTGTCCACTTCTCATGATTATCACGACCGATTTCAGATTTTCCAATTTCAACTTCTCTTTCTGTCTGTGTTTCCTTTTCAATATTGGATACTAAAATGTCATTTGATGAAAATCCATTACTAGCTGACAATACTCTCTCTTTATACTCTGAAACTTGCAGGGAAACAATACAAACAATCAAAAAGGACTTCAAAATAATTACTTATTACATCTCCTTTTCAAACAGCTGATTTTACTATGAAATATAACTGTGTTGTAAGAATTTCAGTTAAAATCAAGTGAGAGATATTCGTTTCCTATGTGTAGCATACATATAAGTGGCCATGAGTGTTTATGTGATTAAAAGTTCAGGTGGAAAATAAGCCAACTATCATACCACAAGATGGTATACCTGCATCTTTAAAATTAAGTTTTTTTCAAATCTTTAACCCTAATATCCATTGTGTATAAAAGTGAAGTATTCTTGAGTAAGGTGGAAGAATCCAATCAGTTATTGTTCTAATACTTACCGCTTATGGATAAATGAGCTCCAACAAACTTCTTCATCTCTGTGCTCTTATTATCTATTTTTAATGCAACAGGCTTGCCCTTTGTCCTAATCTGTGATTTTTTCTCCCTCTCTCCTTGCTTGGAACTTACAGACGTCTGTTCAGAATTAATTATTCCCTCCTTTCCCTCTGTGGGGCTAGCAGGCTTTGTGTTTTCCTGATCCAATGGATTCCTTTGCCTCTCCTTGATTTTCTTATTGGAATTTTTGATACTAATCTTTTTAGTGTTTTTCGATATTGACTTCTTTCTCTCTGCTGTCTTCGGTTTACTTTCAGAGATTCCTTTTCCCTCCACTGTCTTCACTTCGCTGTTTGGTTGTGAGATTCCTTTCCCCTCAGGTTTTGCTCTCCCTGGCACAGTTTCAGAGCTGTCTTCAGTACCCGGACCTCCGACGCTCACCGCACCAACTTGTGTCAATTTGAACTGTTTGGCTCTGCTCCGTGTCACTCTTCTAAACGAACTATTTAATGAGCTTGTCCACTTCTCATGATTATCACGACCGATTTCAGATTTTCCAATTTCAACTTCTCTTTCTGTCCGTGTTTCCTTTTTAATATTGGATACTAAAATGTCATTTGATGAAAATCCATTATTAGCTGACAATACTCTCTCTTTATCCTCATTTGCAAGGTGTGTATCTTTCTTTTTTTTCTTTTCTGCTACAAAAGATTGCAACAATTCATTGCCTGGGGTCAGGTCAGTTTTTCCCTTCCTTTTTTTCTCAGAAGGACCTCCATCTCTGGCAGTCTTTACACGTGGCATCCTTTTCAATAGTCTGCAGAGTAAACAGAATTCTTTATAATTAAAACTTATCTATTATTATATGAATGTCACAATTTTAACAACTCCTCTAAAGTCTCTCAGTTTGTGTATGGTAAACTTAGTACCTGTAAAATGATACCAAACATTTCCATCCAGATCACTGAACAAAATTTTAGGTTATAAAAGCTGTGCGAAGTGACAGTCTAAAGCACCTTTATTCGGATTATCAATGTATACTTGCAATGCTTAATTCTACATGTGAACAGTCCCAATAAGATAGACCTGACTGGTGACTGCCCACGACACACCTGGACCTTGAAACAGATAAACAACAGCATGCCTCTAAATTAAAGAAATGTAATCCTTGGCAGTCCAACACACTCCACCAAATTTCATGCATTTCATAAAAGTCTTTGTGACACCTGATGTTTTAACTGAACTAGAGAAGAATTTCAAGTCAAAGGCTACATGTAAAAAACAAGGATTTTCGGCGCCTCAAACTTTCAAATAGTCGTAGCAAAGGCTTATCACCGGCTATTAGTTAATTTCAACAAGAGTTGTGTCCCTTGAACTAGCCAGCATGACAACATCATCTCTACTCTGAAAAGGCCTTTGCAATCAAAATTAATCCATCACTGCAAAATCCAAATCTTCACTTGTCACCGACAAAACGCATTAGGCCCACATGGATACTAGCAACGGGTTTTCAGTTTCACACCGTGCGATGCTGACGAGAGCTCATATTTCAACAGTTCCAGAAAGCTGGGGTGTTTTGTTCGCGCTAAGCAGCTTCAATGGTGATATTTGCTTAGCTCTCTGTCGAACATACCAAAAAATATTCTCTCACCAACAGCACATACTTCTGACTCTTGACCTCTTTTCTACAAACTACCGACGTTGTCACATTCACAACTTCACCACGCTGCACGCACCAAACGACAACTGATATCATTTCCCGCAACTTTTCTGTAACACGCTACCTACTCGAAAAGGGGGATAATTTGTACATGTGTCGCATTTAATCGACTCCATGCTATATGAATACAAAAATAGAAATTGCAATTATATATACAAGAGCGTGGCCAGAAAATCAAAGCTGACAATTTGGCGGATAACTCTATTTCATGTATATTTATTAAATGTATACCTAAAATATGGAAATTCCAATTTATTATATTCTCTCTAATGCACAGTTGATGTCATGCATTCTTATTTCACTGCCGGGAAGGCCCGCCAGCAACCTGCAGATGGTCGCGAGTTTCCCCCGGACTCTGCCCGGTTTCCTCCCACCATAATGATGGCCGCCGTCGTATAAGTGAAATATTCTTGAGTATGGGGTAAAATACCAATCAAATAAATATTTAAATAAATATTTTACTACCAAACAAGTTTCAGTATGTTGAGATTGAATAAACTTTCGTTTGCAAGTACATTTATTTGTAAGCATATGTATTAATTAGGCCATATCAATACATATATTGATTTATATTTAAATACTATTAAAAATAAACACGCAAATATATGTATCGAATCACGATCTTTACAGGAAACCCTAAACATTTGTGGGGTACAGATTTCTTCGTATGGGATAATGCTGATATTGAGATAATTTATGCAGCTGTATAGGGTAAAGAAATAGCAAAAGAAATGACGGACAGAACGCATTTGGCTGATCACGTCGATTTGTAATGGTACACTAGTCACCTTGTCAATGGCATTTCACAGAACAGAGTGCCAGATGGACCCTGTCAAAGACGTCCAGTCTGTCCAGCTTTTTCTCTTGGCTGCCCGGGTAACGGCAGTCAGAGTAAATAAACCCTCTCATTGACCAGTCCATTCTTCCAGTGGACCACATTTAATGCGACGGCACAGGTCAGAAATCCAGGTCATTCTCAAACGGAAGGCTTGTCTCGAGCTGAATGAAATATCTGAAATTCAAGAACAGTGGTTCTTAATTTGGCCCACAGTTGATTGCAGACCGAGAGTAGTGGAACGAAGGAAGGCCGACTGCTTGCTAAAGAATTGTCAGCGACAAATTTAAGTCAGGGGCAGCAATACAGCTGAACTCGTCTACACTATTACGAAAAAGAAAGAAGTTAGATTCATTCACTTTAGATAACTTTTCCTCGCGGACGGAAAAAAAGCCAATTAAGTTTTTGTTCGGATATCTCTTGTACAAAGAACTTTAGCTGTTCTAAATTAAAAATAAGAGCACAGAAATAAGAAATCAAAGCAAAAAATACTTTACACACAGCCGGGTTATCAAGCCAGAGTTTGGGCCGTGCCGTTACATGTCCTTCTCTACTAGGCCTATATATACGAATACGGCCTTGAAGAGGGACACACTGCAAAAACATTTAAAGCTTATACAGTTTTGTATGGGTATTATAGTATATTTATTTATATATTTATATCTGCTGTTATTTTATTTTATTTATTTTTTCTTACAAGACGACTTAACTTATTACACGAAATCATGACTTGCTAACCAGGCCGTCCATAACAGTACAATATCAGTGCGATTAAGCCTGTTTATTTATATTTTTTTTTCCATTTACATTCATATTGTGGGATTTATTTAGGACTTATTTTCAAAACATCACCAAACTATCTTTGAATTTGTGAATCTGAACACAGAGAGGGTCCTTTTCAGATTCTAAGTTTTTTAAATCCATCAAAAGGGGCGTTTTGATAATCATGGAGGAGATTATCTGCATTCCTATCTCGTCATACGAATCAAATGAGTCATGCGCATTGTGTCCGGAAGTACAACACGAGCTCACCCCCTCATTTACATACGCTGAACAAGTGCCTTTCCTACACTGTTTAGATACACAGGCTATCGGACCGAAGCTTACGACTCAAATGATGGTATTTATTTAGCTGTTTTCTCGTAGGAATGGCCAGCAGCGGTGCACGAAGAAATGGAGCCCAAAAGATTAGACTTACAGGTGAGTTGAGACAAAGTCTGTGAGACATTTGAGTGGTTTTGAGGGAGTTCTGTCAGCGATCTTTCCTCAGATATGTTGAAGACTTTCTCTTCATTCATGAGAGCAGGCAAAGATGGCCGCGTTTTGTCCAGCCGTCTCAGAAACTATTTTGACGGCTTTTCTGTTCTGAAACGTGTTTTCGTAAAATTTTAGGTAGGTCAACGAGATCTTGTACATCAGGAACCTGGCAAGGAGTGAAAGTCATGTTATGAATGTTGTTATGGATAGTTTTCATCGTTCGACAGAAAAAAAATTGTGAAGTTGATAACTTGGGAAATGGGTGGGGAATGGATAAAGGAGAGGGTTTTATCTAGGAAACATTACTTTGGTTGGGAGACAACACAAAGTGTCATGAAAATGAACATGTATCCCTTAGTAGGGGTGACAACACATAATTCAATTACTATGAACATATTGAACATCATTATTCATAATAGTTTAAATGTTAATGAAATAGCTGTCCAATTCTGTCAGTTTTGTTTTCTTATAATTTTTAGTTGCTGTTGCCAGAAATATTAACTTTTACCATTGGCAAGCGGTAATAGCAGATGATGGCACTATATTCATTGTGTATTTAGTAGGACATAATTAATTTTAATTGTAATCATTATAATTATTTAAAATTGCTGCAACAAGTTTTCATGGCAGAAATAGGTTAGTTTACACTTTAACTTTTCATCACCAAATCATAAATTTGGTTACCATAGTCAAAATTTGTTGTTTCCTTTTTGAATATTAGTTGTTCATATATTGCAGCTTAACACTCATGACAGCTTATCGTGGATGTGAGTGTAGTAAACAAACATGTATGAAGCTTGACGTTTGGAGGCATATATAATTTTTTAACATGGAGATAATGTCTTTGCCATTTGCTGTGTGAATATACCTTAAATCAGAATACACCTTAACTCAGAACACACCTGACTGTTTTGCATACATTTTTCAACACATGAATTCATTAATCACAGGCTAATTTCTTCATTTAGTTTAGTTCTGTTCTCATGTGGAATTCCGTAACTTTCTTACTCTGGGCCTGTGGTGTCATTTGTATGCGGTACTAGTATCCACATTGTCATCCACTGACATTTACAACTAAACTGATTTAGGATTTGCTGGATATCTTAGTTTATATCTTAGACCTGACATTGTTTATGAATCTATGGATTGAACTGATACATAATTGTTATGGTTAAATAAGCCGAATAGGCATTGGAGCCATCTCACATGTTATTGTTATAGCAACTACCGGAAATCCTGTCTTTTTATCATTATTTTACAAGAACACCCACTCATGTCTCGCCCAAACAGCGTTAATGTCGCGAGACAGCTCCAGTGCCGATTCGGCTTATATGATAGTTAAATTCATGCAGTACATGCAAATATAGCTTTTTATTTTTAAATATTTATATCTACTATCAATTTGCACATGTATATACATTTATTACATCTATTCTTAATTCTAAATTCTAAACACAAGTTTGTTATTCCGAGTGCTCAAAGCATTGTAGTCCAGTCTTCATAGAATTACTGTATTTGACCTAAAATTTCATCCATGTCTAAGTTGCTCATTTTTCTCATTCTGAGAATTTTTAGAAAGTTGTATCAAGGTTTGTTTGGAAGATAGGATGATATCCTCCTAGAAAAAAAAAAGAGATTCAGAACCTTAGGTGATATTTTATGATCTTCTTTTGTCGATAAAAATGCACTTTTTTTGGACAGATATTTCAGTCAAATAGAGTAATTTTTGTAGGAGATGATACAGTGGTTTGTTGATGTAGATGGTCTTGCTATGTATGTATGCTCTTGTTATGTACATGGACATCTTCATGTACATTGCATGCATACATGTATTTATTTAGCTGTTTCATTAAGATTCTAGGATTTTAACTAGGATTGGGAATACTTCAAACATGTGTAGTTGTTTACATACCCCACATAGCTTATTAAGACCTCGGTAGTGCTGCTTTACATGCATGAGTATTCAAGCTATTTTACATGCACTGGCTCGTGTTGCTGGGCAGAACTAGTATTGCATTACTCTGTTTATAGACTCATAACACAGCCTTTATTTGGTAATAGAGAAGAGTTGCATACACATGCATGTATGTGACTGTTGCGTGTAAAGTCATGAAGGTCATGGAAACTTTCATGATGATACTACAGTATTTGTGATACATCACCAGAGTTGTCATGACAGCCCGGTGCACCAGCTGACCTTGTGGTGAAACTACATGTAGCTTTATGTGTGCAGCATGCAGTGGATGTGCCAGGGGTCTCTGACATCACACACTGGCTGTGACGGACAGGGATTAGAGAGAAACTCTGTAAACATATGATACATCTACTAGCTCAGTGTGACAAAGGCCTGGGTAGTCTCTTAGCCCTCTGGCTGTAGAGGTTAGCATCTTCTGGTGGGAAGAACAAACAGTTTAAAGGCTGTGTAAATGAGCATTTTCACACTGACCCATTCACATTAGCGATATTAGGCCGGTTTTGACAACACTTTCATTGCCTCATCACCAAGACTAATAAATGGTGAATGGGGATTCTCAGAGAGTCATTTGACAGGATTACACATAGCATCCATTGGGAAGTTGATGTAGTGGGCTGATGGGTTACATAAATGTGGAAATTGATAGGCTGATAGTTTTTATGGTGCCAGCATGATAGTCAACTTTAACATGTAACCATAGAAACTTTGAAGCCTTCTGAAACTAGGTCAGAATGAAATGTATTGGGACCTGGGGTTAACGGGATATGTACTTGTGTGGTGCCTGAAAACTAGATGCAAAAACTGAAAGAAAAAAAAAAATTGGTGTTGGGTTTTATTTTTTTATTTGATTGGTGTTTTATGCCCGTACTCAAGAATATGTCACTTATACCACGACGTCCAGCTTTATGGTGGGAGGAAACCAGGCAGAGCCCGGGGGAAACCCACAATCATCAGCAGGTTGCTGGCGAACCTTCCCACATATGGCTGGAGAGGAAGCCAGCATGAACTGGACTTAAACTCAGTGACCCGCATTGATGAGAGGCACAGGGTCATTATGCCGTTCTGGCCTTCTAACCCCCACGGCCACAGAGGCCTGTTAGGTTTTAAAATCAGCGTTGAGTATCACTCAGTTTAAGATACATGTACTAAAATTTGGTAGCAAAACATGACACTGAATTTGAGTTTTGCAACTCAATTCAAGTTTTACTGTCAAGTTTATCCGTTGAATTTTTCTGTCTGTCTTTGAAATTCTATGTAGAAGGTATTGTAAGGCATGTGTAAGTTTGCCAAATCAATAAATATTAGGTATCCTACTTTGCTTAAACAAATTTATTCTGTTACATACCAGCCAGCTGCCATATCAGAGTTTATAAATGTTTTCACATAACAAAGAGTAAAGAATTTAGATAGTCACTACATGTATTGATACAAAGCAGAGAGTCACGAAACCTGTCCAACTGGCACAGTGTTCAGTAAGATGAAGGACTTCTGAGGCTGTCAACTTTTAACTGTTGTTGTGAAAGCGAGAGTTACCTGTTAATTTCTGATATTCGTTTGTGACCAGTGTTGACCCACAGTGAAAGCGTTAGAGTGGAGTACCACAAGGCAGTATATGTGTATTGTTGCAGGACTTCAGCCTGCCTGGCTGGATGATAAAGGCCCATAGGAGTGACAATGGAGGGTGGGTGTTATAGATGAAGGATTGTTGTGGCCAGTGGGCATTCTCTGCATGTGGCCAGCCTTACCCTGTATACCACAGTCACATCTCTTCACAGGCTTCACTAACCTAGCCCTATGCTCCTGTTGTGCTGCATTGTGTAACCAACAGTTCCAAGCTATATGAGTTAGTTCATGCACCAAGTATTACCTAACCTTCTGTGACAGATTAGATTATAATACAGATCTCTAAAATAGATACAGTAAATATAAACTTAAATAGCCTAGAATTTGTTTCTAATAATATCATCAGCGTGTCACTTTTTTTTTCTTCATGTAACTGCTGCAGTAAGCAGGTAATAATATTCTCTTTTGTTTTCTTTTTTTTTTATTTTTATTTGGTTGAATGATACCTTATCTCTTATCTACTTGCACCCTGAACCAGTGGAACAAGCTCAGAAGTGAACACATGGGCAGGTGATGTCAGCATGCAGTCTTATTGGTGTCACTGGCAGATGACCTCATTTCAGAGTTGTCTTTATGAAATTATACTGCCCACTAACGTAGTATTATATATGATCATGTAAATGTAACTTATCTATACATGATACTTGTTGATCTTTGTCAGGTAATTTTTAATAACTCCCTAAACACAATTACAAGGAAGTGTTGAAATTATCAGGTTATTATGAGCTCTTGGGTTAGGTGTGCATAGTGTCAGCTGTAGGGTATAATATTTCATACAGTTCAGGTCCCTTGTCAGCTAGAGTGCCCTGAAGGGACTCTACAAACCCAAGTTCATCCAAAAAGCCATCTTCTTCACTGCTTTGTCATAAATTTACTCAGCATATATAGTTCTCTTGACACACAGGTTAAAATTACATCCTGGTGAAACTGCTGTTTTCCTCCTAGCTTTTTTTATTTTGTCATTCATATCTACAGTCTGTAGTGTTTCCTGACTTCAGTGAATAGTGAGAGGGTTTTTACATGTGTAGTTACTAGGTAGTGTAGGTACATACAATTTGATAACTGTGGAGATATTCACCTACATGTGTTCATGATATACAGTTATGTGACAAGAACCTGACATGTGTCTATTAAGAATGAACAATAACCTGTGAACTTCAGCTAAGAACCTGTTGGTAAACACATTGTATAATGTGTAATACCAGTGCTTAACTTTAGCTTGAAAAAAATATTGGCATATTAATGAATGTTTATAAAGGCATTATGACTCAGAGTATAGACCTGTGTATATACTTGAAGAACTCTTGTACATTCTCTTGGGTCGTCACCGGCTGACTCCTTCTGATGAAATGTACAAACAGCTACATGTCAGTCACTTCAGGGACCGTTATTCACATGCTATGAAATGTATTTGATGACATTTCGACTAATGAATTTGAATTACCTTCGGCATTAGTCTCTTTGAAATTTTGATTTGCCTTATGGTTAAGTCATACAGAAAAAAAACATGAGGCCTAATACATGGAACATGTTCCATCTGTATGTTGAATGGTGAGAATGCGAAAATTTTGAATTAAGTCTGAGATGACTTTGTGGAATCGGCCCAGGGATCTTAAGACGATACCTTATACAGTTACGTTATATCATGTATCTTGTATATGAATGTACGGTTGTGATTACCTTGAGTTGATTTAAATGTACATGTACCCAGGTAAATGAGTTCATTAGTCTCTGCAGGACCTTGTGATGTAGACTTGTGTATCTAATGTTAAACACTTGGTACATGTATTTATGCAAATTTATGGATCATTATCTCCTATGAGTTGATATTATTCTGTGAAATGGGTCAGAGATAAGACAAAAAATATGTATGCATTGCAAGTATGCATACATGAGGTATCTGTACATGCGTGGACTTGTACCATAACCTGTAAACATTTGTAGTTATACAGGTACTGTAAATATATAGTGATACAGATGCTGTAAACATGTGTAGTTATACAGATATAAAATGGAGTACATGTATGTGGGAAAGTCTTTTAGCAACCCGAGGATGGTCATGGATTTCTTTTGGGCCTTTCCTGCTTTCCTCATATCACCATAATGCTGGCTGCCGATGTATAAGTGAAATATTCTTAAGTATACCTTCAGCAAACTACTGATGGTAGCTCACATATGTGACATACAGACTTGTTTACCAGTGATACTGTACTGGTGTACACGTACATGTAAGTGGTCTTAAAAGAACACAAAACTGCACACAGCCCAGCAAGCAACGTTGATTGATTGCTGTCACCAAGGTTCGTCACACATGAGATTGCATGGAAGAATTCCTATCTCACAAAGTTAGTAGGCTGGCCAAGAGATGTGTGTTTGAAATAATTAGGAATATATTTGGTGGTTATGTTTGTAATTTTAATTATTGCTCACATAGCTGTGGATTTAAATGCATTGTGAGAAGGTTATCATTTAAAAATTTGCTCTACTCTAATTCCTCAACCTTTTTACATATGAAAGCGCAACTTTCAGTGCAATTTGTGCACATTATTAATTTTATTTTCCAGACAAAACTACATCGGTTGGATTGGCCAGTTTCAGGGCTTCACAAAAAGTATAATTTTATGAATCAACACAGAATAGTGCCACGGGAATATGCTTAAATAAAAGCCTTGTGAACATGCCAAATGGTTGAAGATTACAGCATACATGTAGATATCTAACTGCTACAGCTAACCTATGTAAATCAAGTACATGTGCCATTATGGCCATTTTGGAAAAGGCATCCAATCTATTCCAGAAGATATGTAGTAAATAGTCTGCAAACCATGGTAACACATATGTCGTGAAGAAACTGCTTCACCATGGTTCATCTTTATACATGAGTAAACAATTCAGTTTTCTATGCCTAATTAATCATCAGCCTATATGCAATGAGTGGACAATGGAAGAAAACAGAGGCATGTAGAGAATGATTCCATCAGTGTACATTAACCAGGCATTACCTGTAGGTACATATACCATGATGTCGCGCAATCGGCTATCAAGTAAGACCTTAGTACAGTGCCATAGAAATGTACATGTACATCACTGCAGACCTCCACTTCCAATGTCTTTGCAAAAAAAAAACTGCCATGCTTATTTACAGAGGTAAAGAAGATAATATGGCATGGCTGGAGGGTAGAAATGCTTTGTTCTTGACGCACGCAATGGACATCAAGTGTGTGTTGCTGGTTAATAGGGTGTATCCCTAGACCACAAACTCTTTTCTGCTCTAGGCTACTGTTTGCATCACTGTTCATGCTTCATTAACTGTACTGTACTTATCTGTTAGGTACAAAGCTACATTGTAGCTAGATGTAGAGTCTAAGAATCAAAGGTTAACTTGCCATACAACATTAAAAACTTGTGTCCTTAGTATAAAACATCCTGGTGAAAGGTTTCTTTCATGAAAGATTGTTCATTTTTAAAACAACTTTAAAAAGCAGTGCAGATATTTATGGAAGATGGATGCAACCACTTGAGTCACATCTTTTGATGATGTGCAGGCCGAGAATACGAGAGCTGAGAATAACTGAGAAAATTTTTTGAAAAGTGTATGAAAAATTTTTGCGTTTTTTTTGTTAATCTCCATGCATGAGTTTTATGAATGATCACACGAATTAAGAATGCGAGATTAGTGAAACTGTGCTATATTATTGCTGATCTTGTGCAGTTTCTTACAAACGTGGGAGAATCCGTAAAAAATAGCAAAAAACATGCAGTTTTTTTAGTTATTCTCACTAGCATTTCCAGACATTTGGAAAAATATTCATTGTGATGATTTTAACTAAAGTGACATCTTACTATATGATGTTACCTCCCAACATCATAATATGAGTGCACTTAAAAGTTAGGCACTCATTTTTCTGGTACTAGGGTCCACCTATGTGCTGTTGGGTGTATACTTGCCCTCGTGAAGGTGGAGTTGAACCTGAATATATAGCTATATATATAAACACTATATATAACCCAGGTGGCTGCAGGATTATGAATTTATGACCAGAGTACCAGGGTAGTGTGCGTTGACAGCTCTCTGGGGATTTACAGAAGCCCAATGTTTTCAGTTTATTCACATATATGTATAATGTTGGTGTCTATGTCTAATCTATAGATGTAGTGGAAATCCTATCATGTGCATGTACTGAAGAGCATTGCTGTCCTGACGATTGTTCCATGATGATATGGACAGTGGCATCAGTGAATGTACAGAGGATGTGAACATGTCCTGGAAGTGCATCTACAGTAGGGTTGATGGTTTGAAGCTTTGTGTCATATATGTATGTTATATATATATTCAGTGAGTAGTTTTTGATCTATCAGAGACAAGGTATATGTCACACATATGACTTTTAGATAATTTATTACTTTACAATACAGAATTAACTCCTTGAACCATCTTTTCTTTTATCAGAACTTTGTTAAATACTTCTGGTTATACATTTAACTTGCTATTCTCAACTGCTTTGAGGTAAATGAACTAAAATTATTATAGCTGACAAGTTTTCAGTGTAACTACATACACGTATCAGAATCTGGATGTTTTACTCTTTCAAAAGTGTGACGTTGACACACTTGTTTTGCAAAATGTTTTTTCTTTGAGGGCTGAGCACCATATAATTAATTGTGGACAGTGTGTCCTGTAGGTATATGTGCCTAGTGTATGTGTAAAGACATTGTTCCAGCAGAAACAAAAAAAAGGTTGAGTTGATGGAGTAGATGTATTCCCACCTTGCCCTGAGACTAAAGACGCAAATGTATTAACATTCCAAAAATAAACAAAGAATAATTTATAAAAGAGCATGTTCATATACACGGTACTGTTCATCATTGAAGAAAATACTGCTAATAGCCTAACAACAATATGAATAATAAAGACATATTTAGAAAGAGCTAAATTATGTTAATCCATTCTCATTTCTTTAGGTCATGGTATTAATTAGGAAGTAGACATATATGCGTAATTAACTTTTAGATGTCCCAGTAATATGTTGGGATTGCATTTTTTTCTACCTGTGATATATGCTTATATACCTATAATATTATATACAGTATCTCTATGTACATGATATGTGTACTGTGATGACTGTGTAAGTGACATCTGCTGGAATCAGTCAAGGTACAGTATGCATGTCCTGGATATTTAATATTGAATGTTAACAGGTCTATATTAGCCAGACATACAGGGATAACAAAGTTGTTGTACTTGTATTTTAAATTATGCCCAGGTATATGCATTTACAATGTTATTTCATGATAAATAGTTAATGCACCTTTCATTTCATTTTCAAAATACAATTACATAAAGTGTCAACCCAAGGTCAAGGAGTTGATTTTGGTGAAATCTTGTGTCTTTCAATCTAGGTTTTTGTTTTGCCCACCTTATCTGATCTTTATTTCATTACACCTGTATTGATTCAGGGTACCTTCTGTGTACTTACATGTAGATACTTGCGCGCAGTGCATGTGCAATAAAAGTGCACTGAAAAGAACCAATTTTTTTGCATGTATACATTGGTTCTTATATAAATTACATGTAAGTTTGATACGCTGATAATTAGTGTGAATGTTTAGTTTTTTAGGACAGCTACCTCACTTGTGTCTGACTGTGAACCCTTGTGAATGTGGTGAGGGTGATACAGCTGATAGGGTAAGCTGATAGCCAAGCTTTAACATGTCTGAAGGTTGCTCTGATCAGTTAGCCAGGAGCCAACACCATGTCATGGATGGTCTACCTGGCTGCCAGCAGAGGCCACCAAGTCCCTGTTTACATCTGGTATTAAATATCATCAGGTTGACAGGCGATGGTCAAGTAGAAAGTTCTGTGTCTGGGTTGGTCCTGGGCCACTCTGTGAGGTCCTGTGTGGAGAGGACTGGTGTGTGAACCACATGCAGTACATGTGCTGGTGCTCCACTGATCAAACACTGGTCACTGGGAACCACAGCCAGCTGTACTTCTTAATTCTCACACTCTGTGTCCACACAGCCACAAGCTTCTTTCAACATCTTAGGGAATTCATGTCGTTTTCCATTATCAGTTAGAATGTTAGCCTCTTTAAATGGCATGCGACAGAACCAATTGTGTCATTTCTAAGTCTCAGGTATAGTGTACATGTACAATACATACATACATGTGTGTGTTCAAGATAAAGGTTACCTGTCAGAATCTTATATGTGTATGTATAGTATGCAGTGTTAAAATAAATTGCAAATTTCTATGCATTTTCCATTGTGCAAACGAGTGAATATACAGTTGTATTTGAGTCTGAGACAGCTCTGATGGTTTTGGTTTTCACCTAAGCCTGCGTACACCAAATATTTGTAAAGTCTGTGTGGGAGTGTCATATATTCCTGCAGGCCAGAAGGATGGAATGGATGTTGGAGGTTAATACCGTATTGATGCTGATGAGTTTAAATTTGAAAATTTCAAATGTGGTGTGATTTTTAAACTTGAGGTAACATGTACTCACCTCTGGACATTAATCTATGAATAACGAAAATTTCCTGAAGTGTTGACCCTACACAGCACTTCACACTTGCTGCTAAATTGTACACGTAGATGCACACTGGTGTATCTGTTTGACAGTGAATGATTACATTACTGGCACTTCTTTTGTTCTTTGAGCTCTGTAAGTTACTGAGATTTGAAGATTAACAACTTAGGGTGTCACAGTGTGTAGTGTTTGTCCACCTAAGTTCACCTGCTGGTATATAGTACATTGTATGCCAGGCCAGATCCCAGCTGACAGACAAGGGACTGAGCCCACGGGTATATAGCCAAGGGTACTTGTGCTGGGCAGACTTGGCTGTATACAGGTACATAATCAGATAGGGTTATTTACTTTTAGAGTGATATAAAGATCAGATCAGAGTTCGTGTTGTCTAGGGGGAAGCCTGGTTCCCACATTAATTAGGGAGAGGAAAACAAGAGGGAGTATGGTCTTGTGTGCTATTATTACCGATCATTCCTTACCGGTACTTAAAAGTTTGTGCCTGTAGGCTGTCACTCAGTGCAGTGATGGTCGGTTGACTGTGTGATCTCTCAGTGGGCTGTCAGATGTGGGTTAGTGGCAGAGGAAAGCTCCACTTATACCTGCTTGTACAATCTCACCCTAACCTTGTCAAAGAATTTCTCTAACGAGTCGGTCATGTAGGCACAACTGCAGGGGATATTGAGGGGAGACACCAGTCTACTCAAAATTTCCCATGACAGTGACCACAGAAAACAACATTAATCAGTATGCAAATGATCATCCTTAGTAAGGACATGATGCATAAAAGGTTGATGGTATTGTGATATTCATGCACATGTAGACAGGTGTTCTCGTGCCCCTTTTCTAGTTGTATATTCAAGTACTAAGTTGTTGAAGCAAAGGTCATGCAAATTCATGTACTTGTAAAAAGAGGTGACAGGAATGTTTAAGTACATTTATTGTACATTAAAACGTTATGCTTACAGTACACCACATGTAATGAAATGTAACTTATTGTGACCTACAGATATACATTTACATACACCTTAACCATTGGTCAGGGTTGATTTACAATGGAGAGGTTACCAGTAACCTTGGTATATATATATATATATACCCTATATTTTCTGGTTAATGGATTCATGTACAAGTACACATAACAGAATATATGCGAATGGGGGTAGGGGTAAATTACAAAAGTCTTCATTAGAATCTACCCTGGTTAAAGGTGGCAAGCTTTGTGGCAGTACACATGAATACATGTATCCTGCCTGTATTTCAGTGTCCTTCCCATGTTGACTGTGTCATTGTACCAGGACACAGAAACAGCTGGGATGTAGAGAAAGTAAGCCACACGGATCACAGAGTGGTTATTACACACAGTTACAGTGCTCATCCTGTGTCCTTGTCAGTTTTTATAAACCTTTTAATGGGTGGAGGTGGTGCAGTACAGATGCACATTTGAGGAATGTAGGTGTCACGATGCCAACTTTACACAATAATTCGTAATATATGTTTATGTGCTTAAGGAGACAGACCTTAGCATTAGAGTTTGAATTGCATGGTACACAACTGTAGAAATGATAATTGGGGGGAAAACCCGCAGACAGGGATATTGTGTCCATGCTTTTGTGTCCAGGTGATAGTCTTGCACATGTATACCATCAGTGTACATGTGCATGTACAATAGTTGGTGTTCCTTCAAGTGTTAGGCTGGTGAATATATTAGTCTTAACCCCTGTACAGTTAAACTTGTCAGTGTCTATATGTAGGCTTATTGAGTTTATGGGTCATCCTTTCTCTGCCCTTTCTACAGTCTCTTTTATCATGACTAGGTCAAACCTCACCCAGCATTGGCTACTAAACTGACATCCATGTTCACCTTTTATCTATAGATGTTACACATATATAGTGCAGTGTAGGACATGACCATATGCTTACATGCAGTGTACAAATACTGAAATAACAGTTTGCTTTAGTATACATTGTACAGATCCACACAGGGTGTAGTAGGTGGATGGGAATTAGACTGTTCTTTGTGTTATCTGATAATGGCCACTGTCCTGGAAAGTTCACACTAATTATGGATTTGCACATGTACAACTAGATATACACAGCATATATGAAAGGTTACACGGGTGGATGTAGATATGGTGTACTATAGTACATGCTGTCTACGCTGAAGTTCATGAGGAACTTTGAATTCTCTTGAAAGTCTGATATGATTCATTTCCGACAGTAGTTTGAAATTGTTAGTCTGGTGCCAAAAAGTTGTCTTATTTATTTTCTTCCCTCGGTGTTATCCTTGCTTGCCAGTGTTAGTGTGCCTAAGGTCCAGCTTTTTGATAAAGCATTCATGGTATTTCAGGAATGGCGCCGTGAAAAATGTATCCAAAATGCAGGCCAATTGTTTAGCAGCATGTGGAGCAGAGCTGAATTTTCAAATGGTTTTTATATCCCAATTGCTGTGTTTGCGGAGTTAGCCTTTGTTTTAAGTGGAGAATGGCCCGGTCAAATAGGATACCCATGTCATGTTTACTGCGCAAACAACCGAGACATTTTGCTCCAAATTGCCAGTCAAGCCTTTGTCAGACAGAAGTGAAACCCCAGCTGCAAGCATGGGTCACAACTGAATAGGCTAGCCAGCACACTGACTCCATAACTAAAACATTGAAGGCTAATGTATTTATTCAATTAGTTATAATAGATATCTTCCTGGGCTGACTGTGTGAACACATGTACACTGGTATATATATCTACCACGTGTAACTACTTAGTGGCTGGCCAGTACCTGTGTCTTGTAGCATACACTGTACATGTATGTCCCTTTGCTTCTTGGCCATACAGGAAAAATGAGTAATTTGGACTGTAAATTATCTCCGAGGCAACCTGTGTTATGAGACTTGGGTGCATGTTGAAGTTTGCTTGCTTCAGCTTAAAATGTGCTGCTACAAAGGATTGCTGCATTCACATAGGTCCTTCATTAGCGCACATGTGTTTGCACTTTGATATGTTGCATGGTTTACTGTTATCAATCAATTCTCCAGCCAAAGTCCTAATTATCAGGCGGATGTCATAATTACTTCTGATCCAGAGGGTGGAATTAGTAGTTTTTTGCCACACATTTTGTTGCTTTTTTGATCTGGTCAATAAATATGCAGTCAAAAAGCCTTGAATTGGGCAGAATTTCTGAGTAGCCAGCCTGAATCCATTCTGCTTAGTTCAGACAGAGTAAGCGTTCCATGCCAGACAATGTGACAGGCTGGCTGGGTTAGAGCATCAGACAGGCTGATTCCTGGCCATTATCCCCACAGGCCACAAATTGATGCATACATATATGTACATGTATATGGGGAAGTCAGTGAATGGAAAAAGCACGTGTTTGTCTCCATTGTATACGGATGTAATGTGATCGCGATATGTACATGTAGACCTGATTGTTGTCTAGTCTCTCAGGTTCCTTAGGCACCATGCACTTACATTCTTTCATTAAGTGAAGCTCACTGTAGAAATATTTAAGCATTTAGCATTATGATGCTGTTGAGGACAGCATTATACACAAGAGTGCATATATGCATTTCTATATACATTGGTGTTATCAAATCATAATACAGTGTATGATAGGAAAAAGACACTGTTTGCCTCTACCCAAACCATATCAAACGCATTTACTGATAAAGGTGTACTTACAGTGTACATGTACATGAACTTTCAGTCTGACTACATGTTTATTACATAATATGATGTAGGTGCATGTTATGCAGGTACATGTAGTAACAAAAGCATAGGTGTGCAGTCATGCGCTCAGACTTTTGTAGTTGTGACATAAAATTTACATGTGCTATAAATGCATACTTGGCATTATCAGGTTCAGTTAATATTTTTCGAATTTAGATGTGCAAATCACACTGTGGGTCTTCAGCGTAGCGGACAGTTATGTGAAAGGAATTGCCAGTTTATAGTATTCGCCTTGGATGCATTCCACACAACATCTGTTTCCTGCCCAAATGTTACCTCCATCCATGTAATAGTACATGTACTGTATTAATTAGTCTATATACATATTCTGTACTATGTAGTCATCAGTACATGTGTTTTCACACATGCTCCGTGTCTGTGGTCAGTGAGTTTTGCTGCAGAGCAAGTCGTGAGCCGACATACATGTATGCGCAGGTGTATTCTACTATATGTGGTAGGAGTATTCTTATTCTAAGGTATATATATATATATATACATGTATTAGGTGACAAGGGTAACAACATGGATTCTTGGTGTCATCTGACTTCATTAAGCTGTACTTGATGGCACAGATGTGTACTGCTGTACATGTACCTGGTTATATTTACATCTTGAAGCCTTCACTTGTGCACACAGTTTACTGTAAGTGCAACAGTGTTACTTATGGGAAGGGTGATCAGTCGTGTGCTCAGATCCAGGTCCTGCTACTTTATCTGTGGTTTAGAGTCTGGAGCATTGTAATCAAATTCATGTACATTTACGTGGTGAAGGTCAGTTATTTGATTGCTCATTTAATTGATTGCTCAGCTTGATTGCTCAGCTTGATTGCTCAGCTTGATTGCCCTCACTCAATCTGTGAAGCTGCCTACCATTGCATAAGTGAAAAAAATGAATATTTCAGAAGCTAATTTGGTGTCAAAACCTCTGCCTTCAAAGTAAGGTGAAAAGATTGGGATAGTGTTAATTGCTTTCCTTAATTGGGAAAAAGCTGTAGTGTATTAAAACCAATATTGATCATGTCTTCAGACAATATGGAAACCAAATTTTTGTGTCCTTTCCACTTTGCTTGGTGTGACACATGAACTCCTGACGCTTTTGACCTCACCCCAACATAAATGCTTACTCGATGTCACATCTGCCTGATTCCACGTCAAGTCAAGAATATCATCACATCACACAAGGAAATAAGCAGGTTTCAAGTTACGTGGTTACCACAACACAGCCACTTCACTCTGTGAAATGACCTCCTCGTTTTATGGAATGGTAGGGTCAACTCCCTATCCTCTAACTTGACAGCTTTTTTGCTCAGAAGAATCTACATTGCTGGAGAACACATTTTGGAAGTTTTATTTCATCATTTTTGACAGACGTTCATTATTGTATGTAGGAATTCATGTTTAATTATACAGATTGAACCTACCGTTACGCCGCGGCGTCACTTCACAAAGCGACTTCACTTTGTTGTTGTGACATCACATCTTGAAACCTGCATATTCTACGGACATAGCCAGAGATTTTAATTTGTAGGGCATCTTCATTTATATGTGTTATTCATCTGAAATCCTTTTGTACCATGGAAATTTGATTCGTAGCATTTCTTTCATATTATGTTTTTAAATATTTCTACTAAGTTTGTATTGTCACCATAGTGGCACTTCAAGGCTGGTGCAGACTTCGAACCATGTACATGTAGATTATGTATTTTTGATGTCCTTGTTTCTGAAGACATTGACCTGTTAGGGGTAAAGTCAAACAATGTCTTTTCTTTACCTTATGTGGCGGCTCTAGGTGTTAAAGGTTATTTGGTAGTAGAACATTCGAGTTGTGACTGATGGATGTTTGAAGCGGTGTGAGCTGGCATCGTAAAATTAATATCCATGCAAATTTGTCATTGCTTCAGGGGTTTGGTGCAACTCAGGTTGCACATACTGTACATAGTGCATGTAATTTCCCACAAGTGTAAGCCTCTTAAGTTTCTCCGTTTCCTTTTCTGTTCTCTTATCAAGCATTATGTCTTTCGTTGCAGTATTATGCGCAAAGAACCTTGCAAAGAAGGATTTTTTCCGTGAGTATACATTTTCATTCTTTTGTGTGATATTTGAGAAGTAGAATAGATTTAGGTTGTAAATATTTCACTGTATGATATCAGATTGCTCATAGATCTGCGTGTGTTTAATGGGAATGGTCTACATGTGTAATACTGGTATGTACAGACATAATACTTCCACAGCATGCAAGCATGGTGTATGTGTGTATATGTATATATGTGTGTCCATGCAACATTGATGGCTGAGAAAAATTCAGGAGTGCACTAACAGTTTATATACAAGGTTCATGGGGGTTGGAAAAATTATGAATTGCTGTGAAATGTGAGCTGTGTTTATCAGAGTTATGGTCAGGACAGATTTACATTGGCTTTTGATAGCCCAGCTGGGCAGATGTGTGGAGACATACAGATTTGCCTGTGATGGGAAACTTGAAGTACAACCATACATATACAGCAGGCAGGTTGATAGAACAAGCTGATGTGGACATGGGGAAATTACAGCCTGTTGTGTACACTTCATAAACATGTCGCTCCAGTTATTGATAGCTGTTAGATATTGCCTATGTTAACATGTACATATGTCCTGTACAACTCTTTCAGACAGATTCTTTATTTGCTGTGTACCTTTTTTGTCCATGTGTATGTGATTTGAACTTAGTAAAAACAATGTTAATGTACATCTTCATGTGTCTACATGTACATATAGTGTGGACAGCTATTAAACTCTTAATATATATGCCTCAAGGGACAAATATTGTACTAAATGCTGTTAAAAAGTTTTGTGGAATTTCAAACATTTTCATGTTACATGTATTTGAGCTGGTATTTTGTGCTATTTATTTATTTTATTTTAGCTGTTTAAATGGTGTTTTATGCCGTTTTCAAGAACATTGCACTTACATGTATGATGTATACGTTGGAGTTCACTGTTATGAAGGGATAAAAGCAGGCAGTACCAAGGCGGGAGAAACCCACACCCATGCTTGCAGGCCTTCACACACACATGACCCCTTGGCCATAAAGGCTCTATAATGCTTATACTCTTATTGTGAGTTGATATATTATAATTCAATATTTGGGTGTATCCTATGTTCAAGAAATGATTGAAATGAACGGAAATATCCAACCATCGTCTAATCTTGTTTATCACATTTGGTGACTTAGTAGTGTTTATAATGAAAATGATAGTAAATTGTGTGAGGCTCACATGATGCATACACTTTTACAGTGATACCCCCCCCCCTCCCCATGACATACATGTGGATGGTTACCTGAAGCAGATTCCAATTTTAACCTTTGCTTGAATGATTCTAATGGTATTCTAAATATGTGAATCTTTTTAAAAACTTGAAGTTGTTCTCTGCATACATGTACAATGTAAATAGCACACGCACACCTTGCCTTTCTACCCTCCTCATATGGACATGTACATGTGAAGCACAAGATGGTTTACCACACACAGGTGTTATTTTGTTGACATTACACACTTCTGCTTGTACCTGTACATTTACCTCCACATTCATGCATAGTGTGATTCATTTATTTATTTATTTCTTTTATTTTATTGGTGTTTTACGCCGTACTCAAGAATATTTCACTTATATGATGGGGAAACCCGCGACCATCCGCAGGTTGCTGGCAGACCTTCCCACTTACGGCCAGAGAGGAAGCCAGCATGAACTGGACTTGAACTCACAGTGACCGCACTGGTGGGAGGCTTCGGGTCATTGTGGTAAGATAGCGCGCTAACCGACTGAGCCACGGAGGCCCCCCTGTGATTCATCTTATTGAATAGAACTTTGCTGCATTGAATAGTGATTAATAAGTACTGCTATGATGTATGTACACATAGATGTTAATTTGGTCCAAAGCTGAATTGTGTCTATATTCTTAGTGGAATCAGGTAAAGAACATTGTTGAGACTCTGGGAAAGAGAACTGAAAACCAAGAAGCGGCACTTTCTGATGCATTGATGCTATGATCATGTGGAGTTTTGTGAACCAGTGGCTGATGTAGGTGCACTGTACGTCTATTTGTGCAGTCTCACAGTGCATGTGAGGCTTGTGTTGCATTGCCTCTTTGTTGTCTGCAGATTAATTTACTGCAGTTAATACTAGGACAAAGATTAAACCTATTAGTGCTAACAGAAGGAGTATTATTGTGAATGAATCATACAGCCAGATCTGGTGTGTGGAGGCAGTCATGTGGTGGTAATTGTTCACGGATATCCCGTCTTGCCTAGCTCTGCCACTACCCGCTGATGACATCATCACTTTTGTCACCCCTGTATAGCCTAACTTTCCTTTGCCATATTTCTCTGAATTAATATCTGAAGTGTCTGTATGTAAATTTATACCCTGTTTGAATGAGACTTCTGGTGTGGAAACCTGTTTGGGGATTTGAAAGGCACAGTGCCAGGAGGGTTTATTTTATTTTATTTTTTTTTTTTTTATTGTAACAAAAGCTATATTCCCAATGAGCAACAGTCCCCTTAGATAATTATAATTATCCCCAGACAGTAATAACCAGTTTTGTTGGAATCTGTCTAAAAATCTCTTTTTATCACCCAGCTTATTTTTTTTATGGAAAACTAATTTCAGTAATTATCTAGTTTTCTGTAATTTATTTCATGCACATTTCATTTTGCAATAGTTTGAAATATTAAGAAGTGTTCAGCAGTCATTATTAGACGTGTTCAGGGTGGCCACATCTTGATAAGTGTACATAATTTGTACTTGTTAAAAATACTACTATCTGCTGCATACAATGACATGCGTATCATAAACGTGCAAGTGATACTGTTTTATGTGAAAATTGTAAAGAACAAGATAAAACGTAGCATTATTCTTTTGGGTGTGATTGCATTTGTGTTACGATTTGTTAATTTAGTAGATCTAGCCCAACAGTTTGTACAAACTTATGTCTGTATTGAATGGGAGCACTTGTATAATACTGTCATGAAGTCTGAGTCCTTCAGAATTTGATAGGCAGCCACATCTGCTATCGTTGCTGTCTGGTGCAAGAGAATCTAGAAACCAGGGGTTACTTTCATAAAACTTTACGAGCCACAGTTCTCGTAGCATTTTTTATTGTAGGACACATTAAGTTGTTGCACAATATAGCAACATGATTTGGGTGAAAAGTTACAAAAACTGATTTACAAATTTTTGTAAAAATGGCCTCAGAGCAAGGCAAGAGCCCTGTTAATGTCTTGTATGGGTCTTGTGTCTAGTCCAGTAACACTATGTCAAACATGTTGTCTGTCGGGGTCAGATCTTGTCATCTTTTCTCTCTGGGAGAAGGACATGAGGGGTGGATGGAGGGAGCAAATGCCCAGATGTCTCCCCTGAGACAGTTGACTCAAAAATCATAATTAATATTTGGCTTTGATGCCTCTGTCCATTAAATTCTTAATGGCTAGTTGAAAGAATTAGCCTGTGGTCTGTGGAGCTGAACATGAATATCCCCCATGTTCGTGGAGTGGTTAGGGAGTGGGTTAAGATGTGATCACCACCATGTCTTTTGTAAGTCAAGAGACTTGCTTGGCAAGGCCAATCCAGAGAAACAGCAGATCATACTTAGTTTTGAACCAATATAACATGGTTAACATTCCATTTTACTGTAATCCAGGGGATTAGGCCAGAGTAAGTTAGGCCTGACAGAAGGGAGGCAAGAGGCATTGTTTGAGGAAGAAGGGCATGTAAGGCAGACTTTAAGGGGCCATGCATCCCAATCAGTCAGTGATCACCCCACTAGGCACACAACAGGCCCGGGCTACAGCCTGACTCATAACATGTCCAACAATGGCTGTCTTAATGGGACAGTGTTTAATAAAGAAAGAACACTGTGTGATTAACAGACAGCCAGACTCAGCTAGAAAATATTGTCCTCCCTCCTGACATTTGGCACATTCTAGACAGAGGCATTTTTCCTGAATCTTCTAACATACTTTAGGCAACAGACAGGCTAAGGCTTAATAGCGACCTCTGGTACATGTACTTAGATCTAAAAACATAAAAGAAAGGAAGGGTACTACAGGTATGAAAGTTAGGTCTTCTGGACAATGTTCCTAAACTGTAATTATTTCTGCAGTTGATTTAGCTTAGTGGTCTTTTCTGGGTTTAGAAGATTTCATGTTCTGTCAAAGATTAGTAAATTATGCAGCTCTTAAATAGTTTAAAAAGGTTGATAAATAAGGCACTACATGTGCTTTTTGGCGCTGTTATTGAGAGAGTGGAAATTTACCAGTGCACTATGCTGTTAAATAGGTGGCCCCTGTTTCAGTGTTTACAGAAGTACATTTATGGGCCACATGCATGTACAGCATATGTAGTAACCATATAAATGTTAATTATTACAGTACTGTTGTATTAAGTCAATACATGTTATGGCCTTTGCTCTTCGCACTTAATTTTCTGTTACATTCATTGCTCTTCCATACTCGTTCTTTTGCATTCGTTGTTCTTCGAAGCAAAGCTCATGTGCATGTAAGATAATAGCAGGAACAAGCCATATGTTACTGATGATCACTTCCTTGAATTTCTTGGCCGGTCCAAAACATATTGATCTGTTTGACTTATGAAGGGTAACAGGACCCTGGATAAACAGCCAGGGCACCTTTGCCATGTTGACACAATCAATTCCCGCTTCTCTGATGTGGGCCTGGTGAAGACAGCAATTGATAGTGTTACTTCCTCATGTTCCACTGTTCTTTAAGTACATGAACAGTACCTGTAGAATGACTTACGTGCAATCTTCATAATGCAGTTTTAGTTATCAACCAAACAGGTAAAGACATTGGTTTCTCCACACAAATGGATGATATATATGCCAAGATATGTGACAATGCATTCAACATGTACTTTGCTTTACAGTACCCTAATACCTCAACCTTTTCGCATATGAACGAGCTACTTTCAGTGCAATTTGTACACATTTCTAATGTGATTTTGGAGACAAAATTACTTTATTTGGATTGGCCATTTCCATGGCGCCACAAAAAGTATAATTTCATCCTTCAACACATAATAATACGTTCAGAACATGCTTGAATAAATACCTTGCAAACATGCGAAAGGGTTGAAGAATTACTGTATGTATATCAGATTTTCCTCTGATATTTTCAGTGATAGCTGTGAGTTCAAGCCCAGCTCACACTGGCTTCCCCTCTAGTCACTTGTGCGAAGGTCTGCCAACTACCCGCAGATGGTCGTTGATTTCCGCTAGGCTCTGTGTGGTTTCCTACAACCTTAATGCTGGCCGCCATCATTTAAGTGAAATTTTCTTCTTGAGTACGGCGTAAAACACCAGTCAAATAAATAAATCTAATAATTTCGTATGTAACATGTACACATGTATATGTTGCTACTGATCTCTCTTTTTAAAGAGTCAGGCAGCACCATGTTGTGGTTCAATTAAACAAGGAGTTTAAAAGTAGTGTGGAGGTTTTAATATTTTGCCCCCTAATGAAATGATAATTGAACTTGGCAATCTACTCCTGTAGACATTATAAATTGAATGCACACCCACTACACACCTAAATGTAGTGTGATATAACCAAAACATGCAGCCTCTGAACCTCAGACGTGCATGTAGATTTCTCAAGTGTTCCCAGCAGTGTTCATTTAGTTCCCTGGATAAGTGCACTTTTCATCAAAGCTTGTGTCAGTGGAAAATCAGTGTACCCGATGCCTGACTTACATGGTACTAAAAGTTTCTAAGACTTTAAAGGCACGGTTTCAAACCCAGCTTTGAGCAGGAAATTTATTGCCCGGCACTCACTGTTAGGCTTTGGTGACAGTAAGTGGTCGACGTCACTTGCATGGGTGTGTGCACAGTCAAACATTTGCTGAAGACAGCTTGTGCTCCATCAGTATAGTACATGTAGGTATATCTCCTATGATGTCTGTGATCATCCCAGGCTCCTTGGTTTCCCCCAACCTTAAAACTGACAAAGTGAAAATTTCTTGAGCAACAGTATGGCTTTAAACAACAGTCAAATAAATAAATACATGTCCATGGCTCTGTACATGTAGGTGACTTGGACATGTGCCCGTATTGGATAACTAACGAGAGAATTTCATGTTCCTGTCTTGTGCACATGGTGAAAGGCAAACTCCAGGAGAGACTATGAAATTCTTATACTAGAGATCCAGCTTGGTTGTGAGTCCCCTTCTTATGTGTAAAGGACGTAAAGGAATCATTCAGTTGAACATTGCTTCTGTAAAATGACAAGGTTTTGCTGAGGTGGGAAGCTCTGCCACTCAGTGAGCCTGGTACAAACATGGACAGAAACTAATTGTTACAATGTGTGCCTGAAATGGCTGTAGAAATTCATCAACCATAGTCTTGCTGAATGAAAATGTGACCTTGTCTGACAATAAACGAGTGGTGAGTACCCAGAGCAAGCTGGTGTACATGTGCGTGTATGATCTTTTCCTTGATGTGCCACAGATATTTTTGACGATCTACCAGAGCAATTAAATTTACGATCCTGAAGCTTGGCAGCCATGTTTACAGTGTGTGACCAGGCTTCAAGGAAACCACTTTCTCCCTCTTTTTTTTATTACCCTCTTTTCTGTGATGGATGAAGACTAGAATAATTTCAGGAAGGTTATGTATGGGATACCAATGTCATATCCATTTATACTGATAGATTTGTATCGGGTTATTGCATTGATGTAATTACATGTACACACACAAGCACACTGTGTGAGCGTGGATATTATATCCTGATGGGATAAGACTTGTACTCCCTGGAAAACAGCTCTAGATAATGCCATACTTCTGTCAAGGCTACACTAATGACTCCAAACTGATTGTGGTTAATGAACTCATTAATGATACCTTTCAGGGGAGGAATAATATTGTTTAATGCTTTTATGTCTTACGGATGCAGTGTACATGGCTTTACAATTACCTCTCTGTCACAGTACTTCATCAAGTGATCAATAAAGTAGATCAACTGAGGTGAGCTAATTCAGTTTGGTCGACTTTTCCCACTGTAGATTGTACAATATGATGTCAGTGGAGGTGCTCTGTCAACCGTGCATGATCTGTACATTGAGCTGTTATGTAGAGTATGGATAGTAAGTCGAAACAGTTTAGACAGATGTGTTTAATCTGGAATTCGTAACAAAGTATTGAGTGTTTTAGGAATGAAAGCCAGGGCTAAGGTTTGCCTTTTGTAGTCCATGTGTACCAGTTTAGCCAAAACCAGTTTGTGAGAGTGGTGGTTTTGTAAATATTGACAGGAGACCATAATAAACAGGCCAGGGGTATGTTACAACACATGCTGACATTGGCTACAGAGCTACATGGACATGTACCTACAGCTGTGATTGTTGCCAGACTCCATGTCTGTGCGTTACATAAGAATGTCTCCCACAAGCACCAGATGTCAGTAGATCAGTTTCAAGGTCAAATTGCGTTTAGAGTGAAAGTAATTTGCATGCATTTTACAGTTACTCAGGTTGTAGTGTTGACAGGAGACTAATTTCTTCTTTTAGCTTGATTTATTTTCATATGGATTGTTTAAAAAGTCACAGAATTTTGTGTTCTACATGTATATGCTTTTGAGCTTGTTTAATGCTATAATGACTTTTTTAGTATAAATATAATCCATTGCTGCTTAATCAGATAACATACCATGTTTGAAACTGTACTATTTGATTTGTTCTCAGCTTGAAAGCTATGTCTTAAAAAGAAAAGAAACACATTACTCACATTTATTTAAAATCTCCAAACATCTTTCAAGCGATCAAGAAATCATCGCTTATGACTGATACATGTACCTGTTATTTCACTGAGAATGTACTGAAGTCAAATTCTCTGATTCACAGTGAAAGACTACTGATGTATTTTATTACGCTGCAAACATGCTCACATGAATGTATCACCTATGCACCCTGTGCAAAATATGCGCTTACCAGTTGACGAGGGGAGCTAACATAGTCAAAGCTGGTAGTGTATGATATGATGGTTATCTCCCTTATGTACCGCCACACTGTTATAGAAACATGCAATGCAAGGTTTAAATATCACCCATTTTGCATGTACATTTTATTTCTTGCTGCATCAATATGTCATCATGAAGTTTTTGTTTTTCATTTAGTAAGTTTTTTTGATCAGAGTTTTTTTAGTCCAGTAGCTTGATTTAATTTATTGTTGTTTTGTATGTTTTAGGTTTGCCTGATCCTTTCGCTAAGATCAGTGTGGATGGATCAGGACAATGTCACTCCACAGATATGTGTAAAAACACATTAGATCCAAAATGGAATCAGCATTATGACCTGTAAGTACATGGCACATCCTACAATAAATAATATCTATCCGGAGTTATATTTCTTTACATGTACATTCAAGACTTTATTTCTTCACGTTTTTTCTTTGGAGATGATTTGCGAAATATAAACATAATAATATATCCAAACATTTCAAATGTAACGTACATCCTTAGGTATGGTATTACTGGTGCATATCTTAGCAGCAGTCAACTGCAGTATGACTGATTACAATGTGAAATTGATTTCTTTTTTGCTCAGAAAAGTTGTCTCCCTTAGTATTGCAGTTAAAGCAAAGGGTATCTTAAATATGTGTAACTGCTGTTGTCACCTTGTTTTTAACATATGTTTTGATCACAGTGGTGCTTTTATATACAAATGAATAATTTCTTTAATTTCAGGTATATTGGTCATAAAGACTCCATTACCATTAGCGTGTGGAATCATAAGAAAATCCACAAAAAGCAGGGAGCTGGCTTCCTGGGGTGTGTACGCATCATGTCCAATGCAATACAGAGGCTCAAAGATACAGGCTGTGAGTATGAGTACATGAAAACATATAAGTAAGGACTGTGTTGTATTACACTTACATGTAAATTTATACATTTTTGCCTTCAAAAAGAAAAATCTCCATGGTATGGCTGAAACATTACCAATGTGGTGTTAAGCCATAATGATTTATTCAAAAAGAAGAAGGAAATTAAATTGGATATGTACGTGTAATTGCTGAGAAATATTTTAAATCTTGTGTTCATTCCAAGGAACTATAATCTTTTTTATATTTTATTATTCATTGCGTAAAAAAATATTGTCAGTATTAAAGTGTTCATAGTGTTTGTCGTTGGAGCATGAACTGGGCTGGAACTTTCCTGGGGTGACAGTTTTACACAGAGCAATGTTCAGTGTCAAGTGTTACATACATTTGAAGGCTGGGTTTGAATTCATCCAAGTTATGCATGAGAGCTGTGATAAGGTGAAGAAGAAATGTACATGTACATTTACAAGCCCACACATATGTGAAGACCAAGGTGTTGTTTCCACATCTAGGAGGCGCTAGAATATTGAACAGCCAAACTTTAATCAGAGGTTTGTGTCTCTGTTACAGCACTGTGTAGGTGACAATCTACACCACTTTAAGGTTTCCTGTGTAGGCCATTTTCCCTGGATAAGAGCTTATTCCAAACATCTGCTTTAGAACTGCTTGACCACAGTTAAAATGAAGTATATAATTGTTTGTATCTGAATCCAAAGTTGTTTGTGGAAATCTCTGAACAGGAATCCTTAATTACATATAGTGGTTTCCTTTTAAATAACCATTCACCACACAGTACATGCAATACAACCCAGTAGATCTGTATTTCTTATTCCGCGAAAACTTCAGATGGGTAATTGGAATCCTTATTTCTCTTTGGCCTTAATATTTATCTATTATAAGGGTTCATTATTAATGAAATATACTTAAAACAATATTTATTTATTTATTTGATTGGTGTTCTATGCCGTACGTAAGAATATATCACTTTTATGATGGCGGCCAGCATTATTGTGGGAAGAAACCGACCAGAGCTCGGGAAACCCACGACCATCTGCAGGTTGCTGGCAGATCTTCCCATGTACGCCTGGAGAGGAAGCCAGCAAGAACTGGACTTAAACTCACAGCGACTGCATTGGTGGGAGGCTACTGGGTCATTACACTATGCTAGCGCACTAACCAACTCATTGCAACAGTAAGAGAATTAGTCCATGTTTCTACTTCTTTAACAATATGTGAGACATAAAATTAAGGTGGTACTGTCTTTGAGTTGTGCCAGCTGTGAAAGAATTTGGAAAAATGATGCCTTACACATCAGTATTCTTTGTTTTCTGGTTCTGTGGAACTAAATGATAGGTTAATTTTGAAACAGGTGTAACTTGACTAGCCTGGCAGCTGTATAGACGAAGCCTCTCTTATGGTCTTGCATTTGTAACAGCCTCTGAAGCATCACTGGCAATGTAAACATGACTAGTATTCTAGTGCAGTACTTCATTATGTGGTATAGATGTACCACATCAAATCAGCTTGAAAAGTTACTTCAGCAGGAGCAGCCCTGCCAGACCATTTTTTCCCCTGAAGTTTTTATTACATTGACTCAAAAACTGACATAGCTGTGTACTCACCTGGGGCTCAGAGGAACCATAACATGTTCTACTTAATGGGCACATGTATTTATCATTTGGCTCTATGTTAACATGTGTACATGTGGAAGGTATGCCTGCTAACACTGGCTTCTAATATACAAAGATTTATCATGAGTGGAAATGTTTCAGAACTTAAATTAATAAAGTTAATTTGAAGTTCATGTATTCTATTGTACCGGTCATGGTAAAGGGTAGTAATGGAAAAACGGCATGTCATGCGTAAATGTTAGAGACTCCCCTGTTTTGATTAATGCAGTTTATTCACCATGAGGACATATGTGCAGTAAAAGCCCTTTGAGTCTGAGGAAAAAGTAAACAGTTACTTGGCTGTTAGTTTTGTCAGGGTGACCGAAGCAGCTTTTAAAAAGAAGCCCCCTCAAGATGTGTGTAAGTTGAAGACAGCTAAAGGTGCGCAGCTGTTGGAGCTGTCTCTCTCTGCAGATTTGATTGCAGGGTAGAGATTTATAGCCTTGTGGTGAAGGGGAGTGGGGGGGGGGGGTTCCATGAGACTATGAGGTAAGTCTCCTGGCTTCACCTGTGAAGAGGGCAGGCCTTCTGATGAATGATTCTACCCCTCAGTGCATTTATCTCTGTAACAGTCTACTGCCTACAGCATGCGGGTCTAGGGCGTAAGCCACTACTCCTGGGGAGCACTGTCCCACCCACTGAGCTCACAGACCTCAAGTAGCTTGCTAAGATTTCAAAAACATTGGGCACAGCTTCCTTGGACCAGTCAGTCAGACCAATATGTGGTACACGGAAACCCTGTTCACTTCTCCTGGTCTTATTTCAGTCCAAAATAAAACTGCAGTCGAAAAAATTACCCTGACATTTTTCAGAAAATTGGCCTGTTTAAACATATTTCTTTTTTTTTTTTCCTCCCTGAATTCGGGTCACCCTAAAGGAACACAAGTAGCTACTAATTGACTACTGGATTACTCTTTCTGCATTACCATTTGTGCTCCTGTAATGTTGAAGTTTTTGATGTTATTTCTTTATCTGTCAGATACTGTTGACTGATACACTTGCTAAATCCATCAGTTCTGGATCAGTATTACAGTGTCAGTAATCCATGTCCCAAGCCAGTATTGTCCCAGATCTTGGGTTTAAATGTAGACAGACAGTCTTGTTTCCCCATAAATCGTGCACTATCTGGCAAAAAGTCTCAAGGTTACTACTATGTGTTGGTGATCTGTCTTATTAGATTGCCATTAAGCCAAGAGTTGGCGAATTGACAGCATTTATGGAAGATGATGATGATGAAAAAAAAAGCAAAACAGAAAAACAGATGTGTAAGGTTCTTCTCTCCTGTGGTGTACAGATGTGTGTATGAACGCAGTTACAATGTGACTCAAAATTTTCAGGTGTTTACTGTTTTTGTGGATTAAGTAAAATATGTCTGCCATACTCTGCCTAGCATTACCCAAACACATATCTCTAGAGAGTGAAATCTGGGAATGTTTTCAGTGCAATTACCTAGGCTCCCTACGGTAAGCTTTCCAAGTTACGTTTACCCTGTTTTCTACATGTGGTGTTACTTTCAAAATAGCCATTTACAATGTATTTCGTGGGAATTATGGGTTGCCTTCAGGCAGCATGCATTGGGAGGGATATTGCTTGCAGTTAAAACATGTATTTTGTATTGTGTATTGCCAGATGGTTAATATTTTAATGGAATGTTCACGATACATTTGGTCTTCCTGTGAAGTATGTTAGTTTATGATTGCATTTTTGTCAGGGCTACTGGAGCTAAGATGGTAGTGCCAAATAATAAATGAATTTCTGGATGTCTGGTTGTAGAACAAGTGAAAATATTGCTCGTAGTAAATTGGGATTATGGGCCAAGGCTATTTTGAAAGTAGCATCACATGTAGAAACAGAGTAAACATAACTTGTAAAGCTTACAGTAGGGAGCCTAGGTAATTGCGCTGAAAAGATTCACAGATTTCTTTCTCTAGAGATAGGCGTTTGGATAATGCTAGGCAGAGTATGGCAGATATATTTAGTTTTGGAAGATGTCAGTGTTATAGAGTACATCCCTTCCCCTCCCCCTCTCCCAGCCAGGGTGTGTGTGTAACTGTCAGTGTGGGGATCTCTGTACCAGCCAGTCCCCCCTCTCTCCTCACAAGTTCCCAGTAATGTGATACTAACACGGGGCTGCTGGCAACACTGCCACACATTGCACCTATAGCTCAACCTGTCGGCAACAACTAATTTGGCAGCCACCCTTCTCTTCTGCAACTTCAGTCTTCTCCTCCATGTTTGCCTGAGCCTACTCCAGCCCAGTTTTGTGTCATTGTTTTTTTTTTCCACTCTACCTTTCGCCCTGGATGTTTTCTGAGCTCTAAGTAAATTTTTCACCTTGTGCCTGTTTGGGAGATTACCCTCCAAAACGTCTGAGCCGCTGCAAAGATCGTCAGTGAGCTGTTTTGTGTGTGCAGTAGAAGACCCAGCCCCTGTCCATGTCTCAATGTTGGAGGTGGAAATACGGCGGCAGCCAGTGGTATTACCTCGATTATCTTTTACAGTCCAACGGTTAGACCTTCAGAGGAATGCTGGGGACACGGACAATGATGCGGTCCGGGGACAGATTGTGATAAGTCTGATCTCGCGGGACAGGGGCGGCTCAGGACCTATGGTGGCTGATGCGACAGGAATCCCCACATCTATTCCCTACGATCCCAACGAGTTACCAGAGGGGTGAGTAGCTTGTCATGGCTCTACCATTACTACACAATTAACAGCTGATTTACCTTAGCACTACATGCCTATTTACAACAGCAAGTTTTTCTGTGTCTAATAGCATCATGTTGGCGTACAGTGGCACGCCACTCTTTGGTTCATTCTTCTACACACTTTAAGCCACATGTGTCTTTGTGCTATTAGTACCCCTACTACAACAACTATCATAGTACACGGTAAACAATGGGGCTCTGATGACTTCAAGCATAACATAATAGTATATCTACTTCAGTCATAGAAATCGGTAGGATTTTGAAGCTATGGCTTACAGAATATGTATGTTGACAATACAAAATAAACATTTGCCTTTTAATATTGCAGTAATTGACTTCATTGGTAGGCATTGGCCAGATCTGTGCAGATTTTGCTCATAGAATGTATACACTTCACATATCCTTTTAAAGAATCAGTAACAAAGTTCCCTTACATTTTGAGGTTACATGCTTATGTATGTAATAATAATTTACAGGCAGATCTAACCGCAATACTGTTATAGGTTTTCTGCCCAGAGAAATACATGTATAGTGCCTCATGTACAGTTCTAATATTTGTGAGTTGATGACTCCTTCATTGCCATCCCATCTCACACAGGAGTTGTTCCATATCACACTCCTTGGCCTGTTGTAGGGAAAACTGATATCTGCTGTTATCTTTGCTATTTGCGGATTTTCACTCAGAGCATATCATTCGAGGTTAACCTTTCATTAAAGGGCTAAGATCTTGTGTGGTCATAAGGAAATGAATTTGGCTTATTTAAAACCAGTTTTAGCCATATTTTATCTTAGCCCATAACATGTCCTTGTCTGGCAAAGGGTATTGTCCTAGTGTATACATCGTGCATGTGACCATTTTATCTACCTTGTGGTTAAAGCATCTGCCACGGTGTTGGGAGATCCGGGATCAATCCTGGGTAGGGTCATACCAAAGAATTCAAATATGGTAATTGGTGCTCCCTTGCTTGGCACTCAGCACTGAGAGATTAGAACAAGGAAACAGGACAGGTCGCCTGGGTGTCTATATAATGTGACTAGGTGGGGTGTCTTGTCTAGTGTCTTGTCTGGTGTCTTCAGCATGATGCTCCAGTGGCGGCTGCACTTTGATATCGTGGATCGCCCTGCCACAAGAAGACTCCTTATATATATATATTCTAAAAACTCTACAACTGACAAAAACAATACAACTGAAAATTTGCGAGTTTGACCTAAAACCAAAGCATAGAGACATACATTGAGCATGTACAATTAAAAATGTTGGAAAAGAAATTTTTTATTTGGCCTGAATCCATTTTTGGCAAAAATTCATAGAATGTCATATTCCTTTTTTTCTGTGTCAAATGACAATATTAGGTATAGTTTGCAAATAATTGCACTTGATTTATTTATTTGATTTGTGTTTTACACGGTATTCAAGAATATTTCACTTATATGACAGCGACTAGCGTTATGGTGGGAGGAAACTGGGCAGAGCCCAAGGGAAACCCACGACCTTTCACAGGTTGCAGGTGGACCTTTCCATGTATGGCAGCAGAGGAACCAGCATGAGCTGGACTTGACCTCACAGCGACCTCATTAGTGAGAGGCACGGGGTCATAACGCTGTGCTGGCACGCTAACAATTGAACTTGAGATCAGCATTATTCTTCCATTACTGCAATTATATGTCATAACACTTCATACATAATAAGGATACTGAACTGTTTGTGCCTTCATTGCAGTATGAGAGCCTGGTGGGCTTTGTCTAAACTCATGTAAACTACCTAATTTCTTGATTGATGTAGAACATATTGCATTAAAAATGTCTCAAGAAACCAGGCTGTTGATTAGCCTGCCCTATTGTCCCATTTGATTTAACATGTTTTACCTTAAGTAGAATGTCATAACAGAACAATGTCATGATGTGTGCTCCACAATTTAGATACAATTCGTCTATTCTTAAACCGTATCATTATCATATGGGTGAAAACATGTAGACAAAGGTGTTAAACATCAGGTCAAGTTAATGAATTAATGAACTTAGATTTAAGATTGTCTCGTATCATGTGCTTTTAGGACAAAATTAATACTTGTTAGTGCTTTTGGCAAGAACCATTTAGGCTCTTGAAGTGAAATAGGGGTAAGATGTATATCTGAAAAACATTTTCTGTAGACATGATTTAACAGTGATAAAACTGTGGCAGTAACAAGTGAATTATGCAGTATTGGAGCTGACGACTCCCGCATGTATATCCTGTTTGTACATGTGCCTGCTGGAAGGTCTCCTTCCCAGCCCGTAGTATCACGATACTATCTTCAACGGGTACGCTTTCTCAGTATGCTTTCTCAGTTCGTTTCCATTTGGCGGTGTTACTTTCTATTTTTGACCTGCAATCTGTCTGTTTACTATAGGCCTGCGCTAGCAGACAGTTTTTAAGGAGGGGAACATGGTATCATCAGACGCCCTCAGTTCTTTTTGACAAGCTGATAAATGACCACAGCTGCTCTTCCCTCTTTATCGTATGGTCCACTCTGATATTAAGTCATAAGTCAGTGATGCAGATAGACTTTCATAAACTGTACACGGAGGGTCCATTGTTAAATATGGGGTAGGCAAATGTTGCGCAGGTGCAGAACAAACCTGAATCATACTGATGGGGTTTTAATGCATTGATAAATGGAAAGTTAAATAGGCCACGTCATTAGCTGCAGAAGAGAGACACATGTATGTAGGAACTGTGAAGATGGATACCTGGAATTTACTCTTGGTTGCCCTTTGCTCCACTTCATAACATCCTGTTCCTTAACCGTTTACTCTGTGAGGAACAGAAGGGAGTAACATGTGAAACACAATCATCAATGAGAGGGCAGGAGCTCACCCCACCACTTATGGCTACACCTGCTGTGGAATGGACAGAAAGACTATGTGATACAGAACTGCAGCAAGCCTCCACCACAACAAGCAGGGCCCTGACCTTTGACTTATAACTGTAAAGGTTAAGGGAAACTAGAGATAACCAGCCCTTAGCTTGACCTCAGTGACCCCTCTCTGGAGACTCCACCCTCACATTTATCCTCTGTAGATGGTGTCAGGGCTTAGCCCTGTCATATAACACAGATAAACTCTGGGATAGGAGACACCGTGTCCATCATTCTAGCTCACTGACATGACCCCACAGGACAGCTTGCCACTGTAGTCTGAAATTTTGGTAAACTTAACAGACACCTGGACTCTTTTCTAATAGTGATATAAACCCATCTGGTATCTGAATTTAGCCAAAATGTGACTGAAGTATTGTAGATGTGGCTTTAAAGCTCAGTTATTTATTCTCTTCTGAGTTACTAACTATTATGTACGTCATATAACTTAAACATCATGAAAATTTCAGTTGAGTTGATTTTTACAAACAAGAAGGTGAATGAGTTTCAGCCACATGAGACACATGTACATGAATGAGTGCGAGTGTTCAGAAGAGGATATGTTAGCCACACTACCATAGTATCGTCAGGCACAGCAAATTCATGCAAAAGCCTGATGTCAAATTGTTGAAAAGTTTTCTTTATTTCTATGTAACAGCTAGACTATTTTTCTCCCCTGACTTACACTGTAAGCAACGACTTTCCAGCAGAAGATTTGGAAGATGGGAAGATTGACACCACTGATAAACTTGTCAAGCTATTCTTAGAATATAAGCATAGAAAGAAAATTGGCAGCCATGTTTTATGAACATGTAAAAACTTCACAGATGTGTGTAGTACAGTGCTTTTTGATTACTCTACATGTATGTCAAGCTCCAAAAGTAGGCAAGGCATTATTCACAGCTAGCCCGGAAATGAGCTCATGTTATTGTGACTATCAGCAAATGGTTGGAGGGAGATCAAATGTCTCTGTCTCTGAATCATTGACCAGCTGGAGAAAAACAGATGAGCATGTCCTTCTGACACAGACAATCTTCTGTTGCTGCCCTTCTTAATTGACAGAAACGCTGCCAAGTTTTCCCTGGTTTACCACTGGGGATGGTGCATCCATGGCTCTTCTTCTGTGACAGCAAGATAAAGAAAAGTAGATTTTCACACACCTTGTTGCATATTTCATATTGACGGCTCAACTCTTTACGCTGAGTTACATACATCTGGAGCGGTGCAGACATTTTTACTTTTGGCTGTTCACATGAGCAGTGTAACTACAGCAGGGAAAACAAGCTGTAGCTGTGAATTGGCATACAGCTGACTGATGGACAGATAAGTCTTTGATGTTGCCTGGAATAGAATGCCAGTATCCATTTGTAACTGTCCACTACAATCTCTCTCCCTATAATGTAGATGAAGGTGCACATGCATGGCGAGTATGCTCAGTGGGTTTAACATTTGTGTGAGGAATTGTTATACCAAACAGAAAGAAGACAAAGTGCTGACAAACATATTAGAAACCATTACTCATCTTAATCACCTAGAGAGTTATTTTTTCTTCTGCCTTTCTGTGCCTATTCACAATATAAATCCATTCAGCTTGTAACAGGGTTCACATTTATGAACAAAGTTGAGGGGAGAAGGTAAATTATTGCAACAAAATATGGCTCTTCCAATTTTGATATTTTCTAGACTTTGTGTCTTTTTTTATGTCTTGGTTGCATTTACATATTTTCAATCTGGTGTTGATAAGAACATTTGATTGACAAAATATTGTAGGTATCATTTAAGCATAATGCGTGTTTCTTTTTGCAGATGGGAGGAGAGAAGGACGGCCAATGGCAGAGTCCATTATGTCAATCATATCACCAGAACAACCCAGTGGGAGCGACCCACAAGGTAAGCCCACAGATACCATTTACATCCAGAGGCACACCCCACCATGTCCCGCCCCTATCACACTGTGTCACTGTACGCAAAGCTGTCCCCACTGTGTCTGTGATTACTTCACCTTGCTAGCTTCTGAAGACAAAATATACCATGTGGCCTTCCATGACCTGTCCACACTTGCTAAACCAGGCTGAATTGCTATGCTGGATATTCGTGGATGCACATTGTGCTGATTGTTGGACATTGACATGGCTGAACTAATGGCTATGTGTCTTAAACCCCAACCATTCAGAATTTGTCTCTGATCATTTTGTCTCCAAGCATAACACACACATCGTAAACTGTACCTCAAATAATTTTTCAGCTTGATGGCAATATCTTATTATTAATATTAATCAATGAAAAAGAAGGGAGACATATTAAAGAGAAGTTCATATTTTGTCTTTTATGTTAAGCCATGCTTAAAACAGATCACCTTTTGACAGAGACACTCTCCCTTGCATTGATGCCAATGGCTGTTATCGATAAGCCTGCAAGAAGGCATTCTTATGAATTATATGGCAGTAAGCTGTTCTTGTAAAATTGAAAGTGTATTGTAGACAGACAGACAAACAGCTGAGAAGTAGACCGTGTCATTTCATTGACCAACATCAGTAATTGTCAACATTGTTCAGAATCTAATGAAAAACATATATAGGGTTTGTTAGACCTATAGAACTACAGTTTAGAATTTTTATTTATGCATCCTCTGTTGAGATGGTGTACATTATGTTTTGAAGAGAAATACATGTAGCTGTTTATTTTCTTTCACTCTTGCTTGTACTTGCTCTGATTTCAGTTTACCAGTAGGACCCATTTTAATTCTGTAAGTCTGTTGGCCCTTGAACAGCCTGTCTCCTGCATCCTAACCGTATTGTTTTCCTGCCCATTCTCTTCTGTGGGCATGAGGCCTGCATTGCTCCAGCTTTTGTTGTCATGCCCATGATACTACAATCACACAACATGTCTAGGGAAAAAATTATTCCTGAGAACTAGCACAAACTGAGCGAACTTCTGCCTCTTGATATAAAACATCATGTTCCGGGTAGTTGTTTCTACGTGTTTTCTGTAGATGTGCACTGAAACTTGAAACCAAAAACTGAGTGCCTTCACATAATTTATCAAGCTGAGAAGGAGTACAACATTGTTTTTTTCTCTGAACACATGTGGTTTGTTTCATGTTCACAATTAGGCACCAGCTGAATCTGTTTGTGGATGCAGATGTCGTATGGCGGTACATACATGTAGCCTTAGTTGTGTGTTTTGTTTTTTATCATTTTGAAGGTATGGAGTTTGCAAAATACTTTTTTTTATTGCCATCTATAAACCAGGTTAAGCATACCATACAACCATTTGTATAGCAAGACAAAAAACATGGATATGCTACATATACTTCAAGTTACGTAATTTTTTGATGAACCTGTTTTTGTTGTTTCTTGTTTTTGGCACAAATTTTATTATCAATATATTTTTTTTTTTTTGGTTTGAAATTGAATTATTTTTATGCATGTGTTTGTTAGTTGGCTTTTTCAGTTTTTGCAGTTACTTTGTTACAGTGGAGTCATCTACCATTTGAATGCATTTGTTGCCTGATGTTGATGTAACAAGATGTCTACATTGTGTCTGTGTCAGGTTAAGTCATAGACTCTCCCATTCACTGTCTACGATGAATGTCTGAAACCAGATCAAATCTTGCAAATGAACACACATGAACAACCCTCACTGTTCCTTCTCCGTTCCTTCTTGAACCAAATTTACATGTACATGCCACCTTGACTCAGCTGAACACAAACCGTAACATTAGCTTGTGACATTTAATATTGATTTTCTTTTCTGGATTTCAACATTGTATGGTGCATGAATATACAGCTGTATGATCTACAATTGCATGTGCATACCTGTCAGTCAGAGTGTAGTAACACAGAACGGTTTGAATATCATACATGGAAATGAACAGAGCTAAACACTCATGTATTAACCCTAATTCTTCTGCCATAACCAGGTGATTATTTCGTGTTACACTGACAAAGAAAAAGAAAGTGTATGTGACGCAGAATGTGAGCTCCTGGAAAACTTCAGTTACACGTACATGTAGATGAGAGCATGAGACCAGATATATGTTGATTACCGGCATGTAGCTGACCCTCTACTGTTGTATGAGTTCTTTAGTTTTACCAGTAATAAACAGTACTGTGGCAGTGTTAAATCTGGAATTGTATCTTGCTATAAAATGAGAATACCAAAGGATGAATCCTATTGGTGACAATGTGCTCAGTATAATTTTGAAAAAATCACTGGGGCATAAGGTGTGCTCTATTCCTCAGTCTGTCTACCTATTGTAAATGAGGTGAGGGTGAGGAAACAAGGCCCATGTTAGGTGTGTATGTTCTTGCCCTTGCATACCCCATTTGGTCATGGGCCTGTCTCTCATTGTTCTCATTTGCTTTGTCACCAGGCCGGCTTCAGAATGTATACGACAGAGCCACTCTACCTCGCGGCCCACCAGCAGTATAGAGCCCTCTCCAGGAGAGGGGGGTAGTAATAGTAACTCTGACCACTGCAGTAATGGCCAGTTCGTCCGGCGACGATCCACCCGGCATCGGAACTTCCTTAACAGATCTCAGCTTATCAACGCAGTGGAATTACCGGAGGGATATGGTAAGGGTCTCTCACTAAGAGTCTCTGACTGTCATTTTGCAGTGTTGGTAAACTTTAGAAGACCTGAAAGTTTACAACAGAAACACTTGCTTTGTTAAAGCATGAGTCAGTGATAATTCTAGTGAATGGCGTTTTGTCCAGGACCTAATTGGATAAAACAATAAAATGGGACACACTAATCCCTTAATCCTTGTGGCATATGAATGAGCAATAACATTCACTATGATTTTTCCACATTTTTTGTTTGAATATGGAGACAAAACCTACAGTAATTGGTTGGGTTGGCCAATTTTAGGGCTTCACAAAAAATTTAATTTTATCATTCTAGGACACAGAATAATGCCCTCAGAGTGCTTGAATAACATTTTGCTAACAGACAGAAAGATTGAAGAGTGACTGTAAATGAACACCTGGATAGGGTATTGTGTGATGTTACATCTTGAGTCATACATATAAATAATTTAGTTCAACTGTAAACATCTGTATGTCCTATATGTAAATGAGAGAAAGAGCTGATGTGTTTATGTAATGGAGATTGTACACCTTGCTCATTAGACAGTATTTGGAAATTGGGCAGAACCAAGTGGAAACCACCGTCCTTAGCCAGGTACCTGACAAACCTGACATATGGCTGCAAGTGAAACTAAATTGAAAGGCTGTTGAAATCATATCATCGGCAGTGAGAGGCGAAAGAAACCGCTCCCAGATTTACTTGTGATTATCAAAGATTGTGAGAAATTACAGGTGTGATTTTGTTACTTTCAGAACAAAGAACAACCCAGCAAGGTCAGGTGTATTTTCTGCACACACGCACAGGGGTTAGCACGTGGCATGACCCACGGGTGCCCAGGTACGTTCATCAGAGTCAGTTTGATCACCCTCTGTTGTCCGTGATACTTTTCTTTTAGCTGTACTGCGATGTTTATGATGTATTTGAAATTCAGTGCTGTGGATCATAGCTTGATGTACTTGACAGAAGACTTGTTGTAACTGAAGTGATATTCACATAATCTTCACAAAAATTAGAGCCATACATGTGGAGACTGTGAATTTTTGTTTTTGTCTTGGATTATTTCACAAGTAATCACATTGATTATTTGCTCACAAGCACTGCTGCTACTGTATTATGTAGTACATCACTCCTGTCCTTGGGCATTACTCATTTTCACCCTCAAACAGTGGTTTACATGAATTGGTTACTGGTAAACTTTCCTGGAAAATAACAATTATCAACAGCCTGATTATATAAACGAGTGTGTGTTCTGTTTGCAGAGATTTAAACAATGAAGACATCCGTGAGGAAGATTTAGGCACGATGCCGCCAGGCTGGGAGACAAGGCACACAGGAACAGGCAGGGTGTATTTCGTCGACCATAATAACAGAACAACTCAGTTTACAGACCCTCGACTTTCCGCTAACATCCAAGTCATACAACAAAGAATGTAAGTAAACCATGCCCTTTAATGATGCAAAAAATGTATGGGTAATGACATTTTGGGGTAAATGCTTCATTTGTCAGCGGTGAATTGCAAAGCTGTGTTCAGGAGGAGTGTTTATTTCTGAATCCTTTTTTCTGTCATGTGTCTGTGTAAATCTGTTGTCGAAGGATTCTCTGTTGCATAGGTACATGTTTGGTCCATTTTTGTCTTCAAGTGTTACTTTGTTAACTTTGAAATAAATATCTCAAGAGGTTGAAGAAGATAAAGAGGCGGGTGTGCTGCAGAATAAAAAATAAAAAAATAAATACTAATTTCAGTCTAATTATTTTCAGAATTTTTACCTAAAATTTTATCTTGAACGCTTGGACTCTATTATACCTTTACTAGTAAAGGTACATGTGTATTGGTTTTTGCCTCTAGTTTAGTTAAAAAAAAAAAAGGTACAAAAAATATGAGAAAGATTTAATTTCTGATCCACTGTGCTCAAGTGCTGTGCTTGTTTACCTGGGGCAGCATTATTGGTTAGTCTGAACTATCTGTGTATACAGGTAACTGTGAGCTCTAGACTCCAATGGGCTGAACATATGCCAGATGTTAAAGGGAACCAGATAGTAGCTGGTAGGGACAGTTATAGGAGCTGTGTTGACCAGAGCTGTATAGGATCTCCAGTATAAACATGAACAGCCCCTGAAATCAGCAGCAGACAAACCATAGGGATAGAGTTAGGTGAGGAGCATATGCGTGTGGAGTACATAGGGCAGGGTAAAGGTGTACAGGAAGACAGCACAGAGTATAAACAATACACTTCTAGCGAGAGAACATGTGTGCATCTCTGAAACCAAATCAGAGCAGTATTGAAGGAGGTGAGGCTACATGCCCCTGTGAGTCTTATCTTCTTAGCCTTCAGCTGGACATGCCTTCAGCATGGGTTATGTTAACATATATATAGGTGTACGCACAGATGCATTAGCTGCTTTTGTTTTTCTAGGCTGATCTTAAACTGGTAAGACTGTGTACGTATATAATCGTGTCGGGTGTTGTCCTGTTTGGGTGAAGGACCTAGACAGTAAAGACAGTAAAACGACATTTCACTTGATTTTGCATCACTAACACAACCTCAGTCAGTACAAAGTATGATTCACTCAACATCAGTCAACGAATTAAGTGTCTTGCTCTTCATTGTAAACTATGTGATGTTTAGTAGTTACAAGGTTTTTATTGGCTTTACATGTACTGCATTACACTGAGTTCCTAAATCTGGTTTGCTGAAACTTTGTTGGTGCAAATGAAAAGCTGAAGCTGGTGGAGAGATATTTCAGGAATGGGTATCAGTATCTTCAGAATGAGGTTATGCACCCAACTTATAGAAACACAGATTGTGTTCTTTATTGCCTGCTTGACACTGCTAGCAGCCATTTTTAGCCTCCAGATGTGTATACTATCTCTGACATTTGCTGAAATACAGTTCTGCCAAGTACACAAGCTCTGTAGCCTAAGCGCTTGTTTCCTATGAATTTGGTAGAACTCTGAGACGTCTGTGTATATGTTGTGTATTAATGCATAAGATGTTCTCCACCCATGATAACGATGTATTACAGTGTTTAGAATCTGTTCCCAGGCTAACAGACCAAGTCTTGTATTTAATGATGGCACCTTTGAATGGTTCAACCAACCCCGGTGATGATAACATAGGGTAGAGTAATAAAGAATGTTCTCTTAAGCTAACAGGCAAGGCTCTGTATGTAGGTATGTAAACTGTAGACCATGTGCAGAGGGCTGGCAGGTTGGGAGGCTGCGCTCAGGTGATAAACGATTTGAGGTAAAACCTCGTTAAGCGCATTATTTCTCTGGAGTGAATTGCAGAGCTGGGTCATCTGTGGATGGGGTAGTCTGCAATTGAGGGGTGTGGTTTAGAGGTAAATCTGACCTGACCCCACTTAACAAGCCAGGCTAACTTATGACCCAGATTGAACTGTAAACACTGTGAGATGAAACGTCTTCGTGTAATTAGCTTCTGTAGCAGCCAGCCATAAAACTTAATGGAGATAGTCTGAGATCAAACAGTTCCACCAGGCAGGTTTGGTAAGACACCAGCAGGGAGCCCCACATGTCCTTAGTCACGTTTACACCACTGATGCTCCTTGGGGTGGATGGTGTTAAACATTTTCAGAAACTGGCGGTGTATTTTCAGCTGTAAAAAGCCTGAAATATACAACTGTGAAATTGACCTGGATGTTCTCACTGGCCTTGTCTAGGGTATGGACTAGCCTTAGCTGTGTCCCCCCTGAGGATTCTGCCCTTTACAGGCTGTTATCTTTATTAGCTGGTTTATGATCTTCCAAGCTGTTTTTAGACCCTTAAGTAGAACATCATGCACTTCACCTCAGAAAGATGATGGGGAAATTAGGTTGCTGGAAAAGCCAAACTCTGTGCAAATTTTCCAGCAACCAAGCATTAGGTAGGTTTACTTCAATTTTTGTGACAACCAAGCAATAGTCAGTTCTTTTTTCAGCTTTTCCAGCAATCATGCAAAAAGCATTTATTACTGCAACTTTCCCAACAGATAAGGAAAAGACTGCTCTGGGCGACTTTTTATTGCTCATCTAGGCAGATAATATGATATAGAATAGACTAGGTGTGCGGAAAAAGGAGCCTTCAGAAAGTTTTTTTGTTTTAGTTACATGCCATTATAAACATATAATGTGAAACAGAACGACTAGTTTGAAGAAAAAAATGACCCTACATTAACGCTAGTGATGTTTCTCTTTAGTAAGGTGATGGCACATGTATATTGGACAGCTGCTGTCAGTACCATGATCATATGGCTGATATTTATACACAAGTCTGTGGTCCACAAGGTAATATGCTTCACAATCTGGTGATGGCAAAATAAACGTGGGCCCTAGTTCATCCAAGCTGTGTCAAACTAAATTGACTGTAACCTTCCATCACAACACATGTTAAAGAGATAAGTGTCTGTTACCATGGTAGTTGTAATCAGCTTAGCCCATGGCTTTAAACAGCTGAGAAGATAAACATTAGGATATGTTATAGGTCCACATTGCCATGCTGTACAGTTAAAAAGTCAGCAGTACATATTTGTCACACTGGAGTACCTGATGATTTTGTACATGGGCCACGGTTGACACGAAACTACTCCTGTACTTGAGGTATTTCCATCACTCAGATAAATACTAATTTTCATCAACTCATCTGATGTTGTTTTGCACCCAGAATGAGACTGAGGAAATGGTGTGTTTAAGACTGTCCCTTAGTGCTTCTTACTGAATTCTCTGTCTTTTGGAACAAGAATTGTCATAGTGTTCCTTGCAATGCAAATGTACTTATTTTATGTATAGTTCATGCCTCAAGCGATAATGGTATTTTAGTCATTGATCAAACCCTGGTGCTGCTTTCTTTCAGACAACACCACCAACATAGGGATAACAAAGAAAATAGCTCACCGGCTCCTAAATATAAGCGTGACTTGGTACAGAAAATGAAAATTTTACGACAGGAACTTCAGTCCTTGCAGCCGCAGGCTGGGCACTGCAGGGTGGAAGTCTCCAGAGAGGAGATATTTGAGGTGAGCTCTGCCACATGGCTGGAGTATGTTAATACCTTCGGAAAGACAACTTCATCTGACTTCTATAGTTTATAAATTAATAGGATTTGAAACTTTACAATGTATGTCAAAAATGCCATGCAGAAGTTTAACTATGAAAAAATCTGACTGAAATAACTGTGTGCAGAGCTTCACGTTTTCATTGTCTATATCTCTTAACTCTTCACTTTAGTTTTCTTACGTGGAAAGAGAAAGTGTCCTATTAGGTTATTTGTTCTTGGTGTATTACAGGAATCTTATAGACAAATCATGAAAATGAGGCCCAAAGACTTACGAAAAAGATTAATGGTAAAGTTTCGAGCAGAAGAGGGACTGGATTATGGAGGTGTGGCGAGGTGAGATAATTACTGACCAAACAGGGAAGGGTTGACAGATGCATATCAGAATGTGAATGTGTAATTTCGTTTGGCATGGACCAAGTGAAACAGACACCTGTATCAGGCTGTCCTTGCACTTGTTGTCCAGATTAAAACAGAGATAACATGGACTTGCCTGTAAATAATTGGCAACTGTTCTTTGCTTTGTGATCATGTGCTTTTGGAAGTGTATTTGTACAGGCTAAAATACAGCATTTTGTGCTCAGTTTTTCTTCCTCTTGGGTTATAACGGTAACAGGGTCTGCAGCAGTCTGCTGATGGTCTAACTGATTTACTCTCATCATGATGCTGGCCACCAGCATAAGTAAAATATTCCTGAATATGACACACTAAAAGAAAAAACAATACATAAATAAAAACTAATATTGGGTGAAATGCAGATTCCATTGTTTGTAGATTATTGCAGTGGTTTCTTTCATAATTTTCAGAGAATGGCTGTACCTCCTATCCCACGAGATGCTCAACCCTTACTATGGCTTATTCCAATATTCTAGGGACGATATCTACACATTACAAATCAACCCTGATTCAGGAGTCAATCCAGTGAGTGCTGAGGAAGTTTGAGCTTTAGAAACATCACTCTTGTACTCACATTTGTGGGAGAATTTCTATGGTTTTGAGGATATCATTATTCTTCTGTCGTCTTTGTGTGTTGAATTCACTTTTTGTGTGCAGTTAATTTGATTTTGACCATAAATGTTCATGTATAGCTGTGTCTTTGTTGTTGTTTTTTTTTTCATAATTTTTACAGAGATATTTGATTTGGTTACCCCATTCAGGCTGTTAATCTGGTTGATCTGAAAGCATGTTAACAGAGAAATGGTATAATAATCAGTCGTTGTTGATGTTGCTAATTGCAAACATATGTTCTGTGGTCCTCGTGCTTTAGTTTCATATGCTGAGTTGTTTTCTTATTGAACAGGAACACCTTTCGTACTTCCATTTTGTGGGACGAATCATTGGCATGGCGATTTTCCATGGGCACTACATAGATGGTGGTTTCACAATGCCCTTCTACAAACAGTTGCTTGGGAAGTCTGTGACCCTGGAGGACCTGGAAATGGTTGACCCTGACCTTCATCGAAGTTTAGTTTGGATGCTGTGAGTTGAACAACTGATGTTATTTTTAGAGCATTGCCAATGTGTTAAATCTTGTATGCTGTAAAGGAAGTTATTAGTTGTTTGAGAGTCTAAACATAGTATATAAATTTATGCTCAAACATGTTTGAAACAGTTGTATTTGGAACTCATATTTCATTTCTTTTACAACAAAACCCTTAACCCTTCCCCATGATCCCCAAATTATTGAAAAAATTTCAATAAGTTTCCTTCTGTTGTAATGAATTTTTGATTTTCATGTAGCGTATACACTTATGTTGTGGTTAACTTAATGAAGGGAGATAACCATTTGTGTGTGTGGTTTCAGTGAGAATGACATAGAGGCTGTGCTGGATCACACGTTCTCTGTGGAGCATCATTCCTTTGGGCAGGTCCAGGAGTATGAGCTCAAACCAGGCGGCAAAAACATTGAGGTCACCGAAGATAACAAGAAAGAGTATGTCAAGTAAGTAAGGATTTGTTTTGTCCGCAGACCAATGTAGTAATGATATTTTCTTTTTCTTATTTCAAGGATGTTTTGCTGTAAATTTTGATGTTCACATGGTGGTAGTGACATTACAACTGACACATTGGATAAATAGAATGTGGAATATGTTTATTTCTTACTAAATGGCTTGTCTCAAGAATTATGTGTACACCTTTGTGTCTGTCTCTTACCCAACTTGCTTTCCATTTAAGAACTTTTGTAAATTTATATCTATCCCATTTCACCACCATGATGGAATTATTTTATTTTGAAAACAGTTTTGTACAGTAATATCTGTTCAGCCTAACTGAATAGGGGAAATTGTGACTGATCGTGTTTTACATTGTCTGGTTGCAGATTATATGTGCAATGGAGGTTTCTGCTGGGTATAGAGGCTCAGTTCCTGGCCTTACAGAAGGGCTTCAATGAGATTATACCACAGCACCTGCTCAAGCCTTTTGATGAGAGAGAACTAGAGGTAACAGCAAAGGTTTCACACAGTTGTCACCCTAGACAGAGATACAGTACTTCTATCTAAAAGTACAGTACTTCAGATCTAAAATTTTCTATTATTTAAGTATTAATTTGGCCTGATTCCAAGAGTTCTGTGAGTCTTAGAAATGCATTTTGGAGTTTGGTTGGTAGTTATGGTGATATTCTATTGAAAAAAAAGAAGTTTCTGTACCAAAATTAATATTTTTTCATGTTTATTTGCCTCTAAACATATACTTCTTGGGGTGAATTTGGGGGGAGAAAATACAGTACAGTCTGTTGCATCAAACGCAGGTCAAAAATGTTGCATTAAATGTTTTTTGATGTTTCGAAAAATGTACTTTTTAGTAAAAATTATGACATATACTGCTCTGTCCTTAAGTGAAAAATTTTCTTACTCTACATATATGTTAAATGTTAATGTGTTTGCCCCTCTCTTCTTTTTCCACAGTTAATGATTGGAGGATTAGGGAAGATAGACTTGGAAGACTGGAAGGAGCACACAAGGTTAAAACACTGTACCCCAGACAGTAACATTGTCAAGTGGTTCTGGAGGATGGTGGATATGTACACAGATGAGATGAGAGCCAGGCTACTGCAGTTTGTCACCGGCAGCTCACGCGTCCCATTACAGGGCTTTAAAGCATTACAAGGTCAGTCCCACACTGATAATCCTGGGCTCACTGGCAGGGATGGATATCTGTGCTTTACTGTATGTGCATACTTGGCTGCTCAGCTGGCAGCGATTGCCGGGCAAATGTCAGCCCAAGGCTGTAGGGTGTTGTTGTTTGGCCTGTGTGTAGAGCAATTCTGTCAGATGATGAGGACGGCATGCTGGCTAAAGCCTCATCTCCCGACACACCTAGATCTGTTCATTACAACTCTCAGTCTCTTGGAAGCACCCCAACAAGCTCAGCTGTAGCCATTCAAAGCATTCTCCCTCCAGACCTGTCTACACAGGTAATCCTCTCGCTTCATGTTTTCAGGCCACCATACGTTCATGTTGCTTCCTCTGGTATTTCTGATTGGCCCACTGACCTTCAAATGACCTTGACCTTGGTAGATATTTCCGCTGTTTTACGCAGCAGGTAGTAACACAGAAATCACCTTATTTTGTTTGTATGTCTTTGTGATAGAACTATTTTTCTGGCCTGCTACAACTTCTTTGAGGTGGCCAATTAAAGTTCACTATTTGGCATGAAAGGCCCTGTAATGTCTTCAGGGATTAATAATTGTGTTATGTCAAATTCATTGGATTGAATTTGGAAGTCGAACTCTGTTCCCGTTGCAATTTACCATTTTTTCCTGCAAATAGACAATATATCACTGGCAAACCTTTCCTTTACCTGACATTGGCATATAAAAGATTGAATTAAATCAGCAACAGTTACATACAAAAACTAATGCCATGATTCTTGAGTTCTGATTTAAATTTTGTACATTTAAATATTCAGTTATGGCACTTCTTCATCCAAAGGCGTTTGGTCTGACCTTTGATTATCATAGCTCTGAGCCCCTGTTGGTGCTAATGTTCTAAGTTGCATCAGTGACCTTGTGTTAGATAACTGGCCATGTTACAAATCCTGCACTGAGGACATAGCAGTGTACACATGTGTTTAGCCTCAGTCTCAAGGTGAACCTGTGCCGAACAGACACTAACAAGAGACAACAGACAAGACTGATGTACATACTGTGGTAATTGTTTAGAGCTTTGGATGAGTGCCAGTAGCAGTTCAAAGCCAAGAGCCCACAGGGAATTGTCAGTGTACTCCCTGTGTGATTTGCCTGATCCATCTGCCTTATCAGCTAGCACCGCGGTGTAGCGGCTGATTGCCATATCTCATGAGCACTCATATCACTGCCTCTGCCAAGTTGTACTGAGTGCCAGCCAGATCACTGACAAAGAGGAGTGAATGAATCTGTGTGAGAGTTTGACAAGGATATGCAATACAGCATTGTTTGAATTCAAGAATTATGGTTGAGAAAAAGTCTCACTGTTATCTTTGTTTTACTCTTAAATTGATCAATTCAGTATGGATCTACTTGATTAAAATGTACTCTCAAATGTCACATTTCTCTAGTCACTAATGGGAAACTTTTTAAATCTTCAATTTACTGAGTGATGATCCCACATAGATTTTTAGAACAGTGAAAAGTCCTTATATACATTTGATTGCAGATTGAAAAAAAACGGAAAGGAGACTACTTGTTTGGATGTGATGTGTTTAGGGCTGTTCCACGCAGGCTGTGAGCGATGATATTACCTCATTGTCTTGCCTGTGGTGTAGATGTTTTGACTATAGGTATTCCAGGTATTTGACCTGACTGTCACCTAACCATTCTGTGTTGTTCTGCCTTGTCCAGGCTCAACAGGTGCTGCGGGGCCGAGGCTCTTTACTATCCACCAGATAGACACAAGCACAGACCAGCTACCGAAGGCCCATACATGGTAAGTCTGCAGCTCGCTCCCCTTCCCTCTGCTCGTGTAAAGGTCACACCTGTGAGCCCGGTTTCACACTCCTATTGTTTCATGATCCAGTACTAGGGCCACTTTCATCAAAATGTCGTACGTGTTCAATAATTTTGACGGTACCACAGTTATGTAACATCGTACCTCACATATACGTCTCTTTCACAAAGCATGCTTTGTCCAAATGGCCAAGGTCGTAAATTATCATGCAACATGATGTACGATAATTAACGTACAACCTTTGATGAAAGTGGCCCCCGAAGATATTAACACCTAGTGTTCTAAGATGTTGTAATATCGCGACTTCAATATACTGGAAGAGTTACAATATCAGAGAACTCCCTAGCTGGTTTTTGATCCTTCTTTATGTCCTGGTGTTAAAGACTTTTAAAAACAGGAAATCTAGGTACTTCCTGGATTGATTTCATCATAATAACATAGGTCAAGTAATAGTTAAATCATTGTCAGTGTTCTATGACTGGGTGGAACATACATGTCTGGCTTCTTCCGCAAGGCACAATGATGAAAGAAGTGTGACTGTAATGGGGGCTGTCCTTAAACTCCAGCGATGGCCAAAATGTCTTGAACAACAAATAATTTGCACAAATTGGGAATGCCCTGCTCAAACATTTGTTTACATTTATAGTAAAAGTTTTCCACCACTCAGATTTCACTGGTATCATATATAGGCTCACAGTTATTGTTATTTAAGAATATTATTGTGTTTCTAAAGGCTCATAGCTACCTTACATATCTGACCAGTTGAAAGGACATCATTTGATTTGTTTTTATGTTTTCTTTGTGTTGTCAGTTTCAACCGCATTGACATACCACCGTATGAAAGCTATGAGAAGATGTATCAAAAGTTAACCTGTGCTGTAGAGGAGACGTGTGGATTTGCAGTGGAATAGAATCTGAACAGGATTACCAGAACAGTTTTGATTCTTGACGATTGCTACTGAAAAGGACAACGCAACTTCCATACAAGATGGGATGGTGCCAACCTTGTCAGAACAACTATCAGGGGTTGTTTCCCCTCTTCCAGTCATTGGTCTAGTTGTCTCCCCTGATGGGAAATGCTGCGCTCCAGGCTTGATAGGTGGCCTGTGGAGTCCAGTTGAATCGCATTAGTCCTGGTGGAATCGAGAGACAGCAGACCATGATCAACATGATTGGCTTTGGACATGTTTATCTCCTTTGCACAAAGCAAAGTGTTGTTGAAAGAGAAAGGTAGAACCCAAACTTTGAGCGCCTATAGCACGGACTTGTTCACTGTTTTATCAAAACTTTGTTCAGTAGTCTCAGATTGCATGTGCAGGACATGTATGAGGACCCTTTTTTTTTCCTTTTGTAATACACAAATGTATATAAAGCGAATTTACAGAATTTCAAGCATATTTTTCTGATTTCTGTAAAAAATATTGTATTGCAGGGATAAGGAATGTCTTGCAGAGCTGGATATTGTGTCATTTTGTACCAAATACTGTCTATGCTGAGCCACTGATGTTCTCTATCCATCAAGCTCTCTGTGTAGTCACTTTCTGTAGGTGCTCATTTATCTACAGGGTAGATCACCTGGGATATTCTGTTAACAGTTGAGTGCTTGGTTTCCTGATGTATATAGTATTTGCCTGGCTGTATTGCAGGCAGATATAATGCAATAAGGGGTGTATTATGTGGAATCTTTGATTTTCCTCTATCTCTTTCTTTTCTTCTCGTTAATATTTTCGTCATAAAATGTCAAATATTTTTACAGTCATAAATTTGTTATATATAATTGACAAGATTATTCTTATCTCAACTCTTTATCTATGATTGCTGGCTTGGCACTTCAAGAAGTCTTGACACTTATGTTGTATTGGAGATTGGTCAGCTGATGCAGCTTAGAGGTGCTATGACATTTGGTGAATCCAAATACAGAATTTTCATAAATTCCCAATGTGTTAGTGATAAAGTCAGGAGGGAAGCGAATCTCTGCGGGGATTTAAAAATGTCCTGGTGTGCATCCAACTTTTTCTCCATTAATTCTCACACTGGAGACCATAGTGTGGCAAGACTTCTTTAGAGTGCTAACTTATAGGGACGAGGAGAGTTAAGCCTTCACCTCTGGTCACTGTGACAAAACTCTCATGTATGTAAAATGTAGGTGTACACTTCTGATGGCGATTGTCAGTCATTGACCAGCTCGTAATGAAAGATGAAATAAACAGTTGGGGGTTTCATTAACCTTGATGAGTTAAGAGAAGTTCATCTGATAACCCATGCCTTGCTGTGCTGTGTTGTGGGTTATGAGGCCTGCTTCCCACAGCTCCTGACTGATCATACCCATGGGGTAAGGGGGGGTTGTGACAGTGGCCTTGAGGGTGGGGCTGCGAGCAGGGGGCTGGACCCGGACTGAGCTGTCCCTATACACTTGTACATACAATTGCATTGCTTGCTACATCTGTGCCTGTGTCTACCTTGTTTCTGTTTTTCTCTACCTTCCAGTTTACTGCCTGTCTTTAAATACCATAGATTTTCTCACCCACTTTCTCCTGTTATTCATTCTTCAGTTTCTGTCCCTGTTCTTTCTCTATCACACCCTCCAATTTTTCAACATATCTCCAGAGGATTGGCCAAAAATGTGATGAAGGGCTGTCTGAGCAGCCATTTTGGTTGAGCAGTTTCATTTTTTTCCTATCTACAGTGTTAAACAGTTTTCAAATAACACTAATTTTCTGTTTCAAGCATCCACTTGAGCAGTTGAAAGGCTGGCTGGCTTACCCTTTGTATGCCCACTATCCCCAGCCGATCGTAATCTAATTTCTTCATCATCCCTCTCTTGTCTACCTATCATCCTATCTGTGTCCTCCTCTCAACCTATAGCCTCATTTTGAAAAGTATCTTCTCCTTTTCATAAAAGTTTTAAATTCATGTTGTCCAACCACCCTTCCATACATATTACAGCTGTATGCTGATTTATTTTGAGTTTGTATTTCAATCACTATTGGATTCATTATTTGACAAGGCCCCATATGGGAGCAGATTGGTTTGAACGATATACTTCATCACTCATAGCGATTTGGAGGGGTATTGTTGTTTTTGGTTTTTTGATAAATTTTGATTCCTGAAGAAGTTTTTTGAAGTAATGAAATGTGTTGGGTTTCACTATGAAATAGAGGTTTTATGTTACAGGTTCAACCAGTAATAGAAGTGAGCTACACAAAGCTACATGAATGACGTGTATTCGTATTTGTGTCACCTCTGTCACAGTGTTTTTATTTCCTTGATCCCTGTATACCTTGCTTTCCATTTTGTGTCTACCCAGTTTTTTTTGTCTTCCAGAGAGTCAACCTTCTTGCTGAGGAATGAATGTGATATGAATGGGATGATTATGAGGGTTATCCCCCCTTAGGTGTTGATACTGTACTGTTAAATATACTGAAGCTCACCAATGTGCTCTTAAAGTTTGATTGGTTGTGTGAAAAATGAATATGCATGATATTATGTCAATCAATTCCAGCCAAACAGATTATAGATTATTGGGTAAACTTTTTGTAGGTAAGTGGAGACTTGAAAATTAAATGATGGGAAATTTGAATAATTACAAATATTGCTCCTTGTCACATAAGTTATGTGTAAACTGAAAAAAGTTTACTTCCACCAGATTTGCATCAGTTTGTAGAATCTTAATCAGACCCCATCTTGGCAATTTGGTCTTGTCTTTGTTTTATCATAATTTGTTGATAAAAATTTTTAGACCTTAAAAGCAGAAATATATTTTTTTCTGTCAAAAGGTATTGTTTTGGGGGTTTGACAAGATGAAATATGAAATTTGTTAAGATGACTGTCCTATTTGATGTTTGTTCATATACACTACAATGCATTTATTTATAAACCTTTTAGTATGTCCTCTGTGAGTTGTGTGTCAGGCTGTGGCCCTTACCTCTCGCTGATGCCAGGTTCAAGCCACTTGTGTTACCATTGCCCAATTTTTGTACTTTTTACCAGTCAGAATCTTCCCATCATTTTGTACCTGACAATATATTTTTTTTTTTTGTAATTTAAACTAATTATTGTGTTAAAGAAGTATTCAACAGAGAGGACTTTGTTTCTCATTTTGTGTTCCTTGATTTGTCTGTTTTGTAATGCTGAGAGACATCTGTTTTGTAACGCTGAGAGACAGCTGTTGTACAGATTACACAAACAATAGTGAAACAATTTATCAAGATAACATTGTGGTTTGTTATTTGTCCATCCCTCACCTTAAACAGTCTTAAGTAAACAGACTCTGCATACTGTCTTCTGTGGCATGAAGTAATGGAGGTGAATTGTATTAAGTCAAACGAGAACAAATACATGTACGTCCCAAAGACATTGACCTCCTCCTTAAAGATACCATTCTTAAACCTGTGTAGCCTCTTTTACACAGCAGAATATGGAACCAGGGCAATTCTAGTGTATCTAGTGAAACTTTAACACAGAATGCGTTTATGATGTTTTCAAGATATAATTATTTTGGGCATAATTCCAGCTTGCTCTCTGAAGAAGCCTGCACAACAGAAGACATCCGGTATCAGCGAGATGCTTGTGACTTTATTTTGTTGAAAGCAAACAAAGTTTCCTCAAGTTTTTGATGATCATTTTTTAAGCAACGTGCTCCAAGATATGTGGTTATGTATCGGGCAAACATGGTCATCCTAACAGCAAGCAGTGTCCAAGTTCCCAGTTTTGCCGAGGACTTACCCAGGGGGTCAAGATGACCTTCAGTGATTACGTGATGAAACCCACAGGATGATTCATCATTGCAGCCTCTTGAAACAGGTTCAGGTATCAATGAAATGACCTGAACCAACAAGGCCTTACTTAGCAAGAAATTGTGGAATTCCAAATGATTACAGTTGTAATGTTTTGTGTGGTCTGAAGGTAGGGTTTGAAACTGAGGGTCCTTGATTGCCTGGTATTTTTGAGTTTGGTTCATGGAGAAAAAAGCAAAACAGAGTACATACTGCACTGACATTCATTGCAATACCACATCAGTGGCAACTGTTGAATGAATGAAGGATAATGGCTTAACGCCACAGCGGCAATATCTCGGCCACATTGTGTTCAAAAGCAAGAGTAAAAACATATTGGTAAATGTTGTCACATTTTGTCAGATGAACTGAGTAGCTGAACTACTATATGATTTTATGAAAGATGGGGCGTTTTAGGGATTGTGTTCTAGTGCAGCAAAATGACTCCGGAGCCATTCACCGCCACCAGTTTAAGTCCAGTTGATGCTGTTTTTCTCTGTAGCCATACGCGGAAAGATCTGCCAGCAACCTACTGATTGCTCTGCACGGTTTTCTCCCATCATAATGCTGCCAACATATAAGTGAAATTTTTTTTCATACAGGTATGGCAAAAAACCCAAATATATGTAAATAAAAAAATAGATATGAATCAAAGATCACGACATAAAAGTATGGGCATTTTGTTTCCCTGACGACCTTGACTTCTTGGGGACCTGTGGTGGTCACTGTGAGAGGAAGTCCAGTTCAGGCTGGCTTTCTCTGCAGTTGTGCATGTCAATGCCTGCCAGCAACCTGCAGATGGTCATGGATTTCCCCCGGGCTCTGCCCAGCTTCCTCCCATCACAGTGCTGGCTAAGTGAAATATTCTTCAGTATGGTGTCAAACACCCAATCCATTTCTTAGGTTACTTCACAAATGTATGTATTTTTGGTGCCATCAGACTATTGGGTGGACGAGCCTAGGTCAAATCCTGACTGAGGTAAATAGGTGATTGAATAGTGGCAAATACAACTGTGGTCGGTTGGGAGTGGGGGTGGGGGGGGGGGATGTTGAGGAATGAGTCTGCCTGGTTATAGTGCTGGGCTCTGTCACCATCCTGAACTCCAAACTGTTATGTTCTTGGCTCCACTGAACTTGATCTAAAAAACACGGTGCATAGACTGGCACCATTGTTTATCATCACAGTAATGACATGTTCAGACTTTTCTCGGCATGACTTCATTGCTACATAGTGGGAACTTCTCCCTCCTCGTTTTTCACTGTCGTTGCTGAAGACCTTTTCAGTGATAAACAAATCATCACCTGCGTACAGACTGCAGAGCATGCTCTGGAGCTCACACATATATATACACACGCTTTTCGTGACCCACACCTTAGCAGAGCCTGTGAACACTTTACTGCCAGCAACCAGACCAAAGTTCAAGTGAATTCACACTCCACTTTAAATGACTCTTCTGTCAGTAACGTTGAACGTTACTTGCAGATCTGCTGTTGACTTCACTGCTCTGTGACACTGTCGTTAGGGTGTAATGCCTGTCAGCTTAAAGTTTCAACATAAAGGGAAGAGGCAAATGGATAATTTCACTTAGAGATGTATTCTACAAAATTAACAGTTTGTTTGCCGCTTGTTGAACGCAGGAAGTTTACAGGACTACTGATTAGGTCTCAACCATTTTATGACAGCACACACAGACATTACGTGCATGTGTATATACCCAAAAGCCATACGTAGACAACCATGTCTTTTAGCATCTGGTGTTCGACCAGTTAATAGCTTAAATTTCAATCTGCCAGATGATAGTCATGTTGGCTGCCTTACATTTAGAGTATACCTATCTGATTTACCTGAGGCATTCAGAGCTTCAACCCAATGGTGATGACACACTTGAATGGACTTTGATTGTGTCTGTATCACTTTTGATGTACTTTTCAATAACAGTACGGGTATAGATGTGAACAGTGTTGTCTTTTCCTCCTGGGGCCTCACTTTGACAGTTAAAGTCTCCCTGACTCGCTGTCATAATCAGGTCTGTGACCAAATGAGTTCACATCTTCGAAACCATCTCTCACTGCTTTGGCTGTCTTTTTAAGTTCAGAGGTATATGTCAGGCAGCTGCTTACTCCAGGCACTCCGGTGTCTTCACCACATATACCTGACTGTGGTCACAGAAGTGAAAAATTCTTCAGCATGGCAATGAATGCTCACCGGTCAGTCAGTCAGTCAGTAAACCATTGTCATGACTGTCCCTGTCAAAGAGTTGTAATGTTGTCTGTGCCTATATCAATGCAGCACCCTCACCAATGTTAAATTATTCAAAGACACCTGAACCAGCTGAGAGTACTTTGCCAAAGGCCTGTTCCCTGCACCCATAAATTTGAATGCCTTTGTATCACTGAAAAATTCTTTAAGCATCAGTTAATCAAACAGCTGACATTATGCCTATATATATGTTGAGACTGCACTGAGGCAAACTATTTAATGCTGATGTATTATTATATACAAACTCTGGCCATTTCTCTCCTGGACATATTTGTGTGTGTTCACAGAAGTATTTATGTAACCGACTGCCTCAACACATTCCAGCAGCACACGGAATTGGCAGCGGGAATTGGCAGGGATAGGTGGTATCTTCTCATTTGTTATGTTGGTCTAGAAACCTGTCGTCACATGTAGAAAAGCTGGTTACACGATTTATAAACACAGAGTCTCTGGGGTCCATAGACTAGAAAACTGGGTGGGTGAGAATTCCACACCAATTATACAGTGTACCTCCAAAACTGATCTGACTGATGGGGAAAGCACCTGCTGGGGCCATAAAAACCATCACCTGCTAAATTAAAAGATGAGCTATTTTAACTTGTTTATTGTGAGTACACATAGCTGCATTACACCTGAACGTGTTCCAAGGTAAGTATACTGTACAGTGTTCTACTGTCCCTGTTCTTGGAAACCTGTATCACTTATGCATGGTTGTTACAACTGGAAGGAAGTGTTCCCTTGTTTGTCTCCAGTGACTGTTTCTTCACTTCCAGCTCTCTAAATTTACAGTTAATACCACTGACACCATTTTCTTTTTTTAACACCAGATATTACTTTGCACCCATTTCCAAATGAATAAATCACTTTTTTCACAAGTTTTCTTGTAAATCACATCACTGTATGACAGTTATTTCTGAAAGAGAGTGGAAAAAATTATGGACTTATAAGTGTGATCCATTTCATACAAAAGTTTTTGGCAGCACTGTAATAGAAGAGCTTGCCTGTACGTGGTACGAAACTGATGATGATTAAAATAGATACTGAAACATTCCTTCAGACCACTGTCTTTTGTGAGACATGCATCAAGAACGACTGAAATTCCCATCACTTATATGATGCTCATAGCTCAAATAGATATTAGAGCATTCTTTTGAGACAAGCAACTAAAACAAATGAGATTCTCACCCCACATTTCAGCTTTATCAGCTCATTTATATAACTTCTATGTTATGCGGGGTGTGGGCATAACGTACAGTTCACCCAAACTGTACACCTAGTTCCACCTTAGTGTTTAACATTTCTAAAGAATTAAATTCCGTTTACATTTGGTTAAATATATTTTTATCGCTTCACAAAGCATTTGAAATGCATATCCATACACTGGATCCCATTGCACTTTTACTCCCTTCTCACGGCTAGGTTATGGGCCTAATTCCACTACTTATCTGAATAGAGGTGCATGAGCAAAATGTGAGAAGGAATGGACCAGTCTGAAGTCAAATGTTAGCTCATTAAATAACAGGAGTTCATTTGCATGGATTCCTACTATCCCCCCTCCTTTCATGATGGATGATTCATGGCCAAAAGCTGAGAATGAATTGAAACTGAAATGAGGCAAACTGAAAAGTACCATATTACTAATTATTATTTGGTTGCATTTTCGGGCTGGGGGCATTTAAATCAAGAAATAAACATAGCATTTACATGTGACACAATTAAAATGTGTAGAATTCCTTCTAGGGGTCAAATGTTAATACAATGATATAATCATATTAGGCCTATACTTCCACTGGCCTGTGACGACACCAATACCAACACCATGTCAGAAGCCAGCTGTACTATGTACAGGCGTGCTCACCATTAATTAAACACTTAGCTCGAATTACCAAATTCTTACTGCCAAAATGCACAAAGCAAGACGACAGGCAGAATGATAGAGGAAACAGAACAATTATGTTGCTAAAAATAGCTCAGAAAAATAAAAGAAGAAACCTAGATGTAACACATACAGCAGGTAATAGTGACAACTGACGTCATTCAGGAATTTTGTGTGGTTTCGTTGAGATGCCATTTTGATGATGAACATGACCATCTTTTCCCAAACATATCTTCTGAGAATGTATTAATATCTTCCTTGAAGTCGGTCAGATTGAGCTTACAAATACCCAGAATATACTTACTACGTCAATCAGTCTATATATAAGTAACATGCCAGCAATGCAAGGAAAAGGCCACGAAAGGGTGGGAGATTACAAAGTTACACTTTAGCAGCTGATAATGAAATGCTAGGACAGAGCCGCAACTGCGCTTTGTACACCCTTGTCACAGTGATCGAACCATAAACACAGTAGTGTTAACAATCACATGAAAGGTATCTGCTGAAACACAATACAATCTCAAAGGGTGGGGTCAGTACCGGTACCCTAATACCATAACAGCAAGATTATCCTAAAAGTTTTGCCTTTTAAGTTACATGAATGTCTACACACACCTTTGAATCAGTTTGACTTTTTAAATAAATATTTACAGCATTAATATTGTATATAATAATCCCATGTGAGCTCTCAATAAATCTCACAAAGAATGGATGATTTTCTGTTCTATACTAACATGATCAGCCCAACAAATGCTGAACACATTTCAATTTCAGTTCGCCGAACTCCAGTGCCTTACCTTCTGCCTTGCTTAAAGTAGGCATTCCGTTGTTATAACTTAATATCACTGGAAACACCAAAAACAAATTATGCATCATGTTAACTTTCGTAACATTTTTTGGTCACAACTTTTGTAAAGCACATTGAACTTATGTCTACACAGAATACCAGCACCTCTGAACCTTGTTTACTGCTTATCCACACCTTCATAGCTCTGAAACATTCAAGGCACAGCGCTGCCGACTAAGTTACAAAACACAAACACATTACAACGGTTTACATCCTTTCAAATATGCATGGAATTATGTATATACATGTATACACAATAATATGTAACATATAATTTTAATAATACATAAAGGGAAAATTAATTAAGAATCTAGAGTAACACATGCTAAAAATGATGGAAAATATAACAAAAATATCTACTCCTGAAGAACAGATGTATAAAAGCAAAAACACTGGAGTAAATTATTGGTTATCAATACCTTCACATTTCTGTAACCAGCTTAGCCCATGTGAGACCAAACTGATGGGACTGTTGTGAAAAATACAGACAAGTTTTACAGAAGCCAGTCAGCAGAATCTATAACCATATTTAATTGTCTGCAGTGGACAGATGTGGTATGAGTTCTCTTGGTCAGGATTAGAAAGTTATCTACCTATGAAACAAAATTGGTTACTAAAATTAATATCGTTGAAATTATATTTGATTTCAGTTTGATGCTGTGCTCAAAATTTTTTGCTTTTTATACATTACAGTTACTGGCCCTGATCATTCAAAAGTTCACAAACATTTATGTCTGGTAATACAGTATTTTAAACTGGTTCCATTTATTGAATATCATGATGAGAATGGTATTAAGACCCAATTTTTGGCCATTTGATTGGTGCCTAGCAATATGCTTAATACTCTACTAAACTAACCTAATATCAAGTGATAATATGAAATGTGGTGCTACCACTAAGCCTGCGCAGCAGATAGTCGGCAATCTCCATGCATAAAATTAACCTTCTGGCTTGGTTGGGCAGGTGCTTGTAGGTCACATGATCAAGAGATTTCACGAGATTTAGTTTCAATATGGCAGCACCCTGTGAACCTGGATAAAGGATGATGAAAATCTGTCATTTAACAACGATTCAGGTACTTATTTGTGTTTTATTCAATGCTAACATAGAAACAAGAAGCCATAGGACTAATTAGCCACAGGAATTGTTCTGTTTGATACTTCGTATGTGACTGGGGAATGACTTTTCAGTTGTCAGTCAAAAGTTGACCACTTCATTTTTCAAGACAGTAATCAGGATTCACTGACAGATTTGTCCACATCTCATACCGTTTTGCCCGCTGCACGTTCTTTAAATACGGCTCTATTTCTTGATCACTTGACTGCGTACACAAAAGCCTCATCCCCGAGCATGTACACAGACAGAACATAGCCTGAGCATCAGTGCACTGTTTCAGTCTGTTGTTTCAACATACGACTTGAAATTTTCTCACTTTTGACTGTTTGAAATGACAACAGAACAATACAATTTGACCACCACATCCGACTCTCCCACTAGCTTCCAGTAATCCTAGGCATGAGCCATGCAGTTTGTCTCATCACAGGCCCAGTCACACTTACATCAAGTAGGTAAGATAAACTGTGTCAGAAAAATCACAGGTGATCCACTGTAAATCTTGGACTGCTCGTACAATAAGCTGTGGGGTCTTGATGAATCTTCAGGACTCTGAAAATATCGCCAGAGACCACAAAGTGGCTGGATTGGTCACAGCTGATTTTTGTGCATACACAAATCCCAACTGGAATCATAAGTCATTGTTGGCTATCATGGGTTGTGGCAACAACAAATTCTGACTCGTCATGCAATATCATGCTTCATGTACCAAGGACAAGTCCTGCAAGTCAAAGATTCAGCTGAGATGAGACTGCAAACAATTTCTTGGATTTCGACCAGGGTAAATCTGCAACAATTGATTGGGTAAGTTGCTTTCCAGCTGTAATCCTATGTTAGGAATTATAGTAAAGCAACAGGCTGATGCTTAGGCCACACCATGATATACAATATGAAAAAAGTTACATGCAGAACAATAACATGCACAATGCCCTTACCTAACCTCACCGAGTGCAAGAAAATGTAACCATAATTCCATTTCACAAAAAAGAGAAATAAAAAAATATAACCACTGAAGCAGATAGCACCATTTTTCAGAACTGACAAGACTTATTCCAGAAAGAATATAATATTTTCATAAAAGAGAAGAAAACTGTTATACCACCATAAACATGTTGCATGAAAGAGCAAGAATATAATATTTACATAAAAGAAGCATGTACAACACTATGCTTATAACAGCCACCTTCTCACCTTATGTCCTATTTGACAAAAACATGGTAAACCCATAAACAAAAAAATACTATGCGCAATATTTATAGAAGTCAAGCAAACAACAATGCCAAAAATGTAAAAGTACTAAAACTTTAGAGAAAAACTTCACCAGAACACAACAAAAAAATAGTCTTCTTGCCCTTAATTCACTGACTAACATTATACGGACAACAATATTCCTACACCAAAGTCTATATTCCAACTTAGGAGAAATTTCAACTGGCCACTGTGACGTGTATGCAGTGGTTTCATTAACATCTGTCATTAGCTTATACACACAGCACCACAGATACTTTTGTCAGGTTATAACACTGGTACAATACAGGGCTTTTGTACTGAATGACAAAAGTGGCAGGCAGTGGGGAGTTACAGAGAAGAAAAACACACAGCAGCCGCAATGGTCCATTCTCACATGCGTAATATAGTACAAATCATAATAGCTTCCATAAACCTGAAAACCTTAACAATACAAAGGGACTAACTTATCATTGCAATAAGTATCATCTGTGCCCTCGATATTTCTCAGAACAAAATTTGTCAGAAAAACACTATCGCCTTCTCCAAACTCCACCATTAACACTTTTGGTTCACCATTAAAAAATTTTACTGAATTTAACAATGATTACACATCATATTACAATAAATACATTATAAAATACATATGGAATAACATTTTTATATTATTATAAAAGAGTGTTTTACAGTTTCTTTTTTGCATATTATTATAAAAGAGTGTTTTTTATTTTCATATTTGATGTTTTTATTTGAGTTCTTATTATCACAATACAAATTCCACTGGGTGTTACAGTTTCTGAGGGTTAGCCTTGTTCTGTTGAACAACCTTCGGGACAAAGTTGCGTGCATCTAACTGTTGAAGCGCAATGAACAGGTTGTCTGGGAGATGATCGGACAGCATCTTAGGGCTGACTAGAATCTCGTCAAACAACTGCTGGCAGCTCCAGGCGGCCGAGTACTGCGGGGTGCCACACCAGTTCCTGTGGGGGACAAAGGTTGTGGGGCGTTATCTTATCACCAACTGACTAAAATGTTATATTTTACTGAAAAGACTTCTACGACGCTGGCCAGTATTACGGTGAGAGGACACAGGGCAGAGCCCACTCCAAACCCACGACCATCTGCAGGCTGCTGGCAGACCTTCCCACGTACAGCTTGAGAGGAAGCCAGTGTGAACCACACATCATCATAAATGGATTAGAATCGAAAATACTATTACTTCAAAAACATATACTTCAAGGCATGATCCATGTGCCACCTCTCACTAAATGGGTGAAAGTGGCCAGGAAACAGATGAAGCTCACTGACAGCGAGCAGTGCTAAGAAGTTAGGTCTAGAGTCTGGTGTTTACAACAGCTATACTATAACAAAGACAGTGTAATGCTAAATAACAAAACAACTATGTACAATTAAGTGCAGAACAGAAAGGGAAATGTATTCCACAAAAGCTGCAATGATCACATTTTTGTCATATTTTGCTTGATTTATTTATTTGATAGGTGTTTTACGCCGTACTCAAGAATATTTCACTTATACGACGGAGGCCAGCATTATGGTGGGAGGAAATCACGCAGAGCCCAGGGAAACCCACCATCATCCGCACTTTGCTGACAGACCTTCACACGTACGGCCAGAGAGGAAGCCAGCATGAGCTGGACTTGGTCCTATTTCAAGCATCTTGATAAACGTTCAGGGCAGGTCTGAAGTACCTGATGATGAAATCCAAAATCTACTGAGATGACTATCTTGAAATTACAATATCAGAAATGCCTAATATTCAAACAAAAAGTAATATTTAACATTTACTTTGGTAAACCCAGGAAATAATCAAATTAATAATGGCTGCAACAAACTGCAAAATAATGGAAAAAAAATTAAAAATTTTGCTTACCCAAAAAGCTAAGTCTTTTACAGAGCTAAGTGACCAAGTGCCTGATCTACTCCACAGAAAATTCACAACAAATCCATACGAACTTACTTGCTGCTCTCCACCTCAATGATGTGTAGGAGATGTCCAGGGGGTAGAAGAGGGCGCTGGGTAATACGAGACCTCCCACTGCTCATGATCGCCTCACGAAGAGCCTCCTGCAACAACACCAACAGTCACACACGTATTATGTAAAATTGTCCAACAAAATCAATGAGCTCCCAAACATTTCGCCAAGGGAAATTTACTGTATTCAGAAGGAGGAGAATTCTTACCAACAAATATGATACAATACATGCAAGTTTAATATTAAATATTGTTTTACATAAGATGAATGCCACAGCCTACTGTTATGTGGACACAGATAGGAGTAATTGTTTATTCTACAAACGCGGCATACTGCACACAAACAATGGCCATACCTGATGTGTAAAATAAGAAATCTAGAGAAAGATATGTGTAAGAACTACTGGTTTGAAAGTTATCAAAAAACATTACAAAAGTCGATGTATGATGCCTTGATTATTATACAAGTACTGGTTTGCTGTGAGAAAATTCCCCTCTAAACGTGTATCTATAGAAAGAGGTATATAAATGTAATAAGATATTACCTTTGGAGCAGAAACTTATATTACGAACACATATTACAAGCAGGATGTCACCCTGTCTTCCAAACAAACCTCAATATATCTTTCTAAGATCAATGGAAGTGTCTGAATCAATCAAAATGAGTATCTTGGTAAAGATATTTCAGATCAAATACAGTACATGATTCTGAAATACATAAACATCATGTAAACAGAGGAGAAAAAGGCAACGGGGCATAAAGAAAATAGTACCACTAAAATGTTTGTGATATAAAAAGTGATACACTGAAGAAAAACATTCAGCAAGGCATAAGCATCAAACATGACAAAGATAAACATAACTCAATAAGAAGCTTTGGGATGAATATGCAAAACAAAACATAAAATCAATTGTAGATCTGAATAATGCTATTGTAACTTCGCATCATTCAAGCAAAAACATGTAAATGCAGTGTATGGGAGAAGCGCAATCCTTGCAATCTGAGAAGTCCTTTACAGGTGAAGAGTGTAGATCGAGGTTTTGACTACATCCAATACCAGCAATAAAAGCAATAACTACAATGCAAACTACATTCATTGAATGAGTCCTACCTGTAAACTTTTTCGATGCTACAAATGAAAGATCAGCCACTTTTTTTTTTAATACTGATCGATGACAAATCAGCGTTTTTGTTAATGAGTTTCTTTTCAGGGCAACATAACATTACATTATACAGGCATTTATTATGGTCTCATCTTACATGTTTCAAGCCATCTATTATTTCCTGCAGTGAATACAAACCCTGTAATCATTGATTGCTTTTGTTCTCATATAGCCTGAACATCTTTCTCACATCGTGGTCAGATTTAATGGAAACTGGGACTTGTTGGGAATTTGCTGCAGGCTGTCCTTCCCACTGCAGCGTGGTAAAGAGTATTCTGATGACATTTCCTGACTAGCATTCCCAAGTTCCCCACTGTATCCCATTGTATCATCTGCACAGTTACTTATTTCATGGGTGATTTCACCTTGACAATGTCAACGGTTCTCTTTTGCTTTGTTGCAGTAGGAGCCTTGACTGAATTGAACACTGCAAGTAGTGTGACCCTGCAGCCACAGGTTAGTCTTAACTAGGTAATCCCATGAAATTTCTCAGCGTATACATTCAGCAAAGTGTTGAGGAAAAAAAACTATTTTCTATAAATTCTATAAAGTCCGCAGTGCACTCTTAAAGGAGAAGACCGCGGAAGTGTAAGGTAAACTGAAGTGAAAAGAGTAAGGTTTGAAGCTTTAATAAACACCATCCTATAATTGTTTAGGTGTTCTCTAAGATACACATGCTTCATTGCTGTAACCTCATATACGTGTAGCTGTCAGAAGACGCCGACATTTTATCGACCCATTGCTGGCTAAATGATATGAATCAGGCCTTTTGCGCTCTGGAGATGAAATGTCAAGCCGGACTCCGTCTCATCTATACTTTGATGTGCTGTTTGTGCAGCCAAAATCTACACACTGTGGCATCCTGCCAGCCCTTCACTCTTGTGTGGGCACTGACAAAGCAAGGCGCAGCAGCTAACTGTCCTTAAATCAAGTTGAACTGGCATCAGTACTGGAGTGGTTTTATGTACATTCCAAACATCGAATGGTGACGGTTTAAGGGCCTGTTTTATGTCATATCTGCCAGTTAGACTTTACACAATCCTGTGTTCTGACTGATCAAAATTATTTTCACATTTACATCCCCTTTCACATTGGAGGTATTTATTATTTGCGATTGAGTGTGTGTTACGATCTATTTTAAAAATGTGTTGCCTCGGAACTAAAAAAAATCTTTAAAAAAATTTGATGGTCGTTTTTAAATCTTCAAACCATACTCTTTTACCAAAAACTGCCCAATACTTCCGCGTTCTTCTCCTTTGAGACGGACATTCAGACTGGTCACAGCAGCTCCTTTACTCCACCATAAACTTCACTGAAATGTGCTACATGTATTTGAACTGAGCTTGCATTACCCACCAAAGAGTCAACCTTGAGGAGATGATGGAATGACCACTGATATAGCAAGAATTGGGTGACTTATGCCCTATTTAAGACCATTTCACACAGCCACTGAGTGTAAATTTAAAGGTGAAAGCAGCTTATTAGTAGTAAATCTATTGTACCTGTCACACAGGTCATCCACAGAGGTAGCATATACAGTGTACTTTACATCAGCACTTTACCTGTAAATTTTCAGCTGGGCATGTGTAGTTTGTGTGAGACGAGGTGACACTGTCTATCAGAGGACTGCTAGAGGCAGGGCAACTCACATCAGACGAAGTGCTCTGATCAGTGGAGACACCACACAGCACTTGCCAACAGCCACCAAGTAGCACACGGTACTGTGATCACAGGAAAAGAGTAGTATTTATTCATTTATTTGATTGGTGTTTTACACTGTACTCAAGAATGCTTCACTTATACAACAACGGCCAGAATTACGGTGGGAGGAAACCGGATGGGGCCCAGGGGATACCAACTACCATCTGCAGGTTGCTAGCCGACCTTTCTCACATACAGCCAGAGAGGGAGAGGGAAATACTAAAATCCTCTACGACACAGAAAGATGTATACATGTAAACCAGTCCTAAACAAAAAGACTTTACACTTTCTTAAACAGGATTGTCAGCTTCTATTGCATTTATTACTGTGAACTTAATAACAGGTAAATGAAGAATCACTTACAAAAATTTAACAAAAACAAAGATTGAAATCATTATAGCTAATGGCTGTGGAAAAGTGTGTACATGTAAGCTGATTTAGTATTTCTTTTTGGAAAAAAGAAAGGAGATCGCATATACAAAGGAGTACTTTTGGCATGTCACAGTCCCTGAGAGCCTTGAGAAGGTCCATTTTGAGGTCCTCTACGGTGACGATACTGAGGCGGGGAATGAAATCCTTCCCGAGCATGGCCGAACACACATACTGCAGGCTGTACTGGCTCAATTCCGGGCTGAGAAAACAATACAAAAGTAACATACAACCTGTCACAGCTGGGGAAGTCGCAGTCTTATCATTTCTACATGTATTCATGTAGACAGCTGTTCCAGCAGGTTATAGAATTTTTTATTTTTATTAATACACGCTGTACTCTAGAATGTTTCAAATGCTTTCTGGTTGAAGAATCAAAGACTCCTGCAATAACTCCACCTCTCTTGGCTGGTAACTGTTGAACCTTATTTTCCTCATGCGACACAGCTTTTCAGTATACAGATAAATCGAGGTACACACTCTACACTGCTGGAAGGCAAGTCACTTAAGAGCCTGTAAACACGTTACAAGTACTGTCTCATTATCATGACCCATAGAACCAGCAGCACAATACTGAGCACTTCTTGTCCAAAACCAGGAATGAATCAGTATCTTGTGTGTCCTAGCCACTGAAAGACAGGCTTTTTAAGAATCAGTAGTTTGCTAAGAAATACACCATCCCATAGTATCATGGTTTGTTTGTTTCTTAATTTGATTAGGGTTCAATGGTGATTTCGCCTGGATTTTGGTTATATCATAACAGTGTCTCATTCTGGCAGGCTGACGTATTCACAGTGCTGCCTAATGCTGAAGGCACCAGACAGAACCTCCTCATAGTCACTGTATACTACACACTCGTCTGACCAGTGCTTAGCTTATTCTTTTTATGTTGAGTTTTAAGTGAGGTGGTGCCACTATTACCGATGTTATTTAGGTATGACTTGATTCGGGACTGAACCTCACATTAGCTGGTTACAAGGCAGACGCTCTACCCGCCATGCCACCGCAGCATGGTTAGACAACACTAACTGATCTATAAGCTGTACTCACCTTAGAAGTCCACCTGGAGGAGAATAAGAGAAGCACCTGACTCCAGGGTACTTAGGGCGGAGTAACGTAGCCAGTAAGACAGCGGTACCACCCCCAAGGCTGTGACCACACACCACCAGCTCATAACCCTGGTAACATGAAACATTTCATATGGATCTTGGTGTACTGATACATATATATATTCTCACCGATTCCAAAATCCAGAAGGACATTCTCACTACTAGACACTCGTGTAATGCCTTCAGTGTACTTTGCATTACTGCCTGCGACACCTCTACAATAATACACTCCGAGAGGTATTATTGCTTGAAATGGAAACGTTAATGACCATCATCACACATTTTGAAGGTATAGTACAAATGTATGTTCAATGGTTCAAGTGAGATAGTTTGGCAAAAGCAAATGAACCATCAAGGTTTGACATTAAATGTATAATAATAATTTGTGGCTCATTTTTTATTCATCTGTAATAAAAGACAAATTGTTTTCTCGTGCTTCGCTTATTCTACCCTAAATAAGAATGACCACTGGGTATGTCTTTACTCCTTACTAAGTCAGCTTCAGTAATATCACTGCTACAGGTACAACAAACCTGTGCCATGCTAAAAGCCTTCTCAAGAATTTCCTGCTGGTTTAGCTGTTTTAGGATGAAGGTAGCTGCTGAGAGAATCCCTTTATGAGCATAACATTCGTTCAGCCCCTCAATGTCCACAGAAGCACACTCTGCTGTTAGGTCTGTCAAGGCATCCTGGAAGATCATTGAAAACATCAGAAATTTAGTGAAAAAAGTACTCAAATATATTTATTCCTGGCATTTAACCAGTCTATTCTGAATCTGTAAAATGAATCATTTAAACAAACATTCAGGGGAGAGAACAAATATTTTCTATGGCAACCACATGCAGGTCTCACAAATTTAGATTTGGTAACCCATGGAAAACCTTTTAAATCTCTTCACATGTATTTCTGGCTACACATGGCGACTTACTCCCGCCACGATTTTGTCCAACCTCTACGTGAGAGCCCAATCTCCTCTCAGCCACATGCCTGATATTTTATAGCACACGTGCAAAAACCTTCCATAAATTTAAATGGCCTTGCACAATTAAGCTAGTCTTGCAATGAAGAGAAAGGAAGAGACTATGTTTAATAAATTTCCGATTAATTTTAAGTCCACCAGGATCTGTGAACTATTTATCTATTTACCTTTAATGACAGAGTCCCTCTAATGGAAATGACAACAGCACTGTGCTCTCTGTCTATGGCCACAAAAAATGGAATTTCATATATCTGGAAAAATCAAATTTACACAGTATTTAATATCCCAGTACAATTATTGACAAATAACTTATAATTAGAAATGTAAAGATTACAATTCTGCCCATGACCTAGAACACATTGCTCAAGAAGTTCTCATGAACTTTTCTGCACCAATAACATTTACCATTCACAGGCATAGTGATTCTATTCAAGTCAGCAATTATCTCCAATATTATCTCCACTCCAAATACTGGTATTACATAAGACACTGGTGCAAGTGATAAAGAGTTGTTCATGATCTGGCTACACTTTGACCAGTTTGTTGAAGACGGTTGTGTTAATTTATGTATAGATATAGATGGCACAAGGCCATTGTTTGGCCTGATTGTGGAAGCTGTGAGGTCATGTGTGGGCACAGGGACATTACCTCATCTGATTGTGGAAGCTGTGAGGTCATGTGTGGGCACAGGGACATTACCTCATCTGATTGTGGAAGCTGACGTGTGAGGTCATGCGTGCGCACAGGGACATAACCAGATTTGATTGTGGAAGCTGATACGTCTGAGGTCATGTGTGGGCACAGGGATATTACCTGATCTGAAGGTGGAAGCTGACATGTGAGGTCATGTGTTTGGCACAGGGACATAACCAGATTTGATTGTGGAAGCTGACGTCTGAGGTCATGTGTGGACACAGGGACATTACCTGACCTGATAGTGGAAGCTTATGTGTGAGGTTATGTGTGGGCACAGGGATATTACCTGATCTGAAGGTGGAAGCTGACATGTGAGGTCATGTGTGGACACAGGGACATTACCTGACCTGATAGTGGAAGCTGACGAGTAAGGTCATGTGTGGGCACAGGGACTTTACCTGATCTGATTGTGGGTGTTGACATGTGTGAGGTCATGTGTGGGCACAGGGACATTATCTGACATGGTTGTGGAATCTGGCCTGTAGGAGGTAATGTAAGCACTGGGGCCTTACTTGATGTTACCGTGGAACCTGGCTTGAAAGAGGTAATGTGAGAGCCCAGGGGAATTATCTGACATGATTGTGGAAGCTGCACTGAATGAGGTAATGTGAGAGCAAAGGGACATTATCTGACCTGACTGTGGAACCTGGCATAAATGAGGTAATGTGAGAGCCAGGGACATTATCTGACCTGATTGTGGAAGCTGGCATGTATGAGGTGGCAAACATTGTCCTTTCTAACGGCACCATGAGAATAAATACAATTACAGCATCTGGAAAATCATACAGAACAGAGACCTATTTATTTACTTTACATAAGCATACACATGTAATGTTATGAAATTGAAAGTAATTCGCGATTCATAGGTGAGACCTTGAACATAAATGAATAATGAGATGAATAATACATTAAAGGTGTACTACAAAGAAATCTGAAAATAAAGTCAGGAACTTGTATTTATTTATTTATTTCACGGGTGTTTTACACTGTGCTCAAGAATATTAAACTTATATGACAGGGGCCAGCATTATGGTGGGAGGAAATCAGGCAGAGCCCGGTGGAAACCCACCACCATTCGAAAGTTGCTGGCAGACCTTCCCACGTACGCCTGGAGAGGAAGCCAGCATGAGATGAGCTTGAGCTTACAGTGATCACGTAGGTGGGAGGCTTCTGGATTATTAGCATGTTAACCAACTGAGCCATGGAGGCCCCCAGGAACTTGTACATGTAAGCAGTTAAACTTTCTAATTGTGACCTTATTACCTGAAGCTAGCTTTACATCTGCATACACTGGTGAAAGTTACAGAGGTCAAGCAGAGTTTACATGTATCAATGACAGGTAATGGTGATTAAACCACACTGTCGTCCACACATCACAGGAACAACACTGTGGCGACAGAGAATTCCATATTCATTCATCTGTTAAAACAGACCGGTACTAAGGCCACAGAAAAGCCAACAATTAAGTAGAACAACAGATACTAATTTAAATGCAAGTCTAACAACTACAGAAAGAAAGAGAGCAAAAAATTAAAGAATAAAAACTAAGTCTACATGACAGTCTAAAGCACAATTATAAAATACATGTATCTCTTAACAGCAAAAATTGACTTAATGTTGAAACTGTTTAATTAAAAGAAAAGAACACATTTATATAATTTAAACCTTAAATGAAAGAGCTATAGAAATTGTGTGGAATACTATTATTTTTACATTTTTTAAAGGTTTCGTGAAAGAGACAAACTGTTTTAAACATCATCATTTTTTACAAAATCCACCTATCCGGGGAACTTAGGAAGTCTCGCCATGTTTTATACTTGTCCAATGAAAATTCTTCTTTCCTCCTCTTGAATATTCATTTTGACGTTACTGTGCTTAAGGTTTTACTCCTACCATTTAATTAATGTGCATTTCCAGTTTCAGCTAAATATGTTCAAACATCGTGATAATCGTGCATTTTAAGTTCTGTTAAAGCCAACTCTAAAAAGGAAGCATTTGAGATGTACTAGAGGGCCACATCATGCCTACATGCGTGGCCGTAGTCTGTCAAAATGTGTCTGAAGTGCGATGTCCTGAAGGCAGAGAGTGCAACCTGTCCTTTTCACAGATTACCCCTGTCAAAGCCAGAAATCCTGGTTCCCACTCACTTGAGCTTGATGTGTGGTCAGTCAAACTACTGCTCCCTGTCTCTCTCCTCTGTGATTCAAACTGGTAGCCTTGTAAGCCGAAGTCACTATCATCAGAACTAGAGCTGAGGTCCCCACTGAAGACCTCAATTACGTTATCTACATGATTTTTTTTTTTTTACGTTCAAAGACAGAAGAGCTTCTTTGCAAAGCTAAGCACGATGACGTAAGCAATCTGTTAAAATGGCGGCCTAAAAAGGCTTCTCATTCTGGGATGTTTAACTATTAAATACTCTAACAACAAGCACTTCCGCCAGAAAATTTAGATTTTTTATTTAACTATAAGTAAAGCTCTTTCCTTTAAGGTATAGGTTGTGTAAATGTGTTCTTTTCTTTTAACACAATTATGACAAAAATGAAATAGGGACCTGTTTCTCAAAGCATATGTACGTTACCTGCACATACAGGTAACCAGGTTGGCAGCCGGGTAACCAGAATGTCACCCAAGTAACCAGCATGGCAGCCAGGTAATCAACATGGCAGCCAGGTAACCAATATGACAGCCAGGTAACTAACATGGCAGTCAGGTAACCAGTCAGGTAACCAACATGTCAGCCAGGTAACCAGCATGGTAGCCAGGTAACCAGCATGGTAGCCAGGTAACCAGCATGGCTGCCAGGTAACCAGCATGGCTGCCAGGTATTAACCAGCACTACGGCCAGATAACCAGCATGGCTGCCAGCTAGTGTCATATGTCTCACATAGCCATAGCAGTTACATGTACTTCTTCTTCTTTGCCAAATGGAACCCCCAGTTTTAACTGTGAAGTTAACTTAAAACATAAGTACTGGCTATCACAACACTGATTAACTCCACCAATGGCTTGATTGCATATGTAACTTCAACCCTAACCCATGTTTGTCACTGTAAAATGATCATGATGACAACCATAATCACCTGGTTATTGAGTTAGGGTTAAGATGAACACTGTGAGCATTGGACCCTTTAGGGTGCTAGAGATCTGATTTCATCTACAAGTATGTCAAATACAACCAAATCCAACAATCCTACTCCCACCATGCTACTAGTCTACGTATACAATATTCAAATTTCTTCGCTTCCTCTTTCAGTCTTGACCTTTACCCAGCATGGTGATGATTATTCATTCCTGTGTTTAAGTTACATTACAACTTTCACACCATTACCTTGATTTCAGTGAGAGTAACATGCCATCTATGTCTATGTCAGGTATTACAGATTCCAAGACTTCCACATAAGTCTTTCACATGGAAGTTTTTAATCATATTTCCATACACATATATAATAAATCAAACTCAAATCCAAGGCTTTGCTTGTTTTCTTTGTCAGGATACCTGTATATTTTCAACCCACTGAAGAGAAATAAGCATGTATTGTGTTAATCTCCCTACCACCTCCTTATCAAAACAACACTGAATTCCCATAGTCTGTTTACATTTTCTTAGTGAATGTAAGTCTAGAAGTCCCAGGCTTACATGATAACAGTATGAAGTGATCATGAGGCTAGCTGCAGTGTGGCAAAAAACAAACCATGCACAGTGCAACAGCTGGTGTGTGTGCATATAAATGTATATGGATGTATGGAGATCCTAACACCATATTAGGTAACTATACTAATTCTTCAACCTTGTCAAGACATTTTAAATTGGCACACAGCAAACTAGTTTGAAAACCATTCTTTTGGCGTGGCATAGCTCCAAAGGTGCAAGGTGCTCCAAAAACCATACCTGTGGAAATTTGTAAATATTTGAAATTTTCCTCATCTTTAATATGTCATCTGTAGGTATACTGCTACTGGCTAGAACGTCAAAAAATTCTGTCATCTAAATCAGCAGAGATACAGATGGAAGTGACAAGGTTGAAGAGTTATGTGAAAACTACACCTCCATACTTCAAAGTGAAGAACAACTCTAGTGTTTAAATACTGAAATAAATCAGCCTACGGCAGTGTTAATCTCTCTACAACCAGCGTTTAACACAATAAGGAGATTGTGAAAAAGCAGTACCTATTGCAACTCCTAATAACATCTTGTCTGCACAGTGATTGGAATGACATTTCCCTTAACACAAATATAAACATAATACTTTGACATAAAGTCAAAATAGGTCAAACAATGCAGACACAATTAACCAGTGAGTAAATCTGTACAGGATCGCCTATAAGATGCGGGCAGTTGTGCCTCCAATTTGCGAAGGGAGACAATTCACCTGACATTGACTACACTGAAAGGTTTCCTCATTAACATACAAGTGTACCTACGGCACACTGTACCAATATGAACTTTAAAACGTAACAACACATTTTAAACTTTGTGAAATTCAAAACAATCTGCACACATGGAAAGAGATATGGTATTGATCTTCACAGTGAGTACCATAACTAGTCTTACAACAAGAAGGGAAAAGTGAGTATCTGTTCAAGTACACTAGAAATTTTGATTCAGGGAACTCCTGACCCAATGCACAAAGGCATCTACAGAAAAGAAAAGATATGATCTTATTGATGTTGTCAAGGGTAAGAGGCGTCTGCAGCTCTTTATTCTGATTCATCAAAAGGTCAAATCATAATGCAAACAACACACAGAAGAAAAGAGAAGACTCAGAGACAGACTTACCTACAGTGTGGGTATAATTTACACACCCCAGTCATTAAGTTGGAGAAAACATAAAGTGGCCATCCATAACTGGCCATGGAGTACTTCATGTAATGTGTCATCAAGGATATGTTCATCCAGCTCTTCCGAGAAGGGCAGGGTTTCTCAAAAGGTGAAGGGGCCTGAATACGGCTATGTAGTGAGACCAAACCCTCAGCAGTAGCAGCAGAAACGGCAGAAGTTACTGCCCCTGCTGAGGAACTTTCCTCGGCTTTCTCAGTAGACTGCATAGCCGCTGAATTATCTGTGACATTCTGAGGTTCCTGATCTGTGATGACAGACGTCGCAGAAACAGCTTCAGTCACTACATCAGTCAAAACTGCCTCTTTGATTTCCTGGTTACGGTGGAGCAAGATCAAACCTGCTGCAATATCCGTTGGGACCAGATCTACATCCTGCAAATACCACCAGAACATTCAGAGCTCTGTGCAGAGGATAAAACTGACAAGCATTCTGCAGGCTAGTCAGTTATCCGTCAGCATCATACTGAGCAGCAGGGTTTCAAGCATTATATCAGATCTTCTCAACCAAAATCAAATAATTCATCATTCCACCAACATAAACACCATCAGATCAACATGAAAAATGCAATAACTCACCATCATGAGACTCAGACTTCAAGTAGTTCAAAGATTCAATGATAATAAATTGAAAGTGAAGGTTATCTCCACCTTTTTTTTTTAAATTACGTGGGTAACCTTTATTTCTTCATTAATAAATTCAGGTTGTCACAAGTCAGAACACACCTGGAAGAAGAGTGACATAAGCTTGGCAATGTCAGAGAAGGCCGACTGAGTCTGTTCATCACACCCTACACAGCAGCACAGAATCTTACACCTGCCAAATAGACAAAAACAAAGCATGTACTTCTTATTTGAATTAATGAATTCTGTAGCAAGAATATTGACCCTAGCTTAATATGAATAATGTGGTGGTCAGGTTTCAAGATTGGTGAAGAGCTAACACCCTTATGAAACCCTCCTGGCACAGGGCAGGAGTCACACCAACTGGAGCTGGATTTAAGCATGTGCCCTAATTTGTCAAGAGCCGACCTGCAATCATTTCTGATGAATATTGCCACTTTAGCTGAATAAGCCAGTCAGGGGAAATTGAAGAGATATCAGTAACGTAGAGCTATCAATATTATTCCTCATATTTTGTCAGCTGTTAAGACCACACAATTCACATCATCTACCTGGATATCTCCCCTAATCAGAAAATTTCAGAGTTGTCTACCTTGTTTCCCAGACTCTAGTAGCTGCTGATGCTGCTCCAACCCTGAACTGTTCTCCATCAGAACTGACCAGTGCATCTGTTCCTCTCATCTTGACACGGGCGTGCTTCCTTCCCAGAGGATCAAACAGGATCACCATGGATACAATAACAAACAGAAAAGCCACCCAACCACACAGTACCATGGCTTTCACTGTCCATACCACTTCCCAGTCACAACCATAAGACTTGCCAAATGCCCAGTATGTACCCAGAATTGTGTAGCCTAATTCTGGAATGCCCAGGCCCATTTTTATGTACAGTAATAAAGGAATCCTCCGCCTTGGCCTAACATTTGTGATGGTCCCCTGCATACTGGTGTAAACAATGAATAGTCCCAGTACCAGGGAGACACATTGCATAATCAATGTGCCCACATAGAAAGCCTTGAGCAAATGCCCTCCTGTACAGTCCAGTGTCCCTCGGTTGACATGAAACACCGCAGCTATCACAATTAGCCTGAAAATAAGACAAGAAAAGGGATTCAGTGAAATACGGGTAAAAGGAATGAAATAAGATAGGCGCTGGCTTCCCGCTGGAACAGTATTCAGAGGTGTACATTCAACATAGGCTCTACCTAGAAATACACATTCACTATAACTTTGGTCAGGAAGTTGTGATTTAACCTGAAATCTGCAGCATAGCTACAGTGATTCAAACTATATTGTTTAATGAATAATGAGTAAACAAAACTCGACTTGAGACTGGTTAATGGGCTATTTGTACTGCCATTTGCTTCCATCATACTCTCTTCTTATTTGTTGTGGAATTTAGCATGAATGATTATCGCTTTATGCAGAATGTGGATGCAAGAAAAAATTCACACAGCTCTTTCAATGCACATGGTCATTGTGTACACGTTACAACATTGCAGACTTCGGCAGCATCCCAGGACACAGCAACTCTGGCTTTTTTATATGTGCTTTTTCTATGTTTTTGGACTTAAAGTACGCGTAGGCATAAGTATGAGAGGTTTCAGGTGCCAAAGCTCACTTAAAATGCATGGTTTGCTGAATCATATATGTTTGTCACTAGCTACACTGCTTTAACTTGAGATATGGCCAGTTATTCCCCCATCTCCCCCTTAAAGACCCAGACCTGTCATCTGCACTTTAAATTGCTAACTGGTTTATCAAAGAACAAAGAGTGACAGACATAAAGTATTGAGTCACTGAACCATAATACTAAATAGTGAACAATTTGATATTTATTTATCTCACTGGTGTTGAACAACACATTCATGAATTCCTCATCATAACAGGCTGAGGTTGAGGATTCATGGTAGTATGATGTTGATTCATTGAAGAATCTGCTTTTAACAGTAAACATCACCCTTGTCTCTACAACTGCCAAAACCGGAGAAGTAAAAACCCCAAGTAAATCACCACAGCCCGAGACCACAGTCTAAGGGGGGCTTATATATACTGATACGCAGGGGACTGCTGGCCATCCTTAGCCCGAGGGCTATGTGCACCCAATTTATGTATAAAGCTTGTTAAGAGCTACCTCCTAGTTCAATTCCGCTGCATGCGCATTAGATTTTTCCTGAATATACATAAAGCACAACAATTATGAAAGTTGAAATATTTACGCACATTTGGCTACAATTTTGCCACTTGCCTTTACATCACCACTCTCTTGTAAATCTTAGCCGAAATCGTAAATTGGGTCATATTTAGCAGGTCACCCTGGTTTTAAAATCTGTGTCAGTGAGGCACGCATGCGCACCAACGGTTGACTTTTCCACGACATCACATCTTGAAATTTACATCAATACTAAACAAACCTATGAGTTCAATCAATCTGTATGAAGGGTCAACCATGGATACACGTGCGCATGGGGAACAACAACATGATTTATTAGGTTAAGCTGTCAACAACGCATGTGTGCGAAAGTCACTAATGTTAATTATCTTGGATTTACTGGTCGTAAAGGCTACAGAATATGTGAAAAAAAATTGGCAGAAGAACAGGGAATGTCTTGGTGAACATAGTTTGTCTTAGTTTTACCCGGTACATGCATGTCTTGGTTCATTTTGTGCAAATTTTTCATCCTACTATTTTAATCTGCATAACTCCTCGGCTGTGATCTATGCCTAACCCCATATTCAAGCTCACAGCTGAGATCCTTGACTACTATCTTCATCACATTAAAATTTTATACCATTTCTACAACTGGATTTGATCACTGGGCCAGTCAATTGGGCCAAGGACACTGACTTTGAGACGGTCTGTCCATCAGTCTGAAATCTGGTCCAGCCATAATGTTGATAACACCTATATATTGTAGTTATCAAAACAAAATCACTTGGCTCTGTTCCACAAAACAAAATCACTTTGCTCTGTTCCACAAAACGATTGCAAGCCCAGTAAATCGTCAGCTTTGTGATAGCTACATGCATTTCAGTCACCATCAACAAGGCCTACCATCGCTTTGTGGAACTGCATTCATATCGAATAGCCACTGAAACAAAATGAACCGGATTTAACTTTCCACTTCTGACCGGATTTTGGCTTCGGAAATATGTCACAAATATGGGAATTAGACCCAGTTTATGGAGTGGTCTTTCCATCAACTTGGCAATTCCACTAGTCAGTACCATACAACTGTCATTAACTGACGGCTATATAAGATATGAAATTTATTACAAACGAAAGCGAAGATCAACACGCTAATATAATGGGTTGCTATGTCGTTGTTGTTGTTGTTGAAACTACATACCACACAAATCGGACGAATATTTCAAAAATACCGGGGAACACAAGATCATCACTAGCAAACTCCCAACGTCTTTTGAAAAGTACAACTCCTGGCATGGTTGTCAAGACTCGTTTTCAGTCTGTCAGCTTGTCATTTTAACACAGAAATGTCAAGGGACATCCGTGATCCCAGCCCTCGTGACCCAGTTTTGGATGTTTTGACCTGCCGCTAGCTTTTATAAGCGAGGTTTACATTGGTACAACGTTTCTCCTTGGCCAACCAACGATAAGATATTATATTTTCTGCCAGGTGCCTGAGTTTCCACACAGCACGTGCGTTATTGTCAGACAGAACACAGCAGATCATTCGTAAGGAATTAACGCTGATAAACATTTCAGGAAAGCAAATTGGTCGTACATTTACGATCAGATTAAGTGAAATGCTTGTGCTTCTGTCCGTGTCATCAAACCTCTGTATGACATGCATATCTTTACCTCTCATTTGTGCATGGTGTTGATTACCTCTATCGACAGAAGTGCGTGTACGCGACATATACATACAACAATCATAATACCCGTATGGTAAATGAGCGTGTATCTGTTTGTTTAGTTCTATTAACTTATCACCTTCGACCAGAAATATTTATAGTTACAGTTATCGATTTCTGTAGACTTCCTGTCGCCATACACCTGTACAGAACATATGCATGTACTAGATGTATAGGGCAGTTTCCTCCTTGGACAGCCTCCACCCTGAGCAATCTCCAACACCCCCTCCCCCAATACATGTGTAAATATAGTTAGCACCATTAAAACACACAAGTAGAGTGTACAGTGTACTTACAGTATTGTACAAAAGACATGGTACCAAAATAATGTTGTGGTTACAGTGAGATAATGAGTGAATAAGGAAATGCTCGTGATTCAGAGGTGACAGAGGTGCAGAGAGGAAACCTTTACAGTGTCGAACCTTCTTAAGCTGGCACAAGCCTTTGCTACTCGTGCATTTTTAATTTCACTAACTATATATCTTGACCGAGTGTTGTTCAAGTCCAGCTCCTGCTGGCTTCCTCTGTGGCTGTACCTGGCAAGGTCTGTAAGGTCGTGTAAGTGAAATATTCTTGACTACGGGGTAAACGCCAATCAAATAAATAAACAAATATAAAGTTGGCTAAGATGAATACATTGGCATGAACAAGTACTAAGAGTATTACACTGTATGTATTCATATGTAAGAAGCAAATGTTTCACAAGCTTTAATGAACGTCTTAATTGTATGTATCCGGCATTTAAAACTTTGACTTGAAGTGTGACATTTTATGTAAGAATCACCTGTGCTTTGTAGTTTTGTTTTTTTTTTTTTGTTGTTTTTTTTGTCTTTAGAACCAAGTGACTTATGGTTTCTAAAGCCTCCATAGATAATGTGATTGTGAAGGTGAAACAGCTTTGCCAGTCTCAGGGATTTGTTTATGAAACTGCTGACAAACAAACAGTGAAGTATGGCTTTGGTCCAGCTGGCACCCAGTTACGACGGAATATACTTCAAGAATGGTATGATCTTTCTTGAATGTGATGATGTAAAACTTGACACCAACAAAATACCTGTACCAACTCTACAAGGTTACAATTTAACAAGAGAACATTGTATGAAAACCAGTGTAAAAGATTCAAATTTTAAAGTAATTAACTGGCAGATTTTACTGTGAACTGCATCTATTTTTTTTTTTAATTGTTCAGAATTTAACTTAAATAAGATGGCATTATTTGAATGAATGACTTGTTAAAGCTGGGGGGTAATGTAAATGATAATAAATACTAACACCCATGAGTTTCACATTTTCCAAATTTACTACTCACTCAGTGCATATGTAGATCTAAATAATTATGAGTGAATGACTGCATGGATAGAATGATAAACGCAACAACGAACCCTTGTATTTTAATAAGACAAGCACAGGCCCTAGTTCTCCATTGATTTTTGCAGGTATCAGATGATGGTAACCACTCATGAGAGCACCTATGTGATAGAGGAGCCTACTGTGAGTCCATATGTTGAGGATAGCCGTGAGGAACACAGGTAATGTACGAAGGTAGTACTCAGTAATGTGACAGAGGAGCCTACTATGTTTCCAGGTTTGGAGGACAGCTGTGAAGAACAACACAGGTAACGTACTAAAGTAGTGCTCAGTAACATGACAGAGGAGCCTACTGTGTGCCCAGGTGTGGAGGACAGCCGTGAAGAACAACACAGGTAACGTATTAAGGTAGTGCTCAGTAACATGACAGAGGAGCCTACTGTGTGCCCAGGTGTGGAGGACAGCCATGAAGAACAACACAGATAACGTATTAAGGTAGTGCTCAGTAACGTGACAGAGGAGCCTACTGTGTGCCCAGGTGTGGAGGACAGCCAAGAAGAACAACACAGGTAACGTATTAAGGTAGTGCTCAGTAACATGACAGAGGAGCCTACTGTGTGCCCAGGTGTGGAGGACAGCCATGAAGAACAACACAGGTAACGTATTAAGGTAGTGCTCAGTAACGTGACACAGGAGCCTACTGTGTGCCCAGGTGTGGAGGACAGCCGTGAAGAACAACACAGGTAATGTCCTATGATAGTACTCAGTAACATGACAGAGGAGCCTACTGTGTGTCCAAGTGTGGAGGACAGCCATGCAGAACAATAAAGGTAGCGACCTAAAGTAGTACTCAGTAATACCAGAAGTTT